>OX579677.1:38409249-40809249 GCA_951230905.1 Cheilosia variabilis | reverse complement strand
ATGAAAAGAGCAACCAGAAACCAGTGTTTACGATCCAGCTTTATCCTCATCCTCATCCTAACAATGAATGCTCTTGTCGTACCGTAAAATAATCCCCCGCTTACATCTACTACTATTCTTCATCTTTCAACGAGATGGGACCTTTTCAATGCATATTCCGCATACATCTGTTGTGTATCTGTACAGCTCACGCATTTAGATTTTACTCTACTCCACTAATTTATCGCATTCATTTCTTAAAGTGGATGATTATTTACATATCTGTAGCATAGTCTATATGTAGTGTTTTAAATAAAAGAATCGTCGCAGTCGCAGGCCCAACCAAGCCTGCTCATCCTCATATACCACAAGCCCACAAACTCTGTCAAGATTCGCCGCATATAATATAAGTAGGCAGAGAGCCTGCTTTGGTGTTATCATACAAGCCACTGAATACATCTGCATTCGCCGTTGTATATTAGTCGAACATTATATCTGTGTACACGGCCGGTCTCGGTATTATTAATCAAAACCTAACAAAGAGACTCAAAAGACACAACATACCTAACAATAAAGATCTCATCCATGGCGTATATATACTGACTGAAAGCGGAAAATCTCTTCAAACGGATTATAAACCGACTACCGTGCACACACAGCCTACGCGCATATTCGTCACACACTGTTGAGTAGAACATTCTGGAGTTAATCTTTCAGCTTTTTGTTGTAATTTTCTGTTACAATATCATATTCGGGTGAGTTCAACAAGCCTCTTGTGCGAT
Organism: Cheilosia variabilis; assembly: GCA_951230905.1. Classification (NCBI taxonomy): domain Eukaryota; kingdom Metazoa; phylum Arthropoda; class Insecta; order Diptera; family Syrphidae; genus Cheilosia; species Cheilosia variabilis. Next base: position 40,808,488 of record OX579677.1, on the reverse strand, counting down.
TTAGAATTTCTGTTCCTTTTATTCATCGTAAAGTGATCCGTGAGTTAAATACGCGTACTAAAAATGGACTGTTTTAAGTGAGATTTTTTTTTTGTATATAAATGTGTGTGTTCTGAGTTAACATTGATTTTTTGTTTTGTCGAAATAAGTTTTAAAATCCAGGAGCCTGTTTAAAATAGATTTATTTAGTTTTTTAAGCTGGTGTAAAACAAAGTTTGCAGAAGTCCAGTCAAAAAATTCCAAGCTTTCAACGGTGCATAAAGTTGTATACCTGATTCTAGCTGTGCTTCAAAATTGGAATACCCGCTTCCAATAGCAGCTCTAGTCACTGAGAGGTGAAGAGAAGTGCAAATCTCCCGATGGAAGCCTGCTCTTCATTTAAATCAACCAGATTTTTAAGGAAACGCTTCGAAGGAAGAAATGTGGCTTAAGTCTAAGGCCCATGTTGCATCAAAGTTCAGCTTTAGTTGCATAATGTGCTGAGAGTAGCCGGCCGATTTCTTATTCCCCAGGATATTTTTCATTATCCAAACAAACTCATTCCACGCAGTGGACTTTGTAACATTTATTAATAATTCTCTGTTCTGAGGACCATCAGAAATAAAAGAAATGTTTTAATGCACTTAAAAGATTCCCCATCTTTGATAACAGCTTTTACATATTATAGCGCCGTACTAAGAACAAATTTTAGTCTCGACTTTAAATTCACAGAAGCTCACAAATACAAAATTTGTGTGGAACATATAACCACTCTGAACTACTAAGATTTAGAGTCGAAACTAAAAATGTTTATTGGTAAGGCCCATAGTTTTGTTAGTCCTGATTTTAAATGCAAAAAGGGCAATATTATACCAGACGCTAGTGAAACATTCATCCCATTCAGCCTGACCGGGATAAAAGAATAAAACTATTTTTAGTCCAGTGCTCAGCTTTAGCTCCACGTCCCACAAACGTGCTTAAGTTTTCAGTTCTACAACAATTTAGGGCATACCCAAAAACTACTCAAACGATTTCCCTGGAAACTTAAAAATGTTAAAATTTTTTTTTTTTTTACTAGTGACGGCAGTGTTTTTAGCGAGCAATTTGAATGAAGTCCAATAGGTTGAGCTGTTCTTAGGTTTCTTAGGTATTTAGCTTTCAGTGAGTCTATCTGTATATGATTGTATTTTTGGATGTTGTTTTCACTGTTTTTACCCGCATTTCTCGGCGAAAGTGAACAGATTTATTAAATTTGATTATATTACCTCAATGTAACAATTTGTCGAGTAAGAATTTAAATTCAAGGGTGCAACATCCTATAAATAAGAAATTTCACAAATTCTAAAATACTGAATATAATTGACTTTCTTCTAAATATTTACTGATTTTTGTGCACGTTCTTGACGAGTTGTTTGACAAAAAGCCCGGCTTATCAAGCACTATCTATCACATTGTATATTTCAAATGTTAAATATACGATTAAATATTTGATTTAAAAAACATTCCTCAAATGGCGATTATTTTTATTTATAAATATCTTACGTTTTAGCTTTGTTTTTTCCACACTTGGGTTTTCGCTTCCGTCTATATATTTATAGTTTTATCTTTGTGAATGGTGATCAGGTATTTATTTTTTAGATCTTATATATAAATAGGCGAAGGCAAATAGTTAAGAACCACCCATTCCATTGTTTTCCAATATGTGTCCGGTGAAATTTGTTCCTCGAATAGGAAGTATTTGTCAGCTGAAAATCTAGATTATAATCATTCCAAAACTGTAACAGAGTATAGGCTGCAGTTTTCCAAACGACTGTTGGTGTTAATAGTTCTTGGTCTACCAAACAAAGTCGCCGCGTAGATTTAGGCTCCATTCCGACAAACTGCTTCGCCGACGTTTGGTCTTGTCTGTACCGCACCACTTCCGCAGCATTATCTCCTTAAAGGTTCGTTAAGGACCATAGGCCTTGCTTATTTCGTCGGCTTACAAGCAAAACTGACTGACTGCAAAAAGTAGTTCGTGGGAAAACGCAAAACAAGTTTTTTTGTTTCCTGAATTGTTGTGCATAAAGGCAGATAGTCAACCAACTTTAAATGATTTGCAATATGCAACTAGGAAAATATCAGATAGACAGTTTTGGCAGAATTTTCTACATGCTTTTCTATTATGCCTACTTACCATCAATAATACATAATAGAATTTTTGGCAGTTGGTCAGTTTTGCTTGTAAGCTTGTAAGAGGCGGCCTACAACTTTAGGCAGGGTCCGAAAGGCCAAGATGATAAGCTCTTTAAAAAAAAACTTTGAAAATGCATAACTCTGCGGTTTTCTAAGCCATGTTATTTAACTGATATGATTTCATTTATATTTCTTTCAAATCTACTATCAATTGTCCAACGAAATTACACATCAAAACTAATATTTTCCGCAGATTTCTCTAAAATGACTCACGGCAATCATCCGTTTCCTATAGTGTTATATTATGTGTGACATATTTGTCAGAATAATTCCGTCGTTCAATTCATTCAGTTAACAACAAACCCCAGCAGTTATTTTCCATTCAACATCTTTAAGCTTTAATTTTCGTACAATTTATTAATAAGTCGCAATAAGCACTTACGCAATGACTCAATTTCCAATATTACACTATTATCGGATGAGAAATACGAGTAGGAAGAATCCCTACCTGCGTCAATAAAAGTAAATGTTTAGTTATTCATAACTAGACGTATAATTGTCAGCAAAGGAGTGCTTCCAATCGTGATTCTCTGTAAAATATTCACATATTTGCCATTTTTTTAGACGTGATTTGGGTACGAAAAATATTTATTTCCTTTAAAGATGTGAAGAAATTGTAAATTGTTGAATTTTACAGTCTGACATGTTGCATATAAATCGAGCTTTCATTCTTATTGTATTTTTTTCTCACAAATTAATTCCACATACGGCTAAGTAGGTATACCTGATTATTATAGGATCATAAATTGAATGCCTTAACAAGAATTTTATTTAGAATTATCTAAGAATTCCTTCTCGGCTATGCAGGTGGCGGTTTGTCAGGAGTGGGCCTTGACCTTAACCTTGGTCAATTTTTATATGAGCGAGTGTCGCCAGGTGATACTTAGTTACTCAAGTGATATTCGATTGGGCTTCTTCACATTCGCTCTCAGATTTCAGATTTCGGGTGTCTAATCGAACATAAAAACGTCACTTGCTCTTTTTTTTGTTGATATTCGTGCGATTGGAATATGTGAACCTTCGAAGTGTTTTCCTGGTTCAATTTTATATTAAACCAATCGATTTGCGCCCAGATTGATTTCTAAGCATGTGCACATAAATAATTAAAAAAAATTGATCCATCCGATGCAATGCTTTTCTTTGCAGTTGAAACAATTCACGAAAACGTAAACACTAGTAGTCTGAAGCAGCTCTAAGAAAAGAATCCAGATTGACAAAGTGCTCCGAGATCAGAAAAAAGATTGTTTTTTACCGGACCAGTCGAACAAATAAAATGACAGCAAAAAAAGTGCTCTGAGAGTGCACAATCGAATACCACATTAGGTAGAGATTTTTGTTTTTTGAGACAAATGAAAGAGACCTACACAGTTTTATGTCAAATTCGCGGGGCTAATATATTTCAGAATTCAATGAAATTTTATCCAACAAGTACAAGCTGGTTACAATGCGCAATCTCTAGCGCTTTAAAGCAGGGATACCTATTTATCATCTAATAACTAATGCACGTAAAATCCTAAACATTCATGCATTAAAGAGCAACATTATAGGGTGCATACGAAAGTCTCCCCATTTATGTCGATAACAAATCGTTGTGACAGTCCAGTTACGCAAGAGCCCAACAGATTAATTTAAGAAAGTTGATAACCCCACCAAATACTACGGCACCTAACCTGAACGAAAACATTATCTGGCCACTGTACATGGAAAAAAACCGGCATCTTACAAAACCGCTGTCAACAATTTTAAATATTTGCCATTATGCATTATTTGTTCATTTAACAGCAAACAGTTTCTTTTAATTTCCACCCCCAAGTAAGACCCTTGAAATTTTGAGACTTTATTGCGTACTTCCGCTGCTTGTGCGAGCAGCTACGACAAATGCATGGTTCCAGTCCAAATTCCCAAGTCGTCGTGTGTGTATTTATTTATACAGATGTCCAGTTTGGTTTTTTGCTTGACCAATTATTGCAATGATTTAGGGAAATAAAAAAAAATTGTCTTCATTTTTCTACTTGAATATGCAAATGTATGCAATTATACAATGCGCAAGTAATTTTCTTTTATTATAAGCGCGTTAATAGATAAATTGGTAGTAGAAAATGTTTATTTGCTCAGTTTTAGAAATTTATTACTCGGCATCGCATAACTATAACATCGTTCTTCTTCACTTTGCTTAAATAAACAATTGCGTATCCGGCTGTAAGACATTTAATACACTTTTGGCAACGAGCGCCTTAAATATGATTGAATCAACCAGTATAAACATTAAACATTTAGTGTTGTTTTTGGGAAGCTTGTGTTTTTTTGAACATCTGTCTCTGAACAGCAAAGTACAGTAGGATTTTCAGCACTCTATTACAACAATAACATCCTAATTGACATTTCTGAAATAACACGTATTTATCCCAAGTGTAAGTGATCTGACAGCAGCAACTTCAGTTTTTCTGGTGATGTAGGTGAAAATGGCTAGTAAACTGCAAACTAAAATCGAGACATACAACATTTTATACCGAAGTGATTCATTCATGCAATTTTCCCGAAAATTTTAAATTCTTGCCGAGAACTGAACACTTTATTCACAATCCACAAAATAAAGTCGCGATCCACACCCCACCCTCTCACAATTCGTTCGAACTTAGCCATTATAAATGAAACTGAATCGCGGGTATCTGCGACTTTAAAAAGTTTTCATGCGAATAAAATGTCAGAAACTACGAGCATTCGCCTGTTCGCAGCTCGCAATTCGCTCTCACGTGAACAGTCCTTAAGAGGGAACCAAAAAACGTACTTTTAGTTTACGTTGGAATAGCCCGCCATAAATCGAATTTCAAAAAGCTTCAATGCTAGAGTCAGTGTTCTTTAAACTCATATAATTTACCTATTGCTCTCTCGAGCAGTTGAGACTTTTCCTAATTTTTTGTTTAAGTCGCAATAAAAATGTCCACAGTATTTTGCATGAAAAACAATAACCTATCGCATTTTAAAATTCTTTACACTATAGTTGTTGGACAACTTTTACTTTACGCAACGAAATGTTGTAGAAATAAAGTATATTTTGTTCATGATTTTCTTTCCCCCCTTAAGATGGTTTTTCACTTCCAAAAAAAAAGAAGAGAAAAATCCCACGACTTAGAACACTACTGACAGTTGTGAAGAAGGTTGATTAAAATAATTTAATACAACTTTATTTTTTAACTCACCGATAGATCGTACACAGTTGAAAGCAAATAAATGGCTCAGTGTCATTGACCTCTAGGGGCTAGCGTTTGACATGCCATTAAACAAATTTGAAAAAAAAAACCGGTAGAGTTCGTTGATTAAATTCGGAAATCAGTGATACCAGTTTTTTTTTTTAACACAAAAATCTGCTCAAATCGGGTAAAGATTAAATTAATTGTTGGAAAGGCGCGCAGCGTATTCGAGTAAAAAAAACGGTTTAGAAAGCTTTTATGTCGTTTTCCATTGGTTTCACTCGGGGATCCACTCATTCTGAAATCCAATGGAACAACAAAACTGCTTCTGAAAGAATCCACAAAAGTATTGGTGAAATGTCAAAAATTAATCTACGGCTGCTGTCAGCTGACTTGTATAAAATACATAAATTACACTTGTGTGAGTGCTACTTGAGTGGATTCTGACTTCAAATCGAGAAGCGAAATTCTCTTCTCAGAATCACCAGAAGAGTATTTTTTGTGCCAATGGAACGGTTTCAGGAGTGCATTTTTCGATTCCGGACTCTCCAGGACGCTTCTTTTTGCCCAATGGAAAACGACATTAGATAAATGTGGGACCCATATTGGTGGTTTGCATTGTTATTATAAAAATCACATTATTCCATATATACATAGCAAACTTCTTAAATACGTACGTACCTATGTTTTTCTTGAGTCGACTACGTCTTTGCTATGAGCAAGAATCAATTGAATCTAATAACAGCGGTTGCCTATCTACTCGTACGAAAGAAAAGCATTCCTAAAAGCCATTGTAATTGCAACCAATTTAAAATTATAACACAATAAAATTATAGAGCACTGTTCATATACAAAAGACACTCTCTGAGCAATCCTTAGATAGTGCTATTAGATTAGATCATTGTCAAGTGATTGTGACGAGTCAAGTCTTTTTGATTGTTTCCTAGAGACCTTTTGTGCTAATGTAAACTTTTCCCCTCTATCATTTCAGAATGAATTTTCAATTAGTGATCTTGCTTGCAATTGCCGCGTGTGCATTCGCAATTCCAATTCCCGATGAAGAAGTGTCGACTCTCCAAAAAGGCAGCGAAGCTGTGGAAGCCGCAACATCCATCGATGAGTTAACAAAGTCAACACCAAGTTTGGTCACCATCGAAGACGGTACAAACACCGTAGTTGGGAATATAACGGTAGAGAATGTGCCCAAAATTCAAATCGAGTCCGAACTTGGAAATCCGACTGAGGGCAAAATAGAAACCACCAGTGTGACCGACGACAAAATCGTTGAAGTACCAAAATCATTACCTGTCCTGGCTGGAATTATACCACCTGTGTCTGAGGTGAGAGCCGAACCAAAGGAAGGTGTTGAAATTGCTGAATCCAAGTCGACCGCATCATCCCCGGATGCCGATGAAGTTGAAACAAAATCCGAACCAAAACCAACCGCAGAATTGCCAGCCACAACTGAGAGCATCTCTGGTCCCTTGGAAAAGAAGGAAGAATCACCTGCCACCTCTCCAAAGACCGAAACTACTGACAGCAAGTCGCCTGCAAAACCAGTTGTTGCCGGAGAAAACAAAACAGAAGACTCTGCGGCTCCAACGACAGAAGCTAAAAAAACCGACAAAACAGACGCTAAGCCACACGAATCTGGCAAAGGCAAACATGACCACAGTTCGGAAGATAAGAAATCTGAAGAGTCAGCGGAATCAAAAGAAAGCGAGGAATCAAATGAAAGCAAAAAGAACTAAACTTAGCTATGTCCATGGCTCAATCTTCCACTTTAGTAACACTTAGAATTAAAACTTGAAACCAGAACAAATTTGAACCTTTGCTTGAGAGTATTGATGCAAAAACAGTTTAGCTAAGTAGGCCTGCAGCTTTTACAATTTTTGTACATAATTATATTGTGTACATATAGAAAATAAATTAAAGTGCCTTTCGTAATAATTCAGTTAGCTATACGCTATGAGAAGTAGAAAGTCTTAATGTGTATTGTTGTTTTTTTTTTTTTTTTAATTAACAATTTGTATACTTTTAAGGACTATTTAAAAGAAAAATCTTTAATATAATAAAAATATTGTTTTAATATTTTGAAAGTATGCAAGACGGTGTATTTGAATTGTTGGGATTTGCAGAAGACATGTGGATTGTTATGGATACTGTAACTGTAACTCTTCTCTGTATTTTCTTAGACTGAAGGATTTGAAAGAAAATAATGAAAAGCGATTTAAAATAGTTGGGCCAACGTTTCACTGGTAAGAAGTGTTCAAGTGTTCAGTATCGCACGCTGAGTTGTACGATATTAGGTTCTCAATTTTCAAACTTTCAGTAAAAACATTCATCTGCAAATGAAGACGTGAAAAAAATCATTCATATGAAATTTTTTTTAAGTTTGGTTTCCCCATTTTCGTAGAACGAGAAATGTAATTACGGTGCAAGGTTGAAAACATTTTCATTTCACTTTTTCACAGAACCGGAACTGACCTCCAGCTGTCAAAAAATTTACAACATCGCAAAAAATATAATGCTATCGGATGGAGGATAAACGTTGGTCTTGATAAATTATCTCATGATAGATAGACATAGGTTCGATTGGGTACTTTTCTGCAGACGTAAAATTATTAAAAATTTGATAAGAAACTGTGCCAATGCGACCACGTACTGGGGAAATTAAAAAAAAATAGAGAGAAATCAATTTCCCCTCTTTTAATTCTTTCGTAATTTTCTACTCGCCGAATTTCGACTTACTGAGAAATGAAAAATGAAAACTGGCAACTAAGTGACAGCTCAAAAGTTTGACAAGTTATTTTCGTCTTCAACGATGTCGGAGAAAGACGTTGTAATTGAATGTTCTCCTAAAACATATCAGCGTATTCAAAATATTAAGTTTAATAAGTATTTAGCACATAAAAGAATCAATTCCAACTTATTTGGTAGATGCTGCATTTTACGGTAATGTCAAAATGATATTTCTTAAACTTTTTGTAAGAAAACCGGTCACGCACTTCTCTTGAAATTGAGAGATTTCTCTTTCGATTTACGAAGTACACGAACGAACCTACTGACACGCGTTTCATGTTTGCTTCCATTTGCGATCTAATTTATTGCGTCAGCGCTCAAACTCAATGATACTAAGTTTGGTTCTTCTGATAACAGTCTCAAAATTGACTGATATTGTCCAATCTTATAAGAAAGCTGAGCATTGCTGCTGCTATTGCCCGACAAAACGAACCAATCGAACCTCTCTACCTCTATTGAGCTACTTACTTGAGTTACGAGTGCGCGCTAGAAATTCAGTCTGAGATGCAATGCAACATTTTGAAAACGTTTCTGCATATATAATTTATTTTCTTCGCTTAATCCTCTCACATTGTGAATTAACCGCGTATTAATAAACACAGCGTCAAAGTTATGAACTCGTTTCGCAGCTGTAACGTCAAATGTTTGCATGCTATCTGACGTCTACTAGCCAACTTACTCGTGCATATTTGTTTATTTATAGGTACGGGGTAAATGTTTGAAAAACAACTAATAATGCGTTCCGTTTTGCTTACCTTGTTAGTGTACATCTGACACACTATTACACCAAGTGCCCACCAGTCCACTGAATGCCCATACGGTTCGCTGCGCAATATTTCGGGAGCTGAAAGGAAAAATATGTTTCGCTTTATTTAACTTACCTGCAAGAATAGAAGGCGTTGTTAGTAACAAAAACTTCTCCAAGAAAAGAAGCACAGACTGAAGGAGGGGCCTGAATGGAATCTAATGAAGGGGGATAAACTTGCAACAATCTGCGAAGCAATCGAGACAAATTTTCAAAATTCTATAGTACCTTAGATCATAAGGGTGCATTTGGAAAGTTTTACGTATATTACGAAGTGTCCAACAAAAATTTAAATTAATTTGCTACAGTATAGGCCACTTTTCACCGAACACGGCATGAAAGGGAAATAGTGTCGTTACTGAGGTTACAATTCGCTTGTCTTAAATTGTGATCTAAAATGCAGTTGACATTTCGATTTAAATGCGTTTGACGTATGTAAAGTGACGTTTACGACTAATCAAATTAATGTTTGTGGTCAGAAGAAGTCTAGTTAAGACGAATAGACTATTAAATGGGCTGAATGGCTTATAAAATCCATTTTCTCATCAGAAATGACAGAAAAAGATAAAATAGCGAGTAAGGAATGATTGCCCTATAGACTCTTAGGGCTACGAACACGAAGATATACTATTTAGTGAAATATTATTAAACATTTTCGACCACAAACTTTTTATTTTGTAGATATCCTTTATGCATAATTCAGACTGGTAATTAAAATAAAAAAATAATAAAATTCCAACTTAAGGTTTTTTTTTTCCACTATGAACGTCTGCCAAACATCGGAGAGTAGAACTGTCATGAAAGATCTTCTCAATTAGCCGTTTGGACTTGGCATAAAATAGTAGATCGCTTCCATTCCTCCCAAAAATGAAGAACTCACACAAAACGAATGGTTGCGAGAAGCTAGGCCTAGGGTCCTTAAGGACCTGTTGCGCTAACTATTTTTGCTTTAATAGTTGCATCAAAATACGGTATTTATATATAATATATATATGCAAAAGATTTCTGTATTAAAATTTACGTTCAGTTTAGTGCTTATATCACCAGTCTAACTAACTCGCAAATGACAAATCGCCAGCTCGTTACAAACCAATTATTAACGAATATCATCGCGTGTGGATCTGCATTGAAATGTAAATATATGCAAAGAAGAAAATTTACCTCAAAACAAACTGTGGTCACCCACGAATTTCGCTTTACTGTCGTGTGCGGTGGGCCTAAGGAATTTAGAGTATTTCTTTCACCGTGTCCTGATAAATTTGTCCAAAGAATTATTATTTGCGATAAGTTCAATGGCGTAAGACCGACAAGGATACGAACAGAGATAAAGAATATTTCCTGTCATTTAATACAAATAGTAAACTTTCAATGCAATTCGAGACAAATACGTATTTAGGAAGCGGCTCGAGTCGTACTCTTAATTTTGAGTAAAATGTTTCCCCACGTACGATACAATTTATTGTCATCGCAAAACTTTCAGCGAAAACCAAATGAAATTAAATTAAATACAGACATGTACATTTTGTTCACATATATTTTACTTATATTTCAAAAATTTCTTATATAAAATAATCACAACGAACATAATTTTGTTTTTCATTTATTTACACTTACAAGATAAATTTATTATTATTTTATAAAGACTTTGTTTTTATATGTTTATCGTAAATTAATTGTAATTTTAAATCGTAAAGGTTTTTCATTTGTTCAAGTTATATATAATGTTTATTTTTAAGTGTTTGTGAACATTCGCCCGACACAAACTAACACAATTATATTCCATTTCATTTCTATATTATTTTACTTCTTTTTTTTTTTTTTTTGTATAGCTAAGGTGTTTATAAAAGAGAACATCCCTTTGTATTATTAATGATAATGTATCTGAAAACAGGAATAAACTTTGTGGGAGCATTTTGGTATTGATATTGCTATTCTTTATGTTCAAGGCATGTTTTGTTTTTTCTAGCTTATCTCGTAAAGTTTAGTTCTACCGTATGGAAATTTGTGTTTTATATATTGTGTTTAATAGCAAATCCATTCATATTTGTATCTAATCCGAAAATAAAAGTTGTCCTATGAATACATAGAAATAAATGAAGGAAGAGGCAGACGTTTCTCGAAAGACTTGTCGTGCAAATTTGGTCGCTTAATATAGTTTTTAAACTTATAAAAGAAAATGGTACTTGCTTACATAGCTAATGTTTTGTACGTACTGTAAAGCAAATACCCACAGAATGGGGAAGGAAGGACATTACGCTTGTGTATGTCCATTTACTGGTGGTCATAGAAGTACCTCTGTTAGACCAAGCCTTAGTTATATGCATGTTTGTAAATTGTTTGAGCATCTAACTGGGAAGTATACTCTTCAGTAACCATGTCATGCAGAGTCAATGATAAAATCGCAGTTGGGCTTTCATGACGTTGGAAAAGGAAGACAAATGGCTCTTCCCTGGATTTGTCCTCCACACTAATTATTCGTTCGATTACAGAAGAAGCGAGTCTCACGAGATTCCTCTAAGGAGAAAATTAATCAGTTCTATGCCCATGCGAACTTTTTGCTTTTCATAACAAAATCCATTTCTATTCCCATTGTTCTAACCGAAGACTTATGTTTCCTTTCGTTTTTAAATCGGCGACGTATCTTTGAGACGAAACAGAACAGAAATCATGTCGTTCGTTTGGGATTGGATTTACCTTTGGCTAGGTGTCATCACTGGGCACTGCCTGATAGGGAAACACGCAAACAGACTCGGTGTACCCTCAAACGATTTCTTTAAAAGCTGTAGAGACGAGGACGAGGAGAAGCCTATTCTACACCTTCTCTGTACCTGCCACGATCTCTCCCAGAGGAGAAATCTTTACCTGGGGGAGGACTTCTACTTCAACGACACTAGCGATATGTTAACACCGACGTTAGATGTCTACTTCGCTTTATTAGAAGTTCAAATTGCTTTTTCGTGAGAATTTAGGATTCTTGATCCAACGGTATCACAGTGGACCTTCTAAGTGTGCTGGCTCTCGTAGCTGGCAGCCGATCTAACCTAACCTAACCTTGCGTTTGGCTGGCGAGCCGGGATAGGTCTGTACCCGCTACGCGTAGGCTGTGAGCTATTAACAAAATCGCTCGTCGTTCATTGCGTGGCAGCAGACAAATGGCAGTCAGGTTGAATGCGTTGACTAGAAAGCCAACACTGATTTGTTTGCTTGAACTGTCACAATTGTGTCTTAGCATTGCAGCAACCACAAGCACAGCTTTAAGCATTTTTAACTAAGTAACGAAAAGAGATTAGAAGCCTACATGCAAGGTTCTGCGACTAACGTTCGAGATCCTTTGATTTTGGCAGAACGATCGAGCTTACGACCCGAATGTCCTTGTAAAATCTTTTCGGAACCAAATTCGGACACTGAAGATGGGGTCGTTATTGTGGCATTTTATTGTTATAATTTACACGCGGTAAAGAGGTTATGACTACTAGTGTAGTGTGATGTACACAGCGCGGGCACTGAGGAAATTGCAAATTACAATGGGCAGGGCATTCTGTATTCTTGCTTTTCGGCCTATAAGGAATTTTTATATTTCCTAATACAATTGATTGATTTGGCTGAATTGTTATCTGATAGCATGTCGAGAATTGCGGTTGCATTGTTGAAGGTTCGAAAGCTGGCGACGCTTTTTCGAACTGCATGTTAAAGAACCGATAGAACAGTCATATTGACATCGCATAGGAATTTGTAGAAGATAATTAAAATATTCCCGAAGCATCTGCTCTTCTCGTTCATGATGTTAGAAAGTTATAGGAAAGATTTCAAAGACCTAGCACAAGTTAAAAGTGTCTTTTTTTTCAAGTACCTACGACTCTATCAAAGTATCCGTTCGGAACAGAATTTTCTCCGATTTGTATGAAACTTCATTCGAGATATCCGTTCCGATGCAACTTTCGGCCAGGCAATCTGGTTCACTTTCATCAAGAAGGTGGGAGTATAATGACTTCCGGGAGCACACGGTCTCCAGATATGCATTACGCACTCCACATTAATTAAATTATAGATTAACTTAAGATCAAAAGTTGTTTTTATTACTAAATGTTATGTACACTCTTATAATAAGACACAAGTAAAAAAAAATATTTTTACACTTTTTCATTAAGACTTAATTTAAGGTTATCAATTTTGTTTTGTTGCTAATGGGTGTCGCCTCATTCGGAGGTACGTTTAATCAAAGCTGACGCTATTGAGCCGATTATGGCGACACAGTGTTGTCAATTTCATCATTTCTTATTCTCTGTTTTGTCTTTATGCTTAGAATGCTATGGGAAGAAATTCTTTGAAAAGTGGCAAAAGACAAATTATTTAAGTTATTGATAAGTACACCGTTCGGTTTACAAAATATTTTTTCCCACACATGAGATCCCAAACTCCTGACTTGAATTCTTCACGAGATGTAAACAAATATCAATACCGTGCTTAACCTATTCTCCAAGAAAGAGATTACTAAACTATAATGTGTGAGTGTGTTTTCTTTTCATTTCATTTGTCTATCAGAATCAACTTACAATACCAATAATACCACTAGTAAATAGTAAATAAATCCTCTTTCTTTTCGTAAGAACTAATAGCAGTAATTTTGGTTTGCTCTGCGATATGACCATTTTGTTGCTCAGGCATTTTTGTTTGTTGTTTAGGTTTTAAAAATAAAAAATTCCCTCCCTCGATGCCAAAACAATGAAACGCACTGATATCAGTGTACAAGAGTCGTAAAGATAAGAAAAATTGAATTTTAAGCTGTATTTATACGTTCGGCAAAAAGCTACACGTAATCACAAAACACCGACAGATAGAAAATTTGTTAAAGAGCATAGAAACGTTTATAATAACCAACCAAACACGCTGCGAATATGCTTAGCTTTGGTCAGTCATAAAGCGAGGGTTTCTTTTAATATTTTCTTCATGGTATTCCCCACCGACGGGTTACTGGAGCCCGACGTATTGTAATCGAACTTAAAGAGGTAGGGCTGCACATCCGGATAGGACGTATCAAATATTAGATCTAATTCGTTTTGGCTTGGAGTCTTGGGCACGTAATCGTGACGATTCATTACCTCGGTGATGTATACGACTTTTTCGGTCAGCAGATCGCTGACATTCTCACGGGACAATTGTCGATCGTCCTCGTTTTCGTATTTGATAAGATCCAAACGCACTGTCCACACTTCCCATGGAATGCACTCCTGTTGGAAGGGCCAGCTTCGTTTTTTCTTTTGGAAAAATTCTAAACTAATCTGCCCGGAGCCGCTGCTATCGTTGCTGCGAAGTTTTTCGCTGAATAAATTGATAGCACGTTTCACGGTTCGGTGCAGAGTATCTGAGGTGCAGCAGACATATGTAAAATCGATGAAATTACAATCGACGTCTGTGTACCCGACAGTGCCTATTGAATATTGTGCTGTACCAGTGTACATGTATTTGCCCAAGCAGCGGTGAAACAACACCGTATGGAAAATACTAGCTATCGCCTCATCGACCTGTCGACCTTCCATGGTCAGATCGAATACCTGTGATCTTGCGTTCATTTTGTCGCTGTTCTTCGTACATACAACTTTGAAATATGTATTACAATTAGTATACACTCTATTGTCGAAAATATAAAAATAAAATCGATTGCGGTTCACAAAACACGAACATGCGGTTGTAAACGATTGGGAATTTGCGAGTTATTGCATTTTATTTTAAATCAGCATACCCATGTATTGATGTGTGCCACACATCGTCCTGGTTTTGTTGCCGATCTTCAACCATTTACTCAGCCCGAAGTCGGTGATTTTGATGTGATAATCGTATGTTAGAAGAATGTTTTCGGGTTTGGCATCACGATAGATAACTCCGGCGTTGTGTAGGAAATCTGTTTGATGAAATACATGAGTCTAAGGCAATGCACGTGGGGCTGGGTAGCAGGCTTACCTATTGCAAGTGCTATTTCGGCTACGTAAAGGCGAATGAGCTCAGTGGTAAACTTGCATAGTTTTGAGAATAGCTCACCGTTCGACACGTATTCGCACACTGAAAGGAGAAGCGTGTTTAGTACATAATTTTACAGCGCTAATTGCAGACTTACGTATATACAAATGGCGACGATCTTGCCAAGCGTCAAGGTGATGTACAATGAGGGGGTGGTGGCCGCACAGCTTTTGGATGTCCGCTTCTTCCTTAATCTGCTTCACGCAGTTGTTTCTGATGACCTGAACAAGGTAAAGGAAAAATGTTGTGAAGGCTGAAATACGAGGCTTTAGCAGCACTTACCTTGGACTTTGTGATTTTTTTCAAGGCAAATATCTCTTCAGACCTGTTGTTGGCGCAGACTTTATACACGCTGGCAAAGCCGCCCTTGGCTATTAGTTGGTCTATTTGAAACTCCTCAATTCGGTTGGTATACTTGAAGTGCGAATCGAACATACAATTTGTCAGGGGTCTATGCCACTGTATTTCCGAGCGCGATATATCGGAGCTGAAACATGGTAAGGATAATGTGAAAGTGAATGTTAAATCTAGCCGTGTTTAGAAAGGCATTTTGAAGAGAGCAACAATCCCACGAAACGGAAGACAATTTCCAAATACACCAAAACCCCGATTTGCGTCGTTAATTGGGACCAGAAAAAACACGACGCAAATCGAAACGACTCAAATTGAAATAACGATTCTTAACCTTAATTATCTTAATATTTATTTCTCCAAAATGATTGACTTCACGTAAAGTGTAAACTCGTTAGCCTTAATCTTGGGCAATCCCCTTTTTACAAAAAAAAAATTAACAAAAAGGAATAACAAGAAAGAAAACTGAAATAAAATCGTCCCAACTTCGAAAACCAGGATCATTTTTAAATGACGCAACTTCGAAAAGACGCAAATCGGAACGACGCAAAGGGAGGTTTTGGTGTATATAGAGGGCGCAACAAGATCAGTGGACAAACATTCGTTTTTAATTGGATACCGAGGTTTCTGACGTTTGTCAGACTTTCGCTTGAGGGGGTGTAGCGGAAAGCGCATTACGAAAAGGGACCTACCAAAAAGATCGTCTCATTATTCAGTAATTTTGAATCCTTTGTACATTTGTCAACGCAATGAATTAATTAATTAATTTGAGCGACGAAGACTTTCATCTGCTATCGTTCTTCTATTCCACCGCGCAGTTTCTCTTCGACACCATTGCCAAAAATACTCACCGTGCGAATCGCATTGCAATAGTATCCATTAAAGTTATTTATGGCATTGCAAAGGTGTTTGGCTTGACCTATTTTACAACAACTAACCGCAACCGAATTAAATATTGTATAGTAACTCACATTGCTTCAGTGGCATTCAGACAGATGTGCTTGGTTGGCTTCTTGTTTCACACGTACAGAATTGTAAATCCAGAGTTAATTGGGATGAAAATGTCACTCAGTGTAGTCATTTTAACACACATGTCGTCAATTTCAAAGTTTACTCACTACTATTGTGAGTATTGTAATCGACATTCTCGTAAGGACCTCGGTGATACCAAGGTCCCTTGCGATTTTTGGCCCAAAGTTCTACATACTGCTGCGGACTCGTATTGCGTTTAAAGTCAGTCTCGTTATCATAATAGGTGATGTACCGAAAATCTACCCCGCCCCACGTGGAAGCAATTATAAATTTCTGTGTGATTTTGTTTTTGTCAATTCACTGTCGCTTGGAATTCTAATTATGACAAACACAAGCACAATGTCTTGGGCTACAAAATTTCCACGGTGATGTATGCCAACATGGGCAGACACATTCGCTTGCAAATCGCTTCGAGATGACAGAAAGCCGCATGATGCCCAAGATGCCCAAGTTCTCTGTAATTTTTTTGCCGAACTACATGAATGCTCCATTCGCTGTTTAAGTTTAATATACAGTTCAAGTATACAAAACACTGGCGAATGATGTAAATATTTAATTTTCAAGTGTGACTTAATTGCGCACCTGATTAACTCTCAAAAATGCGCGTCCAGGGCGGTATCATCCTCTTAATACGTCGCGACTATTTGGGTGCAGATTTGTTATAGATGGCAAGAATTGTTGTTGTTGCATTGACGATTTGCCATATTTAATACCTGACGTAACCTCAAATAGCCTACTCTCAATTGTTTGTAATAATTTTCTTAACGAGCTAAAGAAAAATATTCGAGCCAAGGATGTCTGAAGATCGCTCGATTTGTTGCCGCTAATTAAGCTATTCCTAGAAAATGAAGGCCCATTTTCGATGTCGATTGTCATCTGCCTTTTTATAGCACTGGAGGCAGTATTACCAGACATAACATTTTCCAAACTTTGAGATTCAAGCTAATCTTTCTGCTCATAAGAGTTTTCTTTAAATTCGGTCCAATCGCCACTTTTATGTTGATTTACATGTGAAACAAAAACAAATTAAGTCACAATTTGACCCCTGATTCCCCACTTTTTTGTATTTAAATCAATTTTGCTTCTCAAGAATGGACGTTTCTAACCTAGTGATTCGTAGTGTTTTCTGCACAGCTTAACGTACTTATTTGCGATTTCTCTTTGCAATATTAAAGCTTATGTGGGAAATAAATGCGACCGACTGTCATAGTGATTATTGATCAAAAGAATATGATGCTACATACGTTTGTTTTTTGCTCCTGAATAGACTTCTTGATCCCGGGCAGCAGTTGTGCAGGCAACTTTTAAGACTCCACTCTGAATTCTGAAAAAAAAAAAAAAAAATGTTGTTCAGTCTTATGTTTGGTAAAATGAAAGAGGTTACAACGAAGAGACAATAATTACTGCGGAAAGTAGTTTAGTCATAGTAGGGGCATATTTCATATTTGCAGATGCCTAGAGCGTATTTCTTAAATAAAACGCATAACATAATAGAATATTTAATTAATTAGGTACTATAATCAACATGCGAACTTTACCATTCAGAAGGCGACGCTATTCCCATTCCCACAGTGTTAGATCGTAACACTCAAATTAGCCGCGCAATTATCATAAAAGATCCTGCAAACCGATAGGGAAATGCAACACAGACCAGAAACTGGTACCTAGCTATTAGATTAGACCACAAAAATCACAAAATATCTATAAATCCAAACTGTATGGTGGACTTTTCTTTGGAAGTAAAGAATAAAAAAATGTCCCAAAAATATAATCGACCGTATAACTCGGCCCTAGCTTAAATATTTATCCGCCGATAGATACAAATGATAAGAAACTAAAACGCAAACTTAATTACGACAGCAGCTGGCTCATGTTAAAGAACATTCTTTGTTGCAAAAGGACCATTCTCACCAGTTAGACTGCAAGCTGAGGGCAACCAAGGAAACTTTGACATTTTGCGGGTTTTAACAGGCATTCAATTTACAAACAAAGAGCTATAAACAAAGGACTACCTATATCGCAAATCGAACTCATATTGCCGTATGGATCAATTGGGTTATATAGCAATCTGTTTGTTCTGGCAAGAAAATCGAAACGGTTCTGGCGTAGACAGCAATTCAGATGTGACAGTCGCGGAAGTTCATTACTGTCTAGAAAAACTCCAACGAATTTCCAGTCGGCATGTGAAAACGAAACTGGTAGTAGCTTTTAAAACAAAATTTACGTTTTCAAGACCACTATTGCTTTTCGAGTTGCGAGGCAACTTGAACGTACGTCAGAAATTATATTTCTAACCACAAATAAAAATAGAATACGCTATTTGGGCAGCAAACAACCAGAAGGTTTATATTTTTAGAAGTAGGTGATGAAAATTTAAAACTGATACCCATACCTACAGCGAACTGGTTAGACAGCATAGCTGTCATCACACTTTATGGGTTTTCAAAATCAGATTTTCGTGTTTTTGTTTAATAAAAGCGTGGAAAATGCGTATTAAAATTGTGTTTACCTCATCGCGACATCTGTTTACCATATATTTGATGGCGTAGTAACATTATAGTTCCGGGGGAAAACACACTTACGCAGTCACACTATTTGTCATTTATTGAAATTGCGGACTTTATTAGACGCTTTGTGGTCCACTTTTTTTTTTTTGGGTGCCATTTGACAAAAAATCTAATCTACCCATATTATTACCCCCACTGTCACACAATGTAAAATTAGTGTGCCTGTGCCACACTGCCACTTCGTCCAATTATAATCAAAGTAAAAACAAATTCCAGGGCTGATTATAAAAATAATATATAAATAAAAATATGGCCATGTGTTTACCTGGCGAATGGTCGAATTGGTGCGACTCTCTGTTTCACATTTCCGTTGTTTTAGGTGGATTTCAAGGGGCTCCTCTTCATTCCCTGCTACGAAACTTTCCATTAAAATTATAAACACTCATGTGGATTGTGATATCCCAGGCCGTGAAATTTGTGTAGATGTTTTGTGCTATTTTTACAAGATGAATATTTGTCAGCAGATTGTAAAAAGCGAAACGCTATTTTCTTTTAAAGAAAAATCGGAGTTTAACTTTTTGATTTTTTTTTTCCTTTGGTTTTCCTTTTTCGCAACACAAAGTGACACACAATAATAAACACAGCGTCCAGGGACTGTCACTTCTGCACCTGTTTCGATTTTTCTGAAATGACCTCGGAAATTGGAATTGCAGACAGCCGGGGATAGTGTGAAATGCTTTGTTCCGTTTTCGCGTACGTGCACTGTTGTAGCATACGCGTGAAACGTGATTTGCAGAAGCTACGAGGAACGGGGCTGTCATCTACGTAGTTTTTGAGAATGGTTCTCAGAAATAGAATATAAACCAAAACACAAAATGTATACCTCAAGTCCGTGATTGTGTGCGTTACGTTGGCGGGAAAAAACTGAATAGAAATTGGGCTCATAACGCATTGTGGTACGTGCAGGGATACTGGAACGAGAATTTAAGCTGAAGTTCTTTGCTTGGCCGAAAAATATTATTTGGATTAGCTACACATATTTCTTTAAGTAAGTACCGTCAACTAACATTGATCAGTTTTGAACTTTGACTCTGTATTTTACAGCTTTGCTTTGGTATATAAATGCAATCGGCATTTTTTATTTGTTTGTTTTTTATAGCGACGCTTATAAAAAAAAAATTGGAAGAAAATAATACTACATTTACCCCATCACACACTCGCGTTTTTGCATGAGACACGGCAGACAGATCCGTTTATCCGCAGTCAATGCTATAATACAGGCTTAATTTACATATAATAGGAATGAGATCAGAAATCAGAAGCCTAAAGTGTCATGGATGTTCTACCTATAATTAGAGATATATTAAACTGAAATAAACACAAGTTCCGGCGACCAACATTTCTGCAATCACTTGAAAACGTTTCTATTTTTGATTTAAAACATGTCCAATGAGAGTGGTATTTTGTGTCAGTAAATTAAACCAACAAAATTCATCAACGTCATACAAAATAAATAAGTAATTGTCCGTTCATCACTTCCGGAAGCCATTTTGTTTTATGTTTCATTTACACGGTCCGAACACGGAAGATTAAAGGGATGCTAAATACTAAATAGCCGTGTGACTGAAAGGGACGGCATTACCTAACACGCAAAAAAACGTAACACGTTTTTTGGTCGGCCATCTTGTTTACGTGCTAGGAATTATGGGAAAGCTATGTATGTTGATATTTTTATAGCGATGGCTTACGAAATTTCAGTTTTCTATAAAACAAAATGGTTCCGAAAGCGATGAACGGAGAATTATTAATTTATTTCCTATAACTGATAAATTGTTGGTTTAATTTACTGAAACTAATAACCACTCTTGTTTCACATGTTTTTCAAGTGATTGCAGAGAGGTTGTTCCCCGGAACTTGTATTTGTTTCCGTTTTACGTATCTATAATTATGAGTAGAACATCCATGATACTTTAGGCGTCTGATTTGTGATCTCATTCTTACGCCTTTATTAGCATTGACTGCGGACAAACGGATCTCTCTGTACCGTCTCGTGCAAAAATGCGCGTGCGCGATGGTGTAAATGCACTATTAAGAGAAAGTGAACTTTCGTCGCTATAAACATATCAATATGCTAAACTTTCCCATAATTCCTACCACGTAAACATCATGGCCGACCAACGTACGTGTCGCTTATTTTTCCGTGTTAGTTAATGCTGTCCCTTTCACTCACATAATTTTCCGTGTTAGAAATGTGTGATGATGTAAATTCATTATTAATCGATATGACAGTGTAAGCTGATTTTTTTCTCGTTTTTGTCCAAATGATATTTTCAGATGGGTAACGTTCCGAATTTTTTTTTTTCAAAATGATAAAAGCATTTATGTTTTATATCAAATTCTTCACAGAATATAAATCTGTACTGAAACTTTGTATACGAAACACATGATGAGTCCATTCCTTTTAGAAATAAGATATACCTCGATTTTTTTTTCTATTGATTTGTATAAATAGTTCGTTTTAAAGGGCTAATATTTATTAGCAAATCAACGAAATTGCAAGAAAATTTATTTTCAATTTTCGTTTCTACCTATGTTCTGAGCTTGACTGAGCTTATCAACTGAGCATTAATAAGTTATCAATGCAAAAGTGCTTGCTGAATGGTGCCACTGAAGGCGCTCTCTGGTTTGGCAGCATTTTTTTAATTGGCTTGTTTTCTTGGGTCGGAAAATTTCGGAAGAGCGATATAAAACTGACAGCAGTCTCTCGTTTCTGTTTATTTTTGGGTACTGAGTTCGTGTCAAGGTTTCTTTTTTGTTTGAATTAAAAACCGAGTGTAAACTTAATTAAAAGACTTCATTTGCTAACACAAAGGTTCCAAATTAATACAACCATGGATATGAGCCTAGATGAAATTATTAAAAGCAAAAAAGTTGCCGCTCCGCAATGGATTAAAAAAGTGCCTTTGTAAGTAGCACCCGGGATGTGCATTTTTCCAGCATTTTCTTATGACAAAACACTTATTTCTTTTATTACAGTAAAAGCGCACCATACTCCGGTAAGATTTTCCACAAAGACACCAGGATAATGGATGCTCGAATGAAGATTATCGAAAGAAATCGTTCCAAAATTCGCGATGCTCGCGATAAATTGGCTGAAATTACACGATCTGGCGGAGATGCTCGACTGCGACTAGTAAGGAAACAGGGCCTCATCAGTTCTAGTCAACGCAATCGAAAAGCACCGAATCTTATAACCAGGAGTACTAAATACAGAAGTGAGCGCGTGTCTGAACGTTTACCCGATGTTATTGAGACACCCCGTGGATATGTCGACTATGACAATATGGAACGAATGGAAGAAGGTACGTTTTTGCAATTACATATATTTTATAATTTTAATAACAAACCACCAAACCACTACCGGCGTTCTATTTGCCCTTTTGATATTCATACTCTTCGCTCTGTTTTCACATACAATTTGTTTTGTGTTTGTCTTTCGTTTGCAGAAGAATATACGAGCCAATTGAACCGTGCAGTTAAAAATGAACTAGCATATAAAGCATTCAGAAACGAGCGCCATCCTGAAGGCCCTTGGGAACCCAACGGCGGTGATCCGTTTGAGCTTTATAATATACCGATAGCGAGGACCCCACCCGATGTTGCAGCAGACATTGGTATTCGAAGGCAAATTCGCCAAATGTCGCCCGATCCACCACCACCATCTCGAACAATTAGGCAAGCTAGTCCTCCGTATGCTCGCAGATATATTCCGCAGCAGGAATCACACTTGTCATATGAAATGCGGTCAAGGTTAGAACGTGCCCCAGATCGAAATGTATCATTGGGAATCTTTTCGAATCCATTAAAGTCTCCAAATAACTTTCATAATTCTGGATACAGAATCGTTGTTAGTAATTTGCACACCAGCGTCACCCAGGGCGACATCAAGGAGCTGTTTGAAGATTTGGGCGAGTTGTTTGAATCGCGTTTAGTGCGTCCCGGTATCGCAGAAGTAATTTACAAAGACTTAAAGGACGCAGAAAAGGCAGTCGAAACTTACCACAACAGACAACTGGATGGACAGCCCATGAAGTGTTTGCTGGTGAATCCTCGGTCTTCCGGCAAACCCACTGCTCCTGCCATCAAAACGATGAGGTAGGTGTTTTTTTCCTTATCAATAGAATAAGTCATTACCATTTGTGTATTTCTCAGTTCAAATAGTTCGAGATTACCACCGGGAAAGACTCCTCTGGAAATTGACATTGATGCCTTGCACAAAGTACTCTTCCGTCGCCATTAAACAACAAATCACGTTGTTATGCTCATTACACCTTTAGTTAAGCCTGGACATTTTTACAGTACTAGAATAATTGGAAACATTTATATTGGCTTTGGTTTGCGTTTGAAAAGAAATCAGATTTGAAACATTGAAATGAATATGCAATAAAAATAAATCGTTTGAACAACAGTTTGATTCATTTTGTTTGAACAGATAAAAGGATCATTACCGATCGGAGACAGTTTACATCGTAATAATAAAGGTCATATTGACCGGGAAGGTCTATATAACAAGGCAGTAGTTTCAACCATAGTATGGTCTGTCTATGGTTTTATCTATCCAGTCTTTGGTAGGAATTGATCTATTTGGTTTGCTGGTATACATACATTTAACATAAAGATGATTATTTCCCTGCAAGAAATCAGTTCTATTGTGTCGGATCTTGTGCCTTAAGGGTTCTGAGTTCAAATACAATCTTTTACGATCCAGGGCCATTTTTAATGAGCTTACTTCACAAGGCTCCACTGACTAAGGCAGCTGTCGTATTAAAATGGTTTTCTCAAATTAGTTTCTGAGATTAGTTTAAGAGAATTTAATTAGGCAGTTAATTAGTTCAAGTTACAAAATTCGTTTTTTTTTCGTTTCATGCCAAGTTTCAAGTGAAAAAAATATCATTTGTCAAAGCTAGAGCTGCTGACTTGAGAAAAATTCATTAGTGTTCTAAGCCGGGTAAGACAGGCTAGTTGCAAATTGTAATGTTTGTTTTGAATTGTAAAATTTGTTTTGAATAAAGCATATTTTGGGGTCCAATCGTTAACCAGCAATAAGTGTTTCGCATGTTAAATTGACTAAGCTTCCTGTCCTGAACGTAAAACTTGTTTGCGGATGTGGCAATACAGCTCCAGATCGTTTCGGAAACGAAACGCGATATTTATAGCGAACGGGTCAATGCAGAATAGCTTCAGATATGACAGTATTTTTTTCATTGGCCCCGTTTCTTGCGACTTTGCAGAATTATGCAGCGGTCACCCTGGCGTTAGCCACGATACACTTGCGCATGCTATGTCCCCCTCTTGATAGAATTCAAGTCTTCGGACCAGAGACTGCTTCTGCTTCGGACTTGTGGTGTGTATAGTTGGGAAATATGTTTACAAGTTTTCATCATGTAAATACGAACCGCTCCAGACGGACTCATCCGATTTTCATATACCTCACGCCTCTGCGTAAAAAAAAACAGGACAAAATAGTCTTAAAAAGTATTCCTAGGCTATAACTATTCCGCTGCCATTTTATGAGAAAGAAACAGCAATGTGCTATGTTCTGTGTATAGCCAACAAATTAAATCTGTTTAGGTATTTCCTATAATTCCTTTGCTGATTTTCATGATTCTTTTTTGTTTTGTTTGGATTACTGTAAATTTCAGTCAACTGTTGCGGGCAAAACGGAGCTATGCCGGGTCCAGATAGTATAAAATAAAACTGACTTACCTACATAATCCAGTAAGAAACACCCTCTTCACAGGTAACAAAATACATTTTTATTAAATTGAAAGTTTTGCCATTAACACTTGTTGTTTGTTTGTCTTAAATCGAGTACATTTAACTATAATGGTACAATTCAAAATTCAAGAGAGAAAATGAGAAACATTCATTTTGAATGATTTTTCGTTTTTTTAAATTTTTGTTTTCATTTTTTTTTTTTTTTTTTATTATAAACATAATTCATTTCCCGAAAAACGACAATTCAGGAAGAAAAATAATCGATTCAGCATTCCAGCAGCGCCCATCATGTACTTAGGGTCTGGCGGCACGTTTACAAGGAATCGCAAACAGTAAGTTGTTTCATTTGTTTTCCTCTACAAAGGACAATAATTGTTCCAACATCTCATTGGCTTATCCGCGACAGCAGACCTACACGTTCGCTCGGTGAGTTCATTGTGCAGATTTCCTTCAACTGCATGATCCACTTACGTTTGGTTGTGTTGTATCGGTGGCGTATTTAGTTTTAAAGCCTTGTTTTTACCACTTTGATTTTGACGCCGGATGGAGGATAACCCCTCGTGTGGGTGCGCATGTGTTGACCGACCTTCTGTGGAACACATTTAACTTGGCATCCACTTGACCAAAGATTTCGTCCGTTGTCTGTATTCCTTCCGTTGCTGATCTGACAGTATATTTGTGTTTCTTTTTCCTTTTGTTATTTTCTGTTTGTTATTTTATTTTCTTCTTTATTTATTCTGTAGTCTAAATATTATTATTTTTTATTTTATTTGTTTGTTCTTGTTGTTGTTGATTTTTGTTTTGCATTGTTTTTTCCAACACTTTATCATCATCTGTATTATGTACTCGTATACCAGTTACGACATTATGATAGCAACTGGGTGCTGTCTCTGTTGTCGTTAGATTATTTTAATCTTCTCCCAAATTATCAATAAGGTTGAGAAAATTGGCTTTGGTTGTCAAAGCCAATGTTGGAACGATCGCCTACAGGTGCCTGAAATTGAAAAGGAAATTGTAATTAATTGGGCCGTGTCCAGCAAGGAGGGATAGCAACGTTTCGTTCAGACGACCAAGACGTTAAGGAAGTGAACTACTTGCTAACTAGCGGAGAGCCTCGGATAGTCCCGCCTTCGAACCAAAGTCTACAAAATGCCAGGAGGCATTGAAACAGTTGAGGAAGCAGTCGATGCTCTAAAATTGATTCCTAATATGCCCTCAAAAAAAAAAAGAAAGGCTCAAGCAAATGGACGAAACTGATCTGGGGTGTCAGTACGTAACTTGACTTGATACAATCGAGTTCAGTCGATACAATCGAGCCCTGGCAGCACCTAATTTGTCACAATCAAGAATAATCGATGGAGGATAATCGACAGAAACAAATTAGGTACTGCCAGAGCTCGATTGTATCAAGTTACGTGCTGTTGGTAATAGAAGTTGCGGCTTCCTTTGGAGGCCTTACCTACGACCTATTTTCTCAGTAACCTCAGTGATCTTAGAAACAGCAATATATTTCTTGAACATAAAGAAGTGCGGAAACAAAATGGAGACAAAACAACTAAAATTAGGAAGCACAATAGAAGGGGTAAAGCGAATCCCTGCAAGATCTAAGAGAAGGTATGCCACGTTTAGGCTATGCAAGCAGATGTAAACTTACGTTGAAAGCAACATCTTGCGAGAGTATTCCGTCCATTTGGGAAATTTGTCCAAAGTCTTGCGATAGATCGTGCTGCTGCGAGAGTGTAAATCCAGGTTGCGACATGTTCTGCGACATAAGCTGCTGGGTAAGCGGTATTCCCTGACTGTTTCGAGATTTTGATGCAAACTTGTCGTTACTATTGCCCGCATTGTCGGGACGTGATGCCTTTGGCATAATTCGTTCGCCGACGGCTTGGCGGCGACCCTGTTTAGCTGCCTGAATGGCTTGCTGGTGCTGGTTGTAGAAGCGTGGCGGTATGTTACTCATGTTCATAAACATGCCGACGGGCACCGGCATATTGTTCATGGCAGCCTGTGCGCGTTCCGGTGATATGTAGCTTATCGAGTCGTGATGAGATCTCCCAAACATATCCATGCCCATGTTGCGTGGCTGATAGCCACCCATAGGATTCATCGAAGACGGGGGATTCATGTGGTTCATACCCTGGCCAATGAGACCGAAGCCGCCCGATCCGGGACCAAAATGACTGTAGCCTCGCATTGCGGAACGATCGTAAGGTGAGCCTGGCACCATGGCTTCCTTGGCATCGCACATCATGGTGCTCATAAAGTGTGCGCCTATGTTCATAGTGTTGACAATCTTCTTGGGCTTTTGAAATTGAATCAGCGATTCCTTCAGGTTGTTTAACGAACCTTCAACCAGTACTTTGCGGTCTTTGTAGAAGTTCAACAGATGATTCCAGAGCGGTTGCTTCGACAGAACCTTTGGATTACCGACTATAATCGTTCCGTACTTGGAACGAGTTAGAGCGACGTTCAATCGGCGTGGATCGTTTAGGAAGCCGATTCCCTGGCGTTCATTTGAACGGACACACGACATAATAATTATGTCCTTTTCGCGACCTTGAAATGCGTCCACACTGGCGATTTCGATCTCTTGGTAGAGTTTTGAGTGGAGACTACCCTGGTATTGCATGTACTGCACTAGGTAGGCCCTCTGCCCCTCGTAGGGAGTGATTATTCCAATCTGTTCTGGTTTGACGCCAGCTTTGAGAAAACGCGTAGTTATCTTCTCGACGTTGGCAGCCTCTGTCCGATTTAGGTATGAGGTTCCAGAGCCAGCGATCTCCTCTTGGCCTTGGGTTACAAGAAAAAACATTGGCCGGTCAGCCTGTGGCCAGGGAAAATCAATTTTAAGTTTACGATCCTCCGCACAGACGCCATTTTGCAAGCTACCTTCGTAGAAGAAGTTCGATGGGAATTGCGACAATTCCGGGTGCATACGGTATTGAACCTCAAGGCGAAACGGACGAATTCCGAGTACAACCAAGCGCTCAAACAAACTCTGCGATAAACCAGCTCGAGCTGCTTTCTTGCACATAACCACCGGTCCCAACTGGCAGTGATCGCCAACGAGAATCAATTGTTTGGCTCCCAGAACTACTGGTACCATGCATTCCGGTTCCGTCGACTGCATACTCTCATCGATGAGAATCGATGAGAACTTGATGCTCTTTAGGCGCGGATCACCCGCACCCACACAAGTGCAACAGATTACATCTGCCGCTTCGAGAAGCTGGAATTCCGCAGCTCGTTTCAGCATGCGGTAGCGTTTCTCATCGGCTCTGCTCAGTTCTCCGGTCTCGTCTTTCAACTGCTGAAGCTGCTTCAGCTCAACATTGATTTCCATGTTTCGAATCTGATTGTGAAGTGCCAAAAAGCTGACAGGACTATCTATAGCCTCGCGCGACTTGGCGCAAACTCTGACCACCTTCAAATTTGTGCGGTGGATCTTCTCGGTCAGTTGGTCGACTGCAGTGTTACTTGGTGCACACACCAATACCGTGCCCCCGTTTTGCTTCACCAGCTGATAGACTATAGTGGCTGACGTGACTGTCTTTCCTGTACCGGGGGGCCCCTGAATCAGGCTCAGTGGACGTTGAATAGCGTGCTTGACAGCGTACACCTGCGAACGATTCAAATCGGGTAGATTTGGTGCACTGAACAGCTTGGGGATAGTTCCGCGCAATACATCGTCCCAGCCATCGGGGCGACCATGACCCAAAAGATGTGCATAAATGTAATGCGACACAGAGGTGCGGTCCATTGCAAACACCTTCAAAGCGCGCAGCATCCGATCAAACGAAGTGCACTTCCAAATAAAATCGACGGCAAAGTTTGACGTAAACTTAATTGGTGCTCCAGCGCTGTTCTTCATTTCCAAGCCTATATCTTCACCGTAGTTGTCGGGAACTTTGATTACGTGACCTATTTCATTCCACGAATCGTGCAACTCACCGGCATACCGCAGCCTCAATTCATCGCCGTGCATCAATTTCATATCGCTGTCCGTCTTGGCCAAAGTGAAGTAGGCAATGGTCTTCTTGTTCAGTCCCACATCCCAGCGGACTTCGATGTTCTCTTGGGTCTGGGACTCTTTCAGTTTTTTATCATATTCCGCCTCCAGGCGCACCAACGGCCCGAATACCTTTTCGTATTGGTAGCCATCTTCGTAACGCAACAGAACTTGTGTCGGTTCTGTGTCAATGCCCGGTTTCTCTAGATCTTGGAAAGTCGCTTCGATATTCTCCTTCCAGAGTTCTTCTAGCTTGTTGATCTGGCCGGCCGAAATTTGGCGAGCGCGCAACTGCTCCTGGTCGGAGGGCACTTTCACCAGCCAAGCCAAGAAGCAGCGATCGTTTATCAGGGGTTTCCACTGCTCCTGGTCCCAGTTCATGTCCTTGAGGGAGTTTTGAGCCGCACACGGTTGTCTGCAAAGAAAGAATATGCAACTCAGTTAGCAATGGGGAGAGTTGGAAAAAATGAAAAAGCAAAAATCAGCACTTTCCACTGTTAGCCTTAGAATCAGCTAAGAATGTACATTGTTCCTACCGATAGAACCAATTGGTAAGCATTGCTGCCGAGTATGTAGGACTCTGCACTTGCTTCTAGAATTTACGATTCGATACATGCGCGTGATTTGTCACTGACTGAGAACAAAGCAACGCTGAAGTAACTGTAAGCATTGCAGATGTATGCCTTTGTTCTTTCATTATTTATGTGGAACTCTAATCGCTGAGAGTCATATCAGAAAGCGGTCCTTGAAGGTATGCACTTCAATACTCGACTGTAATCTTGAAGATTTACAAGCATAGGTTTCGCAATTATCAAAGGGGCTCATAATAGACAGCGCCATTCATTTAATTAACAAGAAAGTATTAAATAAAAACTGCACAGAATGATATTTTGAGGTGCGGACGCTTCCTTTTGCCCAATGGAAAACGACAATAGGCTCTTGTCTACCAAATTCGATTGTTGGCAATCAAAAGGAGAATCGCACTTGAACCCCTATCTAATCTAAGTAATATTTATCGGCTACTTACTAACATCTTACTGCACCCATAAATAAACAAAAACAAAAATTATGTACACATTGTTAAAATTACCTGCACAGAAGCACAACAACCGAGTCTGCCTTGGCGGGTATAAAACCCAATACGAAGACATTGCGCACACCGCATGAGTAACACTCTAGAACAGTTTCGCCCAATGGGCCGTCACTATGCAAAGTGACTTCACGATGTTTAGCTCGCACCAAGTGATTGACAATATGCGATCCAGACGTATTGCCTCGGCCGTTGCAGAACCACTTCTTACAGTTGTTGCACATGACAACCGTGCTCGGATCATGAATACCGCAATATTTACAAGCATGCGGCGGCAGTTCCCTTACTGCAAGAGCTCCATCATCATCATCCTCTTCGAATTGCAATGCAGCCATGCCATTCGTAATGCCTGGCACTTTGGAATGGATTTCCAGCTTTCGACCAAAGGCATTGCTCTGCAAAAGTAAGAAAAAAAAGACAACAAATGCAAATAATCTGCCCGATCCGAAATGTCTGCACTGCTTTTAAAGACATACCTGACTGGGTGCTGCAATTGGATCTAATTGCGAAGATTGCGTCTGCGACTGAGACGGTATGGTAAAGTCGCGAAAATCAAAATCCGATGCTTGGGTATCGGCGCCTATTAAATCATTTTCCTCAGTATCAAGGAATGTCAGCGTTTGCGAACTTGGTCCATACGTGTCCACGCTCATTTTATAGGCGATAGTTTATAACTTTTCGATTTACCACGTTGTCTCCAATGGCTGTACTGCGAAAAAATTCCAATTCGTGGGCGGTGGACAGTTTCAAACGAAACGCTTTTGCGATTGTCACAATGTAAAAATGTTTCCAACTAATTATTTTCTTCTGATTTTACTCTAGGCTGGTTTTCAGGTATTTTTAATGGTGAAACAAATGCGCGAAAACTTCAGACTCACCAATAGCATTTTCAGCTGATCAAAAGAACATCACAAATAATAGGCAAGATTGTGAGGTTTTGAAGTCTGTCAAATTCTGCGCCTGTATTTGGTTTTGCTACGTTGAACTCGAAAAAAAAACAACAAAGTGAACCGAGTGAAAAGGAAACCATGAACGTGTCCATTTTTTCATGGCGAATGTCTGCGTTCTCTATAGTTTCAAAGCGCTTTCTTTCGTATTCACACGGTAAGTTGTTTTATTTATCGGATGTGTAAGAATTTTAAAAAATAAGACAATGGTCGAGTCGCTGTAGGTTTTCGATAATAATATTCTTTATTTGGTTTTGTTATATACCTCTGCATTGCATTATCTTGGTCAAATGGAATGGAAAAGCGGCTGCCTACAAGCTGTTTTCCCGAAAAATTCATGAAGTCATGGGAGCGTGACTCATTTCTTTTCAAGGATATGTGAGTTTATGAATTGGACTTTAATGTTTCATTTACACGGTCACACATTCCTAACACGGAAGATTAAAGGGATGCTAAATACTAAATAGCCGTGTGACTGAAAGGGACGGCATTACCTAGCACGCAAAAAAACGTGACACGTTTTTGGTCGGCCATCTTGTTTACGTGTTAGGAATTATGGGAAAGCTATGCACGTTGATAATTTTTATAGCGATGGCTTACAAAAGACAAAATGGCTTCCGGAAGTCATGAACAGACAATTATTTATTTATTTTGTATAACTGATTGATGTATTGTTGGCTTAATTTACTGAAACTAATAACCACTCTATTTTCACATGCTTTAAATCAGAAATATAAATGTTTTCAAGTGATTGTAGAGATGCTGCTCGCCAGAACTTGTGTTTGTTTCCGTTTTACGTATCTATAATTATGGGTAGAACATCCATGACAATTAAGGCGTCTGATTTGTGATCTCATTCTCTGATCTCCGCATTGACTGCGGACAAACGGATCTCTCTGTCCCGTCTCGTGCAAAAATGCGCGTGCGTGATGGTGGAAATGGAACATAATGCACTTTAAAGTGTGTTATTAGTTTTTGCTTACATTTTTCTATTCTATTTTCAAAAATAAACAAATAATCGTATTTTTTAAGACACTGCTCATGTTCGAAGAAAAATAATTAATTAGTAGTGTGAGAAGCAAAGACTTATTAGTGGTCACAAAACATAATAATTTTATAGGTGACTTACTATAAACAAACATTTTATTTCTATAAATTATAAATTGTGTAACTGTATAATCGTCTTAGGTATATCTACCAACATATGCATAGAATTTGAAAAGTGACATTTTTGTTGTTGCTACGAATAAATCGCGTCGATTGGATTGATCTGCACAAGAAAAAGCTCAGTTTTCTCATCCGGAAATCGAAATAAAATAATACAAAATATAATCAAACTTGATAATGTAGTAGAAGTGCAAAAGTTTAATGACTGTGTGTTTCCTTGAGTTTTAAATGCATTCCTTACGGCAAATATCCTCCGTACTCCCAGCTGTTGATAGTAGTGGAAGAAGTTTTATAAAACGGTTTCGTGAATCCCGAAAACTTCTATAAAAAGTGACAGTTATATAGCTTAATACGAAAATTCAAATTATTGCAGAAACAGAAGATAACGACATTCGCACGATTGCTTGTTTTTCTTGTAAAATTTACATCTTGACGACACCTTAATGTATGGCATTTTATATTGTGACGTAGTAAGGGATAATGGAGAGCAATTGTGGCGGAATCGAGGTTGAAGTTAACGTCTTACGTCATATGTTTTTCCTTTCAACGATGTTTCTTACGAATATTATTATACAAGCAAAGATAACGTGGAAAAAAACGAATGTCGTTATCTATCCTCCCCATTTTGAAGGTACCTTCTCATTCCGACGTCTACTAATTGGGTTTGGAAATTCAGCAAGCCCGTGATGTTCTTGTTGCTTTGGATCGACGTGAACCTGTTTTTTACTTTTATTTTCAGGTACAGAGTCTGTGGTATGTGGTATCAGGGATAAGTTAATCATAGGCGGAGGCCTTCTTTTGATTTCTTCTTCAATTTTGTAAAGGTCTTCCTGTTTAGAATTTCAATTAAACAAATAAAGAAGCCAACACACATAAGTATAACAAAAGTTACTCTGTTCCTGTAAACCATACAGCATGCCCGCATTGTAAAATAGTATACGATTTCTACACCTGACAAGAGCGAGAATCCCAGAAACAAACTAGCGATTCCACCGAAGGAAACCAACAAGTCTACCCAACCAAATAGTACCTCGCGCTTATAGCAGATAATGGGCCAAGTTAAAAATTCAACAATCACTGTCTGATCCTCTGGATTGCCGTAACTGAAGAAACATCTCCGTTACATTCATTGTTGAATATTATTATAATGTCAGAGCTTACATTTTGTTAAGTTTTTCAATATTGTAAACCGTTTGCGCGCAACCCAGCTCACAATGAAGACAGTCCCTAATGCTGGTGATATTTGCAGCATATTTCTGTAGGCAAGGAAACTGGTTGATCTTGCAAATTGGAATACTTGCTACAAGTTAAAGTAAAATAGTTGTTACTGAATCGTTTTTTATGAATTGAGAGCAAGAGAGTACTTACGGACTGGCTTGTAGAATGGCGGAATACATTTACACAGCTTTATTGCTTTCTTCATGCGACACTCTTTCATACAAGCCGTGAATGTGTACTCCTCGTTGAAGTATGACAACTTAACTTCATCAGAAAAAATGCATTTCCTTTGACTGTGGAATGAAAAGAAAAAATATCAAAAATTGCAGAAATTAGCCAAAATAAGGAGTAACGAGTAATTCCCATCCCAGAAAATATTTTCCCCGGCATGTAGTGATAAATTCAACAAAAAACTAGTGATATATCAAATTAAAATAGATATTTCCGAAAGATTATGTTCTTTTAAAAGGAATAAGAATATACAACGATTAAAAACGAAGAACCCATTTGATGTTAGAGGAATGCTTTCTATTTTGTAATAAACAATTGCAATTTTTAACCGCAGTTGATTCGTTGTCTTAATAAGTGCTTAACTTAATGTGCGTAGGTAAGCATTCCCTAAGAGCTTTGTGATAATTTTTTATTAGATATTGAAATTACTCGTTACTTATTACGATTTTGTTTTGCAGTTGTTTGTGAAGTAATAAATTCAGAAAACTCAAACGTTTTTATTTATTACTAGAACTAAATAATGAAGATATGCAAATGGACAAATGTTCACTGAATTAAATGTTATAAATTGTAAATATGGATTTTAGTTAACAAAGTCTGACAGGAGGCGGCCATCCTATGTCTTGTGAAATTTTGTTGGCCTAAGTTGATCACGTGAATTGTTTTTTTAGTTGAGGTTTATGGAGGAGTAGTCAGTCCGACAAATACAACCACAAATTTTCCAGAGAGACCACTGAATTGACATTTCGATTATATTGTTGACGTTATAAAAGTGACTTTGCCGACCAATTTAGTTTTTACGTTGATGAAAAGTATAGCCTAGCTCTAGATAAACCTAGTGAATTTAGTTTGAATGTGCCCAATTAAAGGAAATACATATATTTATATATAAGCAGCATAATAATTCGCATGAATATTAAAGTAGGCACAAATACCAGCAACATTATTTTTATAAAACCCACCCAATTGACAGCTGCCGAGCATCATCCGTTGTGTAGGTATTTCTTTTTAAAATTCGAACTTCTACCGATTGATTTTCCTGCCATTCCAACTGTGATTTAATATCATCGCCAAGGTATTCATCCTGCGCGTAAATATAAATTTTCGAAGTACTGTTTGGTACAAATTCCAATCCCCACTTTTTATCTGTTTCATATAAATCGTGCGGTGATGATGCAGGTTCACTTAAAAGTTTAAATACACACTAGGTTATTGAAGTCAATTTGAAATCTTAGAATACTTACTCAGAATCGGGATTTGATATAAAGCGACTATTAAAGGCATAGCAGAAGCCGTGCTCCGTGTAAACAGGGTCAAAGTGCGAACAACAGCTCACTCTCTCATCCCTATACTTGCATTCGACCAGTGTATCTTCGCATCTTATTCGAACCTTGTGGAAGTGGGTGGTATTATTAGTTTATAAGTCTTTCAGAGGATACGGTAACGAAAGCAGCACACAATAACTCACTTGAAATGCCCAGGCTCGAAGTGACTTCTCATTTAAATTATCAGAGGGAAATAGTTTACTCATATCGTAAGCTTCTTGGATGTTGTCAAACGACAAAGACGTAAGTACCGCAAGAAACGGAGTTATCAAATTAGCCATTTCTTGGTCGTAGCCGCTAAACAATAAAAAAAAATAAACAGTATGAAGTGAAAAGGAAAATTAAGAACACAACTTAATGGATGGGAAGATTGACAGGCGAGCGCGAAAGATGGCACTGTAAAGTTCTTAAACAGAAAAGACCTTAAGATATGATTTGCGTTTTCCAGCGATATAATGTGAGATCCTTCGCTCAGTACCCCATCACATTAATCACTGACCCTTAATAAACACTGCGTAAATGTTATCAACTCTCTATTCACAAGTTA
Organism: Cheilosia variabilis; assembly: GCA_951230905.1. Taxonomy (NCBI): domain Eukaryota; kingdom Metazoa; phylum Arthropoda; class Insecta; order Diptera; family Syrphidae; genus Cheilosia; species Cheilosia variabilis. Next base: position 40,773,256 of record OX579677.1, on the reverse strand, counting down.
TTTGTGTATACCATTGACATACTTTATATGGACTGCAAGCTGCAAGTGAAATGCCAGTTCCATACAAGCTCCGGCCAAAAAATGTCGCCAACACAACTAGCGCTCTTGGTCCAAAGCGAATAATAATAAGTGAAACAAAATGCCAACCATCTTGGATTTCTCCATAGAACGATGGAAAGGCTGCAGGATCGGATATAATTTTCTCCGGATTTTACAAATAAAGGCAGGAAAGACGAAAAGTATTATAAGCTTTTCTTGTCTTCAATGTGTTTTTTTAAAGTTCTTCATAATAATAATAATGCCCATAAAACCTACTTTATTTCCGCTTCTTGTAATTTGTTTCCAATTAATTCCGCACTGAACCAAAGCCGCTTGCGCTAATAATGGAACCAACGTGAAGTTAACTAATAGCCCATATACATATAATAAGCCTATGTATACTATCTGACGTTTAACAGCTAACATACTTGTGTGCCGACTGTGCGAGAGAATTCATTTTTGTCCAATTTGCACTTTCAGTAGATTTGACAGATGCCACAAGAAGTAGACTGTTTTTTTCTCTTCAAGCACTCATTCCTGTTTACCTGATACACTATTTCAACACATGTTTAATTAGTTCTACGTTGAAGTCTTAACGGAGCAAAACAGTAATATTTCATAGGACTAATCCATCTTAAGTCAACTCGCGATCACAATTAATTTGCCCATTTTAGAGTTCAATTAAATTAAATATTAAATCCCTTTTAATTAAGCACTTGTGAAAGAACTGCAAACTTATCTGCCAGGTTTGTGAGTGTTGCAAGTTAAAGTATATTCTTAAATGAAATCACTTACGCCAAAGATTTGTACGCTACATCATACGCCTTGTCACGGTCAAACGTAATTTCAGGACATACCACTGTCGACGGAAATATAACTCTTTGATTTTGGAAATCCGTATCCAGACCTTCAAGTTTGAATAACGTTAAAATATTTAAAGCGGCCATAAGTAGTCAAATAATTACCAGTGATTGTTGGATTGGTTTGGAACTTCTCCCATAAACTCATAATTATAACGAGTGCAGTCACCGCACCAACTGCTGTAAAGCAAAACCACATAAACCTTTAGACGAAAAATGGACAATTTATTAAATCTCAACTAAGAATAATTCGGTATTTATGAGTTTACGACACTAACTTTTCTCCAAGCGGTCGTCCACTTTCTGCAATATACCTGACACCGTGCAAAGTCGAATTTTGAAAGAATTCCTTTGTTTGGTAGATAAGACTGCGACGGAAAAGTGTTAGATTTTCAACAAAATCCTTCGATTTTTCGTCTTTTTTCTCCATTTTTTAAACACAAGCATGCACTTCTCGAATAATCACGAACAATTGACAAGGAAACAGGACCTTGAATGCACGCAATACTCAATCGACTGTAGTTGTCTACCTATGGTAGCAAAAAGTGAGTATATATGTTTGAAACACATTAGATACAGCTATTAAGCATGCATATCTGATATTGTTTAGCAATTATTATCCACTATGTATTATAATAGAAAGGTTTTCATTGTTCAGAAGGCAATTAAACGTGCGATTGTGATCCGTGGTTCAGGAAACCAATAATTTAGGGAGTACACAAAACCAAGAATTGGCAGGTGATTATAGAATTATAGAGGCATATTTCATTTTAATTTTTGCTTTCGCTTTTCGTTTTTCATCTTTTCAATATATTTATGAAAGAGTCTGCTATTTTTATTTTCCTTAAATAAAACTGAACCTTTTCCTGTGGTTGCTTTTAAAAAGAAATGCGATAAAATAATGCCCTGGTTGCTGTAATAATAAAGTTGAATTTTCTGTTAAAATAAACGGCGTTGGCCGATATCACCAAAAATCTGAGATGAAGGAACGCCCGATAGCGGAACTAAAGTTATACCCGTATGTTGCTTACATTTCTTTTTTTATAAGCACATATTAGGTTCGTTGGGGTACTTTTTTGCAAACGTAAAACTATAAAAAATTTGCTAAGAAACTGTGCAAATGCGACCAAGTACTGAGAAAATTTAAAAAATGAGAGAGAAATCCATTTCCCCTCTTTTCATTTTTTCGTAATTTTCTACTCGCCGAATTTCGACTTACTGAAAAATGAAAAGTGACAACTAAGTGACAGCTCAAAAGTTTTACAAGTAAAACTGTATTTATTTTCGTCTTCAATGATGTCGGAGGAAAAAGTTGTAATTGAATGTTCTCCTAGAACATAATCAGCGCATTCAAAATAGTAAATTTAATAGGTATTTGGTTTATAAAAATTTCAATTCGTACTTATTTTGTAGATGGTGCATTTAACGATGTCAAAATGAAATTTCTTAAACTTTTTGTATGCAAACCGATCACTACTTCTCTTGAAATTGAGAGATCTCTCTCTCGATTTTTGATATTTGACATTTTTCTATGCTGAAAGTACACGAACGAACTTATTATGAACTTAAGTGTCCAGTTCGAGGAGGATTACATTTTCCAGATAAAAATCAGGCCGAGCTAGAATTTATCAAAGCAATTCCACTGGGCGTTATTAAGTTCACACACTTATTCAGTTGAAACGGCGGAATCAATACGCAGTTTAAGATGTAACACCGCACTTTTGCTTCGCCTTTTATTGCGAAACTTGTAATCTATTGTGAGGTTAGGTAGGTAGGATAGAGCGAGCCCGGCTATAGGTCCATGTGGATCCATTGTGATGCCCTTGGCGGCGGTTCAATTGCCTTAAATGCTTCACACCTTGTGGTTACCCGACCTTGTGCAGCCATCTTGATGTACTTATAAGCCTGTGACAGTGATACATCAAAGAGTGAGCACATTCAAGAAATCTAGGCGACTAGATTGGCCTGGGTAAGATGTAACCTGAACGCAAAAACTAGATTGGTCAGGAACATCACTTTTCCCACGTCAGCCCAGTTGTCAGATTGCGCGCTTTGTCGTATTTTGGGCTATATTTTTTCTTAAAAAAGGATAGAAATTTCTTCAATGAGCGCCCAACACAAATTTAGGCTCATATCGTTTAACAAGTTTTGCGTAGATTTTGTTTGTTTCATTTCTTCACAAAATTACAAAAAAGAAATATTTTCGAACAAACCCGCAATTTTAAAACTTGGCAGCACTTTTGCAGTCAAGTGATATCGAACAATCGGATAATTTGCAGGCACACCAATTTATTTTGCAGGCTTGATTTGACGCAAGCACACAAGCCACCAAGGCCAGTTGTAAAGGGTGATTTTTTAAGAGGTTTAGAACTTTTTTAAAAAAAAAAACACAAAAAATTCGAAAAAATGAATGAAATATTTATTTGAATCGATAGTTTGAACCTTGCAATTTAATGTTGAAAGATAATTTCATGCAAATGTTGACCGCGGCTGCGTCTCAGGTAGCCCATCCGCTGAGTCCAATTTTGGCATACTCTTTCACACATATCGGCCGGTATCTCACGAATGAATGCATGGATGTTGGCTTCCAGTGCGTCAATCGAAGCGGGCTTGTCCCTATACACATTAGCCTTGGCATACCCCCACAAAAAATAATCTAATGGTGTCAAATCGCACGATCTAGGCGCCCAATTGACCGGCCCGAAACGTGAAATTAACTGTTCACCAAACTCGCCTCGCAATTGCGCCATTGTTTCGCGTGCTGTGTGGCATGTGGCACCGTCTTGTTGAAACCACATATCATGCAAGTCAAGAACTTCCATTTCGGGCAAAAAAAAGTTTGTTATCATCGCTCGGTAGCGTTCACCATTGACAGTAACGCTGCGATTCGCATCATCTTTGAAGAAATATGGCCCAATAATGCCGCCGGCCCATAAACCGCACCAAACAGTGGCTTTTTCGGGATGCATTGGTAGCTGTTGCAATGCTTCTGGCTGATCTTCACTCCAAATGCGGCAATTTTGCTTATTTACGTACCCATTCAACCAAAAATGAGCCTCATCGCTGAACACAATTTTTCGATAAAAAAGCGGATCCTCGGCCAGCTTTCCGAGCACGAATTTCGATAGTAAAATTCAATAATTTGCAAGCGTTGTTCATTTGTAAGACGATCCATGGTTAAATTGCAAACCAAACTGAAGCTGTTTGACAGTGACACAAGGTACTAAACACACGTCAGCTGTCAAAACCAGTATTGCCAAAACCAAACCAGCTAAAAAATCACCCTTTAGAAGGTAGTGGGAAAAATACAAAAAAAAAATTACTTAAGGAATTGGGAACATTTTCAACGATTTTTGGGCTTCTTCCTGGGCAACGACTTTGGGCTAAATTTTTTTAAAGTTTGGGCGCTTAAAGCAAACAAAATTCTGGCAACCCTGCGTCAGTCCCATATGCGAACCATAGACAAACCATACTGAGACCCCCAACTCACAATCCTCTTGCCGCTGGCCCCCTCAATTTTTATTCAAATTCGCCATTTTGTATTCCTATCGGTGTTATGTCAAAAAAGAAACCGTGTGACATGCAAAAACATACAAAAAATGCAAAAATAAATGCTGCCAACCTCGGCAGCCGTGGGGAAATGTGAAAGAGTTCGGGAATACCACATTTTTTCATTACTGAACGCCATTGGTTAATTATTATAAATTGTTAAAAGGCGAATAATTTGATTTATTTGGTTAGTAAAACTATCTAAAGTTGATGTTCTATATACTAGAAACATATTAGGATAAACATGGTTGTGTATTTTCCGCTTTTGGATATCATTAACTTCGATTTCATGCGTACATTTTTCTTAAATAATGAAGAAAATTTGCTCAAAATGTTTTCATTTTCCCTCAACCAATCTACATTGTTAATTTTTCATGAACATTTTAAGCAAATGTACACTTATTCCTAAAAAAAAAAATATTATCCACACGTAACGGACAATTTCAAATTTAACGGATAAAACTCTATGAACTCTGCCAGCAACTTTGCCCACAGCGCAAGTGTCTCATATCTGCTGGGAGTGTGTTGGTGAGCCGGAATTTTTGAAGTTTCGTGACATTTGTCAATACGATTTTCTATGTAACAATACTAGCGCACCAGATGTGTACACTCCATAAAAAATATAGCTTGTAGGCTAAGTAACGGGAAATCGGCCGGAGTTGGTGGTCTCAGTATTGTCTCTGATGCGAACTGTCAACTTAGTACTCAGTCAGGAATTTCTTGACTAGATTCGTTGGCTGTGTTCAGAAACCCAGCAGAAAGCTCTTCGCGACAGCGGCGAACTAGCCTTACTAATAATCATTTTCAACCTTCATACTAAATATTTTGTAGGTCACAATATGTATGGAAAATTTCGTCATTTTGAGTTCGAAAAATTAAGCCTGGACACTAAAAACGATTATAAGTATTGCGACATGGCTTGCTTAGGGCTTGCCAATAGACTATGCTGCAATAAGTGAAGTGAAGTGAATTTAAGCACGGGTTGGGTTTTGCCCTTGATATTCTGCCGAAGATTGAGCTGCATGCATTGAAAGCATTTGCTGCGTTTTCACTCTTTCATTGGCATTCAACTTTTAATTAAGTTTAAAAGCCTTTACGACTTTTAGTTCCGACTTTAAGTTTACGAAAGCTCAAAATTGCGAAATTCGTATGGAAAATAAAGCCACTGTGAATTACTAAAATGTACAGTTTAAACTGAAAATGTTTATTGGTAAGGCCCTTTGGGAACTAATTACTTGCCGAAAATAGACTCAAACAGCCAAAATTTCATTCCAAATTTTATCGATGGACTCCACATTGTTTTTCTTGTTTATTTCAATTTGTTAAGTCCTTATCAGTGACAAATCATTTTTCTCTCTTTTTCATTCTCATTCTGTCCGGTTGCGCTAGATCATGAAATCTGCCCTTTATGAAACACATTTTTGCTTAAGCTCTACCGGAAATACTTGAAAATCATGGATTTTGACATGCGACCAAATAAAACCAACAAATTTCTTTTTTTCTTTTAAATACTATAAACTTATTATTAAAGATATACCATTGTATAAAAATAATGACACGACTTTTATTTTCTAAGCATCGTTCAGATTTTAACATCTACTAAATTGGACGATAAGTTTAGAAAATTTCAATAACATAGTCTTCTCACATATTGTTCACATCAGAATTTAGTTTGTTTCCTCTTCTTAAGCATCATAATTGTTAAGTTATAAAAAAAAAAGATAAATAAATAAAAAGAAAACTAAATCTAAAACTGGATTCAATCTATACACTTTATTCGAGTAGCTAGAACTAATTAATTGGGATTTCCTCTTTCCAAAGAATCCTTACCAACCAAAGTAAACATAGGCGTTTTGGTATTCGAAACTGGAACTACAACGTTTTAATTGATATCCCAAAATAACATAACTTGACAGTAGTCCATTTAAATCCGGATAAGTTGCTTCCTCTGCGCACTTCTGTACTGGATTAAAAAAAAGAATACTTTAAATACTCTGCCAGAGAACTCTTCAATCCAAAGTCGCATTAGGGTTTGTATAAGAGAATCCCTGAAACTGTTCCTGGTCCATTGATTGAAGGATTTCCTTGTCGATGGGTGTTAGGCGCACACGTTCCCGAGTAAACGCTCTGTCAAAATATTGTGTGTCCAATGGATGTTTCTGGGAATATACAAAATGGGAATTTAACACATGCTTTCAGTATCTATGCAACTACTGTCATCGTACCACTTGAGGTTTGAAAGGTGGAGGAAGTTGCCGCTTTTCCAGCAAGCCCCAGTCGATATCCTTAAAGAATGTATGATCACAAATATCACCGGCAGGACTGTATTGAGAACCAACACGTCTCGTGTAGTCCTTTTCCAAGAGCTGTAACAAAATGAGCTTAGTATCCACCATTTTTGAGATCGGCTTTTGAGTACGACTTACGCCTTTCAATATACTAGTTGCCTCTTGTGTGATATAAACTGGAAACCATGGTATTTCATTGCATATCGACCAAAACAGTTCATCCTCATCACATCCACTAAATGGAGACTGTCCAATTAGCATTTCATACAGCAAAACACCAAACGACCACCAGTCGACATTTTGATTATATTTGTCGCCCTGAAACGGAAGAACACAAATTTACGAATGCCACTCAGGTGATTCGGACCATGGGATTACCTTAATGATTTCAGGCGCCATATAATCTGGTGTACCACAAAAACTGTCTGCTGTCTTATCTAAATATATTTGAAGCTTACACATTCCGAAATCGGCTATGCGAACATGTCCGTCGAAGTCCAACAGCACATTGTCCAATTTAAGATCCCTGGAAATAGGAGCATTTTTTTTTTAGATGTATTAATGTAGATTTACTTGTAAGCTTACCTGTAAATGATGCCCTTTTTATGCAGAAACTTGAGCCCCGATATAATTTCTGCTCCGTAAAATCGAGCTCTGTCTTCGGGAAATCTTCCACTCTCCTGTATGTGGAACATGAGATCACCGCCATTCAGGTACTCCATTACAAAGAACAAATGACTCTGAAAATGTTCAAATAATACTCGGTTATCGATGCTGAAAAAGTGAATAAAATAAATCGTATATTAAGTCCAAAAGATCTGGAAAACATTCCAGGGTTTTTAAACATTTCTCAGTTAAATTTGTGATGTGTCAAATTGGAAAAGTGCAAACAAAATTATCGAAATGTTCAACTTTCGAGGTAGGAGCTATTCACGAAAATTCAATTGGACAGACTAAAATATATTACCAGTATAAATAGCTTGGTCTAAAATTTGACACGAAAATTGGATCTGGGAAAATTTCGTGACATTTCATACGACTTTGTAAAAGGACTCCTGTTAAACGATTTTGAAAACTCGGAATAAAAACGATGAGCCTCACATACATGAATCTGCACTTCGGTATTTGAGAGTAATTTAAGCCTTGTGATTTAAACCAATAAACTGATTCAGAACTCTACACTTTTTCCATGAAATTTCAATTCTGAGACGCAAAATTCTCCAGAACCAATTTTCAATATTAATAACGTCTCGGGGTGCTTGCAGATGCCTTTTAGAACTGCACTTAAATCGCTACAAGTTATAGTCCTCTTAAAATAGGCCTCCACAAGTAGTTTCAAATTATTCTATTCCGAAAAATATTCCTGCTTGAACTTTGAACAATGGAAAAATCATTAAAATACCCACCTCAGTTTGAAATGTACAAAACAAATGACATAAATACGGATGTTTTGTGCCCAAAGCCAAGACTTTACGTTCTATAAGAGTGCATTCGACATCATCATCCTCAAGGACTACGTCTTTTTTTAAGCACTTAACCGCATAATAAAAGTCCGTATTTCGAAGTTCAGCTAAAAGAACCTGCAACAAAAAAAAATATAAATAAAACTTAACAAACAAAAGGAAAACAAAGTTTATGAATACCTTTCCAAAACTGCCTTTACCGAGCACTGCAAGGAAATTAAAATCTTCAACAGAATATTTCTTAAATCTAGGAATTGTTGTAGCCGGAGCTGTTATTCGTCCTGATTTTTGGAATTGTAAATAAGTGTACGAAGTTTCTGCAAAAAAATGCCGATAAGTAAGTAAAAAAAATGTTTCAAAATAAGTAAATCAAAAGAAAAATAAGTTTTCGTGGCCCTCAAATGCAATAAATGTTTTTTTTATTTTTAATTTTAAATAAGAAAAAAACTAAATTGATTTTATAAATACCATCGTCGTTTGCTTCAATTTCGTAGGCAGGATTCAGGCTGAGCGGTGAACATGGTGAGTCTCTTGCTTCTTGTGCACCTTTATACAATAATTATTTTTGAATATTAGTTGGACGTGTTTAACGTACTTTTAAGACGTATTTTCGGAAAACGCTGTAAAATGTTTAAGTATTGTTTATGTACGGGTATGGCGCATTGAATTTGGAACTTTACACAGGATTTGCTCGAATAATGGAGCATTTCCGTTGCGTGCATAGTTTTCACCTTCCACCATCAAAGACGACGCTATTTGGCTCATTAAAATAACTGAACAACAGTTTAACTTGTCAAACTGTAATTTGTAATAAAGACATCGCCAAACTATTCGACCGTTAAGTTATAAGCCAAAAGTAAATTACTAGACTTTTCATCCTTCATAGTCCATTATAAAAAGATTACGTGAGTGGGCTTAAGCTACTGTCAAATATGGAGGAAAGGGACTGAGGTAACGCTTCTTTCACTGGGCGGAAAAAATCGAACGGCGATGACAGTAAAAAAAACCTTAAACTGTAAACGTTTCGCCAATTATTCGGCCATCCGGTTGAAACTGAAAAGTGTCAAAGGAGCATTACTCCAGTCTCTTTGTTTTTGGTTTTTTATTCCAAAGCTAATTTTAAGTAAGACTTGCACTAGACGGGACAGAGAAATCCGTTTGTCTGCAGTCAATACTAAAATTAAGGCGTAGGGGTAAGATCACAAATTAGACACCTAAAGTGTCATTAATGTTCTACCTAGAGTTATAGATACGTAAAATGGAAATAAACGCAAGTTCCGGCGACCAAAATTTCTGCATTAAAACATGTGAAATGAGATGCAATTAGTGTCAGTAAATTAAACCAACAATTCTATACGGAGTAGTATTTGTAACAAGTTGATGATGAAATATTAATCGGTAAATAATCAACCTCAGGAAATATGCGCATGAATTGAGATGAAAACAAGAAACGTTTTTAAATAAACTTTAGTCCAAGTCATTAAGTCGAACTAATCAGAAAATGCTGATCCAATTCGAGTGGCTTCCTCATCTACTGAATCTTGATCTTCCTGATATAGCAGGCTACTTAAATACGTAAGCATAATAGCTGAAAATAGGATGACGCCGAACAACATTTTGCGGACAAAAGCGACCGCCAAGTTCATCGCCAATCTTTCTCTCTCTTCCTTCTCTCTCAATCTTTCTAACAGATTTTGATATATTTAGAATCATCTCCGAGACTTTTTATAGACACTCACGTCCATATACAACACAGTACTTAAACAATTAAAACAGCGAAGAAATGTCATTTATTTATTTTCGAATTCCTCATCGATACAATCTCGAGCAATTCATCGTCATCCGCAAACAAAACAGAATGACATCTAATTAATTTCGTTATAGAAAACATACCTCGTTTAACACATGCTAGAGCTTCCACGATTAATTTTTGTTTCACACCACATAAATTAGCCGTTAATTTTTCACATTTCTTATGACAATTAACGTCACAGTCTAGAAAAGAGAGTTTTGTAAAAAAGAAAAAAAAAAAAAACAACCTAAGGTAACGACTATATTATATCAATTACTCAACATAAAGAGGTACACGGTATTGGCCAAGCCTTCTGGTTTACAATTTCCATTCTCAAAACAGAATTTAATTTATAAAAAGAAACACCAACATGAGTTCTACAGCATAGGAAACAATATACCTAGAAAAGTATTCGAAAATAACATTTTGTTTAGATTTTTGTTTATTTTGCGTCAGAGAAAGTATTTGTGTGGTTCGGCTATTGGGCTGTTTTTATTAAAAATTCACCTAGAATTTGTTTTATGCGGCTGAGAATGATAAAATTTTACTTTGTGACGACCAGGGGTTCTTAATTTATTTGTTTGATATTTAAATTAACGATCAAGAAAGTAATGGATATATAGGTATATTATATATTACGTAGGTGATGGCAGGATTCTATATACTTTATTCATAAATCGATTTCGGTTTATTTAAATACCGTCGATTCATTTTCTCATCCAAAGGAAGACAGTTTTGAAAATATTTTGTCCGCGAGAAGACAGAAACAAATTAATATCAAAATTTGCGTAGAAGTCCCAGACATTGAAAAAATACGCAGTTGCTCTGTTTGTACATTCAAATAGACATAAACACTTCAATCATATTTTTTTTCGAAAATGCGATATAATGTTAGGTAAGTCTAGGTAGGTATTTGACAAATGGTGTTAAAAAGCTTAAAAAATTGTGTCCTTCAAGACCGCGTTTATTTTTAATTATTGTAACTCCAACTCTGCGACAATGAATATTGAAAGGGGCACCATCTAATCTAATCTAAAATAAAAGGTAAACTGCGTTTTAGCAGTTTTGATACTTTGTACGATAAACGCGAATTGGAAATATTGACATTGCTAAAAATTTTATTTACTTATAAATTGCCTTGAACACAGTCGAAAAAGATTTAAAAAAAAATAAAAATTTCTATAAGAAGTACAGTCCGAGGCAGAGCTCGTACTTGCAAGCTAAGAACGGTTCATATTTTATATAAAATATGTATTTCAATCAAAATCGTTAGATATTCTGTAAAATTATGTGAAGCTCGTATGACACAACATTTGTTTTTGCATTTTAAAAACGAAAATTCCCGATAGGAGTGAGTGCGTACACATCAACTTTATTAATGTAGACACTAGAAAAAAAATGCATTAAAAATGTAGGTACGCAAATTACATTTTCAGCAGCTTTTTTTGCCATTTCAAGATTATTTGATAACAAATTTGTTTGAAAATTTGTGGTTGCTTTGCAAACAATTGCTACCCCATTTTGTAATACACTTTCAGTCTCTTTTACACACTGCTGAATCTTCAACATAATACAAATGGGAAAAAAATGTAGTGTCATACGGGCTTAAACAAAGTGGCAACAAAAATTTCAAACTGATGTCGTTTTCCATTGGGACCACCAAACATCTTTTTCACATCACATTGCGGCTCATGGAACACGCAACGAAATTGATCTGCTTTTGTAAATGGATTAGAGCAGCTGTTCAAATTGCCTTCGTTTTTGGAAATATCAACCATGGATATCGACTTGAAAAAGTTTCCTCTATTGTAGATACAAACGGATTAGTTTTGGTGATTCGTAGTTTTCAGATAACGAGGAATTAGAAATTCCTCCAAAATTATATCCGTTGCTATTTATGTATTTCTTTGCTTTGGTTTTCACGAAGCTATGCGCATTTGTTTTAAAACAAACTTCTTAAAATGACGTAAAACAGCTGTGCAAAGTATGTAAATTGGTTATTGTGGCAGTATGTGTAAATCTGAAAAAATATCGAGATCTGCAAAAAGTGATCCGAATCACAAAAAAAAATTATTTTTTTGCCCAATGGAACATGAAAAGTGATTTAGATCAAAAAAAGATTGATTTTTTGTCCCAATGGAAAACGACATGAGTTTGTTGAGTGTTTTTGAGAATGTAAACATTACCTGATTTTGCAATTTCTGTCAAAATCTAAAATGGGGTTTTCTAGATACGAGCAGTTTTTCAAAGTACCCTTACTGGGAGTGGAAACTGAGGACGCAGTATTTCTCTCCTACTTCGCATATAAGAAAGTGAAAAAACAAATGAACAGTCTTAAGTTTAATGAACAAAGATTCTGTCCTATCACTTCTTAGAAGATAATATTTATTTATAGAAAATTATTTGCTATTTTAGCGTGTTTATGTATAAATATCAATGAAAAGTTCCTTCAGCTTCTAAAAAGCACAAGTGTCAACTTTCTTTAGTATTATTTGCTAGATCTTGTCATATAACAGTAGTAGATTAAGCGCTTCTTTTACATTTTTGAAATGCACTGTCATTAAACACAAAGCACATTTTTCTTTCGGTCACTTTTCATGTTCGATTGGTACAAAAAAAGCAAAGCTTCAGATTTACAAATACAAGTGCGCTTTGAGATTTCATCGTGTCACATTTGCTTGGAATTTTTTCGCAGTAGCCTTACAGTAACTGAAATATTTAACATCAAGCTTTGTGAAATGTTTGTTTGGTTGCAATGTGATCAACTTTCTGTTTGACAGTTTATCCAGAGACCGCCATATTGTATATGTGGAGTCCATGTGTTGCTCTTGCTATAGTAACATATTATTTCAAATGTTTATTTAAGATTCTTCCATTGTTCACACAAATCAAAACAAAGTGAAAATGCTGACTTGAAAAAATAAATTGCAGCAAGTCAAGGTCATTTAGGACTAGCCCTACATGTTTTGTTTGCAAAAAAGTACTATCGGCTCCTTCAAACCTTGTGGCAAGACTTTTCTTAAAGCTGTGTATTTTGATAACACAGCTCTGCGTAAGGCCCAGTTGATTAAACACGTAACTATACAAAAATACGTATGCATGCAACACGGTCGCCATCTTATCGTTATTTATTATATTCAATTTAAAGTTTAAAACAAAATTTATTATCCATCCTCCCTCACTCATGTTGGACATGCCATGACTATACATCCTACCCACTCGCCGTATTTTCGAAGCACGTGCGCATCGAACGCAATCGCTTCTAATCTCGTAATTAATTTCTGTCTACAATGTTCTCAAGGCCAGCTGCGTCATTCGCTTAATAATATTGATGCCATCAAAAATATTAGCTAAATCCACGACAAGTGCGGATAGCTACTACAAACTACATTTGCACCCAAGATTGTGCATCACACGGACATGCATCATATCCCCAACTCGACTGGCGTTACTGACAAATGCAAGAGCGTTTTTGAAATCTAGTTGAAAATATTTAATTTGCGATTAAAATATTCATCATACCTAAATACATTACCTATGTTCGGCTTTTTATTCGACCGCAACGGGTTCTTAATCGTGTGACAATTTCCGTAAATTCCTACTTTAATTTAACATATGAATTATTTATTTTAAAATAAAGCAAAAATAGTACAATCCGGTCACGTTATTTTTTCTTTGTGGATGAGTATAAATAGAACAAAAAAATAGATTTGCAAAAGTGGAAACACTGCTAAAACGAACAATTAAAATTAAAAAGTTGTATTATTTTGTTTTTTTTTTTAAATAAAAGACCAAAAATTTGCTGATCGTCAGGGCAATCACAGTTGCAAGAAGAAAATGCATCTCAAAGAAATGCCTTTTCATGAAATTATAATTTTATCTCTGACAGCTAATCGCGACTGTTCTCTCTCAGTTGTTTTGGTAGGGTGACCGCTGTTAAATATGAAAAGCTCACCAGAAAATGTAAGTGAGTAATTAAGCAACGCCTGAGAGACGTGTCTGAAAAGATAGAATCAATTGGGCTTTAGCTTGCTAAACGTAAAACAGAAGCATGAAGCGATACTGGTATAGCCCCTGCAAGAAATTTGGAACAGTCATCATCAAAGTAGGCGAACATAACATAAACTAAAGAGATTATAGTTCAGTCAAAAATGCTGATTTGCGTTATAAATAATACGGCATTAATTTGGGTCGAATCAGAGACGATCAAGTCTAATGGCAGAAGGTTTAAGTCCGTCAACCAGCTAAGTAAGAGGTATTTGTTTTAAAGAGGTTTATTTTTCGAATTGGCAGCACTTTTTCCAGCGACTAAAAATTTGACAGCTGACAGCTGTTGCAATATCTCCATGAGCAGTCTTTCAAAATATTTCCCGATTGTGATTTAGATGACGCACCTGCTGCGCTTATCTGCCTGAGACAATACTTAAACAGTAACGGGATAAATACATCTGTCAGTAAAGGACGGGGAGAAACAACAAAACAAGAATTATGTGGGCTACCCTGTGGGTATACGCACCATTTTGTTGCATTTAGCTTACAGAACGTGGGTATACTTTGCAGTCTTCGGGAGTCAGATGGCTTTTCTCCATTCTTTTCTTGACTGTCAGTTTAAGAGGAGAAATTATTGTTTTTCGCATTCCAAGTACGTAAACTCTCTGTCGATGGCGTTAAGAGATTTTTTCAAAAACCAATGTGTGGCAATCAACATAATGCCACTTGTTGTTGACCGAGAGGATATCGGTGTTTATTTTGGCAAGCCATCCCGGACTTTGCAATGCACATACAAATACATGAGCCCACACCTGTGGGATGCCTATTCTATTAATTCGTTGAGTATTTCAGTGCCCATCAGTCATCACCTGTCAAGGTGAACAGATTGTAGGAATATATTGTGAACGACCCCAAACTAACATCAATGTCAAGGACGGATGTTTTACACAAAAATGAAAATCCACGCAGAGTTTAGTTTATTGCAGAATTTTGTTATAGAATTCCATCTGATTTCATCGGTAGTATTGTTTTTTTTTTTTACCCAAGTTAACATATAAAGTTTAAATGCATGGGCGACCTAAAGCCACAAAAGTGTATTCATTCCCCGACAACATTATCGAATCGAATTAAAATTTTTATTGTGAAACAAAAGCATTTTCTTTTTTTGGTCGGCATTAAATAACATTACAACTAAGGCCACGACACCACCATCGACGAGCTCAAATTAAACCAAATAGTACTGCATCCGCTTTGGCAGACGAGACAAATCACCTTGATAAGCAGACAAACGACTGTAGGTGTGCTCGTATCTGTGATTGTATTTATAATGAACATGATTAGAACTAGAAGAGTGATCTAATAACTTTGTGTGCCTTTCATTTGAACATGTAAACAAAGCATTATTATTTGCAAACGGTGCCTGTTGTTGCCCATCTTGCACACAAGTAGTTTTATTTTGATAAGTAAATTTAGTACACATTGACCTAGCCCTCGACCTGTACTTAAATTTAGTATCAAAAGTTTGGTTATGCTTTGTTTACGATGAATAAGATAAAACCAATCGTTGACGTCACTGCCTGCCTTAGTTTTTACGACCAACTAATGTATTTCCTCTCTATGCGTTTTTGTAAACATTAAAATAAAATAAAATATGATTAGTTCCGGATCAGAATTATATTTTGAGCCAACTGTCAGATTTCCGTTGTTATATTGTTTGCTTTTTTCAAAAATAAAACCGAAAGGTCATTGATCGGACTGTAATTTTTTGAAATAATATCAATGGAAGCGACATGCATGTGCGGGGTGATCAGAGATATATTTTTCAAGTACTATCGAGACGATTTTCGAATTGTGTATTCGGCGAAGTAAGACATTTCGCCAATGTGGATGAACGAAAGATACAAGCAGTTGGTTCCGCAGCCGCACGCGTTGAATTGTTTTGGGGTATATTTTCATTTTTTATCGTTTAGTTTGGCTTAGTTATTAAAAGGATATGCGCATTAAATGTTCGGGCCCTGAACAGGCTCTATTTGGGTGAGGTATTTCGGCAGCCTGATGAAAAATGCTTACCTACTTGTGAGGGGAAAATGCGATTCTACCAGAGACTGTTCTACGAGCGAAATGGACATGTTTGTACGATAGCCTACACGAGACCTGGGGTCATATTCTGTAAAACGAAACGATCAAACGTTTTCGTGCGCACGAATGATAGGCCCTATGTTACACAAGCAAATTTCTAAATTTCTTCGTGCCCACGAAAACCTTTGAACGTTTCGCCTTAGAGAATGCCGACCCAGGTTTGGAAACTGACTTGTGCTAATTTATTACAGTGCGAGACATAGCACCATACTAATAATGAACTTTAGTCACGACTTTTAATTTACGGAAGCTTACAATTGCGAAATTTGTATGGAAAATATATGCATTGTGAAATCCAAAATTTTAGAGTCGAAACTAAAAAAATAATAATCATTTTTAGTGTCCAAGCTAAATTTTTCAAACAAAATTGCATATTGTGACCTACAAAATATTAAGTTCAAGGTTTAAAATGATTATAAGTAAGACCCATTAACAACATTGAAAAGTGAGCCAACCTTATCACCATTGCCCCATCGGAATCTATAGCTGCGCGAGGTTACCATTTGTTTAGCACCAACAGCTGCGACTCCGACCGATAAAAGACTCACATTAGCAACACGCGATCCAACCTCCTCGTCATTGCCAGTCCCGATCGAAGTAAATGCAACAAAGACTCTTCTCCTCCTATACATTTTCTGTAGTGGTTAATTTAAGTATAAGTCTCCCTCCCATCGAAGGCGACCGCCCGGTTTGCCCCACCTCAAGTCCGTCACTGGTGCAGGCAATATTTTACGTTTTTTCGGACAATGTGTTTTTCAATAAAAATAAATAAAAAAATATATTTATTCCGCTAGCGCATGCTGCATTTACGTTGGCCTGTAAATTGCTTTTTCTCTCATTTGTTCGATTTTATTAATTGTTGCTGCGTAGGTGTTACCTGCTTGTGTATTTTTTTAAGTTATGTATTCAGAATTTAATGGATCATAGCAAAATATGATATAAATTTGTACAGTCAAAGAAAAGTCGATTTTTTTGTTGTTGTAGGTACATTTATGCACACATGCTAACCATGTTAAACAATGAGAAAGCGATTTTGAAATAACAAACGTCCCCATTTACAAATGAAATGAGATAAATTTGGTTTTAAACTATCACATGTGCCGCATAAAAGCAAAATTAAATATTTTCACGTCATTCAACTGACAGCGAGATAGACTTTTTGTTGCTGTTTATTATTCGAAAATTGTAAAACAATTCATTCGTAGTATTAATGTAGTTTTCGATTTGGCAAACGGTGCACGTAAAAAAAATTATTTCCTGCGACCAACTCAATACAAACAAGAACCAATGAAATTCGTATTTCATGTTCGATCGGCAGCAGAGATCTGAAATCTCAGAGCAAAATCTGAAAAGCCAAATCGAAATAAGTTTTTTTTTTTCAAACTTCTGCATAAAGATCAATCAAGTTGCGCAAATGCTTCGTTCATAAATAATGCCCATACAACATCTCTTACCGGTAGTCATAAATTGGATGATAATATCGACTATAGTTCTTGTACAGTAATTTACAGCCAATGAATCATAATACTTTTGTATAAGAAAAAAAAACAATTGGGCACACTAATTATGAGTGTCAGTAAATTTAGTAAATAAAATAGAATTCCGTTTGAATTCTGTTTACATTTTATAGTGATTTAAACAAAAAATGAAGTTAAACTTAAGCGTAAAATGTTTTTGTTTATTTTTCAATGAAAGCAAAATGTTACTCGTAGTTAGATTTCCATTGAATTTGAATTTTATTTCACGAGCTGCTGTATGACTAGCAATACTGTCTTCAAACTACAACTTTTTTTTCATCTCATTTGTTTATTATTCATATTATTCTTTGTATCGATCAAAGCAATTTATTTTTATTTCGGTCAGAACTTTAAAATTAACTTTCTTAGAATTCTAATGTGAATAGTGAATACTCACACTATGTATTTGTAAAATGGTGATTGAATTAAAGGAAAAGCACCGCAATAGGGGCTTTTTGAAGAACTTATTCAATTTGTTATTAGCTGATACATGGGGGCATGCTGCGCCAAATTCCAGTAATTCATTTTTTGTTGTGTCCGACTATATTGTTTAAATTATCCTTTGTTTGTGTTGTTGATAGGTTTTAATTGAAAATTGACACACCAATTGGGGTCATCTCCCTGACCGAACACATCTCTTTCTGCGTCGGATTTTGTTCGCTGCTTTTTTACCAGACTTTGAAGACTGTTCTCTTTTTTTTTATATCAGCAAAAGCGTTAGTTTTCCCCTATATTCATAAAAAAGTTTCCCCTAAGTGAAATTTTCCTTTATTTTCATTTGAAAAAATCAAAAAAAAATCATAAATTCAATAACAAAAATTCAGATTTTCAAAAGTGCTTAAAATTTAGTACTACGCATTCAATGTTTGAACATGTATACATAGATATTCGATGGTCTGTTTTCTTTCGTGTTTATTATGAACATTTCATTCTAAATAAACTTTTTTCCAATTTTCCTAAGCTTGTTCCTCGTTTTCCATATTTTCATTATAAAAGCGCTAAAATTGGCGCTTTTCCCATCAATCTGGAATCACTGTGCTATGGTAATCTGTGAGTCTGATGGGAGTTAAACAGATCGAATTTTTAAACGCACAGACCATATTGCTCTTCGTCTAGGTCCTGTAATCATTTATTACTTCTAACATAGAATAACGAATATCCATTTCAAATGCTCATAACCTGGTAAAATCAGGATCCTTTTTTTAGTTACAACCGACAACCGGAAAATACTAGTAGCGGCGAAAATGAGATGCAGTATGCTCACATCTGTTGTCATAACCAGGAGAATGGACCTTTTCTGTCACAAATTAAACGGAGAGCTTTCTACAAATAAAACAAATAATAATTAATAGAACTAAAGTGCTCGAAAGGCACTACTTTCAGGAGTTGAAATGATTTTTGGACGATACGTAAGTGTTGCGGGTTTGCTTAAAAGTCCAAAGGTTCTCACAGGCCCCACTCCTAGAGTCGCAACAATGGGTCTGCCTACATTTATCTATCTGGGTGAAAGAATTTTTTTTTGAAAATCAGCATTTTCAAGTTCCAACTAACCTAAAACTCAATTTTGGCTGATTTTCCGGGTTGGCTACTGGTAGACAACTATGAATGTGCAGAAAAGTAGTAGACCTTTTCAGAAAAGCCCCCGCGTAGTGTGATCAATCAACACCTTGCCGTGTTCATGTCCTTGCAGATCCCACCTTCTCTGAAGAAAAATTCCCCAAAAATAGTTCAAAATACAAAGTATTTTTACAACTATACAATTGTGTTGTGTTTAGATCTGGATGATGGACAGCGCTCTGAATGCTTAAAAATGCAACAGGATTTTAGGTATAGGGTTATTCTGTCTCTTGTCAATTATGGTGGACGTGGTGCTATCTGTTACTGTATAGGTGCATATGAAGAAATTGCATGCAATGGACTAAACCGATGATATTTGGTTTTCCTCTCAAGTACTAGATGAGCTGTGCGATTTATTACTGCAGTTTAATGAAGAATTGTTCGGTCTTGGGATTAACGACGAGAAAAAGACAAAACTGTTTGTCATTTTTGGTGGTGCATGGTTTTTTACTCATGTATTTATTTATCTCCTTTTGCCGCGAGTATTACTAAAAAGGATTAGGATGATAAATAAAATATAAAAAATGATTTGCTGCCATTGAAATTTTCCAAAAGTAGGTATATAATTCTGCTTGGTTCGCCCAAAAAATGATATGGTCTATCATTTGGTAGACCAGTTTGTGAGTTATCGAACTACATTCAAAGATTCGGTCGACAGTGAATATTCCTTTCAAATTTCGTCGAGAGAAGGTGTGCAATTTTGTGATTTCAGCACGTCGTAAAATTACATTGCACAGGACAACATAAATGTTGTTTTCACCGACAGTATTATTACATTTTAAAACAATAGCGATTTAATGGGCCCATTTTGTTTAAATACAGTAAAATGTAGAAAACCATACTTAAATAAGTATACATTTGAGCATTTAATGTTGAAAAGTACATGTATGTTTTTTGTTTACAGTAAATTAGATTTATCATGTGAAGGTAGATTGCCCACAACCTAAAACACTGTAATAAGGTCACACAATTTTATGTATCACTGTCAAGTAGGAAGTTGAGGGCGCAGAAGCTCAACTCATTTTGTGTTGGAATCGGGTTCAACCCCTAGAAAAAACGAAAATTACGTCTTGAGGCTTCTTTCCGCTGAGCTATCTCTGGGGAACGTCCGACAAGCAACTGACGATATAGCTGTCCTCACAAACCGTCATAATTCAGCCAGCTGTTTGAGTTTGGCATAAGAAGTGGTCCCTTCAATTTGTCTCTTGTTCTTTTTTAAAGAAAAAGAAAAACCTACAAAACCGAGGGATGTGATATACTTCGACCTCTACAAATGCATTTTTTAAGGAATGATTTCTGTGAATACCATCAGATTTTCTTTAAAA
The DNA here is from genome assembly GCA_951230905.1 of Cheilosia variabilis. NCBI lineage: Eukaryota > Metazoa > Arthropoda > Insecta > Diptera > Syrphidae > Cheilosia > Cheilosia variabilis. The sequence goes on along the minus strand of OX579677.1, from coordinate 40,752,677 downwards.
TTTACTTGAGAAAGACACACCAATGTCAACCTTAAGCCCATTTCAGTAATTTAAACAAAAAACAATTTTGTTTGAATTTTCAAAAGCTGAGGGTGAAAATTAATTGAGCAGCTTCTAACAGATTTTTTCCTAAAATGTTTTATGTCGTACATACGAATATCTCTTAATGCAAAAAATATGTGAAAACTACACATTTTCCTTGTATCGCTACCAATTAATTTAATTTTTATATTTTGACGAAAAAAAAAATTACGGTAAGGTGCGACATTCGAAAGAAAGTCGTGTTTTAAAGTTCGTTTGTAGGTAACGTTCCACTTTCATCTTATTAAGGGAAATCGTTGCCAAAAATCGAATTATCTGTTTTGCATTGAATTCACATCCACAATCATTCGGATGTAGTATACTCGTGCACCTATATGAGTGAGCAAACAACTAGATGTTTTAAAATAAACCAATTTATACAACGCAGTGCAGGCAAAAACGTTGCAAGAAAGCATTTTTTTTAATGTCAATGGCGCCAATTATATTTTGTCGAATCGTCCACATGTTGTGTATGGTCAACCATGGATAAGATCAGATAAAGTGGTAACTATATCTTTTAAAAAATCTATCTCTGCCTCGCACAGTGTATTGCAGATATTCGAAATAATTATTCTTCACGAGGTGAGAAAAACAAGTGCGCTATTTCGAATGCGGATTGCGTATAATTTATTATTTCACATAAATACAGAAATCTTGTACCGGACAATTATTCTGCGAGTGATTTGTATGCGTGATCATCTGTGAAATCATATTGTACAATGCATATCTAAATATAGCGAGCATGGCTATAGGTAGGTCGCTCACCGATGACGCATTTGCACGCATGTGTAATTCGTGTACTGCAATTGCGATCTGTATCTATGTTTAAGAAATGCACTTGTGCATTGGGCTCAGTGATGCGGATTCAATGCGAAAAAAAAACAGAAATGTATGTATTTTCAGTGTCTACTATTTTAGGTGTTCATACATTGGGAAGTTTGTGTTTTATTGGAGCTTTTAGATGGAAATTACATTTTATTTGGAACACCTCCAATTTATTTAGATTTTTTTTTTGCTTTGGTTGCGTAAACACCTGACTCGTGGATGAATGTGGATGTGTGTAAATATTTTGAATTTCCTAAGCGTCCCAATATTTGTAATCAATTTTCTTAACATTTTCTATATTTAAATTGTTTTTTTGAAGGAATTTGATGGTGAACAAAAAACATATCATTACTGCGGAACAAAGAGGATACACAAGACTGCGCAAAAGTTGCTTTGAATTTTCTACAGGGGTAGATCCATATAGAATAAACAAATCTTGTTGGGTTCGATTTTCAAATCGAGTCAGTTATTTTTGGGGCAAAGGTGTGTCTATTATTACTAACTCTTTCAATGACGGTGGCCACAGAATTAAGAAAACGCTTAGATCAGTTATGGTGGTCGTTATCGTTAACAGATGAACCAAACCCAGTAATGGTCGAATGCAAATTGTCATGGAAGAGTCATACTACGTTTCTACCGGACACAAGTCCCGAGATTAAGTACAAGTAGTTTAAAGTTAATGGGAACGTTCAAGCATCTGGAAAGCTGGCTGACTTGATGTATCTCTGTTTTGATTGGCTAAGATCGGTTCAGTTAACATCTTTGGAGGCGTAGCCGACGAATCAAGTCAAGAAATTCGCACTTATTTGACAGTCCGTATATTTGGTTAACGTAAGTGAAAAAAGTGACGTTGCGGACCAATCTAGTTTTTCAGTTCAGATTACATCTAGTCCAGACAATTTGAGTTGACTTAAGATAACAAGATTTCTGAACGTGCCCAATCTTGATGTGTTTCGACCGAACAAAAGAAGGTTAAGTTGAATTGGCTCTCTCTATTCCAGAGACATAATGACGTTTCACGAGAGAGAGAGATAGAGATAGATAGAGAGAGAGAGAGGGAGAGAGAGAGAGAGAGAGAGAGAGAGAGAGAGAGAGATAGAGATAGAGAGAGAGAGAGAGAGAGCGAGAGAGAGAGAGATAGAGAGAGAGATAGAGAGAGAGAGAGAGAGAGAGAGAGATAGATGATGTATTCTTTTTTATTCCTGTCAAAAGCTCAAAAGTTATATTTGTTTTAAATGTTTGACAACCCGAGCTGTGTAGAGTGAGTTCACACACCGGTTGGTGATTTATCTTGGAGATAACTTCTTATTCTCGTATTTAAGAGTCTCAAATTTGTATGATAAATCTCGAGATTGATACGAGACTAGGCGAAATGTATCCCAAATCTCGGTGGAAACGTAGCATAGCGTTCCATAAAACTTCGTATTGAGAGAAATAATATCCCCAGGGCAAAGTAGAGTAGATCGTAATTCAAATATATTGACACAAGGATTTGCCGCCTGATATTTTAACCACAAAATCAAGGTTAGTGCTGTCATATTTACATTACATTTGTTGGAAAAAATGTGCTGTAGGTATTTAACTAATAAGATCTGTGCGAAGCACGAGTTGGAGAAAAATAAGGTAACGCGATTCGCATGAGTTTTGTTTCTGGTGCAAACATTTGACGCACACGCCTGCACTAAAATTAATGGGAACTTGCCTTGTTTCGCAGATATTAATTGTGACGTTTATGCTCAGAGTAAAAGAACAAATCTGACGCTCGTGGCGAAATAGATAGTACAATACAACGTCAAGTATATGTTTTGCCTTTCTACATTGTTTTACATTTTGGTACACTCCGCCATCTTTGGCGATTGACGGATAAACATTTCAAGAGTATAACTGCCCAATGGAGACTACACGAAACGACTTTAGCTGTCAACTTTGCATAAAAGAAGAACACGCAAGTTGTACGTATAAGTTGGAGACAGTATTCAGTAAATGAAGATACTATCATAATTGTATAAGCATTTTGTATCAAATAATAACAGAGGGCTCACATTGGAAGGTTGTGGAAATTGGTGCGACGTATATGGGATGCGTTTAATTTATTTAGTTTGTATTTTTGATTGACGGATTACACATTTTCTTTTTACTTTTCACCCAGGAAGAAACTGAAACTATTGCTATACACTACATTCGCCTTCGAAGAATGATGTGGAGTACACAGTGCTGCAAGAAGCAATAGAGTTTATAGAGTAAGAAAACGTCCCAATCATTTCTGATTATCAATAAAACCGAAACCAGAACTTAAAGAACAAAATTTCATCAACAAATTAGATTGTAATGAGCGGGCGAATGATCGACGCTTTGGCCACCCCTAACCAGATGAACAACATACCAGCAACGAATGAACAGCCAACTGAGACACAATTGCATTGAGTGCCAAAGCTGTCAGACTAAAAATGCAGTCTAGATAGAAGGAAAGAAATGCAGCAAATGCAGCTGATTTAACACTTGATTTTTTTAACAGCTGCATTCGAATCAGCATCAAATGGGAAGTAGCCACAAGGTTCTCGAAACGAAAAAATAACAGTTTATTTCGCTAAAAGAATTTCGTCTTAGTTTTGCATTTTTTTTTCTATAATTGGACAGTTTTTTCTTAGGTCTATTCCACAATACGGTAGTCGAATGTAAAACCTTCGCTACCGCCTGGACTTGAATTTATTCAATTGCAACGATTAAAATTAGACTTTATCAAAGTTGCTATTTGTACGAAAAGTAGGGTTTTAAATAGGGACCAGGCAACTTTTTAATTTAACCTTTTTTGTGATCTTGCAAAATGTTAATCGAAGATTTAAAATTCCTTTCACATTATCAACACAAAGAAAGAAGTGCGATATACAACCTATAGGCCAAACAGAAGCTGGGCGGTATAGGCCTCCCTAATGGCCAAGCTTTCGACAGACTTGTTTAAAAACAAAATTTCTCGTATGAAATTATGTCCATTGAAAAATAAGAATTTTTATTTAAATTTTCAGAGAACATTGCTTTTAAATAAATGGAGAGATAGAAATAAACCACTTAATCTGGATAGTTTTCCCAAACATTCTGATAGCCTTAGAGTTGAGATGCTTCATTTTTCAACTATTTCCATCAGAAAATATTGTGTCAGTAGTATAAGAACCAACTCCCAAAACAAATCGACTGACAGAATTTCCGGAATTCAATTCATCCGAAAAACGGTTTCTAATGGAACAGTAGAGATGTGAAACAGTTCAGTGGAACGATATGGTTAGTTTTGATCGAATTCACTTGTTATTTGACTCAAACACGTTCTATATAAGGCCTCAGGTATAGCCATAGGTCAAATGCAACCGAAAAGATTGGAATAGCATGGCCATAGGAAAAATCTGTCAGAAGAATTAACTGTCACTTTGGTGTCAGTACAAATTAAATTTAATCGTTCTTGTGTTTTCTTGCTAATTTTGTAATTTTCTAGAACAGCGCAGATCGTTGTGTTAAGGAAATATAAAATTAAAAAAAAAGTATCAAATTATTTTTAAATTTTCTAAAAGAAATAATTTATTCATTTTTCCCCTACGAAAACAATTACAATAAATCAACCACCACTGATGGGATTCCAACAGAAAACAAATTCATGACAGATGGAACAATAAGGAAATGAAATATTTCAGTGGAATGTTTAGGTTTTTTTTTGCTGAATTGACTGAGGAGTTGATCGGAATGAATTATTTTTCTAGAAAATTAAAAGATCATTTGGTTTTTTTTTTTGGGAAAAACTAACTTTATAAATCATAAGCAACATTGACCAAAATTGAGTTGAAGAACTAGGTTTCAGTGGTCAAAACAAGCAAAAGAAAATTTTTACGGTAGGGCTATAAAGGGCCTTACATTGTTTGATTTATCAATTTTCTTTTACAATTTAGCAGCTACGTTTGCATGGAATAACAAGGAAAAAAGTGTTCATTTTAAGTGGTCAAAAAAAGCAAAAGAAAATATTCACGGCTTCTTTATACGATGGGTCTAATAAATAAAATGTAACACATTTCGGTCGCAGTTGAATTGTAGTTCTTCTGCTTTATTTTTTGACGTTTTATGTCAAATATTTTGTTCAAATTTCTTAAAATTGAGAACTTTTTCTCTGGAATAACGAATACACATAAAGACTGGTTTTAAAACTATAAAGAGCTAAGACAATGTCTTAAAGCTTGGTTAGAATTTCTCAGTAGCCATTTCGACTGTGTGCTATTTATTATGAAACATCGACCACCTCGGGAACGTGTGTAACTTACTTCGGCACTGTATCATGTTTGGTGCGGCATTTGTGCCACCATCGATGTGCAAAAATATTTTGCACAATTTTTGTTTGTCATTCCATATTAAATTGTTATAAACATTCCTTCTGACAGACAAATCTCCCAGCTGCCACTTGTACTTGCTGACAGTCTTATTATAGCATCTCGAAAATTGCATCACCACCTCAATTCGCAGCATTTGAAAAACACTTTTGCGAAAAGACCTTCCATCAGCGAAAATGATCGGCAATTAGCACTTGCTCTAATCATTTACTGCACACAACTTTTGGCGCAATTTTCAAATTAAAAAGAGAATTAAAATTTTGAATGCTAAATGCAGCTGCACAGTGCACACCTATCAGCTGCCCATGCCGATTACAAGCGCATATTAGCGAAGCGAAACGTAATTTACAAACGATATTGGACAGTAACAATGTGTGCGTTCCGACACCAATTGCAGCTGAACTTTCGCTTAGCATTGTTTATAAATATATATTTGTTGTTCAAATTGCATTGACATTGACGTTGTAATTGAGTTACGCGACGGAAAACCTCTTACTCAATGAAGTGCGTAAAAGCGTGCGGCTGTCTCTTGTTTTACAAATGAGGGCCGAAAGATAAGGTAACTGTAAGATGTAACCCACTTACCTAGGATTTTCTTTCCGCTGGTTGGCGCTGTACCTCCATCGAATCCGGAATCATTGCTGCAGGTGCTCATTCGTATAATGGCATCCTTTGGGCACAGCTCATCCTCATACTCGTCCGATGTGGTGCACTCGCTTTCGCTGTCGGTCTCTTCGCTGCTGCTGTTCGAGGACTCCTCATAGGTGACTTTTTCGCGTTTCCATAATGGCCGTGGGGTGGCGACCAAAGGATACCGTGGGGCTTCCTCCTTCACGTAGCACTTTTTCTTTGCGTCGATTTTTATCTTTTTATTTGGGTCGAACGCTTGCTGCTGTTCTTTGGCTTTTTTCTTCAATTGCTTGTTTTTCTTTTTCATGCTTGCACTTAAACTACTACCGTCCACGCTATACGAATCGCTAGAACTGTCGGTCTCCTCAGCCGAGGAGGGTATATAGTCCTCTAGTTCGGCATCAACGTCTAGAAGACACTGTGCCAAATTCGAAATTGTCGCGAACTTTGATAAATTATTGCCACTACCGCCGCCGCCGCTGTTGCTGCCTTTAGCGAGGACATCGCATACGGTTTTTGTAGTTGGCGACGACTGAGGTGCTATTGAAGCAGCAGTTGGTGTTGTTGGCGAGCTCTTTGTTTTAGTTGTCGTCGCGGATACCTGTGATACATCTGCTGTTGGTTTTGGTGTCGGCGGCAATGGCGACGTAAGACTTTGCGCTTCTGGTGTCGCTGGTGACTTTGGTGACGCCACTGGTGACTGTAGTTCGAGTGTTAGTGACGTTGCATAGGTTCTGTTTGACTTGCTCTCCTTGTTTGTTTTAGTATCACACATCGTTGGATTGACGTTTCCGCCTTCTCCAGATGTAGCATCACTCTTCGCTGTTGCATCTGCGACGGCGATTGTAGGCGTTAATGGTTGTTTCAGTTCTGGTTTCGGTGTCTTTTGGTCGTTTGTCTTCGTTAAGATCTCTGGAATTTGTTTGCAGTTAGTTTTCTCTGTGGGCGTGGGAGATGGCGAGGTGGTTTCGGCTAGACTTGCATTCTTCTTTGTAATACTTTGCGTGTCACTGTTGACAGTTTTCTTTTTCTCAGGTGACTTGGCGCCGCTGCCAGAATTTATTTTCGGCGAGCCAACACTTTCGTCGTTTGTTGTTGGTTTTGCTTTCGGTTTAGAAGTAGACTCGGGCGCTTCCTCCTTGGCATCATTTCTAGGACTGGACTTCTTTTTCGCCACGAGTTTTGGCGGATTTTTGCTCTTCGGTGAGTCTTGAGTTTTGATTGCGGTTTTCTTTGCTGCTGGGGCAGTTGTTGGAATCTTTTCGGGTGTCAGAGGTTTGGTGGTTGGTTTATTGGGAGTAGTTGGTGCCGGACATGGATCTTTATCAGTAAGGGGTTGAATTTTTTCCACACTTTTCTTGCGCTTGTCCATGTACAGAGACTCCCGTGTGTCGATTTGCGCCCAAAAGTCATTATCGACCTGGTTATTCTGCGGAGTAGATGAGGTGTCCTCCTCGGATGGACGTGGAATTTCATCAGTAAGGGGTTGAATTTTTTCCACACTTTTCTTGCGCTTGTCCATGTACAGAGACTCCCTTGTGTCGATTTGAGCCCAAAAGTCATTATCGACCGAATCGGTGCTATTCGGGGGAGTAGATGAGTTGTCCGCCTCGGATGGCCATGGACTTTCCTCAAGGGGCGGTTGAATTTTGTCCACACTTTTCTTGCGCTTGTCCATGTACAGAGACTCCCTTGTTTCGATTTGGGACCAAAAGTCCTCACCGCTTTCGGACTTCTGTACTTTTTTGATGGGCTTTGGGGTTGCAACCTTCTTCTCAGGATCTGCTCGCTTAGCCGCTTCCACCACATCTTTGTCTAAGGGCGGGGGCTTCACAGTGGTTCCCATTGTCTGTTTAGGGGATTCTGTTGAACCCTTACTTAGAACAGGCTTCGGTAACTTAACTTCTTCCTGCTTAGACACCTCTTCGACTTTTTTCGACTTGACGCTCTTGACTCTCTTCTTGGGTAGTTTGAAGATCTTGTGCTCTTCGATGTCTTCAATGCTGAATGTGAACTTTGGCTTACTCGGACTGACCAGACTAGCCGATTCCTCTTCGATGGTCTGCTGAATGACAGGGGTCAGCGGAGTGTTCTCAATTTCTACATTAGCTGTGATCCTGTGTCGGATTTTCTTAGCCTTTTTCGATTTTCGGCTCTTGCGACAGTCCTCCTGGCTGACGTTGCGTTCCAAATGAATGACCTGGATCGACCCGGATTGCGACTTTTGCAATTCGTTCAGGATCTCCATCTCTTGCTCTTGAATGAGGGATGCGCGACGGCGAAGCACGCCGGCATTCAAGTCATCATCGATCTTATCCGACGAGATATCCTCGCAGATGTCGTGGAAGCTGGGAGCCTGCGTAATACTCAAACGTCGTACGGTGTGCGTGATGGGATCAACTTCGATTATCATTTCACTCAGGGACGATTCGCTGGTCTGCGACTGTTCCACGTCGGTCACGGTTACTTTTCTACCTTCCTCCTTGGCATTGCTCTGGCTGTATAATCTTTCCAATGGATGACCAGTAGCATCGGGTGGAGTCACTGTTTCTGGTTCCTTTTCGACTGCTTTTTTGGAGTCCTTATTTTTCTGCGATCCGTCTCTGCTGCGAGGCCGCATGATGGACAGTCTCACAACAGCTCGGTTCCGTTTGATCGTCGATCTTGCGTGGTGTCCCGTATCAGTTCCGTCGATCCTAGGCATATAGGGCGAGTTGGGATCCACGATGTTACTACTGGTATCGCTGTCGGTATTGGTAGCCGCCTGCGTCTCCTCAGCAGCTTCGGCATTTTCCTCGTCTTTTTGCCTGTCGTCCATATGGTGGTGCCGTCCGTAGCGCGATGATGCTGACACATCGATGTCGGCGGTGTTGATATTCTTCGGACGTGCAGGACGCGTGGGGATATATTTCGAAGCCAGCGATGGAGTGTACGTGGACACCTTTGGAGACTTAATCCGCGTCAATGGCATGAAATTGCTTCGCGATGTTAGTGGGGACTCAGTGATAGTCGACAGCATCGGGTGATACCTCGACACCGACGACGTATATTGAGCCGATCTCGAGGTGGATGGAAGGACATAGGTCCCAGAATATGCCCGGTTGTAGGTCGACGAGTAAGGCGCATAAGGGCTCGACGAAGACGAACCGTACAGTGAAGTGCCATAGTACGGCGAGTACGTACCGCCTCCACTGTAATAGGAATAGCCCGGGTCCGTGTACAAAGGCATCGCAAATGCTTCACCTATACAAAGTTTTATTTGCAACACTCGTATTATTCACGGCGTATCTTCTAATTGTAATTTATTTCTGACAACACAAACTGATTACTTGTCAGCAGCACAGATATTTTCCAAATACATAAATAGCCCGAACACTGCATATATTTAGCGGACCGAATTTATTTTCAGAGACTGGTCTCTGCCTGCTCGTTTCAAATTATGTAATCCGACTTATTTGTTGTTTTATGCACTCGAAACGGCGAACAAAAAAATTATGTGCCTACACTTGTTTTTGCATTTAATTTATCCCGAGGGAAGTTGCATATCAAACAAGAAAGAACTACTTCGGCGATCAACTTAATCCGCACTAGAATGCAAAGAAGTACTTTTGAACTCGTGCGCCGAATTTATTTTTATCCAGTCGACGCTGTAGTGGCAACTTATTTAGAAAATCTACAAAAAAAAAATACAAATAAATCCCAAGCTATACAGCAAATCTCCAAAGTGAAGAACGTTTGCAACCGTTTTCGCGGAAACCACAGATAGTACTGAGAAATGAATTCTTTTATGTCGAATTCCCCCCAGAAGACTGTGAATGCCTAGTCGGTGGCAGATGCTCCTCAGAAAAAAATGATGAAAAATTTGAAAAATTCTCCCCAACGAGGAGGCCTTCGAGGAAAAATTTTCAAAACGATTCTGCACAGAATATCATGGTGAGATCATGGTCTTTAAATGTATCACGCTCGCTCTCTCGGTAATTTGAAAACTCACCACCAGGCCAGTTTCGGTTTGTTGGCTAAAGAGAAACGCACACTGAGGACAACCTTTGGGGCTTGGTCTTCTCTTCCCGAAACCCACTCGGTGGCATACGTGTATAGTAAAATCCAAAAATAAAATCACATGGGATACCGCAATTTGACGTCAGTGAGAAATGTCGCAATCTGGACGAATTAATTCGTCAATATAATGAAAATGATTATTTCGAAATAAATTTCGAGCATTTGTCATTTTACAAAAGTGACGTTTGCTATCATTTGCGACGACTTCCCATAATTACAGTAATTTTTTTTTCAATTTGAAATTTCTCTTTTATACAATAGACAAAGTGCTGAGTGGACGTTCAATAAAACTGATCGCTTTATGGTGAGGGAAGGAGTATTGGCCTAGTTTACCCCGTGACCGTGCTGAAAGATTTTTTTTCCTGCCGCTGTTGTGTGTGGTCGACAAGTAGTACTTTTGTTTATGGTGAGCGTAGAGCCAAGAAAATTTAAAATGTACGTCGCAATTTGAGTCGTATGTATACGAATGGGCTATTGTTTCTGAGGTGGACGATACGTCATTGGATGCAATGACTATCGCAATTCGCCGCCAACGCCACCACCATCTGGCCAACCAGAGATGTGGGCTTCGTTTGTCAGAGGTGTGGAATTCTGAGTCAAATTAGGTGGTGGAATCTAGGGCAGGTCACCTGAAATAGAAATTATTTTTTAAATTTTAAAGTAAATCGGAGCAAGTTCATGACTTGGAAAATCAGCGAGAAAGCATAGATCACTCAATCTTTGGCGTATTTGGCTATACGTTTTTTTCCCATCATTTTGGAAAAGATGCTAGTTCTGCAGGAGCACCTAGAACTTCAGATCGATTCTGAACATTTTGCGATGTAATAATAACAAATTTTAGTCTCGACTTTAAATGAATCGCTGATTGCTAAAACAACATAAGTGACATTTTTATTTTTTTTACAGGAGAAACAAAAAATGGTAGAAGAGTCAGGTTGTCTTAGTACAAAATGCCGATTCTGCGATCGAATTTCTATGTGGTTTAGGTATCGAATTATGTTGCTTTTGTTCACAACGCAGTGTCTACACATAAGCTGTGTAAAAACGTAGTAAAACTGATTTCGAAAAATCTGTTACTTGTGTTGCTTTAACAATCACCGATTCAAATTTACGGAAGCTCACTATTGCGAAATTGAAATGGAAATTATAGCAACCGTGAACTACTAAAATTTAGAGTCGAAACTTAAAATGGTTAATTAACTTTAACTTTTCGGTATTCGGTAGAAAGAAAGAACTTATTAGAAGGATTCGTGGGCGTATACGTACTATTTTATATAATTTTCTACCCACAATTTTCGAGGCGTCTGCCTCTGTCTCCATCAAATTATCGAAGAAAACCGATCAAATTACGAAATTGTATATCTAAACGTTTGTGAAGCATGACTCAGTGGTGAACTATATAGGTCCTGGGGTCAAACCCCGCTGAAAAACACATATTAAATTTAAACAAGCACATGCAGCAAAGTAACTCGTTAGGAATTGGGGCTGCAAAGAAGAACAAGCGTTACTTGTGCGCTCTTTAAGAACGTCGGATTCATTTCGGGAAGAAGAGAGCTACTTCTTTGTAGTAGAGCCACAGTCAGTATGTACTTTGCGTGTAAGTCGTCTGAACAGTATAGTATAAGTGGCACATCTTAGAGACTGAAATTTAAAAAAAAATATTACGTATACGCCCGAGTAAATTGTAGATACGCAGATAATTAAAAGCGCGCGATTAAGAAAATGGAGAGCTGTTGTAAAGAACGTATCAAGGCAACAGGATGAAAAGACTAAGACGTTCCACCCATACAAAATGGCGGAGCAAAATTTTGCATTAAAAATTGAGATTAAACGCAATTTCGCTTTAAGCACATTCATCGAAATTATGATTTACATCATAGTCACGTGGCTGCAATGCTTTCACAAGCTACATCTTATTAGATTGTAAATCAAGATCTGTTCACAATTGAGAGCAATAGTGAATTGACTCATTGGGGTCCTACTCAACAGTACATTAGCACTTCATGCCATCGCATCTTTAGTGCAAACATTTTCCATGGTTTTTTTAATGATTCGGATGAATGTTTTTGTCGACCGTGAATGGGACGAGCAATGCACAGTAATTTTAGTGAACGAACGAAGGAATTGCGAAATAAATTCGAACATTTTGCAAGCTCTGCTCCAGCGTAAGTCATACTGATCACAAGTCGTCACTAAGCTGTCCAATTGATTGGCACTAGGAATAGTGCTTGCCTAATTAAAAACTAAGCCTCGAAAAGGTGCAATAAATGCATTACAATACTACTTTTTATTAAAATTTTGTTGGTTCCATCAATTATTAACAATATGAACAACCATAAATTCGATGCAACATATATTTTAAGACATTAGCTGTTTTTTATTACCAGCTATGATCCATATAGATCATCGATTACTATTACTATTTCCCACTAGGTGGCTTGTTTTATTTTTTTATGTTGGTGTGCCTGTAAACGATAGCCAAATAATCACGTTGCCAGACTAAAAAATGGAACACAAAAAAATCAATTGATTTTTTCGCATTCGAATGAACTCCCCGTATTCCGAGTTTTTTTTTTCGTTCTAAAGGTATGTCCAGACCAGCCAAACACTTGATAAGCAATTAAATACCTACAAGTTTCATAAATATTTTTTAAAACATTTATTAAACAAAAGAATTTTTATTTTTCACAGTTTCCCAATCGCGATGGGAAATAATTTTTGTTTTGCAAGCTTCCTTGCAGAAAGCGAGCGCTGATTTGATTTGATGATTATTTGAATTAAAACGCTTGCCGCGTGATTCCCACAACCGAAATTACAAAAATAAAAACTTTACTCGCTGCTAATAATCCGAACACATTATTTTCTTCGAGTCAAAAAAAGGATAAAATTGAAATATTTCATAAATATTTTAATAAATAAATTTCAGGAAATGTTTATGAAATGTGTCCGATTTGCTTCAGAAATATTTCTGAAATGTTTCGCTGGACACACCTTAATATGCCAAGATAAACGGAAGTGCTACCAGCAAAATATTGTTCGACTGTGTTGCATATTTGAACATAAAATACTTCATTTATTTCAGAAAAAATGTTTCGAAGAGAAAAATTATGCAAATTTAATTCAAATATGGTAACACCCCCGTAATAGCAAGTGAAATGATATGTGCCTTGTGTGACGTCACGTTGAGCAGAATATTTGCAATATGGCTGGTGGTAGTATGAAGTTTGTAATACCCTATATTATCTGTTTTGTTTTTGAAAGCGACTTGTTTTATTTACGTGATCTGATCCGGACCAGATGCTGATGCACGCTGATAATAAAATACAGCTATTAGGCAGTAATTTGAAATTCAACCGTTTTACTTAGCATATCTACCAACACCCAATAGTTGTCCCTAGCATTCTATGGCGGATATAGTGAATCGACTTGCATCAAAACAATTGCCTTGCATCAAACGGGTTTATTTCCGGTGCAGTTATTAAACATTAAGTTTTAAGAAATTTGCTTTGCTACCATTTAGATTATTTTTCTCAATATTGCTTGTTTGCCAGTATGTAAAGGGTGATTTTTTAGCTGGTTTGGTTTTGGCAACACTGGTTTTGACAGCTGACGTGTGTTTAGTACCTTGTGTCACTGTCAAACAGCTTCAGTTTGGTTTGCAATTTAACCATGGATCGTCTTACAAATGAACAACGCTTGCAAATTATTGAATTTTACTATCAAAATTCGTGCTCGGTTCGAAATGTTCATCGCGCGCTGCTTCCATTTTATGATCGGCATTCTCGAGTCCTTCTGAGCAGTCTATTCGGAAGATTGTGACCAAATTTCGCACCAAATTTACTTTGTTGGACATTAAACCACCAACACGTTTACGTACTGTGCGTAGTGAAGAAAATATTGCGGCCGTATCAGCTAGTGTGACAGAAGACCGCGAAATGTCGATTCGGCGCCGTTCCCAGCAGTTAGGCCTTTGTTACAGCACTACGTGGGAAATTTTGCGGAAGGATTTGGGGGTAAAGCCTTTAAAGATACAGCTGGTGCAAGAACTAAAGCCAGCCGACCTACCACAACGCCGAATTTTTGGTGAATGGGCTCTTGGAAAGCTGGCCGAGGATCCGCTTTTTTATCGAAAAATTGTGTTCAGCGATGAGGCTCATTTTTGGTTGAATGGGTACGTAAATAAGCAAAATTGCCGCATTTGGAGTGAGGATCAGCCAGAAGCATTGCAACAGCTACCAATGCATCCCGAAAAAACCACTGTTTGGTGCGGTTTATGGGCCGGCGGCATTATTGGGCCATATTTCTTCAAAGATGATGCGAATCGCAGCGTTACTGTCAATGGTGAACGCTACCGAGCGATGATAACAAACTTTTTTTGCCCGAAATGGAAGTTCTTGACTTGCATGATATGTGGTTTCAACAAGACGGTGCCACATGCCACACAGCACGCGAAACAATGGCGCAATTGCGAGGCGAGTTTGGTGAACAGTTAATTTCACGTTTCGGGCCGGTCAATTGGCCGCCTAGATCGTGCGATTTGACACCATTAGATTATTTTTTGTGGGGGTATGCCAAGGCTAATGTGTATAGGGACAAGCCCGCTTCGATTGACGCACTGGAAGCCAACATCCATGCATTCATTCGTGAGATACCGGCCGATATGTGGGAAAGAGTATGCCAAAATTGGACTCAGCGGATGGGCTACCTGAGACGCAGCCGCGGTCAACATTTGCATGAAATTATCTTTAAACATTAAATTGCAAGGTTCAAACTATCGATTCAAATAAATATTTCATTCATTTTTTCGAATTTTTTGTGTTTTTTTTTTTTAAAAAAAGTTCTAAACCTCTTAAAAAATCACCCTTTACATGACGCCGTATGAAATATTAATTGAAAATCTCTTCGAAAATATTGTTTTATGTTATATTTTAATTAATTGGAATGTTAATATTGGAAAATTCACAGCATTAAAGGGAAATTTGAGGCCTTCGATGTTACTTTTCGTTAACAAATTACGAACTCAGGATGTATTTCTGTACAAGATTTTCCTGCGTTTGAAATTTAAATGTCCTAGGCCAATTAGGTTCCGAATTGTTTTTAACATGAGAGAGGATTGCATGCATAGAAACTATTAATAAAGGGGAATATTTCTCTTTAATAGGAGGATAAACATACCTTTGTTTTACCATAGTCCAAATCTGTTTTGGTTATTGCCTCAAGATGAGCTCTAACATGTCATCGAAGAGGAAAAACTACTGGATGAAACAACACTATCCAAGTGCAGCAAAAATCACTTATTTTATAAAATAACAATTCGTTTCAATTATTTTTTACAGCCAGTTAGACACTTAAATGGGTCACGTTGCGACGGTCATACGGACTGTTTGTGAGTCTGTAGAAAAATAACGTTGGTCCCACACTCACGTTCCGTAGAACGACAGTCTCATTTACGATATAACCACAGCCATAGCCCACACGACTATCCGTATATCGTATTTATATACAACTTGAATGGCATACTGAGCCCGAAAATTACCTACAACAACAATTCAAAACGGAACCAATATCTTTACATGAAGTGACAACGCAGGCGCAAATAAATTTGGTTTCGACAATTTTGAGTTACTCATATATTTCATTTGGAAGTTAAGTTAAGTAAATCAGTAGTTTTTCGAAATTTAATATAACTACCGAACTTGAATAGTTTCTATTTGATTGGACTGACTAAAGTACATTGTCTCCAACAATGAATTTATGTACTATCAGCCTAGTAACCGAATTGCTTGTGCAAATACCGTGTCCTCTTTTGTGGAAGAACTGATCTATTTAGAATAAATAAACTTACCTTCGCATTTAAGGGCTTGTCCAAAGAATCCACAAAGTAGAGACCCACAATGATCACAAAACGTTGGCGACATAAATGTGTATGGACGAAAGCGGTGTGGTACATCAATTTTGAATCTTTCACGTAAGAACTGAAAAAAAAGATTTGGAATTCATGAGTTAATTGAAACAAGGTTAAAGTCTAATTTTTATACACTGTTTTGTCTAATCCAACTCTTAACTTGCTCACTATAACTTTTGTCGAATCTTTTGTTATAGAAAAAATAATAGGTCAGAAATTCTGGTAGAATCTTTAACAACATGCTCAAAGAAAACTCAATTTAGTTGTCAAAAAAAAAGTGGTTACACTCGATACTGACTATTTAAAGTATGAAGGTTTCACGACATACTTCTGTATACTTGATATAGGTACCTTTCTTTGGACAAAAGACAATATTACGGACTTGAAACTTTACTTTTCTAGTTTTAATCATTTTTAAAAACTTTTAACAAATTCCCTAACAGAATCTTTATCAATAAAGCTCAGTAAAGTCAAGTGAATCGTTAGACAAGTATTTCCCTTAATTTTGTGGACATCTGATTCTTTGAGATGTTTCGTTAGTTTATTTTACTTCCTTTTTTGCAAAGAAAGCAATAGTGTAACGAATTCTATTTCTTAAGACAAGTTGATTATGTTTGACACGGCAACATGCAACTTATTATAACAGCAACATTTTTTTTTCTTTTTTTCCTTTTTTAACAGTAAAAATTTAAGTTATCTATTTAATTCGGAAACATTTTTTTTAGTTAATTTTAAAATAAAAAATATGCCCAGTAAACTGCGCGTTTGTTTACTTGAATATTTGCTTATATTTTTATTTTTTTCGTCCGTTTAACTGAACTCGGCATTATCATGAATTGCTTTTTCTACCTTTACAAACAAAGGAAGTACAATAAATATAAATTAACATAAAAGTGGAAACGAAAAAGAACAAAACAACATTTACGAAAACAAATTTCGATTTTTATTGCAAGCGTAACTCATTTTGTATGTATTCACGGTTATATTAATTGAGGTGTTTATTTTCGTATCCGTAACATTACCATTAATTGGTATAGCTTCAACGAGTTGGTGATGAGTAAATGTTATGGTGTCCTTGCCATCGCCTGAACGTAAACAAATTGCAAACGAGAATGCTTCCTGTCAGTATTTTTACAATAGGTATGCTCTCGCATTATTTTTCCGACAGCAGGAAATGGATACAGCTGGCGTATAGGAAGTGTTGCCATTTGTGATCAATATAATTTGCTTGACTCCTGGTACGAATATCAGATGTCTGGTAAAACTTTTGTTGGAAAGGTATTATATTATTATAGTCCATCTATTTCCCCCATTTGCAACGTTGTATGGTAGAAAACCGAATCCGAATAAAGCCTTTTGGTTAACATGCTCAAAGGATCCTAATGGGGCTCTAAATAAAACCACTTGTTTAGCTACGACGACAGACGTTCACTTTCTGAGATAGTTGGATAATATTACTTTTTTTTATCGAACTTGATGTTTTTCCTTAGGAATTTTCAGTCTCTTTAAAAATGTCAACCTTAAAAATAAGGTGAAATATTTGCTTGCCGATATATGTTGCTATGCATAGCCATTAAATAAAAAACACTCTCACCATCTATCGTACAATAATTGCACTATTTCTGATTTATTAACTATCCTAGGTAGGTAAACAATCGGCCCTGGTATCCGTCGGAACGGAAAGTCCTCCGATTTTATACGATTTAGAGGATTTTTGCTTCAATGAATTCTTCCCGAACATCTGTTCGGAGCATTGCTCCGATACAAATGTAATGCACTCCAGCGTTTTGCGTTGCAGTGCGATCAAATTTGTTTTTAGTGACATATTTGACGGCTGCATACGAATTGTTTTCCGATAACCTCCGACAAAATCGTAAATAAGGAGGAATTTATTTACTATTTCGAATGAAGTATTAATAAATGTGAGCAATCAGAAAAAAGATCAATATAGCAACGCTTTTTTGTATATATAGCTTTAATTTGTGTTTTCAGTGCAAGATCAAGCAAAAAACAAGTACCAAAGAATACGAGGTAATCAAATATCGCATTTGAATTATTTTTTCCCGAAAATGGACACCGCGAATGTAATTTGAGGCTCCGACAGAGTATGCGCTGCAGACAACTTTCGGTTCCGACGAATACTTCGCTAAGGCCGAATAACTTGGAAGACACACACAGTCATTTATTTGCATGTATGTTGAAGACGATTAAAAATAAATGTAGCTTGAACTTCGCTTAGTATATGTAACCAACGTCCCAAAAATGCAAACAGTATCGTGTCAGATTTTATTATATTTGTGTGGAAATATATAACTTAAGCAAGAGTCTACAATAAAGATAGACTCCCAAATGGTTTGTACCATTTCCTGCAGGGAATCAGTAGAAAAGATTAAAGACCTATCTCACAACTCAAAACTGTTTCAAGAATCTATCAAGTTCCTGTGCTACTGCTGAAATAATGTTAAATTTCGCCCAAAATTTTTTCTATTTTTCAGCTGGAATAAGTTGTTTCAAACTTTTTGTTTTTATATTTATATACAGGACAAAACTGGTTAAAAAAGTTTATAAACAAAACACTATGGATAATGCAATAACGAATGACAGTTAATATTTTTCCATATCGCACGTTAAGAACAATAAAGTCACAACTCAAAATATCTCTTTGTCACAAACATTCCGATTTAATTAAAAATGAATAAATGATTTAGAATTGTTTTTTCCAGGGTTCTAAAAATGTGTAGGAAAGATCCTAGCAAACGAAGAAAGTTTATAGTGATGCCAAAGTTGTTAGAGTCTAATTTTGCTTATTCGGAAATATATAAATTATTTGAGTTATATTCTCAATGTGCGATATCTGTCTTATATTATATTTATTATATTATCTTATCTTATTTAAACTTACTATTGTACTAGCTGAGTTAAAACTGGATCCAGAACATTTCCCAAGCAACTTCTCATGACATCTCTTGTGTACTGCAGTCTGGCAGGCTGTGGATCATAAGTACATTCTTATATATTCTTATAAATATTTATTTGTTTTAGTAAAAAATGATCATGATTGGAAAAATAATGATGAATAAAAACGCCTTCATTACCTATCTTTCGATAAATATTGACTTCACTTATACCCAAATGGTTGATTCAGATAAACAACTGACAGTTTTTGACTCGCCCTGATACGGCAGAAACATATAATATTAAAAAACTGATGATGATTAAAAAAGCAGTGCACGGATTTTTAACCTTCGCGCTAAATATTTGTAGGTAACAATTTGTAGTTTTATGTGGAAAAGTTCACCTTTGTGAGCTCGTGAAATTTAAATTAAATACGGTTATTAGTACTGCGCAATAACTTTTCGGTCTCACTAAGTCAAGGTTAGAAAAGACTGTCCACGACTGGGTCACATAAACCTTGCTCCTTTCCATTAAAATTGTTATTTTGAAAATACTGTTTACTCAAAGCTAAATAAAAACAACATATAGTTTTCAGTTTGATAAATGTAAACACAAGCTTATAGAAAATACCGTAAATTTGAAAGCTAATGAAAAAATCGGATTTCGCTTCGAAGTGTTATCCCAAATGTAAATTGTGAGACAAATGAAAATGTCAATTCTATTATTTTGCAGTTCCTCTATCATCGATACGTAATTTCCGATTAAAACCTCAAGAGACACCGAGTTTTTCGCGTAAGGAAAAAGGTACTTGTTGCTTTTAAGAAGAGAAAAAGGAAAGAAGACTCCAGGGACCAGCAAAACTTTGTAAACAACATTCAAATGCATTACGGTTGTCAACCTCTCTGTTGTATTCGAAAACTGGTGGCCTTTTCTCTCTTTTATGAAATTAGTAACGGATAGTTTGCGTTAAGCAATAAAATTCAAATAAAATTGAACATGTCCTTGTTGAATGCTCATCAAGTTGATCAATAGTGGTAGTACAAAATAATACTTTTTAATTTTATGCAAAAAAGAAAGAAAATAATTCTTGGAGTCAACTGCATTCTTGACGCACCTAAGAAGTTACACAACAAATTGATTACATCTGACGTTCAGCAACGCGTTGTTGGCATTCGGCATGCGGATGTTAGATGACAGCTGTATTCTTTCAAATATCAATTTTGGAGAATCTTGTATCAGTCACAGTCAAAACCTAAATTAATGTTACAGATAACAGATTTTTTTTAAATATTAAAATATATCTGAATTCTACATTTCTAACTTTTTCCTCAAAGCGTTCGAGAACATTTTAAATACCTAATTTCTCAATCTCAATCAAAGAACTAGGGCGCTTAGTAAAATTTTGCTAATAAACTAACGTCACAGATCTTTTGTAAGCAAATTTACTCTGTCAATGCTGGCAGATAAAACTTTTGGGTTTGAACTTTTTTTTTAAGTTTTTCCCTCATTAGAAGGAGCAAAAGAAAAACCCTCGGTGAATCAACACAGAGATACAAACCTAGTTAAATATATATATTGAAATGCCGCTTACCCCTTTACAAGCATTACTGTCATACTACACCAACAAGAAAGTTTTGGCGAAAACGCTGCAAACTGTAATCATAGACAAACGTTTTCCCACGTGTGCTTCTGTAGATTTTTTAAAAATCTTGTCTAAAGTGGTTTTCGATGGAACTCCCCGGAAATCTTTTGGCAAATGTAAGGTTGCTAAGACGAGCTGCTTTGACGTCAGTCTTACCACCGATCTCGAGAAAAGCACCCGCGAATATCCAATTTCTTTTCTTAACCCAACTCCATACTTTTTAAACGTTGTTAAATGTAATTTAACTATTGAAGTATTAAAAACTGAATATATTATAACGAGAATAACAAAGGAATACTTTTATTCAAAACATAAAACCTACTTTCTCTTAAATGTTTAATTAATTTAACAATTTTCTCGTCAATAGAAAATCTCCGGTTTTTCTAACTTTTAATACGACAGCACTGGCACACAACCAACTTGTTATGTGCCGCTATGTTTGACCGTACTTTTGTGTTTACGAGAAGAAGACTGGAGATGTCGAAAAAAACTGTGTAAGTAACAACAAAAGTGCTTTAAGGTTATCAACCTCTCCGTTGTATTTGTATTCAGGAATTGCGGACCTCGTTCGCAGCACACAGTTTCAGTTGATGCAAGTGCTAGGCCCTGGGACAATTGACTATGAATCGAAATACAGTGTCAGTTCATGATAGCGGGAGAACAATAAAGTCTTTCAAAAAGGATTATAGATATACGAATCAGACGAATTGTTACGCAAAAAAATAGACACGATTATTCCGCGTTCTTGGGGAGTGTATCGCTCCATGGCTTGTTCACTTGTATTCTACATCTGTCAAGTCCACAAATGACAAAACAGATTTGACATTGGCGGCCATTTGCAAAAATAAGAACATCTTCCAATAGGGTGATCTCTTTTGGTTTGGCCCACCTTGTATGAAGGTAAAGGAAAAGATCATGTTCTGCATAGAAAAAGGACTTCACCACAAGGTACGCGAACAATGAAGTGGTCACACTTCAAATGGAAAAGCTAACCGCTTTAGCATTTGCCTCTATTGAAATGTAGCTAATAGAGTACATCACAGCAAACATGAAGCAAACAATTGGCAAAAACCCACACATAATCTCCTTTCCTTACAGATTTCTACATCTTATTACCTATCTTAAATCTGATACTCACTGATGCACTGATAGCCTTGCTTTCCGAAGCCCCAAAGAAATAAATTGCAAAACGCACAAAAAGTTGGCTGGCGAAAGAACTTCGCAACGAATCGATGGCCATTAATGTCATGGGTTCTAAAGACAGAGGAAAACAAACGTGTTAAATTATTTAATCCAAAAGTATGCTACTCTAATACTCACCTTTGGTGTTTAATGGCACCTCGGCGGTTCGTTATACTTCGCGGGTTTGTTCGTCTATCGACAAACGGCTGCTGATGCTGCGAGTATGAGTCTTCTTTTGAACTTTGCCGAGGTAAACTAAAGGAATGCGCTGACGTTGAACTGTAGTTATCACTGTAGTATCCGCTTGAGACAGTGCTATCGCGAGGTGCTATACGACCTGATGATGTGCTGGGTTTGTGTCTTGACTAAAAAATAAATAAAATTCTATAAAAGAAGCTCAAAAGGTAGAGTGCTGAACTTACCTCGTGACCATATTGATTACTTCGACTACTTCTGGGTTTCTGGCCATTTGGGTTTCCATTTGCCCTTTTGCGCCCATGGGCGCCAGTGAACATCATTATAAAAGCTTTTAATTTTCTTAATCCAAAGTTGACTTATTGTCAGCTGTTTGTAAGGCCATCATAGGGTAACATGAAAGACAAATTCTAAATAAACTGTGTCAGTGTAAGTGGATATAGTTAAAGATTTTACTAAAAATAATTTTGTAGGTCACAATGAGTAATTTAATATGCAAAATTTTGTGAGTTCGTAAAATCTAGTATGGGCACTAAATATGATTAGTAATATCGCGCAAGTAAGGTGTCTTTTTGGCAGTACAATGGACCAGTAGTTGTGTCTGAGTGCTCCAACGGATAGTAACAACCTCCAACAACAAAAAAAAAACGAGTGTGCTTTAGACCACACGGCTGAAGTAAAACTTCTTTAGCTCCATCCATAATTCTATATGATTGTAAATATGTAGTGTTATAATATCGTGGGATTTATCCCTTTTTGTGGTAATTGCGATGTCCGAAAAGCCTTCCGTGGGATAAAGGGAAAAAGCACAAAAAAAACCGCTCTAGTAAATCGTCTTTTATTAAAATTTTCTAGTACCAAAAAATAATCATAGTAGTGTTACAATCTGCGGTTGTCGGTGCCGCTAACACTGATTGTATGTACTCGCAAACGAAATACTAACTGAGATATTATATACATTGGCTATGAGAGGAAGAGAAAAAGAAAATGTGTGCGCGCACTGCTGTCTCTTGCTCCTACAGTGTGATACAGAAAAAAGGCCACAACAAAAAAATCAAATTATTTTTTTTAATTTTTAAAATAGTTGCTTGCTTAAAAAAAAACTTTTATAAAACACAAGACTTTTCAATTCAATTAAGAACGTAGTAGGAACTTTGTCAGTCTTTAAACAACTAAACAACGTTCTGCACAAAATTACCAGCTGCTAGAAGGCATGGGATCATCTACCATTTTCGATCCTTTTTTCTTTTAACAAAACTTTAACAAATTAGAGTCTTATGTCTGTATATAAATAATATGATTAATTAACCTATCCATATCTTAAAGAAGTTATAAACAGAAACAGAAATTTTTGCATAATGAATAAAATAGGTTTATATGGATGGTGATGACGCATATGCAAATAATGCAATCGAGTTCGCATTCTTGGTACATCTGCTCAAAAAGTTACCATAACCAGATAAAAATTACCAAATTACCGAAACTCAAAAAGCAAAAAAAAACATTACCAAATTTGGATAAAAAAAAATACCAAAGTGGCAACCGTGTAATGGGCGTGACCTGTGCCTGTATATACGAAAAATAACTGGTTATGAAAGAAATAGAGAAAGAAAATGTGTGCGGTGCGCAGTGGCGGCTCCAGCCAAACAAGATTTTTTTTAGATTGTGCAAGATTTACAGAAAGCGCCCTTTTTTCATATTTGCACACATGAATAAGTCTTTTCCACATCACCCAGGAGATTTTATTTTGAGATTTTTGAACTAGATTCTTTTGTTAAATGTAAGTGCATGTGCAAGGAATATACCTACATGAAAAGGGTGGAATATTTTGAGATTATGTAGGTAAGATGTCAACTTGCATAGGTGTAGTGGAATTTTTCATTTTGCGATATTTTGAGTTAGATTCTCCTTGAAGTTCCAACATTGCAAGTTATGTGAGTTAATGTGCAAGAAATAATTCATTAAATGCAAATGACAGTATTTGTTCACGCAAGATAAAATTAATATTTCTTTCCTAGCAATGCGCCCCCAGAAGTTGGCGCCCTGTGCATTTGCACATCTTGCACATATGGTTGGTCGGCCCTGGCGGTGCGCGGTGAGGTGAGGTGCGACTCTCTTGCTCCTACAGTGTAATACAGACAATAGGCATGCACTGCAGTGATACCAGACTTTAGAGGCAGGTTATCCCACGGTTATACCCAAAACATCCCTTAATACAAAAATAGAAATTTAGGTACATCTTACACATTTTTAAAACGCTACAAAATGGAACATAAAATTGCATTCGGCATTAAAATGAAAATAATATTCAACATCAAATAAATATCTTATGAATTATTTGAAACTTTATCTCGGTTTCAAGTCTCATTATTCTTGATTTTTCATACAAAAATGACACAGAAATTTGATTTGAGAATGAGGAAAGGCTTTTTTGCATACATTCCAATGCTTACAAAATAAATAAATATATTATTTTAAGAAATACTCGTGAATTCATTGACAGATTTGTCATTTTAGAAACAGTTTAGGGAAAGAAAAAAAAGAAAATGAAAGCATTCAGATATTTTGAATGACAATTTTCTAAACATGAAAATATTTAATTTGACGGTAGGTTGACAAATTTTTTTATTCTTAATGAAATGAGCAATTAGGAACAAAAATTGACCAAAAAGTAAAATCCTTTTCTTTTTGTACTATGAGGTCTGAAAAATCCCTTCGTACCTTTTAGCTTATTATAAGTGAGAAAATCCCGCAAAAAGGCATAAATCCCCCGATCTGGTATCACTGCTGCACTGTGGGCTGTGGCTTAGATATACGCAATGAAACGTAACTCCATCTCTTTCTATCTTCACTAACTTATATCTGCCTCTCAACTTCCGTTCGCGATTTCCGTAACATTTTTGTGACGCATTCACCAGCTTACCCCCGAAGTCAAGTGTGCCTAAAGAAGTTATACTATAAAAATGTCGCGCAAAGTGTATTCAAGGAAGCAATGTGACAGAAACTGCATTTGTTCTACTTTCAGTGCCTTTAGCAATTTCGATGATAAAAGATAGCGTTACTGTCGCGTGTACTGAGTGTGGAACTGCAGTATGACCGAGTTGCTTAAGCGATAAGTGAGAACTCCTAAGCACGTGCGTCCAGCTATGAGGCGTTTGCGTTTTACACACATACATTGCTACGTCAAACGATCCCATCTCGATGCTCATATGACCACATCTCGTTGTTTGTTTATTTCAGATATGCGGTGCCTCCAAGTAACTGGAAATATCTACCTACACAAAACGAAATGTATCACCATCGCCACAAGCAATCTCCATGGTGAGGTATACTTTCATCGAATGACTTGGCGTATGTTCTACGTCACTGGAGCAAAAGCAGCGATGTATCAGATTACAATCTTGATACAGTGCACTTTAAAGTAGAATCAATCAGATGTTGGTGCGTATGTGCAATTTATTCAGCGCTCACGTGAATTAGAGCCGAAATAGAATAGGCTCAGAAGAAAACAGTTATCATTTTTAGAAACATGTGACTTGTGACCAGTGCCACTTAACTGTTTTAGATATAAGGAACAGGTTCGAAAACCCTAGCCCTGGCTTCTTGCAACTATCTGTTTGTGCGAGCTTCTGTTTTTAAGGCACGATGTTATGCTGAGTTCGAACGGCGATATGAGCAGCTCTCTCATGACAGTTATAATCTCGGATATTTGTCAGACGTTTGCGAGAGGTGCCGCAGTGGAAAAAGAGCTTAAGATATAATTTGAATTTTTCCGATGACAGAAGCTGAGAACCTTCGCCACTGCCCCATATTAAGATATAACCTCTATTGATTTTGAGTGTTATCTGACATAATTGTACACGAAACAAGCGTCTTAAGTCAGGTATTTGGGGCATTACCTTCTGCCAACTGCATAATTAATTCATGCTTTCGGACTCGACATAAAATTGGAGGTCCCTTCTATTCGGCTGTGAAAATGTTTTTTTGTGAACCTGTTGCTCCTACAACAATTTTTTTTTTTCCTGTTAAATCCTGCCAGAATGACAATGGGAAAATATGGCTGTTCCATCACAGAACACCAGCGAACCTTAAGATGTCGAAAAGGGTTGCTTATGCTTTAGTGTAATTTTCTAAAGCAAAGTCCAAAGATCAAAAGCCAACCTCAGAGGTAGATTCGACTTTTTTTAAAAATCCGTTCAACTACGGTAATGTCAATATCATCGGTAGAACACTTCGAGCTATCTGTGGCACTTTCGTAAGTATTGAAACGGCGAATTCGGGTACGGCTATTAATGAGGAGAAAACGAAAAATAATAAAAATCTAAAAAGATCCCACTAATACTGAATTATGATACAAATTTAACTAAATACAAAAAAAAAGAAGTAGGTGGCGCAGAAGGTTCATATAGGTACCTTAGGTCGAGCTTCTCACAGCCTTTCGCAAATGCAAGGGACCGAAAATGTTCTTCAGTTTTTTTTTTGCATTTAAATAATGTTTGAAAAACATGGTGCCATGGAAGGCGATTCATTTGGTTTGTTTTTTTTTACTTCTGTAGTAAGAATGAAAAAGATTAGCAAAATGACAGTGGTGGGGAGAGAGAGAGACTTAGGAAATAGCAAGGGAACGCCTTTGAAGTATTCTATGAAAAATTACAGATAATTTCTAAATTGCAGTGGTAAGGAAAAGTATGATAAAAGCGAAGAATTTGCCAATTTATTAACATATCAGTAGAATCAAGTAGCATTTACAATATCACGCAAGCGCATTTTTGCACGAGACGGGACAGAGAGCGTCTGACTAGATCGGTTTTGACTGGATGAAATCGGTCATATGAGCAGCTGTTTCAGCTGACGTTTATAGAGTGGTAGCCGACGAATCTACTCAATAAATTCGTGACTTAGTACTAAGTTGACAGTTGGCACATGTATCTGAAGTAGAAAAAAGTGACGTTCCCGACCAATCTAGTTTTTGTGTTCATGTTAAATCTCATCCAGACCAATCTAGTCGACTTAGATAACTAGATTTTTGAATGTGCCCAATGTCTCGCTCTCTAGAAGTAGAAGCCACTCTAACAAATTTTTCGAGTTGAGGAACGGCACTGGGTAAAAATTCATAAAAGTTCGTAAAAAAAATCGTAAGAAATAAAAGTAAAGGAACATAAATCAGCAAATACTTATTGCGCTATTTAGTGTGTCTCCTTTTGACATCAAGATTAGCAAGTCAGCCCTTAAGAAAAGGATTAAGAGATTTTTTTTGTTTTCTTTTTGGCATCCGTTTTTCAGTACTTGGACACGCAAATAAAAGGTCATGTTCATAAATCCCACGAATAACTTCAATTAGGTTCGCGAAATTTTATATTTTTTAAATCCTACATCTCCAAATGTGGCAGTTTGAAAAGCGCTGCTGATTTGCTCTTATGTTCTGATGGTGTTTTTTTTTTAGTAAAATTTAATAAGATCTCACGTACCTAACGTGAAAACTTGACTTTTTTTAAATAAGATCAAAAGTTTAGAACTCAACGAAAAATGAGTAAGATCTCAAGTACCTGACGTGAAAACTTGACATTTTTTTTTATATCACTCAACGAAAAATGAGTCCCAGACATCAGTCAATGTCCGAAAATGTGTACGATTTGTATTAGGTGGTCAACTTAATTTGTCACTGACAACTAACCACAAAATTACATTCCACATATATGCCACGTCGCGTAAAAGAAAAATAAATTCCCCACATTGTATCTATTTGAAATTCTTTCGAATTTTATCATCAACAATAATTAGTAAGTCAATCTATTTTCGAGTGGCTATTGTAATTGTATCTATAATTTTCCTAGACAATTCAGATGAGGTGTTTTGAAAGAGTGTTCTTTTAAACCGCTTGAGTCACCCGAAAATCTGTTTTTTTTTTTAAAACAAAATAATAATTCTGATACAAGCAATATAAAAATATGTATAATTAAAAAACAGAAAGCAAAACATGCACGAGAAAGCTCCGTAAATGAAGGAGAACAAAGTCAGCCAAATTAACACAAATAGATTAGGTATACTCGTAGATCGTAGGTACCCACCTCCATCTATCGACAGTCCGATTTAAATTGTATCATTTCCGAACATTTTGCAAGTAGAGTGTGTATATGCATTCCAAATTTTTTGTTGCTGAATTATCAATGTCCAAAACAAATGATCAGCAAGCACTCTCATTGACCCGATCACAGGTACACACACTTAATTATTTTCCCAAGAGCGTTGAACATACACACCACCTCGTCAAGCGAAAGCTATTACACAATTTCGATGGTTTACACTTTTGTGAGCAGGCGCTCTGTCCGCCAAGTAAGATACGAAATTCCTTTTATTTTCGCGATACATTCACACCGAATATTTCCAGTTGGTGTGTTATTTTTTTTTCCTTTCGTTTTTATGGAAACCATGGAAATGTATATAAATTCTTGAATATAACTGACATGTGGAATATAAAAGCTTCACCACGTACAGTGTATTTATATTCCACAAAAATTCCTTCTGACTATTTATTTATTTTTGCGGAATTTCCTATACGAGAGGAAGGCGAACAAAGTGATTTATTTTCGAATAAAAACGTACAAGTTATTTACAAACACATTTACACGTCCGAGTGTTACAAAGTGTAACCATATAGCAAACATAAAATAATTTCACATCACGGACTGCACATTCCGCAGTATCGCAGCTAATAAAATGTTTTTCTTAGTTTGGGCAACAAAAATAAGTCCATGACGAGTAGCACTGTTTTGTGAAAAACATACCACACAAGGATAGTAAATTATTTTGACAACAAAAAATAAAATAAAGGAAAATAAGAACAGCGAAAGGAAACTGCCTCGCCCTGAGGAAAATCACTGAGCACACGGTTTTTTTTTTTCTTTATAAATGTTACTCTCAAGACGTACACTTTCAGACTGAGTAAAACACTCATATCCACGATTTGCTCGATGAAATGACTCCCAAATTGTAATATTTATACATAGTTTTTTGTTGGAATGGAAACACATCGTTTTGAGATGAAAATACATGGATGCTGCGCAAGAGATCCATCTCCTGCGCACTGCTGTTCTGTTTAATTTTCCTGGTATTTTCCATTTCTCTTCGACTCTATTTTGAGTGGCATGAATGTTGCCGTACCGAAAAGAAAATTCCGCGGAATTGTCAACTGTCTTCTGATATTGTGCGGATACGCATTAAGCGACGCTGTATGCGCATATTGTTGTCCCTATTACGCAGCTGATGGTAGCTTTCAGAAATTCATGTTTCACAGACTCACGATATGATAAAAGATGCCTTCAAAAATCAAAAGGAGATTTTTCTCTTCGTGAGAATGGAAGAGAGGCGTTCTCTGGAAGATGCTAAATTTGCCTAAAGTTTCAGTGCATGTGATTAGCGGTAAGTGGGACAGAGAGTTCATAAAAGAACCAATGATGGTTTTTGACAGAAAAGCCTTTCGGAACACTCGCACATTGCTTCAAAAAATCTCATTGAAACCGTGCCGTGTAAATGTAACTTTTTGCTTAAGAGGCAATAAATTCTAGCCACCTACATGCTAATAACAAGAAGCGATTAGCGTGCTCATTTCCATACTCTTTTGCCTGGTCATTGCATTCAATTGAGTGTTGGAATGTAGTATCGTACAATTTTTTTGTAATATCATTTGAAACGTTCAGAATTTTGTTACATGCCACTATTAGGGGCTGTTCTTTTGATCTTTGGAGAGGAATATTGTAGCCAGGGACTGATTCCCTTATGTAGCGGTAAGATACCACCACCGTTCTTGTTTTTTTTTTTTTTCAACTTCCGTCTACTTTACAACGTACCATGGAATGTATTCACCGAAACTTTACCAGTGGGGTATCTTCAAGTTCAGGACTGTTTGTAAGGTGACTCTAAAAGTGAATATTGAAATAGAAACGAAACATGAGGTTCGACGTTGGCAGCCCGTAAGCACTTTCGACACTGCAGCAGGGCCAATAACAATTGCTTCATACAGCAGTGGAGATTTTTTTACGGCCCTCAATTTCGAAACCATCTTTCGTCATTTGATATCGCAGCAGCACCAATATCATTTCCCTCAAGTACAAATGGAAAATTTTAATTACCAAAAATGTCGCCTAACTTAAATTGACACATTTTCCTAATTGTTCAAACAATTTTAAAACAATTTCAAAACATTTTAAGTTATGCCATCTAGCAGTGAGGTTTGAACTAACTTTGTATTTTCATCTTTCTCTTTCTTTTGTTGCACCTTTTTGTGTTTATTTCTTACAACAGATTCGTATGAGTCTGGGCAGTGGCTCAGTCGTATCTGTCCTGAACTACTGAGCGAGAGGTCTCAGGTTCGATCTCCGGAAAAAAGACAACTCACATCTTAAGGTTTATCCACTCTGCCAACCACTTGCGAACTTCTGCCGCCAATACGGGGGTATAGCTGGCCTAAGAAAGCCTCCTAAGTCAGCA
The DNA here is from genome assembly GCA_951230905.1 of Cheilosia variabilis. NCBI lineage: Eukaryota > Metazoa > Arthropoda > Insecta > Diptera > Syrphidae > Cheilosia > Cheilosia variabilis. The sequence goes on along the minus strand of OX579677.1, from coordinate 40,722,412 downwards.
GCTCGGATTCGGTTAAAAATAGTAAATCACTTACATTTTTTCCAAAACATAGAAACACACTCAATCAAATGGGACCCGTTTGGCTAAATATTTTAATTTTTAATTGTATTTGCAGTGCCGGCGGACCTGTGCACTACATTTTTTTATATGAATAACGACTTTGATTTAACTCATCTGATAATCCGTGTTTTTCTGTAGCCTAAAGCCAGCGTTGCGGTCTTAAAACCATCAGCCTTGTGTTTTTATATAACACCCCCGGACGTTACTCAAATCAAGAAAATCTTTACACTGGGCCTGGCAGCCAGTAAAATAAGAACATACCCCCATTAAGAATACAGCTCAAACCATGTTGAAAATATTTATTTATTTTTTTGATAAATTTAGTTCAGTGTAAAGTTAAACAAATTTTCATATCATTACTTTTTTTTTCAATTTCTTTGTGATTAAAATTTGTTTCCTTCTTGTTCGAGTACACTTAATTGTTTTCGTTTTGTTTTTCTTTGTCCTAAATTTCCAAACGTAACATTCACAATATAGATAACATTTATTATAACAAATTAGTAAAAAATATTAGTACATTTTTTTTTGTTCGTTTACATTTTTATACCATTTAATTTATATATTTTTATTTTTATTGAGGAAATTTCTCCAAACACGAGTATATGAAACCAAAGAGAGTCGTTGGATATCGAACAACAATATGCTGAATATTGAAAAGAATGATTAACATGAAATTCATTTATTTCGAGTTGAATGTTTTGTTGGTGAAAATATGAAGTTGTTGCGTGTATCTTCCTGTATAATTGGCGAAATTTATCTAAATTATTTAAACATATTTACAAAAGCTGTTCCATTGTACTTTATAAATATTAGTGTACGGAAATTGGTTAGATTGGTTTATATTTTGCATAAGAAATTCCCTCCAATTGTTTAGTTTAGATTTAAAATTTAATTTATCTTCACCCCATTCTCGTGTTGTTTTGTCAAAGCGCTTATATGAAAATATTTCAACTAATAGCTGTTATATGTGGATTATTAAAATTTTCTAGATATGTCTTGTTAAATTAATGAAAAAAAAAGAGATGGTTCTCAAATTTAGATAAATCCGTCATCTAGGGTTAAAGCGTTTTGACAAAACCCTCACAAAATGCGGCATCAGAGTTCACATTTAGTGAAATTTACATTTTCGAAAACACCGTTGTACATTTAAAGCTTTGTTTTACAACACAATTACTATATAATATAGGTGATGAGTTTTTTTTTGTAGGTATTTAAATTTGGTTTAAACAGAAAACTAAAATTTATTTTCATACGTGATCTGAATTTGCAGGGAAATGGTATACACTTTTGTTGTTAGTTTTAGATTTTGCAATTACCTATACAATTTGATTAACTAAAATTATAGACTTCCGTTTTTAAAAATAGGCACAATTATGTTTACTTATTTTATATAATTTGTGTCATTGTTGATTTTTGTTTCTGGTACTTATGCTGCTAGATTACAATACCGATTTATGACATGAAATAAAAATAGAAAACAATTACATATACTATCACTATATCGTAAGTGTAGGGCATCCTTACGAATCTGAACTCTCTTGGACGCCCCGCTAATTTTTGTTTTTATAAATGTTTTCACATAAAAACACCCACACATTTATACCCAAAAGGCATTACTATTTTTGTTTTTAAATACATCAAATATTCAGTCATTTACAATAACTACCTTCTTTTATTCTGTTTTTGTTTTACTTTTATTTTATAAAATAAAATTTAAATTTATTTCCATTTACCAATGCGAAATCAGTAGACTAATTTTAATATTGAACAATGAGGGGATGAGTACATTTTATCAGTCAAAATTGATTTTTTTTTGTTTTGCAAAATCACACACACAAAGTATAGATACTTTTAATTAGTATTTCTTGATAAGCTTAAAACTTACAAAAATTAAATAACAATAATGAGATGAACTTAATTTGGACGACGTTCTACTTGGGAGAACATTTGCGCGCGCTTTTATACAAAATTTTAAAAAACTAAAAGAAAAGGAAAACTTTATTGTTTGAACACGAATAGTCCCGTCGGGTCCCATTCGTTTTCGTCCAATGGTCCGAAGCATTCATCAAAGTACCACTCCATGGTTTTATAGACGTGGTACAGTGATTTGGACAGATGATGATCTTCATCGGTGTACACCTGGAATTTAAGTACATAATAAGTTGTCCAGAGTGCGTGACAAACATAACAGATTTAAGTATGAACTACATCGAAACAAAAGGTGAAAAAAGTACAAAAAAAGTCAAAAAATCGTCACGTAGTCACTTTGCATATTTTTCCTCAATTTTAAATGTTTTCTATCGTTTAAGGCTCCAGCTTTCACTTTTCGCAAAGCTCTAGAAACGAATAGAGTCAAAGTACTCGATACTGACTTCCTGCTGGATCACGTTCCCATACCATCACAACTAACAGGCAAGTTTTGTAATAAAAATCTTTTTGTTTTTGACTTCATACTGCTAAATTTGTTTATAAGTGATTCTGAAATACCTTAAAATATGAGCTGTAGAAATGGATGCACATTATCAAAAAGATAACTGAAAGTAGCCACGGCAGTAAGACGCTGGAATGGTTTTAAGGAACACCCTATCTGCGCTTGGAGTGTAAGAGCTGCGAAAAACTTGGGCGCAAAAAAGGTAAGAAACGTAAAGTGATACTTATGACGAAAGTAGCTACCGCTAGACCGCATATTGAAGGGTGTGGTAAATATTAGTGAATGGTGTCTGTCTTTGGACGCATGTGGTAGCCCATTGGCCCATACGAATGATGGGCAGAATCCCTAGTTAAAGCAAATAAATTCGCCACTCACCTGGTGTCGAAACTTGACCTGCTGATCCACCAACGATCGAACCAACATGAGGGAATGTTCGTGATGCACAAAGTTGTCAGCAGTGCCATGCATTAGCATAAGATTGCGGCCTTTTATATTTCCCGCCTTCATGGTTAAATCGGCCTCTTGTAGCGCCCTCAAGTAGTCCCCCTTCAGAGGAATGTACCGTTCGGTGAAAAACGAATCTAAATATAAAAATTAAAAATGAGTTTTGAAAGTGCCCATAAAAGCCTTCGATTCACTTACAATGGTATCCGAATGAGACAACAGGATTTATCGCAACGCCACATTGCACCACCTGCTGCGAATCCTCGATAAGCGTCATTGCAGTCGCATATCCCCCATAGCCCAAACCGTATGCACATATGCGTGATGGGTCTATGAACTTCAGATTGTCACGGAGGTATCTGTTCAGAGAAAAGTCAGAAAACGCATCAAGTCGTAGAGCTGAACTTACGTTAGCACGCCCAGCTGATCTTCAATTTCGACCGTGCCCAGTTTGCCATGCACTTGAGTGCGCAGCAACTCCCCCTGGAAGCCACTACCTCGACCGTCGATTTGTGCAACAATAATCGACCGCTGACTGCAGAGATACCAATTCCAGTCCACGTGGAACTTTTCCGACACCAACTGCGATCCTGGGGAAGAATCTCTGAAAGGGCGCAATGTTGTGTCAACTGTGCGTAGACAATGAAAAAACTTACATTTGTAGGATAAGCGGGAATGCTATCTCCTCCTCCTCTCGCATACCGGGTGGAAGAAACAGCCGCACCTGAGCATGGAAACCGTGCCGGATCTCTACACTGAATGTGCGGATTTGTGGAAGCGCCAGCTGAGCCAACTTGTGCCTCAGATCGTTGCCAGAGTTAAGGACATATATCTTGTTGTTCGACTGCGTTTCGACGAGGTAGACCGAAGGCGATTCGGGACCCAGGCACTCCTGGACATAGAAGGAGAAATCCTTGCTAAAGTACACCTTGTTGTAGAGGCAGTTCTTTGGGATCTCAAATGTGCCGCCATCATCCGATGTGGTCGTCTGATTATCCACCGCCGGATTAATGAGCTTGAATGTGGAGGGGGTGTTGTCACACGTGAGGCATGTCGGCTGCGTCGATGTTATGTACGTGCGATTAGGCTTTGTGACATTCAGTTTAAGGCTGATCTTATAGAGATGCCGTTCGCCAGGTCTCTTCTCAGGTGCGGCCATGAAGTATACGATTTCGTTCACCTCATCCCAACCGATTATTTCCGTTACTTCGAAGAGGCCCATTGTCAGCGGCACCCACCGACGGTCGAGTGTCGATATGAAGACGACGTGACGAAAGTGGCCATGTTCACCGTCTCGCACTGACAAACGCTTCAGCAGATACCCACCATTCGAGATCTCGTATGTGGTCTGACCCTCGGTGACATTGGCCAGGCCCTCTGATCCGTTCTTGACGCTGTGGATGTTGTGGTGAGCGTTTATTTGCGCACTAATTCGCGAGGAGAATATGGGCTTCTCCGCGGGAAGCACCCATCCATCACTGACAGTCACCTCCGTGTGAATGGCTTGACAAACAAATGCGGGTGCCCGGCACAGCACAGTGGTGGCTTTTGTTTGATCTCGATCGGTGACTGTTAGCGAGAGATCTATTGCGGAAGCCCAGGTCAGGCCACCAATGTAGCTGCCGTTTGTCAGTTCGGGAGGTAGTTTCACTTGGCTCGGGAAAATGTACTTCAGCACGGTCAGGTTGACGATGTTCACTGTCACATTGGTGTTGGTTGTGCCAGCCTTTGGGTATCTCTCCGACAGAATTTTCGGATATTTAAGATCATCACCCGTCCAGGAGTACCTACGGGAGTGACAAAATGCAACCGTTCCTCAAGAAATTTAATAGGCAGACTTACTTGTATTCGTGCACTTCAGTATCGTTGAATGTTAGAAACGCCAGGTACTGGACATCTGACGAGAACATCAGGGTGCTACTCTTCAGCTCCGGCACGTTCTCGTACATCCAGTCGGGAATACCGTTCGTTATAACGCCGGGTTTGCCTGTTTAAATTATGTATATTGAAATGTCTATTGAATAACGGGCTTTTTGTGTGTACCTGTTGTGGTGATGCGACAAACCAAGTCTCCCTGCACCTTCGGCTTGTAGTACAAGTCATTTTCGTAGACGAATGCTATACCCTGGTTCATTGAGTTCTTGTTGCTGGCAGGTAGCTGCGAGTTCGGTGCCCATTCCACGTGCTGGAGTCGTGGAGCCTCGGCACTGTTTTCTGTTGGTCCCAAGGGGAACGTGTTTCGCGTAAGGACTTCGTAAACATAGTTCCTAAACGAGAAGTTGAGTTTTTCATTATGTTATGTCAGTTGCCATGTAATAATTGTTTGAGGTTATATTTTTGATAGAACAACATTTTCAATTTAAACAAATGAATAATGTGACCGCCATTTGGCATAATTTGATTTGTACGAAAATAAAAAAAATGCCCACTAATACCTTCTCTATTTTTAGTGGTTTCCAAACTATCTGCATATCTGCTTTAACAAATATTAATTAAGTTTTTCACTTTATAGAATGATATTCTTTTTGGACAAAACCACGAACCCGAAGTTTTTATCCTCACAATGCAAGGGAAACTCAAAGAGTGGGTCTCGCAACCGTCCTGAGACCTATAGCCAAGCGGCTACACGACTTTCTTTTAAACTATGCATATTTGTAGTTTGTGGGCAGGTTAGTTAAAAACCTCGATAACCTGTACTTAAATTTATGCCAATAAAAAAGCTCTTTAACGGAAAATCAAATTAGATCCATATTCACTTTCTTTTTAATTCAAAATATTTTTATTTTATTTATTTAGGGTACTTTATTTTTCCCTATTCTGAACAATTTATTTTGTGCGTTATACCTTCTGCGGTAGAAACCTCACAAAATAAAATAAAAGACCCCGACGTGCACTTTATTTTATTTTCTATTTTTAGAAAAGCGTTTATTCCGTAGCTTGTTTCAAAATCGCAATTTAAATAATTTATCACAATCTTCACTATTTTGTAAGACTGTTTATTTCGAATGTGTAAACTTCCAAGTTTATAAATCTAAGAATTGCTTTGTCTGAAAACACTTTACAAGCAACCCTCCTACAAAAATTAAATTTCCAATTAAGTTGTAGAGAAATGTTTAGCTAAGGAGTCGTAAAAATCGAGCATACCAATCGTTAAGGAATTTATAAAGCCCTCTTTTCAATACTAAATTAAGAAATTATTTTCTCTTGTCCATACCTTGATCCTTCGACACTGCTATCCGATTGAAGTAGGACATACTTCTGATCTGGTGAGACTAGAAACGATTCAGCATTCAGTTGCCTCTGCGGAATTTGAAAAACGGAACGCAAATTTACAACTTATTTAAATTCACTTCCAAGTGATACAACCAAGTGCAGTAGTACTTACAAAAGTTGAATTCGTCATAAGAACTCGAGTAGTATAATTGTCTAAATTTAGAATCGATAGACCGCCAGTCGCATCACGATACACCAATTCGACATCTGAATATAAATGTTCGTTCATTTAATCAGAGAAATGTAATTCGATTTATTTGCATACCATTTATCCATGTGCCATTAAATTGTTTCCACTCCAAACTCTTGCCAATGATATCGCTAAGAACCATTCGTCGTCCACGTATTCGGGTTCCCTCATCCTCTGGGTTGATGCAGAATGCATTAGTGGGAAAACTTAATACTGATGTGTTTACTAAACTCACCTGGTGACAAAAGAAATATCGAAAAAATAATAAGGCTGAAAACAGCGGCTATCACTAACAGCGCAATGAAAATCCCACGCCAGTTTCTTCGTTCTGGTGATATCGCAACCAGCTCCTGGAAAAAAACAATAAAAAAAAAACGGAAATTAGTCTTCGATTTGAGCAAGGAAGGTATATTAAGGTCAGCTGCTTAATACCTATAACCTATTTGTACCTGTTTGCCTATGGAAATCAAGCACTGTTTTCGAAAAAATCATAACCGGTTTTGGAAAAATAACCTTTTTCCGCAAATAAGTGCTTTAGTTAAATAATACAATATATAATTTTAAAATGAGCCTAATTCTACCCTTTACCTTTAACGCTGTGTAAGTCACAATAGATAAATTATACAGGGTAACGCAAAAGTTGTCGCCCGATATTCTTTAGGTGAATGGAAAACTTTGCTTTGTTCTGCTTCTGCTTCTGGATTATGTTTTTGAAGTAAAACTTTTGAAGTAAAACTTCTTTACGCACGCTTGACTTTGGGGGTAAGCTGGTGAATGCGTCACGAAAGCGTTACAGAATTTGCCAACGGGAGTTGAGAGGGAGATATAGGTTAGTGAAGATATTATGAGAGAGAGTTACGTTTCGCTTCGTATATTACTGTAGAGGCAAGAGAGAGAGGTGTGAGCACACATTTTCTTTCTCTCGTTTTCTCAAAGCCAGTTACGTTTCGTATATCTAAAACACAGGACACAGCACACAGTGCAGCAGTGATCCACGATCGGGGGATTTATCCCTTTTTGCGGGATTTTCTCACTTATAAAAAGCTAAAAGGGACAAAGGGATTTTTCAGACCTCATAGTACAAAAAGAAAGGGATTTTACTTTTTGGTAAAATTTTGTTTCCAACTGCTCATATCATTACGAATAAAAAAATTAGTCAACCTACGATTAAATGAAATATTTTCATGTTTAGAAAAAATTCATTCGAAATATCTGAATGCTTTCATTTTATTTTTTTATTGAATGAATTCAAGAGTATTTTTTAAAATAATAAATTTATTTATTTTGTAAACATTGGAATGTATGTACAAAAAGTACAAAAGCCTCACCTCATTCTCAAATCAAATTTCTGTGTCATTTTTGTATGAAAACTCAAGAATAATGAAACTTGAAACCGAGATAAAGTTTCTTTCATACCAGTCATTTTCAAATAATTCATAATATATTTATTTTATGTTGAATATTTTTTTCATTTTAATGCCGAATGAAATTTGATGTTTCTTTTTGTAACGTCTTAAAAATGTAAAAGATGTACATACATTTCTATTTTCGTATTATATACAAACGTATCTCAATATCTAACTTGTATTTGTTACTAATAAAAAAGGCAGAATTTAATAATATACATGTTTTTTAATTTAATATTTCGTGGGATAAATGTATAATTTTTTATATTTTGGCGAGAGATAAAGGTGATATCTTGGGTATAACAGTGGGATAACCTGCCTCTAAAGTCTGTTATCACTGCAGTGTAGGCCTATTGTCTGTATCACACTGTAGGAGCAAGAGAGAGAGGGGCGATTTGCTTTCTCTCTTCCTCTCATAGCCAGTGCACCAGTGCATGAAATATATAATATCTCAGTCAGTATTTCGTTTGCGAGTACATACATATAGAATTATAGATGGAGCTAAAGAAGTTTTACTTCAGTCTTGTGGTCTAAAGCACACTGGTTTTTTTATTTGATGCACTAAATTGTTTTCCATTTCGCCAGATTTTGTGACAATTCGGGCCCGATTTATGGCATTTTCCATCATTTTTGCCAGAACTTTCGCCGATAGGTCCTCGCATTCTTGACGAAAATTTTCTTTAAGGGCTCCAAGAGTCTGAAGCTTGTTGACAAAAATTTGTGATTTTCGAAAACCCCACAATGAGAAGTCTGGAACGGTTAGATCAGACGATTTTGCCGGTCAGTGCAAATCGTCAAAACGAGAGATTAAAATAAATAAATAAATTGTTGGCGCAACAGGTTCGTAGGGACCCTTGGCCTAACTTCTCACAATCATTCGTTTTATGCGAGTTTTTCATTTTCTGGACGAATGGAAGGGATCTACAATTTTATGCCGAGTTAAAAAGGCTAATTGAGAAGCTCTTTACTGACAGTTATCCTCTCGGAAGTTTGTCAGACGTTCACGAGAGGTGCAATATGGTAGGTAAAGCTTTAATCACATAAAAAATGAGTAAATATAGTTGGCGCTACAGGTCCATATAGGACCCTAGGGGTAGCTTCTCTCAACCTTTCGTTTTTGTGATTTTTTTTTCTTTGAGGCGAATGTGATGGACCTACAATGGTGTACGAAGTCCGAACGACCAGATAGAGAGGTTTTCCGAAGACAGTTATACTCTTTGTTTGTGTTTTCCGGGTATCGAACTTGAGACCCCTCGATGAATAGTGTCGCCACTGAATCCCCCAATCTGACATGTTTAAATCGTATTGTTGGAGAATCCAAATTTTCATCGAAGATAGGCATACGAGTATGACATATGGAAAAACATAAACGACCACTCCATTTTTGCAGGGTTCCAAATCGTTCATGGCGCGCAGTTTCTAACAGACAACATAAACAAACACTTCAGATTTTATCGAAAGTATGGACATATATCTTTTTTGCTACCTCCCTATCATCCACTTAACCTTATCTCGAGGCAGACAATGCGTACTTCAGTTATAATATATTTAGGTTGCTAGGTCTCTGCTGAAAATAGGTGGACAAGAACGTTTTCCTACCTCATAAATAACTTAAAGGATGCCCTCGTGGGAACTGTCTTCACTTTAATAAAAAAAAAAGTGTTCATACAATTTTGGAATAACATATGACCTGGTGGCACAACAGATAACAGATTATTAGATAATGTTGGACTGTCACAAAGGGCGCAGTAGACACCAAATTAGACAGCCATTTATGGACTACCCCCGGGGAACTCAAAAAATGTACGTACACGATTAGTGCTTCTATTTTCAGCTCAAATATCACCCTGCATAGATTCAGTTGCTTTTAACAAGGTAAAATTTGTATAAGGACACACCGGACATGAGACCTGATCCAAACGGTCAGCCTGCTTAGATTTGATTGCTTTTAATTTGCCACCCACCACTAAGTAATAAACTACTGGATTTTAATTCAACCTTCGCCATCTTAATTAACCCCTTCTCCAGCAGAACAACTTTGCACACATTATTATGGTATACGCGAGCTTGTACGTCTTATGGTAGGTATAGAACACATCAAAGCTGAACAGCTCACTCATATTTAAAGGAGTGGCAGCTGCGAGACATGTAGGTCATGATTTTTTATTCATTTTTTGATGCTGTCCCCAAACCAAACCAAAGTATCTATGTAGTTACTTTGCTCAATAAGTAGAACGAAATACATTAGTTGTACGTTTTACTGTCAGCTATACAACGCCTCAGGTATAGGGAGTTGTAATTTAACCCGGCTGGTGATAAATCATCCACTATTGCCAGTCGTAAATTTGACGAGGATGTCAGCTGTCATGGTGGCAGCAAGTCGATAAATATTTACTTCTAATCGACTCGTTAAACTAACACGCAGCAAAAGTTTTTGTTGGATATAGCGCCACATTCCACTGCATATCCGAATCGATATAGAAAATGCTTAAAAAATTGATTCGCTACATCCACGGTGTTTGGACGAGAAAACCTTGGAGACTACATTACCCAGTCAAAGTTAGTCAATAAAACAACAAAAACAACAACAAACCATCATCTGAAGCTTACCTCCTCGTTTGGCACCAAAGTTACTTTTTTCATTGGCGCATTAACAACAACGGTTTCCCTCTTCAATGACGATGGTAGTTTTTTCACCGAAGAGCCCTTTTGCACTTCGACCATTTTCCCAATCGAATTTTACACCGTGACGAGATAAGTCCTATGGGCCCTAGAAATCCTTCATAGCACTTGCGTCTTTGCATACAAATCAATTGCGTCGATTATGTGCGAGTGTAGACTAATCAATGTTGCCAACTCCGGCCACAGATCATGTACTCGTGTACACCACTTGAACTACGTAGTTATTAAAGGACTAAATCGGTCCACCTACATCCGGATGAGAGAATAAATTTGATGGAAAACAACAACTGAACCATATGCTAATGAAATTCAGATGTGGTTTTCGAGAATTGATTTTTTTAATGCCTTGTACTCGTCGGTAGGTATATCCGTAGATTTGTTTTGTGGTCGAGTTGTTATTTCACATTCTACACACTATTATCTGAGTAAATTTATGACAAGTTTTGTATAGGTATCACTGCGAAATAAGGTACGCAACACACTGTGCAGGGGGATAATTAAAATGAAAATTATTCATGTGTGGTAAATGTTAAACAGAGCGCGGAAGCACATCGCCTCTGTGCGAAAAAGTATTTTCATCACAAAATATCTAACACAACTGAATGTGAATGGAAACAATTTGTGTATTTGAAAAAACACAAACATTGGAGTGTATAGTTTCGAAAATGGAAACACGAAAGCTGGCGCGATTTAGCGAAAAAGTTTTGAAACACATTTTCTTGTGGAAGGTGTCTTTTGGGAAATGAGCTTGTGGCCAGGTGGAACAAGGACGTTTGTGTGGAGCGTAAGGTGCTTTGTGGTGGAAGGGCTTTTAGCTTTTTGTTGCCAAGTTTATGAATCGGTTGGAGTACGAAATAGAACCAATTGGCTTTAAGCACGTTTTTGATTAACAATTGGAGTACGTTTTGATGAGCTTCTGAACGAAGGGTTTGGGAACTTTTGGCGGTTAGAATACAAATTGAAATACCCTGACGAATCTGATAATAGGGTTTCTTGGGATAGTTGTTGAGCGAATTTGAGTTTTGCCCTCTGCAGGAGCATGTATTTTTTTTTCTAAAAAAAAAACTTTTATGGGAATAACTTTTTCAAAAAAGATTGTTCATCACATTTTGGTGCCAGGTAAAGTTTCGATGCAGAGCTATTGAGGTGGCTAAGGAGTATGACCAGATAAACAATCCAAACAAATTGTTAAGATAATAAGATGCGTTAAGAGCTAAACACTAAGCACTTTGAATTAAAGAAATTCTACTTATCCCCAACAGCGCTAGATGGAGCACAACTTTAGCCCAAAATGAAACTGATTTAGCTCCGGCCAGATAAGTTGTTCCGATCCGTTCGGCAGCAGCTTTAACAACCTAAAGGGCAATCTGATATCGGATCTTAATCCGAACTCTCTGTGGCTGGAGGTCATCATCCATCTTGAAGTTGGCCTTTCGACCGCAAGATTATTAAGTGTTTTTTCTTCTTTGCTGTGAAGGGACCGATGAAATACGTCACATTGTATTATCTTATTCACATACAATATCAGAGACTGACGTCCGAGACTTATAACTCGAGAAAGGATCGTTTGATTTTCGCGAAAACAAACTTTAAAGGGGTGAAAATTGAAATAGGGAATGAAAGTTTGTACGGAGAGCCGCATTTAAAAAAAAAATTAGGCTGGATAGAACATCGGGGAGTGTAACTTCCAATCCAACAAATATTATTTTTTTTTTTTTTAAATTATATTATTGAACGAGTTCGGACGGAAATAAGTTCGCCGGGTCAGCTAGTTTACACATAAAAGAAATTAATTTGATTTTTAAATTAAATTCAGGAATACCACCCTTCTTTTCATTTCAAATGCAACATCTTTGTTCATTTAAGACTTGTTTCTGAAACAGAGAGTTTAGTTATTGTATTCCCACTCTAATTCCGGCCGAAAAATCATCCTTAGCAAAGAGACGCATTTTTGAATGAATGTTAACCGGTAAAACTGCCGTATATGAAACGATAACCCAACCCGAAAGAGGTTAACCAGATAGCAGTGCATCCAATAAAAGTAACTGTTTGGTGTGGATTTTGGGCCGGCAGCTTCATTGGTCCGTACTGTTTTGAACGTAGGCCAACAGCGAGCACTACAGAACGATGACCGATTCCTTTTGGTCCTTGTGGAGGTAGATGACATGTGGTTCAGCAAGAGGGGGGTACCCCCCATCAGGACACTCCACGATGGACATTCTGCATGAACGATTTGATGTGGTTTGTGGTTAATTCTCGCAGAGCTGACCACCAAGATCGTGCGATTTGACCCAGCTGGACTTTTACTTTTGAGGTCGCAATCGGCCGATGCCCTGAAAGCCAACATAACCATCGGCATTGAGTCAAATTTAACCACATTTATTGCTGCGGAGTCATACAAAATTGGACCACTCCGTACCACTGTAAGAAAATTTTATATTCTTTATAAACGGTCTTTCATTGGTGACTTGACAGCTTCAAGCTTTCAGTGTGAACGCACCCTTTAACCGATTACCGATCTGTCAATGTCAAAATATTCAGTATTATCAATATTTTCATCATGGTGAAGTACACAAAGGAACAACGTTGACAAATAATTAAAATTAACTACCAAACTTACAACAAGACGGCGACATTAGAGAAGCTCACAGCCAATATTGAAAGAGAAATAGCGGCCGAGTCATCGAAAATTGGCTTCAACGTAAAGACCGCTACATAGGTTCCCGTGGTGGACATATGAACGAGGTCGAATTCCATTTATAAATGTTTTGATAGCAATTCAAGCGAATAAATATTTTTTGAGATATATCTCAAGTATAGTTAGCACTGGTGTACCTTTCAAGTAAAAAATTACTTTTGTTAATACATTGCATACAGCTTGTTTTATTCTATTTCAACATCGACTCGTCCTTATTGAAAAGCCATCTATGTCGCCTCGTAAGCAGCGTTACCGATGGACGACATTAGTTGCCAGTGCCCCCGGCGACACCTTTTTAAAATTCCCTGTTTACAACATTGGCGACTTTCGAGTCACTATTTCCAAAAAAATGCTCAAAACTGTTAAACAACTTTTGCTTTGTTATTTTTGTTTATTTGTATCAGAACCCATTTAAAACTTTCGGCCACAGTTTTTTACATCGGTAACGCTGCTCGTAACGTACGTCATTAAATTTGTATAAAACAATTTTATTTATTTTTATTTTTTTAATTCCCCTGGTAGCTTATGAATATTCAGTTATTTACAAATTCAATTACGCGTATCTTTGATTCATGTGTTTTCTTTACAAACGAAATATGAAAATTGTTTGCTCGTGCTATATTATTGCTGCCGTGTATTTTATATAAAAAAAAAGTTTGCTGGAATATGGTCTGCTGAATAAATATTAAGACTATTTTAATGGACGATTGATTTTATGAAACATTTGGACAGATGTCTACTTTTTATGTTTGGGCTGAACTTTGGTTGAAGATTTAATAAGGTAAAGTTGAACTTATTGCCCAAAGCCCACTGAAATTCTATAATAATGACACTACCGAGTTCGAATTATCGCGTATATGATACAATGAGATATTTGGGACATATTTTAAAAATAAATTATCAAGAAACGATAATAACGAAGGACAACAATAACAGCAGTGTGAGACTAGATATCAGCTCAACCCACTACAGCAGGAGATAGGGACATGCGCCCAGAACGTAATGCCCAAAACTTCAAGTGAAGTCCCGATCTGAGAAATACATCTTCTACAGAGGAAATGCAGGTTACACTGATAGGCTCAACATTGTTTGAAAGGAGCACAGGTTAGCTCTAGTTGTAGAATAAGAGACACTGTTGTCTACATGTTTTCGATACTACCGCAAAATAATTTCAGCACCACGAAACAAGAAAGGTTCATAATGGACTAGAGATGAGCACAAAATCACTACCTGCAAAATCGCAATCACTACCTGTGAGCGACTTTCAAATAAAGCGTGACTGCCATTTTTTACTCTTTCCTTTCGCACTCGTTCACAATCGCAGTCACAGTTTGAAAATCACAGGGCAAACAGCGAAACAGTGAAATAGGGTATACACATAGGAGTCACCATCACAAGCCAATGGGGAAATAGCGAACTGCGACTCAAAGTAGCAAGTAACAACAAGAAAGTATGCACCCAGAGACAATACTGAGACCACCAACTCCGGCCGATTTCCCGTTACTTAGCCTACAAGCCATATTTTTACGGAGTGGTCACGATTTGGTGCTCGAGTATTCTTACATAGAAATTCTTACAACAAATGTCACGAAACTTCAAAAATTCTGCTCACCAACACACTCCCAGGAGATATGAGACACTTCCGCTTTGGGCAAAGTTGCTGGCAGAGTTCATAGAATTTTATCCGTTTAATTTGAAAATGTTCGTTACGTGTAGATAATATTTTTTTTTAGGAATAAGTGCACATTTGCTTAAAATGTTCATGAAAAATTAACAATGTAGATTGGTTGGGGGAAAATGAAAACATTTTGAGCAAATTTTCTTCATTATTTAAGAAAAATTTATACACGAAATCGAAGTTAATGATTTCCAAAAACGGAAAATACACAACCATGTTTGTCCTAATATGTTTCTAGTATATAGAACATCAACTTTAGATAGTTTTACTAACCAAACAAATCAAATTATTCGCCTTTTAACAATTTATAATAACTAACCAATGGCGTTCAGTAATGAAAAAAATGTGGTATTCCCGAACTCTTTCACATTTCCCCACGGTTGCCGAGGTTGGCAGCATTTATTTTTGCATTTTTTGTATGTTTTTGCATGTCACACGGATTCTTTTTTGACATAACACCGATAGGAAAACAAATTGGCGAATTTGAAAAAAAAACTGAGGGGGCCAGCGGCAAGAGGATTGTGAGTTGGGGGTCTCAGTATGGTTTGTCTATGGTATGCACTCGCGATGATGATGAGCTGGATTGTTGTTGCTTCTTGAATTTTGTAATTTGAATGCGAGGTTGGAGGAACAAGTGGGTATTATTCGCGAATTTTCGAGTGCATTTATATTTATTTTTTAAAAATAAATGGTCATATATATTTAATAAGAAAATTGGTAGGATCACACTGTATTTGCCTGGAAAATGCATAAAACATAGCATGGCAGTAACTACAGTGAGTTCACGAGTCACAATCACAATTCACAGTGATTTGTAAATCACAGTCACAGAAAAATATTACAAATCAACGATGCGTGGCATCTTTGTAAGCCATCTACAAAAAAAAGTTTTAAATTAAAATACCCGTGAATATATATCCAGTTGCTTGGTTATTTTGATTCTCCTCATTTATGTATATCTTGTCGGTAGCAACATGTCCTTTAAACTGACAGATATAGATATTTTCAAATTGTCAGCGAAGTGGGTATAAGAAGCTTAAATGTGTTTACAGATACATCAAGTAGTGTGCAGCGAAAGGAAAGTAATGCATACAAACCAAAGCGGAGGGTTTATCAGTATTTCAATGCAATCTAAAAAAAATCAACTTAAACGCCAAGCTATACAAAATTTTAACCAAACACCCGACACAAGTCGGGGTGGTCTCATACCCGCAAGAATCTGAAACGATTTCATTTTCGTTTCATCTTAGCTAATTGCCATTATCAGGCCCAAGTTGTTATGAATTTTTACCCAAGGGTAAGTAAGTACATACTTGATACACGCAGTTCGCCCAGGATTTCCTGCCTTGGGGTACCTGTTATTGTTTTCTCAAACATTATGTAGATATATTTTAGTTCATTCCAATCCAAGCATTATTGTTGTCTGCTTACATTTCTGTTATGCAAAAATGAAGAGTAAATGAGGAGCATAAACTGTTTCTGTTGGTGGGGACTGTGAGCGAAAAGTATTAAAATCTATTTTTCACTATAAGATAATTGTATGTCTTAATGTGTAAGTATTCAATTAAAATAAATGAAATGAAATGCGCACTCCTTCCCTACTTCAAATCTGATTTGAAATTCGAAGGACTTCCTGGCCACTTGATAGAAATTGCGAAGGGCTTTCGAGATCTCAATTTTCAGTGTTTCATGTTTAATTTCATGCAAACATGGAGTCAATAAAACTTATCATAAGAAACAGGAAAACCGCAAACCACTTGCAATAAGCCCCCGCCTGTGGAATATTTTTGTTATTGTCGATATTTTTTGCGACAATGGGACTTCTCTTAAACTGATTGAATTTCAAGTGTAGCCGTAAAAGTGATTTGCATGGATTCCAATTTAAATATTTGAAATCAATAATCCAGTCAGGATGATTGAACATTTTTCCATATAATCGCACAGCTATAGAGTTCCAGTACACCCAGAAAGACTCACAGATATGATTGATTTGAAGCAGTATCCAAGCGAAAATAAACACCTTAAAGTAGGTGGTGGTAAAGTCGCAACTTGGGTTTCGTCTCTCGCAACGACGACGTTTATGTTCACTCAAACAGAGTGCTATAGATACTTGAATGAAATTGCGATTTTACTATTCGCTCATTTTTGCCAAAGCAGAATTGGCATCGTGCGCAGTCAAGTGCATCATAAAGCAGAGAGTAGAATTCCAGGAAACATGGCGAAAACTTACCACTGAAATGAAAATAAAATTTTAATTAGAAGAGGACCAACGACTTTAATATAAATATTGGATTGCGAAAAAGTCTCTGCTGAATAAGCACCAAAGAAGAGCAGATCAAAGACGGAAGCCACAAGAAAATAATTAAAAAATGGCAAAGAACTCCTAGAATGCCATTCAAAGACAAAGACAAAATTCCAAACGAACGGCAACTGGTGATTCGAAAATGTCACCCTCGCGTTACGGCGACCTTGACATTCGAGTAAGGATAGAAGCCATCCCAAATATTGTTCGGCACTGCTTTGTATGAAGAAAGCAGAATATGAAACAGATACCATCAAACATCAGACATGGTTTCACGCTCGATATCTCCTAAAGCTGGTCATAATTGCAATCATATATAAATACAATCCTCTGCCAAGCGATGATAAATCCCGTCGCCAATCAGTTATTTGTTGGATTTGGAAAAGCTTTACAAAATCATGAATTGTGTGGAAAGCAATTAAAGGAATATAGGCTTGACCCAGAATACGGCATCACACTTCACACCATTGTGCGCTAAAAATACAAATCTGAAGATGGGAGACAATGAAAACAGTAGTAAATTGTCGACAGAGAGTGAGTTGTAGCGGTAGCTATTGTTGCAGTAGTTGGCGTTGTTTGAATTGACTTTTGCACTCAAATATAGAAAAAGTTGCATAATGTATGATGCTATTGCAGGGAGCAGCTGCTTGTTGAAGCCTTCTAGTACTCAATGTGGATTTTCGGAGTCAGATTTGCCAATCGAAAAAATGTATCTTAAATAGACATTGGGCTTTACTAAAAATCAAACACTAATGTCGACGATTAGTTGACTGCCAGCTTTAGTAAAAATGTACACTATTAGCGAAATGGCTACCAATAAACAATGAGACCACGTTTCCTAGTGCGGCAATTTTTTTTAGAATCTATTACATTTGTTGTCATCGCAGAATTTAAATTTCGTGATTATTTTTCTTGGCAAACAAGGTCAATCGTTTATTTCAGAGCGTGAAATAATTAATGGATATTGTGAAGGAAGCATTTCCTGGTCGCGTAATCTCCCGTTTTGGCGTTTTGGCATGGCCAGCAAGGTCGCCCGATTTCACCATCTCAGACTTATTTCTTTGGGGCTACTTGAAGTTATCACCGGAAATCTTGCGGAAAGTCATGGAAAATGCGATAAAATGGGCACTAGATGGATATAATAATTTCCATTTAACAGAAAAAATTGTAAAGGTTTAAATAAAAATTTCCATCACTCAGAATCTTTCTGTTTTTTGTTTATTTAGTAAAAAGGTAAAAAAAAAAAACAAAATTTGATGATCAATTTTGCGCCACCCTGTATTACTTAGCTTGGGAAATTAGAAACCGACAAAGTTTTTTTAAATTCTTGCAAAACAATATACAGCCGTGGACATTTTTCAACACAAAAGCTGTCATGTTTTCTCGTCTATGAATTCGCAGAAGTTCCAATTTTTTTTATTTCGCGTGTATTTTTCTGAATGCTTACGTCTCCTATATCAGTATATTTTTATTAGAGATTCTAATACTCGGCGAACAAACTTCTTTTTCAGGTGAGTTTTCAAGAGTTTGATAGGGGTTTGGTTGCAGGCAAATGTCTACCCGAGTCGTACTGAGAATTGTTGGAAAAAGTAGGTATTTCAGGTATGAGCTGTCCAAACTTAAGTGAACAGATATTTGATTCTCTTTACGGGCGACTCTCAAGAAAGTCTTGGAAAGATCCCAAATTATCCATTTGTTCCTTGCAAGCCAATCAAAAAGCAAGCACTAGCGGTCAAACAAGATTAAACAGAGAAAAACTCAGAAATATTATATTCCAAGTGTTTAGATATATATATTTATAAAACGAAAATGTCGTGCACATATTTGTACAAATTTGCTAGACTTAGAAACCATTTGCATTGTTATATTCCAACGAATAAAATCAGAAAACATTTACAATTTACTAAAATGAACTATAAACGCTCAGACCGCAGGGTATTTAAATTCGCTCCTATTACGAAATTCGATACCATCATTTTGGATGGCTGGGCAACACTCCTCTTGAAAATTACATTTAGGGAGGATTTATTTAGCTAATGCCCGAGGTAAACATGACTTTCTCAACATTAACATTTGACCATTTAATTAGCGATATTCTGGCAGCTATTTTGTTTGTTGGTAAAGGGATTTGGGAAAGTGTGGAGTCTTTGCGTAAGCTACCAGACAAAGTTTGATAAGTGGTTAGGCCGATTGAGTCCTTACAGAAATAACTGAGGCAAACGTTCCATCAAAAAATCTTCTTTGCAGTTGGGAAGAAAAAAAAAGAGGGATAACACTAACATTTTAAAGCGACTTATATCGAAACTGTTATACTGGGCGACAGCATTTACGGTTGTGACAAACTCAAATGGGCTCGCACTATTTAAATATTCAATTCAATTTTGCTTGTCAAATAAAATATTAAGCTGGCAGCATAGCCTAACCAAACTAGACAGTCAGCTTCCCGTGCAGCTACCCAATTTTCCCCGCAAATTTTGAATGACAGCTGACAGCCCTCTCTCGCGCGCTCTTTTTTTTAATGGTCGCCGGGCGGCACCATTTTTTCAATACCAAACAATTTGTAAATAGATTTATAACAATAAGTGTAAGCAAAGTAAATGTCGAGTATAGTTTTTTTAGATAGCATAACTTATTCTCTATACATCTTCGGCACCAAAAACTGTTCATCCATTCACATTTCAGTTTTTTTCTTAATTTTATTTGTATGAATTCTATTTTTGACAGCAAAATTCAAGCAGCTGCATAAATGAAATCCGTGGGGAATGTTCCAAAAATGAGTTAACAACATGCAAGTTAAACCCAAGCTTGCACTAGGGCATTTGGTTCGGTTGGGTTGGTCTTTGGCTCGCAGAGAGTCAATCTTGAAGGACAAGTACTCTGCGCTTCAGCAATATTAATTTTGCTTAATTTGTTGAAAGCAATCTCTCCGTTTACCTATATTTAAATGTTGTCTAAATAAAGTCTACAATTGTTATTTGATATTCAAACAATTCCTCATTCGCTTTGATATTGAATTCAATTAGGATTTGTGCATTGTTACAGCTCATCAAAAGAAAGCTTAAATGCCCTGGGAAAAATTTCAAACGAACGTCACAACTCCATTGTGCCGTCACGCCGTCACATTGTACTGTGAAAGTGTTTTGCTTTTGTATAAAAGTGTTGAGTACACTTTGAAAGGGGAAAACTATTTCTGATTTAACGCAATTGTTAAAAGGGGATGCAAACAAACAAATTGGGATTCAGTATGCAAAATTGCCTAAGGAATCACTTTTCATCTGCAGTGATACATGTAGCTGTTTGGAATTCTTTAGGTATACATTTTATTTGTGCCATTTGTTCTGGAGGTGACAAATGGTGTGATGAATGGTGTTTGGAATGATGCAGTCGTGTAGAACTCTGTTTGACACTTTAGTTTGTTGCCTGCTGTCACAAATACCAGGAGATGAGAGCGTTCAGCGACACCAGTGTCTACTTACACTAAAATATTTATGCTCTGCAGAAGGCTTTGTTTAGATAACTGTAGTGAGCTAACTATTTAATTTAAAAAATTAATTCAAGGTGGAGGCTTAAATTTTGTTTGATGTTGTCACCAACTTAATTGCCACATATACACAGTGATGACTGAGGAGCTGGAGCGACATCGGACAGTAATTCTTAAAATGTGAGGTGGTTGGGATTTGGGAATGTTAAAAACCAGGTGCTGAACCAGGGACCGCAAAAAGTTGGCTGGGCAATATCGCCCATCAGTAAACTTAACAACTGCTTAGCCTGTTAATTATCAAAATTGTTTTCTTATATTTTCCATAGAATTAAAAAAAAGCCTGCTTTCAATTGCAGTTGTAAAGGAGCAAGGAACAAGCGATCCAGTCGTGGACATTTTTATTTTATTTTTAGCCGAAAGCTTTGGTAGGTAGCACTGTACATTTTATAGTACTCTCAGTTTAGTATTTGTTTTAGTTTTAAAGGGCGTCCCAAAATTCACGCAAAACTTGAATTTTGCGCCATTTAATAGTACAGTGATGCCAACGCAAAAAAAGGTAACAATGTGACAGCTGACAGTTCGGCGTTAGTAAAAATGGAGCGCTATACGAAAAAACAACGCAATTTCATTGTTGAGCAATATTTTAAAAATAATGAAGGCTTTTTTTCGAACAAAATCATCTTCAGTGATGAAGCTCATTTTCATCTTGATGGCTTCGTTAATCGTTAAAATTGCCGCATTTGGGGTTCAGAAAACGAGTAATTGTTGAGAAATGCATCAACAACTGTTTGGTGCGGATTTTGAGCTGGAAGCATTATCGGAACATTATTCTTCAAAAATGCAGCAGTAACAATTAACGGTGTGTTATCGTGACATGATAACCTAGTTTTAAGTGCCTAAATTTCAAGATATGGATGTGACTTACATGTGGTTTCAATAAGACGGTGCCACATGCCATACAGCCAAAGAAACAATTCAATTACTGCATGAGTCATTTCCTAATCGTGTAGTCGGACGTTTTTGCGATCAGAATTGGCCAGATCTTGCGATTTAACGCCATTGGACTTTTTTCTTCGGAGTTTTTTGAAGTCAAAGGTCTATGCAAACAAGCCCACGACCACCAACGCCTTGAGAGAGGAAATTGGGAGGTGAATTAATGAAATTCAGCCACATTTATGCGAAACGGACGTAGAAAATTTCAATAAAAGAGTACGTACTTGCCAGGAAAACCACGGCTTTAATAGTTTTAGTTCTTGGAATACATTGCATTTTGCCTCTTACCTTATTCTTTTAATTAGACTATTCAAATGTATATTACCCACTTAACAAACAAAATTAACTTTCGGAAGAAAAGCAGAATGTTCAAGATGATCGTCTGCCCTTTAAAAAAGAAAGCCAGGAAATACATCCCAGGAAAGCTTGTAAAAATGTGACAGATAGGTACAAGATATATTAAAGGGTGCAGATACATGGTTGACTTACACCTGTCGGGTAGATGTCGTAACCTAAGACGGTGATAACACTCTTTGAATCAATAAAAAAAATGCAAGCTTTCTCATTAAAAGTCTGTATTTTCTATAAAAATTATATTTTGCGTAAATTATGTAATTAAATAAGTTAAAATATTTGATTATTTTTTTTGCTCAAATTTATGTGGTACAACTTGGTTGGTCTCCAAATTAAGAGTAATTTCGAAGCCAACTGCAAATCTCCTCTTTCAAGTTCTCAAATTTAAATTGCCCAAGTTGACAAAATAAGCTCACGACTGCCTAAATGTTGTATTAAAAACCGATAAACTTTTTAATCCAATGACAGACAATTTTAATCATTTATAAGTTTCAGCTAAATTCACTTGGCTTTCATTTCAATTGAGAGGACAAACTTTTCCCAATGTCAACATATGTTGCACAGAAAATAAAACTCCATAAAAATGCATCCCTCTGGGCTGAAATAAATGTTGCACGACACATCATGATGTGGAATTTTCATTCCTTTGCAGCTGACAGCTATGATTGGCATTGAAGTACGTTCTTTACCTCCTGGGGATCATTGCTTTCTAGGCAAATACTTTGTTTTATTTATTTCATTATTTTCTGTTACCAGCTAAGTTGATTGCTAATAGAAACTATTTCGTATTTAAAAAGACTTTTGCCGTAGCATGAATATTTTTTCCAATTTATATAGACTCCTCCGACCATGACCCACTTTCGTAAAAGTGTTAATGAATTTCACTTTGCTCTTGAGCAAGGAAAGCAAATACAGAGACTGTTCCAGTGCTTCACCAGATGCGTCTTACATTTCTTGTATCAAATATCCTTTAAGTATGACTGACAATGCCCGTATGGAACACTAGATAGCAATTGAGGTAATTGTCTGTACAACTCTCGATGGTGTACGTTTTGTACGTGAGATATTCACAGACATTTATAGAGTCTGATCTTCATGGCATTGGGAGAAGCGATTTGACTGGCTTATTTCTAAAACGGTGACTAAACTGGGAGATATTAATTTATCTGTGGAATGCGTTAATTGCATTTGTTGTTCGCAAATGGCGTTGCTCAGAAAAGAAAAAGGATATATGTAACTGAATTCGAGCAGAAGTATGCTCTGATGATTTCTATTGGGAATTTGTAGAATTTTATTCAATTATTGTTGCTAGAACCATTTGTAGACAAACACTGTTACTCATTTTATAATGGAAATTGAGCAAGCCCACTCAAATCAGCATCAGTTTGTATTGATTATATAAAGATTTGAATTATTTCAGAGACTGTCCGTATACATTTATCTTGAAAGGATATTTTTGTTTTTCTCTTACCAGAAATAAAACCATATATTGCCTAAGCGGTGTGTAAAAGACACAAAAAGTGCATTACGCAAGGGGTAGCAATTTATTTTCAAATAAAAATGGAATGTCAGAAAAATGTAAACTGGATATATTTTTAATGCATTTTATTCGTACAAAATTTCGAACTCGAGATGTTAATCAATTCTGACATTGCGATGATAGACGAACTCAAAAATGTGGGTCGCAAAATTCGGTCCAGATGGTCTGTATGTCCCGAGGCCTAAACGGCTGCCCGGATTCCGTTCAAACTTCGGATTTGGAGTTCGGGCGCTTACAGTTCGGGGCAGTTTTTTTTTTTGCACGGTAACCTCAATATTAATGGTACTTCCCATACAATACTTTCATACCAGTTTGATTTGTTCGAAAACGGCTCCAACGATTTCAAACAAAACTCAGTTTTCCGCTGATAAATCGAACAACGGTACTTTGGACATATCTCGAAAACGGTCCATACGATTGTAACAAAAATTTATTTCTAAAGCAATATGGTAATTTCTAACTTAAACCAAGTTTTTCTCAGTATTATCGTAAAATGGATTTTTGAAAAAAGTCATTTTTGAAAAATTTCTTTAATTTACCTGAAAACGGCAATAACAATTTTGACCAAAATGCAAACTTGGAGTAAGATTGATATTGTCAAAATGATGGCGTCCTTAATTTTCAATTCGAATCACCGAAAACGCTAATTTTTAAAACTGCTTATACCTCGAAAGCCCCATTTTATAAAACAAGACGGATCATTGAAAAATTTTATTTTTGAATTGTGGCGACAGTTGCTTTTGGAAAACAAAACAGATAAAACAGGGTATTACAAACTTCATATTGCCACCAGACATATTGCAAACATTCTGCTCAACGTGACGTCACACAAGGCACAAGGTGAGATGACATCTCATTTGCAATGTCGGGAGTATTACCATATTTGAATCAAATTTGCATAATTTTTCTTTTCAAATATATTTTTGTCAAACAAATTTAGTATTTTATGTTCAATTATGCAACACATGAACAATATTTTGCTGCAGCACTTCAGTTTATCTTGGCATATTAAGGTGTATCCAGACCAGCGAAACATTTCACAAATGTTTATGTTTATGTTTCAATTTTATCCTTCTTTGGACTAGAAGAAAATAATGTGGTAGGATTATTAGCAGCTAGTAAAATGTTTATTCTTGTAACTTTGGTATAGGGAATCACGCCACGCGCGATTTAATTCAAATAATCGTATTAAATAAATCCCTTTCTCATTAGGTACATATTCCAAGCTTTTCTGGACATTTTTATTCTATTTAAAAAAAAAAATTATAATCGAAAAACTATGCTCACTTTTTCTGCAGATTTACTTCAATTTTGGAAAAAAAAAAAATAAAATCTGCTCCCTATTTCGCACTATTGTTAAATTCTTTATATCTACTTCACTTTAGAAATCCCTTATTTAGTCCGCTTCAATTTTAATAAAAAAAACCTTAAATCTACTTCCAAACAAAATTATTTAAGAAAATGTTTTACACTCTTTCACTTAAGGCCATTTTCAAAAAAAAAAATTGCATCAAACTTCACTTGAAACGCAAAATTCTGACGTTTATTATTGTTTTCCTCTCAATTTTCTGTCAAAGAGGTGATACGTTTGGTTTGGTTTTGGTTCCTGTCTGTTCCGAAAAGTGTGGCGAAATACGTGAAAGAATTATTACAAGCGCGATGAATAGATATTTTGAAGTAATCAAGAATGTGAAAGGATTGGTACGCATGTGAAAGGATTGGTACGTGAAATGATTGGTACGCAAAATTATAATTTAATGAACATATCGTTGTGCACCACTTATTTTTTTCTAAGAAACTTGCAAAAAATAGTAAAAATTAAATGAGGAGAGCATTTATGAGGACTTTATATTAATAAAAAAAAATATTTTGTAGATCTTAAAACGTTGTTTTGGACATATTTTATATATACAACTAATAGGGAATTAAATATATCATTAAAACGATGACATTGAAATCTACTTCCCTTTTCTTGAATCTACTTCAATTTTTGGGTCAAATCTACTTCGAAGTGGTAACGCTGGTCTGGACATACGTTTATAGAACGAGAAAAAGCAAAATAACTCGGAATACGGACGGAGTGTTCATTCGAATGCGAAAAATCAATTCATTTGTTGTGTTCCATTTACAGGCACACCAACATTTAAAAATAAAACAAGCCACCTAGTGGGAAATAGTAGAAATAATTTTCAGATCATGATTCGTGATCTCGATGAGAAGCAGGATCATGTGCTGTTGTTAAGTGCATGTAAAGCGATGATCTATCATAGCTGATCATAAAAAACAGCTATTGCCTTCAACGCAGATTTGTCATATGTTTCAATTCTAAATGACAGCAGTAAGTTGGTTGATTATTTAGCAAAGCTCTTTGCGTAGAAGCTCTACATTGTTAAGCCTTGTTCGAAGATTAAACATTGCAACGACAACAACAAGGGGCCTTACTAATAATCATTTTTAACCTCCACGCTAAATATTTTGTAGGTCACAATATGCAATTTTGTATTGAAAATTTCGCCATTGTGAGGTCGAAAAATTTGCCTGGACACTAAAAATGATTATTAGCGGGCTCTTCAAGTGCCGATTGGGGTGATCCCGAGGATGGCTTACATGATTACTTTCCCTGTCAATGCAATTATCCCAAAGCTTTCAAGCCGTCGTCGGGTATTTTTGAATTCAAATCAAAATTCCATTAATTAAACACAACCCTTACTGACTTTCGAAATCACATTCCTAGCGCTGATAAAGTGTAAAGATATATACGAACGGATTGTTAGGAAATACCTTTCCATTAGTTTACGGGATACATAAAGGATCTAATAAAAATAAAGGATCTTAGTACGCGTGGCAATTCTTTAGAAGGAACCGTTCTTCGTTTCACCATGCGTTTAATTTTGAATCATTTTCCTAATGGCGTAATAAGCTATCGCACTTATCTAAGCTTACTATCATTTGGCATGCCAATGAGCCATTTTAAATTTTAATAAATTATGCACACATGTAAATTAAAGGTACACTTGTTGATATGCTCTCGCAGTAGGTGTATTAATGAAATCTAATGCAGGTACAGAACTTTACCCACAGTCAAAGTGCGTGTTTGCAAAACACTGTGTTTACAATTAGCCACCGATTTTCCATTTCGTTCCAGTATAATTGAGCCCCATTTGGAATACCCTTGAAGAATGTTTAAGTAGTTTTTCATGTGCTCGAGAGCATTCGATGTGTGCCAGCCTTAAGTTGTCAAAACACTTCCAATCAATATTTGCATCGACATAAATTTAGTTAGCTGCATATTTAACGCTAGCAAAAATGAACACTTTTCAGAAACAAGGCCACACATCAACAGCATAACCGCAAACACGTCCATCGCATGTCGGCTGAGGAAACATTTCCAGTTGGTAAGGCGGAGTAGTGCATCGGTATGTTTTGCATCAAATTCCGGTACACCACCCTATTTGGTCGATTAGCATAACTTAAGCCAAACCACCTGGCATCAGAGCACAACCCTACAGCAAAGTGGATATGTTTTAAAAAGCATTTCAGGCACTTTTGCTGTCATGATACTGTTGCGCTCAAGACTTGTCCTCAGACTTGCCTGTGTCCATGGTATGTCGGTTATTTATGGTTCTATTTGAACAAATGGCTTTTGAAGCTCGAACAATAAATTGTTGTAGTGGTACCAAATTGCAAATAGCACACTTGAGTTGCAGTAGTTGTTGATCGTATGGGCGGAATGTCATATAAATCATTTCCGAGATCTGCTTGGCAGTGCATTGCCAAGTGCAACTATTTACAAGCAATCCAACGAAAATGAGGTAATGTTGAATGAAAAATCGTTTTATCAATTTCGGTATCAGCTTTTTGGCCTGTTAAATTGGATTTTTCAATCGGATGATGTCGATTTGATTAGAGTGTCTGACGGAATCTGAAGCAGCCTAACAAATTAAAAATCTAAAGCTGTTATGAATTTAGAAAATTGTTCAAAGTTCATAGACTTCCCGGGATATGACGATGTCAATAAGGATGGGTCGATGATGGAACGGAATAAAACAAATTGATAGTGAGGACTGACCGAAATTCGATTTGAAAGACTCATGTATGAGTGGTCCAATTTTTAATGACTCTGTCGCATAGATTCAGCTTAATTTGAACGATGGCATTGGTTATGTTGGCTTTAAGGGCATCGATCAGGAAACCCCAAAAGAAAAAAATCTAGCTGGGTCAAATCGCACCATCTTGGTGGTCAATTCACATCAGCTGTGCGAGAATTAACCAACCAACGTGGCGTCCCTGTATGAAAGGTAGCCCCGTCCCGCTGGAACCACATGTAATCTACCTCCATATCGCTCAATTTGGGGCAAATGGAATCGGTAAGCATCGTTCTGTAGTGCTCGCTTTTTGACCAATGAAGCTGCTGCCCACCAAACAGTAACTTTGGGTGGATGAATTGCTACCTGGTTAACCTCGTGTGGGCCCATATACGGCAGTTTTGCCGTAATGATGATTCTTCGGTAAAAATTGGGGTCCGCATCCGAGCCGACTTGGAAGGTTCAACGCGTCTGCCGTAAAAAGGGCGAAATGCGAGCAACATTCGCACTGACGTACACTAATACTAATAATAAAAGTCGTATGACTAGGACGCGCTGTTGAATCGCATTATACAGGGTGTCCGCCGGGAAGGTATACTAATTTGTTTTGCCGCCATTTTGGTAAACATTAGTCTTGACAGTTCATATTTGGCAGTCGTGAAGTAGACACGTGGCAAATTTATTATGGAAAAATATTCGATAAACCAACGTGCTTTAAACGTAAAACATTTGATCAAAATCAATCATCGATTACTGTGACGATGACAAAAAAATCTTAATGAGTGACGAGGCACATTTTCATTTGAATGGATATGTGAATAAACAGAATAGTCAGTTCTGGGCAATGGAAAATCCTCAAATTATTCATCAGTCACCTTTGCATCCATTAAAAATTACAGTCTGGTGTGCAATTTGGTCAGGAGGAATCATTGGACCTTACTTCTTTGAAAATGAAAACGGCGTAACGGTAACTGTGAATGGGGAGCGATATCGTGATATGATTGAAAACTTTTTAACGCCACAACTTCATGCTTTGGGCTTGATTAACATGTGGTATCAACAAGATGGTGCCACATCGCATACAGCCAGGATTACAATGGAATTACTGCGAGACCTCTTTCCACAACAAGTTTTTTCAAGAAATGGTGATGTTGATTGGCCTCCACGGTCGCCTGATTTGACTGCTCCGGACTTCTTTTTGTGGGGATATCTGAAAAGCAAGGCTTATGCAAACAAACCAAAAACGCTTGAGCAACTCAAACAAAATATTCGTGATGAAATTAATAAAATACCGCGTGAAATGGGTGAGAATGTAATGAAAAAATGTGCTCAAAAGGGCTCGCATTTGTGTGACTAACAGATGCGGACATTTACCTTGCCGACATTAAATAAAACATTTATCAATATACGATCCATTCCGGCGGACACCCTGTACTTGCCATAGTAATTTGGCATTGGTTGCTGAATAATAAACACCAGACTAGACAGACGCCAGCAAAACAACATGGCGGCCACATGCTACCAACATCGACCTTCCCAATTGGCATCCGCCGGTAAGTTCATCTACCTTTATCCGAAGATTGGGCACCTTGTCGTGGTGGGGCGGCTTAAGTAGATTAACAGGATGCTAGACCAGGGTAGTGGCCCAACTCCTCTGGTAGAGCTGAATGTGAATTGAAGAACCAAGACTCAATCCGATCAATCGATCAACCCTTAAACTCCAAGATGACTAGTCTGCAATGTCGAGGGAGCTGTGATGAGGTAGGTAAAACTACTTGTTCACAGGGTTCAGGGGTAATTGAACCGCTAATGGAGACTCCTCAGGGGCAGCTCAATCCTCTGTTGTAATTTAGTTGAGTAGGATAGGTATTGGGGATCTCTGCCTATTCGGTCCGTTTAATTCTCCCCTACTCGTGGGTACATATATGGACCTAAATTTAAATAATAAAAATAATATTCCTTCGGAAAACGAGGTGGAAGGCTTAGGAGGGGTCGAGAAGGCGCTGGAAAGTGCTGACATGAACCCGAATAAGCTCGAGGGGTCAGTGGACTCTGATGGGAAACCAAAAGAGTTAGCAGACCAATCGTCAGTGGAGGTGGACAATGCGGGGCAGAAATGCGCCAAGAGGTCAGCCGGAACTGCGGAAGCCGGATTGGAAGAGGAGAGAAGTCCCGACTCCGAGCGGAAGTTGCACCAGCAACTGAAGCAAAGAATGAAGAGGGTCAGAAGGAGGCAAAGATTGGCCTTGGCCAAATCTGTCTCGGCGAAAGGCATAAGTAAGTCGGTTGAGGAGTTGACTGAAATGGTTGCCAACTTGACGTCGACCGAAACCTCTCCAGAAGACGGTGGATCTAGGAAACGGTTCAAATGTTCCGGGACCATGAATCCACCTAAAACTGTGAAGAAGGGGACGGAAGGCGGAAGGGAAGACGGACAGTCTGTACAATATGGGGTCAGTCTACAGGTACCACACTCCAGTGGTTATGTGGATGGACAACATTTACAACGGACTATTAGTCAACCCGGAAAGCAGAAATCGTGCAAGGCCGAGCAACCTGGACCAAGCAAGGTAAAGCGAAAGCTGAGCCAAGCTATGGGAAGGAGAGCAAAGCAAGCAGATGCTGCAAAGCCTTACGCTAGGAGTGAGAGAGCCAAAGTTGACAAGGGTGTAAAAACCTTTGCTCAGACAGCGGCGAACGATCTCCAAATGGGTGTTGCCGACATGAGTCGAGAGGGGGGGATAGAAGCTTCACAGTTGAGTATTTTCAAGAATGCTCTGCTGAGGGCTCTTGACTTACTTCCGACAAATGCAGGTGATATCGGTGTAAAGGAGATAACCTTGGAGGAAGGGATTATAGCAATAAAATGCGTAAACCAAGAAACCAAAGGGTGGCTATGTGAGACTGTAGGGAAGATGACCGACCTATGGGAGGGAATCAACCTTAAAATAGACAGGCTTCAGGTGCGGGAAGTTTTGTCATAGCATCTGCATACCTGCCGTATGATTCTCCAGAACCTCCTCCGACAAGAGAGTTAGAGTCTTTGGTGAATGCATGCAGGAACAGGAACGAGGATCTAATAATTGGTTGTGATGCCAATGCACATAATACAGTGTGGGGCAGCACCAACGATAATTACAGAGGAGAAGCCTTATTCGAATTTGTATCATGCAAGGATCTAGCTATCTTAAACCGGGGAACAGAGCCAACCTTCGTCGATGTGAGACGAATGGAAGTGATCGATGTTACCCTGTGCAGTAGCCAGATAATTGAAAGAATATCAAATTGGAGGGTAATGGATCAGGCTACATTGTCGGATCACAGAGCCATTTCATTTGATGTTCGCTATGGATCTAAAAGGAAAAAAGATCGGAAATACATCAGAATTCCGAAGAACACAGATAGGATAAAATACCTTGAAGTGTTGGAGGAAAAACTGAATGTAATGACATTCGGAATACCGAAAAATACTTGGCATGTAGAATCACAGCTGAAGCATCTGCAATCAGCTGTTGAAGTTGCGTACCGAGTGGCTTGTACACCTACTTTAGTGGAAAAACAAGATCCTGCGCCTTGGTGGTGCCGGGAACTTGAAAAGCTAAAAAAGGCTGCGAGGAAGGCCTTCAATCACGCCATGAGGAGGGGAGAACCCGAAGCATGGGATGAATATAAGGCGAAAAAGAAAGAGCTAAACGTTACTCTGCGACGACGTAAAAGGGAGTCATGGAGGGACTTTTGCTCGAGTATGAGGAGTACATCTGAAGTCAGTAGACTACAAAAGATTGTCTCGAGAGATCCAGTTTCTAAGATCGGACTCATTCGTAATAGAGCGGGGGAGATGGTGGAAACACTGGATCACACAAATGAGGTCCTAATGGAGGTACACTTTCCAGGAAGCTATAAGTCAGCTCAGCCCTGGGCTCCAAGGAAACAAGGAGCGAACAGGATGGATAGGACGGAAGCAGAACGGATCGTGACACCAAAAGCGGTCAAGGGTGCGATAGCAACATTCTCACCCTTCAAAACTGCGGGGCCGGATGGTATATTTCCAGGTCTAATGCAATGGGGTATAGACCTAATTGCACCAAGGCTCAGGAATATATACGTTGCATGCCTAGCAATAGGCTATATCCCGATAACATGGAGGGAAGCAAATGTGGTCTTCCTTCCAAAACCGGGAAAAAAGGACTACACCGAGGCAAAGTCATTCAGACCAGTCAGCCTAACATCCTTCCTGTTAAAAATAATGGAAAGGGTGATGGTGGACTATATGGAGAGTACTGCGCTTAAGATGTATCCTTTAAATAGTAGACAGCATGCATACAGGGTAGGTATGTCTACAGAAACAGCGCTACACCAAGTAGTACGCGTTGCGGAGGAAGAGCTAAATACCGGGGGCATTGCGATGACCACTATAATGGACATTGAAGGTGCCTTCGATAAGATATGCTTTGAAAGTCTGAAACAAGCCTTGGAAAAACGTAGGGTTAACCCACTGGTGGTAAGATGGGTGGACAATATGTTGAATACGAGGGCGATTAATATTCAGACGGGAACCTCAAAACTCAGAGGAAGGGTTAGCAGAGGTTGCCCACAAGGAGGTGTTCTCTCACCTACACTGTGGAATATCACTGTGGACTCTCTTCTCGACAGACTCGAGGCGACGGGCATTCACACAGTGGGATATGCCGACGACATAGCAATAATGGCCAGAGGCAAATTCATGGACGTCACAGCAGATATCATGAGGAATGCACTCAGAGTGGTTGAGCGGTGGTGTCTGGAACAAGGGCTCTCCATTAATGCGGCGAAAACAGATCTAATAGTCTTCACTAGGAAGAGGAAAAATCTGGAATTTCGGCCCTTAACACTTTTCGGATCGGAACTAACAATGACTAAGAAGGTTAAGTATCTGGGAGTCTATCTAGATACTGGACTTACTTGGAATTACCATGTTGAGGAGAAGGTCCGGAAGGCAAAGAGGGTACTACATCAGTGCAAACGTGTATGTGGACAAAGGTGGGGACTCTCGCCTAGGTCAGCATACTGGATGTATACGATGATAACTAGACCCATTATCACGTACGCCTCGGTTGTATGGTGGGCGAAAGCCTCTCAGAAAACTGTGAGGAAGCACCTGGATAGGGTTCAGCGTTTAGCATGTATGGGAATTACAGGTGCAATACGTACAACCCCAACATGCGCATTGGAAGTCATCATGGGGATATTACCGCTAGACTTATTTATTAAGAAAACAGCGGCCCAAACGGCACTTCGCTTGCATCGAGATGCGAAATGGCACCATCGTGGTACGATCTATGGACATAGGAAGATCCTGGAACTTGTTAAAGACGAGATTAGGGAGCTAAACATGCCTATGGATCGAATAACAAGGGTGCGTATTATGGAAAGAAATCATAAAACTCGTATTGAGAACGGATTACTTCCAGAAAAAAGAAATGGTGAAATAGTGATTTTCACGGATGGATCCATGATGGATGGCGGGGCGGGGGCCGGTATCTATTCAGAAGAGCTGGAACTTGCCCGTCACATTAGCCTCGGGAAATACACTTCAGTATACCAGGCTGAGATGATTGCCTTGCTTTATGCGTTGGACTACCTGCTTGAGTGTCAGGTGGAAGGAAGAAATATCCTCATAGCACTGGACAATCAGGCGGTGATCAGATGCATGGAACAAACAAACATCACAACATCACTGGCACTGGAATGCGTACTTAAACTCAATAAGTGTTCATCTAAAAATGAAGTAACACTGACTTGGGTACGAGGACACATAGGGATCGAAGGCAATGAAAAGGCGGACTCCCTTGCAAAACAGGGGTCAACTGAAAAGTTGCTGGGACCAGAACCATTCTCTTCAATTGGCAGAGGAATGGTTGAACAGCTTGTCCACAAATGGATCACGGCAGAACACCTGAGAAGGTGGTCAACCGTGGAACAATGTAGACAAGCTAAAATGGCAATAAAGTGGCCGACCTGCTCCACTCAAAGAAGAGTTCTAAGCATGAGTCGAGGAACATTGAAATGGGTGGTGGCTTTGTCTACAGGACATGGTAATTTCAGGTATCACTTAAGGAAAATGGGCCTTATAGAGGATGATACTTGTAGACTATGCCTGGAGGAATCTGAGACAGCGGCACATATACTGTGTCAATGCCCGGCATTGGCTGGCAGAAGAATGAGGATCTTGGGACATCAATGGGTCGAGACCCAGTCGATGAAACGGATCTCCCATAAACAGATGCTAGCGTTAACACTAGGAATTGAGCCCAGAGAAGAACTGTGGAGAAATCCAGAGAGTCTCTCTGAGTAAGATTTACAGTGGTAGAGAGACGAAAAGAGACCCGACAATGGTGGTCTGATTCGATTATCTCTCGAAATATATATATATATTCCCAATTGGCAAACCACTAACATTTTTAATTCATCAACAAAAAGTGCAGCCGATTGAAAAAGGTGTACTTGATGGTATGGGCGTAAAGAGAAAACCTGGCACTAAGGACTCGCTGAATGGGAAGTTGCAAGGTATTTGGCTACCTATTCCATGCATCTGCCACCAGTCAGCCAGATTCCCAACCTTTGACTCCATAAAAGCAGATTACAGCCTTCCTGGTTTTTGTAAGTTTTAACCTTGCTTTCGACAATAAGCTGTACACATCTACATATAATGACGTTTTCTTGAAGTTCTACATTTACTGGTTGTCGTTTTTGTCATATGTCTCTTACGTGCAAGGACGATTGATATATGAGATAACACAAAACTTGTATATTTGCTTGTATTTCAGTCATTGCGTCGTTTGACGTTTGTAGTAGTCGTTACAGCCTGCTGTCAGCAAAGGTGCTTATAAATCATTTGTTATAAGCTGCTGTCACTACCGACATCATCCACGTTTTAGTACTTCGAATACTATTATAATGCTGACACTGCATACCAGAGAGAGTCTACTGCTTTATGGGATTATTTTTTTTTATGCGATTTTATTTCGAAATTTCAAACTTTTTTGAAAATAATTCATTTGCTTCTGATCGTATATTACTTTTATACCCTCTACATGACAAAAGTTTTATAAATCAAATAGCGGGTTTGGCAAAAGTTTACGAATAAAAACCCCGTGGAGAACTTCCAACACAACTTAATTCGTATCAGATACGTGTAATAACACATGGTGCGATTGCATACACCACAACACGAAACTCCATAAGGCAATCCAAGTAAAAGCTTTCAGCCATAACCTCCGCAGCTACTGTTAACAGCGAAAGTAACCCGAACACCTCCATGCGATACTCCATTATCCTTTATGTCTCTGTCAGATAATTTGAAAAAGTCACACCCATTCCTAACAGATTACTTTTCAAAACCAGAGGGCTATGCATCATGAAGGGTTGAGCTATAAAATTCCTGAATTTCAATTTCGGTTCTACAGATATGTATGTTCTGTGGGTGTGTTCGACGATGCGTATTTCTTTATCAAATATTTGATGAATGATGAATTTGAGGAATGCTTCTCTTCATCGAAATGGGATATATTCTTCAACTCCTACCTCACAGTTGTCAAAAGTATGCTCTAACTGTTAACCTTAAATAATACAACAGGGACAGAAGCTTTAAAATGCAGAACGAAATGTATCTTAACCACACTGAGCAAATATGTGAAGTGCCAGTACCATAGAATGAAACAAGAAAGAAAGGATGTTGTATAAGACGTGCACTTACAAACAGCAATTGGCAGACTTCCACACCAAATGAGGTAACGGTGGGTGGTGGAATTGAGCGTGCTTCAAGAATATGCGAAAGGTCACGCTTTGTGTGATATTACCACTTTGAAGAGGACTTTCTTCTATTTGCCAGTAAATTTCTTGAAATTATTCCCCTCCGTGAAATGGGCTCGTTCACAGATCCTTCGTTTGTAATTTAATTTAATTGGTGTTGCAGTCCTATAGAACAAATGTTGGGTGTTGAATACAAAGTTAATATTATGTAGTTCATAATATTGGTTACACGACGTATATCCGAGTCATTGAATTTAAATGGCCGAATTATCCACTTCACTGTGGTGGATATGTTTTTGGGCTCTCTATTTTGTTCAATCATTTCTATCAAGCAAAGCAAATAATGAAGTGAAAGAAGAATGGCCGATGGCAGGAAATTGGTAGGAATACCCGTATTTTGGGAATGCTGGACCGAAATTCATTTTCGCCGGATTCCGGTGTAGACCCTTTTTTTTCTTAATCACGTTTTTATAGATATTTAGACAATTTTTTCTTGTTCGCTTCATTTTGAGCTCCGACTTAAAAGTCACTTTTCAGTCTCTAAGTAGTGATAATGTTACATTTGTTATAAAATGGGCTACCATTTTGTATTCAGCACGCATTTGGGTCTAGTTTGGATTAACGATGACGCGGCTTCCTCTCCCGCTTATTACGATGCGAAGCGTGAAGCACTCTTTGCAAGGTTGAGGCTAGCTCTTCATTCAATGTAACGGGTACGCCATCTGTTATGTCGGCATGGGTAAATTGAATAACTTGAGAGGAGGAACTGATTTTCATATATGTATAAGGTTTTTTTTTTAATTCATTTTGAGTAGTTTTTGAATAAAACATCAATCAAGTTGTCGCCATTATTTACCAAATTTTTCCTCCGTTTTCCATCACTTTTTCCAGCATTTTGTGCAGTTTAGCGATGATTTCAGCACGAGTATTTGCCTTGAGCTCGTCAAAGACCCGAGAGCTGCTGGTGTTCACTTTGCTTTTAAAATATCAACCCCACAAAAAGAAGTCCGTGCCGGGGAAGTAAAATCTGAAGATCTGGGAGATCAGTAAATGTCGCCTATTTTGGATTTCTCCAAAGAATACTAGAGGGTGTGTTAGTAGATTTGCTAAGTAAAATGAGAAGAAGTTCTTTCTGTTGTCTTACATTAGTTTTCTTGTTTGCATATATTTCAATTAACAACGTTTTCTGGACTGTTTTAATAATTTTCAAAATATATTTTGAAAAGATTCATAGCTCTGGATGTTGTCCTGGTGGGGCTAAATCATCTGAAGGATGGTTGGGCCTGCAGGATCGGATGGAATTCCCTCGGAATTTCGACAAATATGGGACAGGGGAGTTAGGTACTGAATAAATTTACTTCTTTGTTTAATTTATAAGACGAAGGGCCCTACATTTTTAGCCTTAACAATAAATATTTTTTAGGTCACAATGAGTCGTTATATATGAAAAATTTCGCGAGTTCGTAGAATTTCGCTTCGACACTAAATATGATTATAAGTACCACGCGTAAGTATTCAAAACTTTTTTAGTCTTCAATGTGCTTTAAAAAAGTTATTTTTAAGTCCCGCATACCAATAATGAAGACCATAAAACATACTTGATTTGTGCTTCTTTTAATTTGTTTCTAATTTATTCCGCTTTGAACCAAGAGAGTTAGTGCTAATGTTGGAACAAACGCGAAGTTGGCTACGAGCAGTTCATATATAAATATAAAAAGTCTGTGGTTGCAACACTCTCTCACCGCTTTAACCAGTTCATTGAAACGTCTTGGGCGTTGATGAAGAGCATGTCTACGATCTCCCACATTCCCGTCCTCAACAAACGACGAAAAGTGTTGTCAGACGGTAGTTGTTGGCCACGATATTTTTGAAGATATGCACGTGGAGTTAACACAACTGAGACTATTTTCAATGTAAGGCGTCACCATTTCAGCGCGTTGTTGCAGCCTTTCTTCTATTGTCCGCAGCGACCTCTATAGTCGAAGTACTTAAATGGAGTTTATATCTATGTAGTTAAATCTGAGGAGCAATTTACTTTAGAGCTAGATGAGCCCATCTACCTGCAGCAACATTGCGAATCTAATTTCCGAATGTAAAATTTTTCGAAAACAAATGTTTTGTACATTTTATTTTTAAAGCGGAACGAAATCTAATACTCTCGGGTTTACAATTCCGAAAGAGGAAGTTCGGTACCTAGCAACACAAGTCCGATAACGGAAAGATATAAAAATATCGTAAAATGTAAATTTCTGTTAAAAACTCTTAGTGCTAATGAATTTTAGCAACATATATTTTTATTTTTAGGGAATCTTCAGTAAAATATGTACATACCAAACAAGAACAGTATCAAATTTCGGTGGAACTCATGTGTGCACATCCAGATTTCTTCGAAGGATAAAGAAGGAAACATCAATCTAAGGGGTTTCGTGTTTCGTTCCTTTTATCACTTTTTTCAAAATATTTGATTTGTCCCGTATACTTTTCCTTGCCGACCTAGTCCTAGTTTTTTCGTCCATCCAAAGAGCAACTGGGACCCTACTCTGTATTTCGTCCCATTCGAAATAGCTTACCCCTTCCGCTTTTAAGTAGGTACTCTGTAATAATTTCGGAATTCTAAATGCGCCATAAGTACATTTCATTCCACTTTCAAAATGCAGAGTAGAAAAGGTTCGTTTTCGAAAAATGTTACTTTCGGCACACGATACAGAGTATCCCCAGAATCCATTATATTTTTTTTTTTTTAATTCCACTAAAAATTCTAATTTTTCCTTTTCAAGTTTTTCACGTAGGTTATTTGCTTGATATTTTTTCGACAGATCTGACAGATACGAAGTAAAGAGAGACTCGAGAAAAAGAAACCTTAGGTGCAAAATTTATTGATAGTATTTTTTTGTATTTCGAAAGCGTTACGAAGCACCCACTTTAAAGCGGAACGGAAAGCAATAGGATTGAATTTTGGAACAAAATAAAGAGTAGGCCCCCTGTTCCACAGTTTTGTCCGCACATTTTAAAAATGAACGGATACACAAAGCAATTGTCTGATTCTTATGAAGTTTTGACAGGTCTATATATAGGTAGCAGAAATCGTTTGCGATGCTCTGGAAGCTTCCGATTTGTGCGCATTAGCTCTTTAAAGAAGTCTTAGCAGCTCTATATGCGGGTTCGATGGATAGGACTATCGTAGTTCTAAAGTTTTCTGATTGCTGTTCAGCTTTTGGATGAAAAAGAAAGCTTATCAATTGCTAAACTATGTAGAAGTCTTGGACGTCTTAATTCCTTTTTTTTTTGGGTAAAAACAAGCTAAAGACAGTAAAGTGAGCAAAATAATTGCATTGTTTTCAGAAAGGTTCCCAAAAATTTGAGACTTATCCCACAGCCTCCCCGAAGTCTTTAAAATAAATGTTAACATCAAAATTCAATCGAATATTTAAAACAAAATTTAATTAAAAACTTTTAAACCCAAAACGTATCCACTCATCTGAAAACTGACTCCGATGAACACTTCATCCACTCAATCCGCTCTACCTTAAAACGTCCGTTCAACTACAGTCTAAAGAGCGTATAGAAATTTATTTTCCAAAGTTTTACCCACAACGAGAAATCTGTCACAAAGTTAGCACACACGTGACAGGAGAATACCCACTCTTCCAGTGCCCAACAAAAACACCATCCCGCGTTTGAGTTCAGCCCTATAACTGTTACGAACGTTTTCCACGAATGATGCGACGGTAATCCGTTGGCATTATATCTCTTTCCCTTTTTTCTCGCCTGTTGTTCCGTTCACCACTTTAAATTGGTTAGTTACACTCTTGTGGAAATTCGTGTTCTGGTGTGCCCTAGAAAAGATTCAACGGAATGAGGACTAATCTGATTTCGTAACCAGCACCACAGATTCTGGGAATTTGTCAACTGAGACATTTTTTTGTTTTGTTAAGCTTTCAGAGCAACATCTCCTGACCACATTGCACTAAGCTATATCAAAACTTCAACTTATTTGCAGGGGATTATGGGATGAAATGGAGAAAGATGTCCCAGAATCTTTCTCCACTGCAGCTTAGCCCTGTGTACCACCATTTTTCACCTGCACAATTACGGACACTCTTTGTCTGCTTACCTTCGCAATATTTCTCTTCATTGTAATATCCCAAAAAAGAAACACTAACAGGATTAAGGTCTATAAATTGTGCAAGTTACAGAAGGCGGGCATTACGGGTGTTTGATGGCGCATACCCGTATAATAGGTGTACAAAGATTATTACGCTTAAGGATGAGAAGAAATATTTTTTTTTTATAACTAGGTGCTAACAGCCACTTTAAAGTTTGGGATAAATTGTACTTAATACTTTAAGAGGTACTTAAAAGTTCACAGTGAGAACTGTAATAAAGTGAGTTATTAGATACATAAAACTATGGTTGTAGATTGCGTCTCAAGTAACAAGTATTAGGAGTTGTATAACCGCTATTTCTATTTTAATATGGAGGCTTTGAGTAAACAAAATGGGTTTACGTTAAATGGTTAAGCGTTAAACAAGCTGTCACAATGAGCTTTACCAGTAAACATATTTAGTTTCGACTCTAAACTAATTCAGTAGTTCGCAGTGGGTATATTTTCCATGCGAATTTCGCAATTGTGAGCTATTTGCCATAACTCAAATCTACAGACAAAAATCTTATTTTTTTAAATTCTGTAGGTACATTTAGTCTGATTTAATTGCTTTTAAAGGCAATATTTGACTAAAAAAAATTACAGCACAAACTCGTAATTGAGACCTTTTTCTAGTTCTAATTTTCCAATGTTAACACAAAAAAAAAAAAAATACATTTTGGAGGAAGGACAGTGGGT
This sequence comes from Cheilosia variabilis, assembly GCA_951230905.1. NCBI lineage: Eukaryota > Metazoa > Arthropoda > Insecta > Diptera > Syrphidae > Cheilosia > Cheilosia variabilis. The sequence goes on along the minus strand of OX579677.1, from coordinate 40,682,161 downwards.
TTTCATATTCATGCAGATCTTGTGAGATAATTTTGCTGCTGAGACGTGATAGTCTGCTCAAAAACCACCGAAAAATTTCGTTCCCAAACAGCTGCGTTCTAAGTCTAAGATTCAGCGTTCCTGGTCTCGACTTCGAGTGCGATAACTATGGCGCCAAAACAGTTTTTTAGAGGTGTCAAAACAACATTTTTACTTCTATCTCGTCCCGTTTAGGAAGTTCTACTTAAAATTAGAAAATATTATTAAAAAACAACGGCAACACTTACAATAAAGTACGATACCGGTTTTGAAAGCCATAAATCTGGTCTTTAATCCTAAATTTAAATTAAATTATTTATCTCAATCGTTTTTGAAAAATTCGCATACAAAGCTCAAAATTTTGATAAAAAATTTAAAAAAAATGTTGACCAATTTTTTTCAAAATTGTGAAATGATGTGCTGAATTGGCTTTTAGTGGTCAATGATTATATCAATTTGAATCGAAGACAAAAAACCGAATGGAAAATTTGTTTTTCTATCGGTGTTATCAATTAGAGTCCGCGTGACATGCAAAAACATACAAAAAAACATTTAATTTTTGAAGTTACGTGACATTTGTCAATATGAATCTCTATGTAACAATACTCGAGCACCAAATCGTGACCACTCCGTAAAAATATGGCTTGTAGGCAAGTAACGGGAAATCGGCCGAGGTTGGTGGTCTCAGTATGGCTTGTCAATGATTTGAATATCACCAAAACAATGGATACAAAAAAAAAGATTCATTGCTGCAGCAGCTGAAATAATTTCTGTAGTAGCGAGCAGAAGACGACACTGCCCTTTGTGCTGCGTAAATCCCTATTTGCTGTTAGATTTATCCTGCAAGTCCCATATTGCTTGTCGTTACCCCATAAACCTCGGAAGTTCTTTTTTTTTCATGGTATGACAGAGGTTTTTGGTTTTTCGTTTTCTTTTATTTATCACGCAAATGTTCTCCGGGGGTTTCTCCAAAAAATTCCAAGTAAACACAACAAAAACGTTGTCATTCGGTTTTTATGTCAAAATATATCTGCGATTACATGAGCCATTTTTTTATGGACATTCAGTGTGTTGAAAATCATGATGAAATGTAGATTGAATGTGAATTTTCAGTTTAAATTTATAGTTTAAATATTTTTTTTGTCAGATTCCTAAAAATTTCCCAGGCAAGGCTTTCGGAGATCGAAATTCATACAAAAAGAGAAAAATCCCACGATTAAAAAACACTGTTTCGCACTTCGAATGTCGATTTCTTCATTGGAGAAGAAAGCTGAAGAGCAGCTTGCGGTTGTGATGCGCACTGAGTCCAATCAACAGCCTTTGGTGAGTGTTAGTCTAGTTACTATGAACAGGTAAATAAATTTGCGAAGTTGCGGATACTCAGCGTAAAGTCATCATCAACATCAACAACAATACCACAACTGTTCGAGACACGGTTGAACAGTTGCGGCAAGTGAACCACTGGAGGAGCTTATGCGTAAAGAATTCGCACCTTTGCAACTCATGAAAACTAAGTTTATTAGGCGCAAAGTTTAAAAAAAACGTCTTCCGATGTTGAGAACGATTCTTAGAAAATGTTTAAATTAGCATTCCTTCTTGAAAGGGATTTTTAAACCGTACCACAGACGGGACTGTGAGGATTAAAAATATCGCCAAGAACTATGCACACTTTTGCTGTGTGTAGTGTGTGCCAAAAAATTAGATTAGTCGGGCAATATTTTTACCCAGGAGGTTCACTGTCACAACAAAACCATTAAACTCAGTTTATTAGTCTTCCTAGATATGGTAGAGGTATCTTTGTTCACAAAACGCCAGTCTTCCTTGCAAGTGGATCAACTGCCAACCAACATCTTTCTCAAATTATAGCTGCATTTCCTCCATGTATCAACGACACAGATTGTGCAACTCAAATTCGTTGTCATCTCAAGGATAATTCCCTCTCGCATCAACTTGCCTAATTTATTAACTTTAACGGGCTGTCAAATTTGGGAGTGATTTTTCATCCCCCTGGCATCCACTTAAAGCTCTCGCTTTTGCTGTTTGCACACCCTTGTGTAGGTTCGGTGCTATCAAAATAATTTCGCATTATAATATCATTCACAAGCTTGTCCTTTGACACCGGGACAAAAGTCTGAAGTGGAAAATTTAACAAGCTGTCTCAAGGGACGGTGCGAACATTAGTTACCCAAACGCAAACTTCTAAAGTTATTCCACAGCAACTTGAATTTTAAATTTAAGCACGCCGAGAAATAGTATCGCTCCCCAGGGTAGCAAGCGACGTCTTAAGACGGAAGACGGAATGCTGCCTCTTCAACGAATTCTGTTTTGCGACACTTGGTCTCAAGCGTCAACAACAGAGTTTACCCTAAACAGACGCTGCTTCCGTATAGTTCCCCAAATGAGCAAGATGGACTGTGGATATAATTAAAAAATAAAAATAAAATAATCTCATAATATTTACCTCCATCTGGGAGCCCTTCTTCCCCATCGACGATCCTGTATGTCCGCCACTCTGTGCAGCGTTCATTTTGATTTTTTTTTTTAACTTGTGTAAATTTACTCTCTAAATATTTATAGTCAAAATAGGTTATCCTTAGCATTTAATTTTCGTTGGGTGTGCATCCAATTTCACACTCTCTAATTTTGTTAACCTGAGCTGAACGTCATTAAAAAGGACATACTCGTTGTGCGTCCATCGATGTTGTTCCTGGGCGGAAAAATTAAACACCAACTCGGAAACGGGGGTACATTATAAATTGGTTTCCCGCGCGAGAAAGTCCAAAAGCTTTCGACACCAATCTCTCCTTGGAATGGGAAAAACCGGGAAAAAATCCGCCTTAAAGGATGTTCCACAGCACAATACCTATGAAACACGTACGTCTGTGCCAATTAAGTCTTATATCTTTTTCCGCACACAATCCTGACATTCCCTTCACATTTGTTTGTATTTAAGTTTCATCATCACGTACACACAAAGTCGGAATGAGAACCAACAAAAAAAATAAAAGCAAACTCAAATCAAGAACAATTTATTCAAACAAAAGCCAGGAGAGCAATTAAAGAAATCTTCGCCCAAACGTACGAAGCCAAAAATGCTAGCGAACCTCGCCGAATGCCGAATGCCTTTGCGACTCATTAATTATACAGCACTCTGTTTACACTTTACATCCATTATTAGAACAAACACACACGTGACGTCTTTTTAATCGGCTTCAAAAAAAAAAGTTATCACGTCATTTTCAAAATCAGCACCAGTATGTCTGTTCCTGGGTAATTAGAGTCCTTGAGTCCGAAAGCGAAAGAAGAAGAAAATACGCACACGCGTCCCGGGTTAAAGGTTTAAACGATAGTAGGCACCTGACAGCTGACAAGTTGCGAATTTATTTATAAAGAAGTTACCAAAAAAGAACGACTCGTTTAGTCAGTTCAAAAATGACTATAGAACTCCACACCGACGACGACGACGGCGACGACGATGTGACCACTTAGAACAACACCCACATTCTATTCTGCGTACAAACCACTGACTGTTGTGTGTATATTCTCTACAGGACGAAGGAGGGCGACGAACACGAAAAAGAAGCGAAACACAGGATTTTATCTGCAGAGGAATGCTGCATTGCGTGTATCCACTTCGCGTCGTAAAGAGCGACGATGGAAGGTGTTTGCATTGCGAATTTTCCTCATGCCATGTTTATGCCATACACCATGTCCTTATGACACATCTCACCTTTGTGATTAAGAGAAATTTATCAATTTTATAAAACACAATGAAAAAATATTTTTTTATTTAAAAAACTTAAGCAGCAAGAAGAATTTAGCCGCACCCGAAGGACGAACGAAATACCGAAAAAGAGGACCGGATTTGAAGAAAGCTCCTAACGAACTGATTCGTTAGAGCAAAGTGAACCGTATTAACAACTAAAGCAAGCTGGAGCTTTCACTGGGTACAACATTCAAGCACCAGAATATCCCTTTCAGTTGGTTTTGCTTGGCAGAGAGATGCAGCATTTGGACGCGATGCTCGCTGTTACAGGCACGCAAGCACAAAGAGCAAAAAGGAAAACACCAACTGTACAGTACAACAACAAGAAAGTAAAAACCATCACAACGTTATCATAATATTTTGCCAGATAAAACGCTTAGAGAGCCACATTAGAGTTTAACTGCTTTTTTTTATACTATCCGGCGGATTGGAGCGCAATAAATTAACATATTTATTGGGTCCCAACGATACGCCGAGGACAAACATATATACACTATTAGATGAAAAGCAACAAGTTGCTATGTGTCGTGCGTTGTAGCCGTATCCAGACGAGGCCAAGTCTGTGAAGAGGTGGCGATGAGACGGTACCGCTTTCGATAATTGGCAATAAAGTGAATATTCATGGAGCTTTCTGGTATGAAAATGTGACAGTGTTTCACCAGATAATTGATTGCAGTATCCAACATGAATGGGCCCAGATACATACGGCATATATGATAAATCCATTAGATGATAACGTGTGGCCTTTCGGAATTGGGTCGTTTGGTGTTGAAACCAGAGAGCATCCTTCTCGCCCAGTTTTGAGGACAAGTTCTTGCAGGCTGGGCTTCTTTTTGATTGAAAACCTGCTTTATAAATATTTAATTCGCAATCATCAAGTTGTACCTAGGTGTGGGATGGGGTGTAGCGATGCGATGACTAGATAGCTGCTCCCAGGCGATGGACATTGTGATATGTGGATTCGGAGTGACCGAAAACTTTCAGCCATAAATCAGGGAGGGAGGAAACTTTTCAGTTCGTATGCGGACGCTGTGTTGTGTAACACATGTTGCGTATCTTTGAGTTTCATCCCCATTACTAGACATTTGGCAAACGCCTTTTTCATCGTCAATAGAATTTTCTATGGTGCTGCCGGTGGTTTCGAGTTAATGGTTCGCCTTAAGGGTCAGGCCAGCACCCTAGGCTGTGTCATAAAGATGTCTGTAAAGGTGAACACATGAAATATTGTATGCCATTCAAAACCACAACCGCATTGGTGAGCTGAGAATACATCCATTAAAATAAACTTTGCAAAATAATTGCCTGCTATACACCCTTCGGACGTTGTTGGTTTTGCGTGGAGCCAGGCGCTTTGTTGGGACGGTATTCATCTATCATTTCCTTTTCTATCAGTTCGCTTCTGTTTGCTTAGGTTGGATTAGTCTGTCGGTTGTTCATACAAATACGAGTCACGAGTATACAGCCATTTTGGAAAATGCGTATTCACTGTTTGAGGTGGCTAGGTTGGGCTAGGATAAGTAGGTTGAAAAATTAGGTGACGTAATGGGCCCATCACGATATCTGTGGAGCCAATTGGAGTTAAAAACTGCAAAGGAAGGCGTTAAATACTTTTCCTCAAAATGGACATGATTTCTCTGCTGAATCTAAGTTGACCCCATGGCCCACAATAGTGCGACATACTCTTAGACTTTTATAGGTCACATCAACAGAGTCTACCAATGACTCAATTTTGGCAGGTTTCCTATGTTTATTTTAGAGATTTCGTCTCACACCCCAAGGGGTCAATTCTCGTTCTGTGAAAAAGTGAAACGAAAATATTTTCACCCTTTCACCGCAATTTCGATACTCGTTCTACGAAAATGTGAAACCAAACATCAAAAGTTTTCATATGAATAATTTTTTTTCACGTACCTACTCATTTTCAAATGAATGTTTTTAGTGAGAGATGGAAAATTGAGGAAAAATCTGATGTCGTACAGAACATTTAAATTAAATTCATCACGATATTTTCACTTATTGAACGAGAATCGCTTCTTAGTACTGTGAATCGAAAAAATGAAAGCTGTGTTTGAAAGCAGACGTGAAAACGATTTATTCGATTCGACTGATGCAACCGACACGTCTTATTATTGGTCATTTCGGAGCCCTTCATAGATGTAGATGGTAGATTTAGATTGAGAATTGGTAGGTACTCAATTTTTATAAATGGAAACACCGTAGTGAACCACATCGAGGAAGAACTGTCAGTCTCAATATTGTAGATTCGAGCAAAGTGTCATAACTTCGACTTTGAAAAATGACATCGGCGCGGAGATAAAGCGAAGCACCACTCTTGAGAACGTCTAAGAAGTAAAGCCCCCTTCCGGAGAACCAAGGAGATATTTTTCCAATGCCCTTTTTCGCCCTTTTAGCTCAGTTTGGAAGGCAAAATGCCCACGAAATGGGTAATTACCCACGATCTGGCATCACTGGGCCCGAATCATATCAGCTCTGTTCTATATGCAGATGAGCGAACTTTCCGAAGTCGATAAGAACCTCTTGGAATGTTTTTTGAGGCAGTTTCTTCATAATTATAATAATAATAATAATAATAAAAATAATACCTATTTTATTTCATATTGAAAGCAGCTTCAAACTTAATAATAGACAACAAATTAAAAAGAAGAAACAGAAAGAAAATCCAAAAAAAATTTTGGTGAAGCATAGTTGGCTTAGCTATTAAAAACCTTAAGAACAACAAGGAAGCAGGCGCTGATTATTTTACTAAAAAAGTTATTCATATTCCGTTGCGATAGTTTAGTATAGACATGCCACAAATGATCAGTCAAGTATGGATTGAAGAAAGCATATGCCCGATGACTGGACTATCAGCCCCATATGCTCCATCTACAAAAAAGGTATTTTTATGCCTTGCGAAAGCTAACGCGGTGTATCCCTGCTAAATTTTGCATATACGATTCAAACTGTGTAAACCGTTCAAGCCGCTGTGCAACACACTGATCGGCACATACCAGCATCGCCCGGCGGATCGACTATCGACCGAATTTTCATACTGAAGGAACTTCTGAAAAAGACCCACGAATTTCAATTCGAGACTTACCACCTTTTCATCCACTTCAAAAAATTAAAAAAAAAAAAAGATTTTTATTACTCGTACTGTTAAGAAAAATTGAAATTCCTTATTTTTTGACCCTACCCTACCTGGTTGTACGGGCAACCCACATTAAGTGGCATCACCTCGATTACCGTTGTCGTTTGTCGAAAACGACTTTTTTCGTTTCTTGAGTCGTGTCGTTTTTCAAGCCTCATTACCTGTATTACAAGCGACCCGCCAAATTTCTAGAAGATTTGTAGACGACTAGAATGTAGTAAAATCTTTTCGAAGGATTGGTAGCACTTGTATGAAACTGTTAAAAAGACTGTTTATTTTTCATTTTGAAAATAAATGGTTGTGGAAATGATTTTACTTCTTGAAATATTTCAGTTTTCAAAAGATTTATAAGATGAGCATTGAAATGTTTTACAGTTCAGATAATAAGGAAGCGTTTAATTACTTGCTAGATGAAGTCGACATTTCCGACGCATTCCGGTCGTCATCAGTGCCGTCTGTGTTGAGGATATAAGCAAGTGTAAGAATTCTTACGGAAGGAGGATACCAACACGGTGCTGGAAATGATTTTAACCATCCGGTAAGCAAATATACTTTGCACAAACCATAGACGTCATTGAAGTGGATATATGTCGTCAATGGATATGTGCCACACCATGACCAAAGAAGAAATTAGGGAGTCCAAATTATTATTCTTTTTTTTTGTGCAGGAGTATGTCCAGTTTGATGGTACAAGGAAGTGGATGGTGTTGGCGAGTTTGCGAGGAGATCGATGGCTGAGGGTTCAGGGAAATCATTCCATTGTGATGGGATTGGTGTGGAAAATGCCTGCGATGTCCACGGATGATTCATGTTACAATCAGGCAATTGTGCCAAGCAGATTATATAAAATACACAATTCAGTGTCAAAATTAGTACCTTCAGCCAACTCTTTCCGTCTCTTGTCAGAGGGCGATAGCCAAAGCTATTTATAGTTGTAGCGATTTTATTAAAATTCCAAGAACGTTCAAAATCGACTTTGTTTAAGCCCTTGTTGAATCCTTTCGCCAGATCTTCTCCGTTAATGAAACAGAACTTCCGATTGATTTTTATTTTTTAATTTTTAATTTTCTTTACATATTTTTTTTCCGTTCTCATTTGTTTTGAAAATGAAAATGAAAACGACAAATTGTACAGCAAAAACAAATGCCTGCATTTATGTGTGCGTTCTTCCGTTAAAAAGAAATGAGTTCTGTTTAAAAAAAAACCGAATACAAACGCTCAAACACCGCCTTATTGAACCAACCGACTACCTGTCGGAAGCGAAACTGCAAATGACAAAAAAGGTCGTTTTACAGGTCAGTAGCCGTGTCGCTTTTTCTTAGGTAACAAAAGAACAGTCGTGCGACGACTAAAAAAAGGCATTTGGCATTTTCAGCCGAACGTTGTCGTTTAAAAATGACAAGCGTAATACAGATTTGGAAGAGTCGTGTATTTTTGAGTCGGAAACGACAACGGTAATCGAGGAGCATGTTAGGTCTTAATAACTTTAAGTGTGGTAATGCTTAGTTTTGTCTGTTTTACAAACTTCTAGACCTTACCTAACCTGACACGTCTTTGGGTACACTCCAAGGCGAATATAAAGCAGAGAAAGATCCAAGCTTAGGCACAGCGCATGATTAAACAGCGATCTCTGATCTCTCACACCGCGTCAGGTTGTGTAGAATAACGATGGAGAATGCACGCTGCCTAACCGCAACTAGGTATGAAGGTCAAAAATAATTGTACACTAGATAATTCTGTGAAACTATCTCACCAGATGAAACTTCTTTCCAAAGAAAGATTGGCATTTGAAGAACTGCACTATGAGAGAATTTTAAATCTATAAAAATAATTAAACATCTTCTCGTCTTCTAAACAGACATGGCATTCAATCCTTTTTCTGCAGTTCCCTTCAGAACTGTCGGGTTAGAACTTCTTTCATCCATTTATACTTCAAAAAGTTTGCAACTTATATTGCAACTTTGCTCTTGGACTTTCGAGTGATGGATCCCTGAATGATGAGCAAGACCACGTGTATATCGGGCCGTTCCGTGAAACATCGCAGTCGGCATTAGACTCGTCCCCCTGTTGCGCCGAATACCTATACATATCATTTAATTTTACTATCATCTTTATAAGCGCTTCAGCACAAAGCTGAATATTTGAACAAAGGTCCACAAAAATTATCAATTCCAGCACTTCTCTAAATAAACACGTTATCTTCTACAAAATGTTGATTGTCCTTAAAAAAATCAAACCCAATAAGAGCCTACTTGTGTGCCATCGAGTCCCACGAAAGTAGTTTATAATGATTCCAGGGATCAATATTCCTCGCCAAGGACGTACATGTAAACAACTTATCTTTCAGTTTTCTTTTATAGAAGTAGCATTATCTTGTGTCGTTCATGTAATAGACAAACTCATCTATTTCCCACTTCCTATCTCATTCTAATCTATTCTAATATTTACATTCATCGTCACACGCTTTCAGCACAAATAATGTACAGCCCATTAATCACCACTAAAAACCGCTAAATGGGATTTAGAAAATCAAATTTAAAATCTGTCCCCATTTGGTATGCAATTTTCCAGAAGTTATTTTTAAATCGGATTTGTTTGATTTTTATTTCCCTTGCTATCTTTTATGTTTTTGTTTTTGTCTCTTTCCCATAGAGTGTCCGATTTATGCGTTTTGGCGCACATTTTGCCATCAACAATTCTGCTATTAATCCTAGGATAACATTTTCTTTTATATTCACTCATCCTCAAAGCCGAACATTTGGAATGTCCCAAAAATTACGATAAGGGAAAAGTTTAATTGTCCCAAAAGGTGCAAGAGTTGGATAAAATGAGCTTTTTCCATTCGATACAGAAACCGGATTTAATACATTGCTACAAAAGTGAAATAATTTGTAGTCCCTTTTGTACGTGTGTGGATTTAAAAGCTATTTTTGTTTGTGAATTAAGTTTTATTTAAGTCGTTTTCCATTGGTTTCACTCGGGGGTCCACTCGTTCTGTACTCCAATGGAACAAGAAAACTGCTTCTGATTGAATCTACAAAAGTATTGGTGAAATGCCAAAAAACATTCTACCGCTGCTGTCAGCTGACTTGTATAAAATACATAAATTACACTTGTGTGAGTGCTTCTTGAGTGGATTCTGACTTCAAATCGAGAAGCGAAATTCTCTTCTCAGAATCACCAGAAGTGTAGTTTTTGTGTCAATGGAACGGTTTTAGATGTGATTTTTTCGATTCCGGACTCTCCCGGACGCTTCTTTTTGCTCAATGGAAAACGACATAAGACAAGCTTTAGGGAATCAAGGCTTTTAACCTTTTCAGACGTTAAATTTTAATTTAAAATGTTGCGCACACCTCAGAAACACTGCACGAGTATTGAAAGTACAGTAGCGTCCACTTATAACTAACTAAAAGGGACCAAGTCCACGCATGTTTTAAAATGTTCACTTGGATTTTACAGTGGAACGTTCAGCGGAAAAAAATCAGAACACATAGTACAGCTAATAAAATGTCCTAATAGGTGATTTCATGCTCATTTTCCTTACTTTATCTATAGGTACTAGGTTGTATGCGTAGCTTTTCGTAGCTTCGTTGTCAGTGCAAATATAATCCATTTTTTGCTATAGAACATTAATTGGAACCAGTGTTACCAGATTTTGCGCTTTGTCGTATTTTGGGCTATCTTTTTCCTTAAAAAACGATAGAAATGAAAATATGAGCGCCCGACACAATTTTGGGCTACATATCGTTTTACAAATTGTGTGTTAATTTGGTTTGCTTTATTCCTTCACAAAACTAAAAAAAAAAACATTTTCTAACAAACCCACACTTTTAAAACTTGGTAGCCTCTTGCAGTCAAGTGACATCGAACAGTCGTTCAACTTGAAGGCACACCAATTTATTGTGCAGGCCTTTTGATTTGACACAAACCACAAAAGCCAATTGCAGAAGATTAAAGTCAAATAAAGTTCGCGGAACGCATAAATGAGATGAATAAATGGGAAAAATACCAAAAAAAAAGTACTAAAGGAATTGGAAAAAATTTGAAACGATTATTGGGCTTCTTTCTGGGCAACGATTTTGGGCTAAATTTTTTTAAGGCTTGGGCGCTTAAAACAAACTAAATTCTGAAAACCCTGATTGGAACTGGTGTTGAATAAGTTCGTTTTAGAAGGAAGTTCGTTTTTAGCGGTTACTACAGTATATGAGAGTTTCTAATCTACTTTAGGCGTTTTTCTTTTTTAGTTAAGAGCTGAGCTCTGAACTGAGCTCGAGCATTATGAGCTCGCTCTGAAGCGAGCGTGCTCAGATTGTTCTGAGGTATTTATGAAACACACTTGAGCACATAGCTGCCACTTGTTGTAAATATATGTTTAAATTGAATATTTATTAAAATGGTTAATATTCAGTTCCAGAACAACAACGTTCGTCCGCCATTTCAACTATTTTGTTCAACCTTTTTTTTTCTGTCAAATGTGACTGGAAGTGTGTAATCAGCTTTTCACTCAGAATGCTCAGTCAATTTATCCTAAGCTCACAGAGCGCGCTCTGATGGGGCTCTGAACGGAAAAAGAAACACAAATTCTGAGCTCTGATGTATCTGAGCTAAAAATGAAACACGGACTTTTTGTATAACAGTTCAGGTTGTGCTCTGAACTAAAAAAGAAAAACGCCTTTATGCATTACCATTGCTCCCATTTTTATACCAGCGAAAGTTCATCGAAAGCTGCAAGAAACCGTTATACTAAAGCTTTAGTCAGTCAAAAACAGCTTTCTTTGGGAAAACAAACACTTTGCTACTTAGTATTCTTAAGCATTAGTTTCACTGTTGAATTTTTGATGGCGCTACAGTCGTGTACGGACCTGGGTATGTATAGCACATTCCTACTAAAAGGTATTTCTTATAAATAATGGAAATGGTTAAAAATAACTATCACGTCTTTTTAAACGATGATGTTCCTCTCGATATTTGGACAACTATCTGGCGAAAGTAACACCGTATATTCGGTCTTACATCTCGCAGTGATTGTTTTTTTTTCTGTTGCTATTTGCTTTCAAAACCAAACAAAAATGACCTTATAGGGGAGAAGTGCTAACAGTGAGACAGTTTGACATTTTCTATGTTTCAGTTTGTTGTGATGCTCTCATGGGATCTTGCACTTAAATTTATTTTGCCACATTAATAAAATAAATAAATATACCTTAAAATATAATCAAAGTTTCGTTGGGACTTTTTTGGTAATATTCGGAGATAGTCCCATTGAAAAGTAAAGTGTTTAATGTTGAATAGGTACTCAAGCTTAGCACTTTCGAGTGTTGTCCAAAATGTGCACACCAAAGTTCAATACTTTCTAAACTTCTTAAAAAAAAGCACATAAATAAAAATTATTTATCAATCGGTTGTCTTTATGCATGAGGTCTTACTAAAAATCATAATTCTAAATTTGTGTTTCACTGTGTCCTAAACACGTGTACGACAAAAAGTTGCAACGCATATTGTGTCTTATATGTTGCATCATACGCAGAAAGGCTGAAAGTTTCATAGTTTTACTATCGAGTAAATTGTCCGGTCACTAATACCTACTCTAACGGGCATATACTCATTTTAGTCCGGGCTAAAGTTTATACCCGGATTTAAGTGAGTTTAACCCAAAAATTAAGCCCAAGTCCATAACATTCAGTATAGTTAAGCCCGAACATAAATCCAGTTTTTTAAACTTGACGGCGTTTAGTCCTATTGAATTTAAACTGTAATCCGGAGACCAGTTGAGTACTTTATCTTGGGTTAAACTAAATTTCATAATATTGACTTTTCTTCACCCACGCAGGAAATTAGAAAAGTAGAAAAGTGGAATAGAAAATAAAATATAGCAAGAAGCTAAAAAATAATGGACTCCATTCATGAAATAGATGAAATTTTAATATCTTCGTCGTCAGAAGGCGAGTTTGTCGGATAGCTGATGAAACAGCTGCTGATGTTACCATCGTGTATCGATTACGGACAATCGGACAATATAGACAAGAAAACAAGTAAAAGTACATCCACTGCGTACAAGTTATGCAAAATTTTAAGCATGTGAGGTAGTCCGTTATTACATTGAACAACAGACAGAGAGACACATGGGCCTAATATTGATTTTGTATGGGAGGTACCAGAACTACTTGACCGACATAGCCCATTTTCAATACCAACCTGGCGACGATAAAAATAAGTCCTTTCATTAAATTTTATTCGCCTATGTCAATTCCTTTGGGTGCTATCGTGCTTTCAACAGACAGACAGACAGACGGACATGGCTAAATCGATTCAGAATGTGATCCTGATTCAGAATATATATACTTTATAAGGTCTCCGGTGAGTCCTACTTGGCGTTACAAATGTAATGACAAAGTGAAAATACCTTCCTGTTGAGGGTATAAAAAGAGTAATTTTCGAACCTACATTCGATGATTCGACAGGAGCTTTGGCATAATTAATGGACATACAAAAAAAACTGGGTACACAACAAATCAAATCAATTTACAAGTGACAAACAATAAAAAATTCCTTTTTTGTAGGTTTAAAACGTTTTAAAATCCGTTTACCGGCGCTTAAATGCATCTTTAATCCAGCGGGCTTAATATTTTTGAGTGAATACTGTGGATATAGATTTAAATTGTCGGATTTAAAAAAGGCGCATTAAATAGTCGCGGATTGAATAATATGGCCGTTACTGTTTTGAGTTTAAGCGATTTTCCAATTTTAGTAAACGCTTCGGAAGACTCTTTTAATGTACTTAGTAGATTTAATCTCAAATTCATCATTCAGTGGTCCAACAGCAATCAAAAGCTTTCAGATGAAAGCATCAAAAAGGTTATGAAAAAACTCCTGATACTAGTAAATTATTCAGCCCAACAGCCATTAAACAAAAATATATTTTCCGATACATATTCTCTCCCACCCAGTTCAGCTACATAGAAAAAGTACAGAGGTGCAGATCTGGTAGTAAGATACTTTTATAAGTTCTAAACTCACATTTTATTAATTGAAAAACTTTCTTGCCAGTTTGTTAAGTTGATTGTGGCACTGATTGCTTCTGTTTAATTACAGCCTACACAGCTGGTTGCGCTTAACTCTTGGTGCAGCCGGCATTATTTCGAAAGGAATTTAGAGCAAGATAAGCACCAAGTAACATGAAGTTTTGCTCACGTTGCAGCGATTGTATAACGAGCACCAAATTGCGGACAAGCAGTATCCTTTGAATACACGTCATAATCACATAGATAACTCTGTTGCTTTCAATGCAAGTGGGAACGGATGAACTAAGCACTTTCGAAAAGTGGAACACCTGAAGTTGGAGTGCTGCCGCCGCGCCGTTCTATTAGATTAGGAATCACCACTTTATTTGCAGCTTGCTTCAGAGTACTTAGCGAGGTAGGGTTTTATTTACTTTTTGTGGTTGTGGTTAGATTATAATTTATAATTACATTTGTATAATAGAAGCACCCATCCCATTCTTTCCATCGAAAATATGCTAGGCGCTTTGTGTGTGAGTGCTTGCCATCTTATTAAAGTTAGCATGAAGAAAGTTCTTTAATCGCTTGAATTCGATTTGTAAGTTGTCTTCAATGCACTGCGCGGATATTGATGTGGTGTCACTAGCATCTGCAGTATGTTAGCATGTACCATATCACTATTTACAGATTTTGCAAGTTAATATTAAAAATAATGAAATGTTTGCGCACCAACTTGTGTGTGAAATCAAATTCGTGTTGTATATGCAATTTGTCAAGTGGTTTCGTTTCTGTTGAACACAAATTGGTTCAATACTCTTTCGTTTGCGAGCGGGTAGAATTGACTTTTTAATAACCACTCGAGAAATCCCTCTGACAGGACAGGACCCAGTGAGTGAAGGTCGGAGGATTCATCCAAACAAGCAATTTAAATTTTGTTAAGTGCCTATCTCGACAGTGGAAATACCTTTATAAAGAGCTATGCGTTTGAGCTTTGAATTTATATGAAAAGCTATTTTTCATTTTTTGACTAGTAACGCGCATGAACTTCCAAAGCATATGTTTTTTTTTTTTTCTACAGACATAAGTGGTAATCTCTGAGTAGAATAAAAGCCAGAAAACATACAGCTAGTGAGCTACGTAATTCGCTTCATAACAGATTTTTGCGGTCAAGGAATGGCTTTGCTTTGCCAAAACAGCCAAATACGCAAAACTCAGATGTAGTAGATTTAGATGTAGATAACCTTATTTGATTCTGTCAGGCTCAGGACTATATTTGTTTAACTTCGCAACTGCTAATATGCAATGGAAAATAATACTGACAGGAAGTAACATTCGCCCAAAAGTATGCAATTAAATTGGCCATGTTGGGCAATTTACGTTGCTGTGGTGTTTAAAACAAATAAAATAGTTGGTACAACAGGTCCCTAGGGACCCCGGGCCTAGTTTCTCACAACCATTCGTTTCGTGGAAGTTTTAAATTTTTTTGGACGAATAGAATTTTATGCTCAGTCCAACCTACTAATTGAGAAGCTCTTTTATGACAGTTGTACTATCGGTTGTTTGTCAGACGCCCAAATCACTAATGGCAAGTACACGATTGAGTAGCAAGTCCAAATGATGAAACTCTATTAGTCAGTGGAGATTTTTGCGCGTTGCGTTCATTTTTAGACTGACCCGGTGCCCATCAAAGTCAATTCTTCAAGGTTTTGTGGCCAAATTCATGCGTCAAAACAACTCCAGATCGGCCAGCAACATTGCAGCGGTCCGTGAAAGTGTACAGGGGGTCATTAATTAATGCGATCCACTCTTTCACCGAACCCGAGGTGAAAGAGTGAATCGCATTAATCGTTTTCACATTCGCTTTTACACATTGCTTTCACTTTTTCAATTCACTCAGTACTAAAAAGCGATTCTCGTTCAGTAAGTGAAACTCAGTACGTGGCGAATTCAATATCATTCAGTTTGGTGTACGATATTAGTTCTCAATTTTCGATCGATCGATCATGAGAGCAGCTGTTTCAGTTGACGTTTATGGAGGGGTAGCCGACGAATCTAGTCAAGAAACTCGTTACTGAGTACTAAGTTGACAGGTCTTATATGTGGCTGACGTAGAAAAGGTGACGTTCCCGACCAATCTAGTTTTTGCGTTCAGGTTACATCTCATCCAGACCAATCTAACTATCGACATAACTAGCTTTTTGCCCATTCACTTTCAAATGAGGATGTGAACAAAAATATGATTCATATGAACATTTTTGAGCTTTCGTTTGACATTTTCGTAGAACGAGAATCGAAATTGCGGTGAAACGGTGAAAAGAAGTTCATTTCACTTTTTAATAGAACCAGAACTGACACGCGTCGGGACTTGGCCCTACAGCCGTACAAGATGAAACAGACCCAGGAGCAGAGAGTAACTGATCAAAGACAACGCCGTTTATTCGCTGGGCTTCAGTGCCTTGACAGAGGACTTTGGAATTTTGGCCAAAAAATCATCTTTAGCGACTAGACGCATTTTTGGATAAAAAGAATTTCGTTAATACCTCACACACAACTTATTTTATTCCATTTTAGCATCGATAATTATAATCAATTAGGAGATTATAATTATTGTCGCAACTATAACTTTTAAAAACTGTCGGCACCCCTCCTACCCGCATTTAATAAGACCTCTATAGTAAAGGGTGATTTTTTAGCTGGTTTGGTTTTGGCAACACTGGTTTTGACAGCTGACGTGTGTTTAGTACCTTGTGTCACAGTCAAACAGCTTCAGTTTGGTTTGCAATTTAACCATGGATCGTCTTACAAATGAACAACGCTTGCAAATTATTGAATTTTACTATCAAAATTCGTGCTCGGTTCGAAATGTTCATCGCGTGCTGCTTCCATTTTATGATCGGCATTCTCGACCTTCTGAGCAGTCTATTCGGAAGATTGTGACCAAATTTCGCACCAAATTTACTTTGTTGGACATTAAACCACCAACACGTTTACGTACTGTGCGTAGTGAAGAAAATATTGCGGCCGTATCAGCTAGTGTGACAGAAGACCGCGAAATGTCGATTCGGCGCCGTTCCCAGCAGTTAGGCCTTTGTTACAGCACTACGTGGAAAATTTTGCGGAAGGATTTGGGCGTAAAGCCTTTTAAGATACAGCTGGTGCAAGAACTAAAGCCAGCCGACTTACCACAACGCCGAATTTTTGGTGAATGGGCTCTTGGAAAGCTGGCCGAGGATCCGCTTTTTTATCGAAAAATTGTGTTCAGCGATGAGGCTCATTTTTGGTTGAATGGGTAAGTAAATAAGCAAAATTGCCGCATTTGGAGTGAAGATCAGTCAGAAGCATTGCAACAGCTACCAATGCATCCCGAAAAAGCCACTGTTTGGTGCGGTTTATGGGCCGGCGGCATTATTGGGCCATATTTCTTCAAAGATGATGCGAATCGCAGCGTTACTGTCAATGGTGAACGCTACCGAGCGATGATAAGAAACTTTTTTTTGCCCGAAATGGAAGTTCTTGACTTGCATGATATGTGGTTTCAACAAGACGGTGCCACATGCCACACAGCACGCGAAACAATGGCGCAATTGCGAGGCGAGTTTGGTGAACAGTTAATTTCACGTTTCGGGCCGGTCAATTGGCCGCCTAGATCGTGCGATTTGACACCATTAGATTATTTTTTGTGGGGGTATGCCAAGGCTAATGTGTATAGGGACAAGCCCGCTTCGATTGACGCACTGGAAGCCAACATCCATGCATTCATTCGTGAGATACCGGCCGATATGTGTGAAAGAGTATGCCAAAATTGGACTCAGCGGATGGGCTACCTGAGACGCAGCCGCGGTCAACATTTGCATGAAATTATTTTTAAACATTAAATTGCAAGGTTCAAACTATCGATTCAAATAAATATTTCATTCATTTTTTCGAATTTTTTGTGTTTTTTTTTGAAAAAAAAGTTCTAAACCTCTTAAAAAATTACCCTTTATGATATCTTTCCCGGAACTCTCAACTTCATCTTCTTGGTACCTACCTACCGACACCGACACACTCCCTCTTTAAGCTAATTCCTCATTTTAATTCTACGTCATGCAGAACACTGCGTGTTCAGCGATTATGTGTTGTGAACGCTTAACGAGGTCCTCTTCCTCCACCATTTGACCTCAATTTGCAATATGCAGACATAGCAAAAATTCACCATCCGTTGTGCAGTGTAGAATGTGAAAATAAAATCCTCCATCCACCGGAAGAAAATGCGCGCAGGAGAAAATGGAAAAGCCATTTGTTTCTATTTTCATGGGGGCATGTACTTTAATATGAAAACTGACAAACACGTTCATGTTATACCGCGCTAACCAACCTACCCGCGGAGCACGTCAACCCAAATGGAATGTAGTTATTAAGAAAAATGAACGTACATTACGATCCACGTCCTTCATTCATCTCGAGATGCCAGCGAGGTGTAATAATTGCAACTAAAAGCAAACGAATAACCCGCAGCTAGTTCCCCCTCCCCACTCCGTGGACTGCCATTTTATGCAAAGAATCATATTATATTTATTTATATATGGTTGTGTATATCCTTCAAAGTGGCATCGTTAAATTATTAATACTATCATCAAAGCGGAAAGCAGAAAAAAAAACTCCTGCTAGCCACATCATCGCTATAAAAGTGGCTTGCAATGCATTTCCATAATTCCATAAAAATCGTTGAAATTTAATTTACTCCCGTTGGATATCTACATTTCTGTTTATCCAGTTTATCATCTCCTTAATATGGTGGGAGCTGGGAGTAAACACACAACGGAAAGCGAGAAAAACGTATAAAAAGCTAAAACACTTACCGAACGCTGTTTGTTTAAGGAAATAAGAAAAATAAAATGAGTTATTTTTTTGTTAATATTTTGAAAATCCATATATGCAATGGATGTATGTATTTTGTGAAAATTTGCTATCTAAAGAGGATGAGAGTGGTTTCATAAAGAAGTATGCTACTATTTTTGATTGAAAAACAAAACGAGAAGATTACTAAAAGAACTATTGGTGTTGTCAGCTCTATTGCAACTACCAGAGAAAGAAATGCTTCGCTCAAGCGTTTGATAGAGAAACAAAGAAAAAACTCCAGATTCTTAATCATACGTTACCTTTAGCCCGTCATGCACATGTGTAGAGGGTCAAACCTAGAGTTTGCAGCTAAACTGAAATAAATTCGAAAATAAGTAGCACAAAAAATTTAAATTAAAATTAAAACTTAAAAACCAAATTCATGCAATTCGAATGTTAGATTCGTTCAGTGCTTTTATTTTTTATTTTTTGCAGTTATTTTTGTGAGAGTTACATATGAAGCAAGAGAAGCTCTGCATCGAAATCCAGTGGAGTAGCTGTAATGAGATCTGACTGGTGGCAAGTTGCAACCCTTTGTTTGTTTGAAAGTTTACGACAGGTCATTGCATTTTGTGGGGACTACGTGGAAATTCTCCTCCTGACTTTAATGCAGCACTCTCGAACAGAAGATGTAGGGTGTGTCCTTTGCTCGTGTATGAAGGTGAAATGAGTTCATAAAATGTGTTGCTTATCCGAAACACAATTTCGTTGTACGAGATGGGAATGACAAAATGTTCTCGCTCAGTTTTGCATGAGGTTCGGAAAAATGATTCTGAAGCTCTGATACCATCTATAAATAATGTGCTAACTTGGTTGAGAAAATGTCCCCTCCTATTCCATTTTAGTAAGAAACTTAACCATTTTGTGAATGGCATAATGTGCAGGGTGTCTCAGTTGTGTATAGGATTGTACGTTTCTTTGTGTATTTTGCGGGACTCTTCTCATCGCTTTCTATTGCAGTCAGCTGTGATAAAATGTATGAAACTGCAATGGCACAACAATTAAAATCAGTTTAGACCTAGGCATAAAAATTCTTCTTTCTTTACCACACCAAGGAGTTTAGTTAGTGATCTTCATAAAAATTCGGTTGGGGACTTCGGACTTAACAACTTAAGCTTGTCTCCATTGAATCGGGAACTAAAGAACCAAAAGTTCTACAAGAAACAACTTTTTACTGGAATAAGCGGTGGTTTGTGCTGCTTTAACTCAAAAGTATGTATATACCTATTCTTTATATATACCGACAAAGAGTAATTGCATTAAAAAAAGGGCTCTTCCTATGGTCTCGCTGCAGCGTTGAACGTGTGTACCTATATTAGTATGGGTAAATTGTTGATGCCCAAATTAACACACGTGATACGAGGTATGAGCATCACCATCAGGCATCACCCCTGCAGCCATGAGAACCAGATGACAACCAACAAGCTCTATGAAAGTGATTTATTTCGCTAGGCATTAGCTTCATTAAAGTCGCTCGTAAATCAAAACATTCGCATGCATGAATAGCCATCTAGCATCTACGTACATGCCGACAGAGGATTCACATTATTCTCCGCTGGCAAAAAGCCACCAGCAACAACCCACAGTTTGTACACGTGTGGATTTAGGAAAATTATTACAGTTTATTCGCTTACATAGATAACCCCTGTGTTTAAACAGTGTTGCGGTCAAACCGGCAACGCATCCATACCGGTTAGATTCACTTAAAACATTATTTGGATCTGATAAAATGCTATAATAAAATTCCTTCAATGTGGGCAAGTGATGAGATAACAATGTGTTAGTCACTTGATCCCTCGCACTGTTTTGCTGAACATTATAGTTGTATTCATTTTGATTATTATAACATGTGCTTTCAATGGAATTACAAATATTTCCAAAATCAACAACCGTCGTTAATATTCATTTATTTTCAACTAGCAGTGCCCGCAACTTTGTTCGCGTTGTGAAATTTAGGTATCGCGTTGTTTGTTCTAAGGGGAAGAGGATGCACTCACAATTAGGATTCAACATTATGTGAAGGATTGAGCACCAGTGTCGGCATTCTGTAAGGCGAAACGTTCAAACGTTTCAACGCTTTAGCCTTACAGAAACTGAACCCAGGATTTACTTAAATTTTTACTTCGGAAAACCTCCTTAAACCATTGGACTCAATTTATATTTGCACCACCACATGCCCAGAGGTGCCTCACCAGCCATCAGTGTATATCTTCAGAAAAACATTATTTATTTATTTATTTATTTTCAATCAAATGAGTACATCTACTGTTCTCGCTAGATTACTTAATACAAAAATATTCTTAAAACATTATCGCTGTTGGTTACATCTCTCGTCTCTTTCGTTCTGCTCCAACAGAGAAAACGACTCACAGTTTTCGGTGTGCGACACTTCCCAAAGTACGACGATGAAATGAATTTGATTGAATTTTGCAAGTTTTTGGTCTAAACCCTTCTTTTGGCTGAAGCAGAAAGCTTATTGATAGCTCGACAAACTGTAAGGGAAATATTGGCTACCTTTTTTTCATTGAATATGAACCATTCGATTTATGGGAAGAAAAAAACACATTTTGGTCAAAAACACTTGCAAAAAGTAGGCGTAGCAATGAATGACATAGCGTAAAAGACTTTCAGAATCATAAAAAATATGAAAAAATAAGTTTCTTCAAATTTTCGGCCGGTAATACACATAAAACCGCCTAAAGAAATCTAATTTCATTGGCAGTCGTTTTGAAAAGCCTCATTTTATATATAAAATTCTAGCTCAAACAGAGGATGTACCTTTTTAAAAGAAACTTTAAGATTCTTTGTCTTGTTGTCGTCATTGAGACTTTCGCTGAACTTCCTCGATTTTGTTGAATTGTTTTGAAAATAGCAAATTACTGTCAAAATTTTGACATCTTATCTGCTGTATTGCTTTTAAGAGATAGGTGGTTGGGTGTCGTATCTTGAATGAATAGGAAAGACTCGGTCTGACTGGCAACCCGGAAAGGCCAGTATTGCAAATGCCTGATCCACAACAGCTGTGGTTATTTTCCTCCTCGTGGTAGCAAACGGGTACCAGTCTTGTCTGACTATAGAAACACTACAATGCTCTGCAGCAATGACTTGGGCTGAACATTCCTCAGAGTTGCAACATAAATCGCTTAGAAAGAGGCGGATGAATTTACTAGATCAAAGATGGAGTTGCGTGAGCTTCTCTGATATATATTTGGTGCTGGGGTGAGGTCAGGAATGATGCGGACTAGAATTTGCACATTTCCGAAGTGAGCTACCAACTGTCATCGGAACTTGCGGTTAATACAAGGGCCAATAAATAAATGGAATAAATAAAAAGTCAATGAAGTAAACGGTCCTGCGAATGCGGAATCCCCTCTAATATTTCATAGAAATGAAACTCACCCAAACAGGATTGCTAAATTCAATTGATCGGATTTTTTCCCAAAAGCCATATTACATAAGTTAATTGCCAAGGTCCAAATCCTGAACGCAAAAACTAGATTGGTCGGGAACGTCACTTTATCTACGTTCTTGACTAGATTCGTCCGCTACCCCTCCATAAACGTTAACTAAAACAGCTGCTCATATCAAGATACATCCAGTCAGACAGTTGTCAGACTTACTAAACAAGAAACTTGAACGTCCCCAATAACACCCCCACTGTACCATGCTTTTCTTCACTTCTCTTCCATAAACTTTGGTTCAGACATGAACACAGACAACTGCTAGACTGTAGGCGGAGACAGGGTTTACATTGCAACGTTTCCAAACTTCCCTGCTCCCTGTTCACCACAAAGGTAGTAATACAATTTATAAAAATTATTTTTTGAACTTAAAAAAACATCTTCTACAGTAAATGTCAAGTGACTATGCTCCGCAACCTAATTTGTCATGGCTTTTTAAATACTTAGCTATTCAAAGTAACACCTACAACCGTACTCCCCCTAAATACCAGCATATTCCACAAGTCTAAAACTCAGTTAATATCAACACAACATTATTTCAAATGCTTTGACAAACTGTTTGCAGGTTATTATGATTTTTTACGCATAATTTAAACTTGACAAAAGGGGGTTGTTTTGGAAATGACTTTCATACTTCCTCTGGTGAATTTTCCAGCAAAGCAAAT
This sequence comes from Cheilosia variabilis, assembly GCA_951230905.1. NCBI lineage: Eukaryota > Metazoa > Arthropoda > Insecta > Diptera > Syrphidae > Cheilosia > Cheilosia variabilis. The sequence continues at coordinate 40,659,224 of OX579677.1, read as the reverse complement.
ATTTGTTTATTCTATAATTATTTATCGTTCACAATATTTTCAGATGGAGGTGGGAACTGAACCCCTCTCTGTCTACATTATTTGGCCTTTATTTTCAGATTATTCATTCATTTGAACAGTTTTAAGGAGGTACGGTAACGAATGATGATTTCAGCTACATTTGACTTTATTATTTATTCATTATTCACTTAAAAACTATTTTACAATGCTATATGATTAAGATATGTAAAATAGAAAAATAAGTAAACAATCGAATAAAAGGCAGAGTGCAAGCGAATGCGATTGGAACATAACGCCATTTATTTAAAATTTGTGACTGCTGTAACCAGAACAAACGGAAAATATGTCTAATAAATATATTATAAATAAATATAAATATTTAATAATGCAATAACTAAAGAGAGCACCTTCATCTTTATGCTGAATTTACAACATCACGCACGCGCATTTTTGCACGAGATTGGGACTGAGAGATCCGTTTGTCCGCAGTTAATGCTAATAAAGGCGTAATAATGAGATCAAAAATCAGACGCCTAGAATGTCATGGATGATCTACCTATAATTAAAGATAATGCAAAACTGAAATAAACAAAAGTTGCGGCGACCAGTATTTCTGTAATCACTTGAAAACGAGTCCATTTAAAACATCTCAAATGAGAGTGGTTAGAACTTTCAGTAAATCATCAATTGTACGAAATAAATAAATAATCGCCCGTTCATCACTTCGACTTCGACTTCGACGACTTCATCTTCAGCTGCGTTTCTACTTTTTTTTATATGTCAAATTGACTGAAGTTGTGTTCGATTTGTTTTAATGCTTCGGTTAAGTGGTTTAACAGTATTATCAGATTTGTTTTATTGAACATCTCATAGCGAAGCAACCTAGATAAATGCTCAATAAAAGTATAGAGAGCCACTTCAGCCTGAGCAAAATTAAATTAGGTACATTATCATGAAATGTGAATGTCACTATATTTTTTTTGCTCCCAATGCACTCATACATCAAAATAAATAGGTGGCGCATCAGTTGCGCCTTTAGCACTCTAGACCTTGTTTCTCAAAATCATTCGTTTGTGAGAAAAAAAGTTTCACCCATTTCCACTCAAGCCCAAGGTGTGTTAACAAATACTGTAAAATTCTACAACCCACTGCGAACGAAATGGCAGAGATTTTGTGGCAATCGGCTTGCATCCGTAGCACTTGTCTATAATTATGTATCGCTACGCATTAATTAACAACTCGTTAAAATAATCGAAAAATGCGTACTCGCTACATGGGGCTTATGAGACGAAAACTTCCAAAGTTTAATTTTGATTCACTGCATTGTATATTGTTCGTTAACGAAACGAATATAATTTGCCGAGGTATTTTAAACTCCTAGCGGCAATGAATCAAGAGCATTAATGGCCTTATCACATCGGTCGTTAAAGGAACAAATTTTTTAATTGGCTTGCCGAATTTACCCCGCTAAAGCAAATACAGAATGGTGTTATATATACATGTACATTATAATGCGATTAAAAAATAACCATGTACAGGCAATTTAATTAAATTCGTTTCAAACTACCGGCCTTGTCAAGAGACTCTGTACCCGTAAGGTACTGTACAACAAATGACTTGTAAGACTCGCAGATTTTCCGAGCGAAATTTTTTAGAGGACGAACCCGTAGAAGTAAAGGAAAACATCATCGTTACAACTGCATTATGCCGCAGGGATTTTCCTGATTCATAGAAATCTCGCCGCAAAGTTGTGAATGTTGCTATTTATGGAGCATCCAGCTGGCGATGCGCTTACAACAGCTCAATTAGTTGGTCTAGCGCAAGTTTGTGCGTTTTACAGAATTTTGATGAAAGTGCAAAGTTTTACATACACATTTTCCATGGGCGACATGAAATATGGCTCCGTGTCCCTTTCCTATATTGTTTCGCAACTGTTAAGCTGTGAAAAGGGAACTTGCAGCTGTGTGTGTCAAAGTCAGTAAATGAAGTTGTTGCTAAATTTTGCTAAATGGTAACGCTGATTGCAAATAGTTTACATTTGGAAGCTGCATTAATTTGTGGATTGCGCTTTCAAACGTATAACTTAAAGTTTTCCTTAATTTTTCATTCGTTTTATCTTCTATTATATTCGGAAATTCAGATCATTCTACTTTCTCAGCTGATATTAAATTTCCTTAAGCCATACATCGATGCCTGTCGAGCGTACGAAAAATTTTCAATAAAGTAATAAAAATCCCAGTAATAGTTTCTTAAATGCAGAGACCTTAAATACTGTGAGCACTGATTCACAATATATATTTAAGATTTATCCTAGACTAAGGAAAAACGAATTGTATAAACACTTCCGAGAATAGCGACCTCAAATGTACTACACACACCCATGCTTATGACTTTGTCGATATTGCAGTTCAACTCGTTTAAGCTTCTCCCGCAAAATTTCAACAAATTTCGCTATATGGGTTCCAAAGGATATTTTCTTGTGCTTTCAGATCCATGCAGTTGTCCTATATTCCTTGGGCACTTTTTGTGCTTCTTTAGGTATTTCAAATTTTCATTGTAAAGGAAGTTTTTTAAAAGTTTGTTTCTGGAATTGGCAACACTTCTAGCGATTGCCATTATTTGTTCTCATTTCGTTTGGCATTCACCATACTATTAGTTTGTCTACAATCTCCTGTCAGATGAAAAATGGCACGAAGCTAAGGAAGTAAAAATTTGAAGCATGGTAGAATATTTTTTGGACTCTAAAGCCTGGTACGCAACTGTTTCGGAAATTTTCCGGTGCTCTCCAAATTGACAGCGGAACGACTGCGAAAAGGCAGCGGAAAATAATTTGTAGAGGATTCCATCTTCCATCAGCTGCTACACAATTAGCAGTGTTACCAGCACTGGCTTTTTATCTCCGATTTGGCTACTCCAACATTTTTGGCTCCTTAAAATTGTCAGTTGGGATTTATCCTGGCTTAGGCTATTGACTTTAAAGTTTGGCGATTTTTAGGCTCCTTAGGAGTTTTTAATAAAAATGCACACTTCTATTGCAAATGTATTTTTTTCGTAGAACCAAAAGTTTTTTTTTTGTTAACATTGGAAAATGGAAACAAGAAAAGCATCTTAATTACGAATTTGTGTATTTTTGTTCTTTTTTAATTTAATATCCCAAGTTCGAATACACATTTAAGGCCTGGCGACGTTCTGGTGTCAATTCGTGGTCCTATTTAGGAACTTATGTTTCGAAACAACGAAGTAACAGTACCATCTTTGAACACACAATTTCAGCCCAGTGTGAGGCCATAACAATTTTCAACACAAATTGGGAAAAATGCCATATTAATATTTAATTCTATTATTGTGTATATACCATATAATTGTGATGTGTGATATTCATTCATTTTATGTTATGTACCAAAATAATATTCTGACTGCATCACCCATTTCATTATTAAACAGAAAGCAGCTACTGAAATTTTATGGGAAACATCATTTTGTCTTGAAATGTACTTCGAAAAAAAACTTGATCCTTAAAAATATCCTATATTTAATCAAAAATCTCTCTTATAATTATTTATGCTATTTTAAATGCTGATAATATTAATAGTAATAGTAAAATTTTAAGCTATTTAATTACACCAAATCCAACAAAACTGTAAATTTAAAATTTCATATTTTCCATATTATTATTTTTTTTAAACAGAATGGATACCTAACAAATTCCTATATGGGATTAGTGGTTACAGTAAAATATTCCTAATTAGGAATTGTATGCACAATTGTGTGACACATTGTGCTTCAAATTTTCGCAGGCAATTGATGTTCCTGACAAAAAATGTGTACGAATAAAGAGTGGAAAATGGTACCAAGTTATCTACTACAACAGGGATAGCGAACCTTTTTAGAGCTCCGTACCATTTCAAAAAAATAAATAATTTGAAGTGGCTTTGGCGTGCCATTATACAATCTTGATCTTGTTTTCAAGTGACTACTAGGAACAAAAAAAAAAAAATTTTACACTGCGCAGCATTTTATTTGTAAACATATAAATTCAGTTTTTAAATTAACAGTTTTTAATTATTTTTAAACATAAGAAACCAATTTCAGATTAACAAAAAACAGAGAAACAATCAAAAACAATAAAAAACGAACGGACTATTCTAGTGTGACTTTTGTCGTTGCAAACTTGATGCCAAGTAGTTTATATCAGGGCTGTACTTTGTCACTTTAAGCAAAATGCTGACTGAACTGGAATCATCTGAAAAACGGCTCCTAAGCGAATCTTTAATGTTACTCATTTCTGAAACTAAGGATTCGCACTCATACGTAGACGAAAATATTGTAAATACAGCAAACGTCAACTTTTTCAAGCAGTTGTCGAGAATTGAATTCCAAGTTTACATTAATTTGGAATTGGAATTCTTCGTCGTATTGACTAACAGCCTTTCTAGATCGATTGATTCCATCGCATATGAAATGCGCTGATCCCGGAGAACGCCAAAAAGAGAATTTAAAAATTCCAGAATTGTGTAATAAGATCGAATGAGAGGCAAAAACGAAAAAAACTTAACTCAGTGTAGACAGCTGATGCTGTCGCTCAAATGTGCATTCGGATTTCTCAATTAGTGTCGTGCCAATAATAAATATTTCGTCGCGTGCCACCAATGGCACGCGTGCCATGACCTTATTCGCTGAAGCAGCATTTTGCAAAACGGAAAGGACAACGACATATTTCGTTCATGATTTCATTGTGCAAATTTTTTATGGAATTGTTCGTTCCGAAACAGCTTTAGTTGTTAAACCAAGGGCTTTTAGTTTTTATGCTAAAAACTGCGTCCAAAAAGTATGCAATATTTGTTGAAAATATTATACTCGTATATTATATTTAAATGGCACAATATATCTACACTTTAGCTTTTTTGTTTTTACTTTTCGTGTAGAAAATAATGTAAAACATCAAAAATTATATGAAAATGTTTTTATGTATTTTAAAACGAATGTCGATATTGAACATAGTACATACGATTACTGAATGGGTAGGAATGTTTTTATAGAACAATATTCAAACTAGTTACTCCTGCGACTAAAATAGACCACCATTTTCTGAATTTAGATACAAAGACTTGCCATATCCACACTTCATCATAAACAAATATGAAAATGAAAATGAAATCTGAAACTGTCACATACTTTCCGAATAGTTCATAATTTCATTACTGCAGTTAGTAGAACATCCAGTTCTGTCATCGTTAACTTGCTAGTTGCTGTCCTATTTGAGTAGAAAGTTGAAACTTTCTCCAAACTTCTGCTAAACTTTCTCCCCGTGAGTGTGACAATATTCCTCTTCAATCACACAGATAAGAGTGGCATTTGCAAGTTTTTCACACAAACTTTTAAATGAATGGTCACCATTAAATACATGGAGTGGTATACTCTCCGTCACTGACAAGTGGCAATTTAATAGCACGAGTGAGTAACGAGTTCAACATTGAAATAATTTAGAGCACCCGAGTATATTGTTTTTCAAAATCAGTTGAAAATATGGAAATCAAATTCAACAATAAAAACAATTACCAAATTGAATTTTCTTTTGTCATGTGATACCAACTGGGTATAAGGATGGGTATTTAAATAAATTGAATGCCAATAAATACGATTATATTTCATGAATTAACGACACCATTGTATTTATTATCGACAAGCCCAAAATGCATTTCCAAATAAAGGTGTTGATAATCTCCTCGGTGAAATAATTATAATTTATTTTTATTGCATTTAACGCAAAAGAGCCATTCGGTGAATAGTTTGGGGGAGGTTTTTTAACTCATTAAAAATAGCTGTCACTTGCCTGTATCAAAAATGGGATAAACACTTCTGTGTCGGGAAACAAAAACTTTTCATCCAACTAACTACGTGTGGCATTGAGCGCGTATTATGCAAGTTAGGATAGCATGGCATTAAATCCCTCGAGCATTAAGTTAATTATGAAAGAATACTCTATTTGAAGTCATTATAAACGGGTTGCTTTATACACTACCCGCCTTCGCAGGGTTAATTATTTTCCTCTGAAATAATTGTGTGGGAGTTGTGCCACTTAATTTTTGGAAAAAAAAACAACGACTTGTGAACGACCAGCACTTTTAATTTTGTTTTAAACGTCAACAAACTCAGGAAAGGAGTAAGTGGAGTTACGCCGACTTAAATGGGGGCTTAAGAAATAAAATTCTATCGTATGTAGCTCAGGACATAACAACATCATCCGAGCTATAATAAGCTATCCAATTTATGTGGCTAAAGGTTATTTTCGAATGCTGCACAATGCCAGGTACTTATCACAAAACTGTAAAGCGTTGGTTATTCTCAAAGCAGAAAACCATATTCATCGTATAGGCCTTCTTCTTCGCTTAGTGTTGTACAACTAAGCGAGGGGTCACAGGTTCGATCCCCGAAAAAACGCAAATTACATCTGAAGGTATTTTCCACTGAGCCACCTTTTGCGCACACCTGACAAACATACGGGAGTATAACTATCACGAAGGAATTTCTCAATTAGCTCTTTGGACTCGGCATAAAATTGTAAGTCCCTTCCATTCTGAGAAGGTCCCTTACGGACCTATTGCGTCAATTATTTATTTATTTTTAAGCCTTCTTCGTCCAGCCGACCAACACAGAGTGTGGGTAGCAATATTCAAATTTAAGACCACCAACTTTTAAAAGCAGCAGGAGATGAATTGGTACGAGACATGTACCCACTTATCTGCAAAATTTGATGAGAGGAAAGTATGGCCAATGAATAGGCAGTCAGCATCGACAAGTCAAAATCTTGTCGGCTTAACTACTGTGTGTGAAGAACTGCAACCTTACGTCAATTACCTGGTCAGACCCTATCAATGCGGTTATGGATCAAGAAAGCCAACTATCAATCATATCTATGCACTCCGTCAAATCTTAGAAAAAATGACAGGAATTCCACACCCATTTTTTGAATTTTTTTTTGACTACGGCCTTCTTTCGTAGAACCGAGGAGATATTGTATATTTTTTCAAGCAACTGCTGCCAATCAAAAGTCTGCTCGTGGCAAAACGAACAAAGAGCAGAAAGCACAAATCAGCTGTCACCTTTCAAATTGGTTACCGTTGGTAATCCAAGCAACTAAATTTGGTCTTTTCGAATCTGGACGAAATTGTTTATGTACCTTCCATTATAGGACGAATTATAATTCTTTGTTATTGAATGTTTGCAAGAAATCAGACCCCATGGTCTGTGTTTCTTTTGAAATGTGAAAAAAATAGAGTAACAGTGTTGCGGCACTTCAATTGCAACAAAAAAAGGTATTCGCCTTTCTTTCCGCTTAACAAAAAGGCTATTTGAAAAGCTGCCAGAAATATAATTAACTTATCTCAAGCGAAACCTAATTAAAATAACCAGACTTGCAGAATAGAATGGATCTTACTTTTACTAGAGTTCAAACTTCACTTACAAAATCAAGCACTTATCGCGTAATTTAAACCAAACATACTGTTTATTTGACTAAAATTAAAGGCGCTCCCCAAGAAGAAATAATTAAATCAACTCGCATGCTCTATTCGGTCAACAAGCATGCCTACATTTCACTTGAAGTAGCTCACGATTAAGGAGCGGGTTTCATGAATTCTTAAACAGTCAAGAGAGTACCATAATGGGAATTCGTACAAGGACATGAACATCCATTTTCTATTAGTTGTGGAACCCTTTGGGAATACGTTTCACCGTACTATGAAAACTGTGCATTTTTACTATTTTTACGCAAATGTACGGATCTATTTTTGGACATTTACATCTGGCTTACTTGGCTCTACCTAAAATATCCTACCTTTTCGCATATGTAACTAACTATACCAGCAAGTACATGGCAATTGAGTGTATAGAATTTTTCAGTGCAATTGGGATTAGCCAATTGATGATGAATATTTAATATGTGACAGTTCTGTGAAGCTGTTTGACACATTTGTATTAAAAATTAAACTCGCTGCTGTGGGTTTCACCCAAAATGTAGTCAAGTACATTTCACAGTTTTGGGGTTAAGATGGCATTGAATTAAGGGTCTCATAGTTGGGCTAGTGGAAACAAGAACAATGCTGGTCCCAGTGGAATTTAAAAGAAATACCTTGAGCACTTGGCACGTGCACAAGGTTGGTAGGTTGGTGTCCCAATTTCGAAGCATTTTAATTGCGCGCTCAATGTACAATATGTCTGTTTTAATGAACGTTTTTCTAAGTAAAGGAGTGTGGAATGATAGCAACTTGGCTAGTGCTACAAAATAAGCTGTATTCGAATATACACGTCATATGATTGAAAATTGAAAACAATTATCATAGATTGGATATGGATCAAAATAAAGATAATTTTTAACCATCATTTTGTAGGTCACAATGGGTAATTTTAAATCCTGAAGTTTGTCATTCTGAGTTCGTAAAATCTATCCTGGACACTATACAAGATTATGAGTAAAGTAAAGTCATCACGAAAAGAAAGTCTTCAACTCTTGCAATCCAATTAAAAAAAAAAAAACTTGTAAAGACACCTCTAAATAAACCGCTATGGTACTGATCAATTGATTTACCTTCCTCTATTCAACAAAATAACACTTTTAGGGTTGGAAACTAAGAAGTACCTTATATTTAAGCGTTCAGATCCAAATTGACTTTTCAAACCCCACTGGAAATCGCATCAATTCCAAAGATAACTTCGGTTGACATTCACTGTTCTATAGAATTCAATGGCTTTGTGTCCTTGCGATGGAATCAAAAGTGTCATCTTCCGTTGAAGAAAAGATTGGATTGCGAGAGCAACAGAGAGTAGCCCATTAATAAACATTGAAAAGTCGAACCGAACCAGAATGGGGAATACAATATTCCCATTAGTTGAGAATGAACAAAATGTACGTAGCTACTTGTATACATAATACAAAGCGAATTGATCGAATGCTTCAAGAGCTTTCCATTAATTCCAGAAAATATGTAATGAACACCAGAATGATGTCATAGCAAATATTTATTGCGATTTGAAAATTTATCTGCAATAAGATGACAGAAGAGTAATTATCTCTGTCGTAAAATTGGGCATCCAACTAGAGCTGAACAGTTGTGCAATTTGCGTCCCCACAGGTTTGTTTGCCTAAGACGATGTTACGCGCTAAATTTAACTTTTATTTATTTTATTGGATATTAATCAATTGCCAAAATAGTCAATTGCCAAAATTTGTAACCGCTTTAATGTGCCAGATAATAATTATTTCAATTGCAAAAATAGTGGAGCTCGTTTATAACGCTAACTGTGACTTGTTATTTTATAATAGTAAACTAAATTTAATTTTGGCAGACTTTTTTGTTAAATGCTGACTGGGACTGGACTTAAGTTAGGAAGAAAGTGGCGTCCAGAGGATCAACGTAAAATATGGAGTACGATAACTTAGGCGACGAAAAATGATAACGGATTTTTGTAGAGAGGGGTCTATCTATCCAAAATATCAAAAAATAACGGCAACACTGTTCTTGTATGTTACCTACTTTAAAATAAACTCGTTTTTGGTAATACGTAGTTTTGAAAAAAAAAAACAGCTTTCAAACTTCAATGTAGGGCACAAGACACTTAGGCCGGTTTTATTCACTCGCAATTGAACACAACTTGGGGATTTTTTTTCAACTTGAGAATTTGCTTTTATTCACTCAAAGTTAATTCGCTCAACTTTGGATATTCCAGAGTTGAGAAAACCGAAAGTTGGTCAACTTTGGATTCGCTCAACTCCCCGAAATAGTTGAAGTTAGGAGAGCAAAATTGGGATTTTATGTTTGAATTGAATTTTTTTGGGGTGTTTGACTGATAGCTCTTCAAATCAAGTAACGAAAGTAATTATTATTTATAAAAATTTGAAATAATATATCGTTTAAATTATTGTTGCGAGAATTGGCGATAGTCTGATTCGAGCGGTGAAGAGGATGGAGAGGAGGAGAATTTGGTCAGTGAGAGACGGCAATACAAGATAATACCACGGTGACGGACTTGACGACCATGACTTTATTTATCGTTTCCGTCTCTCAAGGCGGGCGACAATGATGGTGTTACATTTTATTATGAATTCGATGCCGTGCATCTGGAGAAGGTATTGTGCATCGCAAAAGAGTTGGAATTTATTGTAAATTTTATTAAGTTCGTAATAATTGTTCGATAGATCGTGTAAATTAAACCAGTAACAAAGTTGCGCTGGGAACTGCTGCAAACAGCACATATTAATTACCAATCAATTACCTCGAACCAATTTGATTTTTACATGGATATCTGCTCTTTAAAGCGAAAACCATAGACAAAGAATAAAATATAATCAAAGTATGCTTTGCCTGTAACGAAAATGACGGCCGAAATTCAAATGCAAAGTTGAAACTGACATATTTTGTGTCATCTGCCACAAATATCCCAGGGATATTTCTGAAACAGCAAGTAAGCCAACTTTTGAATTTCAACTGAGGAGTTGAGAATTAAAGTAGTGAATGAAAGCAAATTTTCAACTTGCCGCTCAACTCCCTCTTTCAAATCAACTCTGAAGTTGGCCAACCTATGTTGAACGATAGTGAAAAAAGCGGCCCTAAATTTGATTCACTTATTTACTGCTTTCTTTCTTAATAAACACTGAAAAACAAATTGTTTATATGCAGTACTAATAAGAAATTTTAGCCTGGACCTTAAATTTACGGAAGCTCGCAAGTGCAGCATTTGTATGTAAGATATATTCTAAAATTTAGAGCCTTACAGCTTTTGAAAAAAAACTCAGAAACACAAAAACTGCTTTCCTTAATTTAAAAATTAAATTGTGTTGTTAAATACTAAACAGATTTTTTTGGTCAATTGCATTAACTAATTTAAAAAAAATCTGCATGTACAAAATCCAAAATCCAACAGTGACCCCAAGCAGGGTTTGCAGGGGGGCAGCTTACCCCTTCGATACATACTTCACGGTACAATGGTAGCAATTAGTGCGGGTAGATTGCTACTATTGTTTCAAAAATTATTATTAACTAGCTGTACCCACCCGGCTTCGCCCGTGTAAAATGTGGTTTCAGAACAGTTGACGGAAACAAAATTAAGAAATTTGCTGTCTTGTTGGGGACAAATTTTTTTGGCTGTTTTGTTTCTATCGACTAAGATAGTGATATTTGCTGCATTACTTACCCTGGAGCACTTTACATATAACTGCCCGTGCTTGAAGCAATTCTTGCTTAAATCAACTTCCGCATTTCTTAAAGTTTGATCCTTTGACTTATGGATTGTCATTTCAAAACAAACATTAATAGGCAATCGAATCGGTTTAAACTGAAATGAATAATTACTGTGAATTATTTGTATTCTTGGTATAAACACCGCATCTCCTTTACCACACCCAGTTAAAATTAAAGCCTCATGTCAAGAATTATGTTGCTTATGTTATGGAACTCCAACTTTTAATACCATTTTATGAGCATTGAGGCCATGGGCTGTTAAAAACGCTATTTAAAAACTCTACTCTATAAAAAACGAAATGGGTAATTACCCACGATCTGGTATCACTTAAAGCTATACCTATCTGATATTTCTTTCATAGAATTTTTTTTTGTAAGCAAAACAGAGGTAAACATATTTTTCCTACATATTTGACATTTCTTTTATGGGTTTTTTTTTTCTTAGCAAACCAAACAGCATACTGCCTCTATCTGTCTCCCTCTCCGCCACAGGAATAAAATAAGGTTAAAAGAGATGTGAATATATTGCGCGGTTAGTGTGTTTGATTTGAGAATGAAATGCATATCCACTCACCCAGGTGAAAATAGTACAAATGTTTCAAATTTTGCCTATTTATTTAAAAACTTTTTAAGTTATTGAATTCATGGATATCCTAAAATGTAACCGCAGATGTCCTCTATAAGCTGGTGTTTACTATATTTAAATGCTCCCAGTATTTTCGAACGGAAAGCGTGACAAAGAAAAAAGCGAAACCAAACGATAAAATAAATTGCTCTTGTCAAATTTTTTCCGGAATTTATAGCGATATAGAGTTGAAACAAAGTGGATATTGTGGGCCTATTTATCCTCTATAGGACTGATAATAATGCATCAGAATATATTCAATAGTTTCTAAGATTTTTGCATTTAAAGACATGCAGTCAAATTCAATCTTAGTCGAACAGAACTACACCAATTTTATTTATATGATTCTAGCCGAAAGTCTCTGTAGCTAGTGCTGTAATTTATTTGCATTAATATTTTAAATTAATTTTACTCGTTAATAAATATTAGTTAATAGTAAAAATATTAATTCGAGATCACTTTTTTCGTAATTTTCCATTTTCTCAGAAACTACAAAGACATAAAACCATATATGGCGTTTAGAGTCCGATTCAGAACTAATAGGCACAGTGAATAATTTTGAATGCCAATTCAGTATCTCATTTCAGAATTTAAAAAAAATCGGCATTTCTTTTTTTTTAATTTTTTTTCTAAAATTTTGAGCTTGAAACAATTGTTTTTAAAATAATTGATAGAAATAACTTGATTTAAAACTAATATGAAGGAACAGATTTCTGAGTTTATTGTAAGTGTTGCCATTGTTTTTAAATAATTTTCTTTCATTTTAAGTTGTTTTTTTTTAAATTGCCCCTCCCGCCTAAACGGGGGGTGATAAACCCCACCCCCTCCCATAGCAAAAAGTGGTTCTATTCAACCCCCTTGCAAAAATCTGTTATCATTTTCCGCCGCCTAAGTTATCGTGCTCGTGCCGAGACATGTAGTATTTTCATCACTGCCGAACGTAGTCCTAAACGAAATGAGAGTCTCCGACCGAATGACGCGATGTGGGTAGAAATTAAATCGGGTTTAGAGTGAAAAACTGTGAAAAGACATCTGGAGCTAAAGACCCCTGGATATCGTAAGATGAGTGATGAGTAAATGAATAGCGTTTAAACACACGACTGTTGGTTATTTTAAATTCAAATTTAGTGGCCTAATTTCAAACGGCCACTCAATAACCAAGTGCATACGTTGCACATGCAATTTAAAAATCAGTCATTTACCTGTCAACTTGAACCGACTCCACTCAAAAACATCATCATCTTCGTTGATTATTTAAATTTTGTAATTAGTTGTCTACAAAATGCTTCAAAAGTAGTTTCCATTATTATAAATTTTCAGTTTCCAAACATAAGAAATTAAATTATATCTGTAGCGAGTAGATAGTTTAATTACATGCAAAACATCTATAACGCACACACGAAAGAGTATGTAATCTAATTAGTCAAACATGTGAAGGTAGAAGGAAAATTAAATAGAAGAGTAAAACATAAACTCACCCCAATGCGTCCCAGGAGTAAAGCATCCATTTCACCGCCATTTTGCGCTACGGTTGGAACTGTTGTCACTATGGAAATAGTTGGTTCTGCTTGGGTGCTCAAATCCACAGACATTTTTTTTTTATATGTATTGTTTTTTGTCGTTTGTAAAAAGTTTCACTTTGTAATTTTTGATTCAAACTTTAGAGTGTGTGTGGATTTTTATCAAAGTGTATATTATAATAAAGTTGTTGAATAAAATCGATTTAATCGATTGTACGTAAATGATGTGCAGTCAGATATGTGTTTAACGAGTTAAAGCTTTCTATTGACATTGTTGTTAAAAATAGACGGCCATTTCAAGTGGTCGCCTTCTTGTTATTTTGATTAAATGTTGGTCCTTGAGGTGAATGTTATCGTCGCTCCTTTCCGTCGATTAAAGTTTAGGTTGTTGTTCGATAAATATATTTTTAAACAGTTCAGTTTGTTGTAAATATATAAATATATTAAACAAGTTTCTTAAGTTCTATAGTAAGTTCCTTGAAATTCGTTACTGTTTTAGTGTTTTTTTTTTTTTTTTAACTTTTGTATGTTTTTTTGAGCTATTTTTTCATAGGTTTTTTTAAATATATACAGTACAACCTCCATAATGTGAACATGGTTTTAGATCTTAATCTCGTAGGAAGGCTTAAAGTTTGCCCCGACAACTACTCTCCCCAAATCGTATTGATGTTCTCATATCAATTTGTATTTTTGTAGAAGTTTACGGTGGACTAAAGTACAACTTTTTGTTTTAGAAAAATGTGACTCCAAATCCTGGAGCACTCAAGCCAATTCCGGTCCATTGTACTCCAAACAGAAACGCCTATCTTGGTCTAGTGGGGGAAAAGCTCTGATTTTATTCGTTTCTCTTTACTTTTGGGTGACCGAGTGTTTCGGTCCCTTGGGGGGGTTCGAACCTGAGCTGCCCGGGTCACAAGCAATGAATCTATCCACTACACGAAAATACAACTAAACTATAGAATGAGAATGAAGCAAGAGCTACTCGTAAATCGTGTATTTGGAAGTTCACCAGTCTTTGAAAATTCAAGAAGGTCACATAATCGGGGTAGTTCTGTATAGAATAATATTTCAAAACAATTTTAGTTACAACTAGCAGTCTCCCGCAGTGCTTTCGTTCAACTTCGATTTTTAGTAGTGAATCCATTTACCATTAAAGCGTATAATATAACCTTAGAAGCTGAAAAACCAGTATGTACCCTTGTCAGAGGAAAAATAAACATTTTCTTTATGGATGCAAATCGCCAGAGGCACCGCAGAACAGAGTGTTAAGCTGTTACGAATTGTTCACATAAGTTAATTGAATTTATTCAACGGAACGTTGCGCCTGCAGCAATAAAACTTTAGCGAGCATTTGGGAGTTTTCTTAATATAAATTATACCTCAATTTTAAATGTATTGCTAGCGCGATTATTTTTAAAATGAGTTGTTTATAATAATGGGACCTGCACCTACTGAAAAGCGGTTTCACCCTTTTATTGCTAGGGCGACTTGAAGAGGCCGTGTCGTGAAAGGAATACCAGCATATGAAATTGAAAGAAATAACACCCAATAAAATAAAACAAATTCGTACGTCTGTTCTGTTTATAAAGTGATTAAACCGAATTGCGACGCAGGTTATTTTCCAAAGCTTTTTGAAAACAAAATTCAAAACTCACATCAACATCGAAACTTAAGCCAGTTCAAATATGAGAAATAATTTGCTTAAGAGAATTAATTTGATGTTCTTTTTTTCAAGACAAACAATCGTACATGTTACGCGTAAGGATATGTACACAAAAAAGTTCCTCAAAGCCCTTATTGCGCACATTAAGGTTCTCACGGAAAGCAACAATGCGACAATTGTGTATTAATTTTCAAGAACGGAAATGCTTCCTTTAGCAGTGCAAAGAGTCTTTGCCCCGTAGGTATGACAGACAAGTATCTTAAATTATTCTCACTTTTTCGCTGAGTGAACAAAAGTCTTCAAAACGATAATAAATGCATAGGGAATTGGGAGTTGTTTACTGAGCAGTAGCAAACGAATAAATTCGACACCGTCGCTTTTTGACCCATTAGGCGTATACTCTGATGTATCTTAGCTAAAAAAGAAACACGAACTTTTTGTATAACAGTTCTGGTTGTGCTCTGAACTACAAAAGAAAAACGCCTATTGATACATCAAAAAAGGCATTACCTTCATTTGAGATCAATCAATCACTTTAAGTGGTTGTTTCTCTTGTCGGAATCGCGACTTGAACTTGAAAATAGTTTTCACCAAGAATTCATCAAGAGCTACGCAGCCAACGTTGCCGTTTGGCTTCTTTGGAACCTTAAGATTTGTTTGGCGCCCAATTTTTTAAAAATGATTAAAATGGCCTTTTTCAGTTCAAGTAAAATGTTATTCTTTATGGAACGAAAAAGAATACGACAAAATCAAAGAAGGATTTTTTTTTGCTTGGAAAACATTTGTTGATTAATTATCAAATAAACGTTTTTGCTGTTTTGTTTTTTTTCTGAATTAGTTTTACAGTTTTTCTAGAGGCAACGCTGCTACATTTACTCTCCGATATTAAAAAACGAAATCTTCCCGAACCTTCAAAGGAAATCTAAATTCGTTTTCGTTGGAATGCATGGACACCACAATTTTGTTCACAAATCGGAGAAAGCACTTGACAATATCTTGGAGGACCAGGAATGCTAAAAACAGACAGTGAGAAAATAGTTCTTCTCCTTAGTTCTTATCAAGATGGAGCGGCCACTTGTCCTTTTGTCATTTGAAATTTTTTTAGACGATCAACTATTTTGACAGGTTCAAACCAATTTTTGCCATACTGCGCTTTCCAGTCTGTTCCACCCTCAACTATTTGTTGTTGAGGAAATAAAAACCGCTCCGCTTGCAATTGGTTCTTGAAGTTGCACTGAAAAACCGCACACATTAAAGAAATGGTTGCCACTCCTTATCGCTCCTTTAATAATTTATCATGATAAAATCCCAAGGGTCAAAATAACTAGAACGCCATAAAAATACAACCAAGAAATTATTCTTAGTTGCCCGACATGCAGCAGCAGTGTTGGCAGCAACAACAAGAATATCTCAGCTTTATGCAGCTCATTTAAGAAGCTGTCTTGAAAGAAAAACTGCTGAAGTTTAGTACAACAAACCACAATTGATATTAAAGATACTGCATTAAAATACGGTCAGAATCAAGTCGCTTGGGATAGTCAGCTTCGCGCTCGCTAGCATCTCGCCGGTGCAGACTTCGTTCCCCCAACCGTTTGCAGACCAAGAATTTTCCACCGTCGCCACTTTGTAAGAAATGGAAGTAATCACCGCCTTTAAATAGAATCGTAAAGTTTTCAACAAAAATAAATGTCGTAAAAACCGAAGAGATATCACCCTTGCACAATACATATCCACACATACGGCAATAAAGGCAGAGGTTCCCCCTATTATTGAAAGAATTACACAGCACACTGTGTTTCCAATATAATATGAGCTACATACTCCTATAACACCTTGAAGCAGAGCTCGACATGGGGGTGAAATTTAGAAAATTTTAACTTTTCTATCCGAGTAGATGCTTTATGCATGGTGTAAGTAAAAAATAATTTGGACATATTGGTGATACTTACAATAAAAGAGTGGACACTGTATATCTAATAGTATTGGCTGACAAATCACAAGTTCTGTGTGACTGTTCTAATAAATGACACTGAAGGTTCCAATGGAGAAAATTTGATAACTTATTCCGTAAATGAGACCCCATTGAACAGTCAAAGCTAACTACATGTTAGTTTTAAGGTTTGAAAGAAGGTTCACGGTCCTTGCATCTGCTTCAGGAAACATTTCCTGTCAGAAAAACGTTTTTTCTATTGATGTAATCTGATTTAATTTTATTAAAAAGCAAGTTATTCTGTTACACATAACCCGAACTACAAAAATTTACCTGAACCGAAAACTGTAGTCGGTAGTGACTAAATATTTATAAAATGTGCTTGCCCATGAGAATGGGTGAGAATTCAGCGTAAGTCCTCATGGTGGGGAACGTTTTCAGTAACACAGTCTTTGTTTATGATTATCTCTTCGACTTCTATTTTGTAATAGACTTTATTTAGTAAATTTTATTTGTTTAAATTAATAGGATAAACAGCAGTTTAGTTAATATTCATCAATGAATCCTATAGACAGCCAAAGTTTCTACAGTCCGATGGCCGTAAGCCGGTCGAAAAATGCTCACAAAAAGAGTTATAGCTGGTTCTTTGTATTATGCCTACAAACATCTTAAGTATGACTGTTCTTCGTTTCTTAATAAAACGAATTTAAGAACTGACTTGTTTTTTAACATTCATGTAGCAACATTTCCGTCAACAGCAACTTCATCTACCCTGCAGACATTTTTCGAAAGGTAATCCTTGCAAATTGCAAATGCAATCAAACGAAGGTTTTTTTTTAAGTGTCCCTTTGACAGCTTAGGAAACTTCATGGCTTAATTAACTAGTCATGTATACTTGCTTTACCAACCTGAACGTTTTCATGGCTCAGACGGTGCTGGCAGTTTTTGTCCCAAATCGTATTTTATCTTGACAATTGATCGAGAAACAGATTATTATTCGGATGGGAGAATTTTAAAATTAAAGCATTCTCAGTTTGATTTTTTGTTCGATTTGTCACAAACTTTTTAAATGGAAAATGTTTTGAAATTAGAAAATCTCAAAGTTTTGATAACATTTTCTCGCTTAAGTCTAAACTGGTAACGTGGCCATTGCATAGTTAACTATTTTTGGAATATAATTAGGAAAATACCTTAAAGCTCAGAGGCGATAGACGACAAAAAAGGAGTTGGCGGAATAGGTCCCAGAAAAACCTCACTTACAATATGAAAAGAATTTTAAGAATTAAAACGTCCTAAATGCCAGGAACTTTGCAAATTATTTGTAAACTTGGAAAGAAATTTAAATAAAAGAAAAAAACAAGAACAACCGAAAAAGAACTAAAAGACGTACAAAATTATTTTTTTTAATTAGAGCGGTTCTTGGGATGCAACTTAAAAGGTTCTGTGAGAGAAAAAGGATGTAAGCTGGAAAAAATTAACTACCTGCGAAATATCAATTAAGCTATGGCCGGGATAGAATCCAAGTCGGGCTAGCAAAGCTTATGCGGTTTGATAGAACGTCGTTGTATAAACTGGCAGGGGCCCTAATGGGTCACAACTTCCTAAGAAACCACACAATGAAATTGAAACCCAAGAACGACGACCTATGTAGAGGTTGCGGAGACGAGGAGGTACACTAGGATATACCTCACTTCCTCTGTCAATGCCCAAGTCTTTGTCACTTGAGGAATAGAACACTTGGTAGATACTACTTCCATGACATACATGAACTTTCGGATGTCTCTTTATCTGATCTTTGCAGGTTCATAAACAAATCAGGATGGCCGGACAAGGTCGAGTAACCGTGAGGGAGTTAACATCATCACCAACAGCATCGGCTAATCCTCAACAAGGGCATCACAATGGGTCCACATGGAACTAAGTGGGGTGCTTAAGGGCTTGCTCTGCCGCATCCACCCGTAAACCTAACCTAACCTAACCTAAGGCAGATGTTTCACGAGAAGGAACTTTCCAAGGTTATTATTCATTAAGGCGATGTTTTCATATTCAGTAGTTAGATGGTAGACTTTGCATTGAGAATATTCCATGGAAATGAACAGTATGTGTAAAACTAGAGAGACCTGTCACATGTGTTATTTTTTCAAGTCAAACAAATCCAGTGGGGGTTCTTAAACATCAGCAAGTTTTTAATTGAATCTATCCATGTTCCCACAGAAGTTACGTCAGAAAGGCTATTTCTTCTTAAATAGTCTTAAGCTCACATTGTGAGACCAAAAAGTCCATGTTCAGGCTTGCGTCTTTTTTAAAGGTTTTTAAATGAACCGCTTTTATTAGGCCTCACTTTAAGGCGCTCACTTACATAAGGACGTTGCAAATGTCGTTCCGGCGTAAAATATCAGTGGACAGAAGACCCTTAATAGGGCGATAAGGAAAATGCTAATCCCATGAACACAACGCTACATCAAAGTCACACAATAACTAGTTTAGTGCTGCGAAAACGACAACACAACCAAAGATCTTTTTGTGAATCCGCACAAGAAAATACCACAAAATAAATGGCCTCACCTTACGCAATAAATCACTTAACATACATGTTAAGTATGTAGTACCATCTTGTGTGGTACAAACCTCTTTGCTGAGTAATTTAATAAGGTGGCATATACAGCTTCAAATAAAACTATACACTAATATAAAACAGCTATTTCCATTCACCAGACCGCTTGTCGTAAATTAAGCTCAGTGTAGCGACACGTTATCCGAAAAATAGGGCAAAAACAAAATCACCCCCAAATTATTTTTAAAGGATATTGCTAAATTAAAAAAGAAATATCTTTCCCAACACCACCATTAGGGTTGAATGACTCTTGATTTGCCATATTTGGTGCTCTGATCAAAGCTTAAAAAAAGGTCCTTTTCGCAATTCATTCAACTGTGTGGTGCAATATCCTGTATGAGTATGGAATTCTGTAGAATGGACTTTGCTTCAATGGGTTTTGTTCACTTTTTTCCATATGAATCGATATTGTTAAGCCAACCATGGATTATATGCAGGAATATTGCAAGCAGCTGGCGACTTTTCACAGACTCTTCATTCGGCAAAGTATCTACCCGATGACAATTTATCCATTGAATATTAAAATAAAGATATTGAGTGCCATAACAGAACGGAACAGTGAACATCACTTGTTTTCATGGGACAAAGTAGAGGTAGTTGTAGAATATTCACTTTGCTTAGAGAGGAAATCAACGAATTATTTTTTACCGACTGTGCGTATTGCCAGGAGCACAACTTGTCCTTTGTTTTATTGTTTCGTTTTGTTTCATGAGTAAGTGGATGTCTGGTATGGAATGATGGAGTGCCATCCACCAGCAAGTGATGAAATTTAGAAGAAGAAAAAATGTTACGTATACGCCATAGAGTACCAAAGTCGCTTATACGTTCGTCATCTAATTAAATTAAGGTGATGCAAAGGAAAGCATCCATAAATTTACAATAACCACTGATAGCTAGCTCCTAATATTTTTCAGTCAAAAATATCTAAAAGTGTAAAAATCCAAAAAGAATTTTCAAAATTCCCAAAAAAATCGCAGCAGATAAATCATAATGTATAAAAACATATTTGCCATTAAAGGAATGAAACGATCTGGAATAGGCTGTCAAGGGATTACTATAATGTCCTGCTTAAGGTTGAAAATCTCCCAGCTCACTCGAGATGAATACATGACTACATTTATCGGATTTGATATTCTTATCGATTTCGCTTGTACTTATATTGTAAGCCTAACATTCTTGTGAGAAAAGGTTTCTTTTTTTATAGATTAATTGATATAATTCCATAAAAGCGATCAACAGATAAACGAATTGGAATAAACTAAGTCATAACCAAAATAATATCATTCCCCATTCTCTTTCACAACAAGTAGAGGGTTCTTGGTATAATAAAAAATAAAGTGCACGACTGAGTCGAACGTAACTTTTTCGTTCATGAAAAGTTTGGTTGGTTGTTTTCTTATTTTATTAAGTAGGTAGGTAAAGATCTGAGAACCGATGCTAGATAAAAGAAATGGGTGCCAATGAAGTGGCTGCAATTATTTTAAGGTGCATATTCAACAAAGTTTAAAACAGGGTAATATTTGCTAAAATTAAGTTTTGCGTAGCTGTTATTGCATTTTTATCGGAAGTGGGGGAGATTCATAGATATATGTGAAAATAAATTGGGAAGTATAAGTAATTAAAAGAAAATGATTTTTTGCGAATTTTTTGAGAAAAACTAAGTACGGGATCTTATTTCGAATACTGATTTTATCTTTTTATATGTATTTGGATCAAAATCGTTAGAGCGGTTTTTGTAAAATTTCGCAGACAAAATAGTGCCAAATATTGCAATGTTTAGTTTGAAAAATACTATTGCTTAACTATTTAGCTGAAAACCGAGTACAAGTGATTGTTCGGGATGTAAGCATTACTTGGTTTTTAGGGTTTTATCGAAATCGAAAATGGGATTTTCGAAGTTTTTAAAGTGAGTATTTCCAGTGATTTGAATTGAAAATTAAGGAAGCAATCATTTTGCAAACGTCAATTTTACTCTAAGTTTGCATTTTGGTCAAAATCATGCCGTTTTGAGGTAAACTAGGGAAAACTATATTTTTCAAAAATGATTTTTTTCCAAAATCCATTTTACGATAATACCGAGAAAAACTGAGTTTTCAATTAAGTTAGAAATGAATTTTTGTTACAATCGTATGGACCGTTTTCGAGATATATCCAAATTTCAAAAGTACCTACCGTTACTCGATTTTTTAGCGGAAAACTGAGTATGTAGTTATGTTTACCTCACCTACTTAAGCTTAAGTATCAATTTTTGTTGAAATTGTTAGAGCCGTTTTCGAACAAATCAAACTGGTATGAAAATGTTGTATGGGAAGTACCATTAATATTGAAGTAACCATGCAAAAAAAAAAACTGCCCCGAACTGTAAGCCCCCAAACTTTAAATCCGAAGTTTGAACAAAATCCGTTCAGCCGATTAGGCTGTAGGCCTCGGGACATACAGACAAACAGACAGACAGACAGACGGACTGACGGACAGAATTTTGCGACCCACTTTTTTGAGTTCGCCTATCATCGTAATGTGAGAATTGATTAACATATCAAGTTCGAAATTTTGTACGAATACAATATCATTCTCTTACTACGTAGTGGAGAAAGTTAAAAAGATGTAAAATCGAGAGATATTCCTTAACGCACATAGTTGGTGGGATTTTTTTATCGCATTAAGGAAGTCACTTTGGTTGTTACGGCATTATTTCAAATAAAGGTGTCTCCTTAAAAGAGATGGGCATTGTTAAGTGTTTCGTAAATAGCTACATTCTACACGTTGCTTGCCGATAATTGAATGTTTAGAATATTGGGCACTAAGTAATACTAATCTGTCTTCCTCCTTATGGTGTGGGATTTTACTGACAGCCCGCGATTTTTATTGGTTATTGTTGGATGGATACGTACGCTAACTTCATGGTCAGCATTTAACATTTAAGTGGGTATAGGGTATTGTCAAGCATTTTTACGACGGTCGAATGCACATCTGTAAACGGTAAACCACTACATTTGGAGTTCTTAAAAAGCACTGAAAGCTGGAGGGTTTTTGACAAACTATAAAATTGAACGAGGTTTTTTGGGTCCCATTGTTTATGGCTATATCTGGCCGCATCACAGTGTCATGTAGGAATTCAAAACTCACGTAAGCGAATGGTTTGTGTTATTCCAACTAGTTATTGCTTTTTTGTACAGTTTTGTTTTGTTTTTTTTTTTTAACTAAAGGGTGCCCCATAATTCCCGCAAAATGATAGAAGATACAGATTTTTAATTAGAAAGCTTAAATTTTGTATTGATTCATAGAGTATACAGATTGGGGTTATGTAGGGAATAGCATGACCGCCACGGTTTTGCTGGCAAGTACGTACTCTTTTATTTAAATTTTCTATGACCGTTTCGCATAAATGTGGCTGCATTTCATTAATACACCTCCCAATTTCCTTTTTCAAGGCGTTGGTGGTAGTGGGCTTGTTTGCATATACCTTTGACTTAAAAAAACCCCAAAGATAAAAGTCCAATGGGGTTAAATCGCAAGACCTGGATGGCCAAGTCTGATCGCAAAAACGGCCGATTACACGATTCGGAAATGACTATGCAGTAATTGAATTGCTTCTTTGGCTGTATGGTGTGTGGCACCATCTTGTTGAAACGACATGTTGGTCCCATCCATATCTTGTAGTTTAGACACTAAAAACTGGGTTGTCATATCACGACAACGAACACCGTTAATTGTTACTGCCGGAACAGCCGCATTTTCGAAGAAGAATGGTCCAATAATGCTTCCAGCCCAAAATCCGCAACAAATGCATCAAATTTCTTTCTCAACAACTACTCGTTTTCTGAACCCCAAATGCGACAATTTTGACGATTAACGAAGCCATCAAGATAAAAAATAAGCTTCATCACTGAAGATGATTTTGTTCGAAAAAAAGCCTTCATTATTTTAAAAATATTGCTCAACAGTGAAATTGCGTTGTTCTTTCGTATAGCGCTACAGTTTTACTAACCTCGAACTGTCAGCTGTCACATTGTTATCACTTTTTTTTGTATTGGCATCACTGTACTATTAAATGGCGCAAAATTAAATTTTTTTCGTTGATTATGGGACACCCTTTATTTTAAATACCTTGGATGTTATTTTATAATTTTTTAATTTTTTTTTGTACGGTGTACAGTGAAAAATCGATTATAACAATACCTGATACAGCGATGAAGCCGATATAACGATATATTTTCACAGCCCCGGCAAAACTTCGTTTAGCTCAAATTTATTTGCAATCGGTTACTACGACACAAAAATGAAGGACATAACTATGAAATCGGTTAGAACGATGAAATTCTAGGGTAACTTTGACATCGATCGTTATAACTTATAACCGATTGATACTGTACTGCACATTGACTTCAAGTGATAGCGTATGGATTGAAGATTTGTGGGCCCCAGTAGCGTCTAGTTTTTTTTTATAGGGCGTTGATCAGAAAACTGGTGGCCGCGGTTGCAGGACCGAACTTTTATTAAAATTATCTCATTTTTTCGGAAATTTTTTTATATGTACGCTACAAACTCGACCTGAAATCCGATCAAACATACAGAGTTTCAAAGTTATTTTACACTACATGGTTGACATGAGTGGCACATGATTTTAGCCAACAAAAATACAAATGTTTTGGGAAAAGTTATCACCAAATATATTTTTAAGGCATATTGTGGAAAACAATTGAATTAATTTTTTGTTTTATTTTATTTTCAATACATATAGTGAAAATCTATAAAAAAAAATTTAGATTTTTTAAACAAGCAAACATTTTAGATTACTAACTTTAGCTCTCTTTAAGTTTTAAAATTTAATTTACCATTGACGGGCTTAACTGTTCCCGGATATAGGTAATCAAATTCGAAAAAGGGACCATGTTTCTGCTGCGGGTGAGAAAATGAGAAAAAGGAAATAGACGAACCGTTCTTGAAATCAATTATTTATTAACATAAAGAATGAGAGACAGAGAGACCCTTTCCCTACGACGATAATGTGTAGACTAACTAGAAACGAGACTTGAGCGGCATATATATGTCTGGCCGCGACATTCCGCCCACCTTGAGTCGAGTGAAATGTAGATTCAATTTATGTTGGATGATTCGTCGTTTATCGGAAGGAGTGGCGACACTTTGACAACTGGACGAGTAAGCATCCCTTCGGCTGTCTTAAGTGTAACGACTCGCACATTACCGTCTGCTCCCGGATGAGTAGAAATGACTCTTCCCAATTTCCACTTGGTTGGAGGTAATCTTTCGTCACGGATTACTACCAATTCGCCTACGCCGATGTTGGGACTTGGCCGTGTCCACTTAGAGCGCTGCTGAAGTTGGACAAGATATTCGGAACTCCATCTTCGCCAGAAAGATTAATAATTAATTAATTGTGCCAGCAATACGGCACCGCACAACTCCAAGCGAGGTAGAGATACTGTGGTGAGTTTCAAAGGAGCAACTCTCGTTTTCGCTGTTAGTAATTGGAGATATATACTGCCATCGGGAGCTACTGTACGGACATACACAACCGCTGCGTACGCAGTTTGTGATGCGTCAGCGAAACCATGTAGATCTATATGGGAATTTGGGATTCCGATACCGACCCATCCCGGCACTTTGATTGCTGCGAGGTGGGTGATATGGTCCCTGTAGTAAACCCACTGACGTTTCACTTCGTCCGGTACAGCTTCATCCCAGTCTACTTTCGGTCTCCAAAGGCGCTGGAACAACATCTTGGGAATGATAGTACTTGGCGATAACAAGCCTAACGGGTCGAAGAGCTTGGATGCTTCTGAAAGTAGTAAACGTTTTGTATAATGGTTCATATCTACCTGTTGCAGCTGAACAGTGAATGTGAGATGGTCGGAGGAGGGATCCCAAAGTAACCCCAGCGTCCGAACACCATCTGTTTCCGAGAAATCCAAAGACTGTATAATCTCGCGTTGATCCTCTGGGACAGCATTGATGACTAGCGGGGAGTTAGAAGACCATTTTCTGAGGTGGAAACCACCTCGACTCAATATGGCTGATACTTGGTGTTGTAGCTGTTGTAGATCTGCCTCGTCATAGCAACCAGTCAGCAGATCGTCCATATAGAAATCACGTAGGATGACTTGCGTTGCGGAGGGATAGTCCAAGCCTTCATCCATTGCAGCTTGCTGAAGGGCTCTAACTGCTAAGTAGGAGGCAGACGCGACTCCATAGGTGACAGTCAACAACCGGAAATCTTTTATATCATCTGCAGGAGAATCGCGCCAAACTATGCGCTGATAGTCAATGTGCTCTTCAGAGACACGGACCTGGCGATACATCTTTGCCACATCAGCGCTCATAGCAAAGCGATGGGAGCGGAGGCGGATCAATGTTGAGAACAGATCCGACTGCAACTGCGGACCGATCATTTGAGAATCGTTGAGGGAAAAACCTGATGTGGTGCGGCATGACGCATTAAACACAACTCTTAGTTTGGTCGTTGTGCTCGAGTCTTTTATGACTGCTCTATGCGGCATGTAATAATGTTCGCCGGGTATAGGCTCCTGCTTTGTCTGCTCCATATGCCCCAAGGTGATAAATTCTTGCATGAAGTCCACGTACATTTTACGAAGATTATCGTCTTTTGAAAATAGCGTTTCCATCCGTAAAAGAGCTCGAACCGCAGCGTGTCGAGAAACTCCAAGTGGGCAACCGGCCTTAAAAGGGAGCTTCACAACATAACGACCGTCTTCCCTTCGATAGTAACTCTCAACAAAAGTTTTCTCGCAAAGCTGTTCCTCGACGGTAAGGTGCCTCACTTCGGGCAGAGCCTCAATCTCCCAAAACTTAGAAACAGCCTTTGTGAGCGCGGCGTCCGTGAACATACAAACTGCCGTAGAAACTGTGTTGGCAACTGTGGAATCAAATACCTTCCCGAAGAGAACCCATCCGAGCGTTGATTGTTGCGCAATTGGAGTCCCAATTGGGCCCTTTACCAAACCGGTGCGAAGGAACTGGCCCACTTCATCTGTTCCCAGCAGAATATCAACGGCCGCGGGTGTGTGGAACTCGGGATCCGCCAATTTCAATCTGTCGATGTGTGGCCAATTCCTTTGACGTACTTGAACCGAAGGTAAGTTGCTAGTGATTTTGGGTAGAACGTGTGCGCGAATGGTTGTTGTAAAGCTAACATCAAATGATGAGAGGGTAAGTTGTACCTCACCTGTGGAATTTCCGGCCGCAGTTGCTCCTATTCCTTCAATGGCTGTACTGGCTGGAGTCCTCCTTAGCTTGAGTCTCTGCAAACAGGCTTCACTGATAAATGTGAGGTGCGATCCGTTGTCGAACAATAGTCTGGCTGACTGATATCTTCCGGATTGATCGACGATCTTAACGATGGCAGTACCGAGAAGAACGTGATGCTCTGCATGCGCGAAATATGACGGCGTAAGGCTAGTACCTGAAACTGTACCAGTAGCGTCTGGAATTTCGCGATGCAACAAAGTGTGGTGACGTGCTTGGCATACACGACACGCACTGGTACTGCGGCAGCTTCCTTGATCGTGACCCGCAGCAAGGCAGTTGCTGCAGAGATGTTTTTCTTGCGTGAATGAGATTCGTCGAGCGACGTCGAGGGACCGAAACTTGTCGCAGCTATAGATTCGATGTTTGGCGGAGCAAAAATAGCAAGCGTCCTTGCGTGGTTTTGACGATGTGCTTTGATTGGCTACGCGAGCTGGAAGTGCGGTACGCAAAGAGCCGGAGGCGGGCATGGGTTTGCCCTTTGACTGACGGCCGTTGAGAAATTTGGAAGAGGAAAAAACAAGTTGTTGGTGCGAGTTAATGGCATCTAATGAGCGGCATCTCATTTCCAAAAATGATACGAGCGCGTCAAATTTTGGCACCTTGTCTTCTTTCTGGGATAATTCCCACTGTCTATGCGTTTCACAGTCTAGTTTACTAACCGTTAAGTGTATTAGCCAATCGTCCCAATTCTCGACTGGTCTTCCGAGCGCTTTAAGGGATTGAAAATGTTCTTGGGTTCTGTCCAACAGGGCTTTGATGGAACACGATGACTCGCCGTCGATTTTTTGTAGAGCGAAAAGCGCACGGAAGTGAGCGTCTACAATGATGCGTTCGTGGTCGTACCTTTTGGACAACAAGTTCCAAGCTTCTTCGTAGTTATTGTCAGTGATTGGGAAACCTTTCACAACCTGCAGCGCCTCGTCTTCCAAACTACACCGCAAAAAGTGCAGCTTTTGGGACCCGGTGAGAGAAGTTTCATTATGAATCAGGGACGCGAATGCGTCACGAAAAGCTCGCCAATCTTTGGCGTCACCAGAAAAGTGCGGGAGGTCCATTGAGGGAAGCTTAACGTCTGCTCGAGTTTTTGTGAGGTTGTCGGGTTTTACTGGTGATGATGCTAAATTGAGCTTGCTCGCCGCTCGAGTGAGGTTGGCTAAAGCTTCTCTGAACCACTGCTCGCCTTGCTCGCGCTCCGCTTCCTGCTCCTCCCTGGTCTCATCACCGCAAGAGAGCTCGACTGCTTCCTGGGCTTGGTCAAACTGCTTGGTCCTGCTTCAATTTCCGCTTGGTCGAAAGACTCTGCTCTTTTG
Source organism: Cheilosia variabilis (assembly GCA_951230905.1). Classification (NCBI taxonomy): domain Eukaryota; kingdom Metazoa; phylum Arthropoda; class Insecta; order Diptera; family Syrphidae; genus Cheilosia; species Cheilosia variabilis. The sequence goes on along the minus strand of OX579677.1, from coordinate 40,631,038 downwards.
CTAGATATTAAAACCCGTTTTATCGAATTTCGGGTACTGTCACGTTTAATAAGCGCGTTTGACATAACGAGATAACGAGATAGCGCGTCGCCGCTGGTCGAAGAAAGAATGACAAAAAAATGAGCGAAAACGGAATTAATTTGTGCGAATGCCGTGATGTGCACAAATGTACATACATATATATGTGCTTCTGCTTATGTTCGCTTACGACGAACTGTTTTCTTTCACAAATGCGAGACGGGGTTATGTGCATAAATGTACATTTATGTACTTATACGATGAAAGAAGCTGTTATTTTTCGCGAACGCGCGACTAGATGGTGTGGTTTGAAAGAATCTGCATATACGAATGTGCTTGTACGTATGCGACCGATTGACGAAGTTGAGGGAAAGGGTATTGCGCGTTATGTTAAACTGCACTGATTCTTAAAATATATATTTGGCGAAGAAGGACCAATGTTTCTGCTGCGGGTGAGAAAATGAGAAAAAGGAAATAGACGAACCGTTCTTGAAAGCAATTATTTATTAACATAAAGAATGAGAGACAGAGAGACCCTTTCCCTACGACGATAATGTGTAGACTAACTAGAAACGAGACTTGAGCGGCATATATATGTCTGGCCGCGACAGATCAAATGACTACAAATAAATAAGAACCTATGAAGTTAAAGCTTTTTGTAATCATTCGGAATTGTGAATTGTATCTCTTAAACAAATGAAGCGTCAAACTGAATGAAGGTTTCATTAAAGGAATGTTCAAAGTTTGCTTATGAAAAAAAGTCCCTAGCTTTGTATTCCATTATTTCATTAATCATTGAACCTTTGCGCCCAATACCTGAATGCATTTAAAAATAATAATAATATGTGGAAGGGAATTGTCAACTTAAACTGATAAAGTCACTGCACGGTAAAGATTGAACGCACATATAAAAAGTACGCCTCTACTGGCAAAAGTGTGTTCCTTCACTGATCAATACATTTTTATAAATGAAATTCGTTTAAATTTAAACACAAATTTCAGTCACTTACAATATCAACTCGCACATTCTACGCAATGCAACCTTTTGAAAAAAAAATAACGCAATCGTTGCGAGCCATCCTGCGTATAGACATTAAGCAAACGCTTTTTCAAACTATTTTGCCTTCTTTTTTGCTTACATTATTGACATATTTATAATTCATTGCAAGACCAAGGACTTTATACTGATATATCTTTCTAAAGCCGATTTTAGGAATTCTGACTTCAATTCTGAGATATCGGTTATAGTAGTATAGTAGGCTCCTGAGAAAATGCGACCAACCGGGCTTTTACATGACAGCCTTCTTGGTCAAGGCTTTAACCTATGAGTAATGTGATGCTTCTATATACATCTCACTCACATTTTTATATATCCGTTCTATGAGAGAACTGAACTAAATGTCCATTCCTCTACCATCAGTTTCTGCGTCGGTGGCTCGCTTTGCTCGTTGCAAGGCCTTAAAAATATTGTTTATCATTTTGGGACAACATTTTTTACGATTGGGACAAAAAAAGTCAAGTTAAATGAAGTGTCCATGGATGAGTTGTCCCAAGATTTTGGTTGTATAATAAATGAGCTGACTGGGAGTCTAGCAACTGATTGATACCTGCATGGCGAATATTTAAATAAATAATAAATAAAAAATAGCGGTCTATAGAACGAGACAAATGGGAGTAACCAACCATTTCCGAACGGTTGAATTTATTGCGAAAATTTCTTAGGACAAGTAAACACTCACAGCCTTATTTATAAACTCACCGTAGAGTCTGCTTATCTTTACGCACCCTCTAAAATGTCCTTACGCAGGAAAACGTGATTTATAAACAAAAAGCTCTTTGCGTAAAGCCTGCATTTTTTTTTCGTTTTTGAAATGTCATTTTGTTTACATTTTTTTCGGGGTAGATTTGAAAATTGAAAAAGAAACTAAAAATTTAATTAAAAATGCCATTGAGCTTCGTGTATTTTGTTAACTACATTGATATGAATGACTTAATTTTATATTCAATTCATCACCTTGTCAGAGGAAATCCAATTTTCCAACCGTTTTCTTTTTATTTTTTGCTACTCCATTTTTGTTTACAAACAAAATAAGTCTCACAAGAGAGATGTCACTTTTATTTCACAGAAAAAGCTGATATCATTCCGCGGGGAAAAAGTAAGAGATTTCGGTTTTTTGTAATAGTTTCGTACTTATTTAGACACCAATCTTGCGTAGTAAACAGTCAGTGGTCATTTTGTTTATAAATAACAATTTCAGCAAAGCCACATAGAGGCTGCGTACATTCTTATCCGATGTTTATCTAAACAACATCGTAGAGGCGTCGTAAGGGAATCTAATAAATACGGCTGTCAGACTTAAGCGAAAAATGATATTCAAACTTTTTTTTTTTTTTGGATCAGACAGTTTCACATTGGCAGGTACAATAAACTTACACCTTGTGTTTTCGGGCATAGATATGTTCTGAAATGACATATGTACCGAGAAGGATATTGCACATATGTTGTCAGGATTTATGCTTCACCAACGAATCGCCAACTCAGAGTCATATGGCCAGCCTCCAACAAATGAAACACTTAAGTACAGTGAACCGTAAGATCCAATTTTACACCACTGACTACTAAATTGGCTACCAAGCATGGTGTGCACAAACTTTTCATATCTATCATCGCAGAACTTTTCAAATAAACTACATGAGGGTACGTACAACTTGTAAAAACATATTTCCTCCCTCCTTTCCTACATGCCAGAGAGGATTTTTCAATTGAAGGTCTCGACAGGTACAGAAGTTTGAACTCTCCGCGGAATTAACTTTTGCAAGTACGAATACAAAATCTATGAGGCTCTCGTATACAAGTACAAAATGCGGTCAACGCACAACGTGTGTACTCAAATCTAGCCATATAATCGTTTATGGCACCGCACTGTTGCTTCTGCATTTGCATGGCCATTAATATTAAATCGCCCAATTACTGAATTCAGTCACTGAGCACAATACGGCATTGCAGACATTTGATATTGAAAAGCCCATGAAAAGTCCCCTTTAGGATGTTCAACTCTTATGACAGGTATGCAATATTTTGAATGTCATTTAGGAACTCTTTCGCAAAAAGTTCTTTCGTTCATTCGAAATGAATTTCGAACACAAACACTAAGTTCTTCAGCAACTTGTTGGACGTGACATGTCATTCTGACATTCCACTTGGCATAAACAGATTTGCTTAAAGTACCGAAACCTTCGGAATTTCAATTACTTACTTGTTGTTGGGAAAGTTTCGCAAATATTTGCAATATACGCAACTTGTGTACTGGCTTGTAATGAAGGACGGCATACGCGGAAAAAATGTCGCTTGCAGGGAGCTGCTTCTTCTACTTGTAAAGAAATTCCAAAGTTTTACGAACCAAGTTGATGGATTAAGAATAAATTGCTGAAAAGTGAACTCTTGCGTCTATGTACTTGTGTCTTAGATTTGTGAACAAAGCAAATTCTGCTCCAGCTGTGAAACTCAAATGATCTTTTCTTTGTTAACAAATGATCAGTGAGAAGATTGTGATGAAGTTGTTCAACAAATCTAGAAGTTGTTTCATTTATTTCCTTCAGTTTTCAGGGTACGAATGGCAGAAGGAAAATGAGGTAGAGCTAGGAAAAGGGAACTCTAAACTCTTCCTTATGTGGTATTCGAATGGGCTTCCTCAGAATTGCTCTTAGATTTCAAATTTCGTGTGTCTAATCGAACACAAAAACGTCACTGACTCTTTATTTTTGTTGCTATTTGTGCGATTTAAATGAATGTGGCGGTCTTTCTACACGTTTTCCATTCACTGGTTAAACTTTAAAAATAAATCACTCGAAATTTGCGCCCCGATTAATTTCTAAACATTTGTACGCAAATAATTAAAAAAAAAAGTTTCAACCGATGCAATGCCTTTTTTGCAATAGAAAAATTGCACGAAAACGTTAACAAACTCCACCAGTTGACAAACAAAAACGCCCTTGTATTGGTTAATCTGAAGCTCTGAAATCCAAAAAAAATGTCATTTATCGTATCAATCAAATCAAAGTGTGCTCTGAAAGTGTCCACTGCCCAAAGAATTCCGCATCAGGAAAGAGAAATGAATGTCGGCAAGGTAGTGGAAACATTGTAATAGAAACCGAATAGGGTAATAGGTTTTTTTTCTTAAACCATTACATTGAGAATCTATACACTTTTTTGTCGTCCCGATTACGAAGTTATTTTAAAACCGACTTTTATGAATTGTAAGATGAATTGTAAGGTCTATTCTTACACGAAACTAGAACAGGACTGTTACCAATAGGATAAAGCAAAAGAAAGAATGCTCGAAAACTACGCTCATTTGTCAGAATATTTTTTGGTGAGCAGCTAATTGGGCCTGACAGTTTTTGTGTCAGTGAAAGTGCTTTGTAACTCAATATGATTGATTTTAAACAAAAGCGTAACAGGAGTTTTAGCTGAATAGAGACGCTTTTATAAGTAGAGATCGTTCAGAACATTTTAGGCGCAAATAAAACAAACGAAGATTCGAGAAGAGTAGATTAATGTTTTGGCAGATTTATTTAAAATTGCATTGAATTTAGTTCCGCGTTATTTCTGTAGTGGATATAGGTAGCTGTGCTTTCTCGAGTTTGCGCTTCATTAAGTGATGCCAAACATTTCAGCTCATCAGTTATTTACTTCACGTAAGGCACATGCATTTAGGTTGTGTTGTAAATTAAATGTGCCTCAGTTAATCTAATCTAAAAATAAATAAATAGTTGGCGCAACAGGTCGGTAGGGACCCTAGGCCTAGCTTCTCACAACCATTCGTTTGTGTGAGTTTTTCATTTTTGGGATCTACAATTCTATGCCGGGTCCAAACGGCTAATTGAGAAGCTCTCCATGACAATTATACTCTCGGCTGTTTGTCAGACGTTCGCGAGAGGTGGCGCAGCGGAAAAAAATCATAAGTTGGAATTCGGGTTTTTTCGGGATTAGAACCTGGGACCCCTTGCTTAGTAGTCCAACACACTAACCACTAAGCCACTGCGCCTACTAACCTAATCTAAGCGGTATAATTTTAGCAGCTACCCTATGTTGAAGATCATGCTAGATATAAAACTGTATTCTGGTAATGACATCAAGAATATGTCAAATTAATGAAATATGTAATTGTACTGGCAACCCTGGTATCTTTTGTGTTTTCTTTTTTGTTCTTTGCTTATGAAATAAAATGGCTGCTTTTATTGCGTTCTAACATTTATTCAAGAAAGGTTCACATTTACAATACCCTATTCCATCGCTTGTTTCAGTATTTCGTTTCCTAACTCACCCCAGTTGGTTGACTAAAGCGCCAGGCGCTACCTTGTTGCTCACAGATTTCCTTTCTGTACGGCCCTCGTCGCCTTTTTTTCGCCAACATTACAGTCGATACTTTTGGACGTCTTTTGAATTTTGGTGTTTTTAATAATTGGAGAACTTTGTTTAAGAAAATACTTATCTGCTAAAACTAATTAAAAACATTGGGGCGAACTAGTTCACCTATTAACTTCTGTTAGTTTTGATAAGTGCACATCAGTCTACAGCCGAAACAGCCTTCTCTGGATGTTGTAAATTATACACTAGGTATAGCTGTTCTTTTTTGGTCCTGTCAATAGAACGATTTTGTGGTAGCAGAACTGCCACGGCAGAAGAGTATAATAGGCTTCTTTTAGTTTTATGCAAAGTTTCTAACTATTCACAATATGAACTCATAAAAAAAGGACCATTCCGTCGCAGCGCGTTCAATAATCCCCTCTCAGCTATCAATAGTTCAGCGATTTGTAGATTAAATAGCGCACACCGCCCCCAGTACTAAGCAGAAGAATATATACGTATACCAATCCCACTACGCCATTAGTAAGAGATATACTCGTACCATAACCAGAACTCGGCATACCACATCGGAGGAAACCTTTTAGGAAAATTGCATGAGCATGTCCTTGGAAAACTTTCCAACTATTGTACGAACAGACTTTCACTATAACAATGCATTTCTCCTTCACATTCCGGCCGATTTCCGAATGTGTTAAGTAGTTTGTTAAGTACCCCACCGCCCTCTCACCTGATATGCGCCAAAACAAACACACAAAATGATTGGCCCACAAAGAAACTTTTACCACAAACACAAAGAGTTTATGAACGATCTATGTCCAAGCATCCGGTACATACTGTGTCGCAAGCCATTGATCACAGTGAAGCACACTTTAAGCGTTCCATTCATTCCTCCCCAATAATCCAATAGTCTTCCGACAAATCACCCCCAATATGTTAATCATCCCATTGGACTACTTAAAATTCATCACATTTGCGTTTGTCAGCTTTCGAGAGGAAGACTCCACATTGAAACTAATCACTTGTCCCACATCACCCTTTATCAGTTCTGTTCAAGATCTATTGTCTCTGACGTCCGCACAGCCCACATTCAGCCATCAAATCCCTATGCAAGCACTTGGCACGTCAATCGATTCTTAGGTAAAATGTTTCAATCACAGGAATGAGATTACTTGGACCATACACCGTTACATTCGATAGCAAAAATCCTGTTTTGAAAATGAAAACAACACACGGACACAGCTGATATCGGTAGGTATATAGTCGCGCACATACGACACAAATACAAAATACGTTTGGCTCATGTCCTTACCGGCTCTTCATATGTGTTCATTTGTTCACGTCGTACGAATGAATTCCTCTTTTGTTCTCCCATGTGGCACAGGAGTTATTTCATTTCCGGTAGCACTCAGATCAATTCTATTCAATTTAGTATCCGCAATACAAATGTGATTACTGATTATCCTTGGGAGATCATTAAATCACTTTCGGAAGTGTCAGCGAAAATTCCAGTACCAGGAATTTTCTGCCCTTTATTACACTTTGGCACAAAATTTTCCTTCTAGTGAACTAAATAGTTTAGGGGATATATTTTTCTTCTCCCTGAATTCATCGAGGAGAAAAGAGGTTATTCTCTTGGGAACTTACATACATAGTTGCGGAAGGTTACAGGATTCTTGATTAATGGCGATGTATGTTGTTAAAATTTAAATGAAAGCACGCACGGGAGATATATGGGTACGTAGTAATCACAAGGACGACGACTAAACGAGATGTGTATATAAAAATAGCTCAAGTGGCACCCACATACTTTGTTTTGATTACGCTTTGCATGAGTTAATCAAGAAACAGAACAAATATAAACAGAACGGAAACTAAACTCGTATCAGCCGATAAACAGAATTACTGCCGAACGGATTTCCAATGAATGTTGCGCGTCCTTTTTCGTGTCAATTATCGGCGCCGAAATTATATACCAAAGCAAATGTTTGTTTATTCATTCGAACCGAAGTGTTAAACGCAAGAAAAAACCGATAACCGATAAACAAAGCCATAACTCACGAATCGAAACAAAGACTAAAGTAAACAACAACAACAAACGAAAAAAGCCGTAAAGAAGCAAAGACAGAAGAAAATGAAAGGATTCGATTTAGAACAGCGTTAAAAAGCAAAAAATTGGCGTGTCAACACACTCGAGAATATAACTTTCGACTGAAAAGTCCTTTCAATCATCCAACTGGATACTGAACATGAACTTCGTCGTATTGGCTTGGCACTTGTGCTTATGGCTGCTGCATATGTGGTAGGTATTTGCCATCATCCTTGGTAGCAGAAGCCAGAAGCACAACGGATGGAGAGAATAAAATTCAAAGCATCCAACCAAGGTGACTTGATGGAGCTCGCTAGGTACAAGGATGTATTACTTTAAGGTAGGGATAAGAGATGAGCGTATAGATGCGATTGCTATCGAATCAGCTGATTGAGAGAGAGCTTTTCTGTTTGGAGACTGTCTCTGCGAAGTTTTAGAGAGAACTGTTCTTTTCTGCTCGCTCTGCAGGTGCAGTATAAGAGAGAGAAGGTCTTGCAGAAAAGCCTGCGCAATAATACAACGTGAACGTAGCGGTTGCGGAACTCTGTCTGTTTTGTTTTTGAACTGTCAATTGGTTGGCGGTATTTATGACTGCATATTAAATTCATAGGTTGCATACAAATTGGTGCATGTCTATTGGGAGCATGAAGTAACGAGCTGGTTGGGCGTTTGCCTGGGTTGAGGATGCGATCGATTGACATAGTTAATGTCAGCAAAGACATTTGAAATAGCCCAATAAGCTATTTCATTCAGTGATTTACAGAGAGGGTTTCTGAAAAATAAAAATAAAAATGGAAAGTTGGTGCAACATTTTCATATGGGAGGCTAGGCATGTTATTTTTACCTTGTGACACATGAAGGGGACCTTCATTTGTATAACGAGTCGGGCGGCTGAATATCTAGTTGAAGCTTAGTTATACATAAATAGGGAAATTTAAGAAGCCAGACAACCCATAGACACTTAGGCGCGATTCAAAGCTGAACGGCTGCAATGGAAAGAATAGCAAGAGCCTTTGGCAAGTGGACATCCTTCAGAATATCACACAAACTTACACAGCAAGCATCAAGAGATGAAGACCAGTGGTATCAATAATCAATGTTGTGAAGCCATAATACAAAACACTTTTTTTTTCCGGACTAGCCCACGGAACCCCTATAGCTTGATGAAAAGCGCCGGCAAAAGCGTAGAGTTTGTAATTCCGAATTACAGAGGAGGAAAAATATCAATGCAAGGCAGCTCAAAATGAACAAACCCCTGTAAAGATGAACAATTGAACCACAATTAAACCTTGTAGAAGAGTCACCGTGTTGGGAATATGAAAACGCCATTTCTGCGTCTCCAAAATTGACATGGGAGTCAAGACTTCATGTGTTAAAATTGTGAGGCAAAACCAGAGGAATTTTTTTTTCAAAAGTCGGCCCTTTCTGTATTCAAAGACCATTCGTCCTTTAATCGAATTTGTAAAAAAAAATTCATTCGTCAAACTGACATGAAATATAAAACAAAACTGTATAAAATGAAATATTGACCTCACTCAGTTACAAAAAAACATGCTGATAGCACGTAGAAACCCAATATTATTTATTTATATGTTTTATTAAGGTTTATTACAGTTTATTTATGAAAGGAACATTTTTCTCTCCTACTCAATTATTCCTGTTCAACTGACTCCTTTAATGTTGAAGTTGAGTCGAACAACTTTTCTGTTTTGTTCAGGGTTACCGTTGATGTTACAATTAGTAATAGAGGGCGTTCGGAGTGTAAAATAAAAGGAAAGCTAAAAGATGTAGAGGAGACCTTAGGACGGGAGCGGATATAAAAACCAAATGAACGTCGAGAGTGGAGATCGCGACATGTTGGCGTGCCACGGATAAGCTCGCCTCGGGGGCAGTGATCTCAGAGATGTGGGGGAAAGTCGGCAATTTTGTCGATTTTTTTCTATCAAAAGGGGAAAATAGGGGGAAGGGATTTTTTGGGAGGAAAACAATCTAAAACAGGGAAATAAAACATTTAAAATTTTATTTAAATAAAGTCGAAAGACTACACTATTTTTAAAACTCATGTTGAATGCATTATTTCGCGTTTGGCGTTTCATATGTCATATCGATATCATCAACGAAAAATTTAAAACGTGTTGCGAATTTGTGAAGTGTACAGGTGTGATTTTAAGCAAACTAGAAGCAAACGTCGGCAAAATTTGAAGTTGTAAGTTAATAATTCTTATATTTCGATGTTGATTGCCTTAAATAAATTTTTGTACAGAAAAAAAAAGTTTGCAATATACTTTTTTTCTCTTTTTGGACAGCATACACTCACGTTTATGGGTTTAATTGCTTTGAAAATAGAATTACTTTTTATTTTTAGAAAAAAGAAATAAAGTTCGTTCCACCTCCAGCGAGGACGAAGAGAAAGACAAAAAAAAACAAAAGTGCATAAACGTCCCTATTTAAATAAAACATAAAATGTTAAAATAAAACTTAAATAAGCGGTTTTGTTTTTGGGGGAAAAAAAGGGATTTTTATTTTTGAAAAGGGGGAAAAAATATCGTTTTGGCTTTAAAAAAGGGTGATTTTTTCTGTTTTTAATCTGGGATCCCTGCTCGGGGGTGGCTCTTGTTCCTTTTACTCGACTAAATCGAAAACAAGTTCTTAATTAACTTCGATCGAACTGATGGTCTTACTACATTGAGGGCTCTAGAACGTATTCCAGCGAAGTGCTTCCTACCTTGGAGATCAGACGGACATTTTGTATTTATGCCTCGGCTCCACAACGAATTCTGCAAACGATTAAAAGCAGAGGAGGATATATTTAAGTTCAAAGTTCGAAGACTTTATTTTGTTGAATTTGTGTCATTTGCACTCTCGCCGCTAGAAAGTGACACTGAAGTCAATGGGCCTTATATTTCCAACCTTCAGCTTAAGTACTTTGTAGGTCAGAACGCATAATTTTTTGGCCTGGACACTGGTTACCGATAGGGCACTCATTTAGATCACGTTCTATTTCTTTTAAAAAATATACGTAAGACACTCGTCAAAATGACCAGAGAAACTTATTTTTTTTAAGCTTCCGTCTCGCTAAGACACTTCGACCTAGGAAGGTCTATTGTGCCGACCAAAGAAACAACAAGGAATTATTTTATTATTTATGTGAGAGGGGTTGTTGTACTGCGACCTTTTGGTCTATTGTACCCCCTGCTAACGCCTCAGTGAGGTATATGCCCTCATACGAGTTCCCCTCACATTATAATTCCTTTCGGAATCATTTTAGAGGTTCTTGTACTCTCGTTTCTCCTTGGCGGAAGAAATCCGTCCTATAGCACTCTCTCTAGTCCAGTTTCCTTTAAGAATCTTAGGATGAGAGCTGGCTCCAGTGACCGTATTTCCTCATCAGATAGTTGGTGCTTGCCCAAGTATTTCAGTCTTTTGTGGGTCAATGCCCCACACGATCCCAGCACGTGTTCTGGGATTTCACTGGACTCATCGCAGAATCGGCAGAGACCTTCTTCAGATATACCCAGTTTCCTGAGGTGTTCCTTGAGTCTACAATGCCCCGTTAGGAAGCCCGTTAGGATACGGACGTTATTTTTACTCATGCCGATGCAAGCTTGGAATCTTTTCCGGTTGTATTGTCCCAGAAGTTTTTTAGCCTGCCTCATGCCTTGAGTGTTGTGCCAAGTTCTTGCCCTGTTTTCTTTCTCTAGTTTCCTAAATTCTTCTTTGAGGGTGTGATCCCCTATTCCGCAGAATGGTTCAGGACCTATGAAAGCTTCAGATGCTCCCTTTCTCGCTAGGGAGTCGGCCATTTCATTACCCTCTATTCCCATGTGGCCAGGTACCCAGCAGAGGGTTATTTTCTTTCTCCTACCCAATTCATTTAATCTTTTTAGGCATTCCCATACAAGTTTGGATTGGATGATGTAGGAGTTGAGTGCCATAATTGCAGCCTGACTGTCTGACATTATAGCTATATCACAGTTGGTTATGTTTCTGTCGAGGTTGATTTGGACACATCTATCTATGGCATAGATTTCGGCCTGAAAGATGCTGGTACGTTTGCCCATTGGTTCAGAATATTTGGTTCTAGGCCCGCATACTCCCACTCCAGTTCCCTCATCAGTTCTTGACCCATCTGTGTACCACTTTGTTGTGTTATTGCTCAGCTTGTGAATTGTGGATTCGTTGCTCCAGTTCTTCTTGTTACTGAGCTTTGTAACAAAGTTCTTTTGGAAATCAAATCTTTTAATGGTATCGTCTCTAGGAAGGGCCAATAATGGGTGTTTTTTGACTAGAGCATCAAACTGTTTCAGTGTAATGCACTTTCCTCGTCCAATTCCTTCTTTGGCTATTCTTAGAATTGTTTTACTTGCACATTCCTCAACTACGAGGTGCAAGGGGGTCAGTTCCAATAGCACTTCCATAGCTGCAGTTGGGCAAGTTCTCATGGCCCCTGTAATACATAGGCATGCCAGTCTTTGCACTTTATTGAGTGTCTTCCAACAACAAGGAAAGAAAAAGAGATGTTGATTATGACAGAATGTAATTTTCATCCCCAAAATCTCAAACAACCTCAGAAGCTTACCAGTGATGGGGAATAATTCTAGCAAGCCCACCAACCAAACAACGCCCAAAATAAAGCAACACCTAGCATGTATCACAAAATGGCGTGGAAGCAACAAATGGTTGGTATTGCCGGGAAACTTTTCAAACTGACAAGTGATGAGCTGGTTAGCAACATATCCACCGAACCGAAGAACGCAAAACGTATCCGTGGCACCACTGACGTCGCATTACAAATGTATAAGAGATGCGGCCATATGAAGCTCTGCAGATGACGTAGGCTAAACCTTCAAAATTCGAGATGTGGTTTTAGGTGGCTGCTGAGGGACTGCTATTCGCAATTATATTAGCCCATCATGATGCGAGTGTAAGTTGAGTGGATTTATGGTTGCCACAGTTACTACTACCACATCCCAGGGCCCGCGGCCATAATACGTGCTGTGGTGTCTGCTCTCTGTTCACATGTGAAACTCAATCCATTTGACATGTGAACCTTGGAGCTATGGATTAGGATAGCTGGTAGAACCAATTTAAACCTCGAAGTATTCACGAAAGCTGTGTAAGCGAACTGGTAGGGAGAGGGAAATTTAAAGCATACATTTCACTGTGGAATGGTTTTGTATTCTTTTTTATGTCATCTGAAGGGTGTGGTTCACAATTTATCGACACGTATTCACAGATAGCGATAGAACTTTTTACACATGTAAGATATAGATCCAATTGTGGTAAGCTGCCTTCACAAATGCGAAAGCTAAGAAGAACAACAAAATACAAGCAACACACAGTTTAATTTCATTTCATAGAATTTTTAAGAGGAACCCACGGTCGTGTCCTTCATTTTATGACATCAATGGTGGACAGAGATGGCGCCATGGACTCTTGTTGATTTCCCCCGACGATTCTCCAAATAAAATTATCAATATGCTAATGATCAAAGTTTCTTAAAGGAGGAAGATAAAATGAAACCTATTTATTTTGACGACATGAGTCAGACAAAGTCTTCATGGCTTGATTTCAATGTGTACTTGTCATTTAAAAGAAGTTCGAGAAACGAAGTGCGCATTTGTCAGGCACATATACAAATGGCGTTGTTTCCTAAAAGTGTAACCAAATTCTTGAATATATAATTTTAATTGCGCGAGCTGTCGCGTTTTTATGGCCCAGCCATCTTTAGATGGTTTATGTGATACCACAGGGGACAAACAATTTTGCTAATACCTATGCCGACATATATATGATGTGTTTTTAGCTTTAGTCACAGTCTTAAGCTCCACGACAGTCGCTCAATCGATTACCGAAAATTGTTAGAAAAATAAGAAGATTTTTCTCTTAAAGGCTTAAGAAAACGATTGGTTCGATTTTGTGAATGAGGTTTTGAACTTTACAGGTTCAAGGTCGATATCTCAGACTTCGAAGGCAAAATAACAGCAGAAGAAAAACGTATTTCTCGCTTAGATCCTTGTTAATCCCTAATTAGGTTCTTAAGCTAAATTTTCTCTACAAACGTTACTTTAAAGTTACTCCAGATGATCCAGAAGAATTTCGTCAAGTGCTGTGCTGTGTAATCGGATAACCTTGCTTTTAAAACAAATGCAGTATTTCTGAAGAAAGCAAACACTCATCTTTATAGTAGTAAAATCAACTTTGTCTGGCTTGCTAGCTTTTCACAAGTGAACCCCTTAACCAATCCTAATATAAGCTAGCAAAAAGGTAGTCGGAATTAGTTGTTGCACCTCCAACTTCCATTCAAAATGAAATACCTTCAAAATCTTATACCCCAACCGATTGAATCTTTGGTACTGACTCGAGAGTGGTCTGAAGTATGCTGAATCCGGCTGAATTAAGAAACTTTCTCAATTCGGTTATACTCCAATGGTGTAACACGGGTTTTTTAATACTATAAATTTTACTTTTTCTATTATCTTTTGAATGCTTTGTTATTTTCTATTACTTTGGGAATTCCTTTTATTTCAAGATTGATTTATTTTTTAGTTCTCCTATAGTCAGTCGAATGCGTTTGACACATGACGATGGCATATTTCGGAAAATCTATTCTAATTTCTTTATTTATTACAAATAATATTTTCACTATAATTATTTTTACGTATTCTTTTTAATCTACAATCTTCTATTCTTTAAAAAAATAAATAGGAAGAAAAGTAAAATGTTAAGCTTTGTTTGCCAAAAACTTGTCGACTGTAACATATTTTATCCAGTTGAGTATATAATAAGATGAATTAAAGGGTTAAAAAGGGGGTATGAGAGAATAGGGTCATACACGGCACTAGGTACTGAAAGCAGAATTCTGACAAATAGTTACTGATAAAAGGAGGTTTAGACAACAATCCCTAGGGTGTTTCATTTTTGTAAAAACTTAACCCTTTTTTACTTAGATTTTGAACAAGCTATTTCATAAATCTTGTTTGCGCACATACTGCATAAATTGAGGTTAAAGACAAAATCGATATAATTCAAAGAGAGAATAGAACCAAGAATCAATAATCCATTTGTAATGTCTATAAATGACTTAGACTTTTATAAGTAAAACTGCAAAAGAGCATTTTCAGTTGAGATTTCAACCAGATTTGAAGTAAGAAAATTGTTTAATATTTTCAAAGAAGACATACAGCCTTATTTATAAACTTATTATGAAGATTGTATAAAGTTATGCATACCCTTTAAAGTGCCTCTAAACGAATAAACCCTATTTATAAAAACTGTTCAACGTTGTATAGAGCTTGTGTAAGCTAAATGCGCTTGGACGTTGTTTTTGTAGTGCCTGTATAGAGGTTGAATAGTATCGAAATGTCCTTTTGACTTAAAAAAATCTGTCACATTTTATTTTAAATGAAATCTAAAATAAATTGGATAGATTGTATCGTTTTTATTTTCAATTTTAAAGAGTCTACAAGTATCGAGGATAAGAAATATGTGCAAATATGAGTTATTTTAAAATGTTTTAAAAATTTGTTTTAATTTGCATGAGACTATCGTTTCATAGGAGTCCAAAATCTCCCAACTTTGTCTTTATATTTTCCCATTTGTTAATTCCTATTTGTATTTGAACTTGCATTTCTCACAAACTGCTTGTTTTTTTTTATCTTTTCGGACAGATATAATATGTAATAGATTTCTCCTTTTCAGTACCTTTTTTGAAGCAAGCCCTGCATAACGTATGCATGGAAAAATATTTTATAAATAAGATTTTTACTTATACACTGCATAACTATACAGGTGTTTAGGCTCGTTTAGCAAATTCTAATAAATAAGGCTGATAAAGTTTAGCTTTCTTTACTTTTCGAAGTCCATTAAGAAAACAGAAGAGTTTCAAATTGATCTAAAAATCTTTTATTGATGGGTAAAAAATGAGTAGATAAAATAAAAAAAAATCATTTCTTGCAAATATTATAGATGAATCATTTTTAGTTCAAAATTTAAAAGAAAAATATAGAAAAATTGCAATCATGATCTGTTATCTATCTTTATTTTCTGTGCGCTAGGTAAACTTGACTTTAACTAAATTTAATCTATTTATACATTTTTCAACTAAAGGCCACTTAGTTATGGAGATAAAATACTGTAACAAATCCTACACTGGGCTTGATGCAGTCCATTGATTGACATCACTGCAAAACATTCAACGGACTGTGAAGAAATTTAAAAGAGACACATTTTTATTATCTATCAACAAACAATCGGCCTAAGAAAATACTTTTCCTCATCCGATTTTTTACTGCATAATTTTGTAGTGCACTAGAATTTTAGTAAACTAAAAATTAATTTCTCAAGTCATTCAAATTATTTTCTTTTAAAAAATTGGTACTTTCTATATGTTAAATATATTGTAGCTTTAACAAATACCTATCCTAGACTCTAAACTGCTTAAAAAAAAACATACAACATACGTTTCCCATTCTACTTAAAGAATCCTTTTTTATCCCAACAACTTCTTAAAACTAATACTCACCTCTATGGTGACATGATGTCCTCTGCTCCTGTAGTTCTCATTATTCCCAGAACGTAGGTTCTTCGAGTCAATTTGCACGTTAGTCTGCATTGTTTGGCAATACTCTGCAAAAGATAAACAATCTAATTATGCAAGAACTGCAAATAATGGAAATTAATTATTAACAAACAAAATAGGAAAATATTTACACAGCCATATAGACTCAAGGACTAATCAGCTTCATCGTCCTTTTATGCGCAAACATAGGCTCTTTGCAATTAATAAATATTCAGCTGAACCAAAAGGAGCTAAAATTCAATCTGCTCCTTGTATCTTATTAAAATGCAAAAGTATTTTCGTGCACAATCTGCTTTCGCAATTAGCATTTTGAGACATCAAGCACAGCCTACTACGTCAAGATAATAAATAAGTTTTAATTATATTCACACCTAATATAAATAAACTTTGCACAAAGTTTGAATATCTAGATGGGCTGACTGCTGCAGAAAGGAAACTAAACCACGATTTCCTTGAAATCAGACTGCACAGCGCGAATATCTCGCTCACACTGTAATTTGTCAGCGGTTTACATTTGCATGTTTAAGGATCAAATTTAGACCCTTCTGCTAATGTATTTTGATTCCCGGCGAATTGACTATTCATTTTGATTAATGACCCAACACGTTGTGTGGACCTTATCACTTTTGAGTGATTTATTAGATTCCTGTGAAATTGTGAATACGATTCTGTTGTTTCCCTAACCGGTAATAAGACAAATATACATTGGTTTGTTAAGGGCTGTTCTTTACAGTAAGTACACGCAAAGCACATCACAATTTGTTTATTATGAAGTGCTTTCAATCTGAAACAATAAGAGTAGTTCGTTCGAGTGCAGTACATGCTTAATTTTCAGGCACAAAAATAAAAACACTCATTCGATATACAAGTGTCTGTGGGTTTGTACACAAAGGCTCACATTTAACGAAGGCACTTCAATAGCTCAGTTCGATTCCGGAAACATATTCAATGAGAATTTTCAAAAATCTGTGCGGATGCGAGCTGTACCATCCGTCAGCCGTATGCAGAAGTAGGCAACCAAACCATACGAGATTACACATGGGTGAGGTAGCAGCCATAAAATCAAATCCAGGAGGAAAGATGAAAGGGAAATCTAGACGCTGAGGAAATTGAAAATACTCGTAAATCGATCTTTGTTAGGGACACCTAAAAGCAAACGATACGTACAAACGATGTAGGTGGCTAAATATTTTGTCTTTGGTGGATGACTCTTTTACAATTAACTGAAGTTTAGGGTAGCAAAGAAAGCCGAAAAGCGATTCGTTGCTTCGCATCCTTCGTTCTTTTCGAAAGGCGTATGATCTTTATGACTTCATATTCGGTTCTATATATTAGCTCTTTTTTAATAAAAAAGGGGAAAACGGGAGAAAACCTTAGAAAAAAGTGGAAAAAATTTAAAATCTCTTTGAAACTTAAATTGCTTAAAAGTAAAATTATAACGCATTTCCGTTACAAATAAATTTCAAAGTTTACTCAGAATGAAATGTTCACACTAAATATGAAAGAAAACAGCCCATCGAACCTCAACGCAAGAATTTTTGTGTATCTGAATGCATTCACTCGACTTGACAAAATGGCCGCATTCAAGAATCTAGTTATCTTAAGTCGCCTAGATTGGTCTGAATCAGATGTAACCTGAACGTACAAACTAGATTGGTCGGGAACGAAACTTTTTCTACGTCAGCCACATATGAGAACTGTCAACTTAGTACTCAGCCACGAATTTCTTGACTAGATTCGTCGGCTACCCCTCCATAAACGTCAACTGAAACAGCTGCTCTTATGACCGATTTCCCCCAATCAAAACCGAGATACATCTAGTGAGAGAGCTGTCAGACTTACTAAACGAAAGATACTTGAACGACCCCAAATTTCAAATTCAAATTTCATAAAAAAACACAAAAAAAAAGGGGAACTTTTTTCGAATTTAGGGGAAAATGATTACCTTTGCTGATAAAAAAAAGTCTTCACAGCCTGTGACATCGTACAATTTTGGGTCAATTTAAAAAGCGCTAAAAATTTTGAACAAAAGCCTGCATATGTTACCATTGTGCGTTCTCCCACATAGCAGTGCCACTGCAGAGCGTTATTTTTCTAGTTATAATTTAGTTAAAAATTATACAAGAAATATTTTGAATATAGATACGGTCTATGCAATACTGCAGTCCAAGGAATTATTCAGGGATCAGGGAAATGTATATTATCCGCCTGAATCCTTATTAACATATGCAAAAACTTTTTTCTATCACAATGCCAACCGTTATCCAAAATAATTTTTAAATGTAATATAGTTCTTATTTTTCTTTTTTATTGTAGGTAGGTACTAAAGGGTGATTTTTTAGCTGGTTTGGTTTTGGCAACACTGGTTTTGACAGCTGACGTGTGTTTAGTACCTTGTGTCACTGTCAAACAGCTTCAGTTTGGTTTGCAATTTAACCATGGATCGTCTTACAAATGAACAAGGCTTGCAAATTATTGAATTTTACTATCAAAATTCGTGCTCGGTTCGAAATGTTCATCGCGCGCTGCTTCCATTTTATGATCGGCATTCTCGACCTTCTGAGCAGTCTATTCGGAAGATTGTGACCAAATTTCGCACCAAATTTCCTTTGTTGGACATTAAACCACCAACACGTTTACGTACTGTGCGTAGTGAAGAAAATATTGCGGCCGTATCAGCTAGTGTGACAGAAGACCGCGAAATGTCGATTCGGCGCCGTTCCCAGCAGTTAGGCCTTTGTTACAGCACTACGTGGAAAATTTTGCGGAAGGATTTGGGCGTAAAGCCTTTTAAGATACAGCTGGTGCAAGAACTAAAGCCAGCCGACCTACCACAACGCCGAATTTTTGGTGAATGGGCTCTTGGAAAGCTGGCCGAGGATCCGCTTTTTTATCGAAAAATTGTGTTCAGCGATTAGGCTCATTTTTGGTTGAATGGGTACGTAAATAAGCAAAATTGCCGCATTTGGAGTGAAGATCAGCCAAAAGCATTGCAACAGCTACCAATGCATCCCGAAAAAGCCACTGTTTGGTGCGGTTTATGGGCCGGCGGCATTATTGGGCCATATTTCTTCAAAGATGATGCGAATCGCAGCGTTACTGTCAATGGTGAACGCTACCGAGCGATGATAACAAACTTTTTTTTGCCCGAAATGGAAGTTCTTGACTTGCATGATATGTGGTTTCAACAAGACGGTGCCACATGCCACACAGCACGCGAAACAATGGCGCAATTGCGAGGCGAGTTTGGTGAACAGTTAATTTCACGTTTCGGGCCGGTCAATTGGCCGCCTAGATCGTGCGATTTGACACCATTAGATTATTTTTTGTGGGGGTATACCAAGGCTAATGTGTATAGGGACAAGCCCGCTTCGATTGACGCACTGGAAGCCAACATCCATGCATTCATTCGTGAGATACCGGCCGATATGTGTGAAAGAGTACGCCAAAATTGGACTCAGCGGATGGGCTACCTGAGACGCAGCCGCGGTCAACATTTGCATCAAATTATCTTTAAACATTAAATTGCAAGGTTCAAACTATCGATTCAAATAAATATTTCATTCATTTTTTCGAATTTTTTGTGTTTTTTTTTTAAAAAAAGTTCTAAACCTCTTAAAAAATCACCCTTTATATACCTACTTAGTAATATGTAATATTAATTTTAGTTTCTGTGATTATTTTTCGAGCTGTGTTATTATATGTATTTAATTTTTTCTTAATTGTTTAGTTATGAATTCATGTTTATTTACTTAAAAAATCATCATAAAGTAATTATTCGTGTTTTTATTTGTTTTTTTTTTTAAATTGTACTACATTGTACTACTTTTTAAAAACCCCCGTACTACATTTTCGACCTCTTGGGGGGGCAGCGCTGATTGGTCTACTGAGATGAACACAAATGTTAAGGTCCGAAGAGTCTTTCATTTTACGGCAGATATTCAACGCAGGAGAGACCGTTCCGAAGTGTTCCCCCTAAGAAGAAAACAACCTCACACCGAGAGCAGATATTGTAGGAGCGGGATGACTGACTCTATTTTGAAATTTTCTAGCCGCTGCCTGTTTAAGAATAGATAAATGAAATCCACAAAAATGGGTCCTCCATAAATCATTACAAGCAAGGTCTACCTTCGCAAATTTGTAAGGAAAACACATGTTCTATATTTTGAAATGAAGCGTTCGCATTTGTGTTCGCTGCTATGGACTTGACTTAAAAATCGGTTGGAAGGGTTTCATCCTTATCTGAGTATTTTTCCAAAGTAAGCGAGGCATAACGAAACAATTACTTATCATTTCAATATGGATACTTCAGTTTCCTCCATCTGTAGTCACTCACATGTCCTTCCAAGTCGTAGCATTTTTTCTGCCCTTGTTTATTTTTGTAGCTCTATTAACTTGTTTGCTTAGACAAGCACATATTTACACAACTTAGCCACACACAGCACACACACGGGCGATAACTCCAAGTTGACGTTTATTGGATTTGTCTCATTGTTTATCTTGCAAATAGGACGATACTTAACGACATCTATCAAAGGAGCAGGAAAGAATAGTCTGCGTTTGTTATTTGACAACTAATGTTCCTTTTCGTTGTCGAGTCGTGTGTACTCTTTCCGACTTATTGCCTTGTAGCCGGATGGAATTGTGTTGACATTCGCAGTTTATTAGGGTAGAAGGATAATGTTAATTCTACTATTGGAACAGGGGAGAACTTCCTTTAAAATTATTATTCTCTCAGCTTAACCCTAAAAATAAAAACAAGAAAAAAAGAAGCAGGCCAACCAAATGATTCAAAATGACTAATTAAAAATCACTATACAAACAGGAGTGGTTTCCTCTCTTGGTCTCAATGTGGCCCACTTAAATATGTACTTTTCCTTTTTTTTATAAGGTTCGATGTGGATTTAATTTAATTAGAAGTGCGGCCTGGTTTCAATTAATTTTTATTCACATTATCGCGACACTTAGTTGTGTCATCGTTTAACCCAAAAGCTGGTATGGTATGGGCTCCGTTTAAGTGCTGTACAAGTATTCGCCGACATCACATCGCTGAAAGTGTGTATATGGTTAGAATATTCTAACTTCGTGGTTTCGGGTGTAATTCCTTTCTCAAAGGGATTCAGAAGAAGCCTCTGTGAAAGTGCCTTTGCGTGTGTACGGTACTCAGAATTATTTTGCGCCTCATTTAAGGCATTTTATTTTATAAATTTAGAATGAGAATTTCGTCCTTGGGTGAACATATGGACCACACAAATACGACGGAGTATATGCGTGTACATTGTGTGTTGCTACATATTTTATTTGGCAATGGTAAGAGACGTCGCCTGAATTCAGGACAGAGGAATTGATTTGATTTACGATGCGCATACGAAATTGAGACCATGGTCTAAAAGGATGTAAAGGAGCTGGCGAAAGAGCATTTAAATAAAATTGGATGTGATTCTCGAGTTCTCGATCGAGGGCAATACGTGTGTGCTTGTTCGGGACAATGTAAGAATACGAATTTGTTTTGCAGTAATTTCAAAAAGGGATATAAACATAAATCTCGTATAAATGTACTAAAAAAAAAATTGTCGAGACTGATTTTGTTCGCATTTACAAAAATTTGGCCGTTTTTCACATCCTATATAAATAACGCCAAATGTGCCATTCAAATAACCTCAATTGGATTGCTCTGATTTTGAGTGTCAAAAGTCGAAATACAGTCAGAGTGAGAGATACCTCACGTCACAATATTTTGCGGAAGACACCAACCTATGTTCTGTTTGGAGGGAACTTGCTTTCATCGAAGTTGTAATAGAACGCATTCTTTGCAAAAAGATGGTGGTTGCGTTTCTTTTTTGAATATACACTCATTAAACATTCTTCTTGGGCGAATCTTGCTTTTTCACACTACTAGCTGTTGTTTGGCTTATTAGATAAGTGTTTGCATACTTGCATCTTGATATAATTAGTAGAGGCCATATTCGTTGCTAACTATCCATATTTGGATAATTGTCAGTTTCATATCCATCAATAACACATTTTTTGATTTTTAAGTTGTCACAGATTGTTTAGGTACACTCATGTTCAAAGTGTTCAAAACGGGAACGATGAACGATTCGATTGAACGATATGAAGAAAAATAAAAACGATGTCGTTTTGTTCAATCGTTTCGACGACTATATCGTTTCATAAATTACGCCCTGTTGTTTTCTAATACAATTTTTTAGTAGGCTGATGATGGAAGTCGGATCTTATTGGTGATCGAAAGATGATCACAGTTGAATCGTTTGCAAGGGGATATTTTTGTAAATGGAAAAAATAGCCTGCCAATTCATTTCAGTATAAATCGCACGCAGGATTCCATAAGAGTTTTAAGAACCTATCGCTTCCGTCTTTGAATTCCAATATGCCAAACAACGAAACAACTTATATAAAAAATTATATAGCTTATGTTACTTAAATTGCTGCAGAAAAATAATGAAACCATGGCGCACATCTTTTCTACAAGAAAGCTGTCATGTTTTCTCTTCTATGAACTCGCACTACCTGTTATATCTCCAGAAGCTCTGCAATTGACAAATCTTTATCTTTATGTCTATATTATCCGCGAAGTCATTTCACTGAGAATTGTTTGGAAAAGTTTGGAAATTAACCGTCCACACTGAAGTGAATAGATATTACATTTTTTGAGAAAACTGTCAATTTAGTCTTCGAAAGATCCCATACTTATATAAAAATTATTTTTTAGTAAGCATCCATGGTTGCATGCAATCATTGAAACAGAAAACCAATCAAAAACTAAACAAGATAAAGCAGAGAAAACCATTAACCATTTCATTTAATCAAAAGTGCATAGAAATAAATAAGTATATGCACAGAAATATGTATTTTTATATGTTTATAAATGAAATAAAAATGCAATACTTTTCAATTTTGTGCGTACATTTATACAAATTTGTGTTTGCTTGCATTATTATATTGAATAAATTCAGAAAACAATTATAATTTACTAAAATAAATTCATAATTATAAACTCTTAGGCGGAAGAAGCGGACATTTAAATTAGCTCCTACTACGAAATTTAATACCATCATTTTGGATGGTTGGGCAACACTGCTCTTCAAAATGAATTAAGGGAGGAATTATTTAGCTAATGCCCGAGATAAATTTGGCTTTCTCAACATTAACATTTGACTCTTTAGTAAGCGATATTCTGGCAGCTATTTTGTTTATTGGTAAAGGGATTTTGGAAAGTGTGGAGTCTTTGCGTGAGCTGCCAGACTAAAGTTGATTATTGGTTGGTACTGAGCCCCTTGGAAAGAAATGCAAATGGAGTAAAACCTCCCCTTCTCGCCCTACCCTACAAACTCAACTGCATGAGCGTTCTAACGAAACTATGTAGACATCTTCGTCTTTAATCCATAAGCCACCAGATCTTGGCAGCCAGATGATGGATGGCTCTAAAAATGGGGAACTACTTACGAAAAGAAAGTCTAAGACTTAGCCAAAGCTTTGTAGAGAAAGGACTTTCTATATTTAAAACTTATTGCCCAAACTGTATGTCCGATAAAATCTTACGAACTATTGTACCGATTTACAAATTTCTTTCTGTAAATTGTATGAAATAAATATGTACAGGCTTAAGCCTACTTTTGTTTTAGGAATACAACATTTTTCATTTGATAAAATTATGCTTTCGGGCATTTAAACGCCTAGCAAAGCTGGCGTGGATCCACTAGTAGTTCAATATGAACCTGTTGTTTTTTTTTTGTTTTTATTCACCAAAGAGAATCAAAAATTAAAAACAAATCCAAAAGACTGGAAATTCAAACTCGAAGCATACCTGCATTAAAGTGCGCCAGAAGTGTTTCCATTAGGGCTTATGCAGTCAACTTTGCGGGAGGGAAATAGCCTCGACAGCATCTTCATATGCAAGCTCACACCCATTGTGTTTAGGAAGTCAGTTCTACATGCTATACTCGCTTCCGGAAGTTTCCCATAGTTCTAGGCATACCTTTTCTACAAAACTTACTCTAAATAGCGATACATTATATATGATATTTTAGGGGTTTTTCTGAGCTTGAGTATTATGAGCGCGCTCTGAAGCGAGCGTGCTCAGATTGTTCTGAGGTATTTATGAAACACACTGGACCACATACCTGTCATTTGTTGTAAATATATGTATAAATTGAAAATTTATTAATAATTGTTATTTATTAAATTGGTTTATAGGTATTCAGTTCCAGAACAACAAGGTTCGTCCGCCATTTCAACTATGTTGCTTATCCTGTTTTTGTTTCTGTCAAATGTGACTGGAAGTGTGTAATCAGCCTTTCACTCAAGATGCTCAATTTAGTCTGCGCTCATAGAGCGCGCTCTGATGGTGCTCTGAACGAAAAAAGAAACACAAATTCTGAGCTCTGATGTATCTGATGAGCTAAAAAAGAAACACGGCCTTTATGTATAACAATTCAGGTTGTGCTCTGAACTAAAAAAGAAAAACGCCTTTTGTGTGCTACTTCTTTCAAAGATGGGCAGCCAGGCATACTATATACCATTTCCAGCAATTTGTTTGGCATTTTGATCCACTTCCAGAACGGTGATAAATACGTGTCTTAGGTGTCTCTTAACTTGAATCACTCAATCGACTAAATTTAATTTCTTTAAATAATCCCCAAATTTCTCAGTGCATGAGCACTTAATCAACGCTAGTCCTTCTCATTAAGCTCAAAGCAAACTATACACAAGCACCGGCTCAGCACTTTGCATACACCCGTACCACTAACGACTTAAAGGCCAATTCAAAATCGCATTCAGCCAGCCTGCCACGAAGTCTGACGAATTAAGAACGCACCAGAGTCCTTCGAAAAAACCGCAACACAAAAGTGGTCAACTAATCTAAATTATCCACTCAAGGCGGAATGTCTGAGCGCCCAGTGTGGGCGCCCACTTTAATGTCTATTCTATCGATTCATTATGCTGTCGTGCCATTAATGACCCACTCGAAAAGTGCCAGAACATCAGTATGAGAGAATGAATTTTGCCGCCCACTGCCACCCACCAGCCGCATACTCTGTCGCTTAGACTTCCGGTTCATATACGAAGTCATAGGACCTAAGTATGGGAAAATGGGCGTTTGTCGCTCAACCCACTCCTTCAGATTGAATTGCTTCAGCGGGTAAGAGCAATGGATGTCATTTCTTATTCCGATGTGCGGCGGGTATGGGTGGTGTCGAAGAAAAGGATATTCCCCCAAAAGCACTAATATATTTGAGGCCTAAGTACAAGGACGCCTTCTGGTAAATCTGACACTTTAAACCGCCAGAACGCTTGGGTGTAGTAACATAAAAGTGCGTAAAATACGTTCTACGAGGGTTATGTCCTTTTGGTTGGGCGGGGGTCGTTTTCAAAATATTAAAATCTCTTTGACATGGCACTCGAATAATATCCAAGTTTTGCATTGCAGCCACTTAAAGATTACTTTGCATCAGAACACACAAAACACACAAATCAAGTTGGAGTGTGTGTGGTTTTTTTTTGTTCTGTCCGTGAAATTCGTAGAAGTTGACTCCAAGCTCGAGGTTATGACAGCTGAGCAACTGAAGTGTCGTTGGTGAAATGCTTAGGGCTGTGTTGGTATCTTTCAATAGAGCCCTCCCGTCGGGTGAACGTGCACTAAAGGAGATGATGGCCATAGATGTGGAAGGACTAACGAAATGGCGAAATGAGGCAAACCGTGAGATGGAAGAATGTGGATGAGTTGTTTTCGGCAATATCCACCCGGTGTAAGGATTATACATAATATATCTGTGAACATATTTAACCCCTGGTGTCTGTGTATAATCCGAATCCATATTGAAGGACATTCGGCTGCGAGAGGTATTAAATTGTCTTCACTTTTTTAAGATGTCACTGGAGTCGAATTGAATCAATCCAGGCATTCACAAGCAGACGATGTTGTTGGGGTTATATACTCGTACCTACCTACCTACAGGCAGAGCAGCAATTTACTTATATCTCCGAGTTTGATTTTTATGGAATTTCATTATAGCGTTGTGCCATTTGCAGGATTTAGGTTTATTGCAAATTTATCAAGATCTTTTGTGTGTGGTTGTGCTTATACTGTCGCGTTGATTTGGGTGACTTTTATTTCGGTTTTTCTCTGTTACCTTGTTCATTTTAAGGAAAACTGCTGTCATGCATGAATTGATGCGATAAAAGGGTCTGTATTTGTGCACTCATTTTAAAACACGAGCACCCAAGAAATGGTAAATTCTTCTAGAAGTGCATATTTTAATTGCGTCTTTGTGAACGATTTGTAGCGAATGTTTCGAAACTCTTAAATGTTTGGTTTTGGATTTGAATAAAATAAGACCAAGAGAAGAGTGAAAAGCCATATATCAACAGATAAGTAGGTTAGGTCGAGTAGGGTTCTGAAATAGTCGCAAGAGACCAGGCGTCATCCCAAGGAAACCATTACGGTTAAAGCCTAGCCTATAGTCGGCCAAATACTAGATTTCCCTACAAAATTTAGGTTTGATCTCAATTTTGTTTGAGAGCCAACCTTCTCTAAGTTATTAAAGAAGTACCCCCCGAGGTGCCTTCTTCTTCCCAGCAATTGTTTGACATTCACCGCGAAGCTGGGAGATGTCTCCCATTACTAGAAGATCCTCGCAGTATACGGATTAGCTAAGTTCAGTCTCATGCCCATAAATGCCCAGAGGGTATCCCTATCCCTACCGTTTTCCTTCACTTTCTTCTTGAGAGAATCATTAATTCTTCAGAATTTCTTAAAATCTTTTAAAAAAAAAGTCACACACCAGTGGATTTTTGTTGCCGTTTACCTGTCTGTCTGTTTTAAATGTGTTTTAATAAAAATTAGATATGATTCCCGTAAACTAATTTTGTTTAAATATCACTATAAATTAAACTGATTTTGATCTCCCATAAAAATTCGATTTGAATGTACAGTAACATTTGAATAAAATGTTTCACTTCTGTTTCCTAGCTTGAGTTTGAAGATGTTTGAAACTCTAAGAAAATATGAGCAATCAGCAACCACAATAAAAGCAAACAATTCATTGACCAAAAGGAAGGAAAACGAGTTACAACTTCAACAAAAATAAACGCTTAAAACTTAAGCATAATTTGATTTATTTCTCCATATAGTTTAGCATATTTATTTCTTAATTTTGCATATCCCGTTAATAAATTTCTGGCAACACTGCCTCCGGTAGTTGTCACATTCATTCATCGTAGTTATCTTCAGTCGACTAGATTCTTCTGGACTAGATTGGTCTGTTACGTCAGTTTTCCTACGTCAGCCATATAAATGCGAACTGTTAACTTAGAACTCAGTCACGAATTTCTTGATTAGATTCATCAACTACCCATCTATAAACATCAACTGTAAGAAGCTGTTTATGTGACAAATCTAGGCCAATCAAAACTGAGACACATCAAGTCATGAAGCTGTCAGACTAACTAAACTAGATACCTGAACGTCCCCAGTTCAGAGCTTGAATAACTTATAACAACAAAATTAAAGCTGGCGATGATTTTTTTATTGAAATTTGAAGCAGTGCTCCCATGTAACTATTATATAACATGTACTTGTATTTTAATTCAAATAGAAATTGTGGTTTTCTCGATATGAACAGCTCTTTAAAACGAAAGACGCTGTCATTTTTAGAACATCAATTTTACTCCAAATGCATTTTGGTCGAAATCAATTTGCCCCTTTACATATAATCTATAAAAAAAAAATTTCAATAAATGTCTATAATTGAAGATTTTTTATACAATAAATTAAGGCCGGTTTAATTCACTCGAAGTTGAACACATAACTTGGGGATTATTATTATCAACTTGAGAATTTGCTTTTATTCACTCAAAGTTGACTCGCTCAATTTCGGATCTGAGAAAACCGAAAGTTGGTCAACTTTGGATTCGCTCAACTCCCCGAAATAGAAGAAGTTAGAAAAGCAAACTTGGGGTTTTATTTATATATTGATTTTTTTTGTGGGATTTTGACTCTTCAAATCAAGCGAGGAAAGTAATTATTATTAATAAACATTTGAAATAATATATCGTTTAAATTATTGTTGCGAGAATTGGCCATAGTCTGATTCGAGCAGTGAAGAGGATGGAGAGGAGGAGAATTTGGCCTGTGAGAGACGGCAATACAAGATAATACCACGGTGACGGACTTGACGACCATGACTTTACCTATCGTTTCCGTCTCTCAAGGCGGGCGACGATGATGGTGTTACATCTTATTATGAATTCGATGCCGTGCATCTGGAGAAGGTATTGTGCATCGCAAAAGAGTTGGAATTTATTGTTTATTTTATTAAGTTCGTAATAATTTTTTGATAGATCGTGTAAATTAAACCAGTAGCAAACTTGCGCTGGGAACTGCTGCAAACAGCATATATAACTTTTTCGCGAAAGCAAAATTCCCTCGAACCAATTTGATTTTTATATGAATATTTACTCTTTAAAGCGAAAACCATAAACAAAGAATAAAATATAAAGTATGGTTTGCCTGTAACGAAAATGACGGCCGAAATTCAAATGCAAAGTTGAAACTGACATATTTTGTGTCATCTGCCACAAATATCCCAGGGATATTTCTGAAACAGCAAGTAAGCCAACTTTTGAGTTTTCGACTGTGGAGCTGAGAATTAAGGTAGTGAATAAAAGCAATTTTCAACTTGCCGCTCAACTCTCTCATTCAAATCAACTCGGAAGTTGGCCAACCTCGGAGTTATCTGCAAGTTGAAAAATAGTGAATAAAACGGCCCTAAAGCAAATCTGTCAATTTAGAAATTTGTACAGTTTTCAAAAAAAAAAAAAAACAATTTTAAAAAATACTCCTATTCGGATTTTAAGCCGTCATGTTAACAATGGTTTTCCTAACTTCCCAACTTGGTTCAAATCGAGAACGGTACTCAAAGAACAATCAAACTTATTTAAAACAATTATAAAAGTACCGTTAATATTCGTAATAAAGTGCAAAAAGACTTCACGAGCATACGGACGGAATTGCGAGACACACTTTTTATTAACATCTCGTATTTGAAATTTTGTAGAACTAAAATATCTACTAAAAGGTAAGTATACGAAAAATTTAAGAAAAAACTATTCATTGTAAGTTAAAATATTTTGACAGGATGAACAAATTATTTATTGCGAAATGGATGATTTCAGTCCATTTCCCAACTTTTAACAATTTATGCCTGGCGAAAATGAATTTGCTATACAGCTTTTTTTTTTTGTTATCCCTATAATACTGAGCTGGTAACATAGTAATTCAGCTATACTCAACCTGCGGCCCACCAAGCTTTTCCAACTGGCCCACCTAACACAGTTAAATAACTAATATACTATAATAGAACTAAAGAATCGTTTGCCAAGATTTTTTTTATAACAACAAATAAACCATTAAATTTAAATAACAGTTCTTATTAATAGCTGAGCACCACAGCTAAAACGCCTTTGTGGCCCCTATTGAAAAAAGGTTTGGTATGGCTGTGCTAATTTGTTTTATTTTCCCACATTTTTTTATAAATAAATGGCTCCACTGGCCTCCATATTTTATCAATGGTAACACTGGTACTTGGTACTTGCTTGTAAACGAATAATATCAATAAACTATACTGCTGGAGACCATATCGAATCGATTATGGAAAACATTTTCTAGAGGTGTTCAATCGAGGGTTCTTATGTTTTGGGGGACCCTTCTTCGAATATTCTTCGTTTCACCCAATGAAGAGTAACGCCTATCCTAACTCAATGACATGCACCAAACACGGTCCTTGACATTTTGATAGCCTATAGACTGCACGGCAATAAGATGTTACTGATGCTACATGCCCTCACACTCACTAATCTAATCTTGACTAATGACATGAATCCTTTTAGGTCGAATAAATCGTTTACACAAGCTTGAGTATAGAAATACCTTCTTCATCCTATCTGATGGTGGTTAAGGGTGTTGTGAAGTAGTATATGTAGGTATTTTGTTTAAGGCCAGTGCTTTAAAGGGTGCATAAAAAAAAAGGAAAGCCCTTACGAGCTCTTGGCTTACGTGTGTAGCAGAGATATTTGTATGGCTTCAGTGCCATAAACACTATTCATACAAATTTATTGCAGTTCATGCACACATGAAGACGCTTTAAAGTAACGTTGGCTATTACCCATCAATATTGCTCCAATCAGCTACGAAGTTAAAACGTTTTAAGTGAACTTCTTTCAATGCCTTCATTATACGTTCTTCGCATTTTGCGTTTCCTTTTTACTTGTAATTTAATTTCATCTTTCAGCTGCTTTAAGTGATTCAACGTTTGGACTAATTGCATTATCGCTCTTCTTCCACAGCTTGAAAGAGTGTATCCCTTTGCCAAACTACATGCTTAAGGGATTGTTGCAAATTTAACGAAATAAAATCCTTAATGTTGCTTTGCTTCCAGTTGATCCATTCCAGCTTAGCGCACATAGCAAGCGTAGGTAGTAAAACTGTCGTAAACAGGGGTAGAGCAATTTCATTTTATTGTGTGGAAATCAAGAGGGAAATCGAATGGTGTAAGCAATTGATTGTTTTTCCAGCTATCGGTAAAATCAGGCGTATACAATGATTCGTTGATGGCGTCGTTTATATTAACGGACTAATTTTTTATTCTAAATTTTTCTACCAAGCAGTTATGTAGAAACTTCTCTAACAATATCACAAAAGAGAATTCAAATCAAACAATCGGGTGGACGGCAATATCAGACAGAATTCAGTGTCACTGTCAACGTCAGTTACGAGGATCATCAGAGCAGCTGCTGTCAGTCAGGAAAAGACAATTTTTAGCGAATAACACGATGTAAGGGATTATAGGGTGCGACAAAAACCAATATAACGAATACGAAAATGGGGGTCATCGCATCTCATTTTTAGAGAAACTTTAACCTAACACTCAACATAATACTCGTTTGAGGTGCGGTTATTGGCTAAAGGTGCGGTTATTGGCTTTTAGTTGTGGAGTTGAGATGTATAGGCGCTAGGTGCGAAATTTGACTGGGGAAGAGGTGTCCGGGGATGAGTTGAACCCGACCCATCGTTTGAGTTGTTGTCTATCTATGTATGGTATTTATTGTGGAAAATAAGTGTTGCCATGTTACAAAACAATTTGTGTTCGAAGTTAGTGGTGCTTAATTGTTTTTGGAAACCATTTTGCGAAATAGAGGAGGAGCTACAAAGGCAGGTTAGCTATATACATAAAAGAGTAGCGTGATTGAGTTGACAGACATCGTACAGGCCAAACCGCTTATTTTAGGTTCATGAAACTTTCAGGATATGTTCCACTAGCTGTGTAGACGCGCACTCAGAAGGGAGATTTCGATGCGACCCTCCCTGGCCTTTTTAGAGATGGTTTTCTGTTACTCCTTATACGTTAATCGTATAAACTTTAAATTTTGTAAGTTTATAGAAAATACAAAACCATCGAATACCTATTTCGCCTTTTTTTTTTTTTCAAAATTCGCCTTATAAAGGTTGAAAAAGAGGATGAAAACTTTTTTATTTTAACCGTACTTCACTCAACCTGCTATTACATTCATAAAGCTTTGTCCAATCCAAAAAAAAAAAACTTAAAATGCTCCTTAGTCAATACTTCCCCGAGTATTCTAAGCCATCATTCATCTTTCTGCTCCTTCCAGAGGCTGAGTTAGAAGAAATTAAAGACAGATCTTATTTAATCAACAAGAAACTTAGATTGATTTCCCGATTGCCAGCTATGATTGGGGGTGAGTGGGTTGAGTATATCGTAGATCGTACCCATGTATAGCATTATAGATGAATACACATACACATACCCACAGCCACAGTGCAGGTTCGGTTTCTTGACAATCGTTAGTCTTCATAGTGTTAGTAGCTGTTTTTTATTATCAGCTATGATCCATATAGATCATCGATTTACATGCATTTACAACAACAGCACATGATCCTGCTTCTCATCGAGATCACGAATGATGATCTTGTTTTATTTTTAAATGTTGGTGTGCCTGTAAACGATAGCCATCACGTTGCCAGACTAAAAGTTGGAATACAAAAAATCAATTGATTTATTTCGCATTCGAATATACTCCCTCTCAGTATTCCGAGTTATTTTGTTTTTCTCGATCTATAAAGGTATGTCCAAACCAGCCAAACATTTGATAAACAATTAAATACCTACATGTTCCATATTTATTTCTAAAACACTTATTAAACAAAACATTTTTTATGAAATGTTTAGAAATATTTTGCTGGTTTGGATCTGGACACCAAAAAAACTTTTATGAAATGTTTCACAGTTAACCAATCGTGATGGGAAATAATTTTTGTTTTACAAGTATTCCTGCAGAAAGTAAGCGCTGTTTTTCGATTATTATTTGTTTTTAAATAAAATTAAAATGTCCAGAAAAGCTTTGAATACCTAATAAGAAAGTGATTCATTTAATACGATTATTTGAATTAAATCGCATGACGCGTGATTGCCGAGACCAAAATTACAAAAATAAAAACTTTACTCGCTGCTAATAATCCCACCACATTATTTTCTTCTAGTCCAAAACAGGATAAAGTTGAAACATCTCATAAACATTTACCCCCGTATTAATAAACAAATATGCAAATGTAAGTTAGCTAGTAAACGTCAGTCAGCATACAAAAATTTTACGTAATTGCTGAGTAACGAGTTGATAACTTTTACGCAGTGTTTATTAATACGGGGGTTAATAAATTAATTTCAGAAATCTTTTATAAATGTTTATAAAATCTGTCCGATTTGCCTCAGAAACATTTCATAAACATTTCTGAAATGTTTTGGTGGTCTGGACACACCTTAATATGCCAAGATATAGTTCAAGCGTTAGCAGCAAAATATTGTTCATGTGTTTCATATTTGAACATAAAATACTAAATTTGTTTCACAAAAATATATTTGAAAAGAAAAATTATGCAAATTTGATTCAACATGGTAACACCCCCGAGTTCAAGTGAAATGACATGTGCCTTGTGTGACGTCACATTGAGAAGAATATTTGCAATATGGCTGGTGGCAACATGAAGTTTGAAATACCCTGTATTATCTGTTTTGTTTTTGAAAGCAACTGTTCCCACAATTCAAAAATTAAACTTTTCAATGATCCGTTCTGTTTTATTTTCGTGATCTGATTCGGATCAGATCACGCTGATAATAAAAAACAGCTAGTGTTACGACTTGACGTTCCATATTCCATTCCGTATCGGTTTTGGACTTTGGGTTGTGTGAGGCGGGCATGCTAGATGCGAGCAGCGTTGCCACTAAAAACATTAGCAAATGTAGTACGTTAGCCAACAAAATGTAGCATTTTCAAGAAAAATGTAAATGAAATTTAAATTAAGTAGTATAACACACAAAATATGTTATGTTTCTAAAACAGTCGGACACACTTGCAGTTTTTTTGCACTATTATAATTGGAAATGTGTATGGGTAGAGTTCATGTCTGACAAGCAAATTCATATTGCAAACAAATGACTTGTGACAAGCGCGACAAAAGCGTTTGCCAGACCTACATTCGACCCACGAAAATTGGTTTTCCAATTCCTTGCGATATCTTTGTGTGCGAGTTGAAGATTTGCACTATACCAAGTTTTTAAATCTATTTATTTAGTTATAAAAGCAAAAGGGGCAAAAGAAATGTAGTACATTAGGGATTAGGGTAACGATGTAGTATGTAGTACGTCGTTGAAAAATCCAGCAAATATGTAGCACAGTACTACATATGTAGTACAAGTGGTAACGCTGGATGCGAGTATGACTAAAATGAATAGTAATCGCAGTCTATGAGTATACTCACATCCATAGCAACCCATGCGTGCGTATATGGCTATTTTCTGTGCGCTCTGATGCGTTTGGTGTTGGCTGCATTGGTGAAGTCTGAGTGAGAATGTGTTTATAGTTTTATCTCATGGCGTCTTCTATGGATATGCATGTAGAATGTAGCGTAAGTATCATTTGCGCGAGCGACCTCATGCTGTTTGGTGTGTACTTCGTATTTCCTTTTCGTTCTGCAAAACGTAGACACTTTTTGCAATGAAGATGAAGCCGTTAACTATCCGGTAGAGTTTTAAAATTCCCTTAAGCCATCGGGTATTCCATACCATAGACTAACGCTTCGGAAGGGCACACCCGTAATGCTCCTTCGGAACTTAAAACCACCAAAACTATGTAATGGCACTATAGACTGCAAATAAAAGCTTTGCATACAAATTTAATCGAAGCTATTATATTGACCGGGATTGCTCAAGGGGAAAAAGTATTTGTGCCGCGCATTCCTCTGATACCTAATGACCGCCCCTTTAACTTTAAAAGATTACAATTTCCCCTTAAAGTGTGCTTCGCCATGACGATCAATAAGTCTCAGGGCCAATTATTGAAATACGCTGGTTTACGTTGCTTTACGCACGGTCAGTCTTACGTAGTTTGCTCTCGTGTAAGTTCTGGTAATATTAATGCCGCCCGATAAAAAAAACAAGAAATATTGTCTATAAAGAAATCCTTAAAAAAAAAAACTATTTCAGTAAAAAAAATTCTAAAAAAGTACATTTTTAACTGCTAGTATTCACATAAATGGATGAATATCTTTGGGAAATTTGTCTCTTTATTCTCTAAAGTTAAAACAATAATTTTTTTGATTAACTAAAAGTCAGAGAATTTGAGAAAACAAAAGGAAAAAATTCACTCAAATTTTAGATGTTTGCAAGCAGGAACAAAATCATTTTTGAGAGTTGAACCTGGGGCCAATCGCTAGGTATTGTAGAACACTTACCACTAACCCACAGACTTATCGTTTTGTGGTCAAGCTCTTCGTGTTCACTAGGATCTCCGTTTTACGACTATTCAGTTCCAAAAAATGCAAAGCTGCACTTTCAAATGTGAAAGAGCACACTCTACTACCAAGCAAATCTCAATACCCGCACATTAAAAGTCAGTCGCGCTAGAGAAATCGCATATGTGCGTCTATCCCTAAACTTAATCAAAAGATTGTTGCATTTCATTTGACTCGAAACGAACTCTCAATCTCATTCCCAATAAGAAATTCCATATCCATCAGCTAGAATGGAAAATGATCCCCACTTAATCTTTTTACCATATTATATTTACTTCACAGATTTTGGGATATCAACAACTAGAGC
This sequence comes from Cheilosia variabilis, assembly GCA_951230905.1. Classification (NCBI taxonomy): domain Eukaryota; kingdom Metazoa; phylum Arthropoda; class Insecta; order Diptera; family Syrphidae; genus Cheilosia; species Cheilosia variabilis. The sequence goes on along the minus strand of OX579677.1, from coordinate 40,595,789 downwards.
TGATACCGTATAAATCCCTTTCAATTCCTTAATTACGAAGTCGCCAAATTGCGTTGCATGGGAAAATGCCACAAGTACTACAATGAGATTTATTGCTTCGAAGGAACTATAAATCAGACGTTCCTTGTGTGACATGATGAAGCATAATCGTGTCGCCTTTTAACAGAGCGCAATGTCAAATTCCTATTCAATTTTTGGTCGAAGATTCAAGAAGCGAACGCATACTGCAAGTAGATGTAATTAGCCCCCTTTGGAAATTTTGCAGTTAATTTTAATATTATTTATCTGTTGGCGGAAAGTTTAAATGAAGTGTGAGCTTTATGACCCGCACCGAGGTTAAGTGTTCTAATCCCCGTGGGTATTTATGTACCATATTTAATGAAAGATTTCATGTTTAATTCGCGGTTGAAATAAATTACGTGCGTTGATTTATTCACCCCTTAAGGTACATTCAATGTGCATGCAAAGTCATAGAAAAAAAATTAATTACCTACTACAGAGACCCACGAATGCACAGGTTCCATTTTATGCTTTTCTACTCTATTGGAGCGACTATAAATCATTTCCATGTTTACGCAAAATGTGAACGAGAACAAACGAATTTGCCTCACCCATGCTCTGATGAAGCTGTAGACCGAGAACAAATTCGAATTTGTCAAAACGAAAATGAGCCACTGCGAATAAAGGAACAGCAATTTCGAATTGCGTGTGCATATTGAATGTAAAATATCGAATGCGCTTCAATTGGAGCAATGAAATTGATTGCGAAGTCAGGGCTCCTATTGTGACATGAATATGACTCGAGGGCTATTGTTATTCTGTATAATTTCTTCTTTTTTGTTGAAGGATTTACAAAAGCGTTTATATGTTTTCATAATTTTGATAGAATTTCGATGAATCGAAATATTTTTTTCCATGTTATTCGTTGATATGAAATTAAATACCTCACCTGGAAAACTCCAGCTCACAGAATATTATTCATGCGGATTTGCATTCTCATATTCCGAATGTATGAGAGGGCATACACCATAAATATAGGACAAGTCAACTGTCAATACTAATTTTATGTCATCTGCATGTGGATGTTTGTTTCTACCAATGTGAAGTTTGACTTCGGTCTTGCATATTGTTAAACAACCCCACCCTAAAGAGGTATTCTTTTATGGAAAATAAGTCGTTTCGTTGTTATTGAATGTACCGAAACCACAGAATTCTCATCTCGCTGTGCAGCACAAAATTCAATTTTGTTTTCCATAAAAAATGCAGTTTATTTAGTAAAGAAAATTGTCTCAGGTATTATTACTAATATTGATTTCAAAGAATGCACTGCGGAAGAGAACAAAATATTTAAAACGCTCAAATTTTTTTTAATTTTATTTTGTATATGTTATTTGTATATAACACAAAATTCTTAATCATCACACAATTTCAACTGGTAATATTTGCGGCGAAATTTTTCATTAAATTATGTACAATTAAAGTGTCCATTCGATTTAAAGTAGGTGAGGTAAACATAACTGCATACTCAGTTTTCCGCTAAAAAATCGAGTAACGGTACTTTTGAAATTTGGACATATCTCGAAAACGGTCCATACGATTGTAACAAAAATTTATTTCTAATATTAATAGTAATATGCTCATTTCTAACTTAATGGAAAACTCAGCTTTTCTCTGTATCATCGTAAAATGGATTTTTGAAAAAAGTAATTTTTGTGGAATATAGTTTTCCGTAGTTTACCTCAAAACGGAATGATTTTGACCAAATGCAAACTTAGAGTAAAATTGATGTTTTCAAAATTATTGCGTCCTTAATTTTCAATTCGAATCACTGGAAACGCTCACTTTAAAAACTTCTCATATCTCGAAAACCCCATTTTCGATTTCGATAAAACCCTAAAAACCAAGTAGTGCTTACATCCCGAACAAGAACTTGTACTCGGTTTTTAGCTAAATAGTTAAGCAATAGTATTTTTCAAACTAAATATTGCAATATTTGGTACTATTTTGTCTGCGAAATTTTACAAAAACCGCTCTAACGATTTTGATCAAAATATCATCATTCAGCAATTGATAATTTGTTCATACCTTATAATTATTTCTTTTTGTTTTCTAATTCTTCTTTTTTTTTGTTTTCTTTTTTTTAATATTCCCCCATCAACTGTCTACTTTTTTTTAACTTGTATTTGTATTGTACATTCGCCTCTTGTCATTATGACAACTGCATCGAGAGCTTTTTCCAATGAAGTCTGTCTTAACCACCTGAGCAAAACTGTACCAGACACTTATTCCCCAAGTTCTGCGCCAGAAATCCTGCTTCCTTATTAATCTGGACAAAGACAACCTGAGAATCCTAACAAGAAAATTTAGTCACTACTGCCTAATGCAAAGAACATCTTCACCGCATTGCTTTCTCACCGGACCCTACATATGCAAACTCTGTCTTGAGATTGAGAGTGACGAATCGTCTCCTCAGATATACGCATGGCATGGGATGATCGGTTCACTTTTGTCTCAGCAAGAATACCCTTGGCGATAAATCGTTACTCCAACACATCTTGCTGACATACTCCCAGAGAAGAGCATTGTCTTCCTAACTGTCTAATTGCCGGAGACAAAAGATGGCTTTAGAACCTCATCCTAAGATGGCACAATAAACTCCTGTTAAAAGAGGCCGCAGTGCAAAAGCCCCATTAAGCTCTCCCGACGAATAATCTTATCTGCACACACACGCAAGCCGCATACTTTTTTGTCGTTCTGCTCCAACAGAGAAAACGACGCGACGCGACGTTAGCTCACGATGTGAGCCCATTCGCCAAATCAGAACCAAGTCCATTAATCGAGACTGTAGTACCTAGTTTTTTATGTGAAAGCTAAAATTTTAGCCACTTCCGAAACAATAAAGAAACAGTTATTTCGTTGCTAGAGAAAAATAGGTTAAGCAACTGACAGAACTGTAGTGATGGTCGCAATTGGTCACTGACCAATGGTCAGGCAACAACTAATTATTTCTAAGATGTCACAACCTAGTGGTTCTCCAAAATATAATTGCTTCGTCGGTGTGAATGTTTTTTGTTTACATGACACAAAGATAACTCGAGAGTTTTATTAAACGTTCAGCGTGTCCAGCTCCGAGGCTTAGGTCCCGAATGATCATCAAATTCATTCTGTTTCAGTTGATTTGCCAAAAACTACATAATTTCCTCTTATCTTTGCCTTATAATATATGTATACATATTATGTATGTATAGCCAAGGCGAAGTTTAACCTCATATTTAGGATATTGCTTGTAAATGTAATTTATGTCACAACGGCAGGCTGGGGTTGCCGTCAACATTCTCGCCTGACAGGACATAAGTTCATATTGTTTTGATGCTGGCAATCTTAATGTGAGTAGTGACCAGGCTTTCGTCCATGTCATCCACATAAGCGAATCTACCCATTGCCTTTTATAACAGTTTGAATCGATATTATTTGCGGACTTGACAAATGTTTTATGTATACCAATTAGCTTCAGCATTTGTCGTAGGAGATAACGCCCTCATCAAATAGGTCTCCACTTCAGAAAATAAAAAAGAATAGATCCAAAAATGGTGGCGTATTATAATTGCATTTTGAATTATGTCCAGAAACCCACAGAGTAATGTGTAAATCTCCAAACGCAGATATGAAAATGGTGTCCCTTTTACTGCAGCATTTCGGTAGGCTTCGCTGCGCAACTGTATAATAAAAATGATTATGTCGCAAATGAGAATTATGTGATACAGTAAAATATTTGGCGAAGTATAGCCATTTCGCAGCCCTGCTCAGCCGAAAAATTAATAATTTTTGCTGGATATTCATTTCGTTCTTTCCGCACTTATAGCGGGACCTTTCATCATCACTATCTACGAACCATCATCCTCAAAAAATCCTTAGAATTTAAAGAAATGGCTGAGAACGTAAATCTGGCGAAATTCCGGCAAAACGCCTGAAACTTTTAGCATAAATAAGAATTTAAAATTAAAAACATGATTTAGTTATTAAATTAGTTTAACGGTAAGAGAGGATAATACTTCTGCAGGCAACATTTCATTTGTTAATTGCAAGAGATAGGGTCAATAATTTATTCCCCGATTCTCAGTAATGTTATCGTGATTGCCGAAGGGCTGTTTTGTTTACAAATTTCTTATGACAACAATTTGGTGAAAGTTGGTCTTTCAGCAGCTTAAAAGTTCGCGTTAACCACTTCGCTTGGGTGATGGTTGATGTTTCGGGAAGGGTTGGTATTTTTAATTCAAAATTGGATGCACAGAAATCGTTTGTTTTGAAAATGTTTGAGGCCCCTACGTAACATTTTCAACGCAGTACATTCCAATTTTGATCCCTCTGACTGACCCCTGACGTTGCAAAACGGTGGTACCAACCAAAGACCGAAATTGAACAACAAATTTGTGATTTTCAATGTTAACGTTTCTTCTTAAAAACAAACTAGAAAATCCAAGATATTTTAAAGTTGGGACACACCGATAACAAAAGGAATATTTTAGCTCTCCGTATGAGTCTTTCGGTCCGGTCGATAGATTTATTTTGATTATGCAATTTTCCAATGCAGTCCATCTGGTGTTTACATGTTTGTTGCAATTTTCCATGCTTCAAGCTAGAGAATGCAAGGTGGAATCCACACGGAAGGATGAGCTTATTTTGAAAGAGCTATCAAATCTTGTATTTTTAACAGGAACCCAGCAGAGTGGGTGTGTTTCGAGAGCCTTGTGCTCTATACGACAGCACTTCCCTAGCTTTAATTCTATATCTGTAGCAGTCAGAATTGCCTTTTCTTCAATTCTTAAATCGACAGAAGATTCCGTGATCTTTTTAAAGAATTATCATGAGCTCACCAACACACTCTAGCCAAATGTCAAATCGAAATGTTGGTTTTTTTATGTTGTATGAAAAAAATGTTATGTTATGTGAGCCGAAAATATGAAATTAAGCGTACAAATGTTAATTTTAATTGAAATATTTTGATTTTATCCATATTAAAATACTTATTTCTAATAAAAAGAGTAATAACAAAAACCAAATCTGACATAAATTATGGGCATGGGTCTACAACTACTGTAAAATTGATTTCATTGAACAGAGAAATTCAGAATTTCGTGGCAATTCTCTCGGATTTTCAATGAAAACCCCATAAGAATATAGTTAGAATGAAACTTCACTTTATTTACTGCAATTATGCATTTATTTGAACTTAATAAAATGGTTACTTTGATTGAGAAATAATTCATGGGTGTGTTCGAAGAACACTCGTATTTAACAACTTGATCTTGTAGGCAACACTGACAGGTGATGTGTTTTTTTTTAAACATCTATCTTTGGTACAAGTATAAACTTCAGCACAAATTACAACCACTCTACTCGTGACTTCCGAGATTTGCACCAGGTATTTATGCCAAGTAAAAGCGACTTTACTGCAGCAGCTTATCTTAAAACCTTTTCGAAATATGTTCATTGCTAAGTTATAAAACTACGCCACTCACGTTGGGATGTAGTAGTTCGATTAATTAAACTAAAGGACGAGAAATACAAACAAAATAGGTCTGTTTTTTTAGCTTCGATCTCAGCAATGCAAAGCAAAGTAGGATTTTCGGCACGCAATTACAACAGCTACGCTATATTATACTTGACACTTGGAACACTCAGAGTAGTTGTTGTAATTTCTTTTCTGAAATATACACATTCAACAAAACTCGCCTAAAGTCTTACACAGTAAGCGATCAGCTAAACGTTTGCAAGCAGTCAAAAATATAAGCCTGCTCCAATCAGAAACAAAATTGCTCGTGTTATTGTTGCTCTATAAAACGTAAGCAAATTTGTCATTCATACTTCATAAATGGTTCCTAGATTAGCCACTAAAGATCGTCTGAAAGCTATGACCAGTTCAGGACATCTTTAATCGCATTTGCTTCGATTCGTTTTGTTTTCTATGGAAGAAGAATTTCGTTCGTCTAAGAATCCCTGGCGATGCATGTTTTTCGGAAAATATGAGAAAATAAATCGCCTGCGATTCGCCAAAATAGGATCTAAATAAATACGAAAATCTGCTGGCAAACTATAAAAAGTGCATATAGAGTAATGTTTCATTTACATGGTCACACATTCCTAACACGGAACATTAAAGGGATGCTAAATACTAAATAGCCGTGTGACTGAAAGGGACGGCATTACCTAACACGCAAAAAAACGTGACACGTTTTTTGGTCGGCCATCTTTTTTTACGTGTTAGGAATTACTTACGAAATTTCGCTTTCCTATAAAACAAAATGGCTTCCGGAAGTGATGAACAGTCAATTATTTATTTATTTCGTATAACTGATTGATGTATTGTTGGTTTAATTTACTGAAACTAATAACCACTCTTATTTCACATGTTTTAAATCAGAAATAGAAATGTTTTCAAGCGATTGTAGAGATGCTGTTCGCCGGAACTTGTGTTTGTTTCCGTTTTACGTATCTATAATTATGGGTAGAACATCCATGACACTTTAGGCGTCTGATTTGTGATCTCATTCTTACGCCTTTATTAGCATTGACTGCGGACAGACGGATCTCTCTGTCCCGTCTCGTGCAAAAATGCGCGTGCGTGATGGTGTAATTGCAACATAAGAATAGTCGGGAAAACAATGAATGGATGTGCAAATTTTAATACGTAATCAAACACATTATACAGTCGAACTTCGATAACTCGAACCACCACTTGCCACAAAAAAAAATTCGAGTTATCAAGACTTCGAGTTATCAAGTAAAATACAAAATTGATATAAATATGTACATATATGTTATATGTTTAAATTTTTCTTCAAGAGATAATGTTTTTAACGTACGCTTACCGACATATCAACGTTAACAAATGTAATGAACTTTCTCTAAACAACTAACAATATCTACACACTCCACTGTTTATACGAATCTTCAACGCTGTGTTTTGTTTTGTCTTCCTCTTATTTTTTTCAATAATTCAAAAAAATATAGCAACCTGGAAGAAATTTGAAAATGTTTACTCACACATACGAAAATTACGATTTTCTACACGGTATGTATAAGGAACATTCAAACTCAGTGCCCCCGAAAGCGATGCATTATAAAACGAACTTGTTAAAACACGCAGAATTAGGGAATTCCCCTTCAGAATTTGGGATTTCCCCCTTTAGAATTCGACTTATCGAAGGTGACGCCAAATAATCTCTTCGAGTTATCAAGACATTCGAGTTATAGAAGTTCGAGTTATCAAATACAAATTACATTCAAATTTTAGTGTTGGCGCTATTGCCAACCAATTTTATTCGAGTTATTAAATATTCGAGTTATCGAAGTTCGACTGTATTTTCAAACTGGACAAAAATGTTGTTTAAATTTGTTTAAGAACGCACGATGCCTAATTTGAGTTTGATATATAAGTCCTTTATTTACATAAAGCTCTCATATCCGAAAAAGTGGCTCTGATTAACACTCTCTTTGATAACACACTCACATCAGAAGGTTTGATCCTCTTCGTTGAAGTTTATTAATTTCAATTACGCGTTTTTCTCCTAGACTTGTTCTCTACTTAGTTATCTCTATTTGCGCTCAGTGAATTGTCTTCAAGTTTTTATGGCGAAAGTTTTAATGTCGTCGTAAGCGTGCCATTCAGTTTTCTTCTTGTTCCAATTATTGTTTAACTTATATTCGTCCTGAGATGAAAGTACACTGAGGGCTGATCTTCGACATAAACCACGACATTAAACTCAAGTTGATATGTGTACGGAGCCCTATGACGGCAATTGCCCCAAGTTAAAACCGTTTGTCTATAATCTGTTTATATTTTTCCCATGATAAACCAAATTTATGTACGCATCGTGTTAATGATATATTTTATCACCATTGCGCACTGCGTTGTTTCGCGTTCATTGTATCCTGTCAACTGTGTCGATGTTTCATAATTTAATTACACGATCTACTTTAACAAAAGGGCATACAAAAATAAGCACGTTTCCCAATTAAGCCACACGTACGTAGACTTCATTTTTATAAGGACTCCAAGCAAACCATACAATGAATACTAAGTACAGTAACATAGACGAACTAATCACGGCGTTTTGTATGCATCACGTCCCCAGAGCCTGTACCATCGTCTATGTGTTAACGCTATTTAAGATTCATGCTCTGCCCAGTGTAGGTGGGTACTTTAGGCTACAAGCCTCTGCAAAAACACTTAAGACAAAGCAAAAGCCATCGCAGTAGTTTCTAAAGGATCCTAAATCAATAAACCCAGAGAGATGTACATTTTTCTTATTAAAAAGGGCTGGTCTACGTACGCCATAGAGCTGTGCAAACATCTAGGGCAGTACACATTTTCTTCTCTTTTATGTGAAAAAAAGAAATATTCACTATTGTGACTTGGCAAACAGATGCACAAATAGTTGAGCATAGACAAAAGGATCTAGACAATTTCCAACAAGCATCTTACCACTTTAAGGATATTTCAACCTAAACAGCTGCTTCAAGGGAAAAAGTGCATTTGCTGTACAGGATCAGCCCTAAACTTGGCACACACGCACACAAATCACTAGTTTGAACAATTAGGTAAATAAACACTGCATCTATGGTACACCGTTAGAGATAAAAGTCCCATCACTTTGTTTAACTACACTTGAGAGCGAATATACACAGCCATGGACACTCGTTGCAACTTTGCAAAGGCAAATAAACGTAAACTTCGTAAAATTCACGCTAATAAAGGACTATCTACACCGCTGCCTGCGTTGCGCCGTATACACTGTAACGATAGTAAGGACCAAGTCATACTACTACAACTTGTTGGCATGGATGACATTTCCAATGTTTTGTTTTCATCTCTTCGGTGTGGTTAGCTAGCTGTAGTGCTGCGCCTGCTGCGTAAGTTCCGAGGGAAAACCATGGAAATCTGTTTGGGAGTCGGAACCACCGCCATACCCCGTTCAACAAACATCAGTATTCGGTACGCAGAGATGAAAAGCTTTCGGCGAAAGCAGCATTCGGTTTCGGGTATTCACCATGGTGTCCTACCGAGCATCCAAGATAACATCACACTGCGGTTGAGTAAAAATATTGCAGAGTTCGTATAAGAGAATTGTTGAGAAAGGCACTCTTTCAGATCCTATCCTTATAAATATAAACAAAAAGAACCGCAATCCGAAATAATGAATTCGGTGTCGAGTGTACACATCATTATTTTTTTGAAAAGAAAAAAAAAAAAGCTCTTAGATATGATGCTCCACCAGAATCAGATTTCCTTTCAAGGAAACACTTCCCGAGATGACACGGTGCCTTTGACGTGTGTGTTTAGTTTTTTTTTTCACCCACTCGCCCACTTGGTATGCGTGTAGTGAAAGCATCACCGTCGATAGTCGGTGAATATTGGTAGTAAAATCGGAAAGGATATTCAACAAGTATTTCTTTTTTTTTCGTATACAAGATGGTGGGTATGTCAAGTAAATAAAAACGTGCAGACATGAGGATGAGCTGAGCATGCCATGAAGTCCTGGTTGGCGAAAATTAAATATGTGCTGTGCAATATGCTGACGCCTTAATGCTGTTTATCATGGAATCTCTCTGGAAGGGTGAAGTTTTACTTAACCATTTACTTTGTCGTTGTTCATTGTCCGAAGTGATTCAGATTCATATTAAAGAGCAGTGAAGTGCCATTAAAGGGTCCTCAACCAGAGAGTGTCCTTCTTCGTCTTAATGTATTTTCAGTTTGATGATTGATTAATTAACTTGAAAGCTTTAATAGTGTGGGTGTCCCCTAAGGACACGAAATTGGAGTAATTTGAGTTACATTGGCCAGCAAACTGGATGATTAGGTTAAAGTTACTGTTGTTGTGGTGGGAGACTGTAGCCAAATTTGCCGGTTGTGACATCTTCAAATTATTTTTAATTTTTTCGTGTGGGAGGAGCAGTCTAGCTCTTGATTGGAAAAGGGACCAGTTGTTTGATAAATCGGTTTTTTGTTTGATAAAAAATTGGAAAAGGTCGTGTTTAAATTGTCCCTACTCACACTTAAGTGGCATTGATCACTAATGAATACGCCCTCCAATCAACGTGGACGTTGTGTCACTAAAGTCGCAATTTGGCAGATTTTTCGAGAGGCTGCCACAAATTTGTTTGCTATTTTTGACCTTTTTTTAGCGCTCTTTTAACAACACTATTATAATGCTTAGCGAGCCAATGCTTGTTAAATATCGTTTTATTATAAATACTTTCAAAAATTACACTTTTTTTTCATTTCTTGCGACTTTTCGGAATTCTGCAGTGGTCATGCACCCTGCCCCCACTTAGTGATATAGAAACGATAAAATTATTGCCTGCAAGAAGTACTAATAGTACTGATAATAAATATTTGTTGGCGGCACCTCCCCGTTGTAAAACTGTCTTTACCTAAGAAGATTTTATAAAAAATGTGTGCTTCGAACGCACCACGAAGATTCTTTTCGACTCTCATTTTCGTCTCTATTTTATTTTACTGCAGCTACAGGAGTATCTCTTTCTCTATTGTACAATACTTATAATCACATTTATGTGTCCAGTCTTCATTTTTCGAACTCACAATGGCGACATTTTTCATATAAAATAGCCCATTGTGACCTACAAAATATTTAGTGTGAAGATTAAAAATGATTAATGAGTATGGCAAATGAAAGCACAATAGGCTCCTTTTAGAAGCCCAGTGCCGGAGCCCCTTGAAGGCTCTTCCGCTTCATAAGGCCAATTATGTGTGCAAGGGCAAGCTCCCTTTCGTTTTTTTAACGTATGAACTGACTTACATTAACAGCATAAGGCATCCTTATAACATCCCTCTATGTAGAAGTCCACTGTGTGTATGTCGGTCACTATTCATCATCAATGAATTTATTATCAAATCGAGTAAAATTGAAGTCTAATCCCTGAAAATGAATCCCGCTGTATAATTACAAAAAACCACCAAGCTGTCAATTTCAGTATACAGGCAACTCGTTTCGAGTGGAAATAATTTTGTCATTGAAGAATAGTATATTATGTACATTGAGTTTAAGCTATACACAGATTATCCCTTTTGTGTAATCATAAAGAAATAAACTTATCCCTGTGATCAAGGTTGGGGTTAGGTTACTGAAGCTGTCCAAGCTGTCACTTTGCGCAGACCTACGGCAGTCATTAATGATACCCCGGAGTGAAGATTCACACTCTGACCCTACCTACAAAATAGGGAAAGTTGGTAAACAAAAAAGTAATCGATTAGAATTGGGATGTAGTGCGCCAGCCACCTCTATAGGAATTTCCCCCTATTCTGAATAAGGAAATATTTTTATATCTGTGGAATCTTCTTATCTATTGGAAGCCGAATTTTATTTCTATCTAATTATAAGTATTTACTTAGCTATATTTTATTGTTCTACTCAAATTAGATATAATTATAATATATTAAAATTAATAAATAAGTCCTTGAACAGACCCAGTGTAAGGGTTTTTTTGTTCGGTATGAGCCCATTTTACCCAAATCTGCAAATGTCTTTACTGAATATTTATGTAATCAAGCAGTATTTACTGTATGTACCTTGAAAGGGTAAAGAAATCGACTTATCATAGTCAGTCGTAATAGAAACTAAAATTCCACATAAATAGATAAATAGCATAAAAAAACACCACCAACTTCGGTCGATTTTGCGTTTTTTGCCTACAAGCTATATTTTTACGGAGTGGTCAGGATTTGGTGCTCTAGTATTATTGGTACATGGATAATCGTATTGACAAATGAGTGACAGAAATCTACTCGCACCAAATAGGTGCCACTTCCCCTGTGGGCAAAGGTGCTGGCGGCGTTCATATAATTTTATACGTTTAATTTGAAATTATTCGGCTAGTAATGTGGGTAGTCATTTTTTAAGGAATAAAATTGCATTTGCTTAATAGAATTATGAAAAAATAATAATGGAGATTAATTGTAGGAAAATAAAAACATTTTGAGCAAACTTTCATCACTTATTTAAGAAAAATGTACACTGAGGTCTGTTCGTTTACTTTTGTAGTAAGAATGGAAAAGACTGTCAAAATGCCAGTGGTGGGGATAAATTCTCTCACAGAGACACTTACGAAAAGCTTAGGGAACGCTTTTGTAGTAATCTTTTGAAAATGACAAACACATAATTCAAAAATACAAGAAAGTTGTACGAAAAGTCGTTAAAATATAGTATAAACTCAAAGAATTTGCTTAATTACAAACAAAATTAGTTGATTCATCTACCTAGCGATGAAAGTGATTCGCAATTAATCGAACGTCTTCTTCATGAATCCGAGTATATGGAAGAGTTTGTACTGATTAAACTAAAGGGTGATTTTTTAGCTGGTTTGGTTTTGGCAACACTGGTTTTGACAGCTGACGTGTGTTAAGTACCTTGTGTCACTGTCAAACAGCTTCAGTTTGGTTTGCAATTTAACCATGGATCGTCTTACAAATGAACAACGCTTGCAAATTATTGAATTTTACTATCAAAATTCGTGCTCGGTTCGAAATGTTCATCGCGCGCTGCTTCCATTTTATGATCGGCATTCTCGACCTTCTGAGCAGTCTATTCGGAAGATTGTGACCAAATTTCGCACCAAATTTACTTTGTTGGACATTAAACCACCAACACGTTTACGTACTGTGCGTAGTGAAGAAAATATTGCGGCCGTATCAGCTAGTGTGACAGAAGACCGCGAAATGTCGATTCGGCGCCGTTCCCAGCAGTTAGGCCTTTGTTACAGCACTACGTGGAAAATTTTGCGGAAGGATTTGGGCGTAAAGCCTTTTAAGATACAGCTGGTGCAAGAACTAAAGCCAGCCGACCTACCACAACGCCGAATTTTTGGTGAATGGGCTCTTGGAAAGCTGGCCGAGGATCCGCTTTTTTATCGAAAAATTGTGTTCAGCGATGAGGCTCATTTTTGGTTGAATGGGTACGTAAATAAGCAAAATTGCCGCATTTGGAGTGAAGATCAGCCAGAAGCATTGCAACAGCTACCAATGCATCCCGAAAAAGCCACTGTTTGGTGCGGTTTATGGGCCGGCGGCATTATTGGGCCATATTTCTTCAAAGATGATGCGAATCGCAGCGTTACTGTCAATGGTGAACGCTACCGAGCGATGATAACAAACTTTTTTTTGCCCGAAATGGAAGTTCTTGACTTGCATGATATGTGGTTTCAACAAGACGGTGCCACATGCCACACAGCACGCGAAACAATGGCGCAATTGCGAGGCGAGTTTGGTGAACAGTTAATTTCACGTTTCGGGCCGGTCAATTGGCCGCCTAGATCGTGCGATTTGACACCATTAGATTATTTTTTGTGGGGGTATGCCAAGGCTAATGTGTATAGGGACAAGCCCGCTTCGATTGACGCACTGGAAGCCAACATCCATGCATTCATTCGTGAGATACCGGCCGATATGTGTGAAAGAGTATGCCAAAATTGGACTCAGCGGATGGGCTACCTGAGACGCAGCCGCGGTCAACATTTGCATGAAATTATCTTTAAACATTAAATTGCAAGGTTCAAACTATCGATTCAAATAAATATTTCATTCATTTTTTCGAATTTTTTGTGTTTTTTTTTTAAAAAAAGTTCTAAACCTCTTAAAAAATCACCCTTTACAAGCATTCTAAAAGAGGAAATAACGACACGGTATTAAAATTTAGGTGGAGGAGATTGTCCTTTCTTACTTCTTGCAGCGAGGCAGAATTTCATCGCCACTTTCTAAAAGAATCTAAGGAGAACATTCAATGTTATTTTTCCGCCTGTCGATAACATTTTAATACGCAAGAAATATAAACAAATGCACTCTGAGTGCAGCACTCATATGTCAAGTAGGACAACAAATTTCAAATCAGCTGTTAATTGTAAGGTGACTGACAGCTCTTTCAATGGGGACGTTCAAGTATCTAGTTTAGTAAGTCTGACAGCTCTCTCACTAGATGAAACTCGACTCTGATTGGGGGAAATCGGTCGTGAGAGCAGATGTTTCAGTTGACGTTTATGGAGGGGTAGCCGACGAATCTAGTCGAGAAATTCGTGACTGAGTACTAAGTTGACAGTTCTCATATGTGGCTGACGTAGAAAACGTGACGTTCCCGACCAATCTAGTTTTTGCGTTCAGGTTACATCTCATCCAGACCAATCTAGTCGACTTAAGGTGACTAGATTCTTGAATGCGGCCAATTCTTACACCCAGAAATTTGTTGAGTAATAGGTATGTTCCTTAAATCTTACGAATTCTTACTAATTCTTACGAATTTTTACGAATTTTTACTCAATGCCGTTCCTTAACTCGAAAAATTCGTAAAAGAGAGCGGCATCGAGAGAGCAAGAAATTACCCCTCCACTGAGAATCTAACGTTAATGCACGTTACATCGGGCGCATTTATTTTTTGTTATTTTATTTATGTACAAATGTGTAGAAATCAATCTGGGTGCAAATTTCAAATGTTTTCATATAAAACTTCACTAGTTGAATGGAAAACGCTTAGAAAACTTTCGAAGGCTACACATATTCCAATCGCACGAATTTCAACACAAAAAAAGATCAAGTGACGTTTTTATGTTGGATTAGGCACACGGGTGTCAGTATGATTTGTCTATGATAACTAGCTTCCGTGGGCCTACCCGATGTTTCCCCTAATTTTCTAAATAAAATTGTGAGTAAGTGAAAGCAAATGTCCCAGTGGTGATCGCAAACAACTTTCAAAGTCACTAGGCGCGACTGTATGAGTGCACATTGACTTTAACACGGCACAGCACATCCATCGAAAATTTTTCAATATTCTAGCAGACAAATTAGACAAACTAGAAACAATAAACAAAGAAGCATGAATGAATGCTTTTGCTAACTTATTATTTAAAATGTAAAACCTATTGGTAAATTCGTTTGCTTGGGTTAGTGACGACCTTTTTTTGTTCCTTAACATTGTCCTGCTTGTACGCATATGTTTCCCGCAACGCACCAATCATTTAACAATAAATCCAAGCGAATGTCTGTAGGTATTGCATCCAAAGGAAAATGCCCAAGTTTCTATTGGCCTCTGCATAGGTACGTTGACTGTAGTTGTAGGTATGACATTTAATTATATTAAAATTGCGAAAATAAGTCTAAAATGACAGAATTACACCGGTCTACTAATCGCTCTATCCCTCTAATCGCTAAATGCAAAAGAAGAAGTTTAGCAATGTATCTCTATGGATTCATTTCTCTTTTAGTGCATTTAAGAATTACAATTTACAAGCCCCATTTCTTTACAACTAACATTCCATTTCCAATAATTGATCACAAACAAAAACTAAATACTCACATTAGTCTCAACTCACAATAGCCGTGTTTTTTTGAGCTTCGATCTCAGCAAAGCAAAGTAAAGTATGATTTTCATCATGCAATTACAACAACTACGCTCTACTTGACACTTCGAGACTCGGTTGTAGTTGTTGTAATCGCGTGCAGAAAATCCTACTTTACTTTGCTTTGCTGAGATCGATGCTCAAAAAAACACGCCTAATGTAGGTAGGTACCTTAAAATGAGACCAATGTTGAAACTTTCAGAGAAACAGAACTTCACACATTGTTGCATGGATGTTCGAACTTCGAAAATATAATTCAGACCAGTGCTCTCGCACTCTCTCTTCGTTTATACCACGAAGTGTGCTCAATTTTCCCTTTTTTCCCTTTTCACATACACAAATTCCCTTTTAAAAACCTTAGAAACTCTTTTTCGTCAAAATCCAGTTCTTAAAAGTAAAATTTGTATACACGGAAAGAAAATCACGTTAAATTAACCTTTAGTATAAAAACCGCATTTTGTAACACTGCTATATATTGGTATACTAGAAAATGTTGATAAAAGAATATTTACATGAGCTGTTTTTAATGGGCATTCAGTGTGTTAATAATCATGGTGAAATCCAGATGTTTTGATAGAATTTCACCAAAAAATTATAGTTTGAATATTTTTTTGTTAGATTTCTGAATTTCCCTCTACTTGGTGCTTTTTCCCTCTATCCCACGGAAGGCTTTTCGGACATCGAAATTCCCACAAAAAGGTATAAATCCCACGATATAGAAACACTGATTCAGACTATTTCTCGGTCCCACCACTTTTAATTGTCAAAATTTAGAAACACTATACTAGTAGCATAGGCAAACCATAGTAGTGGTAGTATAGCAATTAGATTAGATACGTGCCTACCTAAAAGTTAAAAATTCATTTGTTTTTGGAAATGGAAGCATAAATACTAAAATAAATTGGGTTTTATTATGAAAATGGGAATGCGCCATTGCTTTCCCTCGTATATTTCCAAACAAGTTTTATTTATGCGTCTTCGCTCGGTTTACCTGCGGCTGGGAGGAGTGTTCTTTGTTTATGTTTTCACTTTGTCCACATTCCAAAAGTAGTTTCATTCCAAAAACATTTATTAGTATGAAATAGTCTTAATTAATTAAACTATCATGGAGCATGGTGTCAACACATCACCAAAGGAGCACAAACACCAAAAAGACTGGCAGGATAGTGTTCTTATTCGCGAAAGGGGTGCTCCACAGAACGAAGAATCCGATGCAAAGTATTCTATTAAATACTATGAAATATGTTCTACGTTTTTTTCGATAATAATGCGAGCTATCGCTGTGATAATTAACGTGAAATTGGCCTTCAGCTACTACCAAAATGGTAGTATCGACTATTGTATATGGACAACCGCTTGCATTGTTATTCCCATGGTTATAACAACGCTTATTCATGCCAACATGTAAGTAGACATCTAGGTGCACTAGTTGTAAAATAAACTAAATACGAAATATATGTGCAACAGGTGTCTTCAGGATGGAAAGCTAAATAAGGGAACTTACAAAGTGACTTGGATAACTTATTTGTCATCGTTTTTGTTTCGGTAAGTTTTACTATTGTAATCGTACATAATATTGGTTATTGACATACTTTTCATAGATATTGGAACTCCCTCTGTTATGCCATATCCTGCAAAAAAGCAGAAAGGGGAGGTGATCTGGAAGCACAAAAGTTGTAGGTTGAAGTTCCTAAAAGGTGTCATGACCCAGTCGGATACTTTAGACAGAAGGATATGCATACTAAGCTAATTATAAACATTTGCTTGTCAATTTACAGATTCTACAAATTGACGGTGCGCGAGGAGAGCGATGTAGCATTTATACGAATTTTCGAATGCTTTCTGGAAGCAGCCCCACAAAAGATTCTTCAAATATCGATTGTTTTATCCCTTACGGAAGACATGTCAAGTATGCCCAAATCTGTTTGGCATAGAAACATGCTTATTCATGCTTTCATATTTTCAGACATCCAAATCGTTGCAATCTGCTCATACTTTGGGAGCCTGGCCTGGTGCTTGTCGGCGTATCACCGTTGCAATCGTTACGCACAAATAGATAAACACAACATGCAGACCAATGGCTTTATTCTACAACTGTGCTGGCATTTTTGTGTTACAGGTATATGAAATCTAGCACCTCATCATCTCAGCGTCTCACTATTTAAATTATGATTTGCTCACATTTGATTTTCGTTCCTTTCCAGTATCACGAACGCTTTGTATCTCATTTGTTGCAAGTTTGTTCCCATTTTGGACTCTCCTCGCCTGCATAGCTCATGGTGTATTTTTTGGATTCATAACATTCCTTATCGATCGGCCAAAATTCTGCGTATTGTCACCGGGGAATTTCCTTTTCTGTATGATATTGGGAATTGTCTATTTGTTCACATACATAATGCCAAAGGATGGCCGAACTAGGAATAAATATATTGTGTACTACACTCTGAACTCCTTGGAGAATATCGCTTGTGTCACTGTGTTCATTTTGTACTCATCGGAAAGTATGCGATCTTTGACGTTCTTTTATCCAATGTGCGTGCTATCCATTGCATTCTATTATATGGGCATTTGTTGTATGGTAATATACTACTTATGCTTCCATCCAAAAATCACAGCGAGATCGTCCAAACTCATTTTGAATTAAAATACTCGTAACTAAATTTGGACTAAGAGAATAAACGAGCACCTTATATTTATTACCTATACAGAATTAAAATAAATTATATTTTGTATGTATTTGTTCTTCGTTTAAAAATGGTTAATATATTTATTTTGTTAATTTATTTGTTTCTTATACTACTTATTCTTTACAAACGACGCGACGTGAGTGTTATGCAGTAGCAGACACTTTCAATAAGTTGAGTGTACTTGGAACTTAGGCACGGAGAAAAAATACTTACACCGTTCATCATCAGATCCCGTAAATGACAGCTCAAATACGGGCAAAATATTTTTTCCCACACAGTGTCAACATCATTTCACATTCTCCCCTATCTATTTCAAGGGTGGCGGTTTTAGGATGCTCAAGTAAACGGCTGTATAGGTACATTGTTAATGTTGCCTGCCTAATGAAACCGATTCCATCTAACGCCTTTCATTAACAGATGATTTAAAATTCGGTTTTCTTATTTGTGTTTTGGTTTTCCTATAAGGTAATAACAAATTTTTTCTTGACAAACTACAAAGTTCTTGACATAGTGACAGGATTTGTGGCTTTGTTTTGTCTCTGTCATATGTCTTTTTTTTCTCGTGCAGAATATAAAACAGATTCCGCTTTTTCACGTTTTATTGAACACGAGACAGCATTTCAGATTTCACACGTCACATTCCTCCATTCAATTTGTTCAAGTGCTTATCCCAAATCGCAGTGACAAACTAGGTTTGTAACTGGGGAAATTAATTTCACAAATACGGGATTTTACCGCCTAAACTATTTGTGAACTACTTAATACAATACTCAGACTCACTAGCCACTGCCAATGTTTTATTTTTTTAAACTCGTAAGGTATACGAGAAAATTACTACAGTCTAAGCGCATCCAAAGGTTTTTTAAACTCGACTTAAAAAAACTCTGCATATTTTTTATAACTATTAAATTTAAATTATTTAACGACATATACAAAAACATCGAATACTTATATTTCTCTATAATATCGATAACGAATATGTTGATAACTTCTGGCATCTCCTCATCTCGCATACATCCTCCATCTTTTTTTCTTTTCTTTTTCCTCGGGACAAAATACGTATAAAGAAGAAAAGCGATAAAACATACGCACACTCGCACATCCCAGACTAAACATATTTGACGTTTCTTATAGTCGGTTATTCGTTACAGAGCAGACGAGATATGAACGGTTTAAAACAAGTTCGCTTCTAAAGTTGGGATCTACGGAATGTAAAATGTAAGCCTTGGGCTGCCACACAAAATATTAAGTGAAGTGAGTCCTTTCTACGTTAGTGCACGTAATTACTTTTAGTGGAAAAATAGTTCGCAATTTACTAGTGTCTAATTGGAAACGAATTATCGCATTGTGAAATTTCCTAGTGTGACCCACCTACATCAAAGGTAAGCTCAGTTTCAATAATGATTTATGTATTCATCAATCCAGCAGTTTCTCAATATTTTACTAAATTTTTTTTAGTTCAAGGTTAATCAGATTAATATATTGTTCCATATACTTAGATCTAGAACAAATTTGCTGAATTAAGCTCAGTTTATCAAGCACTTTGTTTGGGCAAAGCGCTTGCCTCGTCAGCTCGTTATATTTTATCGCCACTCCAATGGTGAGGCAAGCCAAACCTGTGTGACAAAGTTCATAGTCAGCTCTGTGCTGGTGCCTATCTACATAGCTATGTGTTTCGCAGAAAGCACAAAAAATGTAGTTAGGTATGCACGGACGAGCTGGGGTAAAAGAAGAAATAAGTATTTATGTCGCACTTGTTCTTGTCTCTTGTGCGCATTTGACTAAAAAATTGTGGTTTTCTTTGCGATGTTAAGACGCATTGATCCTTACCTTCAGTATCGATTTCCAATGCCATCACATGTCTCATAAATTTTGTATGCTAACTAGAAAGGCAACATGACTCGCAAGCCGCAGTGTCATTCGGTCATTCCCTTTGTCTAAAACGAGCTCATCAAAATTCGATTTGTGTGTATGCTGACCTGTGCAGGTCAACAAATTCAGCCCAGTCATGTTTACTTTTGGTATTTCCATACAGTATTACTACTGTCAGAAATCATGTCTCACACTTCATTCACCATAAAAACGGTCAATGATATGGACATAAACAAACAAAAAAAAGAAAAACGTATGCTGGTCGAATCTTAATGTGGACATTTATACTTTGTCAATACGCCTCTGCTTATCTAGTTTCGTTATTTGAAGTGTTTGCGTCAGCGCGGTATGGTCTACGTCTAGCGTAGTGCGTAACCCTAAACAATTCACGTGCCATCAGAAACAGAATTAGCTTACATTTCTATAGCAATTGAATTAGGTACCTGAATGATAATTAAACAAAATTAAAAGACAAAGTAGAAATGCATGATAGATGTTGCTAAAGTGAGATAGGTCTTGCGAAATTTGATTGTTCTCATATCTTATAACTGTTTTTTGTTACAACGATTGTTAGGAATTTGGTAGTTTAAAACTTCATCGACCAGATCGTATCAATCTTGTTTGCTCTGATGCAGTTCCATAGCGTGATCATTTCAAATAGCCTAAGTAAAATATTTTTAGAGCAGAATTCTTTCGACGTTTAAGTCTTGCTTTACTGCGAATCCCGGTTTAAAGAAGTTTAGAAGGAGCCAGTGATGGAGCTTGTTCGTTATCTCTTTTTTTTGCCAGGGTTTAAGAGGTATCCCATCATCTCCGGGTTACCTGTTACATCCACGTTTACGTTATACAAACTAAAAAAAACTTTCTGCAATGCATCTTCGTATGCTACATGGTAGTTTTAGTTTGAGTACCGTTGTTTAAATTGTTATTAGGATGTTCCAGCTGGTGACAGTCCAGTAAGAATTGTTGTGAAAACGTAATGTTTTTTTTTGTTTTGCATGGTTGTATCAGCTTTGAGTGTCCTTTGTTGGGAATGGTTAGATTAGGATTGTTGAAAAGGTGAGCATGTTATCAAAGGTATGCGTCAGAAAGCTGGATATAGGCATCCAGCCCAAGTTTTACTTCCTTCATCCAGTATGTAAGCAGTGTTGCTGTGGATTTCTCTGCTGAAAGTTGGAGTTGTCATCTAACGATCTTTTTAGTTTTACAATCTTCATGTTATTGGAGTTTTATTTAAAGAAATTGCAACAGCAGGTACGCCAAAATCTGTCACGGTTCTATCGCCTAATAATATTGTTAGTGTGGTTTCATCTTAACGACTTTTGTACTGCAGCAATAATTTCAAATAATAATCGCAAACGCTTACACTTTGGGGTTTATTTCCAATGAAACCGATGCACCATCAAATCGATGCACACAAATATAAAAGGGTAACCAAAGTTTTAATACCAACATTTTCTTGCATACTCACAGTAACGCATTAACAGATGTCATCTTCACGTAATAGCAGCAAATCTGGCGGATTACGTTATCTGTGGATACCAGGAAGAAAAAAATCACACCCCAAGGGCCGGTTCGATTCGACTAATAAACGCCTTAATTACAGCACTGGTCAAAAGAAAAACGAACAATGGTCTCTTGGCGGCAGTAAAGGTCAATCAGAATTTTTGAAAGCGTAAGTTCTTAACTCTTGGCATTACGATAGAGTGGTTTTCCAAAAAAATACAAATTGAAAGCCAAAAGGTGTACAACGATCTCTGAATAAGTTAATAAGGTTGCATCAGAATGTTATCTTTGCTTGTGGTTAAAAAAAATGAAATTGCATTCGTACGTCCTGTAGTCCCTCATATATTTGGAACAATTTTTGCCAATAAATCTGGAAATTATTACGGCTGATCGTGTCACTTACGATAGCTTCACATTTTTTTCTTCATGGTGGTCAGAATAAATAGACATTCAATTAACACTTTGAAGGGGGACCACAGAATTAATAGCTTGTGCTCTCCAAAAGGCCATACATTTTAAGCAGCGAATGTTACTGTTTATACACAAAGTCGCCCTAACAACGTGAACTCATTTAAATTGTTTATTTGTTTTAACACACACCACTTCGTGAGAATAACGATACACAGCACAACAAAGAAAGATATGAGTCCCGAACTTGATAAGAAAGCTGTGTTTGCAACAAAATATCGTGGGCGAAGACATCCAGGACAGCGAATGGTAAATGCATCTGTTATTTCTAGACCGTTGTACAGCTTTTTGCTGACAGAAAATCACTTCAGTTTTAGGGGCACACACATTATCTGGTCCGCACGTTTCTATCGTACTCTTCATACACAGAGAATTCATTCCGCATATGCTTCTACTCATAAACATCATTTCTATATTTTGTTCGACTAAGTGTCGTCGTTGTTTACTTGTGCCTAATTGTACATAAATAATTGCATCGAACATTATTGAAACCTGTGCAGATTAGTTGGAGTTTTACTGAAGATGGCATCGCTTGTGACTCGTTTTTACAATTGGCTTTGGTACTGTATTCTCATTGTAAATATTATAATCATGTAGTTGTTCGTCTCATAGTTTACACTCCTGGCACAACACCACAAACCGATACAGTTGTGCACTTAAATAAGTTGAAAATGAATGCTGTTTGAATTTTTAAATCACTTACAGGGAAGCTGACGGACTTGATATTGGTCCATCGATATCTGGTTTAGGACCTTTTTCATGTGCTGCTGGAGTGCCAACTATTGCTTGTGCGACCGACATGCCTGCTTTGACCGTATGATTTGAATGTCTTCAGTACGAAAATTAATTTAATTCGCATTTAACTTGTTTTATAGGAAAATAAATTCGCTGTTTTGGGAAAAATAAGTGAACATGATCAGCTTCCGTCTCCACCGAGAGACGGTAATCATAATGGTACAACTGACATTCACATTTCCGCTAGTGATCTGATTGGCGATTCAGTATCGAATCATAATTTAAAGAAAATCGATGAGGACATTGAAGACGACGATCTGCCTTCACCGCCAGGTTGTGACGAACACAACAGTGATGTTATCAGCGATTATAGTCCTCATAAGAAGAATTTAATTGCGAACAACAGAAGAAACTGTCCAGAGGTAAGTTATATGTATAAGTTTCATCATATAATTTCTATTTTGTACCCAAGTTTTCGATGCAAAAATGTGTCGCATAATTTACAAATTTAATTTAATTTTTTTTTCTCAGTTCGTGTGTTTTTGATAGAGTATTCCGTAAATGACAAAATTATAAAACTGGTGACGAAGTTCAAGTCTGATGACAAGGTTTTTAAACAAAGTTAGAATTTCAATAGCTTCCTACCTACACATTCCTGCGGTCATTCAGTTTCTTTTGCACATAAAGGTAGCTTATGTGCTCAAACCTCGTGTACGACATAGTATTGCATAGTATTTTCCTTTTTCAGGATGCTCTGCCTCTTTTTAAGTTGGGCTAGAGTTCGGGGTGAACCCAGGTCTCAATTGACAAGTGTGTCCAAAGAAACATCCTAAGCCAACAATCTCACGTTGCGCACTTGAAGTTTTTACAGATTCTTTTCTACTTATCTAAATGTAAATGCGTACAAGCAGCAATAAAAATTAACACTGTAGGTACGCGACGTTTGGGTAGCATGTGCCACACGGTATACATATAGGTATTGGAATTTAAATTTCATAAAGAAGGTTGGCAAAGCAACGGCTGATCTTGAAACTATAAATAAAAAGCATCCCGCTTTAGAATTATTCTCTGCCAGTCAACACATTCAGTAAATTGGAATACAACACTCGTATGTCGTATGTAAATCGCGATGACTGATAAACAAATTAGCTAGCTAATTAACTAATAAGTGAACGACAGAATATTTTTTTATTTTGCCGGAGCTTTTGTTGTACAAATGTGAACTACATGTGCACGCAAATGGTTGCAACGTGTTTTGCTGCATCGTGCCCAAAATACATATATTAATTACTTTTTCCGCCTTAAAATCCACCAGTTTAACCCTTTGTTTAAAAAACTAAAACAACCAATCTGATTCCAGGTTGACATCAATTCCATCGAAAGTGTGAGCGAGTGTAAGCTCAAGTACTCCGAATTAGACTTGCCAGATGGAATTTATAGCTCATCACAACTAGATGAGCCCTACTCGAAGAAAAACAAAAAGAAAAAGAAGAAAAATAAGAACAAAAATTCACCATGCCATGACACAAACAATGAAGATGACGACAAGACAGTTAAGTGCTTATACTACACTCTGATGTGTTGTGAATGTACAATATCATAAACGAAAACGAATCAAAACGCACAGTAAATACACACACATCAAATCCATATACACATATTTTTTTTACAAAAATCTAGATGTAACACTATTTCCATGGCAGCAAAAAACAAAAAAGAATCCTCGAAAAAAATAAATCTCCTAGGAATGCCAAAATAAGATTCATAATCTATGTATTACTTATACACTAATCGCTATGAAAACGAAATTAAACGCAATTATGCGTTTCGAACTTGAATTATATAATTAAAGAATACTTAATTTAAAGAAAACGATTTTTATTTAAACGAACATTTAGAATAAATGGAAAACATTTCATGTACAAAAGTTGCTCTTCTTCTTAAATACATATTGAGTTATCTTTTCACATTCTTAAATCTAGTTGTAAGATTATTTTCACTAAAGACTGTAATAATATTTGATGCCATCCAAATAAACTGCAATTGCTATCCATAGCCAAGTTTTCCACGTGCATTCCAGAAGTAGTATGAAATGGGTATTCATGGTGCCTATTCGCCAATTCCACGGCAACATTTTATGAAACACCGTATGTCCGACGTACAAAATAATTGCATTCATTCCACATTCAGCGAACGGGTAACCTGTCCACATTTGGCGGACATCAACTATGTAGTAGAGAGCGCTAAGCAGAAGGAATGCCAGAGAAGCAGTCACAAGCACAAATGAAAGGGACCTGCAAAAGGAGGTTAAATATTAAATTTCCTTCGAGGTAGTAGAAAATGATGCTTTTTTGTTATTTATTTTATTCCTAATTCTTGGCAGAGTGTATTTCTCAACGTTGACAATCCGCTTGTAATGAGTCTTTTTTCCGTAAGCAATAAATATGTTGATTTCTTCCAAACATGTTCTACTTCGCAACTGCGAGAACTACCAGGAGGTTAAAAAGAATTAGAGCGGAATGTAGAGATAAATGCGACATTTTAGGATGATGAAATCAAAAGATACAAAAATGACAGATAAATTAAAAACCAACCAATCTCAGAGAAAAAAGTCAGATAAGTTGGCGAAATACTTCGAAAGTAACTTGAACGTTTTTCTCAGAAGTATGTACCTACAGAGTTGGTATACCTATCGACAATTTTTTCTTTGTTTCGAAATGTTATTCAAAACTTGTAACTACTTGTAGCACCTGTTTGGTGTAAGCGTTTGTAATTAAAGCAGAGTGATCTCACCACAAGTTTTTGTTAAGAGGAATCCATCCATCTTCCTTTGAGAACAAGCATAAGACTCCTCCTAAAACTCCAAGACCAACGCCCCAACATGTCCACCGTTTTACTCTGGCCGGCCACTCAGCATGTACAGTTAAAATTGTACCGCATATAACGCCAAAGAACACTTGAACTATTGTTAAAATACAACCTAAAACAGAGAGGCTCGTCATTTAACCAGAAAAATATCCGTACACTTACCAAAAACTCCTTCAGGATCAAATGCCTTGGAATCATACAAATATTTTGCTGTTGGGTGCTGGTAAATATGATAATCCC
Organism: Cheilosia variabilis; assembly: GCA_951230905.1. NCBI lineage: Eukaryota > Metazoa > Arthropoda > Insecta > Diptera > Syrphidae > Cheilosia > Cheilosia variabilis. The sequence goes on along the minus strand of OX579677.1, from coordinate 40,570,011 downwards.
CGAGTATTTCGCGGTCAATGAAACCAACTATTCCTCCGATGCAATCGGGGTGCGCAGCATAAGCATGCTTGCCCCCTGGTCCCAGATATCCTCTGGAAAATACAATTGACATACTGGCTTCGTTAGGTAAGTGCATATATACCTCGGGCATCCTGGAGCGTTTAAGCCGAACATAATTCCTAAACTGACAACAATTAGCGAGAGCATACATACAAGTTGTTCTTTCAGCAATAACAGCTCGAATACTGACCTTCTGCAGCCTGACTGCGCAAATGATTAATATAAGAAAATTGAGTTTACCTATATAATTTATAACTCACTTGGGGCATTATATATTCGGGGTTAGCAAACACTGTATGAAGGCTTCCCACAACCAGAAAAGCAATACCAAATCTTTGTAAGACTCCCATAATTCGAAGATTCTCCAACTGCGGTCCGTTTATTGAATTGAGGCACACTCCAATAAGGATCATTTTAATGGATCTCTAAAGGTGTAAAATTATACAGATATTATTTCCTTATATTAGGCGTGTTTTGTTCGCCAATGTCGACAGATACAAAGATATCTAGGCAAAATAAGTCCAAAAACAATCAACAGCCAAAATTTGGCGTGCTCCACCTACGGTGAGGAGTTTTTTCTTACCCAAACAATTTTTCGGCATATCGATTTCTTAGTCAGACCTCTTGAAATTTGAGACTTTATTGAGATTGGAATACAAACTCCCATTATCCACAAGAACGACGGAAACACAATATCAGCCAAATGCAAACCATTCCATGGCGCGTGTTCAATCCACCAATAACCTCCTCCTCCACTGTTCACGAAAATCATTAAAACGATCACCAACCTTAAATCACAAAGAAAATTAGTTAGCCCTAATATTAAATTTAAATTTCAGCTCCACTGAGTTTAAGCGGTGGAGATAGATAATCTCAGAGAATAAGAAACTATAAGAAAGAAAGTGAAGACCTAACACGAAACAGTGACAACTTGTTTACGCTTTAAGGTCGACGAAATTTATAACCTCCTCGATCGATATTCCAACCATAACCATGGTCAAGATGTCAAACGTCACGGGTAATTTTAGAAAATGCTGATAGATAACGTATTCCATCATTAATATTGAAAAGTAAATACTATTGCAGTTTCTATAGTAAAAAAGACCAAGCAACGGTTTTAGTGTCCAAATCTTTTTACGGGTTGCTCCCTAAAACGGCCTTTTTGCTTAGTTTCGAACCAAAATTTTCCTTAAATTACCTACGTGCCGAACTATTTTCTACTTTCCATCAGCACGTAAAATTCCGCATTGTTATGATTCGCGGTTAGGAACCTAGGTATCAAAGACTGTACCTACTTTAAAATGTTAGCTCAAAAATGGGAGTAGTTACACTGTGGTGTAACGTGTAACACTTGTTAATTTTTACTTTTCTACCAACGAGCAAGCGTTCAAATAGTTCGAAATTTGCTTCTAAAAATGATTTTAACCCTCAATTAGGCCCGGTTATGTTTATGTTCAAAAACTCTCCAAATCCAGCGGAATGCACCCTCAAACTTTCAGGACTACATAAGCGCGGTCATTGATGATAAAAAACTCTTTTATAGAAGGTAAATTGCAAGGGATTTGTGTGCGTGGTATAATTTTTTTTTCTTTATCTATTGCACCAACAACAGGAAGACTACTTAAATCCTTTATCATTTTATTATTTAGCTTTATCATTACTTCTCATCGCAGGCACATTCTCAAGTTGAACTGAATTGCCCTAGAGTGGTGTGAGCTGTTTCTGTACTTATGACTAAAAGAATAGAATGCGATAGAAATGTTTAATTGCTACTCACCCCCTGAATGCATCTAAACTTCTCATTCGTCGTCTCACAACAGGTGTATCGGTGGTTTCCTCATTCACGGCATTAATGACTGCCTCAGCAGTTGACAACGATTTTAATTTCTTCCACCCATAAGAAAACAGTTTAGTTGCGACTGCCATCAATGCACACACCACTATCACCGACAATATTGCTGTAAACAGTTGTGCTTAGATTCAGCAAATCATTTTTAGTGATATGCTTACATAAATTTACGTCAACACCCGGCTTGTCGGTGATCATTTCACAAGTTCCATTAGAATGAATAGACAAATTGTAGACCCCAAACTCCTGCATGGGTGTTTGGAGGGTGCAAAGAGCAGTGCTGTTAAAAAAAAATAATTACTTGATGAATAATAATAATTCATAGTCTTTAAAAGTTCTTACAGATTATCCGGTGCATATCGTCCAACATCTTTGTCGAATACTTTGAAGACTATTTGGCGGGCTACGTTCAGCCTTAGCGGTTCCTCAGTTTGATTCGAAAAAACTGCTTTCACTTTTGTGTATGGACACTAGTTTTTTTTTTGGTATGATGATAATAGTTTGCAAACAAACAAATTCGTACTCACTGTATAGCACTCGTCAGAAAGCGAGTAGATGTAGGCTTTATCGCTGAGAGTAGAGGTGGGGACTAGATAGGCTTCGTCTACTTTTAGTTCTCTCATATGTAGACCACGCCATTCCGGCTCAGTAAATTCCATCCAACTGGACATTATTTACTTGAAAATAAACCAAATCTGAATGCAATCTTTTCAAATACTTTATGGAATTGTTATTTAATTTATCCGGTTTCACTGTAAATGCCAACAACAAGTTAATACCAAAGAGGTATGCAAACTGAATGAAATAACAAACTTTATTAAGCTTATCTTGTCGTTAGTGGGTCAAGTTTCATACACTGCCACTGCCCGGTGGTGGGGCAGTTATTTTAATCGCTATTTTGATTAAGGCTTTGCAGCAAGTTGTTTTGTTTATCGAACATCTATTGGAATTGCATGTGTTCCATCGATGTTAATAAAAGTATAGGGAAGATTATGTGTTGGTTATTTTCATTTGAGATCAATATAGTATAATGTACTCGTTTTTCCAGTTCAACAAGTCAAAATATGTAGTTGGAGAAAAGCCCCCTAATAAGTATTTAACTGGCGCCATTTTACGAAAGAGTTTCGGATGTTTTACAGAACATTGAAACTTTCCCACAAGAAAGAAAGTTTAACTCATACCATAGCAATATGAAAGTAGACGTCATGTATTTTTGGATAGCCCCATCCATTTAGTTGAGTAAAAAATAAATACTACTTCTGGGTAATTGCACTTTATTTTTAATGAAGGCGGTCAACAAAATACAAGATAGAACATAAAAAGTTATTTGCTTGCAATCAATTCCGGGTTGCGGCAAACTGTATCGAATAACGCAAACGCATATTATAGATATGAGGTCTGTTCCTTTACTCTTAAATCTTACGAATTTGTACGAATTTTTACTCAATGCCGTTCCTTAACTCGAAAAATTCGTAAAAGAGAGCGGCATCGAGAGAGCAAGATAGTACCCCTCCACTGAGAATCTTACGAATTTTTACTCAACAAATTTCTTGGTGTAAGAATTGAAAAAGCTGTCAATTAACAGCTGATTCGAAATTTGTTGTCCTATTTGTCATTTGTTTTGGTTTCTTGTATATTAAAATGGTATCAACAGGCGGAAAAATAAAATTGAATGTTCTCCTTAGATTCTTTTGATGGCGACGAGATTCTTCCTCGCTGTAAGGAGTAAGAAAGGACTCCTCCGCGTAATTTTTAATACTGTGCCGCTTTTTCCTCTTCTCGAATGCTTGTAGTCGATCAATATACTCGGATTCATGAATTCAATTAATTCCGAATCACTTTCATCGCTAGGTAGATAAATCAACTTTTGTTTGTAATTAGCAAATTCTTTGAGTTTATATTATATTTTAACGACTTTTCGTACAACTTTTTTGAATTTTTGAATTATGTAGCTGTCATTTTCATACATTACTACAAAAGCGTTCCCTAACTTTTTCGTAAGTGTCTCTCTCTGTGAGAGAATTTATTCCCATCACTGCCATTTTGACAGTCTTTTCCATTCTACTACAAAACTAAAGGAACAGACCTATTGGTAAACCTCCGAAAATCGAAAAAAAAACTTTGAAAAAATAAAAAAGTAACGAGCTGTCTATGGGTGGCTTCGGTGGTGGACCGCTAAAGCTTTGGTCTACCATATCAATAAGTAAGGGCACCGCCACTGTTCTATTGATACATTTAATTTTACAGCTTTTACGCCGTCACTATCAATAATTATCAGCAGCTTTGCCGTTTGGCCCCAACATTTTTAAAAATGATCAAAATTGCTCCTTTTTCAGAAAGATTTTATTCTTTATTGAACGAAAAAGTGCAACATAATTAAAAAAAAAGTTGTTTGTGATGAAAACATTTGTTTCTTTGTGTTTTAAATAAATGTTTTAGTGTTTTTTGCTATTTTAGGTACCTAGTATTATTTTTGGCTTGGGCCCCTTTTTAACCCCTTTCCATCACCCAGTGATGCCAACACAGGCTTTTTCATGTCTTTTAGGCATAATTTCATTACTTAAGGCTAATGTCGTTTTCGATTTGGCAAAAGGTCAATTTTTTTGAGAAAAAATCAATTTTTTTTTGATTGAGATTGCTTTTCATTTTCGATTTGCCAAAAAAATCGATTTTTTTTTTTTATCTGACTCTCTTCAGAGAAATCTCGTTTTTTTCTCAGATTTCACACATACTTTCACTAATACCAATGTGTTTGACACACAGCTGGCGGCTACGAATTGTTTATCGTTGGAAGGATTGCTTTTTTGACTGAATTATTAATATTTCGAGTATGGAATTGATTCTTTATATTAAATTATTTCGAAATGCGTTGTTATAAATGTATAAAAATCAATTGAAATGTATTTCCAGTGCAAGTCAAAAAATATATTTTTTGCGGCCAACTGAAAACACACAAGAACCAATAAAATTCGGATTTTAAGTTCGATTTGGGAGCAGAAATCTGAAATCTCAGATCAAAATCTGAAAAGCCAAATCGGAAACGACATAAGGCTTGTTTTTTTTCAAAAAGGCATCTTATTTTTATTTCAAATATTTTTCTAATATTTTTTTTTTACTTTTCATTTTTTTAATGTATGATTTCAAGGACCAAGACTAAAACTATGTTTGTTTTGTTCGATACCTTGTACCTACTAATGAAACTAAAAAGTCATGAATTTTGTTCCTTTTAAGAATTTCTTCGGTGATTTATAATTTAAGTTTTTGTTTATTTATTTATATTTGTGTTTAATTTTTGATTTATTGTTCCTGTTTAACCAAGAAAATTATTTTAGGCATTATTTTATTGAAAAAGGGATAATTTTTTCTCAAGTTAGGCATTTATTCGTCAAAATTGCCTGGCAACGCTGCCACCACCACTCACTTAACTGCGCATGTCGCCCATATTCTCGCAGGCTTCCGGTATTTTTCTTCAAAGATGTCAACCAGAGACAATACTGACCCCACCAACTCCGGCCGATTTCCCGTTACTTGCCTACAAGCTATATTTTCATGGGGTGGCAAACGCTAAGTGCGTTAGTATTGTTGCATAGAAATTCGTATTGACAAATGTCACGTAACTTCAAAAATTCCGGCTCACCAACACACTCGCACCTTGCATATGCCACTTCCGCTGTGGGCAAAGCTGCTGACAGCGTTCATAAAATGTTGTCCGTTAAATTTGAAATTATTTATATACGTGTGGATAGTATTTTGTTTAGGAATACATTTGCTTAAAATATTTATGAAAAATTGTCAATGCAGAATGGTTGCATGAAAATAAAAACATTTGGAGCAAGTTTTCTTCAGTTATTAAAGAAAAATTCACACAATAAATCGATCTTTATGATATCGAAAAGAGGTAAATACACAACCATGTTTGTCCTAATATGTTCTAGTATATAAAACATATATTTTAGATAATTTTACTAACCAACCAAATCAAATTATTCGCCTTTTAACAATTTATAATAACTAACCAATGGCATTCAGTAATATAAAAATGTGGAATTCCCGAACTCTTTCACATTCCTTACGGTTGCCGCGGTTGGCAGCATTTATTTTTGTAGTTTTTGTGTGTTTTTGCATGTCACACTGATTCTTTTTTGGCATAACACCGATAGGAATACAAAATGGCGAATTTGAAAAAAAATTGAGGGGCCCAGCGGCAAGAGGATTGTGAGTTGGGGGTCTCAGTATGGTTTGTCTATGATGTCAACAAAGAGCAAACAAACGTAAACACAGTAATGGGTGTTGTTTGTGAGGTATCTATGTACTAGCGTTTATCTTTTTTTTTTTAATAACACAGTACCTACTTCAAACAAATGAATATTCAATGTAGGTATAGTTCATATAATACTACACGGCAATCACAATCATGACAAATAAAAGTGCTTACGAAACAGCACAGCTATGCAGCACAGCGTCTCCGCTATTAGTTATGTACGAGCGTGACCAATAAATCAATTTGTCTTGCTTTGATTTACAGACACACTTCTCGATAAATTACGTTACTTCACTTTAGACCGCAACATTACAGCGACTTTAGACCAAAATCAGTTTGAAAGTATTTCGACCAAACAATTTGCTTTTATTTTTAAATGATTTCGTGTAGGTATCCGAATCCGCACAACTTGAATTTCATATTTATAATGCTGTGACAGCTGTTTGCACTTTTGCAGTTGTCAGATACTACACCAGTTCCACAATCCACAGTTTATGCCTTGGTGTGCATTGCATACATATGTATATTTGAATGCATGGTTGAAACTGAACGTAAACATGTATTGAAGAATTTGAAGGTAGTCTGGAGGAAGATTAAAAGCCCTTGAACTCGACAAGAAATTCCCCAGACTCCGTAAAACGGTTTGTTATTGCTATACATACGTAGTTTTTATTGTTTATCTTTTACAGCAATTATCATTCTATTTTACCGGGGCTGTATTATGAACACTGTGAATAGGATTTGTTAGATAATTTTAATTGTTTTTGTGTACGCCTTCTTAAAGAACTTTACTCCCCGATTTGATTCTGCAAATTATTGTATTCAAATTATTCAACTAAAGTACCTACTGATAGGTATAGTTATGAATTTAAAAGTACTGTACTGTCAAAAATATTAAAGCAAACTCAAAATTGAAGGCACAGTTTCAAAATGGCGCCCAGTGGAAGTAGTTTTTTTCGTAGCTGTGACAATCTTATGTGATATTTGTTAATTGATCTAAGAAGTCGAACCGTTGTTTCTGTTGCTGGTATTCACTGCTGAAATTACATACCTATATACCTATGTTGATTTGAAAACAACTTTAGATATTTAAATAAAACAAAGTTTCAACCGATGCATAATATTTAGATTGAAACATTTCAGTATAATGTGTACAAGTTCCACTAGCTGTGGGCTTATTGTACTAATGAATTCGTAAATCTCTGGTAAAACGAGATTCAGAAAAAAGGGTTCTCGATTCAAAAAATACTGTTATTTGTCAATCGAATATATACGAACTTATCTAGAGCAAGAAAGGTAATCTTTTAACGAATCGATTGGAACATTAATTGCGCTAGTTGATCCGCGTTCTCTTGAGCTTTAAATGACTCAAAATAATGTCAAACTTTGTATAAGTACAAGAAATTGAATAAAACACAGCCATTATTTATAATAGTTTTACTTGTCTATGGTTGTTAAAATTGTGCAGGACAATTATATTTCATAACTGGTAGGAGATAGTGCCCGAGATCCTTTATCTGATAACTGCAAAGGACAAAATCCTTGCAGTTAGTAGACATTACGATGCGGGCTCTCTTAGAAGCATTCGCATTACAAGATATGAAATGGTGCAAAAACCCAGCGAATCAAAAAAAGCCTTCAATACATTGGGAACGCTATGATTTCTAGTATTCTAGATTTTATGTAGGTACTCTTGATTCTGACTTGATGCATTTCAGTTCTTATTGGCCCAGATTATTTTTTTTTCAGTTGACGGCCTGCCTGCATACTCAGTTGGCATTTCGAAGTGTCATAATTCAAAATAAAAACACGAACTAGGTATCTGGACATCCCCAATTATTTTACGCGTGACTGACTCCAGCGCTAAGCCAAATTGCGGGTCACCAAAAATAGATGCACAGCAGGGAATATAATTAACAAATACAAGTCCGCAGGAAGCATTTTTACTGGTGGTTAACGGCACCTACGTGTTCTGATGCAGTAGATGTGAAACAATGCGTTTCATAGAATTCACAGAACTTTTCCGATGTTCTTGGATGGTACTATTAAATAAAAATGCAAACCACTAGTTGTTAAATAACGTATATATGTATATATATATAAATAATATATTGAACAATACGAATACTTCAGATTTAATAAATAATACAAATTATTACCACAGTTTAAGTTTAAGTTTGTTCATTCGAGTTAGTAAGAGATAGAATAACAAACAAATACAACAGATGCTACACAAATATATTGTTTGCTCTACAAAACAAAAATATATATCTTAGAATGCAACCAAATTAGAAGCATTGCAGCAACCCAATGGCTAAACACCTGCATATTTGTCTGCAAATAGGTAATAGAGAGAACGTTAGTCAAAATATAATTTGTTTAAGCAAATTTTGGAATGATTAAGTTTCACTTAAAATACAATATGGAACAAAACTGAACATTTGTTACGTAACATTTATATAAAAATAAATTGAACTACGATAGTAAATCGCTAAACTATTATATTTTTTTGTCAACTGATATCAACCACTGCGTGTCTACTATGTTGCGCTGGTGTTGAGATTCTCCAGGGAAGTCAAGAGCTTCTGCTTGGTTCGCTTATTGCCAGAACACACGCACATTATCAGGTTGGTCAATTGTTTTTTCGAGTAGATTCCGAGATTCTTCTGTACTTCGATCCATTCTTCAAATTGTTCCACCGGATAGTAGTACGCCTTCAGGTAGACATCAACATAAGAATGGTGTTCGTGAAATTTAAGGCCAGAGATGAGCTCTATTATTGACATGAAATTGGTGAAGTCCAATTGCATAAGTGCTCTACCGCCCGCTGAGCACTTTTTTGCATTTGAAAAACTGTTGACAGAAAATATATTTTTATATAAAAGACAAGACGAAACGGTAAATCCTCACCCCTCGACTAGTAGGTGTGTTGCTATACGTGCTATCGTGTTCCAAACCGGTTCTGAGGGAACTGTAACTTCCTTAGCTATTTCCTCTAATCGCATCGCAAACGTTTGTACGTTCTTAAGACAAAACAAGCTATAGTACACAGTGCCCTTAGTGATCAAGCGATCACTTACCCTATTCATATTGTCGATGTAACTGCTGTGTTGAAAGCTCACGTGATTTATGTCCCATTTCACTTTGGCCATGGAGGCAAGGATGCTAGGCAGATCGATTATTTTTGAGGTAACACAAGTGTAGACTGGATTTGCAATGTTGACCATAAAATCACTGTACTCTGTGTACGATGCAAGGATACTTCGTTCATTGACAGGCAATAAGTGATTCAAGTAGTGTTTCAGCAGCTGGAATTGTTGAATCATACAGGAACCACTCTCGATGGCGACTATTCGCAGTGATAGTCCGTAGAGAGTATCTGGATTAGCCAGCTCGTTATTAAGCTGATAGGAATTATTTATACAAGTGAAAAATTTGTTTGTCAAAGTTAAGCTTCGCCTTACCAAGGACGAGAAATTTAAAGGCCAAATTTTAACGTTTGGAATGATCTTTTCACCGATCATCTTGAGTTTGGACTCTATTTTGCTCGTGTACAAATTTTCCATTTGCACGTTCTGTTGAAATGAAAATAAAGGCATCAAAAGAAAAAGAAAAGAAAACTTCTTACCGAGTCCTTTGCGAAAATTTCATGAACCGCATAACAGTAGAAGTCAATCAGCTCCAACATGCTACTAACGATCTTCGGCGAAATACAGTGCAGCAGTTTGCACATTTGCAAATACCTGCCTATGCATCGCAACACATTCAGTGATGTATTATTTACGATAATTTGCCTGCAAAAAACAAGGAAATGCTCAGCTACATGTCCAGGCTTTTAACCCACCCTATCTACGTACTGCACTCCGCCGCCGCTGCCATCATCTTCATCCTTGCTTTGCATGCTCTTGTCATCGTCGCTCTCCTCCGAGAAGTAACACGATGCCTCGTCAACAATCCCTGAAAGTATGTCCTCCTCAAGCATAGCTGCATCGAGACCACCATCGAATGGTGAACTCTTCTCCGAGAATCGCAGGAAATAGCCACATGATCCGTATATGGAACTGCCACCGTCATGGGAATGCGCCGAAACTAGTTCATCACAATTGTTATTGCTGGTGGGACTGTTGTTAGAATCTGTGGGTAGAATTGCGATATTCGGCGACTTGTGTCGCCTTAGTGTATTGCGAACAGAACGAAACTCCTGCAACTGCAGAATGTTGCTAAATGAATCTATAATCGTCCACGATTCGTTGTCCAGGAAGAGACAAATTTCCTCCAAACATGACACATGGTAGCGATTAAAGAATTCTTCGCTCTGCGATTGCATTGTTGCAATCAGCTTCTCTGAATACTCTCCACAGAACTCAATGCCGACTTTTTGCAGTCTCTGAATTACCGAGAGGACTTGAATAAATTGCTCGTGCTTTAGTGTTGTTAGCTTGGCACTCGATAGATAGACACACATCTTCGACTGAATGTCGTTCCATATACGCGATTGACCTTTTTTCAGTTTTTCTTGAATATAATTGTCCGGTGAGTCGAGCGTGTCCTCCGGATACAGTTTATAATTTTGATGCCACATAACAATTTGGTAGTACGATGCCAAAATGGTCCAACATGTTTTACACAGGCTTATCAAGCATGGAATGTATTTGTCGGCAGCGACCTGTTCGCACAGTTGTTCGAATAAATACTTCAGATTCTCATCGATGTTGGGATCATTATATGCACGTAACACAGAGTTTACGGATGAATGAATTGACGAGATGAAGTTGATGTGCAGCTGTATCGAAAAATGAAAGCGTCATAGTTTCAATAAGACTAATATCGGGGTGCAGACTTACCTGATCCATTGCAAAGAGAGATTTGTTAAGTAGTTTATAAGATTCTTGGAGTTTTCCGTATTTGTTTATGTCGAAATTAAGTATAATCTGAAAGTAGTGTGTGTATTTTATTACGGAAAGAGTTTGTCTACAGACGGTTACCTCATTTAGAACTGTGTCCAATTGGAATTCTGTCAACAGCAGGGTTTCTTGCAATTTCTTTGTAAGTGATTGTACACTGTCGTACTGGGTGTATTCAGCGGCAGAATCTTTGCACTTTAACAATAAGCCTATGGCTCCAGAGTAATTACCATCAGCGAGCAGGGTTTGTACTTCAACGTCCGTTGATTTCTTGCAAGCGGAAGGAGCAATGGAGTATTTAGAGTGTTATTATCTTATTAATTGCGGATAAATAAGGTATACGGTAGCCGTATAGTAATAAATAAACTCAAGTATCGCAGATTGTACTGAAAGAAGCAGAATAGCTTATGAAAGAAATTACATGGTTATGTCTTTAAAGCAGCCAATTTCAAATATTGTTAGTATGCAGGGTTTTCGCATATTACAACAGAAATCATTGATGCAATTTGTACACAATTTGTTAATACAAACAACCTCAGAGTTAGCATACGAAGGTTGGTAAATTTGTGCTTTTCACTGCGGCAAAAACCAACTAACCGCTGGAGCTATGTTGTTTGCATATAAATCTATTTGGAAAAGCTGCGTACTCGATATCGCGTTACATTTTCAATAAGAGGTGTGACCCACTTTGTATACATCACATACGGCAATATAGAATTGCAATTTATAGAAGTCGCAGAGTATGGGTTTTATATACCCCGATGTTTAATCAGTTGAATATTAGCAATACTATAAGGATGAAAATACAAGTTAAATGTGTACTTACGAGCTTCTTGATTGCGTTTAATGACTTTAGAAGTTCATTCAAGACTTCTCGCTTACGATATGCAGCCAAAATTTCGAGACTTGTTGTAGTTAGATTAGTTTTGGCATAATTTAAGTACGAGCGAGCCTTTCGACAAGTCCACAGAGATTCTTCCAACTCTTTTTGTACATCATTAATAGCAGCGAGCTCAACATTGCAGGCACTTCGTTGCTCTAGGATATTTTGCAGTACTTGTTTTGACAGTACCTTATGTTGCATTTTCAAAGTGCTCATGGTTTCGTCGATTTTCTCCAAATTAACTCCATCACTAAGAACTTTCTACAAATGGTAATGGTCAACAGAATATATAATTATTCAAATAAAAAACTAGTTTTATGCTTAACAAATTGTGTCAACTCACTTTTAATTCATATAAACTAGGATGACCGTCTGGATCAAAATAAATACTTTCGGTGCTTTCAAGAATTTCTTGATCGGACTGCTGTTGGTTCTCTTCATCTGTTATTGATGCAGTCTGCTGCACTTTGGCTGCTATTTCTGGTTCAGTGGTAACATTTTGGATGAAATAATCGGAAAATCCCATTGCAGGTATTTTCATCTGTCGGTTCTATAAGGATAGCTTTTAAACAATATTTTCAATAATTATTGCAATGGATATACCTGCTTGCTGAGCAAATCCAAGAATTTGGTTTTTATTTCATCCATTTCTGTGTTATTTCCATTTGGAAATCTTTTGTGCGAAACATTCACGAATGACACTGCACTGACAGATTTGTAAATTCGTGCAAGTGGTCGAAATGAAAGCATAAACTCTTGAATAGTCGAAAAGCTACTTTAGGCTATGCTTACATAATTGAGTGTACCGTCAACTGCCCTAACATTGACTAGTTTTGAACTTTGACGTTAAATTTTACAGCTCTTTTTATAGACATCCACAACCTTCGACTATTAAATGATGGGGACTATTGCTTCATAAAAGCAAGGATTTACCAAATTTTGCCGATTAATTTAAGCTTAGTACGCTGCTCGAGATAAAATAAGTTTTAGATGCTCACCAACTTTTCTCTCCGAACATTAAGCTTAGTACGCTGCTCGAGCTACATTTTCGCTACCATACAAAATTCTCTCCAAAATTAAGCTGAGCTAAACTTAAGCGAACCCATTTAGCTGAGTGGTACGCAGCTCGACCTAAATAATCAAGGTCACACAGAATGTACTTCATGTGTCTGTCAAAATTTAGAGTTCCCATTTAATGGCTCGGCACAGTTTCTCAAGCTAAATTGTGACAGATCATTGTGTATTTGTTGTTCTGTTGCGAAAAAGTATGCAAGGATGAGCTCTTTTAATTGTTACGAGAAGTACCTAGAATCAGACATAGTTGAAATAAGAGAGAATTACATTTTTGAAGGAAGTTTTTTTCAAAAAACAGCTGTTTTCTGTGCCACTTATCCACGGCGTACTCTATGTCAAATTTAGCTAGGACTTTAGTTGATGTTTGGAGAGATAAGTTAGAGACCAGATAAAATTTAGTTAAGCTCGAGCAGCGTACTACGCTTTAAACTTTGATAAGACCCGGAGAAAATAATTATTTCATCCACTATCCCAAATGCCTTAAATCATAAGCGAAAATAAGCATTATAACAAATTTATTAATTATTTTTAAATAATGTCGCTCGATCGGAGAACGCCAACTAAAATAAATGCATTCAATGCTTACCATTCATCTGATGGAACGCGACAACAGTGTAACAAAATGGCGTCCTTTATTGATAAGGTAGTCCGACATATTTGTTTGACATAAAAAAGTATTGGGGCAGCTTGTATTTCCTTGCTTTTTTATTGATTGTGTAAAATTTCCTAAATATTCCAATTTAAAAACTATTCAAAACAAAATAAGTGAAAAGCTTGTTAATAATTAAGTACTTTTGTCTCGCCACATATATAGTGGAAAGTACTCTGAGGAAAGATAGTATTTTAAATATTTTTGTTTCAGCGATTTGTAGTACAGTAGGAGTTTTATTTAGTCTAAAATATTAAACCGCGAAAAAAGAAATGGCCACAACGCAGCAATATTCCTTGCGTTGGAATAACTATTTGCGGCATATTACCTATGCATTTGATACGTTAAGATTAAATGATGACTTCGTTGATGTTACGCTCTGTTGTGATGGGCAAAGAATAAAAGCGCATAAGGTGCTCCTCTCAGCATGCAGCGGATATTTTAAGGAAATCTTCAAGGAGAATCCCCATCCGCATCCAGTGATAATCTTCAAGTTTATCAAATACGAGGATTTAAATTCAATAATTGAATTTATGTATCAGGTAAGGACTTTTGAATATTAAGTATAAATTGTATGTAAGGGTAAGCGGGAAAGTGTTTGTATATCTTATTATGTTGTCAAATTGGCTTCGGTTCTTAGGAATTTTACATAACTCAACCTAAATTTGTTTTCTTATCGTAAAAGAAGATCACAGTTCTAGGACCCAACCAAGGTTTTGTTTTGTGTGTGTAGTTTGGTGTTCAATATTGTATTTATGTATGTACTGTCATCTGCAAGAAAGAAAACAAAAAAAAAAAAAAACCTCACGCCATAGAAACAAATTGCGGTTTAAAGCTTCATCGAAAAGTGTATAAACGCAAATGTATGTAGATAAAGTTAAAAGAATCAACTGCCTCCTAGAACGGACCCCTCAATCTTCAGCAGGCGAATATATTAATCTCCTTTCTGGACTCGTATCCGTAGTCATGAGTCATGAGTGATCTGTGAAATAGGCTTTTTTACCTGATCAAAATCGATCCCATTTCAGATCACACATTCGCAATGTACCTACCACTCGATTTAGTAATTATTACTTAACTAAATAACTGAATTGGACTGATATTGTCAAAAATTGATAAATTGTGCGATAACATCCTAATATTGATGCATTTTGTTCACCGTGACTTGTTTGATTGTGTTTTTATTTTATAGGGCGAAGTTAACGTGCATCAAGAAGCTCTACAATCTTTTTTGCAAACTGCTGAATTACTTGCTGTGCAAGGATTAACTTCAGAAGAAAAGGATAAACCAAAAACCCCTCGAACTCAGACCGATGAGCAAATTATAAAAACCATACCAAGTACAATACGAACGGTCACGGAAAATGTCACCCAATCTTCGCAGACCATTGAGATGCCAGTAGCGGCAATTGTCACACATACAACACAACAAGCCATACCGCAGCAGATCCATATCGCACAGCAGCAACCGCAACAGCAAACTACTCATCAGCAAAGCAGTCAATCCGCAGTAAAAAAACGTAAAATAACATTTTCCGATGACGATGACAACATCTATACAACAGAGTCTGTTGAATTCACCAAGGAGGAACCGACAATTGTTAAAAGTAATTTTATTTCAACTGTTTAAAACGGCTCGTGAAACATATTTGTATTCTAGCCTCCGAAATGACTTTTCTACCGACCACAGTAAAAATGGACATACCCGAGTACATTGATGTTACAGATGCAAATCAACTGAACGACACAGTTTCACAATCTCACCAGACGTCCCAGGAAGCTGGTGGACAAACCGTCACCCAATACACCTCGGAGTATGAAATATTGACCGAATCAGAAATCGAGGACAAATTTCACAACGAGTCGGGAGATAACACGGAGATAACTGCAATCGAAATGGGTATATACAAATTTTTAAATGTTTAAGTTTTGTCGCGTACACACAGAAAAATATAAGGGGCACAGACCGGCGAGGCTTGAGACAGGACTTGTCATATTTTTCGCTTCTTTGCTGCCACTGCTTTCTTTCTGTGCGTGCGCGGTTTTATCTCTATTTTATAGATAGTCAGAAGTAAAATATGTCTAATTTTTCTGCAGGACGTTTAATATCGCAGCCAGGTAGCACAGATAGTGGTGGGAAGGATGAGAAAGGAAATGCAATCCAAGGTCAGTTTAGTTTTTTTTTTTATTTCAAATTGGTAAATCGGGCAAACCAAAAAGTTGTACGTTTCACTAAACATTGTATAGCTTAGGGATAATAATTACGTTACGGTTCGTTTTTCGATGAAAATTGCAAAATCCAAATTAAAACAAAAAGCGGAATGATTAGTAGCACAGTTCTCTTAAATATGCATATGACTTTTTTTGCTTGACAATTATTTTTTCAAATGCCGTATGTATGACGATAGTCTGGGCGACATTATTTACAAAAGTAAATAATATGAGGAAAAAATATCGGAGTTGCTTGCGAAAAGCTAAGTCTATGTTCCTATACCGTCCTGTAGCGCCGACTTTGCTTAATTTAATAGAATGTTTTTAACCTTTTTTAATTATCCGCCGTTTTTTTGTTTTTGTGGATGCTGAACTGGAGCTGCTCTCACTTAAGGGGAAATTCCAAAAGCGTCAACTGTTTCTGTTTTAAAGTTACGTCCAAATGCGTCAACTTTTTCTAGTTCTAAAGTTACTTGATAAGAGCATTATGATCTTTATTTTCTTAATAACATCGGATGCTTATTTTATATTGAACGCTTTTAACTTTTGTTGACTTCGTTTTTCATTAGATAAGTGCGGAGTTTAACACTTACACTGTTAACTCTACACCATCCTGATATCCTCAAAAACAAATAAAGTATGGATACGAATACATTAAAAGGTTGTGACCCATTGTGAGAACCTAGGTTGTGTCAAGGTTGTTTGTTTTGCGTAACACCGGCTTAACAGTTCATGGCTTTGATCCATCTGTGCAGATGTTGTAGATCGAATGTGTATTTATAAGCTCTTTAGGTCCCAGTTTTCCCTGGTCGGAGAAGAGCAAGATAATGCCTCTTCCCCCACTACGTAGAGTCAGCGCATCCCCCAAGAGACCTGGCTTCTGACTGTATGTTTAGCTGATTTCCAAGGCATATTTTTGCAAAGAGGCTGATAGATGTAGCATATTCAAACAAAGCGGTTGGTCTTGGACTTGAGATAGCTAACCGTTCCAACAATACAACCTGTCGAAGCGAGATTTCTTGGCTATATTGCTGCAACATGCTGAGATTGTACAGCTACATCCGCTTAAAAAGCACTGCAATCATCGTCTATTCTGAATAATTCGACAGAAGCCATACTTTCACCGAAGATGACTGCGCTCTTCCTCATCAACTACTATTCAGTTGACGCATTTCGAATTTCCGTTTAACGGCGAAAGTTGGGGGTGTGCAATGTACGGCTGTTGGCTCTTTCTAGGCCGTAGTTGACCATATTTCAGACTCCTCAAGCCTTATAGCGGTTTTCAACGCCTTGCTATGTTGTGACCTAAATCAAGGCAAAGTACGGTATACAGCCGGGGGCTTAGGTTAATATCACCTCGATTGCTGAACTTGGTGTGGTTCTTAAGGACCCAATTACAGACTCTGCTTTGGTTTTTCATAGGCATTGGGTCAATAGCTTAGCGTAAAACAAGAGTAACACTCATATGTTTTGAATCCCTTCGGCAACCGAAGTCCTGTGCACGCATACAATTATTTTGGAATCCAATCAAAACATGGCGCACATGTATCTTGTTTGGCAGGGAGATCCAGCGTACCCATGTCCGAGGGTTTTCTTTAATTTGCTTTATTTCTGCTTTTTAAAAACTGCAATACCGACAAATTGATAATGCTGTCATTTGGTTTCAGTTCTAAAGATGCTCGATTGAATAGTGCTTACGATATCCGCACATTAATTTATGTGGTGAATTTCGCGGATAAATTGTATATGTACTTGTTTTTTTTTCGAGAAATTGCTTTCCTACTTTAATATTTACATTCGCGCGGTGCCTATGAAAAACATTTTTTAAAAATCAAATTTAAAAGTAAAAATTCACAGCTTAATTTCCAGATACGAAACAAAAAAATAACTTAACGAATATGTCTCCAAATGATTTAGTAAACGTGCCAAACACTCGGAAACAATTATCTTAAGTACATACAAAATCAACATTGACATTTGCTTTCTTATTTACCTCTGCCAATTATTCAAAATCTTATAAAAACACAAAAACAAAAAAAACGAAAATGGAAAATACCGATACTAACAAAAAATATGTTTTGTTATACTTTTAGATTTGCCAAATAATAAATGGACTGAATGTCAATTTTGCAAAATGGTTATAACGACCGTAAATCTTTGGAGACATATTCGAACTCAACACACTCCGCAACCGCCCCGCAAGTGCGACGTGTGTCAAAAGAACTTCAAAAATAAATACAGTTTGCGTGAGCACATTCGAATATCGCACGAACAAAAGATATCGGTCCGAAGTACCGAAAACTCATAAGGTAACCCAAAATGACGAGCAAAATCACACAACCAGCCACCTGCGTCCAAGAAAACAAAATTAATCTAAAACACTCGTTTTTAATAATAATATAATGTAATATTGTAAGAAATTTAAAAAAAAATTTATTTCTTTTGTAAAATGGTATAACAATTCTATGTTTTACTGTCTAGAATAAGTCAGCGTAAAAGAGGAATGTCGCTGAAGCTTTTGAAGCACTCTAACATAATTTCCATCAATGTTAATACATAGTAGACATAAGATTTGACTCTTTCAAAAAAGAAAAAGAAACACAAAAAAGCTGTAGGGCTATTATTGATACAAAATATGTACTCGACTTATTGTGTAGTACTGTTCAAAGTGAGGCTTATTCCATCATTCACGATTGACGGCATTATTCTCCTGCACATCAGGTTCCCAATGAATACAATAGCTGCTACTTTTTGTACCGAACGCAGTTTAGGTGTTCCACACTCAGGGAAATTTCACTGGAAAGATTGGTTACTGTTATTTCGTTCATCATCCAAAGAATAACCGGGGTGGTTGCCATGATGACGAACTTCGTGAACTCCCTCTCAAATCGATGAACGTAAAACTATTCACACGGACATTGTTAACAGTTCCCAACCCACGTCTAGCCTACCAGGAGATGGATTCGATTCACTTGGTCGTGAATAGTGGAATAGTCTTGAATATTTATAATGAGACACCAATATTTTTTTTCAATAATTTATTTTTAAAAACAGTAGTGGAAATAAAACCTTACAAATTATGAACATAAGAATAGTTTTAATTTTGGGTTGCTAAGTAAAGTCCGCAATGCCAAGCTGCAGATACTCTTAGCGCAACGTGCATCGAAACACTTGATAACATCGATAGCGAATTGTTGTGTGTGCTACGCTAGTAGGTAGCAGGGGGTTCTATATCAACTCATTTTTGGATATAACCATCTGAATTGTGTTGGTATTTGGCTATAGAAGCAAGCCTTGCAGGGTCTCTTTGCAGTTTATCATAATATGGGTAAAAGTAAAACAACATTCGTTGAAAAGATGCAGTGATTTTACATCTATTAAGTAATTGGAAATGCACCCAACTTTTTTTTTCACGTACATGCTTGCCTAGTACGTGATGGTGCCGTGCCTCAACCAATACGCCTCTCTAGTTCGCGCCGTCTTTGGCCAACTGTCTCCAGATGCTCACTAATAGTTTGTTGAAGTTGCCTTACGCTGTTGCGCTCCACTTATGCTAGGGTCTTTGTCTACTGTGTTTTTCCTTCATGATGGGTTTGGGCTGATGTTTTAGTTCGCTCCAAATGTAGAGGCAATATGGATGTACAGTTTTTAGAGTTTGCTGTTTGCGTTTTAAAAATAAACATTGCCCCTTTTTAACAGATTTGATCAGGATTTAGATCTGGGTTTAAAATTGACCAGATTGCAATAAAGGAGACTGGGAACACTTCGGATGGACAAACACAGTAAATATGGGCTGAGGTTATTTTTTGTTTAGCCTGGAATATGTCATTCAAACGACAACGAAACCTCTAATGACTCTTGAAACTAGAGCCGAAAATCTGTCCTCAAGCAACCCAATGCAAATGTCAATCGATCGATCGTTTACAGATAATAAATTTCTGCCCCAGGTTTTGGTGGTCTGTGAATATAGTTTTTGAGGTTTTCGCATATTTTTGCCAAAACTTACAACTGGCCATTTTATTGGTTTTTGCATTTCAAACCGTAAGTGATCAGCTTTAATTTCAGAAATTGCATTCGAAAAAGTATAATTATTGCCAAGATAAACTTATATGTGAGAGTTTTAATCCCTGAAACAAGAAATAGAAAATAAATATTTTATGAAAGTGCAAACGATTTTACAATTTCCTCAGTCGCTATCGCCCGCATTACGTATTTTTTATATGGGAATAAATGTTATACATAATTTTGTTTTTTCGCAGAACAATCGCTGCAGTGTAAGGTGTGCAATCGCAAGTTGCAGTCAATTTCCGCGCTACGGCGACACAATGCGTCGAAACACTCTATCACATCGAAAAAACACGACTGTTCTATGTGCAACAAGAGCTTCAAAACGAAATGGTCTCTGTCAACACACAACTCGCGATTCCATAGAATGGCTCGGCCCGCCAAGGAATGTATAAAAATGGATATATTGTAAGATGGTCAGCGTTCAGTTAAGGCTCTGTTATTTGAGACGTATAGTGTAGACATTTTTATTTTTTATTGTAATAATAAAACTAGATGTAAGATTTTTATTAATATGAACTCATTATTGAATCACAATCTAATTGAATGTATAAAAAGTAAATAAATACTTTACAAGTACAATTTAGTTGTTTTTCTTTTTTTTGCGATTTACAATTCTCCGACACCAGGTAGGGGGAATTTCTCGCTGAAAGTTGCAACCTCATCGGATAGACTCTTGACTTTGGCAGCTATGGCGGCATTCTCGTGAATAGTTTTGTAGAAGTCGGCGATTTTGGGACCAGCGACGGCAGTAACTTCCTTCGCGATGACCAACGCACGATCAATGAATTCAACGACTTTGCTGATATCATCCTCGACGAGTCCTCGTGTGGTGAGTGCAGGAGTACCTAGACGAATACCGGACGGGAAGAGAGCAGACTTGTCTCCGGGAACTGTGTTTTTATTGCAAGCGATGGAGACCTCCTCGAGAAGGTACTCTCCGCGAGCTCCAGTTAACCCGACGCTGCGAAGGTCGACGAGAACAAGATGAACATCGGTACCGCCGGTTACGACTGTGTAGTCCTTCTTTTGCAAATCAGCTGCCAGACGGGTTGCATTCAACAGCACCTGCTTTTGGTAGGCGACAAACTCTGGAGTCTTTGCTTGTTTCATGGCGGTGGCTATAGCGGCGATCGTGTTATTGTGCGGACCTCCCTGTAGGCCAGGGAAAACAGCCGAGTTGATGCGTTCTTCCAAGTCGTACAACATTTTTTCGCCATTCGGTTTAACCTGGCGCACGCCTTTGCGGAAGAAAATTATACCAGCTCGTGGACCACGCAGTGTCTTGTGGGTAGTTGTGGTAACAACATCGGAGTACTGGAACGGACTTGGTATGAGCTTAGCAGCAACCAAACCAGCTACATGCGCCATATCGGACATGAGATAGGCTCCGTTGGCATCTGAAATTTTCTTGAACCGTTTGTAGTCCAAACAACGCGAGTAGCACGACATTCCTGCGATAATGACTTTGGGCTTGAAAAGTTTTGCATTTGCTTCCAGTTGATCGTAGTCGATGAGGCCGGTCTTTGGGTCCACCCTGTAGGGCATACTCTCGAAGAAAATCGATGTGGCAGACACTTTCTTCGTTGCTGTCATGAAGCCGTGTGTTAAATGGCCACCGTCGGGTAAGTCCAGACCCATAATTCTGTCGTGAGGTTGCAACAATCCAGTGTAAACTGCCATGTTGGCTGGAGATCCTGAATAGGGCTGCACATTGACACCCCACTCTTCCGGGTTAAGTCCAAAGACCTCGAGAGCACGTTTCTGAGCCAGCACCTCAATTTGATCAATGATCTGGTTGCCACCGTAGTACCTTAAAAACACACATTGTCAGTTCCATAGTATTTCGTTCTTGGCTATCACGTTTCTTACCTTTTGCCAGGAAGTCCTTCAGAGTATTTGTTATGAGGGCACGAGCTAAGACACTGCAACACAGCAACTGAAGTGAAGTTTTCACTAGCAATCATTTCTAAGCCGCATTTTTGGCGTTTCTTCTCTTCTTTGATCAGTTTGGTCAGCTCTGGGTCACTCTCCTCGAGTTTATCGTGAATAAGAGCCGAATTTCCAGACATTTTCTAAAAAAAAAAAAACATTAAACACAGATCAGGAGTTTGATTTTTTTAATTTACGGAACGAATCATTTTGAAAGCGTGTTTCTTGGTCTACGGTTTGCAATTAAATGAAACAAACAGACCTTCTTAATGGAAATGTTTTTGAATAAATATCGGCTAAGGGTTATCGCTGATAACATAATTTCACGCAATAACATTAATAGCGTAGGGAAATGCAATAACCAATATAATTTTCAGAATCGAAAAACACCAGCAGAGATAGATAGATAAGGCGCTTTGTTTAAAACTTGGAATGAAATAAACAAATTTGTTTTTGAGAGCAAATTCTGCATCATAAAAGCATCGATTTAAACAAGTCAATGCCATTATGGTGGTGGTTTGCGAATCAGTACGTAATTTGCATAAGTGTTCGCAAACAGTGGAAAATAGAAACCATTGACATCCAAATGTAGAGTTAAATGTTGACAGTTTATATTAAACATTGCGAAATGTGCAAAGTTACAAAGCTTTGGACTTACGACCGTAAACAGAGACAATACGTATATAAGTATGGTTTGTATATGATCGTAAATATAAGGTGTCCTCACGTAAAACAAAAATGTGCGGGGGTCTGGACTTACAGTTAAAATGTGTAAACTCAATGGAATGTGAATCGATGATTTGTCTTCTGTTCGAGGAACATTCAAATACATCGGATTTGACTACAGCCGCGGCTGAAACTTCTCAAAATAAAAACAGGCCGCCAGAAATAGAAGTATGAGTATCGCTGCATAGATTGCCATAAAACAAAAGAAACATCACCAACAAGAAGTGGGAACGATTAGCTAGTGTGTTACCAAGAGCGTAGCATACTACCAAACCCTTTGAAATAAGTAAATGAAAAAAATAAAAGACAGAAGTCTATCTACCCTGTAAGTTCTGTTTATGGTTATCCGGTGATTATGTACTTATTTCTTTTAAATCCAATGGGAACAGAATTAGATAATTCAATTTAATTTTTTCAATCTTATGTATTAACTACAAATTCACAAACAGATGCTAGATGTGCAAAGAGTACTATCGTGAGTTTAGATAGTCCAAAGATTGCATGCGATATGGAATTAACAAAACCATTCTGATCTGATAAGGATACCTTTGTCATATCACACAATCTATCGAAGCACTGTGTTCCCGAAAAAATATACCATGTAAATTGCAATGTTATGAGACAGCTATAGAATTAAATTGCGTGTTGTGCGGGTGTTAACAACAAAAAGCACTACCGTAACAAATCTGTTTAACTGTTGGGATACACAAAAGATATCGACATCGAATACAATTGAAAAACAGATGAGACTAATTGATCGTGCAATTAACGCGACAAAACGCGATAATTTTCTAAATTCAATAAAGTATCTGCAACCCAGGGCAATATGGTGAACGTAGTAGGTACTTTTATTGTAGCGTATACCTAAGAATATTAACGATGCACAAGGATGCATTCGACGAAAACATTAATTCGCCCACGTTACGTTGCGCAACCCAAATCGAGCAAATCCAAAATCCTTTTAAAAGATGATCCCACCAGTTTAGAAAATTTCTGAAAAAAATCCGGCCGGATACTTCAGAGAGTTCTCTAAACAGACGGAAATGAGTCTGATGTGAACATAATTCCAATAGTAAAATTATCACCAAAGCAGTGTTTTCAATGTGTTTGGTGGGAAAATGTTTAAAAATGATGGATTTCGTAACTCTTCTGTCAAATATGCATCAAAAATGTCTGGGAAGACTTTTAAGGCTTTTGATGCGAGTTTTATATTAGAAATAATAGACCCAGCTTCTTCAAACTTCCTAATAGGGTCAACGAAAATGTTTTCTTTGATTTCAGAAGTTTTTTGTTTGGATATAAGTGCTCGATAAGTAATGAGAAGAGTGTTTCAATCAATACGCCTTCCGTCAACTGTAAGGTCTATCCATACCTCATACATTTTTTATGAATCAACGACAAACTTCAACGCAAGACAAGATTTTCGCACAACCTGCGAAGAACCAATATGCCTGCAACATAGGTAGCAGCACTTGAAATGTAATAAATTTGTAAGTTCTTCAGAAAATATGAATGTGTTAACTTTTCTCTTTTCTTTATGAAAATAAAATATAAAATAAACATGTTTTCTGTTAGTCACTTTTATTTTTATACAAAATGTATGAAGGCCTGGCCAGACCTTGTGGTTGAAGGAAAGGTATAAGAAGCTGTAATTGACACAACACAGAAGGGTTAAAACAAATATAACTCAAATAAAAAATGGAATGCTGCCCGATAGTGGGGAATATTTATATTAAAAAAAATAGTAATACAAAAACTAAAAGTTGATAAGAGATATTCTATTTCCTATAAGGTTACCGCTGACAATGAATTGTAGTCAAACACTGTCTTGTGGTATAATGCTCGCTGGTCGCTTTTACTTTTATATTAATAATATGTACACATTTCTATTTCTTACTGATATGTTAAAACGGATTTGTATAAACTAAAACAGATAAAGTCAATACGAGTCGAACTATTTTGGGATTTGGCCAGCGATAACACACCACTATACTTATGCTCGTATTCATATCAATATTGCTAAAAACCCAAATTAGGAATCAATCAATCTTAACTTGATGAAATAATGATTATTATTATATTACCCTAGCACGTTACAATTATTCGTGTTGCAATGAAATATTAGCATTAAAATAACTATGGTTATATCTCGAAGACTGCGCTGTGCCAGCGAGAAAAACTAGTTTGTTAATTTTTTCCGTAGGAACACCGGCTCCAGCGGTGAAATCTAATGCGAAAACATGGTCGTAAAGATTTTCTCTTGCCTAATACTGAAATCATTAAACCTAATAGAATCCAGCAGTATTCAACAATCTGCTCAACTAGCAACAAAATTATTGTTATAATACGAGATAAGTGTCTATATTAACTAATCAATTTAATCATTTATTTACAATAGAAAAACTGAACTTCAGCAAATTGACAAATGAAACGTTTCTGATAAATAACAATCATTTTAATCACTTGTGGAATGTGTATGTCCGCAGCTAACCCACACTTGTTGTCAATTGCAAACTGCGAGGAAGTTGGTATGCAAAATAATTAAGGCGAGTTTTCGAATTTAGTAAGCACATAACATAATTTTATAGATACAGCTATATAATTAACCAAAAAACAAACGATTAAAAACCACGCTTACCGCCAGATATGTTGATGTTGAGAAATAGAGGCAACTTCGTTTGCAGGTACCGCGAAATGAACTGAGTAACATTTGATCGCCCAGCAATGAACTATAAGCTGACGATCTTAAAATATGGTTGTTTAGCTGTTGCAGAGGGCCGGTTTTTGTTGTGAGTGTATAGATGGCACGCGTTGTAGACATGGTGTGAGTTCTCTATAATTTCTTTTAATAGTCAATTCCACCTATCACTAGTACGAATTGTCTTTAACTGAACCTACAAAAAAAAAGAGAATATCATCATCATTTGTCCATAGGGGGTCTAGGTCTGTCAGTAAGACTACGGATCGTCATTTATCTCTTGCAGTGATAACCTCTCAACAAAAATAACAAATGATAAGGATGAACAAATGAATCAATTGATGCTAAAAGTGTGAGGTGTTGAATTAATGCTTTATTTATTAATGGAAATCTATTTGAATTATGTTAATATTAGTTTCACTTCGACGGTTTCTTTAGTGGATTTTCACCACAGGTGCGCTTTCCAATTTTACATGCTATTGGCTCCGATTTGAAAGGGCAGCAATGAACAGAAGTTGTTTGAATTCACATGTGTAATTTTATTTGATATAAGTGCTAAGAGAAAATAACGGGGGTTGTAGGTGCTATAAAATTAAATAATAATGATTATAACGAAAATCTTAGCAACGGCTTGTGTTAAACAAAATTAAAATGCGAACATATAATAAAACGGTCTTACGATTTTGTGTGTAGATTTGGATTAAAACGCAGAACGTATTTGTACATGTGTTTGTTGATATACATACAGAGAACAAATCGATTTGTTTCCCTCCATTGGTAGAGTTCAGCTTTAACATCTTCCATGGGGCATAAAATTTAAAAAGCATTATAAATTTGCTTTTAAAAAATGCAGAGTGAAAATAAAAGTCAAAATCGCTTACTTAGCTATAATAATAATATCTATGCTTCCATAAGATAATGCTAATAGCGGCTCTCAAATTCGAGCGAGAAAACTTGTAACGCCTTCCCCTATTCAAGTGATTAACTGAATAAATTAATTGCTTGTAGGTACGGAACTTTACAAATATTACGACTGCAAAACTCGAGACTGAAATCGACAAAACTTTGTAAGCAACAAAGAATGCGCTTGCTAGTTGTCCTCTCTCAGATCATATCGGTTAATTTTCGAATGGTGGGCCGTGGGCGTCTGCCTGGTCAATAAATGACAAAATTCTTGATACGCGATTTGTTTATGTGATACAAATTATGGGAAAGATAAGCATCTTGACAAGCAATGTCGATAATTTTATGGCTTTTCAATAAAACAAATGTTTTTGGAAGTTGGCAAAATTTACTGAATTAGCGAATTTTCGTAAACGAGTACCATAATATGTACTATAAGTTATTTATTTAATTTATTTTTAATTAGCTATTCTTGGAATTTGTAAAATTAATTTAAATAATGGATTCTCCCTTGAATATACAATATATGCATACTGGTCTGGTGCGCCGAAAACCACATCGCACTTACTAGATAGATTTCAAAATCGTGCTTCAAATTCGCTTGAACGTCGTAAAAATGTTTGCTATTGTTATTTAAACAAAAAGTGCTCAAATAAAATAGCTAGCTGTATTCCTCCACCTCAACAATTCAACCGCAATACTCGTCATGCTAGGAATGTAGTGTTCACCCTTAAGCCAATTTCGTTTTTTCGGTCGTAACCCGTCCAACACGAATGTGGAATGCATTAGCAAGCTCTGTTTTTCCTCTTTGTTGCAATTTGCAGGCATTTAAAACAAATGTGCATCGGTATCGGTTATCGGTATCTCCTGCTAGTGATGCCAGACGTCCCGCTCAGTGCGAACTGTCCCTCTATAAGGTTTTTGTCCGCAAAATGTCCCGCACAGAAATTATAGCGCTAGTCCTAAAGGAAAAACCGGCTTTCCATTTCATTGGATTGGAATTCACAAGATTAACGGTCTGATTACAGATACAAAATATTTGTTTGTTTTTAATCAAAACGCATGCAGTAAAAAAACAGACAAAAAAATATATAAAATTGTAGATAATCTATGAAAGTATGATTTGTCTATGGTAATAATAATAACTGTTTAATTTGTTCAGTAGAACTTTTTTATATCATGCTTGTACCTATGTGTGTGTTCACTTCTGAGTTTTTTGGCACTTGCAGAATAAATGTAAGCATTTTAATCACATATCAGAAAAAAATGGCACATACCGTGAGTGGTATGGTTTGTCTATGGTTTTAAATAATATGTATTCAAACTTTTTTTATTTAAAGTAGCTAGGTAGCTCGTGAAACAAATATGCAAGTAACCATAACCAAAACTATATTTTGTAAACAGAAAGTAAAAATTCACAGCTGATTCATTCTTCTCTGCCGTCTAGTTTGGATAGTCTTTCGTATTGTTGAAATGTTGTTGAACAATGTGTAGAAAGAATTACATTCATTCACAATTGAAAATTACAAATAATAAATAAATAAAAAACAAAACGAAAAGTTTGTGTAATTTACTTTTCATTTGACTGAAGCTTAAAAGCAAAAATTTGAACTTATTTGGTAATATTGCGATCAATTTATGTTAACCGAATTGACATAATGTAGGGCAATGTTAAACAAATAAAAATAAATAGTTGACGCAACAGGTCCGTAGGGACCCTAGGCCTAGCTTCTCACAACCAGACGTTTTGTGTGAGCTTTTAATTTTTGGGCAAGATGCGGAAGGGATCTACAATAATTTAATGCCGAGTCCAAACGTCTAATTGAGAAGCTTATGTCGTTTTCCATTGGTTTCACTCGGGGATCCACTCATTTTGAAATCCAATGGAACAACAAAACTGCTTCTGAAAGAATCCACAAAATTATTGGTGAACTGCCAAAAAATAGTCTACGGCTGCTGTCAGCTGACTTGTATAAAATACATAAAGTACACTTGTATGAGTGCTTCTTGAGTGGATTCTGACTTCAAATCGAGAAGCGAAATTCTCTCCTCAGAATCACCAGAAGAGTATTTTTTGTGCCAATGGAACGGTTTCAGGAGTGATTTTTCGATTCCGGACTTAGTAGTCCAGGAGGGAAAACGTTATAGCAACTCAAATGGAGCAGAAGAACGACCTAAATTCAAATATATACAAACTATCGGAAGTTAAGTTATTCTTTGTTTGTTATTTTCTTGTGTAGGTATTTTTTAAAATGAAGCAAGAAAGCTGAAATACTCAAAGATATCAGATTCAATATAAAAATGCACATAAAAGCTGAAGCTAAGAATTATTGTATAATTTATTTCAGAGCAGTTTTATTCATAAGGAAGTATTTGGCGTGTACCAGGCCTTACATAAAGGATCTTGTCAAATTTTCTATTATGCAAAATGCAATCGTTAATTAGGTTATAAACATCTCCGCAACAAATATTGTTTGTTATTGTGAACTGTGTTCAAACTTCATTAGTCGTAAGATGATAAAAGAACTGGCTTCACTGTGTCGAATAATTTTGGCTGTCAAACTGCTAACATGAGTTCGTAGTTTGTTTACAAATTTGTCGCAAGTCCATAAATTTAAAATTCGCTCGCTTTATGAGATTCAATAAAAGTCTTTATAAATATATTATTCATGGAATAAAACGCATGTTACACACATTACCAATGGCTTGCAGCAGATATGAATATGTCAAAAACTACGAACTGGATGACACAATTCTGCCCAACGTCTGGATTGTTATACGCCTAGATGGAAAGGGATTCCACAAGTTCACTAAAAACCACGACTTTGAAAAACCAAACGATGTGAATGGTAAATATTCTATAAAATATTCCATTTAGCTTAGCAATTTGTCATCATTACATTTCTTTAGCCTTGAATGTCATGAACAGTGCTGCAGTTGCTGTGATGGAGGAATTCCGAGATGTTATAATTAGCTATGGCCAAAGTGATGAGTACTCGTTCGTGTTTCGAAAGGAAACAAACGTGTACAATCGCCGCTCAGCTAAACTTTTGTCATATGTAACAAGTCTATTCAGTTCAGCGTACGTATTTCATTGGAGGTCATGGTTTCCTGAAAAAGAACTTAAGTACCCGCCGTGCTTTGACGGTAGAGTAGTCCTCTACCCGTCCGACCAGAACCTTAAAGACTACCTCAGTTGGCGACAAGCTGATGTCCATGTGAACAATTTGTACAACACTTCATTTTGGAGCTTGGTTCTTAAGAGCGGCTTTTCGAATCAACAGGCCGAGGAGAAGCTTCGTGGTACATTCTCGGCCGATAAAAATGAATTGCTTTTCTCTCAGTTCGGCATAAATTATAACGAATTGCCTGCAATGTTTCGAAAGGGGACAGTTCTGTTGCGAAAATATATTGAGATACCTGGGACTGAGAAAAAACGTCAGTTAATTGTACCTCTGCATGATGATATGATAAAAGAAAAGTTTTGGAAAGACCATCCGGAATTACTTGGAAAGTATTCTCCACCCGAATATGCACTTGACCAGAGTGGGAAAGAAACCAATTCTTCAGCTGTGAATGAAATCTTATGTAAACAAATTGAAAAGTGCCTATCAATAAATAAAACGAATTGATGAACTAAATTTATTGTAAAGTCTTTTTATGGTATATGGAGATATATTCTTTAGGGTATCACTACAGTGTAAGTTAATAGTCCTTATCATTGATTTCATGTGTGCAAATTCCAATTTCATGTGATGCGGCATCACTGCTTAGTGGCGATGCTGATTGAATATGACGTTTGAGTTTTAAACGCATTGTTTACAACAAACATTTGAATGTTAAGATGGAAGTTTTGCTCATAAAAGTTTTAGTTTTTTCATGCCTCAGTCTTGTCGTTATTAAAAGCTCCGCAGCGCTGAAATACTCAATGTTTAAACTAAAGAATTCAACAAAATTTATAAAATTTTGTGTCAAAAGCATATGTATCTATTGATAAAAATGTTTATAAAGCTTATATTTTTATACGGCTTGTCGATCATACTACCCCTACCGATGCATCTGTCGATTTTTTTTTACGATAACGAACAACTGCTATTAATGAAGAGCGTGCGACAGAGTTTTCGTAGGCTATGACTATTCGCGTAGATTGCGTGCTGTTTGAGTGCAACATCAATCACTCTGCTTCCGAGAAAATTTTAAATGATTGGACATTGGCGCCCAACGATGGGACATGCATGCTCTTTAGAAAACGTCGTTTCTTTTAAGATTATCATCATAAAAGATAAACATTTTGCATAATTTGTATGGTAACTTTACTTAACCAAAATAGGTAGAGTACAATATTACTTAAATCAACATCTTCTCCGCAAGTCTATTGACTTACGTTTAGCATCAAAACATTTTGCAGCGATTGCATCACGTACCAGTTGTAGACTTACGTCACACTTAAACGTGACCAAATATAAAGGGTGATTTTTTAAGAGGTTTAGAACTTTTTTTAAAAAAAAAACACAAAAAATTCGAAAAAATGAATTAAATATTTATTTGAATCGATAGTTTGAACCTTGCAATTTAATGTTTAAAGATAATTTCATGCAAATGTTGACCGCGGCTGCGTCTCAGGTAGCCCATCCGCTGAGTCCAATTTTGGCATACTCTTTCACACATATCGGCCGGTATCTCACGAATGAATGCATGGATGTTGGCTTCCAGTGCGTCAATCGAAGCGGGCTTGTCCCTATACACATTAGCCTTGGCATACCCCCACAAAAAATAATCTAATGGTGTCAAATCGCACGATCTAGGCGGCCAATTGACCGGCCCGAAACGTGAAATTAACTGTTCACCAAACTCGCCTCGCAATTGCGCCATTGTTTCGCGTGCTGTGTGGCATGTGGCACCGTCTTGTTGAAACCACATATCATGCAAGTCAAGAACTTCCATTTCGTGCAAAAAAAAGTTTGTTATCATCGCTCGGTAGCGTTCACCATTGACAGTAACGCTGCGATTCGCATCATCTTTTAAGAAATATGGCCCAATAATGCCGCCGGCCCATAAACCGCACCAAACAGTGGCTTTTTCGGGATGCATTGGTAGCTGTTGCAATGCTTCTGGCTGATCTTCACTCCAAATGCGGCAATTTTGCTTATTTACGTACCCATTCAACCAAAAATGAGCCTCATCGCTGAACACATTTTTCGATAAAAAAGCGGATCCTCGGCCAGCTTTCCAAGAGCCCATTCACCAAAAATTCGGCGTTGTGGTAGGTCGGCTGGCTTTAGTTCTTGCACCAGCTGTATCTTAAAAGGCTTTACGCCCAAGTCCTTCCGCAAAATTTTCCACGTAGTGCTGTAACAAAGGCCTAACTGCTGGGAACGGCGCCGAATCGACATTTCGCGGTCTTCTGTCACACTAGCTGATACGGCCGCAATATTTTCTTCACTACGCACAGTACGTAAACGTGTTGGTGGTTTAATGTCCAACAAAGTAAATTTGGTGCGAAATTTGGTCACAATCTTCCGAATAGACTGCTCAGAAGGTCGAGAATGCCGATCATAAAATGGAAGCAGCGCGCGATGAACATTTCGAACCGAGCACGAATTTTGATAGTAAAATTCAATAATTTGCAAGCGTTGTTCATTTGTAAGACGATCCATGGTTAAATTGCAAACCAAACTGAAGCTGTTTGACAGTGACACAAGGTACTAAACACACGTCAGCTGTCAAAACCAGTGTTGCCAAAACCAAACCAGCTAAAAAATCACCCTTTATAATATCGGCAATCTTCTCTGGAACAAGCTGTGATATGTCTGGTACCTCACTTCCGTAAATTGTGGGTGTATTATTTCCATTGAATGAATGTCTAGCCAAAGCTCGTTCACCAAAAATTATGTTGCACAGCTCTCCCGTTGCTGACTCTGCATCTTGCCAAGATATCGATTCGTACTCATTTCGATGAATCTGTGTTTCATAAGGTCCAATGATCAAAATATCAGAGTTGGTATCCCTTTGTCTCGGAAACTCTTGGACACAGTGCCGCCGAACTGGATGATTTTCGCTATGGTTTAGACTGGTTTTCCTCTTGTTTGGTTGATCTTGATTAATAACTCTCTTCACTAGCAAAATATTGTAGTCTTTGTTTGTGTACTCTTGATGCACTTGTTGAATCTTAGCAGTTACTTTGTTTAAAAGATTAGATTCCTTCCGCTGAAGCTGCTTTATATGATCAATCAATATCTGCATTTCGTCCATTTCTTGGTAGTCCTTAAGAAATTCTACTGCTTGGTTTTCGTCTTCCTCGTCCATTAGGCGAAATTCGATGGATCGTGTTTCTGCTGTCCCGGATAGCGAGTCGTTAACCTTAATTACAATTTCAATAATAAGCCCTTCTAACTCTTGTTCCATCTTCGTGTATGTTTGTAATGTTGGATAATCGGTCAATAAGTGATCCATAATATTAACTCCGATATAAGTTCACTGGTGCTAAAAGTTAGAATGTTGAAAAAGTTTCGCAGAGGCACGTATTTATATGTAGGGCTTGGTCATAGCAGGTATCAAACATACCTAGAGGTCATAAAATAGGTAATTAGTTTCTCAATGCATCCTTTTTTATGCAGACAATAGAATTCTTTGGAATAACGAAATTAGGGAATTCGCAGGTCAACTTTTTATAACCCTTTAATATATGAATTTAAGTAGATTCACGCTGATCTAACATTCGCATCTGGTAAGGGACACTTGCCTAAAGTGTTGATCTTGATAAGATAATGTTTATTTAAACGAAAGGTTTTTTTAAACCGAAATAAAAATAGGTACCACGTTGAAGAAAGCATACATTTTCACACTTTAGGCTTTGTGGCAGCAAATTCAAATACATCGTCGCTGACTGCATCGTAGCACCGACCAACTCCGTTTGAGCCTACCGATCGATTAAATCCGGGCATTATTGTTCAACAAATAATAACGAAACAATAATTTTTAAATAAAAACTTAAAATCGTATCTTACTGAATTTTAATCTCGTTTCATTGGACATAAATATACAATAGAAAGTTATCATAATTGGATTATTATAACTTGTTTCTCATTTTTTTCTTTTTATTACAAATAAAAATTAATAAGTTAATTATTTTTTAAGCTGAAACAATATCTGCGCAGGCGCTGAGAGCTGCCTAAACAAATGGGATTACAATCTTTAAGTTGGATTTTGTGAATATTTCTACATTTAACCGATATTAGTGGTTTTGCTACTGCCGCTGCTGTCCTCTATTTTGTTCGTCTAACAATCGGATTGTGAAAAGTCCATTTCCTTTTTCACACTTCTTGCCAACCGATCGAGTTCGGCAGCCGCATCAGTGCGTACTGAGAACTTGTCGGGCGTAATTGAGACATCTGTGCCATTAGCTGTGCGAGGTGAACTAAGTGAGCCAGGCGGAGTTGCCGGTGATCCAGATTTTTTGTGCAATAACGAATTGAAAAAGTTTGCGAGAACGCCCTCGCCACCAGGTGTGGAGGGGTTAAGTTTGACATCCATCTTAAAGTAGAGAAATTCGATTGTCTAAAAGAGTTTGAAGAATGAAAATTATTCTGCAATGTCTTGCCTTTTTAGGTGAACTTTGTCCAGCTGAACCTGGCGATCGTGTGACATTTTTGCTACCACCTTGAGAACGTAGTGGGGATTCGCCTCTAATTTGACCCTGAGTCTGTTGCAGAATTTGTTGTTGTCTTTGCAGGAAAGTTTGTTCATCCTCGGTTTGAACTTCGGCTTCTCGATTGGAAACAGTCTGAAAAGAAGAGTTTTCTATGATTTCTTGGAACTTTTAAATCAATACGCATATGTTTAACACAATTTTAGCATTTACTTTCATTCTTAAAGCTTAATTTTTTGTAGGAGAAAATTTAGAGGCGCAAAAAATCATCTCTAGAGTAAAGAACTTCGTTTGCTACATACTCCTCCATATATATGTTATATATCATTAAAAGTGGGTAGTTAAATAAACAACTGGGTAAAACATGCTAACATGCTACGCCTACAAGTAAAAGGTAATCCTAAATTCAATAAGGAAAATATTAGAAAGTTAGTGGGCTTTCTCACAATCCACTGTGGCTGGAAATATCACCTTGACAAGATGAACTTGTGTCCGGAGACAGAATGCAGATTTTGTATAGAGGATAAAGAATCCTCGAAACACATTCTCTGTCATTGCCCGGCACTTCACTGGCTAAGAAGTCGTACCTTTAACAAATCTTTTAGGTCGTAGTGTCAGCCATTGAGCAGGGAATTTAAAAAGAAAAAAAAAAACAGGGTCTCGGATCAGTTGAGATCTCCATTTTATATCAAAATATCTAGTAAAACCTTTGCTGTGGTGGCCTCATTTGGTTGGAACTACCAACAAACCACATTTTATTTTCTAGTTCCACAGCTTCCAGCTCCGGCATAAAAAATCAGAAATCATCTCTCCTATAAAAAAACAAAGGACGGTCCTCCAACCCCTGTGCGCGCTTTAAGAAAAAAGTAGTACATTATTCAGAACTATTCAAGTTCAGATGTCCCCCCCCCCACCATGTCGAAAATGACCATGAGGCCTGAACTAAGCTCATCACAACGCTCACATTTGCGGTCATATTGAGGCATACAAACAATTAAATTACCCTGAATTTGAGCTTTTGAATATTTACAATTTTTTCACCGTCCTCAAAAAATTCCCCAAAATATTGCAGATTTAAAACCAACGTTACATTTTAGCTAAAAATAAATAAATAAATGAATCGATATTTTGAACGTTGTACGACTTTGCTAGTTTTGAACTCGATGGATTTTTATGGATAATAAAATTCAGCTTGAACTTGATCCTATGCTGAAGAGTGTAGAGGCTTATTTTATTACTAGCATCATTTGAAGCATGTCAACATGAACTATTAATTGCTGTCAAGTCCCTTCTATTTGGGGATAGAAGTTGGTTTAATTGCCTGCTGAAGATTGTATTTCACTTTGCTTTACTGAGAAATTATTAAAATTGTGAAGTTATTTCTGTATACGTTAACTCTGAAAAGAATGCTCGGCACACATTCCTTAATTTTTCAGACGATTATCGTCGAAACGATATACCTCCAAAAGAAGCAACTAAGTGCCAAAATTACGAGTTTGAGGCCTTAATCCAGTTCATTTTCCACAAATGTAATGAAAGCTGACGATAGCGAAAGAAATTCATCAAAGTTTCAAAAACGATATCGTCCCGACGATTATTGTTATACGGAATCTGCCCCCGTGTCGAAATGCTTTGCTGAATTTGTTCGTTGTCGAAATTTTGTATGAGACACAATAAAAACAACACGTCATATAACATAGCTCAATTATATTTAAGCTTAGGGCAAATTTAAACAGAATTTCTACCCGCAAGGCACTTACTTCGTTTGGTAGCATCAGCACACTTTGTTGTGATTGAAGCGCGCACCAATTGTTGACTCACCCCGAATTTGGAGCAAATAAAATTGGTAATATCGGCAGTCTTTGCAGGATTCAATTTTGATTTTTGCGGGCGTTCACGTCCTCGAAATGCTGGGGATTGGTTTCCTGTCAGCGAACGCATAGCCAAAACACGTTCACCAAATATAAGCTTACACAAATTTCTTGTTGCTGATGCCGCATCTTTCCATTGCAATGCCTCGTATTCCCTGCGATATAATTGTGTTCCATTTAGTCCAATAATCAAAATATCAGGATGCGAGTCTGAATCTTTTGGATACTCGTCATCTCGGCATCTCTTATGCGATTCGCTGCCAAAACTGAATTTTCTTTCGCCTGGCTTCCTTATCGACGTATAGGGCTTGTCACTGATTGGAGTCTGTGGTGTTGAACTCGTTTTCCCCCTCACCAATGAGATTTTGTAGGCATTGCTGTTGTACACTCTTCGAACTTCTTGAAGTTTCTCGGACACTTTGTTGAGAAGACTAGTCTGCATCATCTGAAGTTGTTCGATACGTTCAAGCTTTTTGTTAATATCATGCGTTGTTGGGTCCTTCTCATGCTGAAACTTTGCAGATTTTTGATCGTCAACAAGGTCTTCGCCCATCAATTTGAATTCAATGGAATGCTTTAGCCCCTTGCCACCTTTCAGTTCGATTAGAATTTCTAGGACAAGCTCAGTCAAATCATCTTCCAATTTCTGAAGTGATTCTAATATGTCGAAGCCGAAGTATTTGTCCATACTAGACTTTTCTATTTTCCGCGGTGAAATCAAAGCTTTGTTTACAGAAGTTAATGAATGATCCATGATGTTGACTTTGATATAACTATGTACATTGGTGGCACTGCTATTAATGTGAAATCTGTGCGTTTGGATTATGGTTTTTGTAGGAGTTTAAGAAAAGTGCATACCCGTAAGTAATTAAGAGGTAATAAAACTTTCCAATGTTTACATATTACTTCTTGGAATAATTTCAGTGAATGGGTCACTTTCTACCTGGTAATATTGTATTGCTACGACCTTTCAATGATTTAATGCTGAGAAATATCCTTAAGGGGATTTGATTAAAAGCGCTGATAAGTATATTAGTTTCAGATGGAGAAATGTCCGTTAGAGATAAAGCGGGAAAAATTAATTTCCCTTCAGCTAGACGAATGCCCATAGAAAAATATTTTATTTCTCCGAAAATTAATTCTTTTCAAAATTGATTAGTGAGATGGAGTGTGTTTATATATTTCGTGTGTGATTCTGAATACATTTATTCAAAATATTCTAGAGTCAAGATTAGGTTCTTTTTCGCAGCCCTACGAATAACGGCAATGTATGCCTGAACCGCAATCATTGGTACAACCATGTAAAGGAAGTTACGAAGTTTCGAATTGTGGGCAGCGATTAAAACGACCAAGATTCATCCGTAAAGTGATAGCTTCTAGAATAATTATGAAAATTGGTAAACATTTATAAATGATAACAGTCATGTACTGAAAAAAATGTAGAATGGTAGGAAAAGCCAGAAAATGTAGGTCTTTGTTTGTATTTAGACAAAGCTCAGTTTAATTCCTATAGGGTAGTTCCCGACAATGTCTGTATTAAATAAGAGGAAGGGACGACTAAAAAACAAAACAAACTTTATATGGCCATAGTATAACTATGTTAAAAAATTACCTACTGTTTTATTACCTAGGTTTATAATAAAGTGAAAAAACATTTTATATTTGGTAAAAGCTGAGAGATTAAAGTAATGTGAATTGTGCGCTTTTTAAAAATATTTGAACAAAACACTCTTACCGTTATTAACAAGCTTTGTTTTTGTTATCCTACGTTGTTGACGTTGGAACCAAAAAGTTTACAAATCTGTGAAAGGATGAATTCAAGCGTACTGTATCGATTACAATCCTGGGTCGGCATTCTGTAAGGCAAAACGTTCAAACCTTTTTTGTGCGAACGAAGAAATTTTCTTGTGTAACATACGGCATATCATTCGTGAGCACGGAAACGTTTGATCGTTTCGCCTTACAGAACCTGACCCCCGGATTACCTATAAGATTCCCGGTGTCTATATATTTAATAAAGTCAGTAGGTAGCAATAAAGCGTTCGCAAACAATCATGATGTATATGAACTCTTAGCTTATAAAAACCGACCTAAACTTCCTAAGGCACAGGTAAAAACAGCTCCTTTTTCATTTATGGCCAGCGAAGTTAGTACCAATTTACCTGCTCCTGCTATTTTTAAATTGCAATTTGAGTGGAACACGAAACTGTTTTTTCTTGCGGTTGGTTTAACTTTCAACAAACACAAGCAAAAACTCAAAACAGGAAACGGAAAAACTCGTTCAAGTACCTAGATTAGTAGAACACCAGCGCATATTTGTTTTCCACACTCTTTATTAACTTTGGAAATTAGTGAAATTCGTTAACGCTGATAAAAATAATTGTTATGAATTTATTTTCGTTTGTCAAATTGGGAGAGAATTACCCCAATTTGTGTAAAATTTCGAATTAAATAAACAATTTGATTTTGCGCAACATTTTACAGGTACATTTTTAGTGCGTAGGGAATCCTTGGAAATGGGATTTTCGGTGTAACAGTTTTCAACTAACTACAAATCTACCTGACCTCATCGCAACTGAATTATTATGAAAGACACAACAACCCCATACACTTTACGTAAAAAATGCAAAAGCAAAAAACAACTGAATAACAAATATATGTTGTCTACTGTAATTTTATTTGTTAACATTTATGTAAAGCACATTTAGTAGAAAATAAAAACTTAATTAAATAGGTGCAAATTTATTTTATTAGCACCTTCTCCGTGAGGCTCCTAATCTTTTCTTATCGTCGGTGCATTTTGCCGTAATTATGTTGCATACCTCCTCTTGACTTGCGCCAAATTTCGAACAAATCAAATGAGAAATATCGGCAACCTTCCGGGGGTCCAATTGGGATTTATCACGGCCTTTCAGTGAATTTGATTGATGTCCAGCCAATGAGTGGGTACCCAAAATGCGTTCACCAAAAATTATATTACACAGCGCCCTAGTTGCGGTTGCTGTATCTTTCCAATAAATCGTGTCGTATTCCTTCCGATGCATTTGTGTTCCATTGGGTCCGATCGTCAAAGTACTGGAGCATGAATCTGTCGGTTTCGGATACTTTTGAACACATTGACGTCGGCTGGGATTGTGCCTTTCGTTATCACTGCTATGATCGCGTCTTCTCTTGATGGGTTTTCCTCTTGTTGTTGTACGGTCTGCACGGTCCTTCGGGATAATCTTCGATTTGATTTGACGTTTGTTAAGCGATATTTTGTAATCTTTGTTTATGTACTCTTTTTGGAGTTCTTGAAGCTTTACATCTACTCTGCTCAAAAGACTTCCTTCTTTCGCACGAAGCATAGCAATTCGATTAAGTAGTTTCTGGATATCATCAGCCTGCGGGTCGCACTTCTGCAGCTTGGCGTCGATTTTCTCGTCCATCAGCCGGTATTCAATGCATCGTGTTATTACTCTGCCCGATTTTGCGTCGTTCACATCGATGACTATTTGGATGGCAAGTCCTTTTAATTCCTCTTCCTTTTTCTGAAACGTTTCGATAATGTCGAATCCGAAATGATTGTGCAATGCTTTCGATACTGAAGTATTTGATTTATCCATGATGTTGACTTTGATGTAACTTTGCGTATGGTTTAAGTTTGAATGTGCATTAGAAAGGAGTGAGGGCCATTTTTATAGGACTTGAAAAGAGGAACAGGTAAATTGGTACTAACTTCGCAGGCCTTAAAACGCTTACTTATTTATTAGGAATCTCTTTTCCAGAAATATGGAAAAGGGTAGAGTAAATTTGTTTTAAGTTTTATTGCGTGCAACAAGAAGTTTGTATTGAGGATAACTCAGATTATATTTATATATTATTTAGGAACATTATAAATATTGCAGTCCACGACGGATATAAGAAACACATAAGAACAAATCGCGTAGGTATGAGAATTGAATGCGGAAATACCGTATGGTCATATAAAAATTACCTCAAATAAAAAACACATTAATAAAAAAAATTCGGATATAAGAAAGGAACTGTCATTTACGTAATGTACCTAATATTAAAAAAAAATCACACGCATATAATAAGCATGAAGGTTTTTTTAATATTATAATTACGGGATTACGTTTTGCGGGATTCTGTCCAACTCCCAATAAAAAATCGTAAAAAATTGTAGATAAGAGTTAGTAAAAATTTGTTTAATATAAAAGTAAAACAACAGACCTCAAATGTCAAGTAGGATGTAATTGTTGTAATTTTGTGATTAGGATTCAACTTTGCTTTGTAAGATAAATGCTCGAAAAAACACGCATTATACATAAAAAATCAGCACATTATGTTCGTTTGTTTGATTCTACGTATGCTATTAACTCCGAAACCAGGAAACCAAATTAGCTTAAATTTGAAGGCATTCTTCGATACTGGCCCCAGTTCGTTTGATGTTTGGTCAAAACTATACAAAGGGGCATGGTACCTCTCACACAAAAAAACTTATCCCCAACACACAAGGGAGCTACATACAGTTTCAAAATATGATTTATTTATTTTAATTGTGCGAAAAAAACAGCGAAACCCTGGGCGGAATTGATTTATTGTAAAAATATTAGTTTTTAAGACGGGATGAATAAAAAAACAATACAATACTTATTATGGAAGTTAAGTTACAGCCTTTATTGTATTATAATAGAAAAGAACATATTTTAGCAAGAAAGTTCCTCGACACGGGCAAAACAGGTAACAGTGTGAAACGCTCCTTTGTTGAATTTATAATATTATATAGATTTATATCACAAACAACGATGATTCTAAGAACTTTTTGTTCATTCATTTTGTAAACAAAAAATCCTCCTATAATCTATTGCTATAAACCGTAAGTGAGGAAGGAAATAGTATTCTTGTTTACGAGTATGTATTTCTGGGAAAGTGATTACATTTTTCACTTGCATCCAGAAGGTTAAACTGGGGTTGAATTAACGCTTCTGTGATCGAGTGCTACGTGACTGAATTTGTTATTAGGTGTTTTTTATTATGCTCAAATGATCTATATGGATCATTGATTTCCACGGTTTACAACAACAGAACGTGATCCAACTGTTGTTGTAAACCATGGAAATCCATGATCTATATAGATCATTTGAGCATAATAAAAAAGGCCTATTGTTTTGCTTGTTAAATCCACAAATTCAGCACGCTCAAGACTGCAAGAGGATTCGCAATAAAACTACTTAACTTAACTTAAGTAATAAAATTGTTAATGAAATCTATCGAGCCAATAAATAGATTCTTAGAAACACCAATAGAACAATAAAATCCCTCAGGTATATACTTCATCCTCTAAAACTTAATTTCAAAAAAGGTCCACTTTAACAAATTAAAAGTTTTATTGCATCTAAATTACCTACCTGGCAGAACTTGAAATTCTATAAAACTGACTTCCCTGTGTACAACATGCACATTCGCATTCTAACCATCAAAGTCATTTTATCAACGCCAAAAACATGGATCAATCATATTCGTTCATAAATAGTCCATTAGTTTCGTTGCGGGAAATAAAGCCTAAAAAAGAGGCAACTGCGGTAGACGATTACTTCGGTTTGAATATAATGGAAACACTTAAAAAAATTAAAAACGATTTGAACGAAGTTGTCTTAGAAATTCTGATTGACCAGAAGAAATCATCGTCTGGCAAGGGAATGAAACGATCCATTCCATTTAAAATTATTGACGAAGACGAGCCCATAGCTGCAACGTTACAAGAAGACGATATGAACAGTTTGCTCGATCGTATTGAGCAACTTCAAAAGAAGAAAACAAGTCTTCTGAACAAAGTAACTAGTAAACTACGAGAAATTCAAAGGGTGTACGAGAAAAAAGATTACAAGATCTCCATAGTAAAGTGGAAAGGATATTCGGACAATTCCTTAGAAACATTAACGGGGACCTCTGCCGATGAACAATCCTCTGTACCGAAAAGCAGAGCCACCAAAAGAAAAATAAGTTCAAGCAGTGAATCGGAAAAGGATAACCCAAACAAGCGCCATTGTACTCAAGAATTTCCAAAGCTTAAGGATCCATGCAATTATATAATCGGGCCAAATGGATCGGAAATTTCTAAGATGGACTACGAAACCATAAATTGGAAAGATGCTGCATCGGCAACAAGGCAGTTGTGTAAGACAATGTTCGGTGAACATGTTCTGGCTACACATTCACTAACTGGAAATCAATCACCAGCGTTTCGTGGACGTGAGAGGCCAAACAAATCTCAACTTGATCCTAAAGTGATAGCCGATATTACTTATTTCGTTTGTATGAAGTTCGGAGTAAGTCAACAACTTGTTCGAGCTATAGTTACAACGAAATGCGCTGATGCAACAAAGAAGATC
Organism: Cheilosia variabilis; assembly: GCA_951230905.1. Lineage (NCBI taxonomy): Eukaryota > Metazoa > Arthropoda > Insecta > Diptera > Syrphidae > Cheilosia > Cheilosia variabilis. Next base: position 40,527,900 of record OX579677.1, on the reverse strand, counting down.
AAGCGTTTGTCGAAGAAGACTGTAGTTAGTAAATAGTTGCTTAAAATGGATTTTTTACCAAGTTTTCCTGTTGTGTTAGTGTTCACATAATGATATTAATTCAGTTTAATGTGTTTTTGAGTGCTTACAGTCAAATAAAATAAATCACTTTTCTAATAATTACTTACTTTCTTTTTCGTACCAAGCCTTACTAATGTCGTTTTCCATTGGGACAAAAAATCAATCTTTTTTTTGATTCGGATCACTTTTTGCAGATCTCGATATTTTTTCAGATTTACACATACTACCACAAATACCAATATACTTTGCACAGCTGTTTTACGTCATTTGAAGAATTTTGTTTTAAACCAAATACACAAAGTTTCGTGAAAACCAAAATAAAGAAATACAAAAATTGCCATGGATATAATTTTGTGGGAATTATTATCTTCATTGCATTCCTCATCATCTGGAAACGACGAATCACCGAAATTACTCCATATGTATCTACAACAGGGAAACATTTTTCAAGTAGATATCCATAGTTGTTTTTTCCAAAAACGAGTGCAATTTGAACAGCTGATATTGCTGTCAAATAACGCACTAATCCATTTACAAAAGCAGATCAATTTCGTTGCATGTTACATGAGCCGCGTTAAATCTGAGATCTGAAAAATATTTTTGGTGGTCCCAATGGAAAACGACATAAAAAACGGGTTAACCATAAAAGAGTTTATGTCAAAATGTTAACCAAAATTATTTTAAAAATGAGTTCTGTCACAAAGTGCATGGAGGAATGTAATAAGAAACAAAAAATGAAAAAAATTAAAATTTCTAGGAATCAGGGCGGCCACCATATTGCCTCAGCAATGTTTCGATTCGATTAGCTGAAAAAGGACTTAAAATTGGACCAAGAAGATGTCTTATTTTCTGTCTTCAATTCCGATTTGGAATGCTAATCATACACTATCACAACACAAGTTGTCAAGTGTATCTTCGACAACACAAAATAAATACATAGGTATGCTAGATATGACTTACCTTTCGCGATGGAGGGGCAGCAATAATATCTGTGTAGTAGTCTTCGGCTTTGCAAGAATTCATGTTCTCATACAAAATACTAATTTTCTTTAGATTATCCCATCCTGCTGGACTGTAAAATAAAACAACAAATCTTTTACTTTTCTCTTCGCTTACACTTCAGTTTAAGAACTTTACATTAGAACAGCATCTTTTTCAACGACTAGAGCAGGCGTTCGGAATGGTAGGTCGTAAATCCGATGAGTCAGATATTTATAGAGCAGATCACAGTTTTTGTCTTCCTTTACGCTGGTATAGAACAGAGATGTGCCATGCTGCAGACAAAATCTACGTATCCATTGTTGTATAAAATCGAAATGCTCATCCCTGTAATCGTATTCCTTTTCTAATGTCGTCATATAGTCGGTCTTTAAGGAAATCAAATTAATACTAGGTAGCAAAAATTATAAAATTTCTTTTACATACTTTTGTGACAACAACAACCATATCTAGGCCGAGATTTGTGGTGAGCGCACCTTCTGTCAGGGGCAACAAATCATCATCGTCCACTGAGTTATTTCGAACGGTGCGCTTAATAGGAGATCCAGGATCCATATCATCGCCAACCTCACAATAACTTTGCCATGAAGTTATCAGACGTTGACGGGCGTCTCTACTCTCCTCTGGATCCAGCTTGAGACTCTCAATATGTTCTGCTAGCACTTTGATCCAATGATTAAGTTGCTCCAGCCATGCCCATGGTGCAGTCATCGACACTGTGAGTATCACCAAGGTGTGTGCATAGTTTGTTTCGTTTAAGGCGTATTTTAAAAGATTAACATGACCTGGATCACCATCGAGAACCCATACACCTAATCGTGTCATATCTGAAAGAAAAGAGTACATATCTAAAGAACTGTCGTCAGATTCAAAATCAAAATAAATACTCACCGTCTCTGTATTCATCCTTGACATCAATGTAGGCGTATTCGAGACCGGATCCCTTTTTCGGGTCCTCAACACCTTGCAGCTTGGCAATGAGTGTCGTTTTACCTGTGGCATTGTCACCTAATACTAAAACGGATTTGTTCGATGGAAGTTTTGTGCTACCCTGCTTCTGTACCTCGCTTAGAATTGCTGACCTGAAAAACAAAAATAACCAAAGTGTGTATTAATTTCAATGAAATACACAAGTATAAATCTAGTGGCGAGCAGCGCAACAGAAAGCCCACTATTAACAGTGCGAAAGACAGCTTCTGCTTTAGTTACGTCAAGAACTTTGACGACACCATGTTTAGCTAATATCGCTTTGTTAATACATATATTTTGCCGATTCCGCAAACATAGATCAAGCACAACTCAATACACCACATCCCAATTAGAAGTGTCAATTCTGTGAACATTTACCTCAATCTCAAACGAGCAATGCATCAAAATAAAGCAGGGAATGATACAGAATTGATAAGTGACTAATATCCTTCTCATAGCTCGTTGACAGTCAGTCAGCGCCCAGCCTCGTGAGTTTTTTTGTACTTGTTCATTCACATTTTTTTTCTCGTAATTTTGAAGTTCCTGAGTTAGACGGATAAAAAGACAAAATCTTCCACATTTTTGAATATATTTAAAGTTAAAATCCTTAGAAGTTAGAACTACTAGATTGTGTGAGTTCTAAGGATTTGTTTGTTCGGCCTGTTTTTTTCATATCATAATGCGACGTGTTAAAGCCTTCATTCGTCTTCGTTTACCGGAAATATGTGGAAATCCTCTCAATGCAAATTTGCTACTTGAATACTTGGCAGGTTATGTCACAGCTCTGTGTCATAGTCGATAGATCACCTATGTGCTATGCCCTCGAAAAAGTTCGCTTTAGGTTTAGACCAACACACCAATAATTGTATTGCTTCTAATATATCACATTATAATCCAGTAACATAAGCGAATAGAGATTTGGTGTTGATTTGTATCATTTAATGAATATCATCGAATCATTCATTCTGATAATAATACCCAAAAACATTGAAAATAACTCTGTTGTCATTAATTCCGATGCCGGTTTTTTGTTTTATTTGTTCAATTCAAACAAGTCCGGCTGAAGCTAAAACCTAGCTTCCAAAGATAACAAACAAAACACGAAGAAATAATACACAACAACCTAGAGAAGAGACTGACCTAAAACAAGAATGGTGATTCATCCCAAATGGCCAACAAAGAGTAGAGAGCTCAGGTAAGAAGAGCGCTCGCAAATATAATTATTTTACAGAAAATTATACATGCAATAGCCACATAGGCGACACCAACGATTTTATCTCACATTGATGATTATTTATTTATGTGTAATATTCATGCGAAGCGCTTAGAATATTAAATACAACTAAAAAAATAGTTGGAGATCGGTGTTGCCACTTTAGAGGAACTAATAAAAAAAATATAGAGGTATAGTGTAAAGTTCAAGTATTGAATAATATTATGTACTACAGTTGTTTTTAAAGAACTAATGTGTTTAGGCAGTTGTCCAACTTTTTATATTGCGTCTCCGTTGACCAGCGCCAGCGCAGTTTGCCAACGCACTGTTATTTTAATCCCTCATGTAAGTAATTCACAGCCAATAATTCGTTAATTTTGCTGGGATTCTACTGAAATGTTATTTAACAACTTGAAAACATATAGCATGAATCAATATTCCAGCAAACTAACATAATGGGTCAACAATTTAAAACGAACAATTGAAACTCTTGCCGTATAGGTACAACAATATACAAATGGACGTATTTTTATAAAATTATGCAAATATAGACGCGACATAGGCATTTACGCATTTTCTTTGAGAGATAAGGGCTCACTGCTTCAATCTTGTTGTTTAACTAATCAATAGTTATTACAACTATATGATGACTGCTGTTTTGACTAGTTTTCTTATCTTCTATTATTGAAGCAATTGACTGGTAAGCAATTGACTTATCAAAGTCCAGGGGGTAGATCCTGTATAACGACGATCGTCTACGTTTTTTTAAGTCGTTCACAACCGACTGTGGCAGATTTAAAATTATTTATTGCCTATTTTTTGTTCTTGTGCGAATTGGACAAATTTTAATTTAAAATCGTTTGTCACGGAATAGTTAGATTAGGCTGTGATAGAAGTTCACTTGATTAACTCGTCTTAAAAGCTAAGTGCTTTCCTGGTGAGTTTTGCTCGGAGTCACCGGTGCTCACTCAAACATGTAATTTTGAAAATGTAACTGAAACTAATATTTACGTATTATAAGATAAAGATGACTCACAACTATCGCAATCAGTGTGGGTGCAGAAAATTTGGATTATTATAGCCTTTAGAAACCATACCGTTTAGACGACAACCGCAATTGTTAAAACTTGTGCAATGTACGAAGAATAGCTGTCAATGAATACCTAATGACTGTTTACTCAAAACCCCGATGACATCACGGGTACATATATTACAGACATGAGCTACTCTTGGTTGTCTCGAAATGTACTATTCCCCTCCATTAGCTTAGACAATAGGAAGTAAATACAAAATCACCTTTTAACAAACTCATTTATATTTAGGCATTTACCATGTTGGTAGGTAAATGACTAAAGTTCTTAACATATTGATTTAAGTGGCAACACCTCTTTACCTTTTCTCGCACTGAGGTGTGGTGGTCGTTCGGCCACAAAAAAATTGACAGTTAACCACACTCTTGTCTCTTCCTCCATTTAGGGAGAGAATTATGAAGTCATGCAATTTCATTCAAATGCAAAAATAAAAGAAACAAAAAGACACTTTATCTATAAGGAAACATTTCAAGGGCGTTTTCATGTTTTCAAAATCATCTGTATGTTTTGGTAACTCACCATAAATTTTCCTTTTCGGCAGCATCCTTTTTCTTTGACTCCAACATAAGACCATTCATCTGAGTGCCAATTTCCATCGCCATCTTCACACAGATGTGGAAATATAACTCACTTTTGTTAAAAGACCTTTTATTTTATATTAACAGATGGTGTACAACTTTTTAATTATAACAAAATAAATAAAAATACATACAATTAATACTGAAACACTTCTTTTGATGTCGCGAGAAGGAAAAGAAAATGATTTTTTTTTTTTTGTCTTCGTTGATGACTCAAGTAGGTAGTGTGCAATTGGAATAGAGAACACTTTTTTGCTAGGTTTACAAAAATGTTTTACAATATTTCTGTAGAGTATTGGGCTGTCAACAATATTACTCCGTGTTTTAAATCGGTGTACAGTGGGCAAATCTTTTAAAATCACAAAAGAAAATCTACTGATTTTCCTTTGGACTTTTACCACAAAAATAAAGAAAAGCAGTGTGTAGTGTGTACTTGCTGTCAACTCTTTCACACTTGTTTCCTTGTTTCCAATGAGAAATCCAAATCACCTCCCACTTTATCTTTTATCTCATGTATTTGCATCGACATTTCTCGTATGAAGTTGCCAACTATGCAAAATTTTCCTTTTTTGACAATTGGTTGCAGAAATGCCAACATCTAAAAAAAAAAACAAATAATGGACATGTTAAGAAAGTTGCTAAAAATATAGGAAAAATACAAATTTATGTATGCATTGTTTTAAATTTGGCATATTTACCTGGTACCTGTACCTATATAGCTGCATTTTCCTGATAAGTAATACTACGTTTTCAAAAGGGTTGAAATAAAAATATCAAATTTGCTTGACACTTACACCCTTTTTTTTTTGTTATTTTATTATTGACTTCACATCATATTCTTCTTAGGCAAGAGAATTCAATTTAAAAAAGGTCACCTTACAAATTCTCGTTTGCAATATTTGATAAACATCTGCTATACATAACCAACAAGTAATAAAACATGGCTAAAATTTGAAAGCATTCCATTGACCGCTAGTTGTAACGCCCGCTGGTAGGTACTAGGTACTCCAGCTTCAGCGGAACACAAAATGACATGATTTATTCACGTTTGCGGTTTGCTCTCTTTTTGTTGCCCAGAACTTTAACCAAGTGGACTGAAATATTCAAAACGATTATAGTCCAGATATTTCAGTTTATCAAAACAAATATGTTAAAAACTCTTCATTATGACAGTTTTACAAAAGGCAAAACACGCCAAGTACATGCCAAAAGAGGCTTTGGTTCCAGCCCTTCGGTTCAAGAGGAGAAGAAGAATTTAGGCTGAGTCTAGACAACTGGAACCAAAGTGCTCTAGATTGCAGAAGAAGTACGGCTGCAATGTCACAGACAGAGACTTTTCACTGGTCGGAGGTCCGTTAAGTAAGTAAGTATTTTTACCCATTGCTACCTTGGTGGTTCTCGCTTCACGCTTGTCGATCGACTGCATTTTAAATTGAGCACAGTTTGCTATCTTTTCGGAAAATCCCCATCTATCGTATTTTCCTTCAATATGTCGCTATCAAGTTTCGAGGTAACGTCCGTGCTTGTGCTTTATTGTGTCTCTATTGTAAAGAAATGAAAGATCATTCCGGATCATTTACCATGCTTCAAATTAATTTTACAAGTAAATATATTAGGTATACACTGATTTATTATTCAAATTCTGTACATTGTATGAGGACAAAAATGCACTTCTTCAATGCAATGCAAACGAAAAAGATGTCATATTTCCTGTATTCTTTATAAAAATAGGAGGACCCAGAAGAACACACTTGTGCGGATTAACATAATATTTAGGTATCCGTCTATATAGTACATAATGAATATTCTAAAATATTTACAAAGAATAAAAGAGAAAATAAAGGAGAACAAAACAATAATAAAACATTTTTATATATATAATCTGTGTATGCTGGCGTAGTGAACGCTCAAATAATACTATATATCGATTTGTTTATACTGAAAACGAACAATTTAACAATTTCTTTGGGTATCTCGAATCCCGGTTGCTAAATACTTTAAGGAATGTCGGGAATTATGAAACAAGTTATGTATATTTATTTTGTTTTAATATTCACACGATAAAAGACAACAAATTCCAATAAGATTTCTGTATATAATTATTTAATTTAATGTTATTGTGTGGGTGTTCCTTCACGCTTAGAAGATCGGAATGTAATTGTCGATCTTCGCGCGATGCTTTTGTGCTACGCACTCTGAAATCCAAACGATGTTTCGGCACTCTTGTTCCTTAAGCTTCAAGTAGGCGTAGAAAACGCCAAAGTGGAATTGTTGTAAGAACGCATAGACGTTCAACTTAACTTCGTGTTCAAAGAATTTATCCTCCAAAGTCTTGTCACCGGGATTGGTGCCGGAACCATCGAAGAGCGCAGCGTACTCTGCGTAGTATTCGGCCACGGCTTTAACTTGTTCGTAATCATCTGCTCTGGCTAGAGCGGCCAGACCATCGGGATTCATTTTACCGCAGCGTGGGTACAACTTGGCACGATCGTCCTTGGACAGTTCAGTTCCGAAGGAGTTGATTGTGATGATAATGGCACGACGATCAGCTTCGAACTTAAGGGAATACACATTTTTAGTTGGAACACATTTTAATGGGGTTGCAAACTTACAGCCAAGATCTCGCACATGACATCGGCGGTGGATCCACCATTGCTCTTGCAGAACTCATAGAAAGCCTCCAGGTAGGCCTTGTACAAGGTGTTACGAATAATTTCGATGTTCATTTCATCCAAATCCTGCTCGGAGATACAATCGACAAAGAATGGAGCAAGTGGCGTATCGACCAGAACAGCGTTGTACAATTCAGCTGGAGTGGCAGCCACGTGAATGGCCTCCATTTGCTCGAAACTACCCAATGGGTGGCATTTAGGTATCAGTTCGGAAATGGGTCTCTGATGCAAAGTACCGGTGATCAACAAAATAATGTTGTCAATCATGTAGCCGTAAGTGATAAAGTCCAAGAAACTGGCGAGGGGCTCGACAGCGTGATTGCGCAAGTGCTGGAACTCAATGACAAGTTTCTCGCGGAGTTTGTCATCGATAACAGACACTGAAAGTGGTGACGGTTCGTTGGCGAGGAAAGAGCCATAATCGGTTCCCTGGAGATGGAGTTTCAAATCTGCAAATTTCAACATTATTTTATTTAAAGTTAAGTTGCTCTTAGGGGGTTTAAATCGCAAGGATCAGGTGTTGATGTGGTACCTACAACCCTTTTGCTGCAATTCAATAACCGAGATTTGTTTTAGTAACACCGACAAAAAAAAGAAAGACAACTTTTTGACATCTGTACCCCAAAATCGTTGACTACTTTTTTCTTAGACACAGGCGCGACTGCAGAAGCATATTCGGACAACACCCGATAGATTCATTGTTATAGCTCTGGTTTTAAGCAAGCATAAGCTACTGGGATGAGCTCGAGTCAGGCCAGCTGGAAATTTACATCACTTCTGAAGAGCTGAAAAACTACAGGTCAAAGACTTGATGGAATTTCCTTGGGTAATAGGCTGAGCTTCTGAATCGAATTGTAAAAAAGTTTGGGAGGCCGACAGCTTCCTTGACGAGTGTATGAAGAAAATCATCATCAAACTTTCCAAGAAAGGGAACCTTACGCAGTGTACTGAAAAGGTATAGGCGTGTTACCTACTGATGATAAGGTGGTATAGTAAACTTTTAAACAAGACGGTTTTGCTGTTGATCATAGACAAGTATGATGATAAAGACAGGCGTCGTGACCAATGAACACCTACCTCCAAAACTAACGTCTAAACGTCTCGTTGCTTTTTATCTTCCATTGCAGTAGGTCACTTCTGCAGCCGAATTGAAAGCACTGTTCTTTCTAATTGCTTTTAAGAATTTACATAACTTAGTCAAGTCAATGACCACTCCTTGCAAGTCCTACAAATACAATTCACTCCAGTACTTCAATTACCACTATTATCAAGATTCATAGAATCATCAGATAAACATTTAACAGTACACTCATTTAGCTACATAATATTCTCCTTAGTGGGTGTCTCTATAAAGTAGGTATGTATATAGATTACCTTATTTCGCAGTTCAAGTCTGCATTGAGAATCGGAAATGCATTTGCTGTGCAAAATTTACAATCAATATTCCTCAGAAACTTTTTTTTTAATCTATATGTTTGTTTATAAAAGCAGTTACTTGGTCACAAGGTAAATCCTCATGACAATCAGACTTTTTTTTTTACTAGGTGTTGATAAAATTTCTTAGCACTTGCCCTTGTCACATGATCAAAAATGGGAATGGCCGCAAAAAGATGTTTTGTCACAAATGTAATTTTATTATTTGTTTCAGCTACTGCATTAATGACTGCACCACCCTGAGATTTGATTAGTTATAAAAATCTTACCTTCCAATGTCTCGCACTGTACCAAATTTAAGTAATCTGCTTGTTTTAAGATTCCACACTTGAAACCACGGCAAAGACCCTCAAGGTAGCCACCATCGATATTGAACATAAAACCAGTCATTTTTACTGTAGGAAGTTTTGGCGAAAGTGGGTGGATTAAGTTTCAAGTATTTAACCAGTTTCTTTAGAAGTAAAACTGTGTTGAAAATTCCACAAAAGAGTTGTTAAAGAAAATTTTCACTTATCGACCAACCACCACACAAATGTCATATGACTACAATTATTTTTTCACTACGGACTTTGACGTTTGTATTTATCGTTAAGAAAAACTTAACGCAGATAAACTCTGCCATCTGTATGGGAGTAGGAAAGATATACATTTGTACACTAATGGATGTGGGTAAGTAACTTGTATTTTTGAAAATTGTGTTACACGGTGAAAGGTCTCTTTTTGTTATCATCAAAAGGGCGTCTTTAAGTAGGACTCAGATAAACGCATAAAACTAGTCTAACACTTAAAACTTGCATGTTATTATTGAAGTTGCGAAGAACAAACATTTGAAACACAAACAAATATGCTTTACACCTTTTCCTTTTCCTTTTGGAAAAATATGACAAACGTTTTTCTTAGCCACTTAAAAGAGCTCATCACAATTATTTTCAATATTTGCATAACGTCAGAAGTTGATTAACACAAACTGATTTATGTGATTTTGGAAGTTTATTAACTCCTAATGAGAACCACGGTTGAACTTTAAAATCGTCATAGATAACTTAAAAAAAAACTGTTGAGCTTCTTTAACAAGTCAGCATAATCCAACCCGGTAAATGTCCCTCTCGATTACCTTTTGTTTTCTTTTCTAAGCGTTCGCCAGAGATCGAAAAGCTTTTTCCAGGAAGCTCGAAGCGAAATGGTAATCGCTTGGCGGTAACGCTGAAAACCTAACAAACGGAATTCAAACAAAATGCACAAACAAACTTATCATTTATTTCGAGCACATCCCAAATATAAAATATAGACGATATATTATATTTTTAGAAGTGTTCAGTTTTATTTAGTTCATTCAACTTTACATCATTTGGATCATTCACAAATATTTTGGTTGTTATTCCATTATCTCTTACATTTATGCACTCAAAAGACCTTATACATTTCTTGTCTTTTATCTACATCATTTCAATTGAACTTTTAGAAATTGGTATTATTTAATTTTTTCTTTGCATTCTGTTTATGTCATTTTGTTGCTTATAAGAAAACATACATTTTTATTATTTAATTTCTAATCCTAATTAAAAAATCAAATATACATTGTACAGTATACGTGTATAAACATTGTGTATATTTTATATTTCAAGCAGAAAGTGTAAATTGTTTACATACAAGTATATAATATTTTTTATTTTGTTAAAATCAATCATACAGGACATTTATATTTATGTTTAAAGTTCCTGCTTTATACGAAAACTTATATTTTGTTTTAATTACAAAAAAAAGTTTATATTTAAAGTTTTATATTTAGATTGGATTGGATAGTGATTTTGTGGAATAGTTTTCACTTATATTTGGTTGACATTTAGTAGGAATAGTAACACTGTAGTGTGTAGTGATTGAGCAGATGTTAAATTTTTGACTTAAGTGCTTTGGAAGATTGGGGTATATGTCCCTTATTATAGAATTATAATTTTGTTCAAATCCCAATAGAGCGTAATACGGCAGTGAAAGTTTTTTCCTTTTGTTATTTGGCTTTTATTTGGTTTTAAATTCTCGCTTAACGTTGTATTTTTTGTGCCGTCGTGATTACTTTTCGTTTATATTTTTTACACTAGTAAAAAGCTGCAATAATCGGTTTGAAGCTCCAGCTTAAAGTTAAAACCATAGCAGAGTAGCTGACAACAGTCTTTAAAGACATTTCCCGCTGAAGTAGATCAACAAATCAATGTCAAACTCTATAAAAAATTGTCATCTAGCCATTTCCGCTAGAACTCGAACCACTTGAGCTAGATGTGCCAATTTATTTTATACAAGATTGACACTAATTTGACATCTTGCGGTCAATCGGACGTGGTTAATGAGCTGTACCTGTATTGCAAAAATCTCATATATTATAATACGTCTGGCAAAAATTATTATTGCATCAAGTTTTGCAGCCTAGGTCCACCCGTGTAGGGGTGTAGCACCACCTAAGTAAGCAAATCCTGCAAAACTTTAAAGTTCATCAGCTATTTTAGGTAAGATACGAAGATAAAATAGTTAACCTATTAACCCGGTAGCTGTCACAACCAAAATAGAACAGCCATAGATGAATGTACTCACTTCTTACGGAGTCACGAAGCTAGCTGTCTGATAAAACCATTATCTTTAAACCAATGGTATCGTTTAGTTATTGAAAGGAAAGTAGTCAATCTACAATGAGCAGCAAATTAGAAAATACGGACCAAACTCTTCAGCTTCTACATTGACTTCTTTCTTTCTAAATTATTTAAAATAAACTATCGAAGGACCAATACACTACCGATATTAATTAATCTAAATGTACTTACAGAACCTGGGTAAAATCTGACTAGAGCATCTTCTTTGACTAAGGCCGAAGATGTTTGTCAGGCTTGTCAAAATATCGGAAGTGTTCTTTATATAATGGTGTACCGCCTGATAAAAGGCAAATCCTTCGTAGTATGATTCCCAGATTTGGCACTCAATGTATGACCCAGATCGTCCTTTAGCAGGATTTGGCTATTTTAAATATGGGATAACTGAATAATGCCTATACAAAGAGGCCTTGAAGACGACAAACTAAACCATAGTTCACAACGGAACTCGACTAATTACGGAAAAATATGCTCGCACACAAAATACGTAAACAAGACCTAATATTCTACATAAATAGTATTTTCCTAAAACCACTACAATCCTTTATGCTACTTATGAGTACTCCCGGATGACGAGCACATCTACTTGCATGTTACATTCCTATCTGCGTTGATAGGTTTCACGACAAACTTTATGATTTATTTCTTAAATTTGTATCCACTATAACCTCAAAATATATGTATTATTTTCCTTATTCAATCTCAAATATGTATGTCTGTCCCTTTTTCTTAAAATTTCATCTACGATATAACTTGCACTTGAAAGAGAAAACTAACATATTAAATCGACGCAGGCAAACAGATTAAAAATATAAAACTCTAAAATAGTGTACATAACGTTTTTAAACAAAGATTCACTTAAAGCGTATTTTCACATATTTTCCGACTTCTTTGCCACTTCCATTTATGTCAAAGCTTTCTATATAATATAATAAGCAAGCACTTCTCTTATATAATACATTTTTTGTTTTCTTATATTTATACATAACTTTTATTTTTATTTTAGGTTAGGTGAAAGCTACATAATCTACTACATATAGATATATAAATATAATTTGAATTTTTTGTTTCGTTTTTACTTTTAAATAAATTTTACTAAACGACCCTGTAATTGCGTGTGAATTATAAGAAAATGCTTTATAATAGTTAGCAAATCATTTTTACTTTTTAATGAACACAAAGCGTTTTTTTGTTTATCCTTTAGCAAGTTTGTTTATAGGTAAATGTTTGGAATTTACTTAAATAAATAAATACGTAATTATTTTGCATGCACAATATATGGTGCGGAAGATACATACACATACGAATGCACATAATTTTACATTTACTTATACTTATGTTGTGCCTAAAAATGCAATAATGGGTTAGACTACGGTTTAATTAACAGTATAAACCTGGCTTCTTTTGTAATATAAAAAATAGCATTCTATTAGCTTAATTTTCAATTTATACCTTCGATATTTGTTTAATATTTTTTTTTCTGTATTATTAGTATGTATATATTATTTTGTTTACTATTGAAGTTTATTTGCAGATTTTTCTTAAACAAGAACGCCATTAGCACATTCATCACATAAAATTAACTGTTATGTGGATTTACGGAATAGAAAGAAACGATATTTGAAAGCATAAATTAAATGAAATAATAATAATCAATGGATCGGATTTATCTATTTGTTGTCTAGATGTCCAGCGCTTTACAGTTTGATGTACTAAGTGCAGTATAAGCCAAGCCATTTATATAATTTTTGGCAACTTTACATCCGTTGCCGTAATCGTAAGCATTTTACCCATAAAGCACTTACCAAATATGTGCGCAAATGATATACGTTGTGTTAAGTTATAACAACCGAGAAAAGCATTCGTTATAATTGACGATACAAGTGACAAGCGCAGTTATTGTTACAAAAATCAATTCAGACGCAAGCGAAAATTATAAAAAGGATCCAAAAGCCCAACTGAAACTGAGTAGGTACCTTTGCTTTCTTAATAAGAACGAAACGATTTAGAGAGATATTTAAATATTGTTTAGACAGCCCATATGTCAATTATATTTTCAATAATCGAGGCAAAGGCGAACCGGTTCACATTTATTGACTCCTGGTTGGAAAATGGCGCCCAACGCGTGGCTGAATGGCAGATTCATGGAATCAAATACTGATAACTCTTTTAATGATTGACTTTGTTGTTCTCATAAAAGTTGTTCAATGTAATACTTTTAAAAGAAATGCCGAGAACAGTGAGCTGTGACTGTCGGTGCTCATAAGCTAACTTGGCGCAAGTGCGATGCACTCCCAAACTGCAAGAGCCGCTCCCCAAATGACTATGTAAGATTGCTACTCTTCGTAGTACATAAATAGACAAATAAATAAATAGTGGGTGCAACAAATCCGTATAAGAGCCCGAACGTCTAGCTTCTTACAACCATTCGTTAGTGTTATTGTGTGACAAAGGAGCAGTTACTCTAATTGAACAATCCGTTCCAACATCAAACACAGTTGTATGCGTATGCATTGAGTTGATTATGAACTTCCTAAGGTAAGGTTACTCAATGCATTCGCATGTACTTCTTCTATTTATTTTTATTAACGGCGTTGTCAACCATTAACAGGGACCAGGGGCTCTACTCTCTATTTCGTCCCATTCGAAATAGCTTTCCCTTTCCGCTTTAAAGTAGGTACTCTGTAATAATTTCTGAATTCTAAATGCGACATAAGTACATTTCATTCCACTTTCGAAATACAGAGTAGAAAAGGTTCGTTTTCGAAAAATTTTACTTTCGGAACGAGATACAGAGTAGGGCTGCAGATGAACTCATCGGAAAATCATCACTTTCTTTCGCGGAGCTCAAAGCTGCAAAGAGTAAACAGTACCCGCGGATGTGTTTGCCTATTCGCACATCTCGCCTACACAAAGTTGCCCAAGAAGTGCCATTTAAAGTGAATCGAATTAAACTGATAAATGCGGAGTTTCCGAATTGTACCCGTATACCCCAAACCTATTTATATTTATTCGAGTTACATTTTTCATCTTGCGGCGAATCAATTATGGACAAATTACCCCTTTAATAACGAACTCAAAATAAATACAAGTGTAGCATGAAATTCAAATAAAAACAAAACTGAAAATTTATCATTTAATTTTCTCTTCTTTTTATTTATTTATACTTATAACATTTAATTTAAAAAATAATATTCGAAATATTTCTACGTACAAGTCAAAAAAGCCGATCGACAGAAAAAATTGTATTAAATTAATTCTACTAAACAGTAAATAAAATAAAAATACAAATCATAAGCAAACGCTATTTATGTTGATGCTGCACGGTCGTTTTTCTTTGCTACAAAACAAACAAAAAAGTTATTACTTATTTCTTATTAGTACATATTTTTTTTTTTATAAATAAACTATGAAAACTGGAGTTACTTTAACAAAAATACTTTGTATGGACGTTTTAAATTCATGTGTTCTCTTTCTTTTACTATTTCTCTACAAATTTGTTCAGTAAATTTACGCAGTAAACAAAAAACTAAAATGATTCAAGTTAAGGTTACTAAAATATCTTATAGAAGTAGTGAATGCTTACAACTTAAATGTGTGTAATACATACAACATTCGTTTTTATCGTGTTTTATATATTTTTTGTTTTGTTTAGGCTAAGTAAACTGGATAAGAGTGAGACAAAAATAATAATATTACATTAGTTTTATGCTCTTTGAACACATAGCATTGTTGTTTGGTTCCATTCTTATTGGAAACAGTTTTATTGTGATTTTTATGTAATCGAAAAAATATGGAAACAAAAGTTAACTACATAAATTATAAAAGACAATAATTTCAATATAAATTACTATGTACCCTTTAATTTCTGAGTTGAAATCTACATTTGAATGTATTTCATCCTTTTTTGCCTTACACAAAATTAAAATAAAAAATTAAACGCAATAGTACATTTTCCGGCTGTATAGTAACGCATATTTGCAAGTTATTTCAAAGTATAAACACTCAATTTTTCAACTTCAATTCTTTTACTTTTCAACGGTGCCAACATTTTCCTTAAGAAAAAAAAAAAAACTGCAACAGAAAAAAGAGATTCTTTTATAATATTTTGTTGTAGAAAAATTGAAGTAAATATTACATTGAACTTATAAAAAGGCTTCTTTCATATTTATGCTATATATATATTTATATATTAATATTAATTGTTTGTTTTTCTTTTTAAATAATTTTGTAAAAAAAAATCTTTTTTTCGAAATATTTTATAAATATTTCTGGTCTATTTTTTGTTTTGCTTATTTGTGTGAGGAAACTTAAACATAAGTAGCTACAGCATTGGAACCTTGTGTGGATGGCGCTTGCTGATGAGGGGTGGGCTGAGGACTAACTGGAGGTTGAAGCTTTCCTGGAACGTACTGACCTATAAACGAGCCGTCTTCGGTGAATTGTCCTATGAAATGGAAAGAGAAAGTTTGCCATAAAATCAGATGTAGTAGCGGTGGACTTTTTCTCCGGTTTTAACTAATCCATATTAGTATAGTTAGTATATTGCAAAAATACAAACAATTATGTTAGAATGCAAGACAGTGATGTACAAAATTAGAATAAGATATTGATGAGTTTAAAAATGGTTATGACAAAGGATAATAAACTGAAAAACCAACAAATAAGAACAATATTACAGCACACTTACTTAAATGATAAGGACAAGCAAAATGTTTAGTATTATTGTAATAGTATAACCAAAATAGGATTTCTGACCTCTTAAGCCAATGCGTGATTGGATTGAAATTCTAGGTCATTGCCAAAAGCTTTTTTTTTTCTTTTTAATGTTCACTTCAGCGTTGATAATCCGCCATCGAAGGTACCAACGCAGATAAGGTTACACGTAAACTACTGAAGAAATGTAACATGGAGCGTAGTACCATTTTGCAAACAGCAAACAATGTAGGACATTTTCACAACGTAAGTGCTACTATAAATTATGTAACGTTTGAATATTATGTGTCACATCCATTTTCAACTGTGTCTGGAAATATTTCGTTTATTTAAATCAATGGCCGAATCGCTGGATCCTTAAAGGAGTACTCTTATGTGACTGAATTCATTTCTTATATGCTTGCAAAGCACACAAAATTCTACGACGTATTCTACGGTATTCCAGATTTTGCCATAATAGTTTTAGTTTAAAATCTTAATTAGAAACCAACAGAAAGGGAAGACTATTATTTTATATTCCATCCAACATTCTTTCTTGTTAATGTTAGAAACTGAAATTTCAAGCTCAGGCATAAGTAATGATGCGAAAGAATATATTAGTAAGGAATTAGTTGTGCTTTGATTTAGGAATAAGCATAATGGAGTAATATTGATTCCCGCAAAGATCTTTTTCAGAATTTCTGTGAAAGACTTAGGACTTCCTTCCCGTGCTTTATTGATTAAAGAACTTAATAACGAAAGTCAAACCCAACACCAATTGTAAGAAAAACGTAGCAGATTGTTGCATACATCAAAATGCGTGTTTTGCTGGCTAAAAAAGGTAAGAGCCGAAGATTTCATTGGCTCAAGTACAAGAATGTTTCAAAGTGAACTAGCCATCCCCAACACTGTTTGTCGATTAAACACATCTTTCATGCTTCGATCAAAGTAACATTTATTCGTTTGACGATTGTGTGGTAAATTCTATAAGGTGTTTTGATATCCATGGAGTATCATTCGAGTTTTAGGTTCAAATCTCACTTTCTTTAAATCAAAGTAATCTTTTTTCGTTGCGACGCACAAATTCATTTTTGAATGAAGTTAGTTACAGGGGCTAATATATATGTATAAAAATCAATAAACCCATAACCAATATATGTGTATGCATAAACACCAACACCATAACCAAATAGAATGATTAAAACAATAAAACATATATATAACATATTTTGATGAGTAAAATAATAAAGACTCTACCTCTAAGATGAAACGGAAAATATTGCCGATATCTAAAGAGACATCCAATGTCGGAATGTAGTAAACAGAAGGCAATATAATATCAATTTGCAATGTAGAAGCACTTGTATAAAAAATACGATTTTTGTTTTGTTTTTATCTTTCGTTCTTATTACTACGATTGTTTTTTTTTTGAATTGTTTTTGTTTGAATTCTAAGTCTTTTAGAAAAGACAAAATATTTATATGAAGTACAGGAATAACAAGAGGAATCATAGTCCTTTCCGTCCGTATTGGCCAATAAATGAGCCATCTTCGTTCATGCCTACTAGAAAAAGTGATGATTAATAAAAATGAAAATGACAAAAGAATAAGATAAACTTAAAACAAAAAAATGTGCAAGAAATTTATAAAAAAATTACATCATACATATTTATAGTGGAAGTAAATATCTCTGAAAATAGTTTACTTTGAAATAACGAACAGTTTTATAGAACTTTGTTTATCAAACGCTTAGCTTCGACTATGTTTATACTTGTAAATGTTAAGATATATATGTTTTGGTTGTGTTAATGGAAATGAGTGCGGTGAATGCCGGCTGCAGTATGTTCCCCTTATTAGTTTGATTTGTTTATTATGTTCAGCCAATCGACACTCTGTATTAAGAGAGTCCAACAAGTCGAGAGACCGTAAACGCAGTTATAGCAATACGTAATATGAAATCGAAAAAGACTTGTTTTCCATTTTTGTACCACTTAAACTGAATGGTTTCCAATCTTTTCAATAAATATAACTCAAAATTGGAAACGGAAAAATAAATTAGTTCCGCGATAATTCGTAAAGACCATGGATTTCAGCGCCAAATAAGTCAGTACTGGTACAATAAACTTTATCGGAGATCTCAAAGAGCATTGCAATAGCAGTCAGTATTGAATTTAGTTTTGCAGACTCTGTCATTGTTTTTATATATTTATCTATCTATATAATAAAACTCAATCTGCATTTGTGATCCTTCTATGCTCACATGTAGTGAATGGCTGGCCTGCGAATTCACTTCTCATCTAAGAGATGTAGGGATATACAAATTTATTTTTAAACAATAAAATGTAGGCAATGTTGTTAGTTATAACGTAATTATTAGGGACAAACACAAAAGAAAAACAAGAACATTTGTTTAATTCACTGCACAAAATGTTTGCAACAACACTGGTTGACCTGGAATAAAGCGCAGCGTGTCATATTAGCTTTCAATCGAAGGAAGCATTTTATTATTATTTTTTTACTCTCTGCGTAGTTAAGCGATTTTCGAACGTATAACATTTACCTTGTTTCTGCTGTTATGCGTTACTTTTTGACAGCGCTTTCAACTTTCCGACCTCATTTCCATAACATAACCAAACAAATATTATTCAATACGCAAGTACACATAATACGGTCAAATGAAAATAAGAGAAAACAAAAAATACACAAGTAATTATCAAATTGTCAAGTTATCCTTATCACTTACCTGTATCACCATCACCGTATTCAGCCATTGAATCGGTATCACTTTCGACTGGCTTGTTCGCCGAACTCACGGATTGTCGACCCGCACTCTTGTTATCCAAGCTGCTTGTTGGGAAAATTAATATGAAAATCAACTCATGTTTTATAATCAGTAATAACATACGGTTGCGAATATTCATGGAAGCCACCCTCATCGGGATAGTCGTGACGTCCATTGGCCAATTCACGATCATGGACATCGTATTTGCCACCGCGATTTCTTCGAATGATGCAAATGATAATGAATAGAATAATGATGATGGCCAATGCCAGCATCATTCCAATGAACCATCCGGCATTGGCGACATTTTCATTTGGCACCATAAGTGGTCCATCGATACCATTTGTATCGATATCTTGCGTCAAGCTTTCTTTGTTGTATATTCCATCCACAGAAACTACACGAAATTCATAAACAGTCTCAGGATCTAGTCCACGAATAATTTGGAAATCTTCGTTCATTTCCTCCTTAGTTTCTTGCCATATAGGTTCTCCCTTGACCCTGGAACAACAAAAAGTAATTATTTTGTTAAAATCTGATACGATAATGGACGGAAATGTGCGTTGGCATAGTATGACAAGTGGGGTATCATAGTTAGGAGCACGAACGCTTTCAAATCTCTAATGGACACAGAAAACCCATCAGTTGGAGGTGCAGATGCTCTCAAGAAGCATCAGAATAATATTGGCAGATGCAAAGCATTCACCAACATGGTGACAGTAATTCGTAGGAGGAATTCTGTTTTAACTGTCTTGTCTAATACAAACTTCCGTGTTCCAACTTAGAAGAGAAGTTAGGATATTTGAAAACATCAGATGTGCAAATAAAATACGGTTCCACATCAAACCGGATAATAGTACAACACTCACTTACCTGTACTTAGTGTAGAAGTGTGTTCCCGGATGACCACCATCAGTTGTGGGCTGCCAGTTGACCTTAAATTGAGCGTATCCATTGTCAGACGGTAGCTGTTCCCAAGTAAAGTCTGGCACAGCTGGTGCCTGGGAAGCTCCTCCTAATGTTTTCTTTTCGATAAAGTTCCTACAAAGCAAATTACATCACAAATCAAAAAAATATTCTCACATCCGTTCAAATGTAAAACTCACTCGGTTCCCTCTCCTTTTTTGGTCGTAGCGGTAATGGAAATCCTATATTTCGAATTCGGCTTAAGTCCAGCCAATTTGGCTCTTGTATTTCGTGGATCCTCAATGTGTGGATCTCGTTCGCGTCTTTCACCCACATAGCTGCCCTTAACCTCCTCGTAGTAGATTTTATACCCGGTCAGCTTTCCGTTTGGATTCAATGGCTTCTTCCATGTCAACAGGAATGCTGATGAACCGAGGGGGAATGCTTCCAGACTCTCAATGGGCGATGGAACACCTTCGGGTGTATCAAACGATATTACTGCACTGGGTGGACCATTGAAACGTAAATTGTACGCCAATACTCGAGCAAAGTTATTTGAATCTGGTTTGAATTGTGTGACTAGCGCTTGATTGGCATCACCCTTGACGTGAATTTCACGTAGCGAATCCTCGCCTTCCTCCTCAGTCCATGTTTGGATTTTGTAGCCCTTGAAGTGGCCACGTATCGATTCGGGACTCACTGGGTTCCAGCCTAAGAGAGCGTTAGTACTGGTCGTCACCTGAATCATGGTGAAATTGGTTGGCGCCTCTAGGGGTCGATCTTCACCAGAATAACCAATCACTTCGGACGCGGCTACGTTGGATTCACCCTTCTGATTGATTGCGATCACTTTAATCAGGTACTTAACGAAAGTCGGTTGATCGTTCACCACCAAACTGTTCTGATGCCAATCGAAAATATCCTTGTTTTCCCAGTTGGCCGCTGGAATGTCTCTCTTCCATGACACACGATATTGGAAGCTTGGAGCGTTGTGTTCGATTTCAGGCATAGGAGTCCATGTGATTACCAGGTTATTGGGTTCAGTACCTTGTCCCTCGACATTGTCGGGGTTCTTGTACGGCACAGCTGGCTGTGTGGTACAAGCATCACTGTGCTCTGACGGTGTTGAAGGTCCGATTTTATTGAAAGCAATCACACGGAAAGTGTAGTTGGCCCATGGAGACATCCCAATGGTGTAGCTGAAGTCGGTGGAGGGTACCTTCTCGAATGCTACATCCCAGGTTTGTGGTGTGAAGGACGTGTTGTACTGGATGGTATAATGAAGGATGGGTGAACGATTGTCCCCCTGTGGTTTCCAGTTGATTTCGGCTTCGCTAGCCTTGCAGACAATACCCACCAGACTGGGTGGATTTGGCACGTCCTGGACGATTAGGTTAGCTCTGGCCATGGCTTCATCGAGTTCGGTGCGGGCTACACAAGTGTATTCCCCAGAATCGAGTTCCATCGTCTTGGAGATGGTCAAAGAGTTGTCGTTTGTTTTCACGAAACGCACTTGATTGTCAAAGTCGATTGGCTCGCCGTCCTTCCACCATTCAATGCTTAGTGTCAGCGTGTCGTCGTGCGCTTCATTGCAACGGAATGTGGCCGATTGTCCGGCAGCTACTTCATAGTTTTGCGGCTCTTGAGTAATCCTTGTGTGTTCCTTGACAATAAGACTGCCATTGGCTGACTTGCTTCCGAATTTATTTGCAGCATGACACATGTATTGACCAGCATCGCCAAAGCCCACTTGAGAGATTTCCAAATCGCCTGAGGGCAGAATTGCGTACCGTCCACCAGTAAGTTCGAGACCATTACGCATCCACTTCACCTTAGGTTTGGGAGCTCCGAACACGCGACATCTCATGGTGACGTTCTTTCCATCAACGGTGGCCTCCTTGCGTGGCGCTTCTTGAATCTCTGGCGGCAGGGCAAGTACGTTCAGATAGACATCTTTGTACACGTATCCCAGGGAGTTGGTTGCGTTACAACCGTAGTTTCCAGTATCAGCCTTCACCAGATCACGAATGACGATGCGGTTATTTTGCACAATGCGACGTAGATTGGGTGCAGCTTGGGCAATTGGCTTACCATTGTGAATCCATTGAATTGTCGGCTCTGGGTTACCGGCCGCCTCACAAACAAACTCTACTGCCTCATCCTCGGCAGCGTTTTGAATCTCGGGTTCCTTTGTGAAGTAAGGAGTAGCGTAAATCTTCAAGTTGATCGAGTACGACTGTGCGCTTCCAACTCCGTTCGATGTATCACATGTGTATGAGCCCGCGTCTTCAAACGTAGCATGCCGTATTACCAGTGACTTGCCGTAGTGGCCCTGTGTTATTCGATCGCTCCAATGTATAGGCTGCCCGTTTTTCATCCACACCGTTTGCGGGAGGGGCGTCCCGCCATATATACAATACATCTCCACCTTTTTGCCGCGCAGCGCTACTTCATTCTTACGAGTGGTATATTGGCGAACGGGTTCGTGTTTGTTTTGCGATGAGCTGATTCCTGTTTGCTTCACATCGAGCAGCACTCGATTGCCGATCTTGTACTCATTTCGGAACACCGACGTGGCTGAGCAGGAATAGAAGAAATCTTCAGAGGCATCATCACGTGTCACATTCGAGAACCACAGCGTCCCCTCGGGATCCAGAGTCATGCGGGAGTTGTTTATACTCTTGATAGAACCATCTGATTGTTGGATCAACCAATTGACAATGGGTTTTGGCCAACCATCTGGAGGTTCACACTGCAATGAGAAGGGTTCACCCTCACTGGCTTCTATCGTCTTCGGTGATTCATCCTTGAATGCGTTCAGCTCGGCTTTGCGCACAAACACCGAGTTCGAAGTGGCAGTACCAAATTCGTTCTCAGCGAAGCACTGATATTGACCCAAATCCTCTTCTTTGGGTGATGTGATCACAAGGGTACCACGGCCGGGCTGTTGCAGCATACGATTGTCGTATGCCTGCCAGTCGAATTTTTTGCCGTTCTTCACCCATCGATACCTGGAAAGAAAAGAGGGTTATCATTAAAATCAGCGTCTAGACACGTCAGTTATTTTAAATTGTTTTAATTGGATTAGCTGCGCAATGATGCATCATCACAGTCGGTCGGTGGCTGGGATTTATTTAAGGAGGAATTGCCCTCTTTCTCGAACTTAAACAAGTTCTAATGATCGTCACAAGTACTAATTGTGAGTCACTACCCGAGAGACGCGCTCATTTAGATAGATTGTTGCTAATTGCCTGCTATAAAGGAGTGGCCGAGCAGAATATTACTTTACCCGCCAGAATTTGCATTTACGAACAATGAACTATAAATGACCTGAATCGGACGCTAGATTCCATTTCCATGGGATATATAGAATCTTTTAGGAATTAAGGGTAATTATTATGTTGTTTGCGGATATTTGCAATTTAGAGACAAAGAAGATGCCAACAGAGAAGACATTTTTTCTCAGACAAATGAAAAGAGAGCATTAGCACTTGTTAATTGCTCTGTGCGAACGTTCAATCCGCTGTTTTGAGGACAATTTCAAGGAATATGTTACTTCCGTAAAACCCGCTTGAGAGAAAGACCCGGATACCTGAAACATATTTTCAGTTATATTTAATATTTTTCATTGAAAAAAACTCTCTTGTGAAAAAATGTTGAATCGAACAGAACAAAAAAATTGCTGAACGCTTTCACTTCTTTTTTCTCGAAAATGACTTTTGAGTTTATGATATGTCACAAGCGTTTATTTTCCAGGCCACTCCAAAAGATACATACAAATTTTTCTAGCTTTAAATTTACGCTTAATGGAATTTTTAAGCCCACTTAAGTGACATTTTGTTTTCACTTATCCGGACTCCGCTTAAGTGAATTTTTTTTTAATCTAAGCGGGGTTCGTTAAAGTGAAAAACCCGTTTAAGGGAAAGAACGACTGTGACATTTTGCTGTTTCTCTTAGCCGGGTTTTATTGTATTATTATAGTGACGGGTAGTATACTGGTGTACAGTTAGAGTGAAAAGAAAGCAATGACAGAAAAAGCCATACCCTTTGAAAGGCACAACGCACAAGGCCAAATGTACTACATAGACGTAGTGTAATTTTGTCCCAATTTTCCACGACTTTAGGCCAACATAATCCGATTATGGTTGACCATTTAGTTCTGTAATCAAACAGCTATTTTGTCTTGTTAAACACCAATCCGTGTATTAAAAGTGCACGTACACGTAGGAATACATACAACATATAATGGCACCCGTATAAAGACCAAGAATTTAAACTTGAAACGGATTTTGTTAATAAAAGGAATACAAGAATACGATTTTTTTTATTGTACATTTGACAGCTTGTGAGGGATCTTACACTGTGACGTACAAGACATCTAACACACGGCAACTTAATGCATAACTGTTTTCTTTTTTGACTATGTCGGTTGCCAGTTTACAAAAATTATGACAAAAAAAAATGTCAAACTGTGTCTATTCTGATGCCTAACTAAATGTGGAGCTTTTTTTAACGGTTTTGTTATAGTTTAGAAATGGCTTTAATAAGAGGTGGCGCAAGTGCTATACTCGCTCATTTGGCACAAGTGCGGTAGGTGCATAGTCAAATGGCGGCGGAGCGAAGTACTGGTTCGCTTTCTGGCAGGGGAAAATCAATAATGTATTTTAAGAGGAATATTGGCTGTCACAGAATAATTGCTCAAACTGATAGCAGTCTGATGACGAATTTGTGGTGTGGACTGAAATATGTAGTTAGGTATAGTTTCAAGCTTGCTATTAAGTTATTGTTATTTTGAACCAACACAGCACATTTTCTGAACTGACTTTTGATTTCTTTTTTCTAAATCCCTTTTTATTAATACTAAATTGTAATAAAGGAAAAATATTTTCGCAATCGATTTAAAGGTCTGAAAATCTGTAGTCCATTTTTGAAACTTAGATTTCCAGTTCTTTGGACTCGAAAACCCAAATAATCACCCTTGTAAATATACAGCAGCACGAAACGCGACTTATCTCAAAGTTGATGGCGTTTTTAGAACAACATTGGTCAGCACTCCCAGAAAGCTTCAGATGCCAATTTGATGGAATTTGTTATTCTCCCCTTTCTTATTAGCTATGCAAAACGAAATTTAAAATATTTAAATATTATGCGTGCCAAACCACCCTTATTTATTAAGAACAACGGAAGGAAGCACCAAACGACATGAAAAACCAATAAAAAGAGAAAAAAAGAGTCATTATGCATGCGTTTTTTTGTAACCTTTTGTGAGGGTGAGCCTTAGCCTTTTTAGGCAGTCTTGCAGCGAGCCTTATACTCCAACCAATCCTATTAATAATCGACGACAGAATACAGAATACAAAACAAAACCAGGATATGGAATAGGGCAACACACTATCCGCTCCCCCCAATTACTCCTTGCGGCAAACATAAAAACGAGTTCAAAGCACCCACAAAACAAGTTTTTATATAGCTTTTCCTTCTCGTCATGGGACAGAAAGGAAAATCCCTGCAAAGTAAATAAGTTCTCGTTTTCTGGAGAAAGGATACTCAATATAAGTATATAATGTCATGCTGGGGGAACAGATTGCAATGTTTACTCTCTCAGAGTTCTTGTTTGTATTTTCTAAATGGACGACGATATCATATTTCGCTAGTCTCCATCTCAAGAGAAAGGGCACTTCAAAATGTACTATTCGATAGATGCGTCTTTGCGCGCATTCTACTTGGAGTCATTCCCTAAAAGCAACAACGTCAATTTGTTTGCCAGAAAAAAAAGTTAACGCCGGGGATGAGCAGGCAATAAAGGAGTAAAACGGTTCAAGTACGACACGGATGCTTGGATATTAACAAAGCCGAATAGGGAGTCCTGCCATGGAAAGTTCTTTGTCAAATGTACGAGACAATTCGAGCAGGCAAGAAAGAGAAAGGAAAAATCCAATTTGTACCGACCAGCAGATGTTAGCCATATATTACGAAGTAGCGTTGATGATTCGCAGAGATTAAAGCACTTTGGCAATTGATTCGCATATGAAAGGTCAATCAAACATAATAGAGTCATAAAAAAAAACATATCTCGACTCCATCCACTTGCAATTAACCTCCAGTCATAACCACGCAATTTGAATAAATCCGCTCTTAACTTTACATTCAAAAGCCAGTCAGGAAAAATGTAGTCGCCGGAATCACTTAGCTTAATTATCAAGTCCTTTCACGTTATCCGAAAAGCAGTAATAAGCCGTTATCCCTTGCTGAACATCTTTCATATTATATACACAAAGGGTCGTTTTGATTGCCTCATGAAATAGTTCCAACAATCATTGGTGAGAGTACCACATTTCCCGCTGAGCCTTGCTGCGTTTAAGAATAAATTTATTTCCCATTAGAAATGGGGTTGATGTATCGTATATATAAACCCTTTGAATGAAACTGTGTGTGTATTCTTAACGTAATTGATTTGATTAAGATGCAAAATCAAAAAGAAAAACCCGAAAAATCAAAAGTTAGTTGTCTCGGGTAACACAGAAATGATACCGGTAATTTCTGCGGAACTTACGGCGAAAATTTGCATTTTTCTCTCGCAATATAAGGTTACGGTGAATTTGGCTTCGGCGCTCTTGAGTGACCCTTCTTCGCTTTGGTAAAGACTTTAAAATTATCGATTCGTTTCATGGGAACATGATTGATTTGTTTTTAAAGTTTTAGCTTTATTTTCACTACTGGCAAGTGACATTTGATGAGCTCAGCTTTTACTTAGTTTCCAAATTATTTAGAGCTCCATAGAATACAATACATAGAATACAAAAACACAAATTCAAAGCTTCAATGGGGCTGATCCAAACAAAAAATGTAACTTTTTATTGACAAGTCTGGATTCGGTCTGAGACGGAACTGAAATAGAAAGCATAACGCATATCTATCTGAGTTCGATCAAGACATGATCGCCGATCATTTCAAGTTTTGAGACAGTCTCATAATAGGTTCGTTCGCGTACTTGGTTTGAATCGAACGCAATCGATATAAATCGATCGCAATCGCACAAAGTCTATACACGTACTCATCAAAAATGACAGAAAAAGAGAAAACTAGCAAAATAACGAGTAACGAGCAGTTCCTCTCTTGGCTCGAAACAGCTTAGAGAATTTTAACCGGCAAGTACTGATAAAAATGTCAAATGCGCAAAATTGACAGGAAACAAATTCAAAATCCGTTTTAAAAATCAATTGTACACAAAAACAAAATATCTGAAAATAAAGAAAATTCGGTGGTGGTCGAATGTTCTTCTAGAACGTTTTATATGTTGCAAAAAGGTAAGTTATAAATTTATTCGTGATATGGATTAGATTTCAAAGATGTAAGTGGCTCAAAGCTCGAAGTGTATCCACGTACTTTGCAGTATATGTTCGGCTTTCTGAGAGAGTTTCGCTCAATTTTTCGAGTTTGACAGATTTTTAGTCACGAGCCTAGCGTGAAAGTACGCGAATGGACCTAATAAATCTATCGGAAAGAGAGAATTTGCTAAACTAAAACAACGAGTTGTGAGCATTTTGGCTCAGCTCCTCAGCTCCTGTCGAATGGAAAGAAAATATTGATTGTCAACTTTTAACGTACGACAGGTACACGCCAGTGGAAGTTCTTTAAGTTCGTGCAAGTCTAGACCTAGAGTCGGTATTTCTACTTGTTTTTTTTGTCGAATCGTTACTTTTCTGTTTGGTAACAACGTGCATATTGACTTTGAGGTATTACGATCGATTTAAACGAAATCAAAGGTGGTGAAAGTATGTCCTGCATCGATTTAGTAAACTTAATATTTCACGAACGTCGGACAAACATCTGTCAGACGTTATACTGTTATACTGTCCATCAATTTAGCCGTTACCTCTCCAATCGTTTTTTTTTCTTACTTCATTCTCTGTGCTCATTATTCAAACTAACGTGTACACTGTACAAACAATGAGCCTGAGGCATTATTACCATCAACTACATGTCCATTTTGTGGTTCAATCATGACTACATGACATAAGCGTTGCCGCTGGTGGGTGTGACACTGCTCCCGTCCGCTTCCAAATAACCTCATTTTTTAAGGAACATAGCCACTAGAAAAGATTTTCAAAAACTCTTTCGAGTGAAGTACAGCAAGGTTGATTATCACCATTTTTATTTTTAGTTGTTTACAGTGTGTACGAGCGACAAAATATAACTATACCTATACCTAACCTCAACCACGTGCGAGAATACGCAGGCGATATTTCTAGATTTTCTCAATGAGAGAGATGGGATCCAATACTATAGATGGATAAATAATGTATCCCCCACATTCGTGCACTTCTAAATGTTTAAGCTAGCCAACTAATTACTTTTTGTTTGGCAAGAGTGTCCCGAAACCTAAAACCATCCCAACAGAAAACAATAGTTTCGCTTTCGCCTAACACTTGAAAGCACTCTACGGCAAGAAAACCAAAACAATAAACTCCAATATGTATGTATCTATTTGTATATGTATATACAAACAACTAACAAAAGTTTCGAGAACTGTTTTCCCGAAAGAATACACTTGCACACTCGTGTGTCGTCTATAAGCTGATGGGGGAACAACACCCATTTTAGTGTCATTAGTTCAATGCTCCCAACGTTCAACGATCCATGAAATTTAAATCCTTGGGCCCTTTTTTTTATTTTTATTTTTTTACTATTACATCCTTGGGTGAGTAAATAAATTGAAATGGCGATGAATTGCCACCGTATAGGCGTAGTCATCATCGTCATGGTTTGCATCACATCAATCGGTGTAGGTAAATACTCGCATGGCAGGATGCAGAGAGTTTCAATTGGAAATCTCAACTTTAGTGCGGGGAGTTTCGCATTTTCAGCACAACATTCTCAATGAATCATGCGTAAACTGAATCGCAATTATGGGTTCTCCTAAATTAATTAATCGTAGTCCACACCTTGGGCAAATATGATTTATCGATCCAGCAGAGTCTGGCCAAAAAGCTTCCCTAACATACGCGATTAGCCTAACGACTAATGAGGGTTTAATTTGCTAATGATATTATATTTACCATGTGCAGAAATGTATGCGATTAACGCTATCCAAACAAATATTTGCCCCTTCATATCTAATGTGCACATGAATTGTATTCATGAAAAGGATTTGATAGCATTCGCGTCAGGAGTCAGAAGGAGTAAATCGATAACACTAAAGCCATTAAAAAGGCACTGCCTTGTTTAAACAGTTTTTGACATTCCATCGTCATCATGCCAACAGCATTAACAAAGTTCCTTGTTCCCCCACAGCTGTCTCGTATGAGTCACCAGCAGAAAAAAAGAAAGAAAGAAACCCCTGGAATATAACGGCACGACTTTCCATAGACATTATGCACACATATATATATATTATATATGCAGTGCCTCGGAGGATTTGAACTATTCATGGTTATGTTGAGCACAGAATAAAAAAAGGAGAAAAAGGACAAAGACTGCGGTATGCTTCTGTTGCCGGCAGTGAAAAACTTTTCCATATACACGAAGATACTGCAACAGTGCTCATCCTTGATACTCTACCATCAAATGAAAGGAAAGAAAGCCCAGAGTGATTGTAAAATCAATAAATGCGATGACGAGAAGGAGGCATTCGACTCTGCAACTGAAATCAAATGAAGTTAGGAGCGCCAACGGATGTGTCAAGGAAGACAAAGAGATCCCAATGGACTTTTGTTCTAAAATGGGTACCTGGTTCAAAAAGGGAAGTAAATGGCAATGAATATGAGTATTTTGCCTGATGTGCAAATTTATTTATATATGCAAACACAAATTGACCCTTGGTCCTTGAGCGGATACCATATGAGAAGAAAAGTTGTCAGGCGTCCATGTGCGGCTGTAGAAATTCACCGAGGCTTTCACCAGATTCGGTCTTCTTTTATTCTTCAAGTGGGGCCAAGCACATGGATTTATTCTTATTTTCTTAAAGTTTATCATTTAGCTTCCCGTTTCATTACAAAGGCGAAACACTTATTAGTTTGTGTAGTCTTATTTAAAAAAATATTCTCAACACAGGACACCAGTTAAGCTCATTATTTTCACCTCAAGGGGAAACCTCTTAGTCAAAAAGGAGGCGAATGACTTATGTAAGCTGAATAAGGGTTGTGATGGTACAATCGATAAATTGACGGAGCTATTAACCGAACTGAATACGCGGCACAGTTCTGTGCCAATATTTCATACGTTCTGGAGTCCTATTTAGAAAATGCAAATTAGGATCGTGTCACTCTGAAAAGCTGAACACACCCAATGGCCGTCTGATCTGATGAATATCGACGAATGAAACTTCATGTTTAAATAAAATATATTCATATATTCGTACTAAAGTTCCAGCTGTTTTACAAATAAGTTTTCACTTTTAATTTTCTGTTGTTATAGAAGGTGTTTTTTTTTTTTAATAAAGCCAAGTTCAATTGAAGGTCGCACAAATTTTGTAAAAGTTAAAAAAAAAATCCTTTAAATAAAACAGAGTCAGCCGTCACGCAGATGACAGCACTGTTTCCAGACATTTCATACTCATCTCGTCCGTAAGTTTAAAAGCTGCACATGCGCCACTGTCAGATATTTTTACAAACAGTCCACATCATAGGGAAGACCTTAACCAATTGTACTAGAGTCGGTCACCTCAATAATGCGCATTTCGTACCTCGTAGAGACATAAGAAATGCCTTGTACGTTGCCAAATGAAGCCAATACTCTCATTCAAACAACAGAAAAGCCTTTCACTTTGCAAAATAAAAACTTTTCCCAATATTGCAATTTTCAATTGCAAAAAAAGAAGTGTACAAGCTCAAAGATGCTCGTGCAATGCGCTCCAGATTCTAATTAAATTCTTTTTACTAAACTTAAAGTCAACATGTCAAAATTGTTTGCTAAAAACCTTCTTCCAAGTACTAAAAATAAGAACTTTCAAAAAGGTAAGCGGTTTCATTTTACTTACGGTACTTTACCTACCTATATTTTTAATCAAAGCAAAAATGTTTTTCAAAACTTTCGACTTAGTTCATCGTCCTCCATTCACAGGCAAAGTTGTTTTCCTTTCGTTGCATACGTATCCAAATACACCTACACCTGCACACAAACTAAATGCAATTGCAATACAAAATGTGTGCAAGGATACGGTTGAACCCGTTAAACCTATAATCATTCCTTGAACTGTTCCTAGCATTTCATGCCCTACCACACAAACAATTCCCACCAGAAGGATTTGCAATGCAAAAGATATTATGCACCGTTGCAGCCAAGGCGCCCGGTGCAGAAGTGCAGTCGTTCATTTTATGTTTTCCACCTGGAACTGGAATATCCTGCGCGACGCAGATCTGAACTTTAACAGCATTACCCGACGTTTCCGCAACGTAGCATATTTTGTTGTATTGTGCAGATATATAAATAAACAGCAAATGCTTGCTCCAATGCAGCACAAGGACCAAATTGTAAAGTAGAAAAGTATTCTGTTTCTTTGTGTGGTTTCCTGTTGGCATTTTTTTTCCCTGTTTTTCTGTAGCTTGACTTGAAGTTGTGTGGATTTTTCTCTGGTGTTTGTGTTCTCCCTTTTCTGATGTACATGTTTGTAGGTGAAGCTTATTAAATTTTCAGCACATCATTGTCCTTAATTTTGCTACATGGGAGCAATTACCCAGAGTCGCAAGTGAAGGTATCTATAATTAATTAGCCAGACTGCTACCGTCCGAGTTCAAAGAACGGGTTTACATTATTTAGTGAATTTATTTTTTTGCCGCTCCCATTTTCTTCAAATAGATTCTTCAAAGAAATTCCTAAGGACTCTGTGTAAAAATGCATTTCGTTACAAATGATGAAGAAACCGACGCAGTTTAAGAGAAAACCGGTGGCATATTCCGCAAAATTATCGGTGGACCGAGAGTCGCAACCAGTATAGCCCGATAGGTAGCTTGATCTTTTGTACATTTTGTAAGCATCAATCAGTATGGTGCGTCCGTTTTTCAATTAGCAATAGGTAATGATAACAAACAGACCTGGGTTCAAATCGAGTTATCCATCAACAAGCAATACGTAACGGCATTTGCTTTTGTGTTCAATGCAAAAGCGAAGGTATAACTCGTACTGATAACGCAAATCGGCCCTTGTTATTGACGTGAACTGTCAGATTTTACTCACAATCTACACACTTCTTTGCGTATTAAAATAACGATAAATGTTCTTTAAGATTAAGTAAAAGATCAAATTGTTGCTATACAAACAGCTGAAATCGTAAGTTATTGCAAGTTGTAGTCCTTTAGAAATATTGTATCCAGGAAGCCAGTTCAAAAGGTTTACTGAACCTTTGCAGATTAGTTGTGGAAAATTGACGTCCCCGCGTTGCTATGAGGACAGTTGTAGGGGAGAAGGTGACAAAAAGCACCATACCAATTTTTGGCTAACTTTTTGCGTCCATTTCATTTTCAATAGTCACATCTGGTTAAAAGCCTAATTTGCGAACGCATCCCTTAGTTAAAAAGACAGAGTGAGGTTGGTTTCAGTTTAAAACGTAAAGTCGTGGAGTCAATTTCCTAAAAAAACTCAGAGTTTGGGCCATTGCCAAATGAGTTGTGGAAAATTAACGTCGCCGCGTTGTCAAGAGGACAATTGTAGAGGAGAAGATGGCAAAAAGGAAACCTAACCAAATTTTTGCTTACTATTTAGCTCCATTTTATTTTCAATAGTCACAACTGGTTAAAAGCCTAATTTGCGAACGCATCTCTTAGTTTCACAGACAGAGTGAAGTTGGTATCAGTTTAGATCGTAAAATAACCTGTGGAAACAGTTAATTTCCTAAAAAAAAAAAACGCAGTGTTTCTGTAAGACGTCCAGCCAGCCACCTTAATTCCTGGGAGAAATGAGTTTGTACATACTATATGAATGCCATTATTACTATTTATTTGATTTATAAAGAAAAAAGGTAAGAAAATCTTGTTTTCATAAAAACACTTTGCGGGGCAAATACGAACAGAACGTAAGACATTCTGTTTTCTATTTAGTTTTCATTCGATATTTGTTTTCCACAAAGCCCGTATGACACTACATTTTTTCCTCATTTTTATAATGTTGAAAAGTCAGCGGTGTGTAAAAGAGATTAAAAGTGTATTACGTAAGGGGTAGCAATTGTTTGCAAAGCAACCGAAAATTTTCAATCAAATTAATTTTCAAATAATCTTGAAATGTCAAAAAAAAGCAGCTGAAAAATGTGATTTGAATACATTAGTTATTTTTTATCATTTTAAAAGCTGAAAAAATGCAAAAAAATTTAGTGTCACACGGGCTTAAGGATGGCTCAAGCAATTCTTATAGAGCCAGACAAACATATGGACAAAGGAGAATATGCGAAAAGCTATCTATGCGATAAAAAGCAATGAAATGGGTTTTCTTAAAGCAAGTTATATATATATATTTCGAGAGATAATCGAATCAGACCACCATTGTCGGGTCTCTTTTCGTCTCTCTACCACTGTAAATCTTACTCAGAGAGACTCTCTGGATTTCTCCACAGTTCTTCTCTGGGCTCAATTCCTAGTGTTAACGCTAGCATCTGTTTATGGGAGATCCGTTTCATCGACTGGGTCTCGACCCATTGATGTCCCAAGATCCTCATTCTTCTGCCAGCCAATGCCGGGCATTGACACAGTATATGTGCCGCTGTCTCAGATTCCTCCAGGCATAGTCTACAAGTATCATCCTCTATAAGGCCCATTTTCCTTAAGTGATACCTGAAATTACCATGTCCTGTAGACAAAGCCACCACCCATTTCAATGTTCCTCGACTCATGCTTAGAACTCTTCTTTGAGTGGAGCAGGTCGGCCACTTTATTGCCATTTTAGCTTGTCTACATTGTTCCACGGTTGACCACCTTCTCAGGTGTTCTGCCGTGATCCATTTGTGGACAAGCTGTTCAACCATTCCTCTGCCAATTGAAGAGAATGGTTCTGGTCCCAGCAACTTTTCAGTTGACCCCTGTTTTGCAAGGGAGTCCGCCTTTTCATTGCCTTCGATCCCTATGTGTCCTCGTACCCAAGTCAGTGTTACTTCATTTTTAGATGAACACTTATTGAGTTTAAGTACGCATTCCAGTGCCAGTGATGTTGTGATGTTTGTTTGTTCCATGCATCTGATCACCGCCTGATTGTCCAGTGCTATGAGGATATTTCTTCCTTCCACCTGACACTCAAGCAAGTAGTCCAACGCATAAAGCAAGGCAATCATCTCAGCCTGGTATACTGAAGTGTATTTCCCGAGGCTAATGTGACGGGCAAGTTCCAGCTCTTCTGAATAGATACCGGCCCCCGCCCCGCCATCCATCATGGATCCATCCGTGAAAATCACTATTTCACCATTTCTTTTTTCTGGAAGTAATCCGTTCTCAATACGAGTTTTATGATTTCTTTCCATAATACGCACCCTTGTTATTCGATCCATAGGCATGTTTAGCTCCCTAATCTCGTCTTTAACAAGTTCCAGGATCTTCCTATGTCCATAGATCGTACCACGATGGTGCCATTTCGCATCTCGATGCAAGCGAAGTGCCGTTTGGGCCGCTGTTTTCTTAATAAATAAGTCTAGCGGTAATATCCCCATGATGACTTCCAATGCGCATGTTGGGGTTGTACGTATTGCACCTGTAATTCCCATACATGCTAAACGCTGAACCCTATCCAGGTGCTTCCTCACAGTTTTCTGAGAGGCTTTCGCCCACCATACAACCGAGGCGTACGTGATAATGGGTCTAGTTATCATCGTATACATCCAGTATGCTGACCTAGGCGAGAGTCCCCACCTTTGTCCACATACACGTTTGCACTGATGTAGTACCCTCTTTGCCTTCCGGACCTTCTCCTCAACATGGTAATTCCAAGTAAGTCCAGTATCTAGATAGACTCCCAGATACTTAACCTTCTTAGTCATTGTTAGTTCCGATCCGAAAAGTGTTAAGGGCCGAAATTCCAGATTTTTCCTCTTCCTAGTGAAGACTATTAGATCTGTTTTCGCCGCATTAATGGAGAGCCCTTGTTCCAGACACCACCGCTCAACCACTCTGAGTGCATTCCTCATGATATCTGCTGTGACGTCCATGAATTTGCCTCTGGCCATTATTGCTATGTCGTCGGCATATCCCACTGTGTGAATGCCCGTCGCCTCGAGTCTGTCGAGAAGAGAGTCCACAGTGATATTCCACAGTGTAGGTGAGAGAACACCTCCTTGTGGGCAACCTCTGCTAACCCTTCCTCTGAGTTTTGAGGTTCCCGTCTGAATATTAATCGCCCTCGTATTCAACAAAGCAAGTTAAATATTTAACATTCCAAAAACTACCCTCATTTCGAAAAGTAAAAAATTACACAGCTGTAAAAAAGAGTGGTACGGCTTAAGACAGTTTTAATGCTGAAAAAGAAAACGAATTTATTGAGCATTTTCTCGAGTTTGAAAAGAGACTCTTTGGGAATTGGGATGTCAGCTCGAGAGGTTTGAGCTGCCTGAAACCAATAAGATGACACAATACTTTGACAAAGAGAAAAGAATGGCAGGAAAAGACTGTCTGTATATCATTTCCAAAAAAGGCATCATGAAATTGTTCTCAGTAACCTGGAACAGACATCTAAAGCCAGTCATTTCAGCTTACTTTGAGGCTTTGACAGAAATATTTGACGGACATAACTTCTCGCAGACAAAAGTATTTAACGTTAACGAAACTGCTGTGACAACAGTGCGTAACAAATTGAAACTATAAGACCTGAAGGAACTGACTGACTAAAATTGCAATGAATTCTCACTTTTGTCTACATAATACTTTTTGTTTTACATTTTAAATAGGCAAGTTTACTTTTTTGGTTTTCTAGTAACGACAAGAGAAGGAAATATAAAAAAAGGAATATGCCCTACAAGGAATTTACTTATTTTCCATACTTTTAATAAAATGCATTATTTATTAAAAAAAACTTCTCCGTTTCTGATTATTGGTCCATTTTGCTCCATTGCAAAATGGATTTTTGAGGTTGTGTTGTATTTTTGGTTGTAGCTCAGTACATTCTTCTTGAACTATTTGCTTCCTTTATTATGACATCGTTCAAGGATTATGACTCAATTTGCTAAGAGTTTAATTCCATTCTTATGATTTATGAATGTGGTCCTTCCCCCTACATTGGTTGTGCTCCTTGTAAGGCGCTTATGTGTCGCATTTTAAGGAAAATGGTTGATGCTTAAAGCCGCTCATACATTCAATTCTTATCGTTGAACAAAAAGGTGCCAGTCCGAAACCTCTCGATTCAAGTTTATTTCCCTACTTCAGCCTATCGCACAGTTGTTCAATGACAGCTCACCACAACAACAACAAAAATAAAATTCAACTGCAAAAGTGACTGCACGTGTTCCCGACTTAAGCCGGCTTTCCTAATAAATCATTTAATTCGCATGTCTGAATTGAACCAAACTGAAGCGTCGCCCTTACCCTTGAAACGGGGCAAATTAGGCTCGAATGGTCGCTTTATTTTCTGGTTCTCCTGTGATTGTGAGACTTAAACCATTGTTTTGTATCTACAAACGATTTTTAAAGTAAACTCTAGCTGCCGCTGGTGGTGGCTCTCGATGAAAAGGGAGAATTGTCGCGTGTCACTTGTGCACGGTGTAATAATTCCAGCCCACCCCTTTTGCCACTATGCGCTCTTTTCACGGCACACACACGATTATTTATGTGGAATATATAGACGTTGCCCAAGTATATTGTGTCAGCATCCCCCTTAAATTCACATTAAGCTGGCGTTTACTGTATGTACGTTGCGTCCAGGGCTATTGTTTTCATTGAAATGTAACACCAAGCGACGAGGGTCAGTGACGACATCCAGTGCGGCACCCTCGTGTATTCCTATTACGTAGATACGACGCAACCCATAAAATGACGAATGAAAATAGCTCTACATTGCAACATACTCCTTTTTTATGCCAGAAGGATTCGCATTAACAATCAGCCAATTTAGAAGTTTCTCCCGCATGGCAAAGTGCTCGAAAATGTTTTATTTATGTTGGCTATTTTCTCACCCAGTAAACGCTTAGGGCACCCCCATACGGGAATGTGTCTGAGGGGGGAATAGTGAAATGTCTTTTTAACTTAAACATTGAGATGGTTAGCAAAAATATTTCAATACGAAGTTCAAGGCCGAGTTCTAAGGGAATACCAACTTCCGTTCTCGGACTTTTTACCATCAACATGCGCCACAGGTCAACGTTGGCCAGTTAGGTCTAGACGGGAATATTCGAGGAACATTTTAAAATTCAGCAAATATTCGTGACCAAATTGGTCGCTTCTAACTGACATTTTAAAGACGTTTGTTCACCTCTGTTCTTTATGGAAGAAGAAAAACCAACATCTGTGAATTTTTCGAAAATTATTCGTATAAGTTGTACTCATCCCCAATACTGTTACAATGACAGCCTTCCAGTCTTAACTAAAAAAGTAATTAAACGGACATATTTTTATTTAAACTGTTACTGATGAGTCGACCTATACAAGCAACGACATCGGGGCGAAACGCAATTCGGAGTTGATGCCAATTAAATGTTCAAACATTGTTCCTTATAACAGACACTGGCTATCAACACCTAACCTATAAACCGCAAAGGAGGGAGAAAAACGCCACTATCGACAACAGGATATTGTGCATAGACATATTCGATTTGCGTTTAAAACAATCAACACTGGGAGCATTCCACTTTCAGCTGAATGTATTCATTAAGGAGCAAGTAGCCTACATTTAATTCCGCCATCTAATCAGCGCCAGCAACAATTAAATGCGTTTCATTCCCGTTGATATCTGCAGTACCTACATCTATTTATAGCGGGTTTATTTTTAAAACAGATCAAATCAACAACAACACTGGGTCACTGATGTCATGACTACATCATCGGCAATTAAAATATTCTGTACAGTAAAACATCGTCTGACCTTGGAAATAGGAAATCACAACTCTACCCACTCCTCCATTAATGAAGGAAATAAATTCACCACCTTATTGATGATCGGATCGGTAATCAATCTTTCAGCGTTATAAAATAAAATTTGTTCCTCGTAAAACTTGTAATTAGTTCCTGACACGCTCTCGATTTCGAGACCCATTATAGAGTAGATGTAATGAATCTTCATAAACAGCTACCAAAACCACAACCCGGCCACCACCTACCCTTTGTTCAAGATTTAGCTTTGATTTGGCGAACAGACGCATTGAATCCGATATCGAAATGCGTTTCTGTGGTCTCTGGTTTTTGCTGAACAGCTGCAGCTACCGATAAACACACAGGGGTCATTTATATGCCTCTCCCTTGTTCCTATTGATTAAACTTGGCTGTAATACAAAGCACGGGAGACCGTAGACCGACCACCTATACCGAATAGGCAAACCAATATCAAACAATCGTGTCACGGGTAAAGTAGAATAAAGCGATTAAATATCTTTTGGTAGCTCATTTTATGGTTTTGCCCATTCGGCACGAACGATGAATTATTAGAGATGTATATTATTGTTTATACGAGTTGTGGTCTCCGGTTCTATATTGCATTTTGAAGCGTAGCCGATTGTCACCGCAAAATGTTTATGATGTTGTCTTGGGCATGCATTTTTTGTTGATCTTCATCAAAGTAGAGAATGAAAATTTGTTTAGCAATTAGAAACAGCGACAAACAACCCTCTACCAATCAAGGCTAAACTCCCACTCCAAAGCCCACCTCTGCCTTGTGTTATCTGTATTTTTTTTTGCATCTCTTAACCGACGACAAACTTTTCAAGCATAGCAAATGCAATTTACTGTGGAAATTTGATGACTCATCTTTCAAACCCTCATCTTTGTAGTCATTTCCGAATTTAGTTTGGTTTCCCTTCTGTTGTGTCATCGATTACATATTTCGATTACATATACTCTTGCTCCCCATTAAGTTTGAAGTGAAACGAAAAAAAACAAAACAAATACTAGGTGACAAGGAATTTTTTTAACCCTTGCCGCCGCTATGGAAAGTGACTCAGAAAATGTTCATAAGGCCCCCCAATCAACATACCCTCGATGTCTGTAGACACATCCGGAACAATGGACAAAAAAGGAAACAAAATATAAAAAAAAAACAAAAACGAAAGCGAAAAGGAAAATTGAAAGTGGAATTATCGATTTATCCTTGTGCATTGGGGAGGAATAAGAAAAATAAAAAAAAACCTTAAAACCTTGGAAATGTCAATTAGTCCCAAGAAGAGGGTGACTTGAAATTGTTAATAGAATTTGAAGGACGCACTAGTTTTCATTTAGCACGTTCTGCCTCCGGTATCGCACAATAGATCAACCCGTTGGAACTTGAAGCGATTAAAGCAAGAAGAATCGTTACATTAATACATTTCATAATTAGGTGAAATTGTTCTGCGAATTTGAGGCTAAGGTTGACAGTGAATTGATTTTTCGGAATCACTGCCATCGAATAGTTTTGACCACCCGAAATGTTATCATCTGGAATTGTCTACATTGAAAGGCATGAAATCAGTTGGGGGAAAAAAAATAGCAACCATTCGGGTCGAAAGGAAAATCCCCGTCACTGTGGAAAGGGCTACCACTTATCCTCACCCAAAAGGGGGACATTCCATCTGATTCACTCCCGTCGTACAAGCCGTGGTGCATGACGCATAGGGGTACGTGTAATAGCGCACATTCGGAGCTCTCTGTTATCGACAGTTTGGTTCCAAAAGGAAACTAACTACCTCACGATGTTTTGTTTTGTGCGCTACACAAAGCAGAGTAACAATCCAAAATATTATTTTTTTACAATTTTTTTATATTTCACCAGATATTATCGGATTTAAATTTACTGTAGCTCAGCCTCTGGTTGAAGCAGAGAAATAAATGGTAGCTCAAAATAGAAGTATTGCTTAAAAACGCTTTAAAGTTTTGTTTGTATTGATTTAGATCTATGAACATAGTGACAAACTAAATCAAGTTAAGCCAAAACAAAAGAAATAAATAAATTTTAATTCCATTCATATTTTTTTCTGCCGAAAACAAGGATCATAAGCATAATTATACTGGACTGGAAATTCACACCGTGCTTTAATAAAACTATTTTTAATATCTATTAGTAACTTTCATGAATGTCTAACAAAAAACGAAACTTTTAATTCAGACTTTCTGCTGGAAATGACGCCGCCATTGAGTTCACAGTTTATTTGAACGTCCGTTAAAGTGTCAGAAAACACAAATTCTGGCCTCGATAGGTGGCGCTGTGATCTGATAAATTTTGAATGATACATTTTTTTTCACACTGTAAAATATAAAGGGGGGAAAACAAATTAAAGCTGGGAGTAAATATGAGATGAAAGCGACTTAAATTTGTTTCATAATAAGCAGTCACAATAGTGCTTTTATTGTTCGTGAATAATTTCGAACTCGAAGTTTTAAAAAATGCGCCTTACAATTTTATCTTCTTGGCCAATTTCAATTGGATGCTGAATGGCCACATTCAAGAATCTAGTCATCCTAAGTCGACTAGTATCTAGGTCTGTATGAGATGTAACCTGAACGCAAAAACTAGATTGGTCGGGAACGTCACGTTTTCTACGTCAGCCACATATGAGAACTGTCAACTTAGTACTCAGTCACGAATTTCTCGACTAGATTCGTCGGCAACCCCTCCATTAACGTCAACTAAAACATCTGCTCTCACGACCGATTTCCCCCAATCAGAGCCGAGTTTCATCTATTGAGAGGGCTGTCAGACTTACTAAACTAGATACTTGAACGTCCCCAATGCTATTTAGGTTTGACTCTCATATTACGTTTGTTCCTTTACTTTTGCAATAAAAATGAAAAAGACTGTCAAAATGGCAGTGGTGGGGATAGATTCTCTCTCAGAGAGGGACACTTACGAAAAAGTTAGGGAGCGCTTTTGAAGTAATCTATGAAAAATGACAGATACATAATTCAAAAATTCAAAATATTTGTACGAACTACGAAAAGTCTTTTCTGACAAGTGCGAAGAATTTGCTAATTTATTAGTTGATTTATTTACCGATGATGGCTTTCAAAAGAAACTTGAGGAGAACATTCAATCTTATTTTGCCACCTGTTGCTGTCATTTTAAAATGCAGGAAATGAAAATATATGCACGTGTAAGCCAAATAGGGCAAACATTTTCAAAGCATCTGTCAATAGTCAGGTGATTGGCAGATTTTTCAATCCTTTTAACAAGAAATTTGTTGAGTGAAAATTCGGAACATTCTCAGTGGAGGGGTTCTCTCTCGATTACGGTTTTTTTACGATTTTTTTTGAGTTAAGGAACGGCAATGTCAGTGGCAAAGTAAATGTCAAATCTTCCTTTTTAATTAAGGGACTCATACAAAAAAAAAACGTTTGTAATGGTGCTCAGGATAAAATTTTGTTTATTAGTGATTTTAAAACGAATGAAGGTGCACTACATTGCACTTTCAATGTCAAAAGCTATGTAATTAAAATATTAGAGTTGGATTGCTTATACCATAAAAGTTAGATGAAATGGACACACAAATAAAAAAAGACGTCCACTTCGCTTATCTCCTAACCCGCAGTGATTGTTTATTTATCACTCAAACCAATCGTTACTAACTTTGTTTTCTCATCATTTAAAGTGCTGCCAAAGTCTTAGTTTTTCAGAAAAGTGCTGATGTCAATTCCTTACCCTAGGTTAGATTAGGTTAGGTAAGGTGGCTGTCTGGAAAGACACACTTAGACCAAAATCAATTCCTTACCCTAAGAGCTAGTAAAAATTCGTAAACATATAAAAGTAAAGGAACAGACCTATTATGTGTCAGTGCATATTTGACAGTCAGTAGTGATGGATATTGAGCGTTATGGATCATTCAACTGTGAAAAAAAGTATTGGAACTTGTTATTTTAATATTTGTTTTGCTTTTTAGAACGACCTTTTTGTTGATATTCGTTAATTGATACGAGCATCCGTATACTAATCTTAAAATGTAATAATGTTGGAGTTTTTATACGCAGATGCTGTATGAACTTTCTGGACCATTGATTTTTGACTGACTCTCGCCCATTTCAAAACAATAATGTAATATAAAAGTGCGTATTTAAGTCAAACCAGTCTGCTAGCTCTATCGTCAAAACACCCTTTACCTTATTATGCTCAAATATTCTAAAAATAGCATTGCTTCCATATGCATCTATATACATGCAAACATCAAAACCGTTGACCATGACATTGTGCGAATGGCCGTGAATTGTTTCCTTATAGACACAAGTCGGATATGGTGTGCCTCCGACTGGATGTAGGCAAAATAAATTCATATGTGGTGGTAAAACAGCATTATTCCGACTTTAAAAATCCCATTGTGTTTGAACGTGATTTGATTGATCAATAAGTCGCAGTCCACCACATTTCTAAAAAAGGCGTACAATAGTTCAAGTAAATCAAACTAAATACTATGCTCCGTGAATTGTAATAAGATAAACCCGAAATGGGCCTAATTTGGTGTTCTGCGCAAAAATGTTTTTTTGTCAGTCAGTCAGAGCACGTGGGTTTAAATTTTTGTATCACCTATTGAGTGTGTTAAACGAACAGGTGTGCAGAGTGAGTATATACTCGGAAATATTCATAATGTCGTTTGCTTTGCAATTTATCGAGTCGTTGGCTATCATCTAGCAAAGAATGCACTTCACTGCAGTTAATGGAATCTAATAACGGGTGTGACCATATAAAAAACAGACCGTGAATGAATTCGTAGTGAGCGGCTTAATGTATTCAATTGCAATAGTGCACTGTGTGACCCATTATATATAGAAGGGAAATAGTATACCTACTTAACATTTTAAAAAGCCGACGACTTCCTTGCACATGTGTTTTACTTAACAATTTTATTCGTTAGTTGGTAATAATAAATTAAAATACCCAAACAAGACTTTATTTGCGCACCCTAGAGCTGGCATCACTTAACCAAAGTGTGTTCCATACATGGCATCCGACAACTCACAAGAAGAAGAAGCAGCCATTTTATGGAACTAAAATTTTGTTTTAAGTTAAATGAAAAGAAACGTGTTTGACATTCGAGGAAAGGGGAAACAAATTAATGTCTATAGTTTTGAAAAAATATAGATCGAAAAATCAAACGAAGTGCTAGTGCTACCAGCTGTTATATATAAAGAGGAATATTTTTACTACATTCCGTCGCAATAATATAATAATATCAAGGTAGGTTTATTGCGATGTTCAGTTATGGTTATGGTTATGGTTGTCATACGGTAGAATCTGTGAACACTCCTCCACATCACGCGGCACTTTTTCGCAAGACTTGTCTAAAACTTCTTCTAGATGGAAAGTTGTGTTCTAAACATTGAGCCTTATCAATAAACATTTTTAGTTTTGACCTTAAATTTTGGTATAATTCAAAATAGCTATAGTTGGAACACAAATTTTGCAAT
The DNA here is from genome assembly GCA_951230905.1 of Cheilosia variabilis. NCBI lineage: Eukaryota > Metazoa > Arthropoda > Insecta > Diptera > Syrphidae > Cheilosia > Cheilosia variabilis. The sequence continues at coordinate 40,484,389 of OX579677.1, read as the reverse complement.
AGTGGATTTCCGAAAACTTTAAGTCGAGACTAAAATTTGTTATTAGACCGGTTAAGCCCGGGCGAGTTCTGTCAGACTGGGGCTTCTTCCAGCTGACAGTTTGGCCTAGCCGAAGAGCACTGTTTTAAACGAAAAGAAAAAGCAATTTTAAACTGACAGCTTACAGCACTGCTGTAAGGGTGTTTGTCCTCCGAAGAAATGATTTTGCAAAATCTAAGCGGTATAGAAAAAAGGGGCGTGTCATTTTCCATGCAACAAAATTATTTAAAATACTATATCTTTACATTTTTGACAACCTTAGCCCTGAGAATTGGTAAATAGACGCAAATTGCCTGTTGGAAGGATTTTGCAAAAGGGGAGAAGTAATGGACAAAGGGGCGTGGCACCTGCCGTACAAAAGAAAGACGTTACAAACACAACTGCTTCGTACTGAAGGGAGATGAAGTTGTAAAATTTGGTACATTGATGTGAATTGTCCGAACAAAACACTTTGTGAGATATGGGCGGGATTGGAAAACGGGGCGTGGTGCTTCCCATACAATAAATTAGGTGTAGCAGCGCACTTCGGGTACCAGCTATTTTTTTTTTATATATAGATACGGGTCCTCAAATTTAGAAACAGCGATCGGTTTGGGTAGGAAGTACTTACATAAATTTTGGTCCCTAATTTGAATCCACCTCGAATGCGCTTTATAACAAACGTAAAACACGATTTTATAATTAACTTCTTAACTTTCGAATGCCTCGTGGTGATCGCCCCAAACTATATACATGCACCAACTACAACTTTTCTCTCAAGAGTTCTTTACAAGTATACCTCGTCTGAAGAAGCCACATTTCCGCATCAAAATTTTGACATGATTATACTTACACCGGAAGAACTGATATTTATCTTCCTTTCAAGAGAAAAAAGACCCAACCACACTCGTTTGTAAAAAGAATCTCGTCCAACGTAGGCATATGCAAATAAATAGAATACACTCGATGCGTGAACTGACAAAGGCACATGTGAATTAATTTAAGAATGAACGTCTTCTTAACTAAGATTTACGCGTTGTGATTGTGGACACAAATGATTATCTCTCGCTCGAATTCAATTAGCGCGCTACTAAATTTCTAAATTAGACTTTACTGCTGGCTTCCTTTTGCAGCTTTTCATAAGCCGCTTTCAAGCACAGTTAAGCATGTGTGTATGTGGTGCTCCTAAATACAATGATTTTCGTCGAAATCAACACCTTTTAATGCGGGCAATCAATTATTGTTTGCCTGGTGCGCGACAAATCCGATGGAAGAGTCATTGGAACTGCTGAAAGTATAGCTATGTATCGCGATCCATCGGTGACGGCATTTACCTATTTCCATTTTATTAGATCACGATATGTATGTGCTCGTGCTTCTATAAAAGCGAACGATACACTTATAAAGAGCCACTGATAGAACCTGTTTAAGTGTTGCTTCCAAGTTCACCGGCTAAGCACATTGTGGCAGCAGCGACATTTTGACATAAATCTCGTCACTTACGCAATTTTCGAGCGCTGTTTGGCTCTGTCAATGACATTTTTACTTGCCTTTAGTGCCTTTTCACAATTAAAACTGCGGTGTGAGGCCATATGTCACTGTGAAGGAATTCGATTTACTTACTGCAAGGATATTGATAAATTGCCACTGGGTAAAGCAAGAGGACTGGGACAAATCAGACACCGGAAATTAAAAAAAAAAAAACACCTCCGCCCAAATACGAGTGTTGTTTCATCACATTCAGTTATGTCATCGAATATGACCGTCGCCGTCACGACAAAAATTCGCTTTTGCCATAGTTGAATGAAATTATTAATTTAAATACAAACTTGTTTTAAGTACAGGTTCTTAAAACTGGAAACGAAGCGGAGAACAAGAGAATACATTACGAATCATGATGTCATTAGTTACAATCACTTTCGATGAACGAATTTCTACACCCAGTGTACAGCGGAGGATGTGTCAAACCCAATAAATATAATTAAAGTCTTGTCCTTGTTTAGTGTACCAGAAAAGGGGAACGACGACTATAACCCCCTTTTTGAGCAATAAACGTGCCAAGTGTAGATGTACTTGAGGTCCTTACAACGTGAGATAGTGCACACGGTACACGGATAACTTAAGGGGTGGTGATGTCTGAAATGACTTAGAATTGGGTTCATTTCAATTGTTGTGACACGTGCACACCTACACAATCCCAGTTGGAATGGTGGGTACATATTGCTGCTTAATTTTAAGAAACGTGCTTAAATATATTTGATTGAGTTGGTCAGCTATACATCCGTAAGAATGGATCACTGTCGGCACGGTATGTGATTATTACCACATGATATGCAAGACGTTTTCTTTTTAGTTTTAACTACATCGCATGGGGTTCTTTAAGGTGTCATTATTGATAGGGATGACATTTGTGTTTGTTAGTGTGAAGAGTTTAAGGGATTTCATGAGAGTAATAGAGCTTAAGCCAGCGTGCAGTTACATTGGAGTTGAATGTTGTAGCTGTAATTGGTCCGTTTAACGTGGACTAAAGGGGAACTCCGATTTCATGAGAGTAATCCAGCTTAAGGCAGCGTGCAGCTACATTTGAATTAAATGTTGTGACTGTAATAGGTCCATTAAAAGTGGACCCAAGTGGAGTTCCGTCGAATTTTGGCACTAGTTTAAGCCCACTTATGGTTGAAGACGTACGCCACCACAAAATTGTCAAATTGTGGATATTTTCCGCCGAAATCAGAGCTCAAAGCGACCGTGTTAAAGAGCTTATATCGTTTGAAAAATAAGGCCTTTCGCACAACCAGAAGGTCAACAAAAATGTATTAAAGCAACACCAATCGAACAGACACTTAACATAGTGTGACCAGCATATGTTCCACAAATATAGCATTTCTGCAACACAGAGTTACACGACGAATGTAAATCTTATCAGCACTTGCATTTTTTGTCGACTTGCTCCTGAACGGCTGTAATATAAAGCGACAAATTCTACAAGTGGCTGGTAAATTTGTCTTCAAATTCATGGCGTTGAATCACGAACGTTAGCAAAGGCGCAATAAAGTAAAGGTCAGACTTCGTCAAGGCATATATCTGCAAAATTAAACAGTTCACAAACGTTATCGTGACATTTCAGTTCCTTGATTCAACAGCCTGTCTTTGTACAGCCTCCATTTTTGCAAATAATTGCTGTACCTGCACGTACTAGGACTTCTTCATAAAATGTTACTTGTTGCAATTGTATTTTCTTCGTATTCATTCGTTTGCAAAATTTCGCTAAATGCTTTGTTCTTCGTCCCAAAAGTGCTCTTGCACATATTTATAACTTCACGGCATGGAGCGCTTCCTACTTTTCTCTGTAAATGTCTATAGTAACGTCACATACCAGAAATAATTACTTTGAAAACAAGCGCCCACGACATAAATATTTTTTGTATTAATAGAAAATTATTACTGAAATTTACGGCAACGCCAGAGAGTGACCTATTACACCTGAACACTCAAGTGGTGAAACTGACCTAATCTAAAAACATATTTTTAGAAAAGGCAAAGATGAATGCCCGCGCACATTTTAAAATAAATCTCCAGCGCCACTCGCGGTTGCTGTTAATCGTTTTTGAACGTATAAATTAAAAGAAGAAAAAAAAAAAAAAAACATTTCCATTGTAATTATCTGAAAGAAAAATCTACCTAAATATTTACATCTATAATTTCTTGCAATATAAATCAATGGAAGACCAAAACAAAGCGGCTTCCCTGCGGCGGTGTATTTATAACTTAATTGCAATAAAACGAAAAATACAAAATAGGTTCTTACCTCTAAATCAAATTGTTTACAATTAAAACAAAAGTGAGAAAAACGTTTTACCAGCTAAAATTCCGAAAACATAAAAGTTAAGACAAAAAACAAAACCCAATCCACTTGTTAGACCTCAAATGTAACGCCAATCAATTGGGGAATTTCTCGTGTGCACTAAATAAATAAATTCCTCTGAACTCGGCACCACTTGGGGTGAGTATCTGAGAAGAAAACGCGACAACGACGACATCGACACAGTTCGAAAATAGCCAAGATAATTTTAGACCATAGGCTGAGTGTGTCGTTCCCAATAGACCTGTCCACAGGTTTCGAATTGTGTCGCGTCGCGCGCCTTCCGATTCGGCTGCTGTAGTGTACATGTTACACTTTACACACTCAGAAGTCACAACCAACAGTTGGTTGAGCGAATAACGGGTGGCCCTCTCAAAGTGGCACTAAAATTACATTCTCATCAGTGAGTGACGGAGGAACTCGAATTTGAGAACATCAATTTCCTGACGAGAATTTAATCTTGTAATTACAATGTCTAAATAGCACCTTAATAAAATTTAATGCGACGGTGCACAGGATTAGGAATATAGTAAAAATTGGGAACTTACACTGGATCAGGTTGTCCTTCGGCTTCGCATTCAATGATAAATGGCTTGTCGCTTTCTTTTGATTGTTGGGCAACTTTGAAGAGGAGTTCGTCTGTAGGAGGTTGCTTAATAATACGTGGCGGTGAATTTACTGAAAAGATTATAAAAAAACGATTAAAATATTAATGAGTAATTACAAGGTTTACGTGAAGTTGTATGGATTACATGCTGCACACCTTAATGGGTGTGGTGAGAAATATCCGCATGATAGAACATACAGAAAGGCTACTATTTATTTCGAGTGATACACTCCGCGTTACTTGATTGAATCCGCTTTTTTGGCGCTGTTGATTCGCCGGCAAAAAAGTGAGAAAAATGTCAGAAGCGAAAGAAAAGAAAGTTAGTAAACATTTTTATCATATACATATGCTTTTGACAGAAAAATTTATAAATTTTTTTTCTAAAACTCAAACTTCATATTCAATCAGCAACGCATCAGCATCGCAAATAAGCAGTGATGCCGTATCACTGCGCAAATGTTTGACGTTTCTGAATTTACACGTAGTTTCACAGACAAACCTAACAGCCGTGATCTTTTAGAAAGTTGATAAAAAACGATAATTTTTCCGCATATGCGTACATACTGTAAGCAGTATAATCTCACATCTAGAAAAAGGAAATGATTAAAAATACAAAAATGATACAGCCTTATTTATAAACGTATTATAAAGAGTGTATAAAGTTATGCACCCTTTATAATGCCTCTATACGCAAAAACCTTATTTACAAAAATTACTCGACGTTGTATAGAGCTTGTATAAGCTAAACGCGCTTGGACGTTGCTTAGAGCTTGTATAGAGGTGGAATAGTATCGAAATGTCATTTTGACTTATAAAATCTGTCACATTTTATTTTAAATAAAATCAAAAAATAAATTGGATGATTGTATCGACATTTTTATTTTCAATTTTTAACATTCTACAAGTGTCCTCGATAAGAAATATGTGCAAAAATGAGATATTTCAAATTGTTTTAAAAATTCGTTTTAATTTGCATAAGATTACCGTTTCTTAGGAGTGCCAAATCATTCTTTTTCTTTTTACTTTTCAATTTTTTAATTCCTTTTCCGATTTGTATTTGAATTTCGCATTTCTCACAAGCTGCTTAGTTTTTTTAATCTTTTCGGACAGATAAATGTAATAGATTTCTCCTTTTCAGTACCTTTTTTGACGCAAGCCCTGTATAACTAGTATGCATGGAAAAATGTTTTATAAATAAGAATTTTTGGAAGGGTGTATAAAGGCTATATAAATACTTATACACTGCATAACTATACAGTTGTTTAGACGCGTTTAAATAAATAAATAGTTGGCGCTACAGGTCTGTAGAGACCCTAGGCCTAGCTTCTCACAACCATTCGTTTGTGTGAGTTAATTTTTGGGACGAATGGAAGGGATCTACAATTTTACGCCGGGTCCAAACGGCTAATTGAGAAGCTCCTTCATGACAGTTATACTCTCGGATGTTTGTCAAACGTTGGCGAGAGGTGGCGCAGCGGAAAAAAAACCATAAGTTGGAATTTTGTTTTTTTTCGGGATTCGAACCTGGGACCCCTCGCTTATAGTAGTCCAACACACTAACCACTAAGCCACTGCGCCTACGCGTTTAGCAAATTCTAATAAATAAGGCTGATAGTATATATCTTTTTTTGTTCATTTTGAAGCATATTTAATTAGGCTTTGCTAGCATACATCTGAGCAAAGCAAAGAAAAATAAACTAGACAAACGCGCAACAGAACTGGCCTCAAATCAGCCTGTAAGTATGCAATTATTTATGATAAACTGCTATTAACTGGTTACCTTAGTGAATGCCTCGACTTTTGGTTAGATTTCTAGTACACTCTCGGTGAAAGTTTACTAGCAGTATCATGAACACATCCAACAAGAACTACATTTCCCGTAGCACTCAACATTTAGTTGCTCGCAAGTCTACCACATAAATAATAATAATAGATAAATATCTATCACTCTCAAAAGATGGCGAACATGGTAATTCGAAGTTTCTTGCACTTTGAATCTTGAGTTTGTTGTTTTTTGTGTAAATTGTATGTCCAGGGTGCCACAGAGTCCAGGCGCGTCATATGAATAACTTCACGATTTCAATTTACAAACAAACTTAAATGTTTACGGCAAATAAACAAGTTTCTTATTGAAAACGACGTACTTCGAATTAAGATTCCACAAATAATTTCGTATAGGAAGTGACAATCATCAATCATCGAATTTGGCGCAATCGAATGCCAACTGTCAGTCAAGACATTTCTGCGTAAATTTCTCCATAACGGAAAAACTGTTCGTCAAGTCATTAATACAGGCCAATAAAAACTCAGACAGCTGTCTGACTTAGTAAACTTGTGCTCGGAGCGTACTCAGTGCCTCTCTAAATTTAGACAATGATTTAGCAGAACCATTGTCTAATCCATTATCTGTGGTGGAGCTCGATTGAGAAGACACTTAATATCGAGGGACGCCCATCGTCTGTGGAATATCTCAATCAGCAAAGACTCTTAATAATTATTAAGTTCGTTGATAGCTGTCCAAACAAGTATAGTTTGTAATTAACTGACTGCAAGAAAATATTATGAATTCAGTTTGACAAAAGGGTAGCTTTAGTAGTAGCTTTTTACTACATACATTTTTTTGAGAAAAAAATCTTCTTTTTTTGATAGAGATTGGTTTTCATGTTCGATTTGCCAAAAAAAATCAATCTTTTTTTTGATATATCTTTTGAGAGATCTCGATTTTTTCTCAGATTTACACATACACTTTCACTAATACCAATGTGTATGACACACAGCTGGCGGTTACGCATTGTTTATCGTTGGAAGGTTTGCTTTTTTAACTGAACTATTCATTTTTCGCGCATGGAAATGATTTTTTATATTAAATTATTTCGAAATGCGTTATTAATGTGTGAAAATCAATTGAAATGGACTTTGCGTCCAACTCAATACAAACAAGAACCAATAAATTCGGATTTCATGTTCGATTTGGCAGCAGAAATCTGAAATCTCAGATCAAGAGATCTGAAAAGCCAAATCGAAAACGACATAAGTAACTTGCGCGTTAAATATTGTTCACCATTCTCGAAATAACTAACGAACAGTCCCTTCGAAAAACGTAGGATTAAATTTACGAGCTCTGTCTCTGTGGAGTCAACATTAGTTACATCGGCTTGCGCTTTAATTTGCAATTGATTCATCAGAGATGTCTCTCCCTCCTTTTCTATATATACTGTCAAGTCGAATTAAACTATGAAAGTCAACTAGCTTCAATCATTCTTGATTGCTTTGCATATTCAGAGTTCATATACTCGCCAGTCTTGAATCTTGATGTGTTAGGTGATCGTTGCGTAACTGTAACTGGGGGAAATTTATCTTCGAGGTAAAAACGATTGTACACACGTGCCAACATAATTTCCGAGTAAACTTTCTATTAAGAAAATCGCTCACATTAACCTCATCCAAGCCACGATTGAGAAAAAAAAAAACAACTTACAGATAGAGAAGCTATCATTGGTGAAAAGATCCAAACCAATCGATGATGAAGTAAAACCATTTGTTTTTCTCTTCACCTATTTCATATTAATGATTTAACTGCAAAGTTATTTCATTTAGCATTCATTTTGTAGCCTTCACAGTAAAATGACTCACGTGTTGGCATCATAGCCACATTTGACATTCTTTGGGATGACAGCACACTGTTGCAGTCACCGCATGTTTAAATAAAGAAATATATATTTCCAGCTGTATACAGTTCTTGTAACGACCTTTTTAGCACTATCTGTACAAAGCAATTTGTAAAATTGTTGCCGGAGTAAACAGGGTACAGCATTTTTCAGGTTAAAAAATATATAGCGGCCACTCAAGTAAATGCCGCCTTAAATTTCAGTTAAAATTACAAATTTATTCATGAGATGCAAAGTATGTATACTTGGTTTATTATATGCGTGTATTTATACTTACTCAGTGCTTGTGTGGTGCTCAAAAGCGCGACCATAAGGACGGCAAACGTACATGACCGCCGCCCCATTTTAGTGTAATGGGCTGGTGTTTCCTTGGTGTTGTAAAACTTTCAGCCAAGTGCGAATTATTTCACTTTTTCCCTGGGGTAGCAAAACCAAATATATATAACTATCCCCCCTTGATGCGTCTAGGGCTGACGCTCTCTACAAATATCTTATCCTAGGTGCAGTCGAAATCCTTTTCCTGTAAACGAGATAAAGGGAAAAAAATGTCTGTAAGTATCGCAATGAGTAAAAAAAAAGTATACGTATATATAAACTCAAGAAGCCGAAGATTATCCTTAAGAAAGTATTAACAGGTAAAGAGGATGCAAACAGCGTCAACGTTCGAACGACAAACTGCGGAAGTGTTTCGTTCGCACATGGATACCTTTGAAGCGGGCTTTTGATTATTTAAAAGGCGTTTATTGTGTAGGTATGGTATATGTAGGAAAGTTTTGTTAAAGAAGACGACGGCATAAAGTCGGCTAAGGGAATGTTTTGAAAAATGTTTGCCTCTATTGCATTTACAACGTAGAGTGGGCTTGAATCTTGTACCAACCAAATGCAGCAGCGCCACCTCTCGCGAACGTCGGACAAGCATCTGGGAGTATAATTGTCATGAAAGAGCTTCTCAATTAACCGTTTAAACTCGGCATAAAATTCTAGATCCCTTCCATTCGTCCCAAAAATTAAAAACACACAAAACGAATGGTTGTAAAAAGCTCGGTTTTGGGTCCATTACGGACCTGTTCAGAAAACTATTTTTTAATTTTTAAAATGCTGCATTTGGCTTTGAAGCCCCCCAAAAAACAGGTTACTCAAAAAAGATCTTCCCGCACCTACAATTCTTCTTCTTTTAGACCAGGAAAAGATGAGAGTTACATTGGTTTTGACGTGTTGTGTTTTATGTTCAAAAAGTGGGCGAGGCACATTGCAGATATACGAGTACGTATACTGTATACATCTCTGTTTGCTTGCGATGACAATGGAGACGTTCGGATTTCTAGTTTAGTAAGGCTGACAGCGGACTGAAATACAACAAGTCAGTATTTCAGTTTTTATTGGCCTAGGGTGGTCACGTGAATAGTTTTTTTTTTCAGTTGACGTTTATGGTAGTCAACAAATTTAGTCGAGAAAATCCTGACTGCATACTCAGTTGACAATTTGAAGAGTCAAATTAAAAACAAATAGGGCCACTCCTGTTGCTGCAGAATTGCGAAAAGTCAAAAAAGAGGACCAGTGAGAGAGAAAGGTCCCATTTCTGAAGCTACTTTGCAAATTTATTATTTTCGTACGATATTTACCAAACATTGGCTCGCATAACACTATAAACGTATTTATTTGGAAACACAAATTTGCGAACGGCCTTTTTACAATAAAAAAGGTAGCAAAAAATCGTGGCAGGCTCTCGAAAAAAGTGCCAAATTTCGACTTTAGTCCCACAACGGTAACGCTGACAAGCGGTATAACATGTTTGACAGTGAGTCTTTGAATGTGTGGTCTGGATATGAACCAACCCATCATATCAATGAGAACTGTTCCACTTAAATGCCAACTAATAGTTGATAAAAGTTCAAAAAGTTTCTCAATATAGCTTTTAAAACGACAAAGGGAATACTTTTAAATACCATTCATTGGGTACAATTATCAACTTACGAAATCAAGTTAGGCAATCGATTTACTGACAATCGATAGACGATCTTGCAACTGGTTACAAGTAACAAACCATAAAATTGTATAACAACAAAGCTTCAGAGGATCTACAATCTGCTTTCTTTAAAAGGTTTTAAGACATTTACTCCGCTTAAAAAATGTGAATGCCTCGAAACAAAGTATTAATTAACCGTAATAACGATCAACGATGTACTTTGCATAGATCTCTCGATACGAAGACTGATCAAGACGATCACATTCATCTTTCTAAAACTGCACACAAAAAGCACTTCATACTGATCGTGATTGGAATTATACATTCTGATTAATTTTCTGTTGGTTGCTGATATCTACAACCTCTCCATAAAGTGTCAACCACTGCAATCTATTGGCATTGCCATCAATTTCTATTCAAATTAAAAATATAAATCGTTTACTTGCGCTGTCGATGGCTCGACCTATGCCAACATCAATTAATTCCTTGGTGTCAATTGCGCCTTCAATAATTTATTCGCGGTTCATTTTTTGACACTAGTAGTGGGTAGACTGTCAAAAACTTATCAGCTATAGAAAAACGAAACCCAAACAAAAATTGGAAGAACTTTTCTCCTCAGCACTCACATAAATGTCAGAAAATGATTTGACAGCAATATTTGATTGACGCGACCAACAATAACATCTGATGTCTTTCAGAAATAACTTCTGAATGTGTTGGCAGATTGCGTTGAAAATTGAAATGAAAACAAAATGTTGCCCTATATTATGTGTGAGAAATCTTTTTGGTTCAAACGTCAAAAAAACTTGTAGGATAACAAATCCGTTTAATGGCCAGAGTGGTGTTTTGTTACCAAAAAGCGCACAATTCCCATTCCCAACATCAGTTTTCGATTCTAAAATGTTTTTATTCTGTTTTTTGGACTTTATTATAAACTTTTTAGTAATTTTTTAACAAAATCATGCTACAGCCATTTAAATTCTGTTTGGTTTTCCTACAAGTTTTTCAGCTGTCACTTGGTTTTTTCTTCTTCATATTTGACACTGACGTTGTCGCGAACTACCCTATTGCAATGATGAGTAGTAGTAACCGAATTGACAGCCAGCATAGTGAAATTAAAATTAAAAGCTGCACACACATTGTCATGCATAACTGCGCGTCCAATTATCAATATTTGCTTCGCACCAGTGGCTTATGGTTTTCTAAAACAATTTCCTTTTGTATGAGAACAATAATAATTATTCTTGTGAAATATGCTTCCAACCATTACCGTGAGTCCGCATTTTTATTCCCATTGGAAATGTATTTTCCCGATGTCTGTCAGTGACAGTGAAAACACAATTTTCCATTCGCGTTTCACTATTCTAAATTTATTTTATGTTTTCCTTTGGATCGTGGTTCGCATGAATTACACATATACCAGTTGTAAAGTTACAGGTTGATAATTATTATATTGGGAACCAAACTTGAATCGCAATCATGCGCATTGTACACATGAAATGAATTTCTCTTTCACAAATGCACGATGGGTAAATTTATTCTAAAGGTATTTTCATTTTTTGTTTTTTGTAGTAAGTATTATGTTCACGCTTATGAGTGCATTGTGTTGGGCCCTAATCTATGGAACAGAAGTGGATTTGGTGTTTTCTACTGCACAGTAAGCTGAACTCAGTGAGGTGTCTCACCATTGTATGACAGTGTGTATGGAAACATTGCAATTACGTTCGAAGAACCAATGTATGCCAGGGCAATGAATGAATGAGTGCTGCTGCGCTATTCTCTTATTTGTCGTAATAACGCCATTTAAGGAACGTGACCTAAAATATCCATATAAATGAATGTGAGTTTACATAGTTGTTTTTCTTTTTGAAGCGACATGAAAAAGACTGTAAGTAATGTGACGGGGAATGACATTTATAAATTTAAAGGAATGCACTGACATTCTAGTTAACGCTTTAAGTCTGATGACAGCGGAGGGAAGTGACAGCGGAGAGAATTAACAGATCAGATGTAAGAATGAGTGTGAATTGGGGTTGAGAATATCTGAATTTACTTTAGATGTTCTTCTTTGAAACAGAAGAGCCAAAAATGACGTAATGTCAAACGCTGGCAAGCGCCTATCCTTCAGTTTAACATAGGAAAGTCGTTTGTACCACCACAACCTTATGTTAGACTTTAGGAAACAAATCTGTGTACTTCTTTCTTTAGAATAGCGTTTCGTAAAGATGGAATTTTCTTACATTCGCTCAGACCCCAGTCTGGACAGGGCTTGAATTTTTTTACATTATCAGATGCATGATCAGCGTATTGTAAAAAATACTTCTGCAAAGGTCGAAGATTAAATGAAAATTATGTTCTTAATGGAGATTCAATTCTTTTTGAGTATAAAATGTTGGTTATACTGCTCAGTTTTGAAAAATGCTCAGCCTACCCCTGGCTTCGTCACAAATCAATTTTCCAGTGCCCACTCCACATCGGTATGTGCGAAAAATTCAACCAAAGGTGTAAAACAGAGAAAAAACACATCGCCAAAGCCCCTGAGAAATGCACACTAATTCAATTAGCAGCCAGGCAATGGGTTCAACAAATCAGCCACCGTCTAGCTGCACCCCAGAACAGCACTTATATCTACGCATAATAGATGTAAACAATTTCGTTTCCGATTTAAGAAAAAGTATTATTCTCCAATTAAGAGCAAAATTCGCTTCAATTTGGCCCCGATTTTTGGTGAATAATCTCGAAAGGAACATCCGAGGGAATTAATTTTCATTCGAAAGTCAAATGAAAATTCGATTCTTCGGTACGTGTGACAAAACATGGATTTGAAGAGCTTCTACAAGAAAATCGATGTGGAAAGCATAAAAAGTAAGACGGCCATTTTGTTTTGTGTGTGTGTGTGTGTGTTTTTTGAATGCCAATTAATCGTGCGATTTTGAAAATTCCAATCTACAGATAGACTCCCACCCCTGCCGCAGATTAAGATGCCGAAAATAAAATCCCGAAAGATTTTCAAAACTTCTCGTGAGGATATATCGCAGAAGGAGCAACAGTCACCGATGGGAGGTCCATCGCCGTTGACAACGCAGTCGTTGCCACCACCGTCTGCTTTTATTGATCGAACCCCGACGAGGATATCCACAGTGTCGTCCCTGATGAACATAAATTATGGCCTAAGGGACAACAGTCAGAGCGGATTATCGACTTATAGAACAGCGAACAACTTTGAGGAGGAAAATTGTCCGGATAAACTGGAGAATGGGGACACAGCGAGTGGAAGTGCAGTGACAAAGTTTAGTGATAGATGCAAGAAGACCTACAAGGACTTTTCGGAGTTCAAGGTAAAGAATATTTTCAACAGGAAGACTGTGGTCAAACGAACCGAGATTGAGGTGGATATTTACGCGAGGCAGTACGAACGGGAGTTGCAGGAAGAACAAGAGCGCGATAACCAACAGGAGGAGGATAATGTTTATCAATTCGAGTTCAAGCAGGCACGCCGCCGCATGTCGAAATCGTCGGGAAGCATAAGCCCACCTGATTCGCTGGCGTCGGGGGTGCCAAGTCCACTACGTTCAGAGCTGGGTCAGCTGCAGAGGAATGAGACACCTCCTCTGTTGGCGAGGAGGAGAAATATCATAGACGAGGCTGGTCCGTCGCGGCACCGCATGCAGAGATCCATGTCGGAAGACAGCGCCCCAGATGAGCCCCCCAGAAAGCCATTGAGAAGCAGCTTGTGGGGTATTTCCGAGAAGGACGTTGTTGAGGACACAGGCGACGAGCAGCCAGTGTCGTCGTACAGAAGTCGCATAGCGAAAATGGGAAGGTTCAGAAAGTCGAGGAAGGATGTGTCCGGTGAGGGGTCACCGCCGCAGACCGACAGCGCATGGAACTTGAGGAACATTCGCAACAGATTCTCCTCGGAGGACAGTGGTGCTGAAAGGAAGCCGAGAAGGGACCTAAGTAGGGACGAATCAGTTGAGGCAGCATCTGACCACGAAAAGCGCGGATGGAAGCTGAGGAACATCCACTTGCGGCGGTCGGAATCTTCGGAGAAAAACAACGAACCGCCCGCTTCCAGCCCGGAAGGCAAATTTAGCAGCATAAAGAAGAGCCTCCAGAGGTTGAACCAGCGCAAGCCGCAGAGGGAGAACTCGGAGGAGTCCGAAAAGGATCAAAATCTGTCCGAAGAACCGACCAAACCGAATATATCGGACCAGCTTAAGGCCGGCTTGCGCAGGCTCAAGCTGAGAGAACGTTCCTTCACGTTCGACGAGGACGCCGGCGAGACGAAGGCTGCTCAGGCTAAGACACCTCCGGCAAAGACAGCCCAGGCCATCGCCGCCAATAAGCTTCGTAACTGGAAGAAGAGCTTTAAAGTCAGGCGTGCGAGCGAGGAAGCACCAGATGAGGACGCTCAGCCGAGTGCTCCACCACCATCCGGACGTTCGGCGACACTTTTGCGTAAACTCAATCACATTCGAAGCCGAAAGGTAGGTTCCGTAGAAGACGATGAAGTCGGCGACTCCACGGCGCAGAAGGACGACAGCCAAAAGCCGAGGTCGAGCAATTTCGAAAAACTCGAGCATGCTCGTGAGAAGGCATTGAAAAAGGTCAACGAACAGGTGCAGAAAATGAAAAAGTTCCACGGTAAGTCCAGAGACTCCCCCACAGAATCAAGTCCGGAGAAACCCAAAAGGGCACAGAAGTCGTTAAAGAAGAAAGCCGCCCCACCAGGCGGAGAAGTCCCGACAAACGTACCTGCAGCGTGGACCAGCGGCAAAGTTATTTCACGATCCCTACAATCGAGTATGGACCTCAGTGACGACGACGCCGAGATGCCACAAGTTCTCATTCACCAAGACAACTCGGATCAGTACGAGTCAACCCTGATAATCGCCGTCACCAGACCGGCACCACCCGTTCCCTCCCCAATCATCAAAGAGATCACACCAAAGGTGAAGCCAAACTCCGAGTGGATCCCGAACAAGAACGCCATCTCAAGCTTCCTCGAGATGAGTCCATCGCCGCCGCGGTCCACTCGCCACCTCGATGTTAGTCGCGGACACTTCAGAAAGCAGTCCATGGACTCCAATGACTCCGACTCATGGATACCGGACAACTTCCGCAACAAGAGTTGCGCATCATCCTCGTCGGGAGGTTTGAATAAAATCCACGAAAACGCCGAGCCCTGGAAGGTGCACAGTGTATTCAGCGAGGAGAAGCTCTACAAGACCAGAAGCATCGACATCTTTTCGAATCGCGACGGTGGCGCCTTCGTAGACTTCGACGACGAGATGAAGAACGTTCCGGTGAGGCGCATTGCCGCAGCCATCGCTGAGAGCGTTGACAAAGAGAGCACCGACGACGAGGACGACTATGACAACTCGTCGAGGATCACACGGCTAAAAGGTGCATCTCCCTTGATCAGCACCAAGGCTGCCATAGAAACGAAGGGCGCTCCGAAACCAACCAAGGCACTTCTGGAGACAGTTCGCAGCGATAGTCTCAATAAAAGCATTGACAGCACCAGAGCATACCACGGAAGCCCCCTCGCCACCAAGACAAAGGGCCAAATCGGCAACAGCCAGGAGAGTTTGGACGCCAACTATGCCGAAAGCGATGAAGTATCCAGAGGAAACGAGGACGACTGCGATGAACCACCGAACATGGCGCCCTCCCCACCACCAACATTTTCTCCGCCGCCTCCTCCACTACCGCTACGAAAGCCTCCCCGCAACCTTCCCGAACGAAACGACTCAATGGTACGTCTGGCTCATCCGCTGGTCAAGCAGGCTTCCCTGCGTCGACACTTCAGCGAGGAGATAGAACCCAGCGACCTGGGCAAGGTCAACAAGCTGATCTGCCGCTTCGAGAAGAGTCCCTCGCAAGACAGTGTGCAGCGGATCCAAATGATCGCAGGCGACGACAACGACAACGAAGACGACTGGACCGAGCAGCCACCAACCGAGGTGGTCGACATAAAACCACCGGTCAAACCAAAGGAAGATGGCGCCACAAGAAACGGAGGCAAAAAGCGACCGGCACCAATACCCGTGCCAGTTCTGGCACCAAGGCAGACCGACGACGTACCCAAAATTGACTTCCCCCACAATAATAACAACAACATTGAGATCCGGGTGCCAGAGCGACCAGTATCACCCGAAATCATTTACCACCAGAACCACAACCAGAGCCTGGACAACGCGTCTCTCCAAAGTCCCAGTTCGGTGTATGGATCGCCAATTGGGTCAGTGTGCCTCTCGGAGAGGATCTCCATCAGCTCCGAGTACGGCTCGCCAGTTGGAATGGCATTCCCCACAAAGAGCACGGACCAGTTGCGTGCAGGGCGACGCCTATCGAATCGGTCATCGCTGAGGGATGATGACACGTTCTATTCTTTTGAAAGTGACGAAGGTAAGCAGGATACCCTCACTAAGCCCTCAGGTTAATAACTTTCTTTTCCGTTGCAGAGAACAATTTTTACTCCTTTGGCGAATCATCAACATCCTCCACGAGGTACACAATCGAAATCTAACTGGGCAGTTGTGTTTTTGTGTTTCTACTGTCTAATTGGATAATATGTTTCAACTGATTATGTGAATATAATTATGTGTATCTGTATCTGTATCTATTGGTAGTCGAAGTCATGTATATTAAACATTTTATCTGGAAAATTGTTTCTCTGAATCTTATTGCGAGATATTTTCCGGCAGTGGGCGCCGTTCAGATGGGAAGTTGATCTCAAAGGAGGTGGGTGTTTATAATTCATTGGCGAGACGACGCATAGGTATGTGCAACGTCATGAGCAAATGCGTTGAACAGCATCAGTGGAACGCGGTCGAAAAACACCCACGATGTCTGAAGAGGAGATAAAAGCCAATCAAGCTGACGAAGAAAGCAGCAGATGTTTGTTAAAAAAAATTAGCATCGTGGATAAGGTTTGAGTAGTGAAAAGGACCAATCATCGCAGGACGGACATTCGTTTAGGAGCCGTGAAGATTCCACCTACCAGGTCAGAGATGAACAACGAAAATTGGCAAGCAGCAAAAATGATTGCTGAACTCTGGGAAAGTGTCACATCAATTTTTTTCGGAAAATTGTTTCTTCGAATCTTATTCTTTGTTGATAGTGGGCAGATGCCACTGCATCGACATCAAGGTTGTGAGCGAGAGAAGGGCGTTCGTCACGGGGGCGTAGCAATCTACTTGGACGGAAGCCAGAACTGTTGTGATTTAATGTGCAGCAGAACTCAAATAACTTTTCACAAGTTAATGGCGAAGGAAGTTCAAAGCGCAAAATGTCTGCCTCGCTAAATGCGGATCTAGTGAATGAGGACGACAATGACCATTTGAAGAGAATAGTCAACACCAGAAACAATACTCAGACCACCAACTCCGGCCGATTTCCCGTTACTTAGCTATATCTTTACGGAGTGGTCATGATTTATTTGGTGCGCTAGTATTGTTACATAGAAAATCGTATTGACAAATGTCACGAAACTTCAAAAATTCCGGCTCACCAACACACTCCCAGGAACTATGAGACACTTCCGCTGTGGGCAAATTTGCTGGCAGAGTTCATAGAATTTCATCCGTTAAATTTGGAATTGTTCGTTACGTGTGAATAGTATTTTTTTTAAGGAATAAGATTTCACTTGCTTTAAATATTTATGAAAAATGAACAATGTAGATTGGTTGAGGGAAAATAAAAACATTTTGAACAAATTTTCTTCATTATTTAATAAAATTTTAAACACGAAATCGAAGTTGAGATATCCAAAAGCGGAAAATACACAACCATGTTTGTTATAATTATGCTTCTAGTATATAAAACACATATTTTAAATAGTTTTGCTACAACCAAACAAATCAAATTATTCGCCTTTTAACAATTTATAATAACTAACCAATGGCATTCAGTAATAAAAAAATGTGGAATTCCCGAACTCTTTCACATTTCCCCACGGTTGCCGCGGTTGGCAGCATTTATTTTTGCATTTTTTTGTATGTTTTTGCATGTCACACGGATTTTTAATTGACATAACACCGATAGGAAAACAAAATGGCGAATTTGAAAAAAAAACTGAGGGGGCCAGCGGCAAGAAGATTGTGAGTTGGGGGTCTCAGTATGGTTTGTCTATGGTCAACACTAGACAACGATTGGGAATGACAACATCGAACTGAAACATACGCATGTGATTCGAGTCGTGGCAATGTACAAAGTCCGATTCAGGGATTTTTTTTTTTTAAATTGACATTGAAAAACTTGGAAAATTCGAAATGGACAGACTCGGCACAGAACAAAGTTGATAAATTTTATTTTGAAGATCGGCATTCGATTATTTCGGCAAAAAGTTCATTTCTTTCATGTTCTAAGCGCGCCCAGTGCTCCAAAGATTTTCCTAATGGTTCAGTGTTTTTTTTAGCAGCAAGGGTCTCTCTTTGATCTTCCGCGTGCTGGAAGACCACATGCAGTTCGAAATGAGCACCACTGGGGTGCAGGTAAGTGTTGATGACGACGTGCTCACCACTTGGGATGTCTTGGCGGCCTTTGCAAAGAATTTTACTTCAGTTACAACTTTTCCATAAAAGATTCGATTGGTTCACGAATTAAAACCAAATGATCCAAAAACACGCATTCAATATGCTCGGCGTTTTCAAGATCTGTTCCGAGAGAGCAACCAGTTTATTCACAAACTCACATTGAGGCCCATTTCTGCCTCAATGGTAACGCGAATAAAAAATCTGCATAATATGAGGCTCCCAAAATCCAAAAATAATTCTTAAACATCAATTGGAATATGGATCATTTGACCATATATTTTCGAAAACAACGAAAAAGTTGCGGTTAATGCGGAAGGCATTCAATACCCCTGGCAATGATTGACCATTTTTAAAGCCAAAGATAGAGAACGATCCAGTTGTGAGGGAGCCACAGCCAACTATGGCTCTCCTGCGGGAAATTTTTCACAATCACATTTTTCTGATTTCAACTGTCTACCTTTGCCCCGGTTTAGCGGCTTCACATTTTTTTCCTTAGCGCTACCTAAAGGGCAAGGTGTATGCCCGTAGGCCTAGAGCACAATATCCGAGAAAATGTGACGCGCTGTAGTGACCTGAAAGTAATGGAAACTGCTCTGGAAAGCGCACGTCAGGTCAAAGTAAACAATGGAACCATTTAAGAGATATTATTTTCTAAACATACTGTGAGAATATTTCCAAACTAAAATCTTAACTTAAATAAATAAACCAGAGTTTCATCATAACGTTACTTAGGCGCCACCCTGTACATTCATTTTGTAACACAACCAATTCCATAAACTACAACGGCTTTAACCTTACAAAAATTCGAATAAACTGTCAAATTGGTACATTGAGAACAGGATACAAGTTCTAAACGTCAGTCTGGTAGACCACCTGTCAATATCACAAAAATGCAACAAATCGTCCCACCGATTGTTTTTCATTTAAGGTTTATCTTCTATGTCAACGGAGGCAAATTTAGTCCATCCAGATGGACTTTCTTTCAGTCGTTTCGCTTTGCAGCTTGGCTTTTTCTTAGTTAGCAAATTAAATGATCGCTGGAAAAGCATTTCTTAAAAGCAAAATTATTTCTGTAGGTACTGTGCCAACTTTTTCGACTGCGTAAACGACAAAAACAAGAAATACGAAATTGTATCTTCAGTCAAAATAGATTAAAACGAAATGTCGGTTATTACGAACAAATTAATAAATTATAAGACCTCTATATTGCACGGCCCTTATTTTATAAAAATACGATTACAACTATCATTTCTATACACATGGTCAAGAATCATCACTTGGAAGTGGAGCGTACTGCGTATACTCTCGTTTAACTATCACTTCACTTTTCGGACGATATTCCCCGAAGTGATATACCACCAACACTCGAGTTTAAAAGCATCAACCAGTCTGCACTGTGACATTAATGTTAGCAATAAAAATCATCAGAAAAATAGCACTTACGGTCAGAAAATGAAAATGATATCGTTCAGACTCATTTTGTGATTTTAGGTCTGTTCCGATAATGTATTCGAACACATAAGTCAAATTTAGTCAAACTTCGTTCCCTTAAGCACAAGTTGGGCAAAAGTGAGCCGCAAAGAGAGAACAACACATTTTCCCTCCATAAAAACTTGCAAATATTAGCCAAAGAAATTTATTTGAACTAGTTGGTTACAGCTGACAGATCTTTGTCAAATCGTCTAAAGACTGTTTTTTATTTGATTTCATTTATATTTTGCTTGTGTAGCATTAAAATAGATGTAAGAAGGAAAGGAAGCGAACTTTTTAATTTCTGCAATAGAAGCAAATTAACCTCTTGCTTCTAAATATAAATTTTAACCTCGTTCTATTAAAATTTGAATATTCCCCCTTGGGAAAAAAACATTTTTTTTTTTTCAAATTTGTGGTTACTCGTTACTTTTTTTTTATTTTGATCATTTTTCATTTCGGTGGAGCGAATTCCCTCGCGATGAGAGAATTGTGACATATTGTCAATATTGAACCAGGAAAGAAAGGGAGCAGACCTTTTTTGATTTGCCCATTGTGGTCATTTAAATAAACGTTGGGGATCTGAAATGCAAACAAACAAATGTCTCTTTCTCTTTGTTATACACTATTTTTACTTTACCTATTTTATGAAAAAAATGCCTTACTAACACTGACAAGGTTTCCATAAAATATAACAAATAAAATAAGAACTGTCGAAAAACAACAACCAAACAACACCAGCATTTAAGTCATAATCTAGACAGATTACGGCTATACTGGTACTTCTTTCAATTCGAATAAAATTATTGCTAATACATAGACATCAGCTGAATACTCCCAAATGAAAAAATGTATTCTAGAAAGTAAAACCACCCCTATGCTATCGTTAAAAACAATTTCGGATTAATCAAGCAACAGAGAAGGTTGTACGCAAATTAACTCCAGACAACCCTCAACATCCGAAATTGGACTAGACATGAGGACCGCATTATGGCATATGGCATGGTTTCACCACACTTTACACTAAAAGCGACACGGTCACATAAAAATATGTAAGTCAAACAAACTCCTCTGAGTATTAAGAGTTTCAATTTAATGCGGCCGCCACTGTGGATGTCATTAAGATCATTATTAAACACTAGAGGCATGGATTAAATTTGCCTCCGTTGACATAGAAGATAAACCTTAAATGATCGATTTCTTTGTTAATTGTGGACAAATAAATTCATCATCAATAAAATGTATTGCACATGACAAGGGGGATACGCTCTGTTGTTGTTGTTGTCCCTCTGACAGCTGGGTTGGTAGTGGCTGCTGCCATTTGGTCCCATGTGGAAATTGTTAGAGAAAGGGATTTGGAAAGCAGCTCGTGTCTATATGGCACTGGGAAGGGGAACATCTGTAAATGAAGCAGCTGTCCTTTGTTACGTCACCGTAAAACGGTAGAGGTTCTGATTCAAGACAATGCAGGTAGAGATCTCTTTTTATGTTCGGTCCATGTAGTCTGCAATGCTGCATTTTGTTTTGTGAAATGTCCTACCATATGAAACTTTTGAAACACACGAATTCATTAGAATTATACTCATTTTCCTTGCGACAGGAAAAGGGGTAATTCGCTTGGTTATTGTAAGCGATGCTAAATGGATGTACACTAAGATTATCAGCTGATTGGGTCTGTTTAATGAAGAAAAACAGGAACAGAACAGCAGCTAGCAGCTAGTGAAAGCTGTCAAAACAAAAAAGTGCAGCTTTTAGATGCATGAGA
Source organism: Cheilosia variabilis (assembly GCA_951230905.1). Lineage (NCBI taxonomy): Eukaryota > Metazoa > Arthropoda > Insecta > Diptera > Syrphidae > Cheilosia > Cheilosia variabilis. The sequence goes on along the minus strand of OX579677.1, from coordinate 40,462,490 downwards.
CAAAAGATTTTATACTCATTCAGCTGTTGGAATACTGACATTTTTCAATTGTTATTTTTTTATTATATCTTATGAAATAGTGTAGATTATAATTTTCAATTAAGAATTATGAAACAAGCCACAGAATAAACATCTTTATGAGAGGGAAAAAAAAGAAAATAAAAGAAAAGAATTCAACAATTAAACTTAATCACAAAAGAAAAGAATTTAACAATTAAACTTAATCATACAACTTATTCAAAAGATACACAAATAATGGCGGCATTAATCTAAAAAGTATTTTATGCAAAATTGCGGGTAAAATAAACTCAACTTTATTTCCAAAAGCAAACTGAATTCGAATTGAAGCAACAAACACCCGATTTTGACACTTCTCCATCTCAAAAATAGCTGTGCACCAAATCGTGTACTAGACTCTAAATAAGACAGTACAACTTCAATAAAGTTTGACAAAGCATTTCTACTCATGAAGAACAAAAACGCCCGTACTTCTTGGTGGAACGCAGTCCCTAAACAGAAACTTCCTATCTTTTCGAGAAAATAACATTTACGATCGACAAATTTTGTGAACAATTGTGGCCATTGCTTTAAATTGAAATCAAGAAATCATTAGTAACGCGTGTTTTGTACAGAAGAAGCAGTAGGCGCTGTGAGTGAATGTGGTGCGGAAAACTTTGGAATTGTCAATTCGGTGTTTGACTTTTGTTCGTCCACTATGTGGACGAGTTCAACTTCCACCCAAAAAATATGCATCACCTGGTGCCGGAACCAAAAATTGTTTTGGGAGCTCGCGAATCGAGATCTTGAGAAATTTAACTTTTTGCTACCCGAATCATTTTTCAAAATGTCGTTCATTTGATATTTATTTACAGATCGCCTAGAAGCATGTCATGTATTTTAGCCCTGGGCACTCATTCCGTAACTTTTCAGACGATTATCGTCGAAACGATAGACCTCCAAAACTAACAACTAAGTGCTAAAATTTCAAGTTTGAGAGCTTAATCCAGTTCATTTTCCACAAATATAATGAAATGTGACATTTGTCAAAAAAAAAAACAAGCACAATATGACTTAATTTGGTGATCAAAGTTTCAAATACGATATCGGTTAGACTATCGTTGATATACGGAATCTGCCCCCAGGACGCTTGATCGGGATGTTTCTGCTCATATCGCTGCATTCGAATTTTGACAATTGTTTCGTAATATCTATTCAACTTTCATAAAGGTTCTGCAGCTGGTTTCTTTTTCAAATAAAAACTTTTCCCTTGTTGCTGTATGCTTTTTTATGCCACGCTGTAGCATTCTATTGCTGATGTACGCACTAGATTTGCTACCGAGCACATGACGACAACTCTAAGGACTATTCACATGAGCGCGAACTGCGAATAGGCGAATTGCGAACAAATAAATTTAACTGTATTTATGAAAAGCATTATATTTAATTATTTTAAAAAACCTGAGTCTCAATTGATTTAAATTAGCGAAAGCTACACTAACAACAATTTTCCCGCGAATTGAAAATTCCTGCCGCGAACTGTCACGATCCACAAACCCACGAATGAGAAATTCGTTTGAACTTAACCTTTAAAAATTAAACTGAATCGCGGGTATCCGCGACTAAAAAATGTTTTCATGTGAATGAAATGTCAGAAACTACGAATATTCGCTTCTTCACAATTCGCTCTCATATGAATAGTACTTTACCTATATAATAACGAAACTTTCGCAGCAAATCGTGAACCTGAACATACTCAGATTCGGTTGTTTCTGTTTTTTTTTTAAACCACTATCTTCTTCTTAAATATACTCTGTGATAGGTTGCATTCAGCGCACTTGCAGCCTGAATATTTAAACTAACTTACGACTATCTCCATAAACGTCAAAAGTGCTCCGAGCTTATACTCCGTCCATTATCGGGCATAGCTCTTTTAACGGCGATATGTGCTAACAACGTCACGCATATAATGCGTATATACCTCACCCAACAACTTGTTTGCTGCCATACTTTGACCTAGATACGATTTCTCAGTTCTTTTACCGTAGTCGCAGAGAGCAACCTGTACTGTAAAAAGTTGTAAAATTCCCCTCACGTGCCCTTAAAAGGTCTAAGCATTATGTAAATATATTTCAGCCATTAGCTACACTCTGTCCGAGATTAGAAGTCAATGCGTACATAAAACACGACACATAAACAGTGATGCCAGATTACAAGAAAAATAACCTTCTAATCGCTCAAATCGGCTTATCCGAATGCATAATGCCGCTGCGAGTTCCGCATCCACCTAAAGTACACAGTACTATGCCGGTGTGACACACATTATGTTGCATCATAACTTATCTACTCGAACATGAATAGCGGTGCCCTCCACATCGAAAGAGGTTAAGATGATATCCATAACCTCTAATGCATAGGCGCGAAAATAAAATGCAACAATTTTAATTTGATAGCAAAACTCAAAGACATGGCTGCAAGCAAGTTCAACGAACTTCAACCCAGTGATGTGGAAATTAATAAATACTTCATCATTTTCCGAGCATTTATCGACCCATTCAATTAATACGGCCTGTGTGTCGACGTCGACGTCAGAGACGACACCCAATCAACGAGAATTCAACCGAAAGTAATTTCATGCAGCTAAATAGATGCAGATATCTATCGGATTCTGTCCTCCGTATGGTTGGTGTACTCCCCCTTTTATCTCCCCGACATGAGCGCATCAGCCGGCAGACGCGCTGAATGCTATTACAGCTCTAAGAGGAGGAAAACTAGTTTTGTTTTCCCTTTTCCCTTTGAGAGTGCACTCCCCGTCCCAGGTATGCGCCATAGGTATACCTACAACAAAATGACGTTGCACTTCGAGGACGCCAGGGCAGAAATTCAATTTTCCGATTTCGCCACACAAATTTCGTACGGAGAAAGATGTTCTGGAATATGTACTTAGATATATTGCTGAATGTGTAACGTGTGTGTGCGGTGTGGTTGCAAGAAACGAGATTATGCGACTATACTGTCGGCTGCACCTGGTGTAATCATTTCCTTTTGCAGCCTTCCGTCTCCGACAAACCGAGTGCAGGGATGTGTTTCCGTCGAGCATCTTTAGAAATGAAACAACCGAATTTATATAGCTCGTCGGTTTCGGTTGGTTCTGTTCGCTCTCTGGTGGGGCTTGGTGCAGTGGAAAAACTAATCCGTCTGGTGAAATGCATTGCAACCTTATTATTTTAATGTTTTCCACGTTTTTGTTATTTCTCTTTCAAAATGCATGCTGGCTTTCTTTGAATGTGCGGCCCTGGCTGGAATGATATTGTGAATTCATTGCCCTTTCGGGCTATCGAGAAATTTGTGTTAGAGGTTGCCTGGGGGATAACGATTTGAAATAATTATCTTGCCCGCCTTCCTGGCTGCACGGTCATTAATATTTCTTTGCATTGTGGTTGTCTAGTGTTTTTTTTTTTTTTTTTTTTAATTTTTATTGTTTGTTTAAGTGCATCGACAAATAATGTTCATTTCAATCAACGAGATGTAAACATTGTTGCAGCGGGGAATAGTTACGACGAGACGGTTTGAAACTTTCTAAAATGTGATTCTTCTCAAACGAGTTGCAGGAAGTAAGAGTATTTTGGTTGAATTGTCTTTGTGCATTTGCAATGTTCTTTTGTTTACAGGGTCTAGGTTGGGAGCTCTAATATGTTTCCCGTTTACATTTTGCTGTGAAGGTTATGGAGAATTTTTCTGTGCAGTTAATGGTGGAAATGATTTTTTGTACGAAAACCGAGGCTACAGGCTGACAGTATGCAAGTAATCAGTCGAAATTACCACAGATAGGACGTGCAGAATTTGTCGTTAGAGTCTCGTATCCTAATTGATGGAACGATTACCAAGCGTGATTAAAACTTGGCAAAGTACCTGGAACAAAAGACAGAACAATATTGCAATGTATAGTGAATGCAGATATTCAGTTTTCGGTTTCACTTTGCATTTCGACAAAAGTTTGAGGGAGACCCTGCTCCACCTGGACTCTAAGCAGAGCCTTAGGTGAACGGGTTAAATATTTATTCTGATCGTTTTAAAGTGTCATGAATTAAAATTTCTTGGATAATAAAATGACCAACAACGATGAACTGAACCGGAATGGTTTTTATTTTCCCCATAATTTGAAGCTACAATCCGAAAAAGTCGTAAACTTAAAGCACGACTGCGTAAGACATATTATACCGAATTTCAGTTCCCTTCGGAGACTCTAATTAGTCGTCAGACACTTGCCTTTGGGAACCAAGATATGGTGTGACTGATTGATTGTGATTGTGAGTGATTGATGTCACTTTGGTGGTAAATATATCAGGATTCCCAAAAGAAGTATAACTTCTCAGATGATCTGACAAGTCGCAATGTTATGCATATTGTATGTATCTACTTTCTGTGTTCATTTCCATCTGATGGATCGGCTGACGTTTTTATCTCAAAAATGCGTCAAGTGTTTGTGAGTAGAAAGACTGTCGGAAAAGGCTTTGTTCATGTCTTGTAATGTGTTGCGGTTTTTGACAAGTCACAAATGGAACCATATATATCATTTGTGAACGTGTAAATTGGATTTTGCTTGCTTGATGTTCATAGCTTGATGTTCATAGCTTGATGTTCATAGCTTGATTCAGTGTTGCCAGATTGGGCGCTTTGTCGTATTTTGGGCTATTTTTTTTCTTCAATGAGCGCCCAACACAAATTTGGGCTACATATCGTTTAACAAGTTTTGTGTAAATTTTGTTTGTTTTATTTCTTCACAAAACTACAAAAAAGAAATATTTTCGAACAAACCCGCACTTTTAAAACTCGGCAGCACTCGTGCAGTCAAGTGACATCGAACAGTCGTTCAATTTATTTTGCAGGCCTTTTGATTTGACACAAGCACACAAGCCACAAAGGCCAGTTGCAGAAGGTAGTGGGAAAAATACAAAATTACTTAAGGAATTGGACAAATTTTCAACGATTTTTGGGCTTCTTCTTGTGCAACGACTTTGGGTTACATTTTTTTCAAAGTTTGGGCGCTTAAAGCAAACAAAATTCTGGCAAGTTTCTTAGATCTAAATATTACTCCATTGAGTTTGGCTTTAGTTTTTGACTGTCTTTTGGCAAAAACTGAACATCTTCATTTTGAGCATGAGTACATACCTGTAAAAAAGAGAAAAAGTTTACATTAATGAAATGTTTAAACAGTTTATAAGCTAATTCTAAAAGAAAGTTATGAACATGTGTAGCTGCCAAAGTATAAGTGAATTGTAAAAAAGGTGCAATCTTCTTGGAATCCCCTTTTTCCTAATTGCATACATTGACTTCATTTAGAATTTAGAGTTTAAAGGACCCGGGCCCTGACCATTTTTAACCAGCTAATCATAGACACTAGACAGCCGTCATTCAGTTTGCAGAAAATATACAGCACTAATCTAAACTCCCTTGTAAAGAAGTTCAATGGTTCAACCCATATTACAGACTCCAAGAAATGTTATCGATTTTTGTTTAAATAATGCTTTACAGCTTTTGAAAAGGCGGACCATCTCTATATGAACTAATTGAGTAGTCTTGCAAATCCTTACTGAAATCAGCTCCCAAGATGTCAAAGTAATTTATATAAAGAAAATCAAGCCATTCGACTGTGGAAGTTGCATACTCTGTATCTCGTTCCGAAAGTAACATTTTTCGAAAACGAACTTTTTCTACTCTGTATTTTGAAAGTGGCATAAAATGTACGTGTTTATGTCACATTTAGAATTCCGAAATTATTACAGAGTACGTACTAAAAAGCGGAAGGGGAAAGCTATTCCAAATGGGACGAAACAGAGAGTAGGGCCCCTGATTCTATTACGCCAAACCGCCTTCTGAGAGGTTCATAGATAGTATAGAATTTCGAGACTCGACAGTCTTGTCCACCAAATTACTATAGTGTTGCTACTTTCTGGTCTTGGTGATTTACTTCATTGCTCAAAAAAAAATTAAGATAGACTGTCAAAACATGATTTGTACTCGTATGAAAGTTGTTGCGGAACCGTTCAAATCTACCAATATGAAAATGGCCACTTCTTTTAGTTTTGTTACAATTTTTTTAACTTTTTCAAGTCGAACTTAATTAAGTACCCTCAAAAGTGTATGGAGTTAAAGCTTCCCAGAGTACCGATGTTTTCTGTTTAGATGTTGTTTCAGTTCAATTTGTATCAGTAAGTTCTGTTCTGAAAAGCTTGCATTATAAAGGGTGATTTTTTAGCTGGTTTGGTTTTGGCAACACTGGTTTTGACAGCTGACGTGTGTTTAGTACCTTGTGTCACTGTCAAACAGCTTCAGTTTGGTTTGCAATTTAACCATGGATCGTCTTACAAATGAACAACGCTTGCAAATTATTGAATTTTACTATCAAAATTCGTGCTCGGTTCGAAATGTTCATCGCGCGCTGCTTCCATTTTATGATCGGCATTCTCGACCTTCTGAGCAGTCTATTCGGAAGATTGTGACCAAATTTCGCACCAAATTTACTTTGTTGGACATTAAACCACCAACACGTTTACGTACTGTGCGTAGTGAAGAAAATATTGCGGCCGTATCAGCTAGTGTGACAGAAGACCGCGAAATGTCGATTCGGCGCCGTTCCCAGCAGTTAGGCCTTTGTTACAGCACTACGTGGAAAATTTTGCGAAAGGATTTGGGCGTAAAGTTTTTTAAGATACAGCTGGTGCAAGAACTAAAGCCAGCCGACCTACCACAACGCCGAATTTTTGGTGAATGGGCTCTTGGAAAGCTGGCCGAGGATCCGCTTTTTTATCGAAAAATTGTGTTCAGCGATGAGGCTCATTTTTGGTTGAATGGGTACGTAAATAAGCAAAATTGCCGCATTTGGAGTGAAGATCAGCCAGAAGCATTGCAACAGCTACCAATGCATCCCGAAAAAGCCACTGTTTGGTGCGGTTTATGGGCCGGCGGCATTATTGGGCCATATTTCTTCAAAGATGATGCGAATCGCAGCGTTACTGTCAATGGTGAACGCTACCGAGCGATGATAACAAACTTTTTTTTGCCCGAAATGGAAGTTCTTGACTTGCATGATATGTGGTTTCAACAAGACGGTGCCACATGCCACACAGCACGCGAAACAATGGCGCAATTGCGAGGCGAGTTTGGTGAACAGTTAATTTCACGTTTCGGGCCGGTCAATTGGCCGCCTAGATCGTGCGATTTGACACCATTAGATTATTTTTTGTGGGGGTATGCCAAGGCTAATGTGTATAGGGACAAGCCCGCTTCGATTGACGCACTGGAAGCCAACATCCATGCATTCATTCGTGAGATACCGGCCGATATGTGTGAAAGAGTATGCCAAAATTGGACTCAGCGGATGGGCTACCTGAGACGCAGCCGCGGTCAACATTTGCATGAAATTATCTTTAAACATTAAATTGCAAGGTTCAAACTATCGATTCAAATAAATATTTCATTCATTTTTTCGAATTTTTTGTGTTTTTTTTTTTTAAAAAGTTCTAAACCTCTTAAAAAATCACCCTTTACATGAAAATCAACAAGTCAATTTTGAGTTTGCTGAATAAATTAGAAAAAAGATTACACAAAAGTTGAGACAATTTTTTTCGAACAATTTATCAACGTTCTATACTAAACTATTATTATAAAGTGTAATGTTAACTAAAAAAAAAATTAAATCCATTAAGACAGCAGACCTTCTGAATGGTTTTCAAGAACAGAGTCTCATCATTCCAATTGGAAGGTTAGAAAACTGTCAAGGATAATACTTTGTAAATTTTGTATAAAAGCCTGAAGACTTATGTAACATCAGAAAAGGGTTACTCCGAAACACCGCTCAAAGAATTTCATTTTTCACTTCGCTTCACTTCACTTTTTCAGATTTCTTCTACATTAGGGTGCTGTGACGGAGGGGCGGTTTATCTTAAAGTACTCATCAGGTTGTGTGGAAGAACAATGGCTCCATCGTCAATGGCTTGAAAACAATTTTATGATGTTATGCGTGACGAATATTCAGAAAAATGTGCGGTACATTCATTAAAACCTTAATTACACAGTTAAAAATAAGACTCAAGATATTTGACGCAACAGGTCCGTAAAGACCCTAGACCCAGCTTCTCACAACAATTAATTTTGTGTGAGTTTTTAATTATTGGGACGAATGGAAGGGATCTACAATTTCATGCCAAATCCAAACGGCTAATAATTGAGAAACTCTTTCATCACTCGGATCTTTGTCAGACGTCGCGAGGTGGTACAGATGAACAAAAAACCCTAAGATGGAATTAGATTTTTGACGGGAATTGAACCTGGGACCCCTCGCTTAGTAGTCCAACTTACTAACCGCTAAGCCACTGCGCCTAGCTGGTTGCTGGTAGATTAATTATCTGTCATAATTGTAAAACTGCACTGATATTCTTTTTGACACTTGACATTTCAATTTGACAGTTTATAATTGACAATAAAAAATTAAATGTACTCGTATAATGGGCAAGTTACATGCATATTTTTATAGCACATCTGAATTAGATTTAACATTAACATTAACATTAACATATTTCGCCACGACAATGTGTGTGTAATACAGTGTAACCCTAAATTAAGTTACACTTGGGAAAATTCACTGGCACGACAATTGCTTGTGACGGTCGGCGGTTGCAATCTTAAAAGATCTCAGGTTATGCAAAAATCGCTTTGAATCAGTGTTGTTAGCAATCTCTCTTCATTTATCCCACGAAGCGTGGTCATTTTTCCCTTTTCACCATACTCGAATTCCCTTTTAAAACCCCACCATACTTTTTGGCGTCAAAATCAAGTTTTTAATAAAACAAATTTATTACACGGAAAGAAAATCAAGTTAAATTAACCTTTAGTATCAAAACCGCAGTTTGTAACATTGCTAGATTATTTTTTGGTACTAGAAAATTTTGATAAAAGACGATTTACATGATCTGTTTTTTATGGACATTCAGTGTGTTGATAATCATGGTGAAATACAGAATTCCACCAAAAATTTATAGTTTCAATGTTTTTTGTCAGATTTCTGAAATTCCCACGATTTGGTCCTCTATCCCACGGAAGGCTTTTCGAACATCGAAATTCCCACAAATATAAGAATACCTTTAATAAATTGTTAGATTCAAAGTATAAATGCTTAAAGTGCGTTAACTACGACTCGCGGTTATACATGATCAAAGCGTCCATTACTAGCTTAATGTGTAGAGCTTTGCAATCTTTGTGCATCTTAAAGTGTCTGTCAACTGGACACATGCAATCTACATTTAATTAGTTAACTGGAATTATGGATGACACGATTTCCCATTCCTTCAATTCGAACTACATATACTCAACTAGACAAATAAACCGCTAATGAACCACATACACTATTATGTATACACATGGGACTGTGTAGAAGTTTTCTTTTAGCTAATAAAAAGTGATTATTAATTCCCACCAAACTCTTCTTTGCGTTTTTAATTCATTAGAAGAGAGGGCCTTTGCTGTACCTACTACTTGACGCATAATTGTGTTGACTCATGCAGGCTTATACTTATACAGGCCACCATCAATTGTGTTTGTGTCATTGCTCTAAGCAAAGACCGATAAAAAGAAAAAAAAAATTATAGTGGACACTCATATACGGGTATACAATTTAATTTCGACTAATTTCGTTTTACATGCCACCGAGCTCGCCTTAGACAATATCTATTCAGAACACGAAACACGAAAGGTCCAAAGCTGTCAGAGAAGAAGTTAGACGATGAAGGGAGTTTGTGACAAGACGGCAATGAAATTAATTGAAATGGAACTACTAGGCAAATTGAGGGGGGGAACGAATGCTCCCTATTTGATTTTTCTTCTTCTTTGGATTGAAATTAAGCTAACAAAACAAATTAAATGATACATGAAGGTTGATCTGTGTATACGAATATGGCTGACGTTTATAATGGATCTATTTAATATACGTAGCAGAAATCTCGATCGGGTAAACCAATTGATGTCAAAGCTATGTTCATGTTTCCGTTCAGATTACTAGAAGTTGCTTGTGCTATAAAAAGTATCAGGGTATTTGAGATCTAATATTGCGGAAGCAAGCTCCAATTAAGTAGAAATAGGGACAGTCATAATATATGTACAGAGGTAGGATATTTTTTTGTTTGAATTGTCATTCAAAGGACAGATAATTCATTCAACAATGCCTACCTTAAATTACAAGTTATAAATAAATAACGCTTTTCTGTCAAATGAAACATGCAGAGAAGTAGCAATCACTGTATATAGATCTACTCGTAGTATGCTATTTTTAAACATATTACTTTTGGTAGTTTATAGTACAGAGAACACTCCCTCCGGTTGCAAACTTGTACGCGTTATATCAGGGGATATATCATTGGTTTGCATTTCCATTTATCATGTTTGCATGGCTCACAAGTTGAAATAGAAAAACACATTTTTGGGGTCAAATTTTGAAATATTACTTTTTGCGTAAACGCCACAGTGGCCACGTCAAAAGCGAGTATTTAAGTGAATTCTTTTTGAAATGGTGTATACTGTTTAGAGCCAAAAACGCAATTTTCATATAACTAATTATTTTTTTTTTTATATTTTCGGCGCAGAGAGAACAATCGAACAATCGCAAAGTTAATGACCTCATCTGCGTATTTTTTTGTAAGATAAAAATAAATAAAAATCTTAACCACCCGATTAGCAAGTGTCGAAAAATGTATCGAATCTTAAATCTTGGTAGTTTAAATTGTTATTTAGAGTGATGGATGGCGTGTTTCGCGTGCCAAAATGATTCCCAAAAACAATCCCTCAATTGTCACTTCAATCGAACCTGTTGCGTAGCTCATGCGATAACTTTTCACATCGGAAACTGTTAAAAATATTGTACAATTCATATCGATTTAGTGATAGATATATCAATTCAATTCAATTTATTATTATTCTAAAATATAATGGTACATTAAGATATAAATCTTTATTTGCAGAACGGAACTAGCTTCAAACTAGCTCAATCGCCGTGTCGAAAAGTATGCACAGAGAAGAATCCGCTATTTAAAAAGTACCGGAGTGATATTGACTCGATAGCTGCAACAAAGCCTTGTCTGGCGATGAGCTATTGCAGCCAACAAATATGGGAATGAACTAGCTAAAGCTGGACCAGAATCCGCGTTCTTAGAACCAAAAGTTTATAGAAATCTCTACTGAGCTACTGCTCAATTTATTTCTGCAGGTTGAAGCTGTCGCTGAATGTATTTTTTGCGACTAACCAACATTCCTGACCGTGCCACTTTAACGAAAATCATCCTCAACCCTTGGCCCCGTAAGTCTTCGGGTCGGCTTTTAAAAAAAAAACGCCGAACGCGAACGAAATAGAATTCGTAAGGGAGGTGGTATCTATATTAAGGCGACTGTAAAATAAACAAATTAATAGTTGGCGCAACAGGTCCGTAGGCCTAGCTTCCCACAACCATTTGTTTTGTGTGTGTTTTTAATTTTTAGGACGAATGGATTTAGAGGCATTTAGAAGCCCTTTCAAGACAGTCATACTCTCGGATGTTTGTCAGACGCTCGCAAGAGGATGAGCAGCAGAAAAAAAACTTGGAATTTGTTTTATTTTTCGGTATTCGAACCTGGGACCCCTCGTTTCCGAGTAGCAGTCCAACACACTAAGTCACTGTGATGAGTTGTCATAGTTTATGTTATAAATGTATACAAAACTTATTCGAGCAATTATGTTACTGTTTTATTTGCAGCTCGCAAATATTGTGCCCTAACCCAGAAGAGTGTGTGAAAAATTCAAAACACTCCTCCTCTTTCCAATACATTTACTCGTACATAGTCAGCTGAAAAACTTCAGTCGCTAATTGGAACCATTAAGAAATAAATAAATTGACAGGATACCATTAAGAAAAACAACACTTCAATGAATAACAATTAAAACAGAAACTATTCAAATACATATACAAACCAATTCGACAACGACTCAGCGTACGATGTCAAATCTCAATCGTTTCGAAGAAGTATCTCTCATAATATCCCAATTCCATCCTCCACTTCATCAACAGCTACACATTTCTATACGGAATTGTTGGCTTGTGCTCAACTTTTAATTATACAAAGCCCCAACATACATGCGAGATGATGATGTCACTGTATATTCGCGGGGTTATGACCTGTCGTTTAATTGTAAAAAAAAAACGACTCAGTTAACACATGTGTTTGACATATTTCATTCACGAGTCTGCAATATTGTATCACAGTAGGAGTAGGTACTTGGAAGAGCTTGCTGTAAGCTTTTAAGCATGTAATCGCACAGTGTTATCCTGTTTGCGTGTAACTCCACGGTGAATTGGTGCTTTTGCGCACATAAAATCGATATCCTCCTTTGGGGTGCTTGTCTACAGGAATTGTATACGCAAAATGTACTATCAAGGGAATTTATTCAAATCATCCATGTGTGATACCCGCACAAAGTTGTGGCAGCTTTGTGCACCCATGGATACGAAAAAAAAGAATCATCATCCAGGAAACGAAGCACAACCAGCTATATACAACATCGCCAAGTTGTTCGCGCAAGTGTTGGAAAAAAAAGTGAATCTGATTTTATTTTTAAATATGTTCATGCAATTTTCACTTGTTAGGTTCACTTTGAAAGCATTTCAGAAAAGGATGCCAATTTGCCGAGAGAACGGCCTTGATTTTCTTTCTGACATTTCCACAGCGATAAAGAACGAAATTACTACTTCCCGTCTGTCGTAGCTTTTAAAGAAGCGATTACAATTCATTGCAGATTTGTTTTCTTTCCAACCATGTTTCAGTCACAATACAAACAAATGAAAGAGGTTAGATTGCGGTTATAGAAATGTATGGATATGACCCCATTCTAGATCAAGGTAATGAGATGTCATGTAGTTTTCATTCAATTTCAAAACACAAAACACATATACACACGAAGTTAGGTAGGTATATGTGCGATTTCACATAGAAACACTCAGTGGATGGATATTTATACCGAATAAATTGGTTTCTGGACTGGCAGACATTTAATGGCAGCACACAAACAGTTCCGGTGTCTGCGCAGCAATTGTTGCTTTACATTTGACCCAGAAAGGGGTAGAAAATATAAAAAAATCTGGTGTCTCAATTTCGGAGGACATTACCGATTTGTTGCTTCATGCGCCAATGATGACCCAAATATCTGCAATGTCCTACTGTTCAGCACAGCATCTGTTTTCAGCTAATTGTATTAAGCCGGCCTGATAATTGAAATGGATAACCAAGGACAGATGGAATTCGTAGGGTGGGCATTATTTAATAAGTTAGAGGTTTAAATGGGCACCAATTGGTTACTGGGGGAGCACCCTACAAATTCGGAGCTCGGATTTATCTGATTAATGAATGGCGATATGATTATCATGAAAGGGATCACATTTAATTGATCCTAGAATTCACATTGCGTGTCGGTAAAGTTTAAATATATATACACTTTATACACGATTTCTGACTTTAAAACCTATCTATGTAGTTTACTGACGGTAAAATGGGGATAAATGTCTAGAAAGCATTCTAAATGATCTTTTAAATCTAAATGAAAGCACAAAAATTACATGAAAATCAATTAATACTGTAACTTAATAAACAGCCCAAGTCATTACGACAGATACTGCAGAAAACTTAAGAAATTTGCGGCACCGGGACAAAAGTCCACGAGACATAAATTCATTACGGACTTCCCACTTGCGTTCAATATTTTGTTAAACGTACTTATGTTCAACCGTAGTGGGGCATACGTCCATGAACAAGATTTATCGAATTATGTCCCTTCTAACTTGTTCTGTTTTTAAAGAAATGCTGCTTAAGTAAATTGAAATTAATAGCAGAGCTGCCAAACTCATAAGCATCCAGCGGTGCCAATTGTAGTTTGCCCGATGGTCCATTTAAGGTTGGACTATTGTGTGCATTTTTAATTTAGGACATTTTTCTTATTGAATAAAAGCCCAAATTGTTTAAAATGAAAATCAAGCCAAAATATTATTTTGGGCGAACGTAAATATTTGACTTTTATTTTCTCGAATTTCGAGCTAAAACAACAACTTTCTTTGCGAAAATAAATAGACTTTTAACTTCAGAAAATTTGAGAAAATAAAAGAAAAAACTCGCAACTAGCTTATCTTTGGAGTCATATTTTTTTTGTTTTTTACTTACTTTCCAACCGAAGTGGGATACAAATCCATTATAAACCTATGCCTCGTAGACTTATGTCCTGCGCGGATATTCGCCAACTTGCTATCGATTTAATTATTGGGACAAATTATACAGACCATTTTCTAGTTTTGGACCCCTGCCAAATTTGTCAGGTGGTGCTCACGTAATAGAGAAAGAGAGAAAACTAGCTTCATTACCAAATATTTTCACCGAGATTACCTTTAACAAACTTAACATAAATGCGAAAAGAATTTATCATTGAAATTACGTTTTCTATATTCCATTCTTTGAGTGGTTATATTTCTTTCGCCATTTCTTATGGACAAAAGTAACCGACAGGTACATATTTTCCGACATTTTTCTATATCTCAGTGGAGATCACTTGATGATCTACAAATTCGCCGTAACAAGTATGCCGGTTCTTGTTAAGAACCACTTCAACCTAACCTCAACCTCAACCTAACAGCCGGTTTCATCCCAACTTGTAATGTCAGTTGAATCTGACAGGTAACCACTTCTTGACAGTAACCGCTCTATACAAATAAACTCAATTTGAAATAGAAAAAAGATTCGATGAACAAACAACTGTTCTCCTCCCAATTTGAATTTTTTTTTGGCGGCTCGAGGCTCATTACCATGTCTGTTTTCCTCTGTCACTTACACATTCTCTCTATACATCAGTATTATGCGTTATTAACCAATTTGTTGAATACGAAGAAGGGAACATGACAGAACTACAAATCATGACGTAACCACTCAAAAAGCTTGCTAAAGACTAAACCGGGGGAGCATAATAAACAAATGAATAAAAATATATTTCTACTGAACAAAAAAAAAGAAAGAAACGTGTGAATGCGATGGATATAAATATAAATATTCTCGCTGATCGGTGTACAACAATAAAATGCTAAAAGCAAAAGCATAAATAACAACAACACCATTCCGTACTAAATTGAAGAGAAATGTAGACGATGTGCGTGAGGCGTGAGCGCACTGGTTGGCACTGGTGTTGTAGAGTGTGTGGTTGTGGTGTGTGCTTCTTTGGGGATTAAAGCGAGGGACCTTGCGGTGATGATATCATTCTCAGTTATTTTATTTAGAAGAATTTTACAAATTTATTTTTTGCAATTTTTCTGTTCCAGATACACTTTTGTATCCATTCGGAAAATTTATACATTTTTGATAGTCTTGCTTGCGAATCTCGAAAGCTTTTAATTGAACGAAAGGTGTGGTTACCAACTGCTGAATGAAATTTCTAAATATTTCGTGTGAATATGTACATTTACAGTCCTAAAAATCGATTTATAACAGGAACATTCTACTCAAGCGGTGCAGTAGCCTAAGATCTATCTCTTGGGTTTAAAGCTGCCGTTTCAGTATATGCGTATACAACGCCCCAGATCTATTCAACTCTCTTAATTGAGTCGGAGAATAGTCAAATGGAAATCGGCCATGTTCAGACGTTTTGAAGAGCGAGTTCATTCGTTGTGTGCAATAGTCATGAATTATAATTGCATTATCTGAGTCACGGTTGGTTACATCGCATCTATTAAAGTCGGTTGGAGTTCTTTCTATAAATTGACTTCACCACTCAAGAGGTCGTTGCTTCTCGTGTATACATACTCAACAAGTTTTGATACAACGAGAGACCTAGAGGGGTCTGCTGAGCTTCTAAATGACTGTCCAAATCGTACCGACTTTAGTACTTAACTTTGATTAGAGGAGCATTCGTTCGACGACATATTAATTAATTAAATACTTCTAGACGTATTGTATCCCTTCCTCATTAGCTTTATCGCACGTGCTGATCTATGGGGGTTGTTATGGGTGCAGTGGATCAACTATGTAGATACGTTTCCCTTAATTAAACTTGTGGAAGACATAATTATCATTACAATTCTGAAGGACTCACTAAGCTAATCACAGATGGGGTGATAGAAACAGACCCTTTGCGCAACTATCTCTTTATGGTGAAAGTTTGAGATTTATGTACGCATTGTGCATTAATGCGTAGACAAAAGGACTGCCTAACTCTGACTCATAAGTTGGGTCTTTCAAAGGGTGGATGCATTTCAAGGGTAGCTACTGAAGATACCATGAATAACTCATTTAGGTTACGTCGGGGGTCGAAAACTTAGTTATGACGCAATAATTAATGCAGAAAACCGCGCTTGAAATATTTTCTATTGTTAGTCACGTTTTAAGAGAAAGCTTTTGATGCATGTTACACATTCTGGTGGTTGCCCCACTTTTAGTGTCGTGCCTTTCGATTGCCGGAAAATTGCTACATCTTTTGGTAGTATAAACAAATTCGCTAATAAAGCCTGACTTTACTTTCCCCGAGTATAGCACTAAACACTAATCGCAGTCTTATTTGGTGATACCTCGAGTCTTAAAAATATTTCTTGTTTAAAAGTGCTTGACGGAAGTACTCAGAACAATATTCGTAAAGAGGTCAATCTTTAACGTACAGTTTTTTTTTAGCTTTTCATTTTTGAAGGTATTCCAGTCAAGGCAGGCTTTCCAGTATAGGCGTGCTCATGTAAACAGCATTTCCGTCTTAAAATCCCGTTGTAAAAGAAAAGAAAAGAAAAAAGCCGATAGCAATAGTCTATCCCGTAGGTTTCTATTAGTGAAATAATTTTTGAATTTGGTTAAGTAGGAAGTGTCAGAGCTTACTGCATTCAAATAATTTTTACATTTTATAAAAGTATAGAGTAGATAGGAAATTTATTTATTTTCAAATACTCCACCGCGCATCATCTTTAGATCAACGAATCTTTTTGTCAGTTCAAAGAGACTTTAATGTCAAAACTTTCCCAGTCGATAAATATAGAAAAACGCTCATGTGTTCGAGTACATCAAGTGTCCTTTGCAACGATATTATAAATGAATACCCATTCTCTACACTGGCTTAATACGAATACTGCAGTTTGCCAGTTTGCCACCCTTAACCTCAATATTCAGGTCGAGGGGTACTTGCGGTCCTTTGTTGGTATATTTGCAAATTTATTTTCTTTGATAAAATAAAATTGAAGGTTATGGCTGGTGGGGGGCTGGGCGACTGTTTGTTCAATAAGTACTCAATGAGTTTAATAAATCGTTTGAAGTTTGTGCATTGATTAACCGTTTTCTAATGTATGCGTTCATTTGCATTTGCCAATGCATTAAGGTACTTGTTTTTCTGGCCAGTTATATACGTTTGAAAAAGTTTTAATGGGAGCTGATGTTTATTGAAAGACACTCGTAGCAGGTCCTAGAGCTAGTCGCTGACGAATGTTTTTATTACATACTGGAAATATATCGAGGAGGTCATTTTAAAAGACATACACATTTTAAGAAAAATCACAGCTTAAAAATAAATAAATGGTTGGGGCAACATGTCCAATAGGACACTACGTTTAGCTTCGTTTTGTGTGAGTCTTTCATTTGTGATACGAATGGAAGGGAATGGAATTTCATGTCGAGTCAAAACGTCTAATTGAGAATCTCCCTTATGACAGTTATACTCTCGGATATTTGTCAGACGTTCGCGAGAGGTGGCGAAGTGGAAAAAAACCTTCAGCTGGAATGGGACCCCTCGCTTAGTAGTCCATCAAACTACAACTTTCAAAAATTAAAATTTACTCCGCCTTTTTCAAGTACATATTTACAAAAAGATAATAAATTCTATTATACTACAAATATTTCCATCCGCGTTTTAAATACAACATGCGTTATTCAAGCACGAATACAAATGCATCGAATAAACCAAAACAAGTCCGCCCAACAATATAACCCTCGATGCCAAATAATATTTACATCTTCATGTAACTACCTACCTATTATTTTACCGTGTCTCTTTACAATTCGTTAGTGAGATACTGAGAGCCCACCTTGAATATACCGGCTAGTTGTGTGGACGACAAATTATGAAGGTCAACTGAATCTGAATCGGATTCATCTGGTTTAGTGGATTTTCATTCGTTTTGTTTCGCCGTTTCATATCTGCCCACACAAAAACTAGATTGTTGAACTTGTTTTTACACCAACTATAAAAAAAACTAATGGGAAAAATTCGAGAGCTAAATGGATGCTGGTGCAGTTTTAGCCTTAATAAGTCCGTGTGCTGTGACGCGTAGATAAACACACACAAAGAAAATATCCCCGTTTTACTGATGCGAACAAAAGGTATATAAAATTGCGAAATTTAAAGCGCGAAAACTAACACATTCCTTGAGGAATTGGTGGTGTCGATTGAGCTCTTAATCCGTCGTAGAAAACAACACCTTGGGCAACCACTAACGGCTGAGCATTCAGCTCTTTAGAATAAGCAGTTTGTGAAACATTAAGGGCCGGGTAAGGGTGCCAGTGCCAAATGGCGCAGAAATAATTTCAAATTCCATACAGTCAGCCTGAAAATAGGTATACCCACTTAAGTAGTTGAATTCCTAATGCTTTGCTTACATGGGGATGGAAATCAATTGGCACACAATTATCAAGCCTTCAATAAAGTGAGATTCTACATGTATGTATACCGATTTGGATTGATTCTGAAAAAAATCATTAGAACAGAGTGTTTTCGTGCAGGGACGATTAAAGATTCAAGCATCCTTGAACCCGTGTGGAAATTTCGAATCAACGCTAAGTGGTGAGTACCCACTTAACTCAGTTACTACTCACTTACAAACATGTATACCGCATATAATACAGTTACAGGTATCCGTACAAGTATATATGTATATGCATCTAGAGTTTCGGTTTCATTGGAAAAGAAAATATTCATTTGTTAATGTCAACAACTACACAACAACCGATGAATTCAAATTCGGGCTGCTTTTTCTTTTCTTTAATCCCAATTATTTATTTCCCTTACTTACGCCGGTATTCAAAATAAACAAACAAACTACTGGTACACACATACATATACAGAAATTGCTTCTTTTACTTAGTCATCAATGCACTTCGCCTGAAACACATAAAAGATTAATCTTAAAACACAAATGATCAATAGCTCCTCACTAAGTCTCGCGTAGCAGATTTGAATAAGTCACGTATTTTTAACATTCAAGTCCGGATGACTGTTATACTTCGAAATTAAATTGATATGATGTCGACAGTCGACCAGAGCGAATATGACTAACACAAAGCACCTAACCCACCACGGATGACGTAGGTTATACGTTTATAGTTTTTATTTCCATTTTTGGGCGTTGCACTGTTTGAATGGGGGTATCAGTATCATTTGAATACAGAAGCTGTTATTATGAATATTTTTAAAGTTAATTACCATCTGTACGAGGGTTCTTATTACAATATAGATCGCATTTCGGATACAGATTTTATACTATGGCTAAGCATTCTCTGGGTAAGGGGGGGATGTTCAAAAATGCTGTCACCGGAAAATATATTTTTTTTTTATAAAAAAAACTTACAAGAAATACCTAGCTTCTTAAGATATAAGAACATTTTGTATTTTGCATTTAATGCTTTTGTTTATCAAAGTGTTACCATTAATGATAGGTGTTCCGGATGCCTCAAAGTGCTTTCTTTATGAATATTCTATCGGATCGAATCCTGGTTACAAACTACAACTTGCACTCCTAAAATTTGACTCATCGTGGGACTAATTATCATTTAGCCGAGTGTTAAGCTAAGCTTAAGTGAATTTAACTAAATTTTTTTCAATCTCTTATGTCGTTTTCCATTGGTTTCAGAAGTGATTTTTTCGATTCTGGGCTCTCCCGGACGCTTCTTTTTGCTCAATGGAAAACGACATTAAGCTCACAATGGCAATTTATCAATACACAAAGTGAAGTGTCATTAAAAAAATGAATGGCCGCGTTCAATTGACTGTTTAGCAACTATTTACATGTTCTTTGAAATAGAGAAAATTACTTTAAAAGATCGGTTTGAGAAAAAAAAAAACAATACGTCAAATTTCTAACTTATAAGCCGCCTAATTACTTACCCCCGTATTAATAAACAAATATGCAAATGTAAGTTAGCTAGTAGACGTCAGATAGCATACAAAAATTTGACGTAACTGCTGAGTAACGGTTTGATAACTCTTTTACGCAGTGTTTATTAATACGGGGGTTACATCCTTCTTTTTTTTATTTTGTTTTATAGAAAAAAACTAGCTTGAAAGAGTCAGATATTGAAGTGAAAATTTTAAATCAAACAGGAGACGGTCTTCACAAAAACATGGCTACGTACAAATTACAAACTCTTTGAACCAAAAAGCTGCTACTTTTTTATGTATGAAAAATGGAACGCGGCTATTGCAAGATTACAGAGATTCCTCTGTAGGTAAGTAGTTATAAAAACAGTTTTACGAGCAAATGTTATAAACAAATTGTTGCGTGACAAACTTAATTTGTCAATACGTTCCTAGAAATGTTATTTTCGTTTTTAGTTTGTAAGCAATTCTTCGTTGACAGTCTGCTTTTTCGCACAGACATAATAGGTATTCCAAATGGAAGTACATTTGCTGGAGCACTAGTGCCCTAAAAACAGAAGTGACATTTGGTTTTGTTTACATTTCTATTCAATTCAAAAACAGACTCTTTTTCCAAAAGATATTATGATACCTATACCTAGTTTAAATTTTTCACTTTTTCTTCACCTTAGAAATTTAACGTCAATTGACTAATTTTTTTAATGACACTTCGCTTTGTGAATTAATATTTAAAAATAAACATTGGCTAAAATGCCATTGTGAGCTTAAGCGAGTGTTACAAATGGACTTGAATCCACTTAAGCTTAGCCTATCACTGGGCTAGATAGAAATCATATTATTTAGTGTTGGAAAACAAATTACACACAGCATTGCATCTCTGCACAATCTGACAGCAAAAATCAAGCAAATTTGCTGTGTTGTTGCATTGAAAGTGGTTCTTAAATGTTTTCCTTTGCCTATTATTAGCCAAATAAATATAAGATTTGTTCACTTTTAATCGAATTGCAAATGGTTAAATGTAAATTTGATGATGTTTGACATTTTGCTAGTCATCTAGCTTACCAGCGTTAGTGCTAATTGCTAGTGACATAATGACGTCTCTAAAGACCCGCCAGGAACTTCAAATTCAAGGCGCAGAAAATGCATCAAATAAAAGTGATCCCGAAACTGAGTTATAATATTGCCCTTTTTGCATTTAAAATCAGGGCTAATAAAACTATGGGCCTTACCAATAAACATTTATAGTTTCGACTCTAAATATATATATTTTGTACACAAATTTCGCAATTGTCAGCTTTCGTAAATTTAAAGTCGATACTAAAATTTGTTATTAGTACGGCGCACTGTCTACAGCTATTTATGAACAGTTTATTCATTAAGTGACCTTACTTCTTTGCATATCAATGAAAGCACAAAAGCATAACCATGACGTCAGTGAACTTGATCTAATAGAATACTTCTACTGTCAATTATTCAGCAAAAATGTAAGTCATATCAAAATTGTACAGTAGAACTTGTTTTAGATTAATGTTATGCATGTATTCAAATAAATGCAACCAAACCATTTTTTTGAAGGGATCAAATGCCAACTGAGACCTTAAAACTGGTCTAATTTTACACGATATGATTTCAAGGATGTTTGAGGTTTCTTTCTACATTATTTTTAAGTTCAAAGAGTTAATTATCATTCGAAATTCAAGGTATTCATTATTTGCCGCCATCCAAATGGCACATCTCATTTTCCAATAAGAAAA
This sequence comes from Cheilosia variabilis, assembly GCA_951230905.1. Classification (NCBI taxonomy): domain Eukaryota; kingdom Metazoa; phylum Arthropoda; class Insecta; order Diptera; family Syrphidae; genus Cheilosia; species Cheilosia variabilis. Next base: position 40,440,566 of record OX579677.1, on the reverse strand, counting down.
TTATGCTTTCAATGAACATTTTCCCAACTGCCTCGATAAATTCCACCAGACAAAGTTTTCGTAGCAAACACTCCCATCTCTGCTGAGAACAAACATTTTGACCGTTGACTAATTTTAATAATGACGTCAGCTATGGCCGCGTTCTCCCACCTACCAAAAAAAATATGTGTACACTATACACAACACATACCTACCTACCTACCAAACATTCTATTGCCATCAAACGATGGTGGAAACTAGAATCGAAATAAACTTTTCTAAACATTTTTCTATTAGATTCACAGCTTTATCCGTCAGATAAAATGAAAGTTGAACCATTTTCTTCTGAATTACTTACCGTTGTCTGTCTCTCACTTTGTTTTATCCTTAAGACTCCCAAACTCCCAAACTCCCGAGTAAAGGAATGCGCGACACAGTCTGCAAACTATGAGCTTTTCTTGTTAACAAAAATTAGATGTAGATGGTAATTTTCAAACGAAAAAATTGCACTTAATTAACACAAACACACCCAAAAGGAACACGTTTCACTTTACTTGTGCATGTATGGTGGAAATTGGTGTATGTAGGCACTCTGTAGTCTGGCAAGAGACCACGAGTTAAAGCGAGAAGGAGAAGCAATTCGGAATTAATTATACAGAAAAACTCTCCTTATTCCTAGATTGTCGTTTCTGAGAGGATGGGGAAAAAAATAATAGAAAAGAATTTGATTTAAGAACAGAACTTATTAATTTTTGTTTTGTTTAATTTAAAATGAAACTCGCGGCACAAAGTGTAATTAAAAATATTATGGGCGCGGCGTTGCACACACACACTATGTTTTTGCTCTGCTATGCTGATTTCCTTTTGGCCATAGTATCGCAGCAGCAATTTGGATTCGAAAGCCACACAGAGAATACAAAAGAAATACAAAACCACAAAAACAACACAACTTGTATATACCGAGTTAAACTACTGTATACTCCGACGCCGACGTCCACTCAGTGCTCTCGCTCGCTTTCGTTTGATTTTGTAGTTCTGTTCGGCAACGACGATTACCTCATTTCATTCGTTTTGTTGTTTTTCGTTGTCGGTTTCGGAATTAAATTCTGTATCGCTGAGTTTGACCACCTGCGAGTTTAATTCAGCCATTTGATTTGTATGCGCTGAAACTGGTCTGCATATTCAGCTAAGCTAATGTTTGAACCGGTGGGAATCGATGAAGGTGGAATAAATGCCTTTCAGTGCTACCAGATTTCTTTATTATTTTTGTACTAATTACATGTATGTATCTATTATAGATTCAAATTTGAAGAAAATGTTTTTATTGTTCTAATATTTGGTTATAGTATTCTGTTTTCGGGCGTCACTTAATGCTCAATCTCGGCGTAATTTCACGGCACCAAAATTACCCCATAATTGGTCGTATGAATAAAACGTAGCAATTGCTTTTACTCAAGAGAAATGTCAAAATCGAAGCATTTGCTACATTTCGTATGTATAAAAACCAATTTGAGTTAGTTCCAACTTTTGACATGTTCGAAAAGCGGCGGCACTGACCTTTTACTCAGATCGGTATGAATAAAATTTATCAGACAAAGCTAATGCTATGCAAATTCTGAGTCTGCTATTTAGTTGACTCAGACCTTTTGCTAAATATTTTCTACGCACCTTTTTTACATAAAACAATCTAAGCATTGTGAATTTTCGATGTTTTGTTTATAAATAGTTTAATTAGGTTTTGTTCGTGCAGGAAAACCAAATAAAACGTGGATGCGATACGTTTTCACATTATACCTGTTTTACTTCTACTTTGCTACTTGGCTACTACTTTTTGAAATGATAATTTTGAGACGCGTGGTGGTGCTCTTTCAAATCTTTAAATCTTTCGTAATGTATTTAGGAGATCCGGGCTTTCAGGTAAACGTTTTAAAATTCATGGCATAACAAGTGAAAAATTTATGTGTTTAGGTTGGTGTTGGAGAAGATCTTGGTGTTCATCAGTAAACCGTCTCGTTAACTAATTGGTATGTGTGTCAAAAAATAGTTCAACAAGCCGATGATTGGATACATTTTCCGACAACTGAGGAAGAAATCAAACAAACCAAGCTTTTTTTGGAGCTATAGATTGCCTTTGATAATTTTCCCACAAAAATTTTAAGATAAATTCAAAATAAACAAACCACCGAACAGTTGTCACTTGTCAAGTTTGACAGAAATTGCAAGGCAAGGACATGTACAGCGAAGTAAATGCTATGTTCGAATTTTCGAATTTACGTTAGCAAACTAGGTTTTTATTCATACCGATTCAAAGCAGTTGCTAAGGGCTTTTACTTTGCTGAAACCTTTTACTCAAAGCAAATGCTAGTTTTTATTCATACGACGCAATGACCTACAAAATATTTATTGTGAAGGTTAAATATTTTTAACCCAAGACGCAGTGCATTTTAAAATTGTTTGCAATGTATTATCGCTAATAGGATGTGATCATGAAGCTTGATATTAAGATTAATATGTCAGAGTCTGGCAACTAGTGAATGTTTACAATTGTAATATTTTTTACCATCATTTATCGAAACCGCTTTCATAGGAAAGAGCAACTATTGTTAATTTTTAATTTCCAAATGTTTATAAAACAAATTGAAGTAGTTAAGAGAAAGTAACTGAGTAAGTATAGACGGGTAGATATTTTCCACACATGTGGACATAAAAAAATTAAAGAACTTTTTTTTTTTTTGTTTTTAGTAGGCGAATTTGTTGTAAAATAAAATTTTAGACGCTTCTTATGCTAGATTGGGGGTGGCCAAGGTTTCTCATAAGTAGGAAAGTCGACTGACCAAGGAGGAGAGGCCATCACCTCTCACCTTGAGTGAATCACTTTCCGGACAAAAGGAAACCAGGGGTACAGTGTTCCCAGGATCGTCATACGTGGTGTAGAGCCACAACCTGCACGAGGTGCCACTGCTTTCGACTAAATATGACGGATCTAGAGCGGAAACTCTATAAAAACCCGTAATCCCAGGCGTCTAACAACCGTGCCTATGGGATGAATGGCACTACGTAAGTGTGTCTTATAACGGTGAACTCCGGATAACAGGCGACCTCCGGTTTAAACTAGCCCTCCCGAGGTATGGAGCTCTGCCTCGGGTGATCATATTTCTCGCAATTTTCAAAAATTAAATGGAAAACAATAACACAACAACAGAAAACAATAAGGAATGCACACCTTTCAAATTGCAACCGGAGGTCACTTTGGACCTCCCAGTTTCTACAGTTAGGGCACCTGGTCCTGCTGCAGAAACTGAACACTATAACACCACGGTGATTGGAGAGGACTCGGTCGTCACCATTCCCATGGATGTTATATCGGCGGAGGAAGAAGCTGCTTTACTAGCATCCCCGAAATCATCTACAGCTATCGACAGACCATCTGGGTCAGTTAATCCTGGCAAAGTCAAGCTATCAGGTGCTGGACGAAAACGCCTAAGGAAATTGTTGGACGCAGGGTATCCGATTGAGGAGGCGCGTTCAATGGCCTTGGAACCGGTGCAGTGCAAGGACAACCGCACCAAAAGACCAAGAGCGGACAGCTCAACTCCAACGAGCAACACTCCAAAACGGAAGGCTACTGAGGCTGCACACTTACCACCTCAACAGGCACCCACCTTCCGGGATGTTGTTGGCTGTAAAAAGATAGGGGTGATACCAACAGACTACCCTGCTACCCTATGGTCCACAGACCAACTAAAATTGGTGCAAAATAGTGTCCTGGAGAGCATAATAAAACAACAGGATAATGCTACCAAGCCCCAGTTCCGTGGTTGCACATTCAAACCGGGTTGGCTTACCTTTACGTGCAAGGACCAAAAGACAAGCGACTGGTTGGAAAAAACCATACCAACGTTGCTACCATGGGAAGGTGCCAAACTAAAAGCTGTGAGCGAGGAAGAAGTTCCTCGGCCACAAATCTTTGTCGGCTACTTCCCTGGGGAAGAAACCCCCACCAACAAAATTTTGAGCCTCGTTAAAGGTCAAAACAATGGTCTGAGGGTAGACGACTGGAGAGTACTCAACCGGGTGCAAAGGCCCCAAATGACGGAGCTCACTTTAGCTCTAGACCCAACGTCTGCAAATACTCTCAAGGCCCTAAATGGCAACATTAGCTACTGTTTCGGTGATGTACACTTACGGCCAAGAAATAAGGACATCCCGAGACCAAAAGTCGCCAAGAAGGAGACTGCAGTCGAAAGCACAGGGACCACCCAGGATCCTAAAGCAAAGACACCTGCTCAATGCTCTTCAAAGACTGTGGCTAATATATCGAAGGCCAAAACGAAAGATACCCCCAGCTGCTCGTACAGACACCCGATGCCTAAGGTGACAAAAACAGGTACGGGTACCACTGCAAGCCGAGTAAAGCAGAGGCAGCGTGTCTCTGGCAGACCTCGAAAATGCGAGAGACGAGACCCTGAAGAGGCAGCGCTTCTAAACAGCAGCAGGGGCAAAAAGGTGGCACAGAGGGGCCACCAAAGAAAATAAAATATGCGACGTCCATCCGCAAATAACACCGGAAGGCAACTTAAGTGCCTTCAAATAAATCTCCACCATGCTAAGGCAGCTTCTAGTGTCCTAAGTAGGAGATTTATTAAAGAAGACCTAGATCTAGCCATGATCCAGGAACCATGGACCTTTTCAGGAGCCGTAAAAGGGCTCCCAAATGAAGAAACCTGTAAGTTAATTTACGATAAACAGCATGCCCGTCCGAGAGCAGCTCTTATGATAAATAAAAGCTTAATTAAAACAACTTTTCCAATTTCAGAATTTATTCAAGGAGATTTGGTGGCGGCACTCATCATAATACCAAAAGCCGGTCAAAAGGGAGGGGATCTGAAGGTCGTTATCGCCTCTGCTTACCTCCCTGGAGACACCTCCGACGCACCAACCTCGGAGGTAGCGGCTTTGGTAGGATACTGCAAAGCAAGGAGACTACAGTGGATCCTCAGCTGTGACGCCAATGCCCACCACACGGTTTGGGGGAGCACTAACATAAACAAAAGAGGTGAGTCCCTTTTTGAATATATTTGTGCTAAAAATTTGGTGGTGGTAAATAGAGGGATAGAACCAACCTTCATAAATGCGATTCGTCAAGAGGTTCTAGATCTCACTTTGGCAAGTCCATTTATATATAATATCATCACAAACTGGCATGTTTCCGGAGAAGTATCCATGTCGGACCATAATCACATCAGATTCGACTTGGAGGCTTATTCCATAAGAAACACAGTTTACAGGAATCCGAAATCCTCTGACTGGGAAACCTATCGGTTAGTCCTCGAATCAGAACTAAATCGTTCTTTAGTTCCACTGGGAACCATCCCGGAGCTGGAAATTGAATCCGAACAGCTCCAAAAAAACATAACCTTCGCCTATGAAAGCAGCTGTGCCCTCAAAAATAGGACAACACGAAGAGATGTTCCATGGTGGAATAAAAGACTTGACGTCCTTAGAAGCACGGCAAGAAAACTTTTCAATAGAGCTAAGAACAACGGCAATTGGTGCCAATACAGAACAGCTCTAACTGAGTACAATAAAGAACTGAGAAAATCAAAACGAGTGACTTGGAGAAAACACTGCGAGGACATAGAAAATCTCCCTGCAGCTACACGACTCCAAAAAGTCCTCGCTCGCGATCACTCAAATGGCATTTGCTCTCTGAAAAAGCAAAATGGGGAATTTACTGATACCCCTGAGGAAACCTGTCAACTTCTTCTTGACACACACTTCCCAGAATGCATCCACATGGCCAACCCACTCTTACCGATGAGGCACCAGGATCTCACGGTATCAAAATGGGATTATAGTCTATCAAACTAATGTCAAAGTATTTTTATCTTTCCATTAAACTTAATGTATATATATAAATTTAAATTCGTAATCTGTAAGCTAAGCTTGTTGATGAAATAAATAAATAAATAAATATCCGGAAAGATATTTCAACGAGACAGGGTGAAATGGGCGATCTCGTCCTTTAGCCCGTTTAAATCGCCAGGAACTGATGGCATCTACCCCTGTCTATTACAACAGGGTATGGATCTATTGGCTCCTCAACTCGTTAGGGTCTTTAGATCCAGCCTATCTCTAGGCCACGTACCATTGAGCTGGACTAAGGTCAAGGTAGTTTTCATACCAAAGGCAGGTGGGAAATCAGAACAATTAGCGAAATCATACCGCCCCATCAGCCTTAGCTCTTTTATACTAAAAACCATGGAGAAAGTCCTGGATCAATACATAAGGGATCAGTTCCTTACGGGTAACCCACTTCATGCGAGCCAGTTCGCATACCAAGCCGGCAAGTCTACCGAAACTGCCATACATAGCCTTACAATGACTATTGAAAAAGCTCTGGCAGAAAAGGAAACGGCTCTCTGTGCCTTCATTGACATCCAGGGAGCGTTTGACAATACCTCCTTCGATGCCATAAAAAAAGCTATGATAAGAAAAGGCATTGCCCCACTAATCATAAAATGGGTTCTAAATATGTTAGAAAGCAGAATCATCAATCTGGCGTATGGAGGCTCACAAAAGACTGTAAAGGCCACTAGGGGCTGTCCTCAAGGAGGAGTACTTTCTCCTCTACTATGGACTTTAGTCATAGATGAACTCCTAGACCACCTCACACAATCGGGGTACATTATACAAGGATATGCAGATGATGTAGTAATCACTGTTAGGGGCAAGCATGACTCCACGATATCGGAGATCATGCAAAGGGCCCTAAACTTAACCTACAAATGGTGTCAGAACAAAGGATTGACCATAAATCCATCGAAAACAGTCATGATACCATTCTCAAGAAAGAGAAAACTAGAACTAAAACCGATCAAGCTGAATAACGCAGTCATTGACCTTTCAAGAGAGGTAAAATATCTAGGAGTAATCCTAGACAAAACTCTCACCTGGAATTCACACCTTGATCAAGTCACCAAAAAGGCGACAAAGGCAATTTTTATGTGCCACCGTCTTTTCGGTAAAACCTGGGGCTTAAAACCAAAAATGATCTATTGGTCATACAACACGATCATCAAACCAATGATCACCTATGCAGCGATATCATGGTGGCCAAAAACCGAACAAATAACGGCACAAACAAAATTAAACAAGATATATCGCTTAGCATGCGTTGGTATAACGGGGGCAATGAAAACTTGTCCAACTGCAGCCATAGGGGCAATGCTCAGCCTTCTGCCTTTACATTTAGCTGTAAAGAAGGAAGCTGGCCTCAGTGCCCTCAGGCTCCCTGATATATCAAATCTTAAAGCAGGAAACCTCACAGGACACCTTCGAGTACTACAAATGCTCCAAAATGATCCTGTGATCAAGGTATCAGATACCATGCTTAAAAAGCTGCGCTTCTCCAGAAAATTTAAGATAGTCATATCTGACAGGAACACATGGAGAACAAACCAATTCGTAATACCATCGGGATCACAAATCTGGTACACCGACGGTTCGAAGATGGAAGATGATGCCACCGGGGCTGGGGTCTATGGGCCTAGGTTCCAAAGAGCTATAGCACTGGGAAAATCACCAGACATCTTTCAAGCGGAGGTTCACGCCATAGAGATATGTGTCCGAGAATGCTTACGAAGGCGCGCTAAAGGTGCCCGCATCTACATCCTATCAGACAGCCAAGCAGCTCTTAAGGCCCTAAGATCATACACGATCAGGTCAAAGTTGGTTTGGGAATGTCTTAATCTCCTCGAAGATCTGGCCAAGGACAATACGGTCACCGTTGCTTGGATACCAGGTCATGAGGGATTTGATGGCAATGAACGAGCGGATTGCCTGGCGAGAAGAGGCGCATCACGCCTGCTCACTGGTCCTGAACCCTACTTTGGGCTACCTTTGAGCTACGTATACTCAAAATTCAGGAAATGGGAAGATGATCAATTTGCCGAACACTGGACGAAATCCAAAGGACAGAGACAAGCAAAAAGATTCATAAGACCAGCTCGTAGTAAGGCAAAAAAGTTACTCGAGCTAAACAAAGAAGACCTAAGGATACTAACGGGTTTTCTTACTGGGCACTGGCCACTAAGATACCATCTCAAAAAGATGGGACTATCCGACGATGACTCCTGTCGGCTATGCGGAGAGGAGGAAGAGACAACGGAACATATACTCTGCGAATGCCCTGCAGTGGCAAGGGGCAGAACGGTCCATATGCAAAAGGCATTTCTAAGTCCTGCCGATATAGAAAACATGGAACCAAGAAGGGTGCTGAGGTTTATAAAGAGCCTCAACAGCTCCCTGGGTTAAACATTAGAGGCCAACACAATAGATCTCTTCTGGTCGCAGTGTACAGGGCCTATTACTTACAATACAATGCTAGATTGGGAGTATAAATCTGAAACCTAAGATGAATGTTTGAAATCCCCGATCAAAAACGATCTATAAGACGTCAGAAGGTAATAATTCGATATTATATGGAACACACCTAAGTCGAAAGCGATTTCGATAACACAATTGGTACATACAATTCAATCGATAATTTCCTTATTTACTAGCTCGAACGAGGGCATATAGATAATCCCGGCTGTCTTCCATAAGTCACTTTATATTCCAGTTCCCCCACATGCGGTCGGCTTTTGTTTTCATACGACTGTTTGTTCGAATTTGCTGATATTTCACAAATTTGTTGAAAAATAAAAGTTACTCATATTTTCTTATAAACATCTATATAACATGTCGAAACCACAATACAAAGTTGGTAAGTGAAAGAACACAAATCGCTTGGTGCTCCTGCGAATTTGAGGTTAATTTTAACATTTGCGAAAATTCTTATCATAGGCAAATCATAGCAAGAATCTAATCATTGTATTATTATTCTTTTTATAATTTCTAGCTGATATCAGCTTGGCAGAATGGGGCCGCAAAGCTATTATAATTGCCGAAAATGAAATGCCCGGCCTTATGGCCTGCCGCAAGAAGTACGGACCATCAAAGATCCTGAAGGGCGCTCGTATTGCCGGATGCCTTCACATGACCGTGCAGACAGCTGTGCTTATTGAGACCCTCACAGAGTTGGGGGCTGAGGTAAGAAACACCGCTTTTTAAAATTCTTAAAAACGTGGGATCCTAAACTATCTTAATCTTGGACATTATATTGTGTTTGTTCGAAGATAGAGATGGTCAACAGGTCAGAGCGCAGTGATAACGATCGTTGAAGATTTAGCAATTCAAATAACAAGCGTGACGCTGATAGTGTTGGAAGAGTTTCTTATTTAAACATTTTGTGGGGGGTAAGAACTTCGTAGCATAGGAGATCGTATTGTTCCGGGGTGTGCCTATGCGACAGAATACTTTTCTGCTTATCAGACTTGAAATTCTTGTTGGCAACCAGAAAACGTTAAGATAATAAACGTGTGCGGGAAGATCCATAATCCTCGTAAGCTATTATTGCATCGTCCTTCGCTCCACTATTATATTCTAAAGGATTCATTCCACACATAGCGATTGTATCGAAAGGGGAATAAATTGATATTTTGGGGGGTAGATGATGTCCTCTTTGAACATCATAGGTATATTTGGAAAAAAGGAAGCTCAACAAAATTTCTGTGCATTTTTCAGGTACAATGGTCAAGTTGCAACATTTTCAGCACCCAAGACAATGCCGCTGCTGCCATCGCCGCTACAGGTATCCCAGTCTACGCATGGAAGGGGGAAACTGATGAGGAATATTCATGGTAAGCCCGTTAAACATATTTCTGCTGGGCTTCCGTTCACGTTTTATCTTCTTTACAGGTGCATTGAGCAAACTCTGGTGTTCAAGGATGGCAAACCACTGAACATGATTCTCGATGATGGTGGCGATCTGACCAACCTTGTCCACGAAAAGTATCCCCAATATTTGAAAGACATCCGTGGACTTAGCGAAGAAACCACTACCGGAGTCCACAACTTGTACAAGATGTTCAAAGAAGGTCGTCTGGGTGTGCCGGCCATCAATGTTAACGACTCTGTTACTAAGGTATGCCAGCAAGATTCGCCCTTTTCTGTACACGATTTAAAAACTCACTCTTCCTACTCAATTTAGAGTAAATTCGATAACTTGTACGGTTGCCGTGAATCTCTTCTCGATGGCATTAAGCGTGCCACTGATGTCATGATCGCCGGCAAGGTGTGCTGTGTCGCTGGATACGGCGATGTCGGCAAGGGCTGCTCTCAAGCGCTACGTGGCTTTGGCGGCCGTGTTATCGTCACCGAAGTCGATCCAATTATTGCTCTACAAGCTGCAATGGAAGGGTATGAAGTCACCACCATGGAAGAGGCCAGCAAGAAGGCATCTATTTTCGTCACCACCACCGGCTGTGAAAGCATCATCCTTGGCGAGCATTTCCTCAACATGAAGGACGATTCTATTGTTTGTAACATTGGTCATTTCGATTGTGAGATCGATGTCGATTGGCTAAACAAGAACGCCAAGGAGAAGATCAACATTAAGCCACAAGTCGATCGTTACACTTTGGCCAATGGCAACCACATTATTCTCTTGGCTGAGGGTCGTCTTGTCAACTTAGGCTGTGCCCATGGACATCCCAGCTTCGTCATGTCGAACTCTTTCACCAACCAAGTGCTTGCTCAGATCGAATTGTGGACCAAGGCCGATAAGTACAACATCGGAGTGCATATGCTACCCAAGGTGTTGGACGAGGAGGTCGCCAGTTTGCATTTGGATAAGTTGGGTGTTAAGTTGACCCAACTGACTGACAAACAGTCGAAGTACTTGGGCGTGCCCAAGACTGGACCATTCAAACCAGACCACTATAGGTACTAGATGTGTGATGCTGTGTGTTGTTGTTTTCTCATTATTTGATCAACTGTTCGAGTGAATATTTCTATTAAAATATCTTTTTCAGTGAACGTAGTTGTAGTTTATGTCGGCAGCTTGTTTGTATCAAGCTAGGGGTACATTGGGTGGGTTTTAGCATTAAACCCATTATCATCATAGGTGGGATTAATAAAAGGATTTGCCAGTGAGTCTGGGTCCACCCTTCCCAGTCTATCATGCTGTGGGTATTCTTCAAGAACTTGGTTCTTCCTCAACCTTCGTCTGTCTTCATAAAAACTCGAGTTTTATAAAAGGGGATTTACCAAATTTATATCAAAATAGACACGACATACATTGCCTACAACTTTCTTAAACTAATAAACATTTTGAGGATTCCTTTGTGGGAAATTCTAGTCTTCCAATTTAGTTGAAATTCAGCATTCATTTTGAAATGTATATACTCCGACTCAGGCACTCAAAGCACCTTCGCTTCATATTTACAATTTGCACAGATTGTTATGTGTCGACGATTTGTTGAAACGATTCTGAGCCAACACGACGATCAGCGATCTTTTTGTACAAATATATTGCCAACAGCGGAAACGGTGTCATTATTGCCACTGAAACTGGTATAACTGTTGTCAAATCAGCCTGCGGTTGCGGTAAACTGAAGCGCAAAAGAAAGATGGCTATGCCAGTGTTTTGTATACCCGTCTCAATGGCTATTGTGAGTGCGTCTGGGTCACTTTGCTTAAGTAACTTGGCGACGATCCAACTCAATACATATCCGAGCCAGGGTAGACCCAGACCAGCAACGACTATCTGCAAACAAAAGATGTTTATCAATTTTATTCAAATTAAAAAAAAGTCTCACCTTCCAGGAAAACAGCTTGAATAGATACAAATTCGTCACGATCGCAAAGATGATTATGAAAAGTATCAAAAACGTAGATATTGGCTTCAGCAGTCGCACCAAAAGACGCGTCAACCTCGGCGAGCACTTCTGAATAGACATTCCAATGCCTAACGGCACAATAAGTGATACTGCAAACATAGCTATCTTCCCGTACGGAACACCCAACTGGCCCCGACTGAAAATCACATATCCCAATGTAAAAATCCATAGTGGCATTATGCCAAAGGCGGATAAATTACTGATCGTTGTCATCAACACAGACAGATTGATATTGCCGCCCAACAGCACCGACCAAATATTTGAAGCACCTCCGCTGGGTGAGACGCCAGTGAAGAAAAGTCCCAGTTGCATTTCCACCGAGTCTGGGAATAGCAAGCATCCAAGACCGAAGCTCAACAAAGGCATGATGAGGAATTGTGAGAAGAATCCAATCGTTGGTCCTACCGGTCGTCGTAGGAGACCACTTAGCACGCTCATGTCTAAAGCTGCTCCGAAATTGATATACAGCAGCGAGACAAGCAGCGCAACTGAACCGGTGAAAACATGGTCTATGACGCGGACTTCGCGGATTATTGTCACTGTTAGTTCGTTGGGTGAGCGCTGCGTTACATTATCGGTGGTGACGAGTTCGACAAAAAGTCTCGTCTGTCCAAGGAAAATAGCATTGACACTGATGTTGCCAACCCAGTAGCCGCTGGTGAATTCATCGCCTTTAATTATGATACTAGCTTGGGCTAAATTGGGATTTTCACTTTGTACTCTGATCTGAGCTGTTTGTTTGACATCAATATCTGTAAAGAGAAACATTTTAATTACATATTAACTTCGTTCCGCCAAAAATCGTTTCATATATACATGTGTAAGGGCTAAGTTGACAAAGAGTGATGAAGCTTAGGATGGAGTCTAAAAGGAATCTATAGCAATGGCAGTACATTACCCGATACGGAACGATCTGCGACGCAGAGGGCAATAATTATATGGGCGGATTTTCATCGGACAGTGTAGATTTGGTTTCATTGAATAGCCTTATGCGTCTTCTTATACTGTCAAACAACTCGGCTTATCACTCGCTTAAAAATATGGGAGCACATCTGTAATATATACATGCAATTTTGAACCAAACTTCGTAGGTTGGCGAATCCACCACTTGGATGTGTCTTTATCTCTTTGCAAAAAGAAGATTAAAGAGAACAAAGCACATATTATAGATCAAATATACACTTGTCATCGTCGTATTATTTATCTCCGAGTTCTCAAGTATACATGGGTAATTACAGTATAAACGTTATCTATCGAATCATTAAATCTCATATGTATTAATGTAGCTACAGTACTTATTTGTAGTAACTGGTTTTGGTTATCTACGTACTTCGTCTTATGAAATCTCTTTGCGGTCGCAGCGTAAATCAATCAACAGGTACTTACTAAGAGGGAATATAAATGTCTTACCATAAATCTCCAGCAAAACTTGCGCTTCTGTATTCATGTGCACTTCTAGACTTTCTGGTGTAAATTTTGGCTTCCATGTCAATGGTGTGGAAGCAATCAAAATAAAATATTGTACAAACAACAATATAACTAGGAAACAATTTCTATTGCACTTTCCCATTATCACAAACTTTCACTAACAATAAACAAAAACTTTAGTCTTCTTAACAAATTAAACGTGAATTGCTCATTTGAAAGAAAAAAATAATCAAATTTACGAAAACAAAGGTTTTTTTGTTTTTCTTTAAATCCTGTCGGTCGGGTTTCCGGCTTATAAATAAGTATTTTTACTTGGTTGGTAATTTGAAGACAAATGAGTATAAATTGTTTTATTACATTGTGTGTTGGCCGGACGATTAAATAAACAATACCAAAAATTTTAGTAATAAAATAAAGAACACCAATAGATAAAAGTTTTGTTAAACAGAACAAAAATAAACAGGTAAATAAAATAATGCCAATTGTAAAAGTAACAATTGCAACGTAAACGGAGATGCAACTCCTGTCAAATATTTTTGCCAGAGACAAGAATTTTGCTACTCCCACTCCTGTACATGATTTGCTATCAAAATTCAAAAATCAGATTCACAATCACAATTACATTTATCGTTTTTAAGTTCATTCACAGTAATTAATTGTGAAAATTGAAAAAATACGTCCTATCTTCTAAAATTAAAATGTGGTATTCTTATGTTGTTTTCGATTTGGCAAGCATTCATTTTGAGAAAAAAATCAATTTATTATTTTGATCTGGGGCAATTTTGAGAAATCTAAATTTTCTCTCAGGTTTCACACATACTTTCACTAATACCAATGTGAAATCTCAGATCAAAATCTAAAAAGCCAAATCGAAAACGACATAAAAGTGTATTACGAAAGAGTTAGCAATTGTTTGCAAAGCAACCGCAAATTTCAAATCGAACAAGCTGCCAGCAGCTGAAAAATGGGATTTGAATACATTTCAAATGCATTTTCTTTTGACTACATTTATTAGGTTGGTGTGTACGCACTCACTCCTATCGGGAATTTTCGTTCTAATTTTTCGTCTTGCTCTAGTCTCAATTAAAAACAGCATAAATGCAAAAAAATGTAGTGTCATACGGGCTTTAGCATACCAATCGATTTATCGCACTAGATATGGACTCAGCCTTAATATAATACCAATTCACAATCATAGTAAAACATTTTTCTTATACAACTGCGCTTCTCAAACTGTTTCACTGACGTTTGTCAGTAAATTGCTTGCCCATTTTGTTTGGATAAACGTATTTCTGTTCTTAATATTTGCAGTGCATACGAATAAAAATATTTAACAAACAAAATGATTGAAATCACCTGCAACGACAGGCTGGGCAAAAAGGTGATTTATTTCTTTGACTGTATAACAACATTATACTAACCAATTTGTCTAACTATAGGTGCGTGTTAAATGTAACCCCGATGATACAATTGGTGACCTGAAGAAACTTATTGCAGCGCAAACTGGAACAAAATACGACAAAATTGTCCTAAAGAAGTGGTACACCATATACAAGGATCCTATCAGACTATGTGACTGTAAGTTCAAGCCTTTTCCTCATCGTCCTTGGTAAAAAAAGACAACTATTTGCAGATGAAATCCACGACGGCATGAATCTGGAATTGTACTATCAATAAAAATGTTTGCTTTTACCGAATGTCCATAACTTTGTTTGCTTTTTATTTTTTTAATACTGTAAGTTAAGTCGAACGGCAGCTATTTATATCTATCCGCATATAAAATATAAACATTTAAGCAAGGATTTGTTGATCTTTTATGAGTCGGCTTTCCAAGTGGGTTACAGCATGTGCATATATTGAACAAAGGTAGAATGTTCAAATTTCAGGTCACCTTGAATGATAATCGATGTCTGTCCAATATCGGTTCCGTTCTCGAGCATATATATCACTATATTAAAAGTTTAAGAAGTACTCCATGACGTAGTCTGGTTTCAAAAGCAATTCAGTGGGTACTAGATGGCAACTGGAAAACATATGAAGTAGATCTGCTACATATGTAGTGCCTTCATTACAAGCTAATGATAAAACTTCTATTGGTCACACTTTCTTCTATCCCTGACACACCACAAGCACAGTTAACGCTACAGACGGGAAGGAAGAAAACGTAACTCTCCTGATCAACGCATCCTACGAACTCGGTTGTATAGGCAAAATTTGAACTGTCTTAAGCCGCCATTTGCGTTACAGGTTATGTTGGAACAAACCACATTTCTCGTGGGCTTTGTATAAAATTGTCAGGACAGTTCAGTAGTTCGTCGGAGTGTCAATTATGTCGCCATTCCTGCTAGTTTTCCGGTCGATTCATTTCAAAAGCTGTCGTGTTGGGAGTACCTATTTGGTCGTGCGTAGACTGGGTCCATATCCTTACTCCCCAACCAGAGCAGTCTCTTACGTTTGAACCATTATAGATTAATGGCTCTCTGTCACCATCTCTTTTTCAAAAGCACTTATCGATCACAGGTATCTGTCATCCTGACTGTTGATTCGGTAACGAGAGATCTTACGCAATATACGTGGTTAACAAACTGCCACAGTCTCGCAGTGGCTGAATATGGAGCCGTACCGGAACTGATACGCTTTGTGTACATAGTGATAGGGATATTGTCATTTGTCTCGAAAATACCTGCACCGTTTTAGCAGGAGAAAAAATAAAGTAAATTGAAAGTTTGACGATTGAAATTGGAGAGGAGCTTTACTCCTGCTGTTCATAGGCCGATGGATAAGTGCAGAAGCCTCTTATTCACGAATTTAAAAAGCTAACATCCAGCGCGAATTGTAAAATCTGTAGCTCTAATGGTTTAACACTTAAATTTCCGTTTTCAGTTTAGAATTTAAATTTAGGGTTATAATTTGACCTGTCTATGTTTGTAGTCCAAGTAGATTTAAGGGCCTCTTTTGATTATAGCACGTATAAAATTACAGCTGTCCCTTCCGAGCCGAATTGAACCTATACATAAGTTCATGAAAAAAACATTTTCGTTATTTGAAAATATTCATTGGCGCCACTTCACACTGATAAGTATAGCCGACTCCCTCCATCAGTTGAGGGACTACCACACGCAACAGCATCATCTGTCATTCCCAGAGCAGTATAATTTGTATTCCAGAGAACTTCCCTCACCAGATGACCTGTAAAATCAAAAGATATTAAAATGTTGACGAGTGTTGATTTGCAAACTCCATTTTACGAATTGGAAGCATTTCCCTAACGCAACACTCCCCCTAGTCCACCTGTTACAAGCCCTGCCCTACCAATAGCAATAAATTGGATTTTGCAAATCGTGTTCTTTTTTTTTTTACTGCTCAAAACAACAGAAGCAATTTTTGAAATTTATATGCCAACAATGTAGCAGTATTCTCCTTGTACACACACAGAGTCCTGTTAAAATTCTTGTAAACAGAACAGGACCACCATCCATGGTGCTGCTGGTAAACAAATCGTACATTCATAGAAATCCCAGCCCATGAATAATGATTACCAATGGGAGTGTATTCTGCTTACATGTATTCTAATATTACATTTGTCAGTAGGTATACCGGTGCCATCAGCACAGTAGCAGCCGAAGATGTCCTTATGAAGTTTTAAACAAATCACATCAAAATCAACTTATATCGGAGTGAGAACCTCGCATTTATGGAATTAGGAGCACAAACAGATAGATGGATGCGCCGTCTTGAAGTTTCTTTGCTGGCATTTGCAAGTCCATTAACTCAGAAGCTGTGCACGGGAAAAATCAGCAGTCCTACGGAAATTGGATTTGCACTGCACATGTAGCTACAGAGTGCGAGCTCTGATAGTGTAGATAATGCCATTAGGAAATCGTTAAGAATACGCGAGAAAAGTCACAGAGCGCGGACCAAAGAGAATGCTGCGGGTGATTCAATATTCATGCCGCTACTTTGCAGCGCCTTTTGATATGTGAATTATGGGAGAGTTTTCTGTTTACCGTTCTTTTTTCCTACTCGGAAAAGTGTCGCGAATAGCGTTCTTTATTTCAGTCGCGATGAAATAAGATTATCGTCATATTTCTTAGGGAAGCGTATTTTGTATTTTCCCGAGATGCAAGAAAATCAAATTTATGCATATCAACTTGTAAATGTACAAAATTTCATATGTATGTGAATATGATACGCGTCGGGCATCTCATCATCTCCTTTGAATCGTGTTTATATTGCCAACTTTCATATCTAGTCAATTAACGCGGAGATGCACTTATTTTGATGGGAAAAGCAATGTAGCCCAACGGAAGGTCTTACGAAAGCAACAATCAGAGTGAACCACGAATGGTTAGAAACGACAATATCGCCGAAACTGTTAGTGCTTTCGATGAAAGGATTTGTGGTCAAAGTTGTATAGAGATGACGTTTGGTGAACGCAAAGGATTATGGAAAAAACCATCAAAGATCATGGAAAAAGTATAGAGATGTTTTGCGTGTCACTGGAAAAAACGTGGTGCAATGTGCAATTTGGGAGAAGCTCCTCCACGTAGGGAAATTGTCGACACAGAAGACACTATCTTTTACAGATTCAGCTAGCTGCTGCGGTATGCAGATGCCACCGAAATCATCGGTCGCTCAAAGCTAGATAAAGAGGCTTAGGGCGATCAAAAAGGGCAAGCAAAACTGGGGGGAAGACTAACCCCCGTATTAATAAACAAATATGCACATGCAAGTTAGCTAGTTGACGTCAGATAGCATACAAACATTTAACGTAACTCCTGAGTAACGAGTTGGTAACTTTTACGCAGTGTTTATTAATACGGGGGTAAAATACTAGATATAAGCTTTCAGCAAAGAAACGAACATCCGTATAGAATAAGGATTTCATCTAAGCACCTTCTAGTAAACATCCACCTCTCGAATTACACTCAAGTTGCGAGCGATCGAATGCCCATAGGAAAGCTTTTGGAGTAAGAGTTACCTTCTTCCAAGAATTTAGGTGCGGACTGCGGAGTACGAAAAGAGCGAAAGTAGGAGAAGACACAACCGCAAGATCTATCAGCAACGTACAAAGATGTGGATGAAGCCCTAAAAGTCAGAAAACTCAGCTAGACCTTTGCTTTAAAGCACGGATAATTAAAGCAATGTTCCCGGGATCGCAAAAGATAGATGCAGTGTTGCCGGATTGGGCACTTTGCTTTCTTAAAAAACGATAGAAATTTCTTCAATGAGCGCCCAACACAAATTTGGGCTACATATCGTTTAACAAGTTTTGAGTAAATTTTGTTTGTTGTATTTCTTCACAAAACCACAAAAAAGAAGTATTTTTTAAAACTCGGAAGCACTTTTGCAGTCAAGTGCCGTCGAACAGTCGTTTAACTTGCAGACACACCAATTTTGATTTGACACAAGCACACAAGCCACAAAGGCCAGTTGCAGAAGGTAGTGGGGAAAAAAAAACTTAAGGAATTGGGAAAATTTTCAACGATTTTTTGGGCTTCTTTCTTGGCAACGACTACACAACGGCTACATTTTTTCAAGGTTTGGGCGCTTAAAGCAAAATAAATTCTGGTAACCCTGGATAGACGGCAAATTTTTCGCTTCTAAAACTCTTCTCTTCTCTTCTTTTTCTGTAATAAAATCGTTTATCTGTTTGAATGAGAATCACATTTTGGTAACACAACACATCACGTTAAACTGCTCACCCACTGTTTTGATTTTCGCAAAAATAAACAAGTTTGCTTCTTCTTGTTGTACGCTGGGAACTTAACTGCTCCTGGGCGCGTATACAATCTTATTACAACCACTCCGTATGAATTTCGCAGACATAACAAAGAGCTTAATGGAGCTACATTTGGTCTTTATTTTATCAGAATTAACCAACCTATTCAGAGGACATACGATTTAAAAAAAAATTTAGCCAGGAGTGCTTCTAAACGGTCAACGATCTAGGGTTTTGATCGGTTCAAACCATTGCTTTGTTGGCCGAAGATTATAACCCCACTTTCGGGCTTACGTGTCCCCTTACCATTAGGAAAGCCAAAATGAATTCGCCTTAATTCTCCATCAAAACATTAACCCATTCAGAGCAATGTCCTTGGTAAGTTTAAACGACTTCCTTATAGAAACATAAAAACTAAATTAAAACAATAAATTCCTTAAAAGCCATAAAGAGCAAACGGAAATATTCGCTCCCGTAATGACGCGATCATATGCGCATAAACAGCCCTTTTGCACTCCCTTGAAGACCCTTCCACTATACAAGGGTGGCTCTGTGTAAAAAAAGCCAATTTGTATCCATTAGGCGCTATCGGAGTAACGCTAAAAAGGCATTCATAAAATTTCTACTTATTAACATTTCGCCGCACGCAATAAGGATTAGACGGACTGCAATGTTGGAAGTAGAGTCCTCTTGTCCTAATACATCCAACAAGGACTTTAGCGGAATTAATTTCATAGTTTCCATTGTTAGGCTATGGGCTATGCACACAAACGTTCCATTTCGAATGTGAAAATTTGTTCACTTTTTCGAACTGTAAAGGAGGGTCCGACGCAAATTTGCATATCTGAAACTGAGTGCCAAGCGCTTTGTGGAGTTGTTTCACGTTTGCCCATTTATTTTAGTAGTTTTTACGAGCATGCTAGTAATTAGCGCTTGTATTTTGTTTTTCCAGCCAACTCTTATCGTGATTGGCGTGGAAACTGTATACGCATGTTGATGTTTGAGTGCGAAAGTAAGGCGAATTTATCTGGACAGATTTTTTCGAAATGGAAAACAAATGGACTAATTTATTCCGATCTGCTATACGGTTGTTTTGTTGTCACGTTAGGGTATTACACTTAAAAAAAAATACACAAATGTGTAAGATTCAATCGCATGAGTGTCAAATAATTGGTCCGAAGGTTGAAGTCTTTTGACAAGTAATTGGACATAAAAACCGATTGTATGGTGTCGTTGCAGGAAGTTACGGTGGGACTCGGTAAAAACGAAACGAAAGTAATCGTGCGAAAGTGAAAATTTTCTTCATGTACCTAATTCATTTCGTTTTTTGTCTTCCCATTGGTTTTAGCGATTAAGCAGCGACATAGTTTGAAGTGCATAGTTCTAGGCATTGACTTATTATATATGGACTGCTAGTGAAATGTCACTTCCATACAATCTCTACCCAGAAAATGACGCCAACATAACTAGCGCTCGTGGTTCAATGCGAAAAAGAAGTGAAACAAAATGACAACCATCTTGGATTTCTCTATAGAATGCTTGAGCCACCTATTGGGCGTGAGTGAAACGGTTGAAATTCAAATTGTTGCGGCATTGTTTACAATAGATGTCATCTCGAAATTTTGCTAGTTTAAATAATTAATAATAGATGGAACCAACAAAATTTTAATAAAAAATCGTTTTTCATTGTCCCATAAATTGCACAATTTTCGTATATTTATTTCGAAATAGTTGTTCTTCATTATTCATTTTAGAAATATGATGTAATAACACTTTAGCGTATATTTCAATCACATTTGTGATCAATAAATACTTATGATTATCAACAATATCACATTCAAGTACATGAGAATTTAATTCATCATATAAATAGCTTAGATCTATGTTTCTCAAAGTACTTACATCTGCAACGAAATGGAAACGTCTGATGTGAGTTTCCAATTTATTCCGCTCCGAACCACGAGAGCTAGCGCTTATGTTGGAACCAACGCGAAGTTGTCTACTAGCAGTCCATATATAATAACTCAATGGTTCTAGGATCATTCTCACAGTTCGAGAAGCTTTGCTTTCTGACACCACCGCTCGAATGTATTTTGTGCTTTACGAGTTCTGTATTTATTGTTTATGGTTTGATTCTAAATAATTTATTTTATTTTAATTTATCGCGTACTGAAAATCCTACTTTACTTTGCTTTGCTGAGATCGAAGCTCAAAAAAACACGCCTAATATCTTTCTCTGAATAAAGTTCGAGCACGTCGAGCATGTTATTTATGTTTAGTAAGTAAGACAGCTAAGTAATTTGTTCTATTTTAGTTTTTATTGGTCCAAATTAGTCATGTGAATTTTTTTTTACAGTTGACGTTTATGGAGGAGGTGCCGAAAACAAATTTATTCAGGAAAATCATGCCTACATACATACTCAGTTGACATTTTGAAGTGTCAAAATTCAAAATAAACCGCGCGACTACAAAAACGATTTGAGCTGAGGAGTAAGCGTTCGTATAGCTAGTCCAGACGAGTCTAGTTGACGTTTTACAGGAACTAGGTATCCGACAGTCCCCATACAGAGCGATTTATATGAAACACATTTGAGCACTAGCTTTCAGCTGTCACTACACAATATGTACACTATTTCTTTAGTATTTTCTTATCCTGCTTTACTTATTCCTTCCGACCTATACTACAGCTTTTTAACATGTTCTTTTTTTCCGTGCCAGCATTAGCATTTCTAAAAAGCAATCATATGGTTACCATGGGCATGTTCAAAAATAAAGTAACCTTAATGCGACTTGATTGGGTTGGACTAAAAGTACTTTTTCATTTAATTTGATTGGGAGGAATTAGAAATATCAACTTGTTGCAAGGCAAAACTTCAAGCATTTCATGCGCGGAGTGAAAAATAGTGAAAACGGAATTACGATTAACTATATCAATCAAGAGGGATGTTTGACTCCAAAGACAACACTCGCCCGCTTGCCTTCCACTCGTAATTGTTTTCCTATCTTAAACGCCATAACCTTATCTAAGAGCCCGCTCGTACCTAATTAGCCATACAAGTGCACCACGCATATCTGTCGTCCATATACCATTTCACAATTTCGAAGTTCCATCAAGTCTGGGTAGTGCAGCACCTTGCTCGCTCTTCTCTTAACGTATTTACATCCTCTCACACGCATGCAAGATGCAGCCCCTCCCAAGAGATCTACTCGCCTGATAAGGAACAAAACGCCAGGCGTTAATTTGTCTTTCTTTCACCGTGGCATACCTGCCTACACATTTAGAGTAGAATCTATACATGCATTCGTATATTTATCAAATATCTTAAAACGAGCGATTTTCCATTATGTATCCCTCTCGTGCTACATCCATCCCAAGATACTTTGATTAACAAGATAAGTCCACATCCATATATCTCGAAACACATGCCTCACTGTGTATCACCTTTTATCAAATTAGCCGACCAAAAACGATCAGGACGAAAATTATTACCCCAATTCATATCAGACTTACATGTAAAACGAATTTAAAATTTAAATAAAAAAAAAACCTCTCCATCGCATTGAGCGACGGACGAACGAAGACGACAACCCGATCACATGGGTCGCGCGCGCGGACATCATCTCGGATCTCGCGCCTCGATCGTTCATCGTTCATCTTCCCACTCTCGGCTTATTTATGGGCAGCATTTAACTAAATTCTCATTCTATTGCTCAATTATGTCAGATATGGCCCGGGACACTTTCCTCTGGTTTATTGAATGCGTTGCAAAGTGATTAAACGTAAACCCTGTGTGAATGGCTCTCGAGTGTGTGTCGAGGGCAATTAAATTTGTAACAAAAACAAAGAGGAAAACCGAAAACACCAAGCCGAAGAGGGTCTCTTAAGTGCTTTGGAGCGACTACGACGACGACGACGATGACCAGGGTGGAGGTTCCAATGCATATATGCCGCAGAGCATGTGGCATACGGTTCCGACCGACAACGTCGACGGTCCCAAAGGAAGCTGGGCCATCGGTGTAAATCTTCTTCAAATGAGTGACTAAACGATCCGACAACAGGCTCTACTAAATAATTTCAGGTTCGTATGGCACAAGAGGTTAGCCGATGGGGCCGACCGGTCTCTCTTGGAGCTGGGTGTTGAATTCCCCGCTTAATGATCGTTCTAAATGAACAAACCTTTTAATTTGCTTGTTTCTAAATTTGTTATCTGGGGCCGTTGATGGTGGTTGTGATGGTCGGTGGTGCGCTCTGCAAAGGACGCCAAAGCAAACAAAAAATTCAATAACCCGAACCGTATGTTGGGTGATTGCAATATATCACGTTGGTGAGCTACGGTCGGTTAGTACTCGTATGTATGCGTTCTCGTATATGAAGCGACGACCTCGAGTATTACACTTCCAGGATATACTGACAATCGATGAAAATCCGCACCAAAAACAACAAAGGATATTTCATTAACTTTCTTTTCCTTTCGACTTGCTTTTTTAACAATATTTTTTATGCAAATAGTTATGGCTACAAAAATGGTGGAATTATTATTTACTCACATTGAAACCACTTTGTTTGTTTTAACTTCAAAAAGCAATACGAAAGTGCAAACACGTTTAACATACCTCGGACATCGAGGCTGGAACTGATCATAATAGGTACTAAATACCGGAATTACAACTCCCAAAAAAAAACTCCCTATTTCATACTTTTCGCATTAGAATAAAAATGTTAAAATATAGTCATGCTCCTAATTTTCGTACAATCTACCTATGCTTCAAATTTCAACTTCTTAGGACTAATGCGCTCCAAGTTATCTGACAGAAGGACAGTTCACCATAATAAGAAACTAGTTTTTATTTAAGAGGGATGGTAACACTGATTAGAAATAAATATATTCACTAACTAAATAATATTTGGCGAAATTTAATTTGCGTCGTTTTCCTAATGTTCTGATTATATTATTCGACAGCTAATGTTTGACATTAGAGCGACATGGCTTTTCGACAGCCCGCTCTATCATTTTTTGATGTCATTTGATGCATTATTCACGTTTTTAAAATACTGTGGTGTTAAACTGCTAGTAAGGCGGTTGGTTACTTTTTATAAAGCTCTGTTAACTTTTATGCATTTATGCATTTGACTGTTTTCCAAGACCTACTAGACGACATCGAGTAAAATAAAGAAAGCGAACGACAACTGAAAGAATTTTAGATATTATACATTTTTGATAATGCACTAAAAATGTTTGAGAGCTACTATAAGCTAAACTCACTAATACTATGTTCCCACCAACGTAATTAGCCAAAGTGATTTATGAATCACGAAAGGCGTCTCCACCAAACTTTACGTGATTTAGTGTGACATTTTTGTCAACTTTGGCATTAGGTGTCCAACTTTCAATATTGTAAGACAGTTCTTTTTTTTTTTTGTTTATGTTTTCTTGCCATACCTGCCAAGAATAAAATAATTTTTGATTGCATGTAATTAATAAAAATATCAACAACGCACCGAAACACGAACAGAATTAGAAAATTGAATTTGAAATAATTTTGTTGACAGTTTTTTTTTTGTTTTTTGTTTGCTGAATAAAGTGCTAACAGTTAAAGTTAATAACAGGTATGTTTGTTTTTTTTTTGTGTGTGTGTTTTCGATGACAGATACGCAATTAAAATTTAAACATGTATAAATCACGTAGATATTAATCACGAAAATGTATGATAAATCACGTAATTTATGAGATGATTCAGGTAAATCAAGTTGATTTAGCTAAATCACGTTGGTGGGAACATGGTATAAAGCAAATAAAGAAATCTCATTCCGGTTAATGAAAAGTACGTATTTTGACATTTAATGTCCAGAAAAAAAACTAACGAAAAACTAATAACCAGGTATAACTTTTTACACTCCTGTTTAGTTCGAGTAGCTTGCTATTAAATTAAGAGTGAGCTACAATGTTGAACAAAAAGTACTAAATCGCAAATCAATCCGTTCTAATTAAAAAAAAAGTATTTAATTTTCACATATTTCTCCCTGTTGCAAATAGGGTTTGTCAAACTTTAATAAACCGTTCTAAGCATCTCATGTCAAATGCTTGAAGAACTGTCATCAACTTTAAAGTTTTAATTGTTTATAAGTCAAGGAGAAGAAAATTATGAAAATACGAAGGAACGCGAAATCGATTTCCCTATTACTTTTTAATTTTTTTTTAAGTACTCAGCACGTTTGATTTTTGATTTTTTATATAATCACATTCAAAAATGTTGAATGTGATTATTTATCATTTTTAAAGTTAAATAAAGAGTGAACTACGAATGTTAAACAGAAAGTACTAAACCGCAAATCAATCCATTGTAATTAAAAAAAAGTTAATTAATTAATTTTCACTGTCGCAAATAGTGTTTAATAATAGTGTTTAATAAACCTTTCTAAGCATCTCATGTCAAATGCTTCAAGACCTGTCATCAACTTCAAAGTTTGAATTATTTATAAGTCGACGAGAAGAAAATTATGAAAATACAAAGGAACGTAAAATCGATTTCTCTTTTATTTTCTTATTTTTTTTTTACGTACTCAGCACGTTTTTGACCAATGTTGTTACAATTTCACGTTTGCAAGCGAGCATTCGAAGGAATCTTGTGTCATTTAGATGATATGTACCTACTAAAGTGTCAACAATATTTGCATTAGTATATATTTACATAGCGAATAAAAATTTGTTGATCCAAGATCGATGGCGGGAATAACTCGTATCAAGTTAAAAAAAGTCTGACAGGTGACAGCTGTCTTACTTGATGTGTCTAATGGCGTTTTCGATTGAAGATCCGAGAGAATTGCCCCGAAGTTCAGAATTGCTCTTTTCAATGAAATTCGTTGGAGCACTTTTGTATTAGTGGTAGACACCATATGAGAGATTTGGTTTTCTGTTTTTTTTTGTTTTCTGCAGTAATAAATACAGCCAAATCAATATATTTCAATTTTAGTTTACATTTTGCACGCATAATTGTATATTTTCGGATCACAAAGAAAAAAATCTGTTTCTAATAACACAACAAACACTTCAATCTGACATTTTGTTAGTATGTGTTGGTGAGTTCAGGGCAATTCTGTAAAAATATTCCGGACACTTCTGTCGTGTTAGTGCACTTTTTTTTTCAATGAAACATAGAATACATAGAAAGAGCACTTCTAGAATTGCTCTTTTCATAGAAAGGGCAATTCTTTTCTTCAATCGAAAACGCCATAAGTTTTGATTGGCTTAGATCTGTCACATGAATAGCTTTTTGAGTTGACGTTTTTGGATGGGTAGCCGACGAATCTAAAAAAAAAGTCAAAAAATTCCTGACGGAGTACTAAGTTGACAGTTCGTCTATGTGGCTGACGTAGAAAAAGTGCCGTGTTAGCGACCAATTTAGTTTTTACATTCAGGTTACATATAGTTAAGAACAATTTAGTCGACTTATAACAGGAGTTTTTGAATGTGCACACTATTTTGCTGACAACGTGTATATTATTTGTGCTTTTGGGAAATGGGAACGATTAACATTGATAGCGGTCCATTCAAACGTGCTGCTCACGAATGGATCTTTTATCTGAAAAAACGTCAAATTTATACTGCTGTCAAGTAGCATATCGTTATTTAAGAAGGAAAATACGGCAGTTGAACTGTTTCGACTAAATTAAAATAAAGTTTTGTCATATTTTCTAAGAAACTGGATTTTGAATAAAAATGTAGCACCTAACACGTAATGATTGCCATTTTGGTCATGACATTTGACATGAATATATTCGTACATTGGCCTAGGCTGACTGCCCTTCAAAGTTGGACTCTCATCGCAAAAATATTGTTGGTATTAAACTGGGACTGTTTTCGAATGCATAAAAGATTCATCGAGAGAACCCTCGATGCACCCTGTAATTTTCTGGCTTGTTTCATCAGTTAAAGCAACTTTTTGTCCATCCTGTATAGGTCTCATCTTTCGACCATGGGCAAAATGTTATTATTTGGCAAACAGTAAATAAACTTAGTTTCACAACCACAGTCGGATATAAATATAATTAAAGGGTGGTCCAACTTTGACTGGAAAAATTGTAAAAATATAAATACCTATATCATTTTTTTATTTGTTGGTTGTCTGGTCAAAGTATTAGTCTTATTATCTAATATAATTTTACATCACAATCGATGCAGCCATTCACTTGAAACGACCACTTTACTACTTCAGTGAATTTTGTTTACTAGTTAAAAATAATGTTTCACTACGTCAAACCATATACAGCATAATGGGTCATAAATTCGTTTTATGAATTCACATTCCTATAGAAACTATACGGCATCTACTGATGTGCGTATCTAAACAGAAAAGTCCCTCAACATACCAATAACATTAAAAAAAATAGATCACGGAATCTAACATCAATCAACTGAGTATGGACAGCATTTTGTTGAAAAGCATGGTCTGTGTCACAAAACACCATTTAGGCTAGTGTGCCTTTTTCGTTAAATTTTAATCTAAACGTCATCGTTCTCTACAACTTCAACAGAATGGTCCTCCTAATTAAAGTGTTATACTGTCTGTTCAACTCGTAAAGTAAAACATTTGACTCTAATCAGCTCATAGTTGAAGCCATAATCGATACTGCTCCGAAATTGATTGACTCCCTCCTTTCTCAATTATCAAACCAATTAAGAGAAGTTCCCGTGCCGACCATAGCCTTATCCGCAGCTAACTTCGTACTAATCATCTTCTGAAGTAGTAAATCACATTAAAAATATCCTCATGCATTCGATTAAAATGCCATTATACGACTGGGAATGAGATAAATAATTTGATTCCTCAAATTGTGGTTTTCCCTTAAAAGCCAAAGTCGTAAATCGTATTGAACGACTACACGACTTCGACTGTTAATATAGCTGCGAGCAACTCGGGAAGGAAGGTATATGCATTTTCATACGATGCAAACACCATCAAGCGCCACATTTACCGATAGAGACGCGGTGATGCGTTCTCTCACCTGTTTTCCCATCGCGTTACCCATCAGCGACACCTTTGTGACCGCAGTTGTCGACACTTTGGATTCGATTCGAGGAGCGGTGCACCTTTTTCGGCTGAGCCATAAATCTCATCACATTAAATGTGTTTTATTAGAGGCTGTGAACCGAGTTCTTAGGTTGACAGAGGACACCACCTTTTGTCTCGTAATGACCTGCAAAAGTGAGGTATAGAGTGTGCTATATATTTTTGTTGACAAAGATTGGAGTGTCAAAACGTTTTGTTGCGGGTTAGAGGAAATTCTCGTTAGTCTTTGAATTAATTTGCGTAGCATGAGCGATATAAAAAATATATCGTACTCAGCTGTTTGATAAAATTATTATTTAGTAAATTCTCACAAAGGTTATATAATAGGTTCGTTCGCGTACGCGGTTTGAAACGATCGAAATCGATCGCAATCGCACAAAGTCTATGCACGTACTCATCAAATATGACAGAAAAAGAGAAAATTTGAAAAATATCGAGTAACGAGCAGTTCCTCTCTTGGCTCGAAACAGCTCAGAGAATTTCAACCGGCAAGTACAAAATGTCAAATGCGCAAAATTGACAGGAAAAAAAATTTAAAGTCCGTTTTAAAAATCAATTGTACACAAAAATAAAATATCTAAAAATAAAGAAAAATCGGTGGAGTGGTGGTCGAATGTTCTCCTTGAACTTTTGTTGCAAAAAGGTAAGTTATAAATTTATTCGTGATGTGGATTAGATTTCAAAGATGTAAGTGGCTCAAAGTAGCTCGAAGTGTATGCACGTACTTTGGAGTATATTTTCAGCTTTCTGAGAGTTTCGCTCAATTTTTTGAGTTTGACAGTTGTTTAGTGCTTGGCTCGTGAAAGTATGCGAATGGACCTAATATTCTGATTAAAAATTACAGGAAAAATGAAGATCGGCAAAGTAACGAGTAACGAGTAGTTCCCATATTGGCTTTAAAGAGCTGAGTATTTTGTTTGGGTTGTACTGTGGCAAATTTGTCAAATGCAATAACAAGTAGTGTGGCTTAAAATTTGGAATTTGACAGGTTTTAAGTGATTTGCTCAGAAAAATAGAAGAATGGGGACGTTCGGAGTTCAGTAAGTTTAGTAAGTCTGACAGCTGACTGACTTTACGTATACCTATCAGTTTTTATTGGCTCAGATTTATCATGTGAACTATTTGTTTTTTTCAGTTGACGTTTATGGAGGGGCAGCCGTCAAATCTAGTAGAGAAAATCCTCCCTTCATACTCAGTTGACATTTCAAAGGGTCAAACTTAAAAATAAACCGCAAGAATACAACAACAATTCAAGTTGACTAGTCAAGGCGTTCGTATAGCTGGTCTAGACAAATCTAGTTGACGTTTAACATGAACTAGGTATCCGAATGTCTCCAGCATGTGACTAGCGAATGGATGCAATATTAACAACCTCCACTTTTCACTCATACACCCCCGAATCAGCGGGTAAACATAACCTTTAAATTTACAGAAGAATAGTCCATCACCAGTGTCATTCTGAAGTATTCTAAATTTCAAACAGGACTACTTTCAGTTCACTTAATGTGTTTGATGTATTTGACAGAAGCCATATACGTCTATGCAGGGCCGGACCAACCATATTTGCAAGATGTGCAAATGCACAGGGCGCCAAGTTCTGGGAGCGCATTGCTAGGACATTGCTAGGAAAGGAAAATTTATTTTATCTTCCGCGAACAAATACCGCCATTTTCATATTAAACAAAATGCTTGTTCGAATAAGTCCAAAATAAAAACATCCATCACACATGTGCTGAATTATTTCTTGCACATTAACTCACATCACTTCCAACTTCAAGGAGAATCCAACTCAAAATACCTCAATAAGAAAAAACTCATTGAAAGTCTTCCTCCTGGGTGATGTGGAAAAGACTTATGCATGTGTGTAAATATGAAAAAAGGGCGCTTTCTGTAAATCTTGCACAGGGCGCTAGTTCGACTGGAGCCAGCACTGCGTCTATGTATGCAAGTCCGATAGCTATATCTTAAAATTCATTGATTGTGATCAACTCAGGCTATTTGCATGTCCAGAGAAATAATAATAAAACGCAAACAATTTATTGCTTTATGAGGAATTAAGTAAACACATTAAATCGAAACATAACGCCTACGGAACCGAAACTCCGTCCGACCGCTAACATACCAAACATCCCTACCATACCTATAAAGCTCGCATGCAAATGAGGACATGCCAAAATATCAGATTAACATTTCAAAGTCTTGACCAACAAAATTTCTGCTGTTGACATGAAAGGCCGTTTTAGCCGATAGCCAGACTGAGAGTGAGTACATGACATGTAAAGAAATAATTTTGCGATTTAGGGTGGCTTTTGTTTGTGGCTGCCTGTAAAGGGGAGTCGCATTTTCCCCGGTCAAGTTGGATAAGCGACAGAATATCATAAAGCAAAGTGTTGGGAAATTTGCAAATAGCACGCTCTCACGTTTCGGTTGACCGATACGATTATGGTGCCAATTCAACTTATTATTATTATTATATTATATACTTTACTAATAAGTAATAAATTACATTATTAATATAAAACAAACAGCACTAGCTACCAGGGCTTTAAGCTGGGCCAATTAAATTGTGCCCTATAGTAATAGACCATTTGCAGCTGATTAGTTTCGACTATTGCAATCGATGATAACTTCCTAATTGTAACGTAACCTCTAACCTAATTCTCTACGGCATTTATTTTCATTCGACTAAGACTTTCGCGCATCGGCATTTTTTGTAGGTCCAAATTTGTGTGTGCTCTAATTTGCATACGTACCTACACGGTATCCAACTAAGTTACGTATCGACATGAGTGCGGCCATTTAAACCTTCTAATTGTACAGTGCTAAACTCTGTTCATTGTAATTTACCCCATAAAATAGGCAACAAAATATGAAATTGCCTCATGGTTTATTGTATAGCAGGACATCGCATGCCAGAAGGACATTTCAAGGGTAAAAAATCCAGCGCACACAACGCAGTTGAATTCACCATGAAAGCGCTTAGCATTATTAACAAAAATTAACGTTCGCTTGTATAATTACGACAATTATATAACGAATGCAATTATTTTATAAAAACAAACCTTCAGCGCGAATGGCAAAAGAAAATAAATTAAACAGCAAGAGGCGATTATGGGCTACCATTCTCTGTATAAACTGAAAGAAAGGACTTCTCACACGAAACTGTTGGCAAATAGCTCATGTCACACAAGGCCTGTCCGTGCGAACCTATAGGTGAGTAAGTAACATACCTAACGTATATTTAAGGATACCCGGTTATGTATGAAAAATAACGAACAACAACACGGATGTCATGTTGTTGATTCGAGTGGAAAGTTTAGCGAATATGATTGTTATCGGCCGATTAAGTGTGAGATGGGGGTGACGAACATTTTGCTGTATTCTTTTAGTTGCACGATTGCAGTGTTGCCATTGTGGGGAGGGGGTAGTTTAATTTTTATAGGATAAAGTGATTGTAGTTCAATTCGAGAGACAGCAGTACCCGATCTTGATCCTCCCACTGCCAAGATCGATTATCTATTGAAAAATCGATTGTCGATTACTGATTCTTTAATTTCAACGAGCACCGCCCTAAATTTTATAAGCAACCCTAAATCTGCATAGCCATTGATGAATAGATTTTCTGAGCTGTTAGCTTACGATTGGTCGGTGAATACCGGCCTTAAGGACAAAGCAATTCTGCTGACGTTTCTGATAACTAGTCGATTTTGTTTTGCAAAACCAAACCAAAAATCAACTGGTTTTTGGGAATTTCGTGAGGCGTTTTTCTACAGTTTCTTGAATGCATTTTTCCGGTTTCTTTTTTTTTAGTGTTTCATGGGTCATTTTCCAAGCGTTTTTTGAAGTGGTTTTGGTTAATTTTTTTGGAGTTTTTTGAGGCATACCTCAGGTGTTCTTTGGGCGGTTTGCAGCGTTTTTGGAAGTTCTTGGGTTGTTCATGTATTTTTGGGCAGCATTTATGGGATACATTTTTCGGGTCATTTTGCCTGGGGTTTCCTTAGCCCGTATGACACTACATTTTTTTTTGCATTTTTTCTGCTTTCAAAATGAAACTAGAGCAGTACGAAAAATTAGAACGAAAATTCCCGATAGGAGTGAGTGCGTACTCACCAACTTTATTATGTAGAAACATAAAAAAATGCATTAAAAATGTATTCAAATCACTTCTTTTGACATTTCATGATTATTTGAAAATAAATTCTATTGAAAATTTGCGGTTGCTTTGCAAACAATTGCTACACCTTTCGTAATTCACTTTTAGTTTCTTTTACACACCGCTGACTTTTCGACATTATAAAAATGAGGAAAAAATGTAGTGTCATACGGGCTTTAGGCAGCGTTTAGTGTGTTTCTTGGGCGTTATTCGGCCGTTTTGTGAGGCGTTCTTGGTTCCGTTTTATCGGCGTGTTTTGGGGATGTTTTTCAAAATGTTTTTTTAGTCCTTTTTCGGAACGTTCTGTCGGTCGTGCTTTGGATTACTTGCTGAAGCGTTACTCGTGGTTACTTTTAGGTAATCTTTCAGATTTTTTTTGGTGCGGTTTTCGGTTTTTTTTTGAAGCGTTTTTGTGCTGTTTTCTTCACTTTTTTCGGGGAGTTTTTGATTACTTTTTTTGGCTTTTAGGGAAGTTTCCTTAGGCTGTCTTTGGTGCATTTTCTGGGCATTCTTCTGCAATTTTGTGGGATATATGTAGGCGCCGTTTTCGAGTTTAAATAGCATCTAAGCAAGTTTTTCAAATATTTTCAAATATCCAGACGTTGTCAAACCGATCTATGCTGGGGATTTAGCTGGCTATACTTGTCGCTTTTAAAACGTCAAATGCCATTCGAAAAGCAATTAAAAAGACCTATCAATGAAAACAATAAATTTTTAAATTAAAACGAAAAAAAAAAATTTTATTTCGAAAATTTCCTACTTTTTGTCCACTACCAACAGCAACACCGTTGTGAATGAATAAGAACTGCGTTTCAGCGATTGCCTGCGATAGGTTTTAAAACCAACTTAAAAATGTGTATACGGGTGAGACGCAATATTGCCTTTAGCAGTTTACTATTCCTTTAGGCACGATCTTTACCTGGGTATATGTCACATGTACTGCACATGCGAATATGATTGAAACAGTGTTAGTGTTATGCAAGGACTATTATACCATTTGTGGTGTGTTGAACGCACGCAAACTCAATTACTTGCATTGTAGGTTTAAAAAAACCGCCCGCTCAAATGATTGCGGCATGAAAGTATTTATTAGATTGCGTTTTTCCGTTTTGCAGTTATGAAATGCCCGTTATTCGTTACGTTGTACAACTATTGCCGTCAATTGTCGTTGCCGTCTAAACCAAGAGCCAGCGTCAGCTCAAGTGAACAATTTGTGGGCGCTTTTAGTGGTCGGACTTTGAATGTTTTCCGGGCACTGTTCATGCACCATACGTGTGCATGTATGAGCGCGGAAAAAAATCCACGTACAAGCCTTTCATGCAGAGGGAACATAAAATATTCCTGGCTGATTTTACGTTTTGTTATCGAGGGTTTTAGAGTACAATTTTGTAATTGCACCTCTTAGAATCATGACGGTATAACAGTATAATTGATTGCCCTATTTTGAGCTGATTTGCACAGTTGACATGCCATTTAAAGGAGAGAGGAAAAACAGAACCAAATCGCATGCGGGGACAGCTGTGAAAGGAGCTGGAGAGAGTACCTATATTTGGTGGCTGTAATTGCAGTTATGTGGTTAAAGGTTTGTCATTGTTTTTTTTTATAATTTGGTGGACAATTAGACTAATATGTAGATTTGACGAGTTTTTCTTTTGTTTTTAACTTTTACCGGTAATTCGTAGATAGAGAACAGGATGCTCAGGACTTCTACAAGTTTATGTCAGATTGTCGGTTTTTGTAGGAATTTAGATTTAAAGCCGTGGGTCTCAATAGCTCTCAAGTCTTGGCCATACCTTCCTGCTTCCTCACCTGTTTTAAAATCTGCGTCGTCAATATCTTTAAAGTCTCAAAAAAGCAAATCGTTCAGACGACCTGCGCCTACTACACAGGAAGCGATATATTTGTTAAATAAAATCCGCCCATCTAACCCCTACTCCTTAACTGGAAGCAATAATTCCCTACAAGCATATTTATTGCTAAAATCTCACCTAACCTCACTTAACAGCGAGGCCAAACGACAGTAAAAAATCGAAGAACCCAATTGCGTAACAGTGTTCAATTAAGAACTTAAACGTTAGATAAATAATGACCTCAACCATTTAGATAAAAACAAATTGCGTTCACAAATCACACCGCGCACACAATTCACATTTCGCCAGAAATGTATGCATATAAATTCGCTTGTCTGTTTCAAATTTATGTATTACCTACACCACTTTATTGAATTATTTATCATCGCAGACTTAAATGGAAATTTCATCCGAAATATTGCACAAACGAAAGAGTAGGTATAGGTACATTATCATAAACATCGCATGCGAGGCGTCCGTCTAATCTCTCAGTTAAATTGAAACATTCAAATAAAATTAACGAAAGAACCCCCAAAAAGACGAAGTAAAATGAATATAAAAACCCACTTACAGTTATGGGCGTTAATCGAACACTAATTTGAGCCGATACATATTTTAGCACCCAATTAATTTGCGCGACATTCAACAAATGGCCGATCACAAATTCCCTAATTTGAATATCTTTCGCCCGGCCAACAAACAGCTATCTTGTCGAACATAAATTGGAGCTGTTTAGTTTGACAAACATATTGGGTTGTGAATTTAAGTTTTGTATTTTTCTTCTCTCTTTTGATTTAAATTTAAGTAATAATTATGCTAACACCAAGAGAGATTGAGAACTGGGTGTGGGTACAGCTGAGGGAACTTAATGAGCCGAACTGATTGTTATTTAACCATTCGAATAAATTATGAAAAAAACCTGGACCTGTTCGGTTTGTGGTTGAATCTTGAAATATTTATCCGTCATGGGTGTCTAATCTTCGTGGTGGTGTTCATGATGATTGGATTTGGAAATTGGGTATTTAAATCTAGTTTGTTCGATAAATTTGAGTTTGGGCAGTATTTACTGTCAAAATTGATTTACCTATACTGGTGAGTTGATACAAATTGCTTTAAATACGTATGCTCAGTCTGCTGATTCACGCCAGGGATGGAAAAGTCGATACAATTTTATCGAATTCGATACAAATGAGTTTGCTCGAGTACTAAAGTACAATTTGCCTTAATTCGATACAATTTATCCACCTGTATGTTTCAAATTCTCTTGCAATTTGTAAGAAAACAATTAAAATCATCAAAAGAAAAATAATATTCAAAATCTCTTCCTAAATTTGATAGAGTATTTTACATCAGAAGCAGTTGTATCCAGGAAAATCCAGTTTTATATTAAATTTTGTTTTTGAATTTTTTCCTAATGAAAAAAAGAATATTTAACAAATTAACAATGTTAAAAAATTCAGCAATTTAAATATTATTCAATTTCAGAATTTTGAGCTGAAGTAAATTTAATTAAAAACGAGTCTAATGAGCTAATGTTTGAAAATAGTTATCAAGCCGTTCTCGGTATTCCTCATCAGCAAATGCCGAAAGGATTTTTTCTTACCAGACATTAATAAAGTCCAAATGTCGAAACCGACTTCAAGTCGACACTTGCTGGGCTTTGATTGAAACAAACAATTTGATTAGAAACTCATCCTGTTCTGAGTTTCAAGTTCAGGGCAATATTTTGAAGATGAATGTGCAAATTGAGAGTATACTTAAACCCTGAAGAGCTCATAGATTAAAAATATAAACAATTTTTTTGTAGGTATGTATAGCTTGGCTATGAAGTCATTAATATTTCTTTATGTTAATGTTTTGTTAATTAATTTTTGTTTATGTTTTTGAAAATTAAATATTTTGAATTCACTTCTGTATACGAAAAAATGTTTTCAATACAACTGACTCCATTTCAGTATCTTACAACAGTTTTCAGTACAAATCGGAAATGGCATTTTCCATCCCTGATTCACGCAGGCAACGCTGTCTTCTAAATTTGAATTTAAGTGATGCCAGACTTTATGCTACAAACTTCCCAAATCAATGACGAAAAAGACCACGCCGTTGTTGGAAAATGCGCTCTCTCTCGGTCAAACACTGATAAAATAGCAGACACCAACCCAAACAGTTTTGAATACAGAAATGATACAGGGCCAGGACCAGTTCCTTGTTTGACAATTTAATTTTGAACAGTTTTTTATTTTTTGAGAATTAAGTTTGACATTTCTTAATAAACGTAATTCAATAAACAGATTCAAGTGGGTTGCTCCAGAATTTGGTTATGTTTTCTTGCTATTAGCATTACACTACAAAAAAAAAAATACAAAAATATATTCAGGAATTAAAAATGGCCTTTTTTTATGTTGGGTGCTATGAAAATACCCTTTCGATCCTTTAGCTTATTTTGAGATGCGAAATAATAATATGCGAAATGGGTAATTACCCACAATCTGGTATCACTAATGCATTACGAATTTTATTCAGCAAGTTATGGGACATGGGAAATTGGGAACAGGAATAGATGATTTAAAATCTGAATAAAAAGAGCGAATTATGAAAATAACGAGTAGCGAGTATTTATACTTTTCTTAATATCTGAAAAATTTTATGCTTTGCAGTACATTTCCAAGCCAAACACGAAAGTCAAATTGAGTGATAAATGGAAAAAAGTACAAAGGACTGGATAACAATGGTTTTAAGGCAAAAAGAGACGAATATTTTGTGAAATCATTATATTTGAAGTACAGTTCATTTCGCAGCAATAAAATTCTGAGAATATAAAATTTTGAAGATCGGGAGACATTTTTCGCTGATAAACAAAATTATTATAAACGACAGGAACGGTTTTTGTAAACAAAAGACTTATGAAATTTTATAAAACATTAAAGGCAAGTTGTTGCTCTATTCTCACTTTAATGACTTAACCATCTCTGTCGACTGCTTATTTAAAAAAATTACTTTAACATATTTACGTAGATATGTGCCCCTGCAACTGAGCCCTAGGTGTTAACTCTTAACTATCTGCACCCCAAAAGTCGGCCGGTCTTACTTTGAAAATCAGAATAAAATAAGTAAAAGCCCTATCGAACGTCTATGACAAGGACCGAACTATCTACTCAGAAAACCGCTAGACAAACGCGTAATCCGAAGGGAATGTTTCACGATGGTTGCTATATTTAATTAGAAAAAAAATGAAGTAGGAGGTCTTGGTATTTCTGTCGACCTGTCACTTATTGACGGCCGTTATTGTACTTAGTTTGGTGCCAAAGGAGAATAATTCAAAATGTGAAACAACACCAACAGCATTTATTGATAAAAAATTAAAAAAAAGTGACACTCAAAACGCCCACCAGTACCAAAATTAGGCTTCCCTTTTCCGCACCATTCAATGTGCGTTCTAAACAAATACCTACTCGTAGTCACCCAATTTAAGGAATTAGCCTCATTTTGCACAATTTGAAACGTAAGAACAACCTCTCCTAATCCGTGTAATTATCGATCGTTTATAATGCAATTAGGACCATCGACTCGAAGACAAAGGCGGCTAACCTCGTGTAAGTAATTTGTAGCCGGCTTTTAACAGCGTTTCCATTTCGAAACAATGTGATGCCAATAAAAACCCGAACGCAGCACCACTAACATACAGCGCCGCCGCCGCGTCGTCGCTTGGTTTGATGGGGCAGGTGATGATTCAACTGCTAAACACTTTGGCAATAGGCTGTGTAATAAAATTAATTCCGATCCAAGGAGCGCCACGATGCCAAAAAGACCCAGGGAACAAGGGAGCGCGCGCGGATGAGTGACAATCTCGAGTTTCAGCATAATATACAACGATGACGATGATGGGGCGATGTATGTGGTGGACGGTCGACCAAAGCAATTTATTTTATCGCCTGAATCGAACTTGTTACTTGTTCCCAAAGGCACACTAAACAGGACGAAGCCATAAAAACGCTGTTCATTGATAAACAGTCGTTTGCATATAAAGCTCTGGAGCGGAGCTATAGAGCTACAGCTAGTCACTCCAAGAGCGCATGGTTTTGTTCGCTTCTTTTTGTGTGGAATCATTTGGGACACGTTTCCGTAAATTTATAAATAAATTGTTGTCCTGGTATTGATGCTAATTTGTGGATTAGTTGCCTTGGGGTGTGCGGTCGCGGTGATGAAAGGAGAAGACCGGACGCTGTTAACAACTGTTTTATGGGAGAGATTTCCATGCGTTGTTTTTTTCTCTCTCTCTACTGGCAATGGGATAAGGTAAAGAGTCTGCAATTGTATTCGATACACAGGCCATTTAGATAAGGAAGCCGTTTGTGATGTCTAATTTGAGTTTTATGCAGATGATGATGATGAGGAGGTGTGCGAAGTGCTCTCCGAGGACCAGTCGATGTATCTGTTTCTGTAGTATCTTAATGGCGAATCAAAATGTTTGACATCTAGTTACCGGCCATTACCCGTATCTACTAATAATTTTATATTTCAATGCAGGAGCAAAGAGCCGCCTTACACGAGATAGCTTTGCAAAACAACGGGAGCAGTATCTGTTTAGCTTCTCACGAAATGGCAGATCGCAAATGTCAACGATTTAAAAATATCTTCATTCGAGTGCCAAGGTCCTGATGAGAGAAGCATTACTTAAGCGCACAGGTCCAGTTTAAACAAATATAGTACGAAATTTGTAGTTTTCGAGGCGGCAACACCTAAACGTCAGTTAATTTGTATGGGCTTTCGTAGATCATTGAAATAAGGAAACAGTTATTTTTCTAGGTAAAGGCTGTTCGTTCTTCCAGTGGGTTTTCCTGTTTAAAGTTTTGTGGCAACAGGATTAAAATTTGGTAAAATTTCCGAGGTGGGAGTGGGAAAAGTCTGATAGAGAGTAGTGGCATAGTGTGAGTTGTTGCATCCTCAAGAAAGGCCTTAGCCTTTGCGAATTTCTTCTTCCGACAAACAACGAGCAGTCTTATTCTAGTCGTATACATTCAGAGTCTAAATTTTGGGAAAATTTGTCAAGTTTTCTAAAACAAAAAAATACAGACTTCAGAAGTAAAAGTAAAACCCACATGGTTTGATGACTTCGTGAATATTGACTTTCCAATTGAGTACTGAAAAATTTCACAAATTTGTTATTTAGTCAAGTCAACAAAAAAATATTGTTAGTTCTTGTTTATAAGAAATAATTTTTCAATCCATAAATGGTGTTTTGTTTAATCAATAACAAGAATCGTTGATTGCAAATAAATTATATAACAGTTCTATCGTGTTTCTGAAATGAATAACTTGAGCAACTTAATTTATTTAAAAATACTTTTTACTAAAAACGGTGGAAAGAAATGGCGTTTACTTTGTTTGAAACAAATTATCAAATAGGCGCTTGAAATATAATATTTGGCTGGTGTACCGAACATCTGCTTGCCGGTATCAAAACTGCACATAGCAATTAAATATTGGGCCTCCATAAAGAAAAATAGATATTTTTTAAAATAAATGGCTTCAAAAAGTATTAAAACCTGTATTTGAATAGCTTGATAATCTATTTTTTTTTATAAATTATTATATTTTGGTGTATGATGCACAAACGTTTTTGGTAGGTACTTTTAGAAATACCTAGTTTAATTCTATTAAATAAAATGAATGAAATATTTGTTCGCTGAAGTATGCACGCAGCCGTAAAGTTTATTAAAAAAAGGCCCAAGCTCATTTTTCCAGCACATTTGATTTATTTTTAAAATTAACGGTGCATGCTATTTTATTAATTAAATATTATTAAATATAAAGCTTCGATCTCAGCAAAGTAAAGTAGAATTTTCAGTACGATATTACAACAACTATTGTGAGTCCTCGAAGTGTCAAGTAGAGCGTAGTTGTTGTAATTTCGTACTGAAAATCCTACTTTACTTTGCTTTGCTGAGATCGAAGTTCAAAAAAACAGGCCTAATGCTGCTTTTTTGTTTAAGTATTTCTCTCAGTAAGGGCGGACATAGAACCAGTGATGGAGATGGGACTTGAAAAAAGCGAAGCAGTGGTAGATAGCCTTAAGAAAGGTGGTAGGAAAGGGGTAGAAAACAAAATTTATTTATACCAATTAAATAGCAATAATAAAAACAAAAAAAAAACAGGGAAATAAAATAAACATAAATCAGTCATTTC
This sequence comes from Cheilosia variabilis, assembly GCA_951230905.1. NCBI lineage: Eukaryota > Metazoa > Arthropoda > Insecta > Diptera > Syrphidae > Cheilosia > Cheilosia variabilis. The sequence continues at coordinate 40,400,396 of OX579677.1, read as the reverse complement.
TTATTATTAATTTTAATTATTTTTAAATATTGATATTATTTAAAAATTTTAAAGTTTTAAAGGTATAAAAGAGAACTACAGAAAAAACGCCAAAAACTCACCATTAAACACGAAATACGTAAAAGTAAGCCGAGTAGGTATATAAGTTTCAGTTTAATACGATGATGAAAAATAAATATTATTAGCGAATAGCGATGAGTAAAAGGTGTTAGATTTCGAGTTAAGGTTGGTAGAATTTCCGAAAGTGTAAAAAGTGGTACAAATACCACTTAAGCGTAGAAGTCCCATCACTGCATAGAACGCCTCAACAGCATTACGAGATGCTTGTAGATGGGTGTAAGCTGTTAGTTCTGCACTTAAATTGTTGTAAGTTCTATAGACCTCTAGAAATAATAGTGATCAAATATTTGAAATATGAAACACTTCATTTAAAAGAACACCAGCATCTAATTTAATTTTAATTGATTGAATTCTTGTCTAGTCAATTCTACAAAACTGAAATCATGTCAACTAATTTCTTAAAAAAAAATTATAGTTCGAACCATCTGGAATTCGGCATAATTAAAAAAAATTCCAAACTTTGCACTTAGTAATTCGAGTTTTTTGCTGAGTGCTTTAACGTTAGGAAGTAAAAGAATTTATTTTAGAATCATTAGGGGGAAACAGTTTTACAATAAAAATGCTTACATTTCACTTCATAAAAAAATACTTAAATGCCAAATTTATTTTCTTTTGACAACTTTGAGCTTTTGACAGACTTTTTGAAGCAATGAACTCATTTTTCTTGTTCTAAATTAAAAGGAATTTACTAAAAAAAAAACCTGCTTTTCGCTGCCTTTCACCCGAGTTATTGACTATGAAAAAGGTTTTCAAGGTACATACACAAATCGTATCATTTTGAGAAGCTAAGCATAGGGTACATATATACAGACCTGTTGCGATAACTATTTACATAGATATTTATTTATTATTGGCCAATAACAGTTCACAAAATGCTCAAAAGTTCGACGAATAATTTGTAACCTTAACAAGGATTTACAAATAAAATTTTGATGATAAAATACAACAAATAAAAATCTTTTTCAATACGAAGAAATGTCGATTTCTTAATTTTTTTAAACTGAAAATCGTATTTTGTCAACATGACAAGTCGTTTCCTAATAAAAATCAATAAATAAATATTATTTATTTTAAAATTTATTTATTATAAAAATAAATAAATGAATACTATTTATCTATTTACTATAAAAATCCTTTTGATATAACATATAATTCGAAATGATAAAAATTAAAATTCCTCGTAGCAATTTTTTGATCAGTTTAACAAAATCCTTTTATTGGAATTGAACAACAATTTGTCAACATCGCAAGCTTTTTAATTTTCAGTATTATTTGCACTTATCATTTTTGCTTCCTCTGTATTAAACTTTCTATAAAAAAAAAAACAATTTCGAAAGTTTTTTGTGTTTCCTGAAAATTTTGGAAATTGGGGGTTTGACTGTTCGATGACGATATGAAATACTGCTTCGCTCTTCGATTTTGAAGAAACAATTTTCTCCTCACTGACCCTCACCGAAATTCGGGGCTTGAGCCTTTTTACTTAGAGTCGGTTAGATTCAACACTTAATGTACCTTTTAAGGATTAAAAAAAAAACAGAAGGTCACCATCCACTTCTTCTCACCTATCGTTCATAAAAATGCTGTTACCATCCAAAAATCAGGAACCTTTAAATCAGAAAAACAACCGATAACCTTGAGACTTATTTTAAAGGCGGATACAAAAGAATGTACACTTTCCTATTTTAAAACAAAAGAAGAGCAGTTACAAAACATGGATAAACTGTGAGAGACCCCCATCTTGATTTAGATCGTTATTTAGAAAATTGTTAAAACTCCAATCCCAGCTCGCTAATGAAAGTGTCTTTTATTTTCGAAATCAATTTTATTATATAATGTTGTCACATACCCAGTTTGAGTTTAATGGATCTGCTTAAGTTTATTCGTTAAAATAAAATATAAAAACCAAAATAAACTGAAACTGAAATTGCATTCATTAACAGCCCGTCGAGCAGTATAATTTAATTTCACAAGAAGAGGTCTCTTTGTTTAACTATATATATTCCTGAGAAACCTAGACGACATAACGACTTGACGGAGAACAGAAAGTTCGGGTGCGGACGCGCTTTTCCTTCCACATACCGTAATATCGAGCCCGAGTACACATCGCCTGTCATTTAAAATGCAATCAGTGTCGGTCGATCAGGAAAACTCAAGCCTATAGATTTCACCAGCCGCCCCAGACATCCGATATCTGGTAAAAGGTGTCAACTGTAGTGTTACCGGCTCGAGCTTAAAACTCTATCATTAGCCCTAAAGAAACCAATTTCGGGCTTCGAATTGAATTAATAACAAATTTGATGTCTTTTTAATACAGTCCACCAATAAATCTGAGCTGGACCCCATATAAAGTATACGCCCATAACATGCCCAGGCCCACATTGGGCATGGGCAGTGCGTGCGCGGATACCGCATGCCATCTTGCTCGCTCGCCTTGGACGCGTCGCGCGTCATCGTGATCGGCGCGGTGTAGTCAGTGTAGCCGGACGGACGCGTCACTTTTCGTCGTCGGCCGCTGCGACAGGGGCGCAATGTTTTCTCTCCTCTTTTTGATCTGGAGCGAGATAAGGCGCTTGAGCAGAACACATAAAAAGGAAATTAACTTATCACAAACTACGATCAGTTATTTTATTTGATTGTCCACAAAACACGACCATTATCCGAGGGCAGCAGTTTTGGATCGTTTTTATTCAGTGTCGCGTTTTTGTTGTTTCGTCTCGATGTTGGTTCCTTTTTGTTTTTGTTATTGGTTCGGTGTGGCTTTTGTGAGGTTTTATTGTTATTCGAAGCTGGGTCCAGGTGGTGGTGGTGTTTCAGTTCCTCGAGAGTGTGTGCTGCAAGATTTCGTTCCGACACAATGTCTGGTTGTTGTGCGCTCAATCCGCGGGAGACGCATCGCAGAGTGCGCCCTGCGTATACAGCGCTGGGTGCGTTGATTTCTTTTCCCCATTGCTGGGCCTCAGTCGTACCGGCACAACCGACGAACAAATTCAGGACAAGATAATAAAATGTATTTTAGTATGTATACGCAACGTCTAAATGGATATGGCAATGGGTGGAGTGTCAAGCTGGCGCGGCTTATGCGGAATTTGGGAATCAAGCGATTTAGGACACAAATTGTCCTGTATTTAGGTGGGTTTGCCGGCTTCAAAGAGTGTGAGCGAACGGAATCAGGAAGTTGGGAATGTATCAACATTTATCTTTTCATGTCAAACTCGTTTCGGCGAATATCTCCTTCCATCGCTCGAAAACTGTGTCAAATTTCAACTTGGATTTTCAGCAGTTAATTAGTTTTAGTTATCCACTTTCATTAAAAGAAAAGATAAAACGTTCATTAAAGTTGTACTTGCGTTTCACTTAATATCAGCCCTGCCTCAAAGCCGTCGAGTACTACAAATAGTTTTAATTTTGTAAAACGCAACTTTCCACACGGTAAGGTAGATCCATATTCAAAACAGCGAACCATTGAACTGATATTACTTCCCAAATTTGCATACAAGGCTCGCAAGGCCTAATAACTCCTGATATTAGCCACCGTTTATACGAAAATCCACACTCTTTTCCGGTTCTTAATAGCCGTCCAATACAGAGGAAAGGCGGCCTCTGTATTATTTCACCGCTCACTCGTGCAAATACCGGAAAACTCTAAATTGCACATTCTATTACCACGACCACGCGAAAGCAACTTCCTCCAAAAATTTGTAAGTATTAGCTTGGGCGCATATAAAGTATAGAAGTATACGGATATCGTACGGGCATGTAGAACTTTCGTGCCAATAATTTACTATCAACTTGTACTTAGGATGCACCCTTTACATTTCGAACACAGGAAGGAAAATTCCTTTGCGACTGTGTATATATAATTATGGGCCTTAAAATGAAAATGAAACCCCTACTCAAAGCATCGACTCGCGGAAGTGTTTTAATATTTTGCTGGTGAAGGTTTAGTAATTTTTCTTGTGATAAAAAAACAAACTCTGCCAAATATTAATCGTTTTCGGAATGAAATCCCACGATTGCAAAATTTAAGCGGTCTACTTTGTTTTTAAATTGTAATGAGTGATTTTCTTGTCGGAATCACATCATTGGCATAGCGCTGCACTAATAATGAGTTTGAGTCTCTTTACTAGACTTTAAATTTGTGCAAGCTCACAACTGCGAAAGTCGTTTGGAACATATAGCCATTGTGAATGGTACCTTGAAATCGGAACTTAAAAATGTTTATTGGTAAGACCCAAATTCAAATTGTGAAGAAAGAAATTTGCCATGGGCTTTGAGAATCATTTTCAAACCTATTTCATTCAATTATTCGTAGATCACATTAGATAGCCAATATAAATTTGCAAAATTTAACCTCAACAGCTTTTTTTGTAGGTCGTAGTAGATGACCATTATTAATTTGTAAAATTCAACATCGCCACCTTCACCTTATATTTTTTGTAGATCACAATAGGCAGTCATTTGGAGTTTGTAAAATATAACCTCAACACTGAATTTTTATTAGTGCCGCGGAATTTGAGTTACTAATACAAATTTTGAACAGTTCGTAATATTAAACTTGGACACTTAAAATGATTATCAGTACAGCGCAATGTTAACTTCAATGGGCATACAATTAAGGGGCCTTACTTAGGTCACAATAGGTAATATTATGTGCCAAATTTCCCATTGTGTGGTCTTAAAATCACTAAATATGGTTATAAGTATCGCGCAAGGACAAAATAACTATAGTCCTACTTATAGGATCAGTTCACAGTATGTAAATTTCGACATTTCAATTATGCAGGTCGCAGCAACTCGCTCATTTTACCGGTCAGTTCCCAATTGCAATTTGAGTTAAAAGTTTAAGTTCGAAAGAATTTTTCATTCGCGGGTTGTAAATGGCGGCGATTGTCAATAATTAGGAACAAATTCTGACAGTTCAAGGGACAGAATTTTTTAGTTCGCGGAAAACTGTTGTTGGTTGTTAATTCTCCTGTTTAAAGCGGGTTAGCTGATACAAATAAGGGCTAAGGACAGCAGCTTGACGCTCTTCAGACGCCGTTGAAAGTCAAACCGCTAGCCAAAGTGCGTCAGCTTATCGATGTAGGGTAAGTATCAAAACTTATAAGAAGGCCATTTAAGACTGAAACAAACTGGGAACAGATAATGTATATAAGCAGCTGAATAGGCCTGGAAAAGAATTTGTTTTTAGTCAATGAATAACCACTTCCACGATGGAAGAGTTTGCCTTGGCTACAAAAAAAAAAAAAACTTGTAAATAAGAAGTCCACCAGCTCTCATAGTTACCGGGATATGTCTTCAAATACAAAGTTGACTCAGTTACTTACTTCGTAGAACACATTATGTGCGGATCTACCGTAGCGAAGTCCTTAAGAATCGCAGTTATTTCGGTTCAAACTTCATTACTCGAGGAACACTGGATAAAGGAGCCGAATGCTGAAGAATAAGCTGGATGGGCAAGCTGATATTGGGCGCCTTTCAAAAAAAATTTCTTCGACGAGATTTTGGTCTTGCATCGAATGCGAAGAGGACAAATTTTTCTTTCGAGAGATCCCAGTATTTGCTCTCCTTTCCTGCTTATCGCCCAGCACTTGGCGCCATAAAGCAAAACTGGCAGGTTAAGGGTTTTGTAGAGCATACACATTTTGTCATTCAAGCTAAGAGTTCTGACTCCAATTGTTTTGCCAAACAGAAAGAGCAACGGTTTCCTGGGGTAATTCTTAATCGGATCTCCACTAGGGCGTCATTCTTGCAGTTCATACTTTCTCTGAGGTAGATGAACTCCTTAACGCCCGACCATTCATTACTGTCCGAAAAAAGCTTTTAAACTTTGTCGTTCGGAATCAGCATAAGATGTCAGATTTCTTCCGTTCTTAAAAAAATAACAAAAATACTCACGCATTGAAGATAGGCCTAGGGTCCCATGTAGATCTGCTAGAAGTAAGACTTTGGTTTTGCAATAAATGTAACAGGTCTTGAAATCACATTAACAACCCTATTCCTTGGGAACTCAAAGAATTACTTATTGAACTAATATCCACGAAGGAGAGGGGCGCAAGTAGAGTGAGGCCTGCACTGGGCGCCAGTTACATCCGGGCGGTAATGAATATAATTCCTCTTGAATGGTAAAAATAGCAATTCGTGGCTCTTATAAACATCGTTTTGTATAGAGCAAAAGCTATTTGGCACAATTGCTGATAAAGCCCCACAAATAAGTTCCCAGTCCAAAAGTTGGTCCTTCTTTCAGTCCGTGTCAAGTGTATCTTTTTGAAGACCTTTTTAAAAGAGAGCGCTTGCGTTCTGAATAAACCCGAACACCTCTTTTGTTTAAATGTTGTAGGTGTACAACCCTTAGAACCTCCTGGCTCTTATCTTTATTTCGACTTCGACGATTTATCGTCCGCTCCAGCCAATGGATTCCGTTATCTACACAACCGCGATAGCCATACCTTTACACGAAAGGCCTCCGAACATTAAAGGTTTCATATTAACACAGCTGAGAGGCGAGGTTCTAAACAACTGATCAAGTGCATCATTAGCTCTGTATTCCAACTAATCGCCGTTATTACCTACTTTACAAACACGATGGTCGATCGCCGTTTGACAGTTACATGCATTTGCCTTTTCGACAAACTCGCGCCTCGATCGTTTAAGATTCAGAAAATTTCCCTATCGCAGTCCACTATCTGGGGAGTGCATCAGATTTTGGGCACTCCAATTCCCCCCATATCCCCATATCAGGCCGTAAATTCTCCTCATGAATGCCCGCGGGCCAGCACAACATTAGCATTCCACTAATTTGAATTAATTGAAACATAAAACACGGAATTGCTTTCAATATACAGGAAAAGGTGTCGAGATGCAATATTAACTAATCAATAAACCATCCATAGGCATAGACACCAAAGCCGAGCGGGTCGAATGAGCCGCAAGGGGTAAACAGAGATCTGTCAGTCCGTATCAGCGTCTAACTGCCCCACATTATCACCCGACTACAAGGGACTTACGTTGATGTTTCTATTTCGTTTCACACCGAGACACGACACCACCTTTTGTCTGATGGCTTTCATTCACCAGCGAGACAGAGGGAGAACGATCGGACCCATAAAGCTACCCATTCAAGAATCTGAATCACACAGCCATTGCCATTGCCATATAGGCCAGCGGTACAGACAATGCGCCTCGAGAGCGCTGAACATTTCCGGCTCTGAAGAAATAATTCTATTAAATATGAACATGGCGGGAAAAGGGTTGCGCTTGCGCACAGTCGCACACCGGCGTAGGCGCGTTCTATCTGAGCCGGGGCACAAAACATTAATTTAATCTAATTAGGTGGAAACAGATCGCACTCGACCGGCGATTTCGTATTCGGGCTCTGGGGCTATTGTCCGTGAAGAGATGGATTTTTTCCTTTTTTTGTTCTTCAAAGGCTTAGCGGGGATTTATCGACGCGACAGCAGTATGGCAACATTTTATTTTTATACCCTTTTGTCCTTTTTTTCTTTTTCTTTTTTCTTGAAATCGGGTTTTTGTTGGTGTTCCAAATTTTGACATCGATTTGCCTTGATGAAGCCGCAGCCGGCCACGTTGAGACGGCTTGATTTAATTTGTTCGTTGTGTGTTTCGTTATTTGTGGCGATTCGGGAACACACGCGCGCTATTGTTTGAGTTTTTTCTCACACAAAGGCGGCCTTTGGGGAAGTTTACTTTTATAAATGTTTACGTGTCAAACTGAACTTGAGTGTACGAAAATGCCGCAAAGTCCATGCTGATGCTGGAGCATGGAGGTTGGTAAGTCGAACAGGTTTCGAAGGAATTGCCTCGGAGACGAGATACCCACTAAGCTTCAATTAGGCTAATTGTGCTAATAGGAACGTGCTAAGTAAAGCGGGGACGCCATCGAGTTTTGCTTAATTTTTCGTTAGCAGAATATGCACATCAGGGTCAGATTCTACAAGGTGGCGCAAAAGTAATCCTCCAATCAGAAAATGCTATAAATTTTGCGATTGGCCCCTAATGTCAGTTCTGTTTTGACATTTTTTGTGTAGTAAACACATGCGAAATACACGTTAATAAACAATGTTACGCTACACTGCTCCAGAACGCGGAATATTGGTGACTATTTATTTGAGCAATAATCGGTCGGTGACTTTGGCACAACGTGAATTTCGTCGCAGATTTCCTAGCCGTCCAACGCCTACTGGTGAAACACTGCGACGTTTAGCTTTTGGGGCACTGAAAGTCCGCGTGTAACCCACGAAGAGCCATTACACCCGCTCAAAGTCACTGTATGGTGTGCTGTTTTCGCTGGAGGAGTCATCGGACCTTTTTTCTTCGAAGACGTCGCGGGCCAAACGGTTACTGTGAATGGTGAGCGTTACAGAGCAATGATCAACGAGTTCTTTTTGCCGCAACTTGATGAATTGGGATTGGAAAACATGTGGTTCCAACAGGACGGTGCAACGGCACACACTGCACGTGCCACAACCGATATGCTGAAGGATGCATTTCCCGGGCGCCTAATCTCCCGTTTTGGCGATTTCCACTGGCCAGCAAGATCGCCTGATTTGACCGCTCCAGACTTCTTTTTGTGGGGCTTTTTGAAGTCGCGGGTTTATGTCAACAAGCCTCAGACTCTTGCAGCTCTTAAAGACAATATCCGTCAAGAATGTGAGGACCTATCGCCGGAAGTTTTGGCCAAAGTGATGGAAAATGCCATAAAAAGGGCTCAAATGACAATCAACTGTGGCGTCGGCCATTTACATGACATCATATTCTCGACTTGATGTAAAAAAAATTAAAAGACCAAATAAAAATAATCCACAAGAAGAATCAAAGTTTTTCATTTTTTTTTTAAATTACAGCCAAAAAACATCGGAAGGTTATTTTTGCGCCACCTTGTATTTAGTAAAAGATAGAAGAAAATAGTGGATACCGTTGCGGACTGACTGCAACACAGAGTTGGTAGACTGGGCCTAGTTCGTTGAACCATTCATTTGCGTGGGTGCTTTTTGTTGGGACAAATGAGCGTGCAATTCAATGTCGAGTCCGAGCTTTTCCAGGACAATATTTGAAGTATAGACTCTAAAAAAGTGCTTGAAGCTTTGCTTGGCCATTCATCAAGCTATAGATCGTGAACAGCTTTCACTTTAATTTATTTTTACGGGATAGATATCCGATTGTCCATTTGACTTTTCGTCAACATGTACATCTAGCATTTGCAGTGTGAAATGTTGGTAGATGCTTTATCCGCAAAAGCCCTCATTAAACGCACTGCTAATCGGTAGCTCTCTCGCATAATTTACAAGCAATTAGCACCGCCACAACTGTTACCATCCCAAGCGCAATTCGTATCTCAAAAAAACAGAAATTCAATCAATCAATCCATCACAGTAGAAAGTAGAAAGTGTTGAAACATAATGCATCCTTGAGTGGCCGAGAGTCCTTCTTTCCGGCCTAATTATCCACGGTACAAACATCTAATCGACTATCGAAATGAGACAAATAACCAATAACAAGGATTCGTCATGGAAATGACGAATAGCTGCGGCGCAACCCTGCTGGTAGCAACTTCCAATTTAATAATTGCTTTGATCCTTTAAATCGAAACGTTCCGCTGGTAAAGGTAAAAAGTGTAACATGTTGTATGGCACCGACCTACCCGACCAGATGATAGGTTCCTCTCCTGTAATACTCACCCAGGCACCGCCTGCTATATCCTAGATGTTAGCTGTGCACGAACGCACACTTCCCGTTTCAAATGAGCACCCAAACACAATACGAATTCCTACAAATTCAATAGTAATCGAGTAGGAATTACCTCAGTACCGCAATGAGACAACATCCTGTGGTGAGAATCGGTCTTATTCTAATAATGCGGCAGGAGGCGAGCATGAGCATGAGCAATGAGCATGCACAGGACCTCAGAGACGCCAGACCTCAGGCGCATTCAGCATTGTGGTGGTTTTCGACTGTCAGCTCCAAATTTAATTCGATCATTACACTCAAATAGAACGGGACCACTGTTACAGTCCCAAACTCAAATTCATTATCCCCGTTTGTGAATGCGGCGTGGGCATTGCCGCTCAGGAAATTCACGACCCCGAACCACCAACGAATGATATACACAAAAGTCAAGGTAAACATGGAATTTTATCGCTTGATATGTCATATGAGAGTCCGAAAATAATTTACGATCAGGCTTGAGTGATTTTGGTTAACAAAAGAAAAAAAAAACCTTCTCAACCCAATGAATGAAAAACAGGACAAAAGGAAACCCTTACCTAAGTCAAAGGTGCCAGACCAGTGTAGTATATACACACACACGCACACAGACTCCGAGAAACGAAGGCAAGTGGCAATTAAACTACACCTGTCTCTTGTGGTCACTATATATCATTTCGAAATGAGACACAGACACACGTATAGGTATAGGCAGCACCTCGCGAGGGCAGCCTAAAACGGTTTGTTTTGTTTTCGGTTATAGTTGGACTGGTGCGTGTTATCCTTGTAATTAGGAGGACAGTCCGTTTGCCGATAGCCCTAGGTAAATGAATTATGTGCCTCATTAGAATTTTCAGAGCGAGAGACTCTCCTTAAATTGGGTCAGAACATTCGAAATGTTTTTAAGGAATTTTCATTCAAAATTTAATTAGTAACACATCTTGGTGCTATGAGGTCATTTCGACGAAAGGAGTTCGTCTTTAGCTGCGATTTACATGGACACGCAGCTCCTGCAGAACGAGTGACAACGCCAAGAGGCAAAAGGTAAGAGGTTCGGATCTTTAAGCTTCAATAAAACACATATACAAACCGTGGCAACAAATATGGTACAAACTTTATTGGAAAGATCGTTTTGTGTCATTTTTGTTCAACGTTCAAGTATGATATCGGGGATATGGGCGACTTTTTCACCCGAACTTATTTCGAAATCCAAAGGATCGAGAAAACTGCCCCTGATTGAATCCACAAATATACTGGTGAAATGTCACAACATAGCAGTTGCCAGTTAATGCAACGAAGTAATTTTTCGCACCGATTCGATACCAACAACAATCTGCCCAAAGCACCGCACATTCACCCCAGCGCTTTTATTCACCTGTATCATCACATCCGTTTCAACTGCAACAACCAGCACCCAGCACCACAGCGCATTAACCCCAGCACATTAGTTTCAACGCACTTTCAATATTTTCTTATTATCAGCACTTTTTAACCGACCTAGTTTAAGTTTATTTTGGTAATGTAACGTAGAGATAGAATTAAAGAAAAAATAAAGTTGAGTTCATTTTTGAATACCGAACGGGAAGGTTCTTTTATTTGCCAGACGGTCAAAATATTTCCCACCACATAAATATGGAAAAACCCCCAGACTTGGCTTTTTTTATTTATTTAAAACCCAAACTTTTTGTGGTTACATTATTAGCATGTTTTTGTAGGACTTAAAAGAAGGAATTTCGAATTTGAAAGTTTTGTTTTACGAATGCAAAAGTGGGCGCCAAATAAATGCAACGCAAAATGGCAAAGCATTTTGAAGCCGTTTTTCAAGAATTTAAAAAGAACTTACGCAACTTTGATGAAGTTGATGCTTATAAATTTTACAGATGAGATTGGTCCTTAAATCCGGAAGAATATTTAAGGAACTATTACAAAAACTGTAACTTTTTCCTAATGAAACTGGCATTAGCTTTTTTGGGAGACGAAACGAAAATAGTCCAAAAATATTAGAACCAATAGTTTTCTTAGGCAAATATCGCTTTGGACGATCGATCGATTATTTAACAGAATTTAAAAATGACACACACGCTATAAGGTTATTAAAAATTATATTTAAACGCAATAAAAATAAAATAGAACAATTTCTCCACCATATTTCCCCACGTCGATCAAAAAAACCCCCAGCTTTGGGGAGAAACTTCCCAACCTGACAACCCTGCAACAAAGTCTTCGGCTGGTGCCTGCGAGCTTGTTTAAAATAGATAAATTGCAATTTTAGCGGTATTATAAGTTCGCTTTTGTTCGTTATAAAAACAATTTGTACAACTTTATGCAAAAAATTGAGAACATACGACAATGACATAAATGTCGTCTGTCGGGAATTGCACTTGTAAAGGGTGATTTTTAAAGAGGTTTAGAACTTTTTTTAAAAAAAAAACACAAAAAATTCGAAAAAATGAATGAAATATTTATTTGAATCGATAGTTTGAACCTTGCAATTTAATGTTTAAAGATAATTTCATGCAAATGTTGACCGCGGCTGCGTCTCAGGTAGCCCATCCGCTGAGTCCAATTTTGGCATACTCTTTCACACATATCGGCCGGTATCTCACGAATGAATGCATGGATGTTGGCTTCCAGTGCGTCAATCGAAGCGGGCTTGTCCCTATACACATTAGCCTTGGCATACCCCCACAAAAAATAATCTAATGGTGTCAAATCGCACGATCTAGGCGGCCAATTGACCGGCCCGAAACGTGAAATTAACTGTTCACCAAACTCGCCTCGCAATTGCGCCATTGTTTCGCGTGCTGTGTGGCATGTGGCACCGTCTTGTTGAAACCACATATCATGCAAGTCAAGAACTTCCATTTCGGGCAAAAAAAAGTTTGTTATCATCGCTCGGTAGCGTTCACCATTGACAGTAACGCTGCGATTCGCATCATCTTTGAAGAAATATGGCCCAATAATGCCGCCGGCCCATAAACCGCACCAAACAGTGGCTTTTTCGGGATGCATTGGTAGCTGTTGCAATGCTTCTGGCTGATCTTCACTCCAAATGCGGCAATTTTGCTTATTTACGTACCCATTCAACCAAAAATGAGCCTCATCGCTGAACACAATTTTTCGATAAAAAAGCGGATCCTCGGCCAGCTTTCCAAGAGCCCATTCACCAAAAATTCGGCGTTGTGGTAGGTCGGCTGGCTTTAGTTCTTGCACCAGCTGTATCTTAAAAGGCTTTACGCCCAAATCCTTCCGCAAAATTTTCCACGTAGTGCTGTAACAAAGGCCTAACTGCTGGGAACGGCGCCGAATCGACATTTCGCGGTCTTCTGTCACACTAGCTGATACGGCCGCAATATTTTCTTCACTACGCACAGTACGTAAACGTGTTGGTGGTTTAATGTCCAACAAAGTAAATTTGGTGCGAAATTTGGTCACAATCTTCCGAATAGACTGCTCAGAAGGTCGAGAATGCCGATCATAAAATGGAAGCAGCGCGCGATGAACATTTCGAACCGAGCACGAATTTTGATAGTAAAATTCAATAATTTGCAAGCGTTGTTCATTTGTAAGACGATCCATGGTTAAATTGCAAACCAAACTGAAGCTGTTTGACAGTGACACAAGGTACTAAACACACGTCAGCTGTCAAAACCAGTGTTGCCAAAACCAAACCAGCTAAAAAATCACCCTTTATAAGTGCTTCTTGAGTGAATTTTGACTTAACGTCGAGAATCGAAATTCTCTTCTTATAATCACGAGAAGAGTATTTTTTGTGCCAATGAAACGATTTTAGAAGCAGATTGTTCGATTCCGTACGCCCAATACAACACGACATAAAATTAGAACACAAAACAGCTTTCAAATTAGTCATCGAAAAACGCAAGTCTGAAAAAGCACAATCTATAACTTATGGCTAAGACTTGACACATTTCCAGCAAACTAGCCCATTCGTATTGGGCTCGCTTCTGGTTCCCCGGAAGGAGATTTCGTTCGCCTGCGAATTCATCTGAGAATCCCGCGAGATATAGGTTTCGTGTGAAGTTCAGGCTTGCCAGATTGAATTGCAGATCGCAAAACGCGCAGCATTTTTTTTTATTTTGCGGTGTAAAATTAGAATTTGCGATATCTCTTATTTTTTGCGATGTTTGCGATATTTTGTTTTATTAGTCATTAACACAAAATAAAATACTAATATAATCAAATTCTTCCCATATTAAAATAACTGAGTTACATAACTTGATCTTGCTGTAATACTAATACTAATTTCTTAGTTTTTCACATCAAGTTTGATGTGTTATTTTTCTTATTTTTAAGTATTTTCCGATTTTTGCGATAACTTTTTTGTAATTTTGCGGTTTTTTGCGAAAAAATAACTAAAAATTGCGAGAAGTTGTTGACATAATGGAGTTTCCCAATTGAGTACTTGCCAAAACCCAAGCGATAGAACAAGACACAAACATATAGAGAAAGAAAGAGAGAGAGAGAGAGAGAGAGTAAATTAAACCTACGCAAAATGTCCAACCCTTTATGAAACCAAAAGGAAGTGTGGATCAAAAAGAATTAAAGAACTCCTCTGCCGAATGTACTACCAACTTTCTGACCCTTTTTTATTACAAATAATCTCGTGTGTCATAATAAAATTGTAAAATTTGTGGATTTGTACACTCATCACGTTAATACGACTCATCCAATACAATGCATTTTTTAAAAACACATAAGGGGTATTCACCAGAGACAAACCATACTGAGACCCCCAACTCACAATCCTCTTGCCGCTGGGCCCCTCAATTTTTTTTCAAATTCGCCATTTTGTATTCCTATCGGTGTTATGTCAAAAAAGAATCAGTGTGACATGCAAAAACACACAAAAACTACAAAAATAAATGCTTCCAACCTCGGCAACCGTGGGGATATGTGAAAGAGTTCGGGAATACCACATTTTTTCATTACTGAACGCCATTGGTTAGTTATTATTAATTGTTAAAAGGCGAATAATTTGATTTGTTTGGTTAGTAAAACTATCTAAAGTTGATGTTCTATATACTAGAAACATATTAGGACAAACATGGTTGTATATTTTCCGCTTTTGGATATCATTAACTTCGATTTTGTGTGTAAATTTTTCTTAAATAAGGAAGAAAATTTGCTCAAAATGTTTTCATTTTCCCTCAACCAATCTACATTGTTAATTTTTCATGAACATTTTAAGCAAATGTACACTTGTTCCTAAAAAAAAATATTATTCACACGTAACGAATAATTTCAAATTAAACGGATAAAATTCTATGAACTCTGCCAGCAACTTTGTCCACAGCGGAAGTGTCTCATATCTCCTGGGAGTGTGCTGGTGAGCAGAATTTTTGAAGTTTCGTGACATTTGTCAATACGATTTTCTATGTAAGAATACTAGCGCACCAAACGTGAACACTCCATAAAAATATAGCTTGTAGGCTAAGTAACGGGAAATCGGCCGGAGTTGGTGGTCTCAGTATTGTCTCTGGTATTCACATCCGATGCAACTGGTCTAGTATCATTGCGAGATTGCGAAAGTGCAACTCTTTTTCGCACTCCAACAACAAAATTTACTGACTAAAATATCGCTACACTTTTGCACTTTATCTATACCCTTACCCTATTGCAACAGAAAAATACAAGGGAGTAAAGTATACCCTCGTCTTTTTGACAGTTCGCCAAATGTCGGTGTTACTGGCAGTCCGTACGTACCTTTGCTTCGTTGTTGCTAGAGATCTGATAAGAAGAGTGTTCACGATCTGATAAAATAAAATAAAAGTTCGGAATTTTGCTAGACCCGTTACACCGAATCGTGAACACCCCTATAGTGTTTTACATGGAGCAACATTTAATTTTTACTTTACATCCATCCACCACCAAGTTAGCTCTCAGCTCAGAGATGTCTCTCATTCGGGAATGATTCCACTTGGACTGGGGGTAACCGTGTGCCCTTTTCGTCGGCGTGTAAGTAAACCAGCTAGTAAATCATACAAAATGCAAACTTTCTCTAGAATGATATCCAAATTTGAGGTGGTGGACTGTGCGAGCTTATAGGGGAGGAATACGCGATATTACCCGTCACAGGGGTATCGTAAATAAATTCCGATGGAAATATTATGCTTCTGTCATACAATTGACAGGTAGAGTAAGATTATTCAAAATGGTTGCTTGCTCGAAGGTCTGACAAATATTCGATTTCAGCACTGAGCAACTCATGTTCTGGTGTGTCTTAGTATCGCCCCTGCCATACTTTTAGTACTACACAGATCGTAAATGTCAAAGAGCGAACTCATCGTAATACCACATTTGACACTTAACCACTTCTACACGTTGCAGCTATTAGGGCAGGCTCAACATTTTTCCGCTAAACATTGCCAGACCTATACATGTCTGGGTGTTTCACTGAATAGTTGCGCACATTTAAATATTTATCGAAACCATTTCACAAAGCATCATCGCAATTAGGTTCGCACGTTTCGCACAGTAATGGATTTGCAAATGTCACTCCATTAAGAGATAAAAAATGCATCCGGCCATAGTGCACAGCACTCCACTGTGACAACAGCAACACCTTCAATAGCGAATAGCGAGCAAACTGAATGAATTTTTAAACTGCAATCGCATCCCAAAGTGCATATTCGCTGGCATTTTAGCCCCATCTGCCCCCACCCCCCATCACACACCTTCTTCATCATCCAGAATAATTATAATCGATCTGACTCAGCTACTTTTTTTTTTGTGGATGGATGATTACATTAAATCCATTGCGACATTTAATCGCGCCCCCACCGTTCGTTGGGGAAAAGTATATCTCGTCAAGTGGAACATTATTCGCATTTCGAATTCATAAATAATAGCGCACGCGGACAAAAAAGGATCAGATAGGATATAATTGCGAATTATTATTAAGCACTTTCCATATTTGCTACTAATGAGAGCTCATTATATCCACTTAGCAGCTCGACTGACGACATATGACGTGGAAATGTGAACAAAAAAAAAAAAAAAACATTTTTCGGAAAATTGGCAAAAAAGCTTCCAACAAAAATAAACGTCCACGTGATATCCATTATTATGGTAATTAGCGACAGCCTGAAATGATTGCGAAAAGCTGATGTTTATATACAGGGGATGATGACGTATTTGAAGTTTTTTTTCCCTTTTTTTGCTTTCGTGTTTTTTGGGCGCTGGACAATTGCAAACATTAAACTTAACTTAACGCGTGTACAAGTGGGTGATAAATTTTTCTAAATGTTCAAATTATCTAAAGTTGGCATTGTTTGCTGTGGAATATTTGAAGGTCCATTTGCATGCGACAGGAAACGTCAATTACATGGGTAAGTGCACAAGTAGGTATACGTGGAATTAAACCGTCATTATTGTTGATGTAAATTGCGTGGTTTTTTAGCGGATACTTTAACAAGGTATTGGAATGTGAATCCAAATCAATGTAGTCAATGAACTTTAGTTGTATGCCGGAGTTTGACCACCGAATAGATGGAAAAAGAATTTAAGGATTCACTTAAATATCATACAACATACACTCAGAAAAAAAAAGATTGTTAAGCAAAGAATTTCGAGATTCTCAAAAAAAATTAAGTTAAAAGTTCTTGGTTCAAATATTATTTTTGTTAACAAGAACTCGTTTTTATGTTTTCAATAATCAGGCTTTCAGCGTAAGAATAATATACTCACCATAAGTATAAATCAAAGATTTTCATATTTGGGTTCATTTTAACCAACGAAAATTGTTGGCGCTACAATTTTTTTTTTCTGAGTGTACTTAGCATGTTTACCTGAAGTGCTTATTCTACTGATATGTATTAAGATAGCCCAGCAACCTTTTTAAAATTAAAAGATATCAAAATTGTGGTTCAAGGATGGTGCTGGACTTACTATTTTTTTGTTTTAAGCCATTTTTCTGTATTTAAGGGCTGAAACAAAAGGAAAATATATATATTTTATTAGGTTTTCAGACAGTTTTTTTTGCGCTGTGTAAATCTTAAGCCTTACAATCTTTACATCAAAATTGTATTTTTTTGGCACAAATTTCAAAAATTAAAAAAAAAAATTTAATAAAATGATTATAACTAATGATTTGCGTTGTAAAAATAAAATTGGGCTGGGGTTTGTACATTCCCTTGAGAGTACTATTTTTTTAAAGTTTATATTATTTTGTTTTATAAAATTCATATTTTTTATATTCAATACTCCTAACAAATTGAGCATTTATTTTTAGTTTTAAAATATTTTTGGAATATTCCAAGACTAAAAAAATAAAGTATAAATTTAATTGTATAATAAATTTAAAAGTAAGTAAATTAGTCTTATATGAAAAATTAAAACAATGCAACAAGTGCACAGATGAGCACAAACTTCGGTGTTTTCTGAGATGCGGGTACGTTGATTTCGCGCTTTCTGAAATTGTCAACGAAGCAAATTCATAGTCTTTTCTGTAGGCATAGCGGTTGATACTTTACTTACTTACTATGGTGGCTCTACAGTTCGGGGGTGGACTTGTGCTGGGCGGTAGCCGTTGCAGCTTAGGCTTCCAGTTTCGCACTCCGAGTTGGTTGAGGTCCAACACCTAAAGCGTGATTTTCCTCTATTGCGTTCTCACGCTGATTATGAGTTGGAGTCCAAGACTCTACTCTAGCCGGAATCTAAGATGACATAAGGTTCCAGCCCACAGCATCCGTGCGACGTATTTGACGGAAAGAACAGTCCTATATAATCCGTCGCATAGAAAGTAAACCTACTTTATCCGTCGCGTCCGCTGCCTATGGGCCAGCTTCCATAAGCTGCTGTGTGTTCGATCCATCTGTCAGTTGAATGCGTGGGCTCTTTATGCGCAATTTTTTTTAAAATCAGCAATGGAATTCCACCTCCAAAAATTTTACGAAAACCTTTCTCTCGAAGTGACAGAGACAGAGTTTTTCGCCGAAAAGACACAAATTTCAACTTAAGGTTTCAGAGAGTATAACTGCTTTGAAAGAGCTTCTTAACTAAGCCGTTCGGCCTCAACATACCTTTGATGGTCCCGTCTAATTGCCCTAAAAAGTGACTCGAGTAAACACCCCCAATCCCACATTATACGCACGGCTATCCATTAACAATGCCTTTTCAATTGCTACAATTTACACAGTTACACCAAAGAGGGTCAATTTATTAAAATCCATAAACTGGTTTCACGCTGCTTCCCTTCTTACGTATATACAGTCCCTAAAGTTCCACTTAAACTTAGACCCATGTGGCCCAGCCGCACTAAACCACACCAACCGCGCACCAATCTAAAACGATGAATCAAGAAATGCGGCAAAAATTAAGATAACAAATTTGTTGTAGCAATTTTAAGAACAAAAATAAACAAATAAAATGCGATAGGCTTCAGTGTTTAGACCGCGAGTGGGGGGGCTCTAGCTCACGTGTGTAATAATTTCCATAATACAAAAAAAAAACCATGGCGCGTCGCGTCGCCATCGCCATTGTATTGCATGGCCTTCGTCCATTGCCTCTAAATTCATTTCCAATGTTTTGCTTAACAGAAGGCATAAATTCCCCGCATGTGCTATAAAAAGCTGGAGGTGTTAAAATTCATGTGTTGCTCTTATCTAAATTGGTCTGGTAACGCGTTTCGCGTCCAGCACCAGCGATCCAGAGGATCGCAAGAATACTGCAAGCGGTCGATGTGGCTAGAGCTTGTGGTGGTCGGTCGCCATGCAGACGACGACGCCACCTACGTTTCTGTTCATTCCTGCCATAGCCAGCGACTTTGTGAAGGAATTCATAATTTTTGCATTAATCCGATGCAATGCTTGTTAATGCAATTCTTTAGCTGTAAATTCATACCTGATGGATAGATTTCGTTTAAATCACACTTGGAACCGACCTGATGCGCCATTGGGTGGAATCGAATTGTACTGTGAGTAGGACTCTCTTAACAGTCGGTCGTTATATTAAATACGGTCTAACTTTTCGCCATTTTGTTTTATTATATTATACGAAATAACCTCAAGGAAGGCCTTTATGTCACAATTTGGTACAGATTGGCTTTCATTTTGGTTTGGTTGGCGTTTGCGAAATGTTAGTTCGCATATGACATCGATAAAAGTTATTATGGATCGACTAATGCTGCGTTTTCAGCTGAGATTAACTGCGAGATTAGGATTTATTTTCTTTAATCTCTATAAGTCCCGAAATTTATCATATCGAGAAATTTTTATTTCATAAATACGAGATTAAGAACAAATTTCGAAAACCAACCAGGTTTGCATGTAGAGTGCGGCTTGTGAACACACTCCCCACAGCTCGGGATGTCAAAAGTGTAAAATAAACAAACCTGCATTTGACCGGAATGAAAGAGAAGACGTCAAAAATGAAAAAATGGCTTCTCTCTCTCGAATCAAGAGAGGCGGATATATTTTATACGTCCACTTATACCCCATTCACACCGCACCGAAAACAGGAGTCAGATTCTGTAAGGCGAAACGATCAAACGTTTTTGTGCGCACGAATGATTTGCCCTATGTTACACCAGCAAATTTCGTCGTCCACACGAAAACGTTTCGCCCTACAGAATACCGACCCAGTGTTCTCGTCGAAAACACGTCGATGCATTGGGGACGTTCAAGTATCTAGTTTAGTAAGTCTGACAGCTCTCTCACTAGATGAAACTCGGCTCTGATTGGGGGAAATCGGTCGTGAGAGCAGATGTTTCAGTTGACGTTTATGGAGGGGTAGCCGACGAATCTATTCGAGAAATTCGTGACTGAGTACTTAGTTGACAGTTCTCATATGTGGCTGACGTAAAAAAAGTGACGTTCCCGACCAATCTAGTTTTTGCGTTCAGGTTACATCTCATCCAGACCAATCTAGTCGACGTAAGATAACTAGATTTTTGAATGTGCCCATTTACAACGAACACCAACTAAAGGGTCCGCCATCTAACTTCTTTTTTTTTCAACTAGTGCTTACTTCGCGAATGGTAACACTTAGCTCATGTCTGATTTGACAGATAATTAGTTTTATCCTTCCGCTGAACGAATATGGTTGTGTATACGCTTGAACAACGCTGGGAAATATTGCGACATTACTTTGAAAATCATGGTAATGTTGCAGAATGTGTGCGAAAAAAAAAAATCATCTTTTCAGATGAAGCTCATTTTCATCTTGGCGGGTATGTAAACAAGCAAAATTGTCGCTCTTGGGGCACAGAAAACCCGCACGCATACATTGAAAAGCCGATATACCCAAAACGAGTCGCTGTTTGGTGCGGAATTTGGTCCAGAGGCATAATTGGGCCATTTTTCTTCGAAAATGAGCAAGGAGTGGCCGTTACAGTCAATGGCCATCGTTATCGGGCCATGTTGAACGAATTTTTGTTCACAAAAATTAAAGAGGAGGATATTGGCAACATTTGGTTTCAACAGGACGGCGCTACGTGCCACACGGCCGAAGCTACACTCGATGTTATGCGCCCTGTTTTTGAAGATCGCATTATCAGCCGCAGAGCTGATGTCGTTTGGCCACATCGGAGCTGCGATTTGACACCGTTGGACTATTATTTGTGGGGTGCCGTAAAAGATAAGTGTTACGCCGACAAGCCAGAGACAATTGACGCTTTAAAGGACAATATTCGTGAAGCCATTGGTGAAATACAGCTGCACACAATCGATAATGTGCTAAAAATTGGACCGATCGTGTAGGCTACTGCATGGCCAGCCGAGGCAGCAATTTGAATGAAATTATTTTTCATTATTAACCGGAAGGATTGTACTTTCAAATAAAAAAATAAATTTGAGAAAATATTCAGTAGTTTTTTTTTATAGCATTTTCAAAAAAAAAGAAGTTATTTGGCGGACCCTGTAGTTTTCGTTTGACGTTCCAATCAGCTGTGAGAGTGTGAGACACTAGTCGTAAAACAATTTTAGTTACAAATTTCGATCGCATTAATTAACAAATAAAACAAATAAAATTAAGTCAGAGCTTTTAAAAATAATATCAGCCCATCAATTAAGTACGATAAATGATTTCAAGTTGTGAGTTGCGACTTTCGTTCGGTCAGCTGTTAAACTGCTGAATGTTGCAAAAGGTGTGTTTGTTTCAACAACCCAACGATAGGCAGTCGTTTTCGTGGTAAATGACTTAAAACGACTCGTTTTGAGAACTGAAATATAGATGGGAAAACTTGTGTTTTCGATGAAGTTTTCCAGTGTTTTCGCGAAAACTCAGTTTTCGGTTCGATGTGATTAGGGTATTAATCTTTTTTTATTCGGTGGGAACTGGGAACACCTCAAGATTAATTTAAAACCTCTTGTAATTAATTTCGGCATTTGCGTCCGGTGGAAATGTAACATAAGGGATCAAACATAAAGAATCAATAGCCTTCTTGGTGTCTTTGGAAGCACTTAAAAAAAAGAAAGAAGATTAGTAAAGTCTCTCCAGAGGGGAACTAGGTACAGAAGAGGAATTAAACGTATAACAACCTCCATTCATACTAAAGGGTAAAATATGAATATGCAACTCGACAGCAAGAGATCTAGAGGAATTCTAAAAGTCTGTAGGGAACAACTCAGAATATTGATGGGAATCCTATCAGGGCACTGTCTTCTAAAAAACATGCAAAAGGACTTAGATTGACAGACACGGACAGGAACATACGCATACTGTATGTGAAGGCGAAGCAATATCTCGTAACTGAAGGAAGTTTCTGGGTAGGTACTCTTCCACCTTCTAGAGGAGATAGACCACTCAAACTACAAAGGGCTAGGGAGGTTAAGTGTTTCTCTCTTTTTCCGGCACAATGGATCTTCTAGGTCGACGTGCCTATTCATCGCCTTGGCGAGTTATAAGTTTTTTTTAAAAAGTTTTTCTCAAATCTTTAGGCTTTTAGGCTTTGTTCTTCCTTGTAGTATACTGCAATCGGTTCCCTAGGGATCGCACTGGCCCCTTATGTGCCTAGTGCTGTATGATACTTTACTATCTCATACCCCTTTTTACCTAACCAAACCTAACCTAAGTCTCTCCAGTAGTTTTCACACTAACTTTAAACAGACATTAAACCACCTACAGTTTAAGTACAGCTTTGTATAGATTATGTAAGTTGTCGAGATCCTATCTTAAAAGCGGACTCTCTCTTGACATAATTTTTAAAGGCTTTCATAATTTTTCTAAAACAAGGTAACAAAATCCTCTCTTTTCATATTCTTTTCGGCACTTATCGGCTACAAAATTATTCAAAACCAGCGACCTTTCTAGTGGATATAAGGGACTTCGAAAATGAATACATTCATAGACATATGAAGTTCAAATGAAGTCCTAAGTTCTGTCTTTAAAACCGTGCAGGATGTAACAACACAATTTTAAGGGGGACTTCTAACGTTTAAAGTAAGCTCGATCGCTCTTTTGCTTCAAAAGTGATTAGGTCTGTTACTGTGGTAAAAAATAAACCAATTCTCAGATCTCAAAGTTTCAAAACTTTTTTTCTCAACAACAAAATTTCAGTAAATGATCACTTTACATTTTACACGCTCGGAGGAGTAAACCTTTTAAAAAAGTTTCCGCAGCAACGAAAAAACAAAACCAAAGTCCTCCTCTCCCCCACCAGCCACGACAAAATATTTTCTATACAAGTGTACTAACCTAACCTCCCCTTCTAAATCGCGTCACGTCGAGGGTAGGTACACGCTTCTTTAATATTCAAAAAGAAGACAATTTGCATACATTTTCCCGACATTAAAAACGCTCTACATTCGCCTCTCTCCCCCGGCACTGCTGCTTATCTGCATAAAAAAGTGGCACAAAGTTGAGTTCTAAAAGCTACTCAAACTTTGCTCCTGCCACCGCAATGCTTAACCAGGACCAGGATTCCCAACGTTCCCGACATTAGTGCAAAAAGTGTTTGCATTTAAATTCTTTTTTCGCTTTTTCATCTGTGGGTATATGTGCGGGGCTATACCCTACCCTGGTTTAGGTATCATAGCCAAAGTGAGTGCAATGAATTTTGAAGGCGAATTGTGTACATAAAAACGTCAAAATGGCGCATCAGCCTCCGTAAGGTATACGCGGTGTGGTTCGTGCGCAAGTTAAGCACCCGATGTAGTCGGATTTCGGGCGTTTTCATCTCTGTTTTAAGTTGGTTTTTTCCCCGAGCCCAGGCGGGAACAGGACAGACACTCTTCGGTGAGAGGCAGTCCACCCCGTCAATTTGCACACCCTTCTGCAATTAGACGAGTAAACATTTTAAGTGGAAAGTAAGCAAGTTGATTTCGTTTTAATTTTCTGTCGACTGACGGTGGTGCGGGTGTGTAATACACATCCCGCATATACACGCTGCCGACTTGATAATGTATTCATAAGCTGGATGAGAGCCGGCGCGCCGGTACCGTTTTTGTGTAGAACTCGTCGCTAACAAGCTGTTAGGATTATTATGCGAGTATCACCCCTCGTAAATGGAGGAGCTGCAAACGTAAAATGGATTATACATAAGGAGGACTGTCGGTGTAGTGCTTGTTCGTACCTGGGGTTGATTGCTTAAAAGTGGGTGGTTTATCTGGCGACTTTATCACACATTTTCATTTATAATTTGGAAATGGTGAGATAATGCTGACACATAAAGTGACAAAACAGCCAGTCCCTGGGGGTATGAGATTCGACTCGTAAAGGGGGTAGGTGTATTAGGAGTGCTCATATTTTGTCGAACTAATGGCGGGGGAGTTGTTTGGTAATTGAGATTCTCTTTCATCGCTGTGCACCATTCACAAAGTGCCAAAGCGAGAAAAATGTTCGTAAATGTGTTTTCGGTTTCGTTTCATGTTTTTCGTTATATCCTGGTTTGGGGGCGAGGACGAGGACGTGTTCGAAAGAATTTAATTTTTTATATCAGTAGATGGGTGGAAATGCAAATAGGAAGAGTTTGCCTTGTCGCAGTGTTTAGTGAGTTGGACTTTTGCATTATTTGACAGATATTTTGAGAATAATTGTTGTGACACTTTGAATGAGCTGTGCCAACTCAATTGAACTGTTAAGCGATATAAATGGATAGAGAAATTTTAAGCTTGTCGGAAACTTGAACTTAAAAACTAGATACACCTTAAAGCTGCTGGACGAAAGGTATCATTTTGAAGAAGCTCGTACAAATGGCCCAATGAGAAAAACCAAACTTCCAAAACATCGGACATTTCCATTTAAACCAGCAACACTCCAAATGCTACTTAGCCTGCGGACATACCACCTGAGTTTATGCCTTTCAGAATGTTCCATTGATAACATAATATTTAGAACATCATGACAGCGATAGACCTTATTTGGCGTCTTTTTACGGACCAGACAATTTATAAAACTGACTGAAGAGGTTACAACCTCCAAGCTGTGGAGGGAAAGGTTAGGTACTTAACTGCGGAAGACATCCGAACAATCCAGATGGTTCCTGTGAAATACGGAATTATGGTCTTTAGAGGTAACAGAGCACAGCGGGCCAAAATGCATCCCGATGTTGATCTATATTAGGATATAAGCAATAGTTTTACAGAGGTAGACCTACGGCCAAGAAATGACGACTTTCCGATACCAAAATTAATCGAAAAGGAGACTGCAGCCGACTAAGCGTACACGGCACTCAAGGCTCCAATGACTGTGATTAGAAGGTTTAAGGCCACAACCAAAACCACTCCAACGACACTTCCGACATCGGTACCGAGGCCGAGCTTTTTTAAAGTTTTTATTTTCTGGGATAAATGTAGGATTTTGTCCAATAAAAAACACTTTCGAACTTCAAATTTAAAAGATTTCACTAAGTTTATTTGATTAAGTTGATGATATAGTTTTTATAATAATTGAATTCAGTTAAAACCAGAGAAAAGTAAGTTTTGGTAAAGGCATTTCTCGTCGTGCGAGAGTTAAAGTTGATCTGCACTCGGGGAACAAATCATTAAGGACAAGCTCTCTTGACTTTGAGTACAGCTCTTGAATATCTTTCTTAACTCGCCAACTTTCCAGAATTACAGTAGCGGCTTCTAAACAAAGCCCACATAAATGTAAAAATTTTATAGCGGGTTCACACGGCCTAAATTGAAAACATTTAAACTCTCGGATGTTTGCAAGACGTTCGAGAGAGATGCCGCAGTAGAAAAAACCTAAGGACGTAGCTTGTTTTTTCCGTGGATCGAATCTGAGATCCGGACCACCCCTATAGCAACAGCAAACTACCTATATAGGTATACATTCGCCGCTGCTGAGGAATGCCCCAAAATCATCCTTGGCTTGGCTCTGAATGTTTTATGTAAAAGATGTCGAAGTGGCCTTTCCGTTGAGACATTGGGCATTACCAATAAACATTTTTAGTTTCGGCTCTAAATTTTACTACTTCACAGTGGACCTTACTATAAATCATTTTTAACCTTCACCTTATATATTTTGGAGGTCACAATATGCGATTTCGTATGGAAAACTTTCGCCATTGTGAGCTCGAAAAATTTAGCCTGGAGAGTAAAAATGATTACGGGCATCGCGGAGTGGCTATATTTTCCATACAAATTATGCAATTGTGAGCTTCCGTAAATTTAAAGTCGAGCCTAAAATTTGTTCTCAGTGCGGCGCAATTAGTATCGGTACATTTACATCAATGTGAACTTACCGGGTCTAAAAGTAAATTGGCAGGTGTCCAATCAGACATTTTAAGGCCTTTTCCACAGAGGCACCGATCGCGAATGTCGGACAAACATCCCTGAAAAGAACTTTCGTGAAAGAGCTTTTCAATACATAGGTTCCTTCATATAAAAATCGCGTCTTATAATGGTTTGGAATTAAAAGAAAAAAGAATAGGTGGCGCAACAGGTCCGTAAGGGACCCTAGCTTCTTACAAACATTCGTTTTGTGTGAGTTTTTCATTTTTGGAACGAATGGAAGGGATCTGTAATTTTATGTCGAGTCCCAAAGTACAACTGAGAATCGTGGAATATATCAATATTTACAATATTATTTGGGATATAAACAAAAAATAAACTTCTAGACCTAGAGTCCTTTATGGGCCTGTTGCACCAACTATTTAATTTTGCTATTCAATCGCAGTCGAATATATTGTTTAGTACCATGGATATACGTTACTGCCACTTTGACTCAGCGCAAAACAACTGTCAAATTAGCATGATGATTAAAAAGAAAACCAACAGATGGCGCAATTTTCATAGGTACTTTCTATTGTCTTCGGTTTAAATGGTGATTTTAAATGAGATTTTGCTGTGCATATGTCGCCCTGAATATTCTATAGAGGACTGCTGTTCAATGAAATTTAAAACACAAATTTTCACCATATGTACACCTACCGCCAAAAAAAACTAGCCCAACTTTCATTCATTCTAATGACAGAAAATCATTTAATTTAAACGCCATTACAAGCAATCGACCCCGACAAGTGGCCGACATATTTTCACCTACATCTAGCGCCGAACCGTTCCAAAAGTATACCCTACTGGAGAGAATGGTCTTTCGAGCATCCGATTCCGACCGAAGAAATACCGCTTAAATAATTATGCAAGACCGGAAACATGAGGGAGAAACCACTCCACTATCAGATCTCAAGGTTTCTATCCCATCGCACAAACAAAACTTATGAATGAAGTTAAACGCTGATCATTAAAGGATCATCATGCCTCATAATCTAATTATAATTTGTTTCGGTCGACATTTAAGGAACCCGCCCGGAACACCGTTCACATGCAGAGCGCAGCTCACCATTGCGTGCTGACCTACGACGCTATATGGTGTGGCCATAAGTTCGGCGACTATGGTCACCACCCCCTCCAGACGGCCGGGGACGGTGCGGCGGCGTCGACTACCGACAAATCCAGTCGCTCGGGTCTTTCAAAACAGATACATAATTGTTCGGTATCATCACAAAGGTGATTTGTGATGTGAATTCGAAGCGTTGCATGTGTTGGCCCTTCCACACACAAGAGGCAGAAACAACAAACATCCGAAAGTGTCCTTAATGAGTGTGATGTCGTTTGAAGAGTTCACAGTTTCTGGAAACAGGTAGGTAGCCGAGGGATACAAGAATCCGTTCCCAGAGGGAATATTTGACTTGTAATTTGTCCATTCCTCGACCTATCACTCAACGGACAGTGCGTCCGAGAGAATTTTTATCAATTCACGAAAGCTTAACACGAACACGAGATGAATCTGATGCACAGCAGCGTGGAGAACAAAGAGATTGGATTTCAATATTCATTCATCTATCAAAATGATATCGTTTGGGTTTGGGTTTTTTCTTGGAACGACTTTCTACTTCATAGGAAAAGGGTTTTTGTTTTGTCAATTAATTCGTTAAGTGGCCAGCTACTGTATACAACAAGCAAATGATAAAATTCTTTGCGGCTTTGAGCTGTCCATATACCTATACTATTGAAAAGGAAACAAAATGTATGACGATCAATCTTTCGTTATGGCCACCGGCGCATTTGCTGGGTCTACCTTATAGCTTTGTGCAGGTTGCGCACTTATGGTTGTAACAAATGAATTCTATTTCAGTTGACAGTTGCTTTCTTAGTTAACACATAAATCGGCCTTTTATGCGGGTCAAAGGGCAATGGGAAGAGGTAAATTAAATCGAGGGTGCTTACAGCTGAGGTGTACCATGGCATGTGGAAAGGGTTTTATTTAAGAGGTAGATGTGGGTTAAATATCACTGAAAATAAAACCCTGGTATATTTGATAAAAATGAGGATTGATTCAACATTTTTTTTTGTAATGTACCTCCAACAAAATGTTTCTATATCAAATATTGACAAAATTTGAATTAGTTTTATCTTGTCTTAAAACTTTTGTTGTGATAACAAAAAAATTGTTGTGGCAACAAAAATTGTTTATTTCTGCGTATGAACACTTTTTGTTAAATTTTCCAAAATGCTGTTTGATGATTTTGCGAAGAATTTTATCAACTTGACATTCATCTTTTTGTTAAATTAACAAAAAAAGTTGTTAATACCATCAAAATTGTTTGCCATTTTGTAAATCCACAGCAAATTCTGTTGATAGCTATTACAGAAATAATCTGTCAGTAATACAGTTGTCTTTCGTTGAATCTATAAGAACATTGCTGGTTCTTATCTCAGTTCTATAATTTTAATTTGTTGATTCAACAAATAAATTTGTATGTGGAAGTTCAGCAATTAGATTCATTAAAAGAAGCAACTATAGAAATCACATTACATTAGTTTTACTGGGCAATATAGAAAATATGCATATATAAAATTAAGAAATTAAAAAAGACCATCACTTTTAAGACATAATGATACCGAATGGCTTTATCTAGCTTGAAAATAAAAAGATCCGCTATAACACTTCCAGTTGACCAACACACTCGCACCTTGCATATGCCACTTACGCTTTGGGCAAAGCTCCTGGCAGAGATATAATTTTTTTTTGGGAATAAGTACTTAAAAAAGTACTTAAAATATTCATGAAAAAATAACAATGTAGATTAGTTGAGAAAAAATAAAAACATTTTGAGCGAATTTTCTTAATTATTTAAGAAAAATTTACACAATGAAATCGAAGTTAATGATATCCAAAAGCGGAAAATATACAACCATGTTTGTCCTAATGTGTTTCTAGTATATAGGACATCTCCTTTAGGTAGTTTTATTAACCAAACAAATCAAATTATTCGCATTTTAGCAATTTATAATTCCCCACGGTTGCCAAGGTTGGCAGCATTTATTTTTGTATTTTTTGTATAAAAAGTGTGTCTTTCCTCTTCTTTCTATCGAATCGGCTACCATTATGCAAGTGCCACAACCAGTGATGCCAACCGATGCATTATTATTACTTTTAGAGCTGATTCCGATGCTTGAGGAATATTTTTTTGTGAATTGTTTTTACAATCAATCCATATATAGATACATTTTAAATTTGGAAATCTGGTACATTCTTTGATCAAAGTTGCATCACTAACATTCATTTACAAGTGTACGCTATGCTTATTTTCCAATTCTCTACTTGACTTAGGTACTCACCAAAACCCAAACCATGGATTACAGATATCAAAAAAGATTTAATTACCTATAGATCGACCAACATTATTTAAAAAAATTGTAATCGCCTTGTAGGTTCGCTCTATTGTAAAATATGCAATTTGTATATTTTTTTTTGAAAAAGGCATTCTTTTTTCCAGGTTTAGGCATAAAAACTTCGATTCGGGCTGGCACCACTGACCACAACCCACAACTGGCATAAAGATGAATGATCTGCGATAGATCGTCTCGCCAACAGTTTTGTATCACGATGCTGGTAATTTAATTTTATACAAAGCGTCAAAGATCAATGCCAGAAACATGCTTCAATTCGATACAGAACGAAGGACAAATAATATAACTATTACAAGGTGGCGCAAAAGTAATCCTCCTATCAGAAAATGCTATAAATTTTGCGATTGGCCCCTAATGTCAGTTCTGTTTTGACATTTGTGTAGTGAACACATGCGAAATACACGTTAATAAACAATGTTACGCTACACTGCTCCAGAACGCGGAATATTGGTGACTATTTATTTGAGCAATAATCGGTCGGTGACTTTGGCACAACGTGAATTTCGTCGCAGATTTCCTAGCCGTCCAACGCCTACTCGTGAAACACTGCGACGTTTAGCTTTTGGGGCACTGAAAATCCGCGTGTAACCCACGAAGAGCCATTACACCCGCTCAAAGTCACTGTATGGTGTGCTGTTTTCGCTGAAGGAGTCATCGGACCTTTTTTCTTCGAAGACGTCGCGGGCCAAACGGTTACTGTGAATGGTGAGCGTTACAGAGCAATGATCAACGAGTTCTTTTTGCCGCAACTTGATGAATTGGGATTGGAAAACATGTGGTTCCAACAGGACGGTGCAACGGCACACACTGCACGTGCCACAACCGATATGCTGAAGGATGCATTTCCCGGGCGCCTAATCTCCCGTTTTGGCGATTTGCACTGGCCAGCAAGATCGCCTGATTTGACCGCTCCAGACAGATTTTTTTTTGTATGGCTTTCAGCCTCAGACTCTTGCAGCTCTTAAAGACAATATCCGTCAAGAATGTGAGGACCTATCGCCGGAAGTTTTGGCCAAAGTGATGGAAAATGCCATAAAAAGGGCTCAAATGACAATCAACTGTGGCGGCGGCCATTTACATGACATCATATTCTCGACTTGATGTAAAAAAAAATATAAGACCAAATAAAAATAATCCACAAGAAGAATCATAGTTTTTCATTTTTTTTTTTAAATTACAGCCAAAAAACATCGGAAGGTTATTTTTGCGCCACCTTGTATAACTCAAAATCCGGCTGGAACTCAGGGGATCAAATGCACCAATTGCCCCTACCCTGCATCAGCGCCTGAACTAGCTAACAATAGCTCAACAAATTAAATAAAATATTCTGCGAATTTCTATTGTTCTCGGAGTAACTTCCAGCACATATAATATAGGCGCACAATAACCACAGACATTACAGACAAATTAATAAATATAATAATAACTAATAGCTGCATCGCTCCCCAGCTATCCATGGTAAAAATCTATCAAGCACAACAAAATTCCACCGCAACCAGTCATTAGGAAAAAGCGCATTTTAACATTCATCCAACTATCCATAGTCATATTTATTTATTTAATACGAGAGGTATCCATATATGTTACGACATTACGGATCCATTTTCTGACCAACTGCACCGTTCAACTATACGCAAACCGGGAGGAAGGGCGCGGGTGGCGGCAGTCCGCCCCTGGCGGATTTAATTGCGCCTAATGGCTTCACTTGTTCATACCCGGTTGTGGCAGAGGAGGGGGCTCGGGCATCCCACTTGAATGCGGATATTATCAGCAAAACTTGGCTCGCTGTCGCACTCCACAGCGTAAAAAGTTTACAATTGCAACTGCAACTGCAACAAGCGCGAATTATCAAGGCATTAAAGTAAATTAATTAAAAAAAAAAGAAAAAACCAAAATCAACATTTGGAGTGCAATATGGCGTGACACGAGATTGCTGGACGTATTGATTCGCGCACCGCTGCAATAATCAGCAGTCACATGTCCCATCGGTGGTCGGCGGACTGCGGGATTTTTATTTTTAATGTGCGGCTAATTATGGTAAATTACCGCTGCGGGTGCACTGGTGACGGCGAAATGCAAACTCTTTGGCAAATATTTATATGGTAGAGCTTTATGGCCGTCGCTTGTATTATGGATATGGCTATTAATTTGACGAATGGGTGTTTTATAATTGTTACATACTGCGCTTGTCATACGGATGTCGCTTGACGGTATTGCATGCGGTAATTGCATGCTTCTGTCGATTTTGTAAATATTTATGCCTATTGCCGGTTACAATATGCACAAGAGTAAACATTGCCAAGGACCCGGAGCAAACTGGGTGACATTTTAAATTGTCCTCCATTTGCTGCGAAATGTCAAACAATGGACTTGACAGATGTAGCGCACACATCTCCATTATATATAGATAGGCCCGGATGGGATCAAGTGTGACATCTCTTCTCTGTTCTTTAAGGGTTATGGAGGGTCCATATAAGCAGCTTTTACCTAGGTGACCGCCGCAGAATTATGAAAATCCGCAAGAAAAAGGGCTGATGAAAAAAAAAACGTTTCTGCAGCTTTTTAAATTTGAATTTATTAACGTCTTTAGTTTTGAGTTGCACAGTAGGACATATGTCTTTTATAGCACAAACATTATCTGCATCTATGTAAATGAATTGCAAATCAGTTTTATATGTATAAGCAAAGAGTTCCAAAGCCTTGGATAGTGTTCGAAAAACATACGGAAGGAATTTAAACATTAATGTCGTTTTCGATTTGGCAAAAAGATACATTTTTTTGAGAAAAAATCATTTTTTATTTGATTGAGATTGCTTTTCATGTTATATTTGCCAAAAAAATCAATCTTTTTTTTTGATCTGACTCTCTTTAGAGAAATCTCGATTTTTTCTCAGATTTCACACATACTTTCACTAATGCCAATGTGTATGACACACAGCTGGCGGTTACGAATTGTTTATCGTAGGAAGGATTGCTTTTTTAACTGAATTATTAATTTTTCGAGTATGGAAACGATTCTTTATATATATCATAAACAAACCATACTGAGACCCCCAACTGACAATCCTCTTGCCGCTGGCCCCCTCAGTTTTTTTTCAAATTCGCCATTTTGTTTTCCTATCGGTGTTATTTCAAAAAAGAATCCGTGTGACATGCAAAAACATACAAAAAATGCAAAAATAAATGCTGCCAACCTCGGCAACCGTGGGGAAATGTGAAAGAGTTCGGGAATACCACATTTTTTCATTACTGAACGCCATTGGTTAGTTATTATTAATTGTTAAAAGGCGAATAATTTGATTTGTTTGGTTAGTAAAACTATCTAAAGTTGATGTTCTATATACTAGAAACATATTAGGACAAACATGGTTGTATATTTTCCGCTTTTGGATATCATTAACTTCGATTTTGTGTGTAAATTTTTCTTAAATAAGGAAGAAAATTTGTTTTCATTTTCCCTCAACCAATCTACATTGTTAATTTTTCATGAACATTTTAAGCAAATGTGCACTTATTCCTAAAAAAAATATTATCCACACGTAACGAACAATTTCAAATTAAACGGATAAAATTCTATGAACTCTGCCAGCAACTTTGGCCACAGCGGAAGTGTCTCATGACTCCTGGGTGTGTGTTGGTGAGCAGAATTTTAGAATTTTCTTGACATTTGTCAATACGATTTTCTATGTAAGAATACTAGCGCACCAAACGTGAACACTCCATAAAAATATAGCTGGTAGGCTAAGTAACGGGAAATCGGCCGGAGTTGGCGGTCTCACTATTGTCTCTGCTTTATATTAAATTATTTCGAAATGCGTTGTTATAAATGTGTAAAAATCAATTGAAATGGATTTCCAGTGCAAGTGAAAAAAAATACACCCAAGAACCAATAAAATTCGGATTTTATGTTCGATTTGGCAGCAGAAATCTGAAATCTCAGATCAAAATCTGAAAAGCCAAATCGAAAACAACATAAGTGTTCTCGGAGATCGTGGAATAGTTAGTCTATTGTAAAGGTATCCCTGAATTTTGCTATGAAGGAGTTTGTGAAAAAATATGACATTTCGAGCATTTGAGAATTGGTATAAATTGGTATAGGCAAAGTTGCTGCCAGCGTTCATAGAATTTTATCCGTTTAATTTGAAATTGTTCGTTACGTGTGGATAATATTTTTTTTAGGAATAAGTGCACATTTGCTTAAAATGTTCATGAAAAATTTACAATGTAGATTGGTTAAGGGAAAATAAAAACATTTTGAGCAAATTTTCTTCATAATTTAGGAGAAAATTTACACACGAAATCGAAGTTTGTCCTAATATGTTTCTAGTATATAGAACATCAACTTTAGATAGTTTTACTAACCAACCAAATCAAATTATTCGCCTTTTAACAATTTATAATAACTAGCCAATGGCGTTCTCTAATGAAAAAATGTGGTATTCCCGAACTCTTTCACATTTCCCCACGGTTGGCGCGGTTGGCAGCATTTATTTTTGTTTTTTTTGTATGTTTTTGCATGTCACACGGATTCTTTTTTGACATAACACCGATAGGAAAACAAAATGGCGAAGTTGAAAATAATTGAGGGGGCTAGTGGCAAGAGGATTGTGAGTTGGGGGTCTCAGTATGGTTTGTCTATGGTGTAAAGTACAACCTAAGACATTTTTATAAAAAAAAATTAGCTACCAAAATTGAAAAAAAAAAAACCAAACCAAGATAAAATTCCGAGCTGGCTGGAGGGGTTTATTGGTTGTTGCCGGAGTTCATCCCGGACTGTAATCGCCACCAAAAGTAAAGAAAAGTCAACACAAAATCGAAAAAGTGTATATCAAACATGCCAGTCAGTCAACATGGACAAGGACATCTTCTAAAGCGAAAGCAAGTGAAGTATCAGATGGACTTATACAGCGTTATCCGATATGAATCGAATGGCGACATTTAACTCGGGACCATAATATCATCTAACAAGGATGCAAATATCCAAACTAAGTCGCAATAAGAACCGCCGTTGTCAGGAAGAACACAGTTTTACTGATCCAATGTTGTTGGCAGATGGGCCTGCCATCAGAAAACAGTTTTTTTTTTATAGCAAATATCCATGTTCTTGTAAGTCACTGGTGTTTTCAGAACGCATTTATAGACGCCTATAAATTGCGTCCATTTAGATATAGCGCGACGACCTCTTTAAAATTTAAATTTCTTCTTCCTCTTTACAGACAAATCTGTAGGCAGTAAAATAGAAAAAACCGATTAGAGGCTGAAGATTCCCAAATCCCAATACCAATCCGAGGGTTGCTTTCCACTGCAATCGTTCCCCTTATCGAAAGTTGTTTCTCTTCATTGGTTTTGTCGTTTGTTTGCCACTATCGTCGGTCTGCTGTTTTATCAAAGTTGGTAAATCACTGTTAAGCAGTCGTTCTCTTAGATTCAGTTGTCACTTCTTTTTATTGAAAGACCAACTTGTAAGTTCCTTCTAGCTGAACTTGGTTAAAGCAAATCAATATGTGGCACCTTCTAAACGGAAGTAAAGTATTAAAAAATAATAATAATTGGACTGACATGCGATCAGATAATACCAAACCCATTTTGGGTGGTTAAGAAATAAATTTCTACTTTTTCCGATTCCGCTAACTATCACCATTTTAACTAATTAGTCTCTTAATTTATCGAAATGCTCTTCCTACTTTGTTTCGAGTTTCCAAATTGCCAACTAAGTAATTTTAATACTCCACCAATTAACAAAAGAAAAATAAAAAAAAAATAAAATAAAATGAGTGACAGAACAAAAAACCGATTCATTGTGTGAAACGCACTCTTGCGTTAATAAAGTAATTTTCTCAGCGACAAACTATAAAGATTATTGTTAAAAAAAAAATCAGAATAGTATCATTCTTTTTAATTCCCAAGTGTCAAATGGAACACTGCAATTAGAAAAAGTGGCTATAATGGTCCTGGTCCTGGTCATTGAGACGTATGAACGCAAGGTTCATTAAAGTAATGGAGACTCTGTTCGTGGCTTAAGGTCTAATGGGAAATTTCAAAGAAATAGCAATCTAGAGATGGGTTTGGAGTGAGATTGAAATAAGTGTTTTATCAGTTTTACCTTCCGTTTCTATATTTTCCTTTCAAAGTTTGTGATGAAAAAAATATATTATATTATATTCTTCGCCTTTTTCAAAGCCCCTTGAACTTGTTGGATCTGCACATCGTTCCTATTTAAAGTCATATTAGTAGTCCTTTTGGTCGTGTAGCTCAACCGAACTGAATAGCTCTTAAACGCCGGGGGGCAGATTCCGTATAACAATAATCGTCGGGACGATATCGTTTTTGAAACTTTGATGACCATAAGAAGTTATATTCTGCTCGAATTTGTTTCACTATCGTCAGCCTTCATTACATTTGTGTAAAATAAATATTATTGAAGGGCCCAACCCATAGAATCCGTCGCGTCCGTTGCGGCAACTTTTTCGACTGACAAGTTTATAGAATACACAGTAGCTTATGGAAGATGACCCATAAGGAGCGCACGTGCCGGATGCGACGGATAAAGTAGATTTACTTTCTACTTTTCTGTCCGTCGCATCCGTTGAAAGTTGGCACAGCGAGAGAGGCAGCACTTTCATTGGTGGAAATATTGAGAGCATTAGAGAAACTGTCATTGGCTGTCGACAGTATTCTTATATGGTGGGATTTATTCCCTTTTGTGGGAATTTCGATTTCTGAAAAGCCTTCCATGGGAAAAAATTAAAAGCTGCAAAAAATAGTAAATTTTTTCTGAAATTTCATCAAAATTGATATCTGCATTTCACCACGACTGCTAACACACTGATTGTACATAAAAATAGCTTATGTTAATCAAATTTTAGCAAGATTTTCTTGTATCAAAATTTTGTAGTAGGTACAAAAAGGTAATCACTATAAATATTAACAAACTGCGATTATTTTAAAAAAGATAATTTCATGTGATTATATTTCCATAAAATACATATATATATATTTACAAAAAGTACCTTTCAATGTAATTATTTAAAAGGGAATTTGAGTACGGTGAATAGGGAAATATTATTACATTTCGTGGGAAATATTAGGACAGAGTACTTAAATCACTGGCTGTCACCTTATGCTCGTTCCGTCGAATCCCTCAATATTGACAGATCCGTCGACGCAACGGATGCGACGGCTTCTATTCACCGGGCCCTTGAGGTCTCAAACTCGTAATTTTGGCACCTAGTTGCTACTTTTGGAGGTCTATCGTTTCGACGATAATCGTCTGAAAAATTACGGAATGAGTGTCCTGGATTATTTTGGCATGATTTTAATAGGTTCCAATCGCCAAATTTTATTTATCTAAGCAGACCACTGAAATAGAAAAGAAATTGAGTTGCAAAAAGATCCTTGTCCTTCTACCTGTGCGGGCCGCACTTAAGCTTTCCACTACTGTAAGCGCCTTTTATTTTTGATTTATGTAGAACATTGATTTCCATGGTTTACAACAAGTGTATTGGATCTTGTATTTGTTGTAAGCGATGGAAATGGGAAATTGTTGATCTATATCGATCATGTGGGCAAAATAAAAAACGCCTTTTGTTGCCCATCCGTGTCAGACTAGAAGACCTAGCGACCTACCCATCTCAGCAATTTTTCCACCAGGTCAATGTCGCTGTATATTTGGTAGTTGAATCTTTTCCTTTAAGGCCCGTGACCACAAATGAGACTGAACATTTTACGGAGAATCTTTCTGTCGAAACGACCGAGGATACTTTTCAACTGTTTTAGACAAAGTTCAAGTTAAGTGTTAATGGATAATGATGCATTTCCAGGTGGCGCTGCTCAGAGGGTTTCACTTCTTGTGAATTGGGCAATGGATGTTAGGTTCCTAACCTGCAACCAAATCTACTAAAAGATTTGCAGTCCCCTTGCGTTGCCTTAAAAATAGTTCTGGAGGTAGACCTACTACCTACCTCCAGCCGCCTGTTGAACTTGAGTTGCTATATCCTCACATGATTTTGGACAAAACAGGCGATTGACAAAAGTTGGAACTTAGAAATGAAAGTCAGGTAATTTGAAATTTGAATTTAAATCAGTGAGATGGTGACAAACACGGGAACAGGATGACAAGGTCGAAAAGACTTGTGTGAAAATGTGGAAAACGCTGCAAGTAAAGGAGTCATCCAGAGAGCTACTATATGTTGACCTAAAAAGTGACACCAACCACCCTGCGGGTGGGTTTCTACTCACATCAATTTCAACTGAGGATAAGCTAAGTATATGAGTGGAAGAAACATTATCGTGATC
The DNA here is from genome assembly GCA_951230905.1 of Cheilosia variabilis. Lineage (NCBI taxonomy): Eukaryota > Metazoa > Arthropoda > Insecta > Diptera > Syrphidae > Cheilosia > Cheilosia variabilis. The sequence goes on along the minus strand of OX579677.1, from coordinate 40,362,162 downwards.
TAATTTCATTAAACTGGGCCTTCAGTTGGTTCTAGCGTTTTACTTCCTTTAACAAAAGCTCTTGGACCTACAATAAATGTAAATACGTGGCGCAACAGCTCCGCAAGAACCCTAGGCCTAGTTGGTTGTGGGAAGAAACCATTCGTTTTGTATGAGTTTTTAATTTTTGGGACGAATAGAGAGGATCTCCAAATTTATGCCGAGTCCAAACGGCCAATGGCCAATTGAGAAGCTCTTTCGTGACAGTTATACCCTCAGATGTTTTCCACCCGTTAGCGAGAGGTGGCGCAGTGGAAAAAACCTTTAAAGGTAATTTGTGTTTTTCCTGGGTTCGAACTTGGGAACCCTTGCTTAGAAGTCCAACACACTAGAATCGGTGATTGCTAAAACAACATAAGTGACATTTTTATTTTTTTACGGGAGAAACAAAAAATGGTAGAAGAGTCAGGTTGTCTTAGTACAAAATGCAGTTTTAGGTATCGAATTATGTTGCTTTTTTTCACAACGCAGTGTCAGCTGTTTAAAAACGTAGTAAAACTAATTTGGAAAAATCTATTACTTATGTTGTTTTAACAATCACCGATTCACTAGCCGTTGGACTTGGTAGCTCTCAAATGTTTTTCGAGATCTACCTCCAAAATAGTTGCTTTTATAAAGGATCCTTATGAACAAGGCAAGGTGTTCCGTTCTGCTTCTGATGCAATGCACTTTACATCTTTCCGAATGTTGCAACGTGCAACAGAGAGATAGAGACAGGACAGTCTGTCCCTTATAAAGGGTCTTTCATTAGCGGATTGACAAATTCAAACTTTCAGTGTGAACGCACCCTTAAACCGATTACCGAACTATCAATGTCAAAATATTCAGTAAAATCAACATTTTCATCATGGTGAGGTAAACGAAGGAACAACGTTTACAAATAATTAAAATGTACTACCGAAGTTCCGAACGAATTGCGATGAAATTCTTCTTTAAGTTGCGAGCACCGATCGCAATTCGTCGATCGAAAAGTAGTGTCCAACTGTCGCTCCAAATGTCAGGGCGAGTGGTTGAGCTGCAATTGATAAGTTTTGTTGCAACTGTCCTTGGAACGGACCTACATTAAAAGCTTGATATACGAGTAAAGAAGGCTGCGGCTCGCTATGGCCGTTGGTAACTTTGCCTCCGCTTAGATCTCACTACACACTAAGTTCAGACTCTTTCAATCCGAGCTACTGTATACATGTGAAACCTAAACAGTCTCGGCAATATATCAGAAGACAACTACAGCCTTTTATCAAGAGCTCTGTGAGGCACCCTAGAGACCCGTTTTATAAGGGACTTAAAATTATTTTGTTAAGAAAGTCAGGTGCCATTGTTGGATGTCATCTTTATGATGACATAGTGTAAATGTCGCTTGATTGGTCGGTCACCCACTAAGGAAATGGCAAGATCACAAGGCAGCCTTTGAAGAATGTCTTAGGCGGGTTCTAGGACCAAAAGCAAAGTGAAGATACACCAGACTTAGCAGCAGCAGTGACTTAAAGGAAAATGTGTCCATGCAGTTGACATATAAAGCTGGGAATTTAATATGAAATATATTTCCCTCCCTCAACTCTGACAGCTGTAAGCAATTCTAAAAATTTTATTTTCATGGGCAGTAGTTTCACCATGAACAGATCCATATATGAGTGCTTGACCTGTCACCGTCCACCTCTAAGCTCCATATAGGTTTGGCAAACTTTTAATGCAACAGTAACCCGTGCCGATGTCCCATTCGGACATTACGCACTCTTAATTAAAAATTAAAAAAAAAATAGAAAACCCCGTTGAGATGAAGTGAAAAAGATAAAAAAAAACCCTCCTTGTGCGTTTGACCCTTTTGTCATTTTCATTTCATATCTGTGCACGCTTCGTTGGACAGTTGACAGTCTTTGTTTTTTTTTTAGGACATTCCACCTGTGAAACCCACACACTCGCTGCCCGTTCAAATGAATGCTTTATTACGCGGAAATCTCGGGTAATTAATTCGAGGTGAGAGGATGTGTGTACGTTGGCCAGAGTGCGTACTACTCGTTACCATCTAATTGCGCCACCGAAAGCCTAATTTGGGAATAATAACGGACATGAATGTGTTAATTGATTCCTTCTAATGTGGTGGTGGGGCTCCGCTCAGTCAACACGGCTAAGACTCCGACGGATGGCTCAATTTCTAGAGCGTGATGTGAATGATGATGATTAATTCATTTACGTTCGCTTTTAATTAACGGAAAATAAATAGGCAATGTGATATGTCACCGCACTGTGCGATGTGGTCTCTATTGCGACAGCCGTGCATTGGAATGGTTGGTGATTTTATGTGTGAAAGCTCTGACCATTAGCTGGTCTAGGCGGCGCGCGGCAATTGTTTTCTTGTTCACCTTTGTGCAGTCCAGGCGGTGGATGATTGCCGAAAAACAATACAACCTTTGAATCGCAGCCATAAGCGGAACCGAAGCGGTCGCTTCATAAAGCATTAATTGTCAACGAAATACGCTCGTGAAAATGTGCCATAAAAGGAAAATGCTTTATTTAGTAATTTTTAAGGGACTTTTCGGTGGTGGGCAATTAATTTGTGTTTTATTAGGTAGCTGCTTCGGTGTGATTTGATTTCAATGTGGTATGTGCTTTGGGCACGTCACGCAACGTTAGGTTATGTTTTATAACATCGATTGCGACCGTTTCGCTAGGTGGATGGGCAAGGGGTCACACCAAGTCCTTGTGGCAGGGAAAGTCTGTTTCTGTTCTGAGGGAATTTTAACCACCCATTGGGTGCTGCCCAAGGGTCTAAGCTGCCCATCTTTGGCTAGTTTTGTCAGATTGTGGATCAGCCTCTTAATATTCCGCTGATGTTGAGGCTGAGTGCAAATAGCTCTGCTCTCAATTAGCGAAGATATCGCTGTATATGAAGCAGCACTGGGATCTGTAAGTTTCGTCTGCAGAAGTTCAAAAAGACGTCATTAGAAACCAGGAGACTGGTTACGAAGGGCAACGATTTTCAGTGCGGCTACGGTTTTGGTACCTACTCTCGTTAAAAAAAACTCTAAAAAAAATTATAGAAGCAGGATTTCCTTTCTCAATATTCCAATTTCCAAAGAAGCTGTTTCCGAGCGTCCTGTCGCTCCAACTACGCATGGTATGTGGATAGAACTGAGAATACTTTTGAGCGACTTGCAGGCTGGTATTACAGAAAACTACTAAGCATTTTGTAAAATGTTTGCGATGCCTTACCAGAAGAAAAGCCCATTAGTACCTTACCCATACCGTCCTTGTCATTTTCGTGGTGTGTGTGGCAGAAAATCTCTGTTTTACAACTGAAGTATGGTGGATTGGTCAGGGCAGGGCCGGACCAACCATATGTGCAAGATGTGCAAATGCACAGGGCGCAAACTTCTGGGGGCGCATTGCTAGGAAAGAAAAATTAATTTTATCTTGCGCGAACAAATACTGCCATTTGCATTTTAAACAAAAAGCTTGTTCAAATAAGCCCACAATAAGAACATCCATCACACCTGTGCTGAATTATTTCTTTCACATCAACTCACATCACTTGAAATGTTGCAACATCAAGGAGAATCTAACTCAAAAAATCGCCAAATTAAAAAATCCCACTAGACCTATGCAAGTTCACTTCTTACCTACATAATCTCAAAGTATTCCACCCTGTTCGTGTAGGTATATTTCTTGCACTTAAATTTAACAAAAGAATCTATAGTTCAAAAATCTCAGAACAAAAAATACCTCAATAAAAAAAAACCCCATGGAAAGTCTACCTCCTGTCCTGGGCGCTTTCTGTAAATCTTGCACAGGGCGCTAGTTTGGCTGGAGCCGGCACTGGGTATAGGGCGTTACTAATAATCATTTTTAACCTCATTTATAAATATTTTGTAGGTCACAATTTGCAATTTTGCATAGAAAATTTTGCCATTGCGAGCTCGAAAAATTAGCCTGGACACTCAAAATGATTTAGGGCGGTTATAAGATGCCACAATTACGGATGTGTAACAAGGTTTAATACTAAGTAGCTAAGTCGTGGATTAGTCGAAATCTGTAACCGCCACTCTTAGATCAATGCATCCATCAAATAGCCTCCCCAAAGGATTTACTGACGAAAAATTCTTCTAAGTAGGTACCTATACTCGATAAAATGCTTTTCAAGGATTTTATATCTAATGCAGCTGAGTGCTGGGCATCGGCTATGAAACTGTGGGTGTTCTCATCCAATTCCTCAAAAGTAACGTTCGGTTGGGTAGAGGTGGCTGTCTTGAAGACCTCACTTTGACCAAGTCTTGTATGTCCATTGTAACACCGCATGAGTGAGATGAAGGTTGGTGGTCAGAACATTTAATAGAGGGGCAAATTTGGGTGAATTATTGCTGCGAAAAATTACTCATGATCGTGTGATCGAGAAGAGGGTGACTAATGCAGCTATGACCTCTGAAACGCCATCATTGGGTATGAGAAAGTTGGTCAAAGTGGTGGTGACAATTTCTCTTCTGATAATAAAGGGCTTTCCAATAAGAGGTGTTATTTTGCTATTCAAAGAAAAATGCCATTTTTTGAGATAAATCATCAGATGTTTATTTCACAATAAAGAGGAAGGTATGCCGTTAATAATGAAAAACAACATCAGCCAAATGGCCACCACGAGCACGCATACAGGACCATATCCTTTTCATGAAATTTTCCATAACCAAATCGCAAAGTGGCTGCCCTATGTCCTCGATAGCCTCACGAATTTTATCTTTGAGGTCTTGAATCGACGCTGGGCTGTTGGCGTAGACCTTATCTTTCACGTGGCCCCAAAGGAAGAAGTCGCAAGGTGTTAAATCACAAGATCTCGGTGGCCAATTGTGATCACCTCTTCGAGAGATAACACGGTCCGAAAACTTTTCCCGTAAAAGATCAATGGTTTCCTTGTTTGTGTGGCACGTAGCGCCGTCTTGTTGAAAGTGAACGTTGTCCAGATCAATACCATCCAACTCCGATCATACAAAATCATAAATCATCTCTCGATAGCGCAATCCTTTAGTTTTGCGAACTGTGAATGCAAGATTATCACCATTTTTATAGTGAATTTTAATAATTTCAATGCGTTGGTGAAGTGTGTATCGTTCCAAATGTCAAAGAATAAAAGCTTCTAAAGTGACAGCTACCGAAATAGCGGGTCATTCACAATAACACCTCTTATTGAAAAACCCTACTAACCGCTCTCGAGTCGTTCTCTTCATTTCGTTCTGAAAGTCAATTCTATACTTCAAGTTCATATTTCATATTGCATATTTATTTAAACAAAAAATAGTTTCACAGCAAGATTACAATTATCTTATGAATTGTGAAAGGCTTAATAAAATTATAGTTGAGTGCTTCGGGTGCTTTTATACAATTAGAGTATAATATAACAAAAGAAAATAAATAAACATATAAACCTAAGATACCTAAAAGTTATTTTTACTTTAAGATCATTAATTATATCATTGGCCAAGTATTTAAAAAGAATTGTTTTAAATTCGCTTGCATTTACGGCTCTTCTGAGTGCTACGGGTAATGAGTTCCATGAGAGAATGGCATGGACGAAAAATGTGCGTTCAGATTGTAAGGAATTTGACCTAGACCGAATCAAAACAGCCGTTCTCTGTCAGCTGGCGAAATTTAGTCTGTTGTATAGATATTCTGGATGACGTGCGTCTGTACAATTAAATAAATAAAATCAGATTATTAAAGCTGAGGCCCATTATCTGTTTTGAGTAGCTTGAAATATGCTCGAAATATCTTTTATCAAAGACGTACCTAGCTAAGTTGTTGAATAGTACATTTATATTTGTGCCGACTGTTGTAGTAAGCTTTGCAAAAAAAACTTCGCAACCGTACAACAAAATATGTAAGAGTAAAGTCTTGACTAACAGCATCTTAGTTTTGACGGGCACGGAGATTTGAGTTGACCTTAGCAAACGGAGACCATTGTAAGCCTTTCCAGTCGTAACTGCCACATGGTCGTTCCAAGTCAGATTCTCATTAAAGACTTAAAGACTGAGCCCAAATTTCTGTAAACTCTACTAACGGGCATATACTCTATTATCCGTAAAAGAAACAAAAACATTTCCATTTTGTATCCTTGAATTTTGAAAAATTTCGAGTTCGAATTTCGACATATTTATCCGGTATTACCTCTGGTATCCGTGACCGCCGCCGACGTTGATACATATTATGTACAAGGTTAAAACTAACGGAATGTTTCTATCTTCTGAGTTGGTTGGTGCATGCACGAACATGAAGTATAAACGGGATTTTTCATTTGTCGTTGACATTTCGCGTATCTGTTTGAAGTTCCTCTTAAATATTTGAATTCCTTATTTTTTATTAGTTCTTCGTCATAACGTTGTATGTATGTATGAATGTAGTTTCTTTCATCGTTAAATTGATTTATTTAAAATGAATTGTTGTGTTTATTAATGATGATTGAATTTAATATTTGTTTTTGGTTTTATAAGGTAAAGAAATAAAGTGTCATCAAATTTAGAGTTTTTTTCTTATAAATTTAGAGAAAAATCTATTAACTGGGACTTTCGATTATCCGTTATGGACTCGGTCCCAGCCATTCCGGTTAATCGAGTTTCGACTGTAATATGAATTCCACTTTCGAAATAGAAAGTTCAAAAAGTTCGTCCTCGAAAAAAGATCTACTTTCGGAACGAGGTAAATTTCCAAAATTTGCCTTTACACAAATTAAGCTCTTTTAACGTTTCTTGGTAGAATTCGTAACGTGTCTGATTGGAAGAGTGGAGGAAGACTCTGATTTCGGGTGGACTCTATTTTATTATCTAATTTGTAACTTCCATATTATTCACTCCGGGTGTAGCTCAGATTTAAGTTAATTTTACACCCGATCATTAATCCGCATTTTTTAAACCCGCCAATTTAAGCCTGTGTCCATATTATTCACTGAAAAACATGCATTAAGTCCGCTGGATTAGAAATGGATTTAAATGCGGTTTTAAAAGACTTTAAACCGTTTTTAATCCGTTTTAAACCTATACCTACGTAATGTCAAATTTCAAATGTTTTTTGTTGTATGTCACTTGGAAATTGATTTGATTTGTAGTGTGCCGATTTTAGTTTTTAGTGCATAGCCTTCAAAATGTCTCTTTCTTCAGTCGGAAATGTTTCCGAAAATCCACCACATCGTAATCGAGGACGACGTTGAGTTACCATCAGATCTCCATTTCATGAATGAAATCCATTTTTTTGTAACTCTTTGCTCCTTTTTATTTTCTATTTCGCTTTTCTACTTCTCTTATTTCTCGCGTCCTGCTAGAAATAAAATTTCAATATTATGAAATTATTTGATATTTAGCCCGAGTTAAAGTACTTAAACTTGTCTCCGAAGTGTACTTTAAATCCAATCGGATTAAACGCCGTCAAGTTTAAAAAACTCGGTTTATTCTCGGGTTAAACGACTGAATATTATGGACTTGGGTTTAATTTTTGGGTTAAAGTCACTTAAACTCAGGTGTAACCTTTAACCCGCATTAAGGGGAGTGAATAATATGGCCGTAAGGGTGCAGTTTGAACAAACATTTTTTATAATTTTTCAATAGAAACGTCAGCTCATTTGATCATTTGACAGATCTACGAAAATTTACCTTTCAACAGGAGTTTCTTGTGCAAAATTTCATAAGAATTTCAGTGTTGGGCGATATTTTCAAGCAGTTGTTCCAATTTTGCGAAATTTTGCTACCGGAAACAGATCTGGTAAGTGTTTATATCACATCAATTTCACATCGTTAAATGCGCTGTGAAACACGGACCTATAGTTAACTGCCAAAAGTGTAGTGTTGAGAGTCATTGCTTGTGAGTGATCGAGCGAATGATTATTTCAGAGTTTGTCTCTACCACTACACGAAAAGAGACGAAATGCGACCCAATAATAACAATAATAATAATAATAATAATAATAATAGTAATAATAATAATGGCGAGGGTTTAGTACACTACGACCTTGTGGTCTATTGTGGGCCCTGTTTATACCTTTGAAAGTTTCAAGCCCTTTCCCAGAGTCCCATCGCATTTCAGTTCCATTAAGAACCGTGTTTGAGGGTATATGTTCTGTCTTAGCCTCGACAAGAATCCTCTTATGGGTCAGCGCCCCACAGGATTCCAGAATGTGATCTGGAGTTTCAGCGCTCTCATCGCAGAATCTGCACAGCCAATTTCCCTCAGGTGTGATTTGAATCTTTTTAGGTTATACCTAGTTCCCTAAAAGATACTTAGCTGGCTTCAGGCCTTGAAGGTTTTTAGAATCTGCCGTTCTTTTTGATACAAAACAGTATCTATACCACTTAAAAAGAAATAAACAACAAGAACTGCCCACGAAACGAAACTGAAAAGAAAACCTATAGTTACGTATTTCAGATCTTTATACCTACTCATTTCTTCATTTTCCGTCTACCAGTAGCCTTAAAATATAAAGACTGACAAATTGTATGACGTTTAGTCAATGGTGCCTGTTTAGAAATGCTTTTTGTTTATCGCATTTCAGTGCCAATTATTATCATTTCGTTCATGACCAAACAATGTCTAACTTACCCTATAGCTTTAGTTTAAACACGAGCAAAGATGTTCATCTAAATCGCTTTATATACCTACCTTATGTACATCTGTTCACAATGTTTCCCACAGCAGACGCAGCGTGCTTGTTGCAGCGCATAAGCTAGGGGATCACACCTACGGTTTGTTTCGCTTGCCTATGCAATGCTTATGCATTTTTGTTGTTTGCACTTGCTGTGGGACATAAGCGGTACTTTCGTTTGGTTTTTCGTTGGTGAGTCGACAAGTCGATTACTCGTTCTTTTTTCTCTAGCAACCACCACCGCGTCAACATCTTTGCTCGCGATATTGTTTGACAAGACTTTTCCTGCTTGGCCGATAGTAATAAAATTAAAATTATAACGTTTCATTTTGTTTTGAATTGTAGTCTTGATCAGTGCCATTTTTTCATTTTTTATGCTAAATCTAGCATAGGTATTTTAACCTTAAATAGCATATACCTAAGTATAAATAAAATATGCTATAGGTATGCAATCTAGCATAATTATTTTAAATTTTTAACATAAAAACCCATCATAAGAAATATTTTCGTGGTATATTTCGCTATACCTACAAATAACGAACGCATCCATCAAGATTTATTATTAAAAACAAAAATCAAATCAAAAGTCAAGTGAGCCTTGCATTGCTGCTCCATTAAACTTAAGTCTGCTCTTTCTAAATAGACAGGTAAATATATACCTACCTACGTATTTTCAACTTTTTTTTTTTTGATAAAGTTGTTGTTTTAAACTTCAGCATATTTTGTTTTATTCCTCCATATAATTTAGCATATTTATTTCTTAGTTTAGCATATTCCGTTAATAATTTTCTGGCATCACTGCGTTTAGTCTGTCAAGTTTGAAGCTGTGGAGGCAGCTATTTCAAATACTTTCTTATTTAGCTAAAAGTTTCTAAAACGTGTTTGGTACTGCTTCTCATGCATCTACACCTACGAACTCACTTAACTACTCCAATTTGCAAATTTTCCAAATCCAATTTGCAATTTATCAACCTACCAAATGCGTTGCCTAAATGTATTCACACCTTAAGATTCGCCCAAAGACGCATAGAAACTTTTTAATAAGGCACTTCTCGACGTTATTTTTCCCCAATTATGCCACTTCATTTAATTAGTTTCCGTTACGATTTCCATTTTCCACTAATGAACAATGGAGTAGAAGAAAACACTACTACCTGCTTACTGTCAGCGGCCAGCTTGTTCTTAAGGCGAAGACAGCGCGCACAGAAATTCAATAAAATTATCGGGTAGGTAGGTACCTTCATCGAGAATACCTATATACCTTCCTCACCTCGAGGAAGAACAACAATGCCACCCTATTAACAGTTACTAACGAGCTAACTAATTAGAGTGCTCCAATTACAAATTCGCCCTGCCAGCGATTGAGCTCTTCCCTCCGCATCCGCACATACAACCGCCCTCAGTGGCGCACAGCACACACAAAAACCCATCTCATCATTATAGCGCAGCTCTCAACTCAAACTCCTGTCAAATATTCTCCCACGCATCGGGAGCAAAATAAAATGTCAAAAAGCTCTAAAAACCGAACAAAAGGTGAATTAGCACAAATTTCCTCTCGATAATGGGATAAGGTTATTTTCTACTCCCCACCCGTCACACAAATGGGATGCTCGCCAGGGGGCCACGCCGCGATATATTCCATTTCCATCACTCGAACGGAATACCTATCACAAACCAAAACCAGAATAACGACTATTGTTTTAATTGCCATTAAAATGCAGTGCTTGTCCACTCACCAATATGCAGAGCGCACGAGGTGCAGATTAACCGCTTACTGTGTAATAGAGTAGCAATAAATTCACCCAACTGTCATTCAGAGCGAGAGAAGAACACACCGAACCAGTTCGGCGCATAGACCCGCCCCTTCTACGAGTATAATCAAATGCAAGCGTTTCCCCTTTCACGCAGAGCAAATACAGACAACTGTGCCGATCTAGTACGTTTTTGCCGAGAGAACAGAATTATAGCAAAGTGTAGAAGGAGATGTGCCATAATGGCGCTCTCCACTCTCGAACTCGATTGGCTGCAGTGACAGGTAGCTTGACACATTCCGGTTCGGCCTCACATCCATCAATGAATTTACTTTCAATTACTGTGTCTGAATGGGACCGCGCTGTCGGAGGCATACGCCAGAGAGAGACACACACAGCCAGTGCCCCCTATTGACTGGGTTTTGTAAGACTATTTAACTGGGAGTTTTTGTTTTCCATAAATGATGGTGGTTGTTTTGTTCCACTTTTTTCCGGTCTAATGTATTCATTGGCTAAATGGGATGTGTCTACCCGCAGCTCTGCCAGGAGTACGAGTGCAAGCAGGAGAGTTGTACTCCCATCGACCGTTTGACAGTGGGTCAGCGAGTGGAACAGCAAATGTGGTGGAAACAGGGCGATTGTGGAAAAATTATCGGGGCCTGTTTGTTCACCATGTTGTTAGTGTCGATTCGACAGCGTGCCCGTTCGGTTGTCATTGTCAGATGTTGGTTGTCAGTTTTGTATGACTGAAGGTGGATATATGTTATTTTGTTTAAGTTGAGTGAACTGTTGACAGATTTTTGAAATGCTCTCGCGGATATAGGTACGCGTTGAATTTAATTGACGTGATTTGTGTGAAGGCCATTCGGATTACAATTTTTGACAAGGAAATAAGCATATTTATCCGCGTATTGTCATCTGTCAGTGAAAAAGGGAAATATATAATTATTGAATGGTTGATTGGAAAAAAGTGATAGTGTGAATCGGGAAAGTGTATCTTGTGCCATTTTGCAGTCGAATGCTTGTCAATAGTTGTCATTAGCCAGTGTGAAACAAAAACAACGTCGAACAGGTCGCGAACAATTTGTGTGCACCCATTGGAAACAATTAAAAAAAAAAAAAAACTAACATCGTCGATCGAAAAACGACGCACTAACGCAGCCACAATTACGGCCACCGGACGAATAACGAACGACGCCCACGGCGACAGTGACAGTGAAGGGACGACGACGACAAACACAACGGCGCCGGCAATGACAGTGCCCGTTCAACGTGGATCGATGGCGGTCCTGCAACCGCCTCGGTCGCGCTTCATGATCACGGATATTTTAGCAGGCAGTGCGGCAGCTGCAGCCGCAGCAGCATCGGCAGCGGCTGCGGCCAATGCCGCCATGAACGGCGGTGACGGCTCCACCGACCATCAGCTGTCGTCGCATCACCATCACCACCTCAGCTCACATCATCAGCACCTCCAGCTTCCGCTGTCGCATTCGATTCATGGCGGCGGTAATGGCGGCGGTGGAATCGTAAACGGTCCCACAAACGGTCTGCACTCCCACTATGGACACCCCCATCATCTGCAACATCATGCGGCGGCAGCAGCAGCAGCAGCCGCAGCGGCGGCGGCATACAATTCCGCACACCGCGATCTTGACGACGATCACGATCGGAGCGGTCGCTCCCCATCGCCGCAGGGACCCCGCGACCTGAGTGTGCCGCCCGGCGGTGGAAGCAGCGGCGGACGCGCAAGTACTCACGACGACAGTGACAGTGATTCCAGCGGGAATCTCGACAGTCACAGCATATGCAGCAATGGTGAGTCAATAAGGATGAAGTTTTCTTTTTAATCTGTCAAAAATGTGCGGTCAGTTGCTTCTGTCTGCGTTGTTGTTATTGGAACAAATTTCATTCTCTGTTTTTGTTCCTGTGCGTGTCCCTGTATGCGTGTTGAGGGGGAGACCGCATCATAGGCCTGATCGGACTGAAAGATGACACCTTGTCAATTCGATGTTTTATTGTGATTCACATGTCAAGTGCCAACCGATTACAGTTGAGCGGTTCAGTGGATTACAAATTTAATACTCAACTGGATTGATACACACTTGAGGTTTGAGGGAACAAGAACAAGAATAAGGAGTGAAGTGCTTGTGCGGAGATGGGCTAAGGCTACCTGCTGCGGGAAGGATTTCTGTTATTGTTCAATGGATTAGGGCTCAGTCTTAGATAATTTGAAGACGGAAGTGATGGGCTTAGAGGTTCTGCATTCAACGGTGAACTGTAATTTGACTGACAGACAGTCAGCCATTATGATCCTGCCTTAGTGTTAAACTCACCTACAATTAAGCTATCTACAAATGTTATATAGGTAAACGTGACAGACCCATACAGACAGTATATCTCAGTAAATACGGGGTTTTCAAAGGGAAAATGCATGCAATTATAGATTGACCGCAAATTGTTTGGTCTTTTTTTTAATGTCAGTGCGCTGTCACCGCAATAAGCTGGTATTGCCCGATTTGTTAAGTCAGCTAAAAATATTTTCCAGGTTCTAATGGAATGAATTATTATAATTTTTGGTCCTGTCACTGTCAGTGATAGGCATTCCCACCAACATTCGACAGATGTGTTAATGTACATCCTTTTTAAAGTGTTTTTTCCTTTTTAACGTACATTTTTGTGGCAAATTATATTTGACAGCTAATTACAAAAAGAAAAGAAAAACTGTTTCAAATAGTGAAATTCATCCGGGAACAACTATGCAAGAACGTCAGTCTTACTCGCATACCGAATTATTTTAAAAGTGAAGCGCTTAAAGTCCTTGCGTCAAATTCAAAATATTGTGCGAAAAGCTCACCATGAACGGACAATCTACTGAAAGAAAGCAATGCCACAGCCGCTTCAACTTCCAAAGAGTATTTGAAATATTCCAGAAGAACATTGGCCGCGTTCCCTTGACAGCTAAATGTCCAACATATTCAAAATGAAGAAACGCCTATTAGAGTTGTAGCGGAAAAAAAAAAAAAAACATTTGGTGTTGTTTGCGATCCTGCTCACTCCAAAAAACGAATTTCACATGAGAGGTCTCAATTTAAACATTTAATTCGCTGTATTACGAGTTTTAACAACGAACTCCGTGTCCACTTTTGTTTATCTTCTCAAATTTGTTTGCATTGACAGCTCGCTTTTTTCTGCCTTTCCTTTTCAATCTTGTGCAACCTGTCAGATTTAGAAATCATTTGTAGAGCTCTAGCACAGTTGGTTAAATGTCAATTTTTGTTGTGTGGAGATTGACACCCCGACCCCGCTAGTAACCTTGTGGTCATTGGAACGTAACTATTTTACTTGCTTCCTTAAAAACTTTTTGATTCTTTCTGCTAAGCAAATATAATCATTCTTTGCTTAGCTGTCAACCTTTTTGACTACGGAAAACTTGTCAGTACAAACCAAAATCGACAGAACGGCGATTACATCTACTCGCTACTCGTTATTTTCCGAGATTTTAATAAGAGCGAATGATCTGATGTTGCGACCAATGCAAGCCCAGAAGGCGGATATCATTAGCATCCAAGGAGTAGATATTGAATATTTTGACAGATGACCTAGTGTTTCCAGTTAGAATAGGTAAAAATTAAAAATAGTTCAAAGTTCCACGTATACATCAGGTGGCTATGCCAATTTCAGTGAGACATCATGTAGAAAAAAATTCGCATAAAATATGTTCTTTGATGTAAGAGCACCCTTAACACCCTGAACGTAGATAAAGTTCGTTGTAGATATTTTTTCGATTTTTCCCACGAACCAAAATAAGTTCCGCCCGCTCTTCCTCATTCTTGGTTGAATATTTATGGAGCCTAGCTTAGTACTCAGATATGATAAGACTCTCCAATTTGTCTACGTCAAAAGTTGACTAAGGTGACAAGACATAGTGAGTTGATTGGGCAAGCAAACTTTTGCTCAGCGCTATAATTGGCGCTTATTTCAGTTTCAGGGCGTTCAGTTTGATGTTTCTGCAAACTAAGCCCTATGGAGATTGACAAGTCGCAGAAAAAAATGGTAAAAACCAAAAACTTTCTGGCTAAAAGTCTTTTTTCTCTCAGCATAAGTATGAGAGAATTCAAAAAACCCTTCGGTTTTTCTATGCTGAAAAATATTGGTACATCGTTTGAATTTGTAAGTTTAACAGAAGCCACAAAATTTGAGCTGAAAAGTCAACTGTTGTAATCATTCTAGATCGCAAAAGGGTTGACAAGTCATTCCTTAAACGCATAATGAAGACATAGACTTTCATAAGCTCGACGTTAGATTATTCGGATCTATGCTTTGAGGCCGAACTTTGGCTGTCAAAAAGGTGCTTGGCTTTTTGATTTTAAGTACTTGGTCTTCTATGTAGGTATATAGAGCAACTTTGTCCCATTGTACTATCTGTCCGTGTTGTCCAATTGCTTTTTTTTTTATAAAGAAATTAATGTTTCATCGAACAGACTGAGACTCTGTAAAGAAAGGTACCGACGAGATTTAGCTTTTAGATTTTATTTCCATATGTAATTTGAACCGATGTTTCTAGGTGTCAAGGTCAGCAGAGGTCAATGCGCTACACTGCATTACCAACCTGTAAACCTAA
Source organism: Cheilosia variabilis (assembly GCA_951230905.1). NCBI lineage: Eukaryota > Metazoa > Arthropoda > Insecta > Diptera > Syrphidae > Cheilosia > Cheilosia variabilis. The sequence goes on along the minus strand of OX579677.1, from coordinate 40,347,143 downwards.
GCTCATCATCTTACATCACTCTCCAATATTGACGAAGGGGCTACATCCTTAATAAAAGAATTAATATCAAAATCGAATAGGGTCGCAGCAAGGGATTTTTAATTGGATAAGTATTTTCTCTTAACCGATAGCTATATGTAGTTATAAAACCATTCAGACCGTCGAAGCTTCAAATTCGCAATAAATAATAAGCTCCCGCTTTTATAAGATAAAATATTGACAAACGTAGGTATGATGCACCCCTGCAAATTTGGACAGACTTTGGCAACCTGTTGGACTTACACCTTTCTTTTTGGACCATTGTCACTAAGATGCTTACTTTACTTTTACTTTTCTTGTGCCTCAACCAAGCTTCAAGGTTAAAGGCCCCTTCCCTCGGGAGTAGATTTTACCCAGAAAAGTCGTTACAAATTGCGGTTCATTAGTTTACCTAAATTGTGTGATGGCAAAAACCCACGTTACATATCGTCATTAAAGCCACGACAGTTGTAGGTCCATAAGCACTATTTGTCACCCCGACTTCGTAAAGAAATATAATTTGAATTTCACAACGGTAGCCGCCCGTAAATTGCATTAACAATTACTACCAACGTTCAAGTAGCACTTTATTCAATGTTTTCGAATTCATCTTCCCTCTCACACACAATCAGACTGAATGTAATCACTGCTCAAATTGTTAACGATTTCCAACCCAGCCTATAGACTGGCGAGAAAGACAACGGTCACCGAGGGAGAGAAGAGCGAACATGAAAATGCACACACAAAAGGCAAAAGCGCCTTCGTTATGTCGATGTCGTTAGCAAACCACGCTTAACCGTTTCTAAATCGACAACAATGGCTATAATTGATGAAATCGCATTAAATGCGACCAAAACTAATTTACTGATCAACTGCCAGCACAACGTCTGATGGGCTACTAGAATAGATCTATGGCCGCCAAAGTCGGGTAAACGGGGGCGATCTGATCAAACACGAAAAACTTCCTTTGTACAATGTGACACGTTCAATGCTCAAATTTATGAAGACGTCAGTCATAAAAAAAACATCAACCAACCTCGTTAGCGCAGTTCAAAAGAAATGCTCCATTGTGACAATACGACGCAACACACAAGTCCGAAAGGCACCTATCTAATGTGATTTGCGCCCATAGTGTGCGATGTTTATCATGCGCCCTGGTGTATTTGCCATGCGCAATTAATGCCTTTAAAATGCGTGAAAATGATATTGTGTGACCGTATAAAAGCCAACTGTGTTTAGTTTCATCATTCGAAATGATTTGCCAATTTTTGAGCAAAAAAATAAATACACGCCAACGCCAACACATCATGATGATGTGCATGTGCAGAACAAATTATGTGCGGTACCAGGTATATCGTACATAGTAATAGTATGAGTACCAAAGTTAAATGTTTCACCAGTAAATTTCTGTAAATTGGCCGTCTAATGGCGGAAGGGTTCCCGCTTACCGCACGGAAATACCCAACAATACTTGGACAAACATTCAATTTGCGATGATCAGTCGGTTGTTCTGTGCGGCAATTTATAAGCGAAAGTTTGGTAGCGGGTGCACGAACTTGGCAAGTCAGAGTGAAACGATGTTTGTCGAAAGTTCTAGACTTTCTGTTGCAAATTTTTAAGAGATCTGGAGATATGGTAATTTTTAATATTTTTCGAGATCGGCGGGTGCACCTTATTGGGGGAAATAATTAAAATTTTCATGAGTTCAGTCAGTGATACCCTTTTTCGAGCTCGATATGGTAATCAATTCTGGGGAGGGGAACTCAAAAAAGTGGGTTGCAAAATTCTGTCCGTCTGTAAGTCGTCTGTACATCCCGAGGCCTACCTACACCCTAAGCGGCTGCCCGGACTTCGTTGAAACTTCGGATTTGGAGTTCGGGTGCTTACAGTTCGAGGCTGTTTTTTTTTGCACGGTAACCTCAATATGAATGTTACTTCCCATATAAAATGTTCATACCGGTTTGGTTTGTTCGAAAACGGCTCTAAGGATTTCAGCCAAAATTGATATTTAAGCTTAAGTGAGGTTAACACGACTGCATACTCAGTTTTCCGCTAAAAAATCGAATACCTAACGGTACTTTTGAAATTTTGACGTAATGTATTTCGAAAACGGTGCATACGATTGTAACAAAAATTCCTTTCTAAGGTAATTTGGTCATTTCTAACTCAGTTTTTCTCTGTATTATAGGAAAATGGATTTTTGAAAAAAAGTATTTTTTTTAAAAAAAATTGTTTTCTTTAGCTGAAAACGGTAATAACGATCTTGCCGAAATGCAAACTTAGAGTAAAATTGATGTTTTCAAAATTATTGCGTCCTTAATTTTCAATTCGAATCACCGAAAACGCTAATTTTAAAAACTGCTCATATCTCGAAAACGCCATTTTAGATTTCGATAAAACTTCAAAAACCAAGTAATGCTTACATCCCGAAAAATAACTTGTGCTTGCGTTTCAGCTATACCTATAGTTAAGCAATAAAATTTTACAAACCAAACATTGCATATATTAGCCAAATTAGCCGCTGTAACGATTTTGATTAAAAAACATATTAAAGATAATATAAGTATTCTTAATAAGATTCCGTACTTAGTTTATCTCAAAAAATTCGAACAAATCAATTTCTTATATATTTCTCAAAAATAACTACCCAAATTTCGATCTGTGTTCACATATTTTCGGTATATTTTTGAAATAATAACAATGTCCCACTTCCAATGAAAATTCAATAACAGCTGCGTAAAACTTCTTTTTAGCAACTTCTCATCTTTTTTTTATATTGAATAAGAACCCGAAAAGTAGTTCCAATAACTTGGAGCTTATACACATTACACAATCAGCAACTCCCACTCACCAAAAACTTTTGCACCAAAACTTTTGATGAACGAGAAAGTTAAGTTCGACCCAGCCGTGCACTTTATTTTACTAACTTGGGCTGCTTTTCGTTTCCCTTATGTAGGGATACTCTTCCAATTTGGGCCTAATGAGCATGCAATGCATAGTTCCAACAGTAATGCCAGAATTTTCGAACTGAACGAACGGCTATCAAAATTACCCAAAAATTCCCTTTTTGCCCCTGCCGACGTTAAAAAACAACATAATACACCATTTTTTGTTGTTTCTGAGAGATTAAAAATGCCATTTTTCGGCCTTTTAGCTTATTTTAAAAGGCAAAACTCCAACGATCTGGCATCACTGAGTTCCTCAGTTCCTGATCGGCTTCAAAAAATAAAAGCAAACAAAATATATACCTTGAGCGCTATTTTGTTTTTTTTTTCTCAAACAAATGTACATTTCCAAGTGATGGTATTTATTCAGATTTTTTTTCTCGAAATAAACGCAAAAACTTGTGTTCTGCAATGAAAATGATAAAAGCTCCATTCTCTTCCATGAGTTCTGGGACGATTTAATTTGTTATTGTTGTTATTGCCTTGCATTAAAGATCCACATAATTCAGTGACGTATTACACGAATGTGTTAAAAATCTGAAAAGGTATTGTTATCTCGAAAATTGTGCTGTCGATTTATTATTTTTTTTTTTCAAAGTATATTTTCGAGTTTTTCAAGCTCTTTTGTAAAAAGAACTGCGTTTTTTTCTGAGTTGCAGTTGAAATGTTATTTTCCCAATGGCGTTCCGTGAGCTCTGATGAAGGATTTGTAAATTTTTGGACGAACTCGAATTTGGGATGTCAAATGCTTTCTGAACTTTAAACAAAAATAATATATCAAATAATAATTCGACAGAAATTTGTTCGAGTTCCTTGGGTAGTTGTTTATATCAGAACTAAGGGAACTAAAAAGAAAATAATTTTGAGCTGAGCCTGCTAAAATGTGTAATCAATTTTTACTTAGGTAGTCCTGTTTTTATTTTTATTTGTAGTTGTTATCTTTCGGTAAAAAGTCCACCTTATTTAAAAAAAATCATTTCCCTTACAAAATGAATGCATTTTCTTAATAATTTAGGCGTCTTTTAAATAACAAATTTTAAAGAAAAAAGTTAAACAATTGCGAATTTTCTGAGTTCTTTAAGTTCTGAATAGTTCTTGGTGAACACAACCAAAAATTCAAATTTCAAACATCCACAAAGTCTTGGTACGAGTACACCCAATTTAGGCCAGTTATTCTGTGGACTTCAGGATATGGAGGAGGCGGCAGTTTGTTTGTAAGGAAAACATTTTTTTCCGAATAATTTCTGAGCGATTTGTGGCCTGGACAGTGGTCATTTTTTCAACAAAAAAACTACCAAGAATAGCAGAACTAAATGGAACTCAGGGGAAAATAAAATACTTTGAATTAAGTAGGATCGGGGCTGAAATTAAAATTAACAGGAACCTTTAAAGTTTGTATCAAAAAACTCTTTCCCAACAATGTTTAGAACTAATTTGAATACCTTTGGAAACTCTAAACGCGCATTCGTTGTATGCTGTTGCTGTTCATGGAAGATGGCGTCAAACAATACGATTTCGTAAAAATTAGTTAGACAGAAACGAAGTTACTTAAAAATATTAAGAGACCCACCTTAAGTTTTCGGCTTATATTATAAAAAATAACTCAGTTCTAATGGCAAAATGTGACCAAGTTTCATTACAAAGCTTAAAATGCAAAACGATTGTCAACATGTCCAAAATGTATATATACCCACTGCCACAGCCTAAAGACACATAAGGGGAAGCACAAACCCTACCTTAGACAGCCTTTTAGGAGACAATCCTAATAAATACAAATTTTTAGTGCCCAGGCTAAATTTTTCGAACTCACGAAGTTTTCCATACAAAATTGCCTATTGTGACCTACAAAATACATAAGATGAATTTTAGAAATAACTATAGCTTTTTGATCAGCAGACCAAATCCTCGAAATATTTTTTCAAATCCGAAGGAAGAACCTCTCTAAAGTCGAAGAGTTTTTGCAAACTTATTTCTGAAGCCAAACTCAACATGTTATATACTCCCAGAAACGTCACTTGCATTATGCTCCTAGGCAACGTACGTTTATTTGTCACCTTTACATGCCTCATTACGTCGGCATAGTTTATACACCTTCAAACGGCATTACGCCGCAAAATAGGAGCGCAACTCTTTGCTCGCGTTCATACTCCCCATGGTTCTGGAATCTTACTGCCGGTTGACCACAGGAGCCGCATTGATGACACTACATCTCGAGCTGCAACTAAACCGTCTCCCCCAGAGCTACTACAGTACTCCACTGTCGCACGAAAGAATACCTAGAAGTATATCATCCAAAGTAGGCATTTAGATCGATCATTTTACTCCTTTGTCGGCGTCCGTATGCGCGCAGATTCTTTTCTAAATAACACTTTGCACTCCTTTGGCCGACGATTATGATGATGGTGAGTGGTTTCCACTTACCAACAGTACCCTACATCTATTCACTTAAAGTTCTATTTAAACCCTTCTTTTCTTGGATATCTTGTTGCGGTCGTCGAGGAGCATTGTGTTTGCCCCAGCGAACAATAGTTCGAAGCGTGTAACACAATGCAGATACTTGGGCTTGGGTTACCTGTATACGAGTACAGTTTATATAGAGCCCAGGTGCAGCACTTAATTAGTTCATTTGCCACGTAAACGTTTTCGAGTAGCTTTAATGCGTCCACTCGCTCACAATGGATGTGTTTTAATTTAAAAATTATGCAAATATTCCTAAAAAAATCCATTTAACCACCCAGATTGGGATGAGTTATGACAGTCAACACATCCACTGCATGTTTTAACACCTCTCTGGTGTGTTTTTTTTTTTTTACAATCCCAGAGATTTATTGCCCAAAATTACATACATTTTACAGAGGCACCGTAATAATTCTTTATGCGATCCGTGCGCGGCCAAATTAAATGGTTTAAATTAGAATTTCCGAGGTAAGCAGGTGTTTTCGGGCCTCTTAATATCTAATTTATTCAAGGGCATGTCTGCGCGGTCGGGAAACGAAATTTAGTGATCGAGTTTTCCAAGTGTGAACATAAAAATAAAAATTTCACCCATCGATGTAAACTTTACATTAATGGTTCCAATCTAGGGGTAGCCCTAATTTCATGCACCGATTCTTAGTATACCCGGTGCGGTGGTAGGTATCTGTTTGAGTGCATGGAAATGACTTTCATCAGATGACGCAGGACTGTCAAAACGAGGCTACAGGCAGATGAATTATTTGCCCCCATGGATTTGAGTTTGAGTTTCTACGACACACCAAGGACCAAATTTTGGAACAGACTTTCAAGGACTTTTTCCTTCCAATACTAACTGCTAGCTAGCTTTGGTATCTGAAAGGTTGAAAGCAACCTTTGGAAATGCTTTGATAAGTGCTTAAAAATCTCCATAGGCATAACGCTCAGAATTTCCGCCACGCGATCCATTTTCGTATACACCAGAGGCAACAGCAGTCGTAAGTCTGCACGAGAAGTGGTCACCGTTCACCTCTATTTATAGTTTGGCAGCTTTATAAGAAATAAACGCAACAGAAATAAAATCGCACCTTTAAAGTAGGTATACGTACTTTAAAGGGTTCTGGACACAGTATGGCTCTGGTGATGGATCCATAGACATGAAATGAGAAACTGGACTAAATAGAAGGAAGAGGTTCATCAGACACTCCTCTTCGCAACACTCCACCAACTTGATCAAAGGTCAGGATAAATGGGTTAGTAGCTATAGCTTCTTTTTGTAGGATTAAGGCACTGAGGCTTTTGGTCGGAGTATATGCTACGGAAATACTCCCTCTGTATGTGGAATCACAATAAGTTGTACAAAACATGACAAAAGCATCTCAGGTATCATTTACAACTCGTGTCTTGCTGGATACTGACATAAATTGGACCATCAAAAGGTATATTGACTGTCTGAACGTAGAAGTCGTAGGTACACACCGACGCCAGCAAGGAATAGGTATTTGAAACTCGACCTAAACTTCAACCCAGCCGACAACTCACCAGAGCATGAGCAGGCCCAAAGTACCCTATGAACAAGGCATCACTTTCAGTATTGCCTAATCCAATACAAAAGTCATAGTCAGATCAGGAATAGGAATAGGACCGAGGACAATAACTCCCAAAATAGTACCGATAAAGCGACAGGACTTAATACATAATGACTAATGAGCATGCGCAAGCAAAAATAAGGCGAGCGTTAGATGAGTTTAAAGTCCAAACGAAAGACTTGTACAAAGCAATTCAAGCTGTTGTCCCAGCCATGCTGCGAGTTGATCAGACTACGGGTAGATTCTCAGACAGTAAGGTATATCTGATACATTTACTTCGTTATCGAAAATGTTTTCCTTTTTTTCGTGACATGAGACCTTTATGTTGGAATCAGAATTCTTAGTACCGCCTTAGCGGAACCAAAGTCATAACTATCTGGGTCGATTCATGGCAATGACTCAATCGGACCATAGAGCGGCCCGCTTCGCATTCAGGTTCTATTTCAGGGCTTCAGCAGCCCACTTGTAGAAACCCAGCGCAGAGAGACGGCACAAGGGCAGCAATTTGGTTGGACCTCAAAGTTCTTGTCGAAGTATCGTGCTTCTAGTGGAAACAACGCAGCCAAAAAGTTGTCTATGAGAGACCGATAGTTATTCCCCAAATGTCACCAACTGGGCTATAATACAACGAGACAAGTCGACAGTTTCTACAAGTGCCTGTTGAATTTGATGAGATCTGGCGTTGAAGTTCTAACTCTGTGTTACAAAAATTTGTTACACTTTTAGACATTCTCCTATGTCTACTACAAACACTTGTCGCATGGTACTAATAATAGAGGCCCCTGAACCTAAAAAAGAACTGTAAATAAATTTGAACATCACATATCATGATTTAGGAAGCAACAGGTCCATATAGGACCCTTGCCCAAGCTTGCGTGTGTGATTTTGTTTGACCTACAATTTGATCCCGATACCGAACGTCTGTGGAGAGGAAGTGCAGTAAAATAAACCATAAGACGCAGTTTGTCTGTTTTCCGGGGATCAAACCTGAGGTCCCTCACTCAGTTATCCAGCACGCTAACTACTGAGTCACCTCACTAATTCGATAACTTACCCATATTCGAATCGGCTTTGGTCATTTTTGAGTTAAATGTGGGCAGGGCCGTCGAGAGAAAGCTCAGGCCCGGGACGGAAAAATGCGGGGCCCATGTACGTAAAGTGAAGGAATCCAAAAGCGTCACAATATAATGAATATTATCATTGAATACTTAGAAATCGTAACAATTGTTGGACATAATTTCGAGATTCGATTAATGGGAAAAAATAAAATATGAAAATAAAATTAGGTACAAAATAATTTTTTGTTTTAAATTTCCGGGCCCCTCATGAAAGCCAGGCCCGGGGGACCGTCGACGGCCCTGGATGTGGGTAAATAAAAAAGTACACAAAATAAAATTGTAAAGTTTGTCTCTTTGTACACCCAGAAAAATTCCTAGGTATATAAAATTAATAAGTTCGGTTAAAAACTACCAAGTTACACTGTTAAATTTTATTTAATTTTAATTTTAATAACCGAGTCAACTTGTTTAAGGAAACTCGGTTAAAAATAACCGATTTATAAATTTTTCCTCCAAATTTTCTCTGTCGTAAAAACCAAAATAAAACTGTTTGGTTGATATTTATCTAAAAACTAATAAAGTGTTTTTTCTTATCCTTTAAAACAAATAGATACTCGCTTTTTTCAACAGCTACTAAGTTAATTTTAAAGCCATGTTTAACCTAGCAAAAATAGCACTCAGTTAGAGGCAAATTTTGAGCGTGCATGTGGACTTTTGCACGCATCACGCTGATACTTCTCATCCAATTCATACAAATTTCTTAAACAACGTAGGCAGGACTTAAAATGGAGAAACATTCAGCACATTACCAATAATCGTTTTTAGTGTCCAGGTGAGTTTTTCGAACTCACAATGGCCAAATTTTACCAAAATTACCCATTGGTATCTACAAAATATTTAGTGTGAAGGTTAGAAACGATTATTAGTAAGGCCCTCAGTTTTTATTTTTTATCATTCTGATTTTCTGATTTACAATCACAGGTCCACTGGTTGCGTGGATTTGCTTCAATTTTGTGTCTCGCTTAACGACCAAAAATATTTTTCTCACAAGCACGGTTGCCACTTGCATACAAAATTAGCTATGAAAATTTAAAAAAAAGCTACCTAACCGAGATAGAGTTTACCAAAAATCTGGACACGTTGATAAAACATTTTTAAAACATAAAAAAAAATAAAAATAATCAAATTTGGTACATTCGGTTTGTAGGAACTAAGTCAGTCTTTAAGTAGTTAAACAACGTCTTCTTCCTAAAATAAAATAAATAAGACTTAACTTACTAATGCAATAGTAATATCTACTAAATACTTTTGCTGACCAAAAGCACGATTTTCTTAACTCAAATTATTTTATTTGATCTTTAAAATTGCTTGTTTAAAAACAAACATTTATAAAACATAAGACTCAGTAACTTTATCAGTCTAAGCAATTAAACAACGTCAACAACGTTGTGCACAATATTACCAGCTTTTAGAAGGCATGGGATCATCATTTCCGACCATTTTTTCTTATAACTTTAACAAATTAGAGTTTTATGTCTGCAAATAAATAATATGATTAACTAACCTATCCATATCTAAATGTAGTTGTAAACGGAAAATATTTCGAAGTCCACCATTTATCAAAAGAAGAAAATGAGTGCATTCAGTAATTTTTTAACAAAATATGTTTACATGGGTGGTGCTAATGCATATACGCAAATGCATTGCTTTCACTCAGAAACAGTAAATCAGCATTTAAATGAATTGATTTCGAGTTCGTTACCAAGTTACCAAAACTCAAGAATTATGTACCAAATTTGGTAAAAAATTACCAAAGTGGCAACCGTGCGCTCACAAGCGAAAAAGGACATTTAATAAAATCTGTCAGTTCGGCGGTAGTTCAGGGTTCATCTATTTTGTTCAGACTCCATATGAAACGGGATTTCCTCAAGTTTTTTCCGTTCAAGTGATTCCAAAGGGACTTTTCGACTCATCGAGTCTTCTAATGTCTACAGTGGTGCACTCTCACAGGTGCTGGAAACAGTCGGTTAGCAAAAAATAAACCATCGACTTCCGCAAATCAATAAAGCAAACAACTGCAATTGCTCCTCGACAATAATGTTCACACCTCAGCGCCATATAAACCTACAGACCTCAGACCTGCACAGCAAATAATTGTAAAATGCCTCACAAAATGCAGCCCGCCATACTGGCAGTTATTGGTCACCGTCACCGTGCACACATAAAAAGCTGGCTGGCACTAGCCGCAAAGACACAAATACCACCGAGTGAACGCATTATTCGATATGCAAATTGCCCCTAAACAGTATTAAGCAGTGTTAAATGCGATAATGGTACCAATTATAACGCGAACTCGTCGCAGTGCCACTCACACCGCCGGCCGCTTACCTATCTCATAGATACTACGTGTTTGTACATAATTTGTTATATTGGCGATTGGCGCTGTAGCTGTCGCTCTTTTTTTTTTCTTTTTATTGACATTGGCGTCTCGTAAGTACTTTTGTTTTTGTTATTTTTTTGTGTGGCGTTTAAATCCGTTCGCGTTTTTACCAATAAGTGTGTCAACTAAATGGATTAGCTTGGCTTTTATCGCCTGTTAGTCGGTGTAATTAAATGGTATCAAGTATAACGCCAGTAAATGGAGATGGAGGTTTTATTGGTTTGACATTTCGGTTTTATATCGAGTATCGGGCCGCAAGGACTTTAACTCGCTACATGTGTGTGTGTGTGTGTTGGAGAAAGAGATTGTTGCGGCGTCAAAAGATTTGATGAATGAATCTGTGGAACGGCGCACGTTGCCCTCGCATCTTCGGAGTTCGGTGTTCGGTGTTCGGGTCGCGGCGAAACTCGTTTATTTGCTCAGCAACTTTGGCCAATATTCGCGTTCGACTTATTAATTGCCTGCGGTGTCGGCGTTTACGTTCTGCTTTATCTCCTCCGTGCGATGGTGTGGCGGCCTCTGTCCCAAGCCAGTCGAGAAGGTGCTATAACCACCGCACACACTCGCGGCCAAGAGTCGAACGAAATTCGCACTTGGACACGAGCACGCGGCTTAATTGAGACCAAGTTGGGCGAGGGACCGTCTCGTCCGTCCGTCGACGAATATTTTGTACAACAAATACCGGCATTCCAGATATGCGCACACAGATATACAGATATAATAAATTGTGCCGTGTAGGAGGAGGAGGAGGATAGTATCTCGTCGTTTGCGATATAAATTTCTCTGGAACATGGATTTTACATTTGGCAATTATTACATTGGCATGTGGGTATCTATGGGCGTTTTATTGCTCCTAGGGACACTGAGTGACACATTAATTGCCAGCTGGATAGCGAAGGACGCTAATGAAGAGCGAAAGATATACCCAAAATGACTGACGTTACACTGCCACCATGCTTAATCGATCGGCATAGGTAGATATGTCTTAAGCCTGCGTGTGCATTTCTGCACCTCGGAATTAGCAAGGACTTTGTTGCAACATCAACAATTTTGTGCAACAATTTATCGATCGTGAGAGATTAAAATGATATCAACGTCAATTCTTAAGCTGTGCGTCGCCGATACTCGTACATACCTATGGGTGCCTATATCGAGGGGGAATTTGAGGTTGACTTCGAAGCTCCTTGGCACGTTTCATACATACGTAGATGCGATCAATTTGGGCTGATATGCCTAAGACATTAATCCCGTAATCAGATTATAAGGAGCATAGTAGTTTTTCTTGGCGTTTCTTGGTCTTAAAATTCGGTTTTGTGTTCGAAATTTTGTTCTGTTTCTCATTCTGTTTGTGTTTGTGTTTGTGTCGATTCTTTCTGTATTTTTGGTCAGTTGGTTTGTTTTTGTTGACATTTCCGTTTGGCATTCAGGTAGAGAGGCAGAAATGTCATCGACTGAGGGTTCTTGTAATCAATCTGTCGATAGATTGACATGTCCCTATGGTTAGACAGTGGGTTCGACTTCGACATGTGAATGGGAACGGTGACGAGTTATTTTTTTTATTTCTCATTTTTAATTAAATTTCAATTGCAACGAAGCAGTTTAGTGGTGTCCATTGATTCAAATGAGGGAGAAGTGCAGTTATAATCACATTAGGATTGGGAATTGTTGTATATAGTGCTGTGTAGAAGTCGGCTTATTTTGGCTGAATTTGTCGAGTGAATTTGATCTGGCAGCCGCAGGATGAATGTCAACAGGAGTGAATATTTTCAATTGTGTTGGCTGGGAAGACAGACTGTTGGTGATACGAGTTGAATTGTTATCCACCAACAAAATCCAATGTACGTGCCGTACGTTGCGCCAGTAAAATGTTCGAAGCCCATCACAAAGTTTCATATAGTCCAATACATACATACTTTCTTGTCTCAAAGGAATCAGAGGAATTTTGCAAGTTGGACCACCGATTGACTAACATGCTCCACTCAAGACTTTATAAATGTCGGCCTGCTATATGCAGTGAAAGCTACTCCAATGCATGGCTGACAGTTCACCCACCCACCATCAATCACCGCGCACAGCCACGAGTGACATTGGTATACCGATTGCTTCCATAGTATAATGTTCCCGTGCTGTTGCCATTCTCGAAACCTTTTGGAGTACCGGCAGTCGTTAGGCCTTTTAGGATGTACTAAGCTTTCGCTCTAGGGTCTCAGCAGAGTGCCTGACCGTTTTTCATCGGAACAGCAGCTGTGGTCTGACTATCTCCTGTTTTTTTCTGCCGGTTTTTCTACACACTACATTAGTACTGATTTATCTAATAAAGGATAAGTAATAAGTCGTCGTCAGACAATCCTTTTATGTATCCGTCTTAGAAATAAGAAACGAATAATGCAAGTGAACAGAATACATCACCTCAAAGTTTAGGGGTCCTTTGAGGCAGCCCTGGACCAGTAAGCTTACCTTGTAGTCAAAGAGCAAAGCTTCATCATAAGCAACAAATATTTTCGTGCTGACCTATGCTTTAAAAGGCATAGCCAAGCTGGAAAAATGGGGGCGCCTGCTTGCAAGTTTCGAACACTTTTTTGAAAACACCGTGAGAAGGACTTTTCCTTTGTTTAGAGTTTTTGAAATCAACACGGCGAGCGGAATTTAAGAGGTTTATTAACGTTGAAAGAGAGAGAGAGAGAGAGAGAGAGAGAGAGAGAGAGAGAGAGAGAGAGAGAGAGAGAGAGAGAGAGAGAGAGAAATACACAGTGCAGAGTCAGACCTGTGAGCAGTGATGCCAGATTACAAGATACCTATATTTTTTTTTCAAGTTTTCTGAGCTCCAAAATATGTACAAGAGATTTTTACCTCGAAATCATAAAATTTCAAGATTCTTGATATACTTTTAAGAACCTTTTCTATTAAAGAAAAACGTTTTCTATAAATTCCATTATTATATATAATGTGAGTCGAACAGAGCCCATGCACAATTTCTGTCTCACTAAAGTTTTCATCAACTCTAAGGAAACATGCGTTTTAACGAATTTCATAAAATAATTTGATCAATTTATTTCAAATATGTTCCAAAATTTCGAAAAGCATTAACATTAATAATTTATGACCAAAGTTTTTCTGTAATTCATAATTGTATTTTAAATTTTGCTCTTTTTATATTTTGAACAAAATCTTGAAAAAAAGATCTTTTGTTTTGGAAAAACAAGATTTTCAGATTTTTTAATCTGGCAACAGTGCCTATGGGCTATTCTTTGATTCTCTTTTGTGCGGATCTTCTTGTGTAAGCCAATGCTGCCGCAATTTTTATTTTAAATTGTAACAAATTTTTCCAAAAAGTGTAACAAATGGAAAAAAATGTAAGAAACTGAAAAAAAAAATTTTAATAATAAAAACATCGTTTTTCAACTCAAAAAAATCTTTATTCGGGACTCTTTATCACATTTCGAAGTAGATTTCATTTTCTATTTCACATACTTTATTTACGACTACATGTAGAACATTGTCAACGGCACGCGGCGAGACAGAAAAATATTGTTGTATTTCCTCGTTCCCTCCCATTCACATTCCCACTCGCAGTTTGACGTTTTGCACAACTTGTGATCTGTGTAAACAAACAAATACATTGACAGAAATTGGTAGAAGTTTGTTCGGAAAGTGCTGCCAGTTCAACTTTTCAATATTTTTTAACGAGAAAAACAAAAAAAGATTTTAATGGAAAAAGTGTAACAAAGCGAACAAAAAAGTACCATTTTAACAAAATTATAAAATAATTCAAAAGTGTAACACTTTTGTTACACTTGTATCATTGTGGCAACGCTGTGCGTAACCCACTCCGACAATGAAATTTAGAAGAACTGTAATAGGAGCAGGAGAGAGCGGTTATTTCTCTCTTTCCCTTACTGTCGGTTATGAGGTGCAATTTTGACTTTGTCCGAATGTCGCGCGGTTCAAAGCGTACTTGAGGTGTATTTTTTATACCTCTTCCAGGCCTTACTTGAAGTAGTTATATAAGACCTTAAGCAGGTCTCAGCAATGCTGACCAATTCGCCATTTAGCCCTTTTGTTTTACAAGAGCTAAACAATTCAAGCCCCTGAATATCGCTCGCAGTCCTAACTTGGCCATTTTCACTGTTTATTTCTTCCGCACTTACTTACAGCCTGTTATACCATAAAGACTCCAGCAAGACCCAGCGGGCACTTGAATTTCACGAGAACGATGTGAAAACTATCAACGGCCTAAACGATGTGAATCAATTGTTCACAATGTTCGCTGGCCTGTACAAGTGCAAATGTATCTCCCTCGTATATAAATATAACAGATTAATCCACAAGAGAAAAGATACCAGTTCCAAGCGGCGCGGCAGAGAGGGGAGGTACAGATTACACCAAAGTCAGACTCGCGCTCGCAGTTCTACCGTAAATTGCCCGATTGCCCCCCCTCAAAACAAAACAACAAAGCGCAGTAAATTACTTCCTAGATCACCGTATGCGGTCCGCTAAATGCAAGACATAAGTAATTATTTCCTATTCGAGTGTTTGGCTATAAACAACCTATACAACGCCAAAACAAGTCGAGCATCCGTAGCCGTATGCCGTATGCCGTATACCTACCTATATTCGCTGTATGGCTGGGCGCAAAGTGTTTGCGCTAAAGGAAATCTAAAATACGATTTGAAGCTCATTAAACATGCGCATTTCATTTAACCGCCAGATGTGCAGATAAACGCGATATAAAAATGTATATAAAACACAACGTTTCCAGCTACACCATAAGTATTTATAAGTAGTGTAAGCGCAGACGAACTCGCTCTCCACCATTGCGGAAAATTGAGTTCTTTTCTCCCTATTTTGCTGTCAGTTTGTTTCCCCTTTCTTCGGTTAATCTTTCGGGTTTTTTTTTCTCTTTTCTTTTATTTTGTTTTGTTTCTTGTTGTTCTTCATTGCGCATTTGTTTTTTGTATTTAAATTCATGAGCTAATATTTCCTTCGCTTTAGCAATTTAGATGTGTGATTAAATCATTCACACCTTTAGGCTGTCAAAGTTTGTTTGTGTATAGGTAGCTAGTCAATTGTTGAATTTGTTGTACTCTGATTTATTGTTCAATTTAATTAAATAAGGATACATTGTTGCATCGGAATGAAAATGGAGAAAAAAAATAGATATAAATAAAATATGTAATCAGGATGCAGATACATATTTTATTTGACATGCATTTCCTATAGCCGGACGCAACAAAGTGGGCATCTGAGTTGCGTGACTAGCAACAGTTTATGTCTACAATTGCGCCAGACCATTGTTTCTGATAAGGTAACGAATGAGGTCCGGATAGTAGGCATAACTAAGCAAATTATACCGTTCGCTATGTAAAGAAGAACATTGTTTCATGATTTTATAAAATGGTTCTGCTCTTAGCACTGGCTGGTCACAGGTGCATTCATACAATGGGATTATTTGGAGAATGTGGTTGGGATTTTGTTGGTTTGCAATGTTTGTACTGTGAGCTGCAAAATGTCCTATGGGCGTCGTTATTGATTTACCCTACATCCATTCATTTTGTGTGAGGTGTTTGTTTTTGGGCGAATTGAAGTCGCCGTTTTAAGCCAATTTAAGAAGTTCGCATTGGACCCAACTTTCACTAAAATTTCCTCTGTTTATAAGGCACAAAAAATCACCAATTTGAGCAAATTTATAGCAACAAAAGACCAAATTTACAAAAAAATCTTATCTCGCTCTCATACTGCTTTGATTTGTATTGTTTTGCGTACTGCTATGAGCGTGTTTGTTTAGTCGCCTTTGTTAAACAACTTGAATAGTTATTTTCGAAATTTACTTTCACTATAATTTTGTTCGGACTGTAAGTACAAACGGAAACAATTCGTTTCAACAATACTTGGTGAATCAAAAGTTGATTTATAAGTAGTTGTTATCATATAAGTTTAATATAATAGTTCTGTTAAAACATAACTATCGCGGTTAGCTTCAATGTAAATATCAATTGAAAAGGATTTCAAAAGTACTGTTGCTCAAGAAAGTTGTAGTCAGAAATTGCAATAAAATGACTACCAACGTGCTGCCAACAAAGAAAACAAAAGTACGTGCTTCCAATTTTAGCAGTTTTCGGAATATTATTTGGAATTAGCCTAATTATGGTTACTATTCATCAGTATGAATAGGTCACACTGGACCCTATATAAGTGGTAATACCATCAGGTGTCAAATAAACATAATTATGCACTTACAATTTTTTTTTTAAATATTTCACCGAAAAATACTGAATTCTGTTTCAGAACTCACATTGTTTTTTTACCCGGAACATGGCCAAAAGGTGTGTAGAAAAATCCCTACCGAATAATTGGAACATAGCAACTTCAATTTAAGGGGTCACATCCAATCACTGTATGATATCTCTGTTTTTAAATCCAGTATTGCATGCAATGACTTAGATCGAAATGAAGACCAGATAGAAGAACTACATATTTGCCATCATTTAACTACTTTCTCTTGTATTTTTTGTCGCTTATGGAAAGCAATCCACGCAAGGCGTGCAAACCAAAGCTTTTGGTTTCATTTGGGTATCCTTAATTTTTACTGCTTGTAGTACAAAATTTCTGCATTGGACACAAATCGTTGTTTTTTGGAACAAATTTGTTGGGAACATATTTGCTTCTCATAATTTGAGAAACGTCAAACACGCACTTGTGAACTATGAACTATTTATAGCAACAAAAACAACAACTCACAAAATTCTGTTCCAGCACTCACTCTGTGTTTTTACCGCGCATTATGCCGCAAAACTATGACATTAAAAGCCGCCTTTATGAACCAATTTGAATAGTTTACTTAGAATTTGCAACTTTCACCATAACTTCCCCAGGTATTAAGAGACAAAAGAAAAAAGCGATCACTCGTCCACTGTTCAAAAAAAGTCTTCTCTCACCCCCCACTCAATTAGCTGCTCAAAGAAATACCCCAAAGCGATCAACAGAGAAATAAATGTCAGTTATAATTAAATAATAGTTGCTGCTGTTTTATAGCACAACCGAGAATTCTTGTTTCCCAGCTGAACACAAGTCCACAAGCGGCTGGCGTAGAATCCTTACATTTTCTCACTCTCGTCTCCCATTCATGCCTGGTCTGACTAAAGCCATTTGATGGCTTTGGACAGCAACAGAAAAAAAAGCAACAAGAACAATCGTTAAAATGCTCTTTCACGGTTCGTTAACGGAGCACGAACAAAACAAACCAAGGAAAGCGCGCGCAGTTAACTTAAGTAACAAGAGTACGTTATTTAGCATGTTGCTACATAGTGGTTAATTACTTATGAAGTCACATCAAGACTGACTTCATCATCGCAGCTACAGCCAGCAGCAGCAACAACAGCGAGAAGGAGTTGTATGCCTCTGGACTGGCCGTGTTGATGGTGACTTAAGCCTCAACAGCATAGACAGTATATACTTACAAGCAAAAGGTGTTTTGCGGATTGCTGTACCGTGGCGCAGCTATAAGTTAATTCAATTCGACTTCCTTGTTATATTTTCAATTTAAATATACATCAGGTAGGCTGATTCATATTTTCTGTGTAACAATATCCATCGTGTGAGCTGCTGCACAAAATAGTAACAAATCCTAAAAAATAATATTGTTCAGGTAATTATTGAATTACAATGCCGGAAAAAATTGCTTTTTAATTATTATTATTTTTGTTGGCTTCCTAAACATAACATTTTAAGCCGTTTCCGTTTGATTGAGCTATTAAACTTG
This sequence comes from Cheilosia variabilis, assembly GCA_951230905.1. Lineage (NCBI taxonomy): Eukaryota > Metazoa > Arthropoda > Insecta > Diptera > Syrphidae > Cheilosia > Cheilosia variabilis. Next base: position 40,328,883 of record OX579677.1, on the reverse strand, counting down.
GATTAGCTAATGAAAATGGAGTCCGTGCGCGATTACCAGCTTTGGCATACGGGTAGCACGGCAGCTACGAGTAGCAACAGATGTTACCACATGGATGGTAAATACTCGCCTTCATGTCATGCGAGCAGCTATTCATATAAACGAATGATTGGAGATCAGTGCGAACATCTAGCAGGCAATTATAATTGAATTTACGAAGTACTTTGCCTGTTAAGCGGAAGTTAGTTAATGTCGACTGTCTATATGCGTCCTAACGATGTAGATCGGGACTTGATGTCGTCTCATACTCGCATTGGTCATTGGTCGCATGATTGCAAAAGCCACTGGCACCATTCGTTTGTGTGTATATCAGCTCGTTCTATTTAGAGCTCAAGTGCAACTGCGGATCAAAAAACACAAAAAGAACAAACTCAGCGATATACCGCAGTTCCAACGATGGTGACAAAATTTTGATTCAAATTTCCCCACATAAATGGTGGATACAAAGTTTTCTGGTTCCTGAGAAAGGAAATTGCAGGACCTGCTCTAATAGATGCATTGGATTTCTCCCAGTCAAAAGCTTGAGAACTCAAAAGGAAAGCGAAATCATTATTGATACTGAAAACGAAAGAGTCCAATAGCGAACTGGGTTTCGTATAGCAAATTTCTTAAGTTGCCGTACATATCTCAACTGATTTTCAAAATTTATGGAACTATAGTCCGTAGTTGCGCTGTAAACCACCAGAATTATCACTTTAGCTAGTAACTTGCACTTGGGTCGTCCTCCCATTTCAGATCTTTGGTTGTAATCACTTGGGGTGTTCTATTTGTTCAATAGAATTCCTTACATTTTATAAAGAGATGACAGCGCTAGACTTGACGTTCTAACTTGTCTAACTTTTATTTTCGGTTGAGTAATTTTTGCAAATTGTCAAAATTTGGTATCAAAGTCTTGCGACAACTTGTCGTATGCGCTTATGCCGATTTCTGGTCGTCGTTTCCATCCGGACAAGTGGACAATTGAACGTCCGAGGGAACAGTTTAAGTCCTCATGTTCACTGTATAATGTTTCGAGCCCAACTTTTCAAAGATATACCAAGAATATTGAGTCTGCAGAGAATTTCAGGAATTGGGTGCTCCTGTGGCTACTATAACATATTTAAATATTTAGTAAGAGTTCACTAAAATAGTTTGAACCAATGTGCGACCGGCTTTAGAATTTTTGACACGCTCGTGGCATTCAAGTCCGATTTATGGGCTATCTGGCTGATTGTCGACTTTTTGCCAATTGTTATCGTTACGATGGCCAGCTAAGTGTAGCTCCAGCAGAAAAACGAGACACAGTTTTGTCGATGCGTATGCACCACACCCTGAAAACATAATAACGACCAACAACATGAGTTTCAAGAAGCACAAACCAAAGGTAGAATCGCAAAATAGGCTAGTAAGATCGGATTAGGCCAAGTTTGTCAAATTTTGACATATTTCAGAGAGTCCTGGGTTGAAAGGTGGCAGTTTGCGGTTGACTAGAGTTCGGCCGTCCCGGCTAAACTCAAGACGGCTAAGAGTTTCAGCATATTTTATCAATTGTCCCCACGCTAAGCTCGTTTTTCACAGTGGGGCATAAGTGGACTTGCAGTGGTTTCGACTTGGGATAGTCATATGGAGCATTTCTTCGCTGACTAAAAATATGGCTTGTTGGGGAAGCTGTAACTTAAATAGTTACAGTTGGTGTCTCTACAACATCGTAAAAGGGTCTTAGAAACTGTGGTTAAAAAAAAAGGTCGTCTCCAGAATTCCTGTTCAATTTACTCTGCGGTATGTTTGCCTTCTGTAATGGCGGTCCACGTTGCACTGAGTAGCTGTTTTGTAACCTTACTACTCTGCGTGCTAGTGCAGCCCATTGAATTCGGTTGAGAGCAGTGCCGTAGCCAGGATTTTGTTTCCGGGGGGGCTTGCTTGCAAGTCTTACGAGGAATTCTTTAAATAAAATACTATATATATTCCAATTCATTGATTTTTATTAGTTTTTAAATGTAGGTACAGACTCAAATTATTTTTACACACATTTTTTCAAAGGATTCTTCTTGATTTTTTTTTTTGACATGAGATCAATCACCTTATCTGGAACCGCACTAATATCTGAATGAAAAAATATCGTAGCAAGTGAGCTAAATCTTGCATTCCCCATAACGCTTCGGGAGACTGTTTTAATCCTTTTCATAGTTGAAAAGGTTCTTTCAACACTAGCTGTGGTCACTTTGAAGCGAGGCCAAAACCGTAAGCAAGAAGTTTATACCTCTAAAGAAAGTCTTGCCATATATCAAGCAATTTCAAAACTTTTCGCACCAAAGAATGTTCTCAGCTTTCACAGCTGACAACGAAATTGCATTGTCAAAGTAGCATCTTAGCTTTTCCATTTCGTTCACTCGCTCAACAGCAGCAAAACCTAGTAGAAGAGCTTGAAACGATGGTGGAACGTCTTCGTTAACCATAAATCTGTCCGTAAGCTTTCGTATTAACGAATCTATGCAAGGAATCAGTATAGACACTCTAAAATAGGCTTCAGTAGAAGAGGTTTCTGGACTGGAACGCGTTGTTTGTTTCAATGAAGTTCTTGGAGCTCTTAATTCAATTAGGTCCTCGGCAAGCTCGGATGCGAATTGAAAAGTCTCTCTGAAAAAATGGTCGGCATTTTCTCTGATGTTCTTAGAAGAATTCAGAACTTCTTTTGTGCGGTTGATTGCGGAAACGAAATGTAAGGGCTTGTTCTGTAGGAAAACTGCTAAGGGCGACGTTAAACTGAATAGTTTTTCGCATACTTCCTAGTAGGAAGTCACTTTTTTCGACCGCCCCCAAGCCCCTCCCTGGCCAGGAAACTGAAGAAATTATTTCAAGTTAAATCTTCTTCCTCAGCCGGATATCTTACCATTTTAGGAACAGACGTTATTTCCATCCATAATTCTTTTGTCTGTTCGTTGTCAAGCTTTCACACTTTACCATTTGCGGTTGTGTCGCGTCTTAGAATCCACCCTCATTCCATCACTTACTTAAGGAGCTAGCTTATCTACTATTTAATTTCTCCCCAACAGTCAGCAGAGCATTCAAATATAAGTAGGTGTCTCTATCCAGTGTCCACACAGAGACCCATTCTTTTTTTTTTAAATCAACTTACGATAAGAAAAATTGAAAAAAAGTCAATAGACTCAACGGGCAGTGACACACATTAATACAGACGTAACTCAGTTGCTACAGCATCATACCATATACCACAGCACATCACAAGAAAAAAAAAACAATCTTAACCAATAAAACTGCTTCAGTTCGTCTCAATTAATGTTTGTATCTCTCAATTGCAAAAGTTTCGGTTCGTATGAATTCGCTTTGAAAATTCCCTTTGTCTGGCCATTTATGTTTGTGCTAAAGCGTGTAGAAAACTATACTTTTACCATGAAAAAAAAACAAACAAAATTACATCGCTGGTGTAAAAAAAAAGCTCTGGGTTGGTACCCACCCACATTTGCGACTTCACCACACATTCCACGGAATACGTTCGCATTACTTCGGTTAAAAACTATTCTCAACAATTCGCCAGACTAGGTGCCTCTACCTCTGCAATCCACTATCCACACCAAAAAGTGGGCGTCAACCTCTCCTCCAGCAGTACGACTTAGACGCAAAATCCATCCATATGCACGGCAGAGAATCTTAAACTCACCACGATGTCACCCAAGTACAGCACAAGATGAAGAAACAAGATTTCAGATTTCTCATCAGAGAAGAGAGCAGAGGAAGATATAAAAAAAAGAAGTAAACTCGTCTAGACCGGATGTTGCGCATTTAGTTTGTGTGTGCGAGCGTGCGGACGGATGTTTATTTTTATACTTTCGCTCTCGGAGTTCGTGGACCAACATCCCAACATTTTCGTGTGTCTTTACACGAAATTGAAAGAACCACGGATCCGTGACCACGCCTCTAATGCTCAAGGCGAATACAGCGTATAGTGTCGATTGTCGACTTGAGAATCGCCACCACCACCCAATGTGACTGGCAGTGGCACTGGCAGAATGAGAAACTGAAAAAGTAACGCATGCGCAATGGCGTCCGAGTAAATATAATTTTTCCGTCACTCCGCTGCTTGTATCTAGATAGACTGTTTTTCTTCGTTTTGTGTACGAATTCACAGAGAGTTTTGCTAAATGAAGCGGAAAGTGGGGGAAATCGTTTCTTGGCGGCTGATTGGGTTAATTTGATGTGTGTGTGTGTTTGAGTTGAGCTGGTGTTGTTATTTTTTTTTTCCATTTCTTGTGCTTCCTTTCCGAATTGTAATTTTATTTTGGAGTGCGAAAACAGGAAAATAGAAACGATCATGCAGAAAATGGCTACCATTTGGCACGAGATTTGTTTTGTTTTTCTTTGCCTTTCAATTTGGATGGGTAGTGCGTGTGGTACTGGTAGGTAGGAGTTTGTCGCCGGGAAGATGCCTAGCTACCGCGTGCACGTGAACAGTTGTGAATCAATATTAAAGTCAATAGATTAGGTCCATAGGTGGGTTTATAGTAAGTAGTTATGAGTACCTAGGAACGAAGTTTTATATTACATGTCTAACCTTTAACACTTTGAATTGAAGGTAAGTACTTAGTTAGGTTATTTCTTATTGAGGGTTGCCAAGTTGCATTTAAGAAAAATCCGATTCTCTGCCCTGTACCTATAGTTAAAAGCGGCTTTCTCGAGTTAAGTTAAGTTTGCTTTATATGTTCGTCATATGCACTGAACCAAATTTGGTAGTCATATTAATAAAAAAGCATGTAGATTTGAAGAAACGGTGATCAATATAAGGTCAACAACTCTGTCCGTTGTCTTAATGAAAATTTTGTTCTATTTAAGAAATATTGTCATTTTGATGAAGTACATAAAATTTTTCATTGTGGTGTTAATTCCACAAAAATTGTTCACATTGAATAATAATAATTATTCTTTCGTAAAAATCAGTGGATACTGATTCTTTAATTTAACATAAAATGTTCTTCATTTTGAAAAAAATAAAAAATTCTTCAATTCGACGTTTAGTTTAATGAAAGCTTTTTCAATATAACGTATTTTTTTCAAATTGAAGAACAAATATTCATTTCAACTCCTTACTTTATTCAAGCTGAATAATTTTTCAGCAATTCTACGTCTATTTCTTCAATATGATGCATCGTTTTCTTTAAATGAATGATTTTTCTTTGGTTTAACGCTTACTTTTTTTTGTCAATCCATATTCCACAAATAAGTTTTTGTTGAAATTGATGAAATATTCTTAAATTTCATGTTTTTTTTGCTTCAAATAAAATCTTCAAGGCCCATTGAAACAAATAAATATGTTTAAGTTAAAAATATGTTTCTTTATTTATATTTATGATGTAATAATATTATAGTATTTAATGGATTTATAAGAATAATAAGGTAATTGTAATAAAAATAAATAATTAATAAATTTGAAGTTTACAAACTACTTATAATAATAAAATAGTAATTAAGATAATAAGAAATAATTTATAATTTAAAGTTTTTAATAGATTTATAAGCAGCGTCCATCTGAAATAAAAGAATATCATTAGGTATTACATAATCGAATGTGTTTTTGGACAAAGATTTTTTACTTACCTATTTATTCGTTTAGCTTAACACGAACACGCTACTACAAGAATAAATTTTCACTTCGAACACAACAATAAACATTTACATTTTAATGAAACATCTTCAAATTCATTAACTTTTTCAATTTGAAGAAAACGTCTTCCTCCATTTAAAGAAATTTATTCAAATTGAAGAGATTTGATAAACACTTGTTAATTTGAATAACTGATTCTTTAAAAATATCTAAACTATTTCTGTCGGTTTTGTCAATTTGAAAATAAATTCATCCGCTTGAATAATATAATAAATTGGCAGCATTTGAAGAAACTTTACTGATTTTGAATATTTAATCTTCAATATGAAGACATATTTTATCGAAAAGTGTTAGTTTGAATAATTGATTCGTCTAAAAATTATCAACATATTTTCGTCAATATCACGTACAGGATACCGTTTTGTTAACTACTTCAGTTTCTTAATATGACAAAATTTCATTGGTTTGAATACAATACGAAATCAGACAGCAGTTAAAGAAATGTTATTTAATTTGAATATTATATCTTCAATAACACGAAAAATATTATGAAAAATTGTCGATCGGAATAATTGATTATTCGCAATGATTAACAAAATATTTCCGTCAATATGACAACGCGATTTGGTTCAGTGTGGTAGTTACAAAGGTAACGAACTGTACGAATTTTTAATGTATGCTTGAGAGCTTGTTTCCAAATATACTATTGTTGCAATTAGACATTTGGATTAACTAGGATGAATGAATGACCAGAAGTCCGGTCAAAAATGGAATATAGTCATATATTTTAACTAAAAATATAAAACAAAAATTATATTATATTATTTATATATACATAGCTACTTTATTTTTCTAAGCTAATCTTAATTCAAATAAAACAAACAATTCATTGAAAAGCTTTGCATCACAACGTTTTGCAGAAAAAGGAACTCTCCACTCCACTTCGGCGTTTGAAATTTGTAAAACCAACACTGAAATTGAAAAATATGCTTAATCTTCACTTCAGCCTTGTTTGAATGCACATACCCAGCCACATTTCGTGGGAGCATTTTATTCACAATAAATTGGTTTCTTATGAAATTGTGAGTCTGTTCGTTAAGTATAGCCAGGTATCACTCAAATTATAGAAATCTATCCTTTATATCTAGAACATAGAACAATATTATTGTTCAGGTCAAAAAAGATTTTTCCGGTTAAAGAATTTTTTCGTTTCGGTCAAAAATATCGGTCATACCGGATTTCAAAATTTTCTTCTGTCAGATATGCCAGAATAGCAAACTACCTTTTAGATCTCACGGCTGATCGTAGGTAGATATTTATACGCCAGCAACTTGGCAAAACTCATTGAGCGATGAGACCTAAGCCATAAACTTTTTAAGAGAGCAAAGACGATTAACACATTTTTGCAAACTGCAATTAATATTCTTGTTGATTTACGAAATTTGTTATACCGGTCTATTGCATATTATACTTTCTTATTTTTGTAAGAGCAATCATTAATGGTAATCCGATAGGGAAAGTGAAAAAATTGTCAAGAGAGGTTTTAAATTTGGCGCCTGCTATTGCTTTCCTTTTGTTATTTTTTGTAATTTTGTGGGAAAATAGTATTTTTAATGACAAACGACTTCTTTTCTATGTTTGGCAACTCAGGGCGGGATTAAGTGAAGTAGGCACCAACCTACCAACGCTAGGCGACATTTGTTAGTGTGGGAATGATAAAGCAGAAAGGACGTAGTTGTTTGAAGCCCATGTAGGAAGTGCGTGTATTTAAAAATTTTTTTAAATGCTTGATAGTTTAAATGGTTTTCTATAGTGAAAATTGAAGCCACCCTTGATAGGTGAACGCTTAAAAACCGCTCGTATTAAAACAAAATTATCAAAAATCCATTATTTTTTGTTGTATCATATAAATAAAATTGGTGTAGTTCTGTTCGACTAAGATTGAATTTGACTGCATGTCTTTAAATGCAAGAATCTTAGAAACTATTGAATATATTCTGATGCATTATTATCAGTCCTATAGAGGATGAATAGGCCCACAATATCCACTTTGTTTCAACTTTACAAATTCCGGAAAAAATTGGACAAGATTTCGTTTTCGTTTTTCGTTTCGTTTCGCTTTTTTCTTTGTCACGCTTTCCGTTCGAAAATACTGGGAGCATTTAAACACCAGCTTATAGAGGACATCTGCGGTTAAATTTTAGGATATCCATGAATTCAATAACTTAAAAAGTTTTTAAATAAATAGGCAAAATTTGAAACATTTGTACTATTTTCACCTGGGTGAGTGGATATGCATTTCATTCTCAAATCAAACACACTAACCGCGCAATATATTCACATCTCTTTTAACCTTATTTTATTCCTGTGGCGGAGAGGGAGACAGACAGAGGCAGTATGCTGTTTGGTTTGCTAAGAAAATAAAAACCCATAAAAGAAATGTCAAATATGTAAAAAAGATATGTTTATCTCTGTTTTGCTTACAAAAAAAAAAATTCTATGAAAGAAATATCAGATAGGTATAGCTTTCAGTGATACCAGATCGTGGGTAATTACCCATTTCGTTTTTTATAGAGTAGAGTTTTTAAATAGCGTTTTTAACAGCCCATGGCCTCAATGCTCATAAAATGGTATTAAAAGTTGGAGTTCCCATAACATAAGCAACATAATGCTTGACATGAGGCTTTAATTTTAACTGGGTGTGTTAAAGGAGATGCGGTGTTTATACCAAGAATACAAATAATTCACAGTAATTATTCATTTCAGTTTAAGCCGATTCGATTGCCTATTAATGTTTGTTTTGAAATGACAATCCATAAGTCACAAAATTGTCCCCAACAAGACAGCAAATTTCTTAATTTTGTTTCCATCAACTGAAACCACATTTTACACGGGCGAAGCCGGGTGGGTACAGCTAGTACCTAATAAAATTGCATTTCTGTACATGAAATAACCAAATATCTTCCAAAAAAAATAAATATGACCAATATTAAAGCCTGGAATCCTTCCTAGATCTTCCAAATACAAAAATTTCTACAAAAGTAAAATATAGCAATGCAGTTTAGCAAGTTAAGCTTACTACGACGCTCGAGCTAAATTTAAGCTCACATATAAAATTCTCTCCAAAATTTAGCTGAGCTAAACTTAAGCGAACCAATTTAGCTGAGTGTTACGCAGCTCGAGCTAAAAAATCAGACTCTTGTTTCAGAATGTACTTCATGTGTCTGTCAAAATTTAGCTTCGCCATTTAATGGGTCGGTGCATTTTATCAAGATAAATTGTGACAAATCGCTGTGTTTTGTTATTCTGTTGCGGAAAAGCATGCAAGGATGAACTTTTTTAATTATTACAAGTACGAGAAGTATCCAGACTCAGAAATAGTTGAAGTAAGAGAGAATTACATTTTTGAAGAAAGTCTTTTTCAAAGAACAGCCGTTTTCGGTGACACTTATCCAAGGCGTATTCTATGTCAAAATTTAGCTAGGACTTTAGCTAATACTTGGAGAGAAAAGTTGAAGAGCAGCTAAAGTTTAGTTTAGCTCGAGCACTCTAAATTCGTACCTTCATATAGATGGGTCGATGACAAGTCTCCAAGTCTCCACTCATTTAGCTCGCGAAATGTCCGGTCCGGTGCCTACATTTAATCGAAGATAAAACATCAATGTTTGTGGAGGAACGGCCAGCAAATATGAAACTTGCGTGGTTACGTCACATCAAGAAAGGCGTCTTTTTCTACTTGCTACTAAAAAAATTATTTCATCTTCTTCAACTTGTCTTGTATCCCTTGTTTTGGAGATATTCAAAATCTTGCGATGTCTTTGAAGCCTAAATTCGAAAATTCTAAATACGCGTGTAACTAAAATTACGTCTTCTGACATCTGTCGTAAACACACGGTTTCTGTCCCATCTATATCGTGTTTAAGAATTAAACGAGCATTTATCTTTTGGTGTGGAGAAACAAAGTGGAGATTAGGTGCGCCGAAATTTAGCGCGAGTAGGATACATAGTAGGATTCATATCTTTATTTTATTGTTGATACCTCTCAAAACTGACAGGTGGCATAATGAAACTTATCCTATCCACTTTTCTCTGGTCAAACTGTTGAGATAATTTTCAATTTTTTCAGTCCGGTGATTATAAAATAAATCTTTCAAGTTGATCACTGTTAATTTGCGCAAATTCATTTAAAGATAATTGATCTAAATGATCGCTACAGGAAATTTGCCATAGAATTTTATTTTAATCGGCATCTGTATGAGTACCTACTAAAGACTGAGATTATTTCCAATGCCGACGAAATGGCGCGTGCTAATTACCGGATAAATTTAGGGCGAAGATATAGTTACCCAACAAAAGGTGACCGTTTTAGTATTATCAGTGAATGTATGCGACGTTGCTGTTAGAGGGTGGCTAGAATAGTTTAGACCGATTCTTTCTGCCGCGTAGGCTATAAGTACAGTGTGGGAAAGTCGACCTCAAGGGCTTAAGCTACACTCTTACAGATCGATCGCCTGTAATGGCTTCAATCCGTGTAAACACGAAATTTCACCACTTTACAAAATATTCACTAAAACCTGGATAGCGAAAACTAACAAACTACCCAGAAAGACATTCACACTGAACTCAGGTTGTAAGCGGATAGGCAGGAAGACGCAGAGTGTTACAACATATGTGTGGATTGATTATGGATACTGAAGTCAACTGGAAGATACCTCGTTTGGAGAGCTGACCTTAGTCGATAGGAAGTGAATCTCAGTGAATTGGACCTAATTGGACCTGTTTACTTCAAATTACACCTTTTCCGACCTCTATATTTTTTCAAAAACAAAATTCAATGGGCCCTAAACTAATAATAATTTTTGACCTCCACCTTATATATTTTGTAGGTCACAAGATGCAATTTTGTAGGTCACAAGATGCAATTTTCTATGAAAAATTTGCCCTTCTGAGTTCGAAAAACTTAGCGGGCAGATTCCGAATATCAAAGATCTTCGTAACGATATCGTTTTTGAAACTTTGATCACCAAAATAAGTCGTATTCTGCTAGAAATTTTTTGACAAACGTCAACCTTCATTAAATTTTTGGAAAATGAACTGGATTTAGCTCTCAAGCTTGTAATTTTAGCTTAAGTTGGTAGTTTGGGAGGTCTATCAACACTAAAAATTATTATTATAGTATCAGGTCATGTGAATAGGAAGCAGTTGCCTTTTTCCATAGTTGAATCGCAATAAGCTACACCCTAAAACTCAAAACTAATTACCATCTTCTTCGACTTCTATTGTCTTTATGCCGAAGCCACTCGCATAGCTATAATAGGAGCCCCACCCAGCGAATGTGGGCGCACATTCCGCATGTAACCGCACCGACTAATTCATAGCATTTAGCCCCCCATAAGCCATACCGCATACCGCATACCGCATACCGTGTGCCATAAAGACCACAAAGCGGTGCATTTCGATTACAAAAACGATTCGCTGTCTAAAAGCAATCGAATAATAACATAATTTTATATAATTTCTGCATTTTTAGAGGTACCCAGTGCTCGCAACTATCTGTTGAGTTTGCTTTTAATCGAACAAAATTATACTAGTACACACCGCATTATGGAGTACAATGGGAATGCGATTAACTAAAGTGACCACAAGGTCTCATGTGCTTAAACGTATACCAAGCGGGCATAGCACTGCGAGCTGCACCAAACCGTAGATATATAGGTACCCCATTTCACGGATTGATAAGTTTTCAAGTGAAAGTCTCGCGCCGACTACCAGGAGTCTGAATTATGAAATAATAATTTCATAGGACGTACAACATTACCCATCTATATGTGTAGCAACAACTATACAATCAGGGGGGGGCATCGAGACGAGAAGGCTTTTAACGTATCATTGATGTTGATGGACAGGCCAAATTACGTGGCAAAGTAAATGCATTTAGCGCATGTGTATATTAAGTGTATACACAGTTTTTTTCAATTTTTTTTTTTTGTTAAATGCGAATAACATGTTGTTGCTGATGGGCATACTACGAGTATATTATTCGCAGGAAAGAGGAAACGACACACAAGTGGATTCGGATGTTAGTTTTGCTTAACTGCTTGTGCACTGTGCACAGTTGTGTATTAGGTAGCAACGACGATTTATTGTTGATGCATTTCCGGTTCGAAATGCAGCTTTTAAAAAAAAGGCGACCTAAGCTGAACTTATAAGTACATTCCCACATGCGATTGAGATGCCACAGCGAAAAACAAGGACTGTGCGGGTGGAATTGGAGCAAAAGGAAGATGGGTAAATCCCCACAATTTCTAACTGACATCTACCTAAAAAACGCCGATTATTATAAGTGTCAACCATACTGCTGACAGGTGGCTAGTGCTGCGATAATTTTAATTAGTAATGTAATTAAATTAGTTATTTATAAAGTATATACATAATAGCTGTTTTTTATTATCAGCTATGATCCATATAGATGCACCTACAACAACAGCACATGATCCTGCTTCTCTTCGAGATCACGAATCATGATCTGAAAATTATTTCTACTATATCCGACTAGGTGGCTTGTTTTATTTTTAAATGTTGGTGTGCCTGAAGGCGATAGCCACACAACCACGTTGCCAGACTAAAAAATGGAACACAAAAATAACAATTGATTTGTTCGCATTCGAATTAACTCCCCGCCTGCATTCCGAGTTATTTTGTTTTCTCGTCTCGTTCTATAAAGGTATGTCCAGACCAGCCAAACATTTGATAAACAATTAAATACCCACATGTTCCATAAATATTTGTAAAACACTTATTAAACAAAACAATTCTTATGAAATGTTTAAAAATGTTTAGCTGGTTTGGATCTGGACACCAAAAAAACATTTAAGAAATGTTTTACAGTTACCCAATCGTGATGGGAAATAATTATTGTTTTACAAGTATCCCCGCAGAAAGTGAGCACTGTTTTCCGATTATTATTTGTTAATTATAAAATAAAAATGTCCAGAAAAACTTTGAATACCTAATAAGAAAGTGATTCATGACTGCCGAGACCAAAATTACAAAAAATAAAAACTTTACTCGCTGCTAATAATCCCACCACATTATTTTCTTCTAGTCCAAAACAGGATAAAGTTGAAACATTTCACAAACATTTACCCCCGTATTAATAAATAAATAAGTATACAAAAAATTGACGTAACTGCTGGGTAACGAGTTGATAACTTTTACGCAGTGTTTATTAATACGGGGGCTAGTAAATAAATTTCAGAAATTGTTTATAAATGTTTATAAAATCTGTCCGATTTGCTTCAGACACATTTCATAACCATTTCTGAAGTGTGGTCTGGACACACCTTAGTATGCCAAGATAAACTCAAGCGGTAGCAACAAAATATTGTACATGTGTTACATATTTGAACATAAAATACTAAATTTGTTTCACAAAAATATATTTGAAAAGAAAAATTATGCAAATTTGATTCAAATATGGTAACACCCGCGACTTTGCAAGTGAAATGACATGTGCCTTGGGTGACGTCACGTTGAGAAGAATATTTGCAATATGGCTGGTGGCAATATGAAGTTTGAAATACCCTGTATTATCTGTTTTTTTTTTCTGAAAGCAACTGTTGCCACAATTCCAAAATTAAACTTTTCAATGATCCTTTTTATTTGTTTTTATTTTCGTGATCACGCTGATAATAAAAAACAGCTAATAACAATAAAATAATATAAGTGTCAACTATTAGGGGATTAAGTTTGATTAAGCTAGCGTCAACATTGATATAAATAAGTTTACCTACTCAAGTTGAACCGTTTAAAATAGACTACTAATTCAATTCTTGTCATGAAATACAAACTCCATGCAATCGCGTATATCTTCTGGCTTAAGCCAGATTACGTCCACGAAATTCTGTTACGAGTATTTGCAAAAAAATCTCCGTAAAATTATCTCTTAACTTATGATAATATGTCAGCGCAAGATTTATACTTAAGCGACCTGTCTTTTGCTCCATAATTTTACACTCACACCAGTGACAGTTAGCAGCGAAAATTCTTAATCGCCATTGCGAAAACCGTTACTAGATTTGGAGGGATGCCAAAATTGAACGTATATAGAGATATAACTCGTCTCTATAAACGCCTGTCGTGTATTCAGACTTAAAACGGATCAGAAGAGGTGTGTTTTTTGATAAGACTGGTTCCTCCATCGCGTTGTCCCTCTTATGTCCTTAAAACAAACCAATATATTTTCCGCCTCTTTGTACCTTACAAATCACAACACGCATTTGCGCTTTTTGCGAGTTGTATTGCTCCATGCGACTAGTGCTAACAATTTTGAAGGACCTCTCCTCTAAATACGAGTATGCTAAAGTAGTTATTTGTCGGTGCCTGCTTTGTCTGTTGACTCAATAGTCTTAATAAATATGTGAATTCATTAATTTTACTTCCCTCTTCTGGGGGCTTATGTTTTTCTACTGCGTACAGTCAGCGTTTCCCTACAGAGGAGCATAGTGTTGGGACCTTACTCTCGCGTCTCACACCTAAGGTTATACAAATTTATCAAGTCAGACCTGGATGGACAAGACTATTCCAGGTGGATATACCACGGGGAGCTATCAAAAAATGAATGTGTGTCAGTTTGGTAATTAGTCGTAACCTGATTCCTACAATATAAAACTTGGGAAATGATTACTCGCTACTCGCTGTTTTCCTAATTTTATTATTTGTTTCGATTATTAATAAAGTGCGGAATATATGTAGACTACCACTCCAGATTCAATATTCACCAAACGAATAAGTTGTCTAGGTGTCATTTACATTTGACAAGTAGACACTTTTCCCGTTCCCGTACTTCACTCAGTTAAATTCGTAATCTTTTGTCCAATTTTGAAAAGCATTGACAATTGTTCCTTTCGGCTGCGATAGAAAATTACGCGTGTGAATTGAACAACAAATTTACGAAACTTTTCGTTTTTATGTAAGTCAAAAACGCGCGAGTTCATTTGTTTGATTTGACAGCTAACCAACACTTATCAACGACAATTTTAACTCGATGGAGCTAAGCCAACTACAGTGAAGACTGAGGGCAATTTGTTTGCCTCTCAGTTGGATTATTTTTAAAAAATATATGTACCACTCGGAAATTACTCGTTACTCGTTACTTTGAGTTTTTTTTTCTATTTTTCGCACTTTCTGGATGGAAGGCGTTGCAATTACAAGCCCCTGGTGGGTGAGTACAACAATTGATTTACCATCTTTTTATTAGCTTGAATAAAGAGTTAGACACTTCTTGCCTTGTTGCCGCACTTCATTCAGTAATGTTTGTGAAATTTCTAATTTGAGGAAATGCTGCAAAATGTTCTCTGTAAGAAAAAGAGTACCGGAATAGTTTAAACTTTATAACTTTCAAAGCGAGAACTACTCCTCAACATCCGAGTGGTTGTTTGATTTGACAGATAGTTTTGAAAATGACTTGAAATGAAAATGACTCGAAAACTACGCAGTAAAATGTTGGAAAAGTTGTATACTCAGCAGTCGGCACTATGCTGGACTTTTTCATTTAGCAAATTTTTAACACCGCTTAGCGACTTGACATCAATCATATAACTTGGCACATTTTCCCCGCCAACTTATTACTTACCACAAAATGCAAAAGCCAAAACGATTCGAAAAACACATTCGGTTGGGCAATTAACTGCCACCTCAAGCATGACGGTTTGCATTGCATAATTGATTGCACTCCACTTGAGAGTGTTTGACGAGTAAGAATGCACGAAACTGAAAACGTTTATATCTGCGCTGCTCCTGAAAATAACTTTCCTTCTGTCCGACCGGTAGGTAACAATTAAAATTTAAATTCATTATGCCCAATATGTAACTTCCTCTTCGTACAGGCACATAGTGTGCCCTAAGTGTTAATACCTACTAAACCAAGGGGTCTACGAGTGAAAATTGCTCTAAAAATAGCCACCAGTTACGAGAGATACTAATCTCTCTGACAGTGTAAAAGTAAAGAGAAACAAACTGGACGCGCTGGAGTGTGTTAAAGTGTCATGCGGCGGCGGTGTAATTTTTTGTTTTTATATACTTTCGGTATGACTATGACAGACGTAGAGGAAACCGGGTTACATGGTTTGCACACGAAACTAAACTCACATTAGATACACAATTCTCAGTGGCAAAGAGCGATACAAGATGTATCTTAATGTCAGTTTAACACGTCTAAATGCAGAACTCATTAAAATCGCTCAGTAAAAAAATAAAATAAAAATACCCTACACATGTACAGGGTGGAATCACTCAACCAAGGTATGCTCACATACGACTGCGAGTATCTTTGAGGGCCATTTGTCCGTGGGTTGATATCTATCGATAACGAGCCCACGCTAAACTTTTATCTATGTCATCAATTTGGTTTAAAGGTCCCGCCAAAATGGAATTAAATTCCAACAGGTAGAGGTCCAAGATATGGTCACCGCGAGAAAAAAAAAACACCCAACCTTACATTCGAGAGCATTTAAAAGGTTATGTTCAGATAATTACCTTTTATCCCGATGCCTGCGTGTTTTTATGTGTCCCATTCTCGTTCGGCTAAAGTTTTATATTTTATTTAGTAATTAATTAAGCTATTAAGAGGTCTAATTTATGGGGACGATTGGCCATACGTAATTGTCGTATGTCCATCTTCGAAGTGCCAAGAGTCAACAAAGTCAACAAGAGATTCGTTTATGATCGAGCGCTAAGAGCCACTACAATCTATCATCGCGTTTAATGGCGTTAAAGTGAGTTTTATCGAGGTATGTGTGTTTTTATCTCGCTCTTGTTCGAACCTCAAATAGATGAAGTTGAATTTTCTGCTTCCTAAGGTGAACGTTTTCGATTCTAAATAATTTTTGCACTGTCATCGCACATATGGTCGGGTTCGTGATGCCTTCCCTGGGGCAGGAGGCAGCCGGCACTGTGTTTACTAAAGTCCTTTTGCATGGGCATAATAATATACAGTCACCAACTGCATGCAGGAAAAAAAAAGAAGGAAAATGTGTGTGCAAGAGCAGTTTCGTTGCTCGCCGGTTGCATGTTTGTTAAAGTCGAACTTTTCGTGTCATGTGAAGCTGTCATGGGAAACCGGGTACTTAGTTGCATAATTTTATAATCATTTAGTGGAACGTTTATCGTTGAAAGAAAGTGAAAAACGTAGCTTATCCCCTTTTTGTTGCCATCAAACATGAAGAGATACTGCGCGCAGGGATTCTGCGATAAGGCAAATCAGTTAATTGCGCCGAGTTTTTCAAGTTTTTAATTACTGCATGCGTGCCAGAAAATAGATACACGTGGCTATGTGACACAGTTTAGTTTTGAAGGCTTCAAGGGTACCTAATGTCCAAGAGATATAACTCTAGCCAAAATTAAACGAAAAAAATAAACAATCGCGTGTCATTGCAATCAACATGGCTGAGTGTATGCATGGTTAAAGGATATTTTCGTTTTTTTTTTGTTTCATCCTTAAAGCCACTGGGTAAGGTCTGCACTTTTTATATTCTTTTGAAGAAGTTGCAGTTAATAGCCCTTAGTTAATACGGGACCATTACGATTGGTAGATGGGCCAAATCAAAGACAGTTGCTTTTTTATTTCAAAAAAGTTTCAGTGTTGTAAAGATTAGTTTAAAATTGCATACCAAATTCTGAGCAATCATCTGTAGCATTTTATACAAGCAGTGAAGTCAAAATTGTGCGGTTGCAAAAGATTTAATTTCACTTGGAAACATTGCAAAAAGTATTGAAACTCGTGCCAAACGCCTTATGACTACGGTGATCATATTTTAGAATTCAAAATAATGAACAATAGAAAAGGATACAAATTTCAACACAATTCTTTTTCATTTGAGAAATACAAAATAGGTATCCTATATTAAAAAAAACGTTAAAAATATTAAATATAACTAATTTTTTAATACTACATTACTTATTCGCAAGTTATGGATTTTAATATATGATTTTGTTGGTTTTCTTAATATTTAAGTTATTGGGGACGTTCAATTATCAAGTTCATTAAGTCTGACTAGATGTATCTCGGTTTTGATTGGCTGATATCGGTCATATCAGCAGCTGTTTCCGTTGACGTTTATGGAGTGGTAGCCGACGAATCTAGTCAAGAAATTCATGACTGAGAACTAAGTTGACAGTTCGATGAATAAAAAGTGACGTTCCCGACCAATCTAGTTTTTGCGTTCAGGTTACATCCAGATCAATCTAGTCGACTATAATAACTAGATTTTTGCTTTTAAAAATCTAAGCTAAATACAGAAAAATAATGAACAAGTTTTAAAATACAGAACACTTAAATGTTTTTCTATATAAAATAATTCATAATGAACATCGTCTTCAAATATATAACTGTTCATTATAATAACGAACGGATGGTCACCGTACTGATGACTAACTGATCCGTGCTCTTGTCGGCTAGCGGACTTTCGTCAATTATTGTCGAAAATATAAGATATTCTCAGATATATCTCATTCTGGACAACGGTCACTATTAAAACAAATATTTTCTTTTAATCGCGGCACTTTAAAATGCAACAACCAAAACCGGAGTGAATTTCGTGCAGGAGTTTTTGAACCTTTCCCAGACAAACACCTTGAACCCGGAAAAAAGTTACAGTTTTATTATAGTAAGGTAAAGAAAAATTATCTAAATACCTACTGTTTTTTTTTTAGAGTAAAAGAACTTTAAAATAAACAAAACATATAAAAGTAAGGGAAATGACTTTATCAAAAAAAAAAAAAAAATAATTCCATTACACTACTGTCAAAGTCGAAGAAAGCGCATTATCGGAAGAGCAATAACACTTAAACCCTTATGTTGAAATGGCAAACCAATTTTACCAGAAATCAGGGTCGGCGTTCTGTACGGCGGAACGTTCAAACGTTTTCGTGTGCACGAAGAGATTTGCTTGTAAATATAACATAGGGCAGATCATTCGTGCGCACGAAAACGTTTGACCGTTTCGCCTTAGGTACAGAATCTGACGTTCTGTACGGCGAAACATTCAACCGTTTTCGTCTGCCCGAACGATCTACTTCTGAAAACTTAGAGCAAATCACTCGTGGAGACAAAAAACTTTTATCGGCCAAGCGACTGGACCATTTCGTGAGATAACACGTTCTCCAAACTTGGTTTCCAATAATTGATTGTGACATTCGCTGTGTGGCTTGTGGCCCCGTCCTGTTGGAACCACGTGTCCTCGAAGTCCATATCATCCAATTGGGGCCAAAAATATTCGGTTATCATTGAACGGTAGCGATTCCCATTCACAGTAACGTGCCGGTCTTGATCATCACGGAAGAAGTACGGCTCAATGACGCCGCCGGCCCATAACCCACACCAAACCGTAATTTTTTCGGGATGCAATGATGACTCATGGAGTACGTGTGGATTGCTGCCTGACCAATACCGCATATTTTGTTTATTGACGAAGCCATTCAGCCAGAAATGAGCCTCATCGCTGAAGATGATTTTTCGATGAAAACCAATTCACGAACATACGATGCTTCTGGTGGTCAAGCGGCTTCAGTTCTTGCGTCAATTTAATCTTGTAAGGATGTAGGCCAAGATCTTTTCGCAAAATTCGCCACAACGACGTCACAGAGATGCCCAACGCTTGAGAACGACGTGTGAGAGACACATTTGGGCTTTCTTCAACTGAAGCCTCAGCGGCAGCAATATTCTCGACACTATGGGCACTTCTTTGTCTCACTGGCACGGGAACATTTTGTACTGTGCCTGTGGATTCAAATTTTTCCACTAGACGCTCAATTGTTGATCTGCTAGGACGATTATGACGACCATAAATTGGACGTAGCGCTCTTAACGTTGAGGCCACTGACTCCGAATTTCGGTAGTAAATTTGAATAACTTCGACTCGTTGTTGGCTCGTATATCTTTCCATCATGAAATGGCAAACCCTACTGAAGAGAAAGGTCAGAAGAGCGGTAAGAAATTCGGCATCGTTTGCTGTCCCTGTCGCTCTACTTTTGTCCCTGTTGAAAAACCCTTTATATACTTCTTAGAGTAGGGAAGGCCTTTGAATTAATGTCACGCCACATTGATTTAAAAATGTTCATAGTCGATACTAAATCATTCCGAAATTTTTTTAAATCGAAGTGGTTTTCTGTGATTTAACGTTGTTTTTTCTCTGGCTGATATCCTCACATCCACGCGCTGTTTAGATCGATCTTATGTCAGGCCTCACAACTGAAAATATATTGAACTAGATGACCCGGCGAACTACGTTCCGCCCAAATTCGTTGATGTTATAAAAATAATATTTCCGAGCATGCACATGTAATTCGGTCAATTCAAGTTCTTTATTCAAGAGTTTAACTGAAGTATAACAACGTCGATGGGTTTCAATTAACCGCAATGATTGACGTGTCCGCTCGTTCATCGAATTGCTTTATGGCTTGTGTGTTTTGTTTGCCGACACGGAGCAAGCCACATACGACTGACCATACACACACCGATTGTCCTTGCAACTTGTTAATTATTGTCATAGCGAAAGCGAGACGCACGGGAAGTTTAAGGCACTTAAATAAAAAAATGTCAAATCGTACGAAATAAGCTGAATCCAAGGAATGAGAACCTTTAAATATTCCCCTAAAAATCGTCGCTTAAATGACATTCGATTTGAGATTCTTCACAATCAAACGCTTTATGTTTCAAAGTCTCGGTGGATTGAGGGTGCGCCAACAAATTATAAATGAGGCGACTTTCAACTTCAAATGGTGTGGCAAATTACCAAAATCCAATTGTACCGAAACGAAATCAAATGCAGTTGGTTAACTACTCTCTTATCGCTATGCAATTTTTCGAAAGATATCTGACCGCACGCAATAGAAAGCCCGTCCAATTCAATTGGAATGACGAAACAAAAAGGACAGCTGCCATATTGCGCAATAGCAACCACGCCACCTGGCGGTTTATCGTATCATCAACAAATGTCAAAGACAACGTGCTGCGTCATCTGTTTTTGAACAAAGTGTAGAAAAATGTTGAAACTAAAAACAGCATTTGTGCTGTTCTGCTGATTCTGATTGAGTTGTTGTCTATTTCAGTCTCCAGTTTGGACGACCGCCCAACTCTAAGTTGCGACACGATCGCTCCAGTATGTGTACGATTACATTCCGATCTGAGCCTTCGTCTGAATTTTCCTTTTCACGATTCGCCTCGCCATACGTCGTGCATTTCGGCTGCGACGTGAAAGGTTTGATCTTCCCTCTGGCGACATAATCACCCCTATCGAGGTATCCGTTCGGAAAAAAATTCCGATACGATCGGAAACCAAATTGCGTTCAAAGTATCCGTTCGGAATAAAATAAATGAAGCATATAAACGCTTTCAAAAACGGGGAGCGTTTTTCTTCACTGTTTTTTTTTTTTTTCCAAAGTGCCGTTTCCCATACAAACTTTCAACCCCTATTTCATCCTAAAGTAGCCTATGCCCTTTTTTGGGCCAATACGAATCCATCAAGCCCAAAATTGTGAAAACGATCCGTTCTCGAGTTATGCGTGCACACACGGACGGCAGTCTCTTTTATATATAAATAGATGAGATAATGCATTCTTGCACAGACAGTTGTTTGGCACTCACACTCTGAACTTTCTCTTGACTTCGATCCATAGTAATTTTTAGTATCTCATTTCTCATTCTTTTTTTTTTTTGGGAGCAATTTGCGCCTGTTCTTACGCTTTGATGTGAATAAAGGGTCAACTAGGTTAATTCCAAAAGCAGTATTGAAGACGTCCATTGAGGTTGAGGATTTTTGGATGTGACCCCGCTCCGCTTTTAAGGGGGGCCATTTTCATAATTGGCGAGCTGTGAAGCGTATAAACCCGAAACTGTGCACGTTGATCAAAAGTTATTTAATGGGTGTAACGCTGTTTTTTAAACGACCCAAAAATGCCATTTTCTGAGTTCTAAAATGACCCCCTCTACACCATTTTTGAGGGGTAATACAAAGTATAAACCTTTCTTTTTGGCTAAAATATCCCCACCAATTTGAACATTATTGTGCGTTTTAAACAGAGGTAGAAAATGAAAAAAAATTGTACACGTACTTCCGGAGATTGTGAATCTAGCCGCCTTTTAAGGGGTAACTGATATTTTTTCGGTCGAATTTACTAGAAACTTACTTATAGTATACTACTTTTTACCAAACACATAGCTCAGCACTTCACAAAATCGACTCCTAAAGGGTGCAAGCCCACTCTTACTGTTCGTATAAAACATCAAAACTTACATTCGTAAGTACCGGACAGACAAACTAATGACATCAAAAGCTATACATTCGAAGGGAATATTCGAAAACTTGCAGAAATTATCGGCATAGGTCATTGCTATTTTTCTGTTCTTACAAGACAACGAGGCAGTGTTGCCGGAGAGAAATATTATTAAATAGTACTGCAGCAAAAAAGGGGAGTATTTTGAAAAAAATAGTAGTACAGGCATTTTTTAGTTAGTTCACGGAACCACCAAACCACAATCTCAAATAACAATAAAATAAATACCGAACCCACAGATGAAAATTGCATGAAGCCAACGAAAATCAAAAACAAACTAAAAAGAGGGAAATTCCCTTTATGACGAGTGACGACAGTTTGGAAGATAAAAGTGCTACCAAATTTTCATTAAATTTGAAGTGAACTAAATTTATTAAGGTTGAAAAATTACACTTCGCTGCAAGTGTTAGATATGTTAGGTCTTTAAAAAATAAGGGAGTACGAATATGAATGGAGGAGTACGGAGGTGTTGAAAGTAGTACTATACTCGTATGGGAGTACTTTCGGCAACACTGCACCGAGGTAGCACAAAGCCAAAATGAACCGCAATTTTTGTAAATCCGCTTTTCACCGACCAAATTCCAAAAGTCTGCAGTAAAAGAGGGAATCCGACGGACAGTAATTTAACTCTCATGCCGGACACACATTTGCCATTCCTTCCGTTTAATGTCAACTTGTTTTTATTTTTATAAGAGACCAACACCCAACACACTTTTGTAATGATCTCTTTCTCCCATTAAAGAATATCAAATTTCCTCATTTGCAGGTGCCAAAGACGAAGATGGAAACAGTATAAAAAGCGGCATGGGCTACGGTGGCTCGTCTAGCCTTAGTAAAAAGCAACGTAAAGCGCGAACCGCATTCACCGATCATCAACTGCAAACACTAGAAAAATCCTTCGAAAGGCAAAAGTATCTCAGCGTTCAGGATCGAATGGAGTTAGCCAATAAATTAGGACTTAGCGATACCCAAGTGAAAACTTGGTACCAAAATCGGAGGTGAGTCTTTTATTTATTTCAAACGTAGATATACACTCGTCTAAAGTGCCATTGTGGTTGCAGTCTTATAGCCGCGCAATAAAGATATCCAAATGGCGGGCAATATAATCAAGGCGACTTAATAAAGTCGAAACTAACTATAAACGAACCTCCAAATTGCCAATCTCATTTCGTTTTAAATAGTTAATGGTTTCCACTTTGTTCTGCGACGGTGGGTGGGGAGTATGCGCTGACATTCTGTATGTTTTTTTTTTGCTTTTTGTAACCCATTCAATGGTCAATCATCGTTATTGCATTTCTTCTGAAGAAACTGGAAGTGCTTTCGTGTGATGATTGAGGAATCCTGGGCATACGGTGGGAGGTGAACAATAAACTCGGTTGGAGTTTAACAAGTTCACACTCGTCTCGAAGTCGAGTAAGAAATTATTGATCTATTCAAGATCAATGCGGAGTTGTCTACATCGCTGATTGGTTTTGAGTTCGTTTTCGTTAATGGAGAGTATGTGGGAGCACTAATACCGATTTGAGATTGAATGAGCTGCTGAGAGCCGATGTTTTGAAATTAAATTTTGGTATTTTTGGGGGACAGTGAAAATAACTTCGGGCATCTGTTATAACAGGGAATTCTTAGGTTTTTAGGCGAAACCTGGTGAAATCGCAATCGCTACGTCTTGCCACTTAGCTGATATTACATTGCTGCTTTAATAGCATTTAGGAGCAATTTTTATATTGCTAGCTGTCGTCTTCGATTACAAAGCCGAGGTGGATCCAAGCTCCGTAATAAAACTATCACAGATCATGTTCTCTGCTCTGCCCACCCGTTTACCTAACCTAACCTAACCTATCCCATCCTGTTCTTAAATAAACCAAAGTTGCGTCAGCCGAAGAACAGCTCTAGTGAGCTGTCTGCTGTCTAGTTATCTGCTCTTTATCCAATGCTTACTGATTTATATCTCGTATCTTATCATGATTGGGACTACTTGTGTAATGGGAATCTGCTGAAATAATATCTGGTTTCAGATGCCACGCCTCTTTTTTCTATGCGTTCCAGATTTTGCAAGCTGATTGGTATAACATTTGGTTCGCAATCGGCGAAATTTTTCAGATATGCCGAAAGTTTTCTGTAAATCAAAGTTAACTAGTCAAAGTAACGAGTTAATCAGTCCGGCATTTATTCTTATTAATAATAACATTATTTTAAGAATGACACAGAGCGTAAGCATGTAACATGTCTATCGAGTGGCCGTGGAATTTAAAAGCAACGAGTTATCAAGTCCAGAGAGTACCAGATACCAGTGATATTAGTATGTGACGAGTCAATAGGCCCAACGATTGACTTTTGAATTTATCAGTAACTCTAACCAGTGCCCTAAGTAACGAATCAACAAGTCCAAAACGTGTCTGTAAAATTTCAAAGTAACGAGTCAATGAGTTCAAACAATGCCAGTGGATATAAAATGTAACTAGTAGACCTCTTTTGCAAACGTATGACAAATATCCATGTAACTGTCCTGTAAGAGCTTCTTCATTCAGCCGTTCCGACTAGGCATAGAAATTGTAGGTCCCTTTCATTCGTCCCAAAAATAAAAAAACCTCACGCAAACAAATGGTTGTGGAAAGCTTTAGCCTTAGGTACGGATCTGTTGCGACAGGTTTTTATTTATAAGTTCCTGCTGAATTTTTCGGTAAGTATACCCATTGCCTGTTGAACTCAAAAGTAACGAGTCGATAATCAGAGCCAGCGGAATTCAGTAGAAATTTGTCAGTAGCCTAAATGGTTAAAAAAAAAGCTTTGTTTGCTCGAACATCGACATTTCTGCCTGCTGACAACGTTTCTTCGGTGAGAAATTTGCACTAAAGTATCCGACGCATTTAATTATTAAGAAAGTTGACCTCCCAATCTCAACAATATGAAAATTACCAGTCTTGTATGAGTGTCAAGTGTCGATGCTCCTCTCAACTTATTCCACTAATTAATTAAATGCAACCTCTCTCTCTCTCTCTCTCTGATTAATTACACACTTAATTTTTGTAATAACACTTTGTTATGAAAACAAACAGCTATTACAGAAATTGCACACAAGCGTTCCCACGTAATATAACTTAAAATACGAGTAGGTACCTACCCGATATAATTATCGCGCTTTACCAAAGCAAGAAAACAAAAATAATACTAAACAATTTACAGCAAGCTATAGGTGAAGACTGCAGAAAACTACGATAGAGACATTTTGATTATAAATATGCGCGCAATGTACGCTCCCAATCCCATATGTTCACTTTGTCAGTTTCACATAGCCATAAGTACGTCAAGCAATTAATTGATTTAAATAAAGTCGCTCACTTGCATTCTGTAATTTTATTTTAGCATGGCAAATGCATTCGTCCGCAAATATAGCAATTAAATGCTGCTATTCCCCTTTGCAATTTCTTTTTTTGATTAATACTGTGAGTAGTAAATGCGGATTGCACACGTTGTATTATAATGTTTTCAAAGTTCGTTACACATTTCAAGGAAACGCTGCTGGTTGGGTGTTGTTATTATTATCGCGTATTTTTGTGTTGAGCTATTCATTAGCATTATGAAAAGTGGAGGCTTATACGAAAGGAAGGCGGGTAATATAGCAATTCATCATGTAAGGCTATGTGAAGATTGGATTTGATAGCTGCATTTACCGTGTAAAAGGAGCGATAGATATGTGGTTTCGTGTTGCGGTATTTCGACAAGATTCGTTTTAAGGTTTCCCCCTAATGGTGTAACAAATGGACAGAATTTAAGAGGGAATTGACCACTCTGCTGGTTGGTTTAAAGAGGGCTTTACTAATAATGATTTGTAACCTTCACACTAAATATTTTGTAGGTCACAATATGCGGTTTTGTATGATAGAAAATTTCGCCATTGAGAGTTGGAAAACTTTAGCCTGGACACTAAAAATGATTATAAGTATCGCGGAAAGGAATTTAGGCGACAAATTTACGTGCGAACCCCCGCAGCCCGCTTTGCACATATGTATACTTGTCAAACTAGGTTCAAATGTTATGTAAAACGGTGGAGAAACAAGTGGTTACCAATGTTGCCGCAGTTTTTTTTAAAAGTAACAAATGGATAACAAATTTAACAAACTGAAAAAAAATTTTAAATTTTATAATTTTACAAAAAAAGAGCTCTTTATTGACCTACCTGTCCCTTTTGTGTTTAAGAAATAAATAAAACACAATAATTATTGACCATCGAAGTAAATTTCAATATCTATTTCACAAACTTTATTTACCACGAGATGTAGAACATTGTCAACGGCGACGCGGCGAGACAGAAAAATATTGTTGTATTTTCTCGTTCCCTCCCATTCTCATTCCCACTCGCAGTTTGACGTTTGCACAACTTGTGCGCTCTGTAAACAAAGAAATACATTGACAGAAATTGGTAGAAGTCTGTTCCAAGGGAAAAAGTGCTGTCAGCTCAACTTTTCAATATTTTTTAACGAGAAAAACAAAAACAGATTTTAATGGGAAAAAGTGTAACAAAGCGAAAAAAGTAACATTGTAGCAAAATTATAAAATAATTAAAAAGTGTAACACTTTTGTTACACTTGTATCATTGCCCCTCCGAGGGGGGTCAACTTCAAACGCTTTTACTAGTTTTTGAAATTCTGACCCAAAATTAGGGTCATCCACGATGAGGGCGGTATTTAGCGTAGGAGTGGCTTTTGGATGACGAACCATCACGAGACTTCTCGGGTGTAATCCAGCTTAAGTCAATGTAGCATCACATTCGATTTTGTGCATTTGGAGCACATTTTCATACATATTCAGTCCATCTTTATAATGCTTAAGCTATATACCAAAATATGAGTGGAGACTTTATGAAATTTCAGTGGTTAAGGGGTGGGGTCTCAAGCAAAAAGTTGGTCCTAATCATTTGGGTTCGAAAATGATTTACTACAGTTTGTAACGAGTAACTAAGTTGCATAGGCAAGAAAAGGTGAGCAACACCGGCCAGAATTTAACAAAATTTAGGTGGATTGCTGTCAAACAAACCCAAGACCGAGAGTGCTTAGCCCCTTATGAGAAAAGTCAACCTTAAATCACACTGGTAACTGGTAATCGTTTGAAAAATCCGTTGAAAAATCCGTTGAAAAATCCATCCCCCTTTAAAGAAAGTGCTTGTCTTTCACGAGTTTCTCTTCGTCCATTCTGTTCAACTTCAAACCCTGCCTGCATCCACTTGCAAACATCATTAAGCGCTACACCTTCAAGCAGGCTCTTCGTTCTCATTTCGAAAAAAAACTTTCTAATTAGCATCTACTCGAAGGCAACCAATAATGCTGCGCGGCCACCCAAAAAGAAAAGCCATACAAGTCATTAATATTTCGCGCAGCTTTCAACCGAAAACACTTAACACAAGTCGCAGCTTTATGCCTCGCAGGC
The DNA here is from genome assembly GCA_951230905.1 of Cheilosia variabilis. NCBI lineage: Eukaryota > Metazoa > Arthropoda > Insecta > Diptera > Syrphidae > Cheilosia > Cheilosia variabilis. Next base: position 40,301,489 of record OX579677.1, on the reverse strand, counting down.
TTACTACCTGAATTAGGAGTACATTTATCTATACCTATCTTCCTCGCGAACGTTTTTCTAAAGTCAATTTAATTACTATGCCCGCCGGCCATACCTAATATTTTTTTCCCACATCCGTCCTAGAGAAATATAATCAATAAAAATTAAAATACTCTTGCGTCTTCCAGCAAAAATTATATATGGACACGGGGAAACAATTTCAATTCAGTAGCCAAAACGCTTCCAGCCATCACGCTATTTTATAACAATCGTCAAATCTGTCGGACTTTCAAAATTCACGATACAGATTGTTCGAAGATGAAAAAAAAACTCATTTCGATCTATAATTTATGAATAGATTAATAAATATAATAGCCACGCGAGTTGGCAAAGTGGTAAGTGCATCAATCAGAGGGACGGCTACTGCATTAACGCACCGCACCACATACCACAGCATCGATCATCATAATGAGCGTTTATTGACGAGAGGCGAAGCACTCTTCCCAACGATGAATCACTTAACATTAATTACGTATGGCAAACGATCAGCGATCAGCGATCAGCGATCAGCGCATTGGCGTCGTGTCGTCCGAGAGATACAAAATGTGTATCTCAACTGCCATGCGCACACTGTAATTATCGGCAAAAACTCCAATAATGGTCTATTAGAGATTAAAGAGTATCTCGATGAATGGAAATGAATTTTCAACTCGATATCTCGTTAGAGAGATAAGTTTCGAATGAATTGACCGAATTACGCGCATTTAAGCCCACAAGAGGACGGCAAACACACACACACTCAGTTCTGAATGGATTTTCAATGTGTCACTCTGTCTAACGATCGGAAACGACGATTGACGATCGCTGATCGAGAGGTGAGCGCGCTTCTGTACTTGTTGTGACTTTGAGGTACTCTCAAAGCCAGAAGGGGGACAAAATTATTAAAACAACTTCTTGAGGAAGTGAAAATTAAGATGAATAAATAAACAACAAAGAAATGAAATTAAGAAATTGTTTGTACGGGAGACACACGGTGAAAGGGCACACTGAATGGGACGTTTAAATCGGTTTATCGTTTCGAGATATTTGTTTATGGGATTACGAGTTGAGGTTGAACGGGAAATCCCAGCTACACGGGTCTCCAGGGAGAGACAATTGGGCGACAATGGCATAGCTGTGAGATTCATTGATAGTTTCAGGGCTCAGGGGGTCACAGACGATTAATCGAAGCGTCAGTTTTTCACTTTTTTAATTCTTTTTACTTTAAGTGTCGTGAGGTGTTTCAAGAAGTGTAACACGAAACGTGCGTAAAGATGGGTGGACAGATCGACGTTGTAGGAAGTGGTGGATATATCTCTTTTCAAGTCCATTGAGTAAAGACATTTGTGGGTGGGTACATCAGAAATGGTCCCAAAAGAAAAGTATTAGGTCTGCATCAGTATTTGTCGAAAAATGTCACCTTTCCCATTGACGTCTGAAACAAACATGGAAAGACTCACGAGAGAACCCAAATCTGGTGGTTAGGTACCGCAAGTCACATCTCACTTTTTTGAGTTTCCGTCGTTTGCACGAATATTGGGCAACATTTTGTTCACAACGTTCATAGAGGCTGAACGGGGGAAGACTATGTCAACCCACTTACCCAACCTCACCTAACTACGGAGCGAAAGTGGAAAGCAGCTCCCGTATAGCTAAGGAGCCAATGGTTGCATAACAGCTCTTAAATGAGATTTATAAGAGTTGAAAAAATGGTAGCACTAAAATATAGATCCCAAGACGACAAACGTCAACAATTGGGGCACAAGTCACAACAACACAGTAGACCTGTAGATAATATTGAGAAAAATGGTATTCAAGCTCGACCACATCGAGCGAATGGACAATGGACTCCAGCTAAGAGGATCTTCGAATCCCAGCCCCCTGGTTCACGATGACAAGGAAGACCGAACCTCCATTTTAAAGACCAAGTCATCGCGGATGTCAGAGCGCTTGGCCTGAAGAAGCAGCGTGCCCAGCATCGCAGAGAATAAATTTCTGCAGTGTCTCAGGGAGCGATTCTTCACGGGTCGGTAGCCCCTTAAGGTATACTCAAGCTCGAAACGAGACTGTGGGGTCAAGGAGTTTGATGCGTTATTGAAACAGGTATTTACTTGTTTAAGACTTCCTGAACAGCTTGGATAGACCTAACTGAAAACACAACTTCTTCGTTTGGAAGGCAATTAACATCCACGGTAGGCTATTGCTTCGCAAAAGAAGCATATCATATTTATCAGCAGTAGGTTATTACTTTGGTAGGGCTTTACCGAAATTTATGCAAGCTTTATAGAGGCTCAAAAATGAACAGGATAAATATTTATGGTTTTTATTACATTTTTAAATTTTACATTTTCTTATTTTTTTTATCTTCAACATTTTGAAAGACTTTTTGCAATTTTCATGGAGTTCACATTTACGTACTCGTTATAATTTATATTTTACTTACATGCGTCGCACTGAGAATCGACCATGGGTCCTGCTGCGTAGTATTCCAATACACTACCCCCTAGGCTAATTCGTCATAATGCTGTAGCAGTGGTAAATCTGAACTACTTGATACATTTTAGAGTTTCGTTGAGATTTGCAATAAACTTGCAGCTTACTCGACCGAAGTTGTAAGCAAGACATTTAGTATTACCTAATTTATTTATGAGTGAAAAGTGTTTATTTAGGAGGAAGTACGACTAAGTGCTTCTGTATAGCTTCCAATCGCAAGCGGTTGACTGCATGCCAGTTCATTTCTTCTATAATGCCTTCGGTCAGAAGCTCTAAAGAAGCTTCTAGAAAGCGCTTCGAACCAAAAGCTTTATCGAAGCAATTCACTTTTCACACATCTCCAGACACATTTTCAGAAGTCTATTAGAGATGTTTTCAAAACTTAATTTCATATCCCTCTATACAGCCTGTGTTTATGCTTCGTAAAGGACTTACTTAAGTTATTATCGAAACAATTGTATCGAAATAGATCAACTTCGTTTAACAAAGACTATAGAAGCTCTATCGAAGCTGTTGACTACAGAAATTACAAATTTGAACCTTACCGAAGTCAAATTGTTACTTGGGAAGCGTGAATATTCCTAAAAACAAGTGACCCATACGGCCATACTAGTTGCCCTTGCCACAACAAGCTGCTTGACCGAGGACGTGGTCGAATTTCAATACCTTCCTTGCTGTCAATGAAGACAGCGGTTTTTTTGTTTTTTTGTGTCGCTCGGTTCAGGAGTACTCTACAGCTACACGCCTCCCTGATTGGCAGATATTCTGACTGAAAAACGCCGTCTTCGTTGGAAAACATTCGGAAATATTCAGTTTCGAGAATACGACCGCTCCTATTCCACAGGACAACTAAACCCTTCTTTGAAAATTGTCGCTTTGCTCCCATTCCAATCTTACGGAGAATTTTGTTTCGGTAGTTGAGTTTCGGTTTTGCATAGTCGGTACAGAGATACGCCCTATCCCAGCGGGTGTAAGATTTTGGGACGACCATAAGGGATTAAATACGCAGATCACGGACAGAATATTAAGAATCACGTTGACCTCTTCGGTTGGACCTGGTAGTGATGCCTTAACTGGTTTTTATTTCAGCTGATTTTTGGCCTCTGCTGAATTTGGTGGCCTTACTTAGGGCAGGACATCATACCAGGGATCCATAAGTGAGGATGGGAACGGCTGTTGTGTACATCTAAAGAACCATTTTTGGTTGAAGTCCCCACTACTTGCTGAATGCTGTGCCGCCTTGCGTACTCGGAATTCGATGTTAGTCTTCCAGTTGAGTTTACTTGGGTTAACTTTACGCCTTGAAGCTTTTATTCCTAATGCTAATGGTGTGGGGAAATAAATTCACGGCAATAACTTCACCTCGTGTGGGAAATAGTTTCACATTTTTTATCTAAAGTTGGTTCGTTAAAATTTGCCTATAAAACTGCTGCTATCAATAACTGAAGTTTATTAAACTCTGAAAGTAAACTAAAATAATGCAATCAAAATCACATTGTTGAGGATAACAGAAGTTATATCACTTTCGCTTGATTTCTTTCGTTTTTTTAAATGCGAAAGTGTTAATCGTTTCGTTTTTTTTTCTCACAGAGCTTCATGTATTTTCAGAGGATTACCTAACCTTTGTCGAAACCAAATTAAAAATAAATTTAATAACAAAGGAAAAACAATAGGGCGGGAAACAGCATTTTTTTACAGTACAACGCTACTCAACTGTAACATTTACTATTCAGTTGTGCTATACCCATTGAAATGACTTTCCAACTAATATTTGAAAAAAACATTCAAAAATCGCCCCCAGAACCAAACAAAAAACAAAAACCAACCGCCCAGTGCCACATATCCTTCACGCTGCAGTCTATCTCAACTCAGGTCGGCCTTTTACCATTTCCTATAGAAAAGCTCGTGGAAATCCAGTCAATTAGTGGCTCGTTAAGAGGCTGCTCCGACTGCGACTACCCGCCTTTCATTTGCAACACATTGCTTACAACATTTAGTGCTGCAGCAGGTAGGTATCACATTTATGAGCGGATTCGCATCCATCAAACACTCGTACGATGTGCAACAAAGGCAAACAAACTATAATTACAACAAATCAGGAAACGGTTTCTTGTTAAATGCATTTTGCCTGTTGAATTAATTTGCTGCCTTGCCTGCCTCCATGTGTGTGCGAGTGTTTTTATTCATTCATGAAAGATGAAACAGCAAACAACAAATTACCCGCGGTTATTCGTGTAATTAACTTAACCTGATGATGTTCACACAACGCGGCCTGAAAACGTACTTAAAAAAAAAAATTACAAAAATAACACAGAAAGCCAACCCAACGAAGCCACACAATTTCGAAAACAAAACATGATTCCCAGCAACGAATGAAATTTATATAAAAATTTTCGACCACAGTTTAACCGCATTTTAATGCGCTAGATAATTTTTATTAATGTGATTTAAATGGTCCCGAAATATGTTCACCAAACCACCGACGGACGACCAGGTATACGTGAACACGGTCCACGGTATACCCCTAGCAACAACATTCACCAATTGGGAGAGAGATTACCGTGTTACCTCATTTGGAAAACGAGAATTATTACTGCGTTTATTGTTTGATTAATTTGATGATAAATAGAAGTATTAAGTCGTTTTTTCTCTTCTTCTAAATTCTAAATTGTAAACAGTCGCGCGGTGCGCTTGTGATTATTATAAAGCATCTCCGGACTGACTGGCGCTCTAATTGTCGGCTTAGTTATAAGAGTGCTCGTTGCCAGCGCCATTGTTAGCTGGGGTTTTGCTGTGCCTGCTCGGCCGGACAAAGTGACAGAAACCTATAATTACGCTCTGACGAATGCGCGGACAGGAAGTAAGCTAGATCTATGATTATTCTGGGTTCGAGATATGAACACACTCGGAATCGGAATTGGAAGTGGAATTGGAATTGGAATTTGAAACTCCACCCGTTTCTCGGCGAATAATTAATCATCAACAAATTGCCGGCTTGCAATTTGACAATTGTTATATGGTGTACCCGCTAATATGAGGTAGACAGAAAAAAAAGGACACATAGTTTGACTCTTCCACTTGAGTGAATCGTACAATCAGATGCGAGAGATACATTTGTATCTTTTATTACCAATTTATGCTAATTGCAGATGCGTTTAGAGTTATTGTACAGAAGCGATGCGGTGTGGTGGAAATATTTAAATTCTCTCGCCAGGAATTGATGCATTTTATTGCCGCACATCGTTAATCATTTCGTAAAAGTATGGCGTTGAGATGTTGAGAGCTGCGTTTGATGCGAGTGGAATATATACATTTTTATGTATATATTTCACTATTCCCATGGACAGGCAGACAGCGACTTTTATGTCACACGTCAAATTTCGGTTAAATGCGCACTAATTTCGAAGCAGTTAGCCGTGAATTAAATGGAAATTAGGTGCAACAAGTCGTTAGGGCGAGATATTTAGAACGCAGGTAGGTAACCTACGTACATTTATACATATTTGGGTGTCAATGGTCTGTTGTTTTAATTGATTTGTAAGAAGATTAGAGAGCGATTTCGACTTCTTATATAAGCTTGCCTTTCAAGAAGAAACTATTTCAGAATAAAATTTCCATTGTCCCCTTGGATGAGAAGATGACCTCACCTCAACAAAAAAGACGTCAAAGCTTCGTACCTACTTCCGATACTAGGGTATCCTCTCAGGCTTTCACGCAAAAGAGTGAAAACTGTCACGAATCTTCTAGTGGCCATGCAGCTAATTTTTTCAATTTACACAAACTTTCAGAACGGCGGCATAGCAGTCTCCCATAGTGGGTAGCCGGACAAATCTCTAAGACCGACAGATTTATTATTATTTTTCGGATTTCATAATATCAAACTTTCCCTTAGTCGGTCATTGTCCTGGCCTAACTGGTCTTATAAATCAAACAAGTAAAATTGTCACAATTTTTTAATTTCCATCCCTACACAAGTAGCATTCGAATACACATTTTGGGCCTGGCGACGTTTTGGTGTCAATTCGTGATCCTACTTAGGAACTTATGTTTCGAAACAACGTAGTAACAGTTCCTTTTTTGTTTCGGAAGTGGCGCAACACAAAGTAGGAGTTGTTTTTGACGCAAATCCTATTTCTTACCATCTTTCAACACATAATTTCGGCCATAACAATTTTCAACACAAATTGGGAAAAATGACAAATTAATATTTAATGAATATCACACATAATAATTGTGATGTGTGATATTCATTAATTTTGTGTTATGTACCAAAATAATATTCTGACTGCATCAACCATTTCATTATTAAACAGAAAGCAGCTGCTGAAATTTTATGGAGAACATCATTTTGCCTTGAAATGTTACTAGTGTACTTCGAAAAAACCTTGATCCTTACAAAATATTCTTTATTTAATCGAAAATCTCTCTTATAATTATTTATGCTATTTCAAATGCTGATAGGGAGCATTATAAAATCAGTTTAAAATAAATCTACGATGTCTATATAGACATAATAGTAAAATTTGAATCTATTTAATTACACCAAATCCACCAAAACTGTAAATTTAAAATTTCTTCTTTTCCATATTCTTTTTTTTTAAAACAAAATGGATACCTAAAAAATTCCTATTTGGGAATAGTGGTTACAGTAAAATATTCCTAATTAGGAATTGTTTGCACGAACACACATTTCCACACATTTTACACGCTGCGGACATAATGTTTCATTGAAGAATCAATTTTGACACAATAACGTACATGTGTAGAAATAAAACTCCAAGATAGGAACATTCCTAAATGGGAAATGTTACCTAGCATGTGTCTAAAATGTAACTTGTTGGGAATATTTTCTCGTAATAAAACCGTCTGAACGACGTCGCATATGACACATGACACATGAAGTCGCAACATGCTGCTTGGGTAAGGCGGCCGAAAAAACCCTGTTGACTTGCAAGCACATTTAATGAAGCTGGAACTATTTCACAAGAACAAACCATCTTCACAGTTTTTTTATTTTTGAACTCAACACGCTCAAAAATTAGCTTTAACAGAGTGCGGTTTTTGCTCAGTTAAAAAAATGGATTAAAATTAATTCTCTGTTAAAAATAAAAACGAGTATTCGCTGTTTAAAACTACCGAGATAAAAAGGTTAAATGTGTATATCTACTGTTCAAAAAACACTCACTTCATCGGTTGTTATCAACTAATTTCTAGATTAATGTAAACCAGTTGGTCAAATTCTACAGAGAAAATTTGGAGAAAAAATTGATAAATCGGTTATTTTCACCGCGGTTGCACAAATTGACTCGGTTATTTTTAATCTACAGTAGGATCTGTATTAACAATGTTACTTGGTAGCTTTTAACCGCAAGTTGGTTGATATTAAAAGCTATTTTTCAGCGTCAAATAGCAACTTCCTTAGGAGGTCAGGGACAGGGATTGTGAAAAAATGTTTTTTCCGCCATAGAGACTTGTTATTTGACAATAAATGTGATCAGACGTGTTAAAGGAATACAGTAGAAGCCCTCTTAGGTGAACAAATCCTGTTTCACAGTCACTGTAAACTTAAGAGCGAGGTTTTACTGTATTTCCTAAATTCGTCTGCTCACATGTCTTTTGTCTGTTGACATTTTAAGCAAGTGGAAACATGGAACCAAGAAGGGTACTGAGGTTTATAAAGAGCCTCAATAGCTCCCTGGGTTAAAAAATAGAGGCCAACACAATAGATCTCTTCTGGTCGAATTTTACAGGGCCTATTACTTACAATACAACCAAGTGGCAAAACAAGAGTCGTTGTTGTGTGGTTGCAAGAGATTAGGAGAACCAACTAGGACAATCCGCAGTCTATTGCTGGCAGAGGATTAGCTGTCGAGGTATAGTGGCTCCATTCACAGAGGGAACAAGTTGATGTCAAAGATTCAACTTCTATCAATACAGAAGGTTCCAACTCAGTCCGTGACATGGTTTACAAGACACATCACTTCAAAATTTAGTCCGATTTTTGCTTAAACTCCAACAAGACACATAACTTCCAAATGTAGTCTGATTTTTGCTTAAACTCCAATGCCCACTTATGGTTAAAAAAAAAATCGTCGGCGCAACAGGTCCGCAAAGTTACCCTAGGCTTATCTTCTCACAACCATTCGTTTTGTATGGGCTTTTATTTTTGGGAAGAATGGAAGTTCGACGTACCCCCAAACCACAGACGTTTTTCAATTGAGACATCAAAAAGCTTTTGGCAACCAGGCACCAGTTGCCAGCCGGCCAGTCGGTCGCCTTTCACCAAAAGCCGCACTACAAATCTACAAGTAAAAATTCTGTTCAACATTCCTAAATGTAAATCAATCCGTCATCTAAGCTATGCAAATCCGCGCAAAAAGAACGTTTTTATATTACCCACTTGATTTATGAATGCTTTTAGCAAGCCACCGATATCAAGCCGCACATATCTGTAACTGTACGGCCTATAAGAGACCGACCAACAGCACTCCAGTATGCCAACGCAGCACACGCACTCGTCGTCCACATTAATCTCAGATCAAGAGTGTTGGCGAGCCAGTAGTATCGGTGCGTAGCCGCCGTCTCGCACCACCACCACCACCGTCACAGCCATAGCAAAATGAGAGTACGTCGGTCGGTCGGTTCACCTGTTGTTAAGACCTAATCCACCAATTAAGTAATTTGTATCCTATTACTCATAAACTGATTCATTAAGAGCGCGCACCAATTAAGAGCAATCTTTGATGGGGCCCTGCACATACCAACCAAGTGACAGGTACTTCCAAGTTCGCCTTTTAACGTCAATCGAAGGCGTCGCCCAAATCACGTTAATCACGCTGGGATCTTTTTCAAAGCTCCTCGGCGAACATTTAGGGAAATTCGTTTTAAAATCGTCTTTTGTTGCATATAGAGTGCATATACTCGTGTAGGTAGATGTATACAGCCAAAGGAACAATTATCTTTTGCGCTCATCATGTTGGTTCGTCATATTTACGCCCCGCCGCATGGCTTAGGTTCTTGGCGCCACTGCCTTCAGGAAAGGTCATAGCGGCGCCGACACATCGGCCGGTGCTTGTATCTCCTGCCGGAGATGCTTCTGTTGCCGCTGCGGCTATACATAAGTTGATCATTAATTTTGTGTTGTCCCTTACTGGCACATGAAAGGTTGCTCTGCCGCTGTTTAACTAATTCCGTCAATTAAAACTTTTCTTCCCTTTTGTAAGGAAATCCTCAACGGCCAGACAAAAAGATCAATTACCTGGCAACGCTATAGGCATCCATGTCAAGGTGACAGCGTAAAACAATAGGAAAACAAAAACGGCCTAATACGATCCGGGATTATTTGGGATAGGGATAGGTGTGCAATTATGGGCGGATCATGACATTTAAATAAATGGATTTGCATGGGCCTACGAAGAGTACGCAAAAGTGCGTGCGTAGACAGTTGGGAAAGGATTTGCAAAGGAAGAAGAAAACAATTTTTTTTTGCTGTAATCCTATTAAATAATCATCACCCTTCGGTTAGCAAAATGTCAAGAAAACCGGAACGAATCACTGTAAACATTTTTGAAGTTTTTACTACAGTCACGGCGCAAGACCAGAACGAATCTCCGGACTCGTGCGGTTTTGTTAAGGGGGATGACTGTGTAGTTCGAAGGGGGTATGTTGTGAGGGAAATCTGACCAGGGAATACATGGATTTAGACAGTTTTTATGCAGAAAGTGTTGGCGTTTGATATTTGCACTTCCGATTCAGACGTCTAAAGGTTACTTACTTACTTAAGGTGGCGCTACAGTCCGCGGTGGACCTGGGCCTCAACCAACAAGCGTCTCCAGCCAGCGCGATCTTTAGCTAGCTGTCTCCAGTTTTGCACGTTTAGTTGGTTAAGGTCCCCTTCTACTTGCGTCTAAAGGTAGATAGTTCATATTAGTGGTTGACTCCGGAGTCACTCAACAGTCGGAGAAGGTGGGCTCCTCTTTAGTTTACTTGGTATTTGGCAAAGTGCCGCCAGTTGCCATTGTTGCAGGTTGAGGTCCTCATCCTTTCTTACTGCATTTTGCCTCCGAATTGGATTCGCCTTGATGGTTCTAACCAACTTTGACTTGAAGAATCCTGCTTTCAGAACTACGACGGACCTTTTAGACCGCCATTGTAGTCGTAGGGATGGATTTATGTATATAATGCAACATAAAATTGCTGACTTAAAGCGACTGCCCATCCTAAATCGATTATAGGTTTCACGTTCTACGGCAGTTTTAGCTACTCAAAGGAGCTAAGTCATCTGTGTATAGATTTCCAACATTCATGGCTCCGACCTATTCTGCCTGGACCTTGACAATGCATTCATAGCTTTGCAATGGCACATGGTTTAGTTACAAGTCCTCCTGAAGCTCTTTACAAGGGCTCGTTCGAGGACTGTTACTCGAATTTGTTTTGGGAGCATAACCTGTCGGGTCGAATAGTTTTTTTTTTAATTTCTTTTCCAAAGAGCTTGTTTATTTTGCAACCATGCAGCTTGACCTCAAAATGGGTCGCAAATATATCTGATTGTTAAAATTGTCCCTCATTTTTTTGTCTCCGAGAACTGGTGAACTTTGTAAAAAGTTTACCTATGGATCGCAGATGTTCAAAATGTTAACAAATTTGGTTGATTGACTTTTGCGACACACACACTATTTCGCAGAACCAATGTTTAATATAGAGCGTCAGTCTAGGGCTATACTTTGGTAAAAGGTTTTTTTTAAGACTCCCATATTAAAGAGGAAAGTTGGCGCAGGACCAAACCATTTCAGTTCATATTGATACTCAAGTTTCAGTGAGTTCTTAAACAATCGGAAACAGCATTTAAGGTTTATATTAGCTGGGCACAAAGCTGATGAAGGTCTTTAAATGATTTTTAGACAACATGATCTTATTTAAGGTGGGAAGGTTAATTTGGAACCAAATGACTACTGCCCTCGTAAGGTCTCTTACTTAGTTCAACCCTCAAAATATATTTTCCCTTTCTGGTGACTTCCCAACTGACAGACCTTTTTCATCTCTTTGCAGAACAAAATGGAAACGCCAAACAGCTGTGGGTCTAGAGCTGCTCGCCGAGGCCGGTAACTATGCAGCATTCCAGAGACTCTACGGTGGTCCACCGTACTTAGGCGCGTGGCCATATCCTGCCCAGTCACCACACGGAACACCGCCCTCGGCCGCCGATCTGTACTACCGGCAGGCGGCAGCAGCAGCACTACAAAAACCTCTACCATATCGATTGTATCCCGGTGTTCCGGCCGCTCTCGGCAGCCTAGGTGGACTCCCAGGTCCAGCTGCGGCCCCTTTCCCACACTTGTCAGCATCTAGTTCTTTGTCGTCCCTAAGTAGTTACTATCAGACCAATAACAACAACAATAGCAGTAGCAACAACAATAACAACAACAACAACAACAACATCAGTATTAGTAATAGCAGTAGTGCGCGAAGATCGCCCAGTCCTACCCTAAATCCAGGCAGTCCGCCCGGACGCTCAGAAAGCAGTCGCCCGCCCAGTGATGACGAGGACACAATCCAAGTTTGAAAAGAGAAACATATTTATTTATACACATATATACAGCATATGCTCTGTGTACAGTAATAGAGTAGCTTATTTATTTACAACAAAGAATGGCACACAAATTGTTACTTTATTTCCGCATCCCTTTCCCAGCACACAAGATCAATTTTTGATAAACCAAATGCCCAATGAATGATGATAAATATTTTTTATGATTAAAAAAATAAACAAAAGTACTAAAATAAATTGTAAAACAAAAATAAACAAAAAAAAAAACCGTTGCCAATATTGTAATGTAAATTTTTGTACAAAATTTAACAAACTAGCATTGAGTAAGAGTTTAAGCAAAACAATTGTATTTTTAGCGACGAGGAGAAGTTTGTACACATGTATTTCGGCTCTAAGTACTATTTACATATAGACTTCCTCAGATATTATAATACAGAGATGCGTATACATAGGATATGGAGATTATTTCTACAAGATGTCAAGTGATTTATGCTTTTTTCTTTCAACTGAAACAGTCTTTTCTTCAAGAGTTTGTTTCTTCCAGCGTGTATTTATTTAAACTACGAGTATATGATATTGTTTCCAACTGTACAGTTAAATTATAGAAATGTATATTTATATTGTATTATTTGTTATAGTGTTGTTCGAGAAAGAGTCTTTAAATATCGAATAAAAAGAACAATTTCATTTTATTCTAGAAGATGAATAAAAAATCATATTTTTTTCTTTCGTTTTGTCATTTGTTCGTAAGCGTTCTAGTATAATATTTTTTATGTAGCTAAGAAGTTATTAAGAAGGAAAATATAAAATATGATAAATAAAATAAATTATAAATTAAATACTGTTTTGGTTTTGAGTTTCTTTTATGCAAGCAGGGCAAGTCACGGCATCGTCTGATGACTGACGAGTAAGCTTTCAGGAATATCTTTATGAGAGAGGGAAGGTCAGTGACCAAAGGCGGTAGTAAGTATACTTCGGCCGCATGCCGGCTCCAGCCAAACTAGCGCCCTGTGCAAGATCTTCAAAAAGCGCAGAAGTCTCTTCCACCTCACCCAGAAGGTAGACTTTCAATGCGTATTTTTTGTTTTGAGATCTTTAAACTACATTCCTTTGTAAAATGTTAGTGGATGTGCAAGGAAATACCTACATGAGCAGGGTGGAATATTTTGAGATTATGTAGGTAAGAAGTGAACTTGCATAGGTTTTAAGATCGAAACTGAACTTCGTAACTATATTCAAAGGGAACGCATTCTAACCGATCCACTAGTTCTAAGTTGAATCTTGATCAAGCAACGAAACATTCCCCTTCGTCAAACCAAATACAGGGTGGCGCATAAGTAACGTTATAATTAAATTGTGTCTCTCTGATTTTATTGAACTCTGGCATTTATTAAAATTTAGATTATTTTTTGGAAATGTGTTCACAACATGTCTCGAAGGTGATATCTCAAAAATTTTGATCACTTCACCTGGAATTTCAGGCCCCAGCGCCCTCACATATCTTCTCGCGTATTGGCATTCAACTGTTCCATGGTTCTAGTCTTATTTGCATGCTATTAAACCGGGCAACCGTGCTGGTCAGCTGAAATCAAACACCGCGATATTATTCGATTGCCAAAAATTTCCCTCCAGGAGAGCCATCGTTTGACGATCATTTAACTTTAACTCTCAATCACATCACATCATTTGGAGCTGCACGAGGTCCCTCAGCACGAGGTAGATCAAAATCAGCCCCTTGTTGCTGTAAAGGGTGAACCAATCGGTAAATCGTTGGAGCACTGGGTGCATTTCGAACATGAGAGAAATTTCGATATGATCCATGTGTCAGAATGCGGAATTTTTAAATAAAATTGAACCGTTTTTTTTTTCATTGTGTGCTAAGTCTTTCCATCATAAATGTTTAAAGTTAATTCTGAATAAATACGTAAGCAAACAAATTATTCAATAATTATATCAGAAGACTACTTATGCGCCACCCTATGCGCTACAAAAAATGTAAATAAAGTATTTTCAATCTTTATAGAATTCACACTGGCTTTTGGTAGAAACCATACAACTTGTAACGGAGGGTGGGTATCGTTCGCGTATCGTACCCCGGATCGAAGTTTTTATGCCTTAACTAGAAAATAATTCTGCCCTTTTTCGAAAAATTAAGCCTTTTTGTTTAAAAAGATTTAAATTGCATATCTTACTACAAAGTGGTTAGCATTTTTTAACAGAATGTTGGACGATCGAAAGGTTATCAAACATTTTTTAATCTCTGCAATTCAAGGTTTGGGTTTGGTAGGTAAGTAAAGTAGAGAATTGGAAAACAATCATGAAGCACAGTTGTAAATGAAAATAAGTGATGCGACTTGTTAAAGAATGTACCAGATTTACCAATTTCAATATTTATTTCTCTGAAATGATTGTAAAAAACAATTCACAAAAAGTTATGCCTTTTTCTAGAAATTATTCCTCAATGCCTTAAGCATCAGAACTATGCCGAAAAGGCATAATACGCCTGAATATTTTTGTTGCTTTCTTTCTGACTGCAAAACTGCCTTTAATTCTGCAGCGCCAGAACATTTTTGCTCAGCTTTTACCGACCTTCTTCCAAGTTGCTTTCTCTTTCTGGAGCTCCACTAGCCATTTTGACTTACCCGCACATATCAACCCAGGACACTTATCGTTGGGCCGTCTCGGAAGACGTTCGTCATTGGGAAGTTTTCTGACAAATCAAAAATTGATGTTGTGTTTCCTTGGATCCGGCGAGTTTTCTACGTCTTCGATAAATTGTAACTACGTCACAATATGTTATTGTGAATCATATCATATCTAAAAAAATAACAAAAACAATTATTATCGCCAAAATTTCTATTATACATAAATTCGTATTCGAGTTCTTATCTAACTGCTACCAAAATGCCTTAGGTTGGAATTGACTCCTCTGGTGCTTTTCGAAATTATTCAAGGGTCATACCCGCCTTCACCTTAAGGACAACGAACTTCTGCCGACCTTTAAAAACTTATTTTTCCCTATAACATTTGTTTAAGTAATTTTAAAATCAGAACCATATCCTTACACCTGCCTCCCTAATCAAAAAGCTGTGCAGACTTTTATAAAATTGTGCCCCTGGCTTTGGCTTGCCACAATATTCTCTAGGATTGTGTTGAAGACTGTCTATTTGAAGGATGAGCATCGAAATGGGTACTCAATGGAATGGGACCAATAGGTTTTATTTTTAAAAAAAATATTTTCAACTGCCCTTATCCCTGAAGCGAAGGAACTCTTTGTGGATCCGAAAAACCATGGTGGGACTTTATTCATAGCCAAGCTTCCTCCCATCTTATATTGGAAGGAAGTTGCCTGTTCCTTACGAAGTAATACCACTTCTTGCTGGAGAACTGGCAAATGTTTAAACTGTATTTAACATTTTTTTTTTCGCGCCTAACTCTTGAGAACGTCTGACAGACATTGGAGAGTTTATTTGTCATAACACGGAAAGAATTTTAAGATCAAATCAAGAAAAATAAGCGCAGAATCACGAAAAGTTTGTCTAGTTTTAGAGCTTAGCTAAGGATTTACTGATTCACGACTTTTTTTTCGCAATTCTAGAAATTGTACGAAGTGAAGATATTGACCCTCAAAAGTCGTGAATCAACACATTTCAGTATCAATAATGCGATCAAACGAGAAATAGATATTGCCATAACCGATCGCAATTTGACACAAATAGTTATCAATTTGATATTACATGGATTGTAAATTGCAAAAACAATTCGTAAATTACCACTTTTCTGTTGTAAATTACGATTTCCTCCCTTACCAAATTACAACCATTTAGTCGTGAATTGCAACTCAATAGTGTTGATTTGCAAACTAACAGGGGAGATTTACTACTTCAGTGGTTGCAATTTACAAATTCTTAGTCGTAAATTGCAACCTATTTTTATCAATTTGCAATTCATATTTTGCAATTTATGATTCTCGAGTGGTGATTTGAGGTATCACCGTATTAAATTGAAAATGTTTTATCGTAAAATTAGAAAACTTTATTCTCAATTTGCAACTTATACCTATCTTGTGATTTACAAATCAAAATTCATCGTTTTATTAATTAGGTTATTTTCGTATTCCTCCTGATATCCAAGAAAATCATACGGCGCCATATCGTCCGCAGACAACGGGATTTGTCTGGGGTGGTTTTTCGGTCTATGATGAAATTTAAAATACAAAAAAAATATTTAGATGAACTTGACATTAATACGAACCTTTACAATTCTTTTCAATTACATATTTTAGAATACATTCCAATTGATACTTCTTTTCTAATAGCAAGATGTAACTTCTGAAAAAAATACAGATTTATATGCATAGGTACTTCAGGGTTTTTGGAATTCAATAGGTACTTACAAAATGTATTCCAGAATGCTTTATAATTAGTAGGAAACTCACTATCCATACGAATTAGTTATATTTAAATTTAAACAACTTTAACCCGACTGCTTTAAACACAGATTGAATACCGACTGCCTGTCTCTGCACCGCAACGCAATGTGTACAATGAAGATTTGGCTTCATGATTACAGCTGTCTGTCTGACCACTTACATACATTCATTCATAAAAAGAAAGGACTTAAAAGGATTTCGATAGGTACATGGACTATGAACTGTGCATAAAAAAAATCCACACATCAGGTAGTTGATTCCATGGAAATTACAAAAAATATTTTGCAATTTACGACTTCTCTACGTCAATATACGTTTTCAGTTTCATGTGTTAAATTATTACAAGATTTTATTGATTCATCATTCAGTTTTGGTAAATCACCAAATATTTTTCGCAATTTGAGATTGTGAAGTGGTGTTTGAGAAATTGACCTATTAGAGTGGTAAATTGCGCCAAACAATCTCGCAAATCACTACAAATAAAAGAAGCTCGAATTGATACTTCTAATCGTAAATTACAACAAACAGAATTTGGTATTTTCCGCCGTTTTCAATGTCAAATTACCAATTTCTGTATCAATCCATGAAAACTTCGTTGTGATTTGCGAGAAATATATAAATCGTAAATTGTAACTCAAAATTTTGCAATTGGTGATTTTCAATTCTTTCCGTGAAGATAGCTTCTAAAATTAAGTCTACCGTCATACTTTGGGCATCTGAAGCTCGAAGAAGCGGAAAGACTGATACCAGCGAATTCAGTCTAAAACCTCTTCTAAAGCCCATACACTTTAAACACTGCTTTTGTTTTTTGTAGCAATCTCGATAACATTTTACAGGTATGTCACAGTTTTTCACCCTTTTACGGACATTCCATGGCGCTTCTCTGTTAATTATTCGGCTTTAAGTAGCCTGTTTAGTGTGCGAATATTTTGCACCCACTCGAGCGTCCTTTTTCACACATAAACGAAACGAAAAACGATGTTACAAAAGCCCGGAATATTTAACTCAAAGGTCTAAGTTAAATATGACTCTGAACACCACGGGCGATCCCGCTCTCTTGTGACCCATTTCAATTTCTAAGGTTGAAAACCCGCAAACCACAATCAACCACGAAGCTACCATCACCCATCGTTTTTCGCCAGCTTTGCAACCCAATTACAGTCTCTCCCCCAAATTACAACTCACAAGCCGCACTGCTTAAGTGAACTATGAATTTCCGATATAATTCGAAACCGCTTTATGTCGTGCCCCAATAACAGTCTCAGTTCCAGTTGCATTCTCATAGTCTCGCAGTCATTCTATAAATTCCCAATTAGCGATGAAAAATATTCAACAAGAGGCAAGGACCAACAAGCCCTCCCACTTACGTGTGTCGATGTATATCCCCGCTGTACGATCGCAGTTGTTATCGAAAATTTTCAACTATTAGCATGTTGCTGCCCTCCTGATCCAAAGTCCTTCACAGAGCACTGCAATTCAGCCTTAAAACCTCAAGACAACCGCCAATTAGCCGGCGGGAAGGCAAAAGTAGCGAATAATGGCGGCCGAACTGCAAAGCTCCCTCTAATGATCCATTTCTGTATTATGCTGGTTGGCAGCCCTTCTGCACGAGAAATTCAAATCATGCTCTAAAGAGCCAATTTCCTTCCTTACTTCATCCCACACTTTAACTCGTATACGGTTGGCTCTGCTTTCCTCACTTTGTGGCTGGCTTTATGATCATCATAGGCATTAAGCGGCAGCCGAGGTGCAGCTGCATTAAATGCATCGTTTTGAAGTTGTTGCTTTTTATACCCACAAATCACGCCAAGTTATAACTCGCACCCGATTTTGCGGCAATTGAGGCTGCCCTGGCGTTTGAATTGGTCCCAGCGCGCAGCCCCGGGGTGAAAATTGCTACCAAAATGTAACTGTGTATAGTACGCTTTAATCCCTCCCCAAGGACAATTATATTGCCAGTGCAATGGAAATGGAACACTGCGAGAGAAGTTCTATCAAAAAAAAAAAAAATACTTCAATGCTTGGATGTGTTGGGCAGCAAGAGTTGTGATTCGAGTCTTCAGAGGGAGTCATAAAACCTGTCACGAAGCGGTTAGGTTTTGATGACTTGGAGAAGGATTGTGTGCTGTCTTTGTGTAGTTCGGATCTCTCTGGCGCAGTGCAGATTGCTGACTGCACCATAAAGATAATTTATTGCGTTTGCAAGAAGCATAAATGAATCTAAAAGTTGTTTGCAAATGAAGATGAGTGCGTGGAAACTTGCTTTGAATTGGCAGGCAGGTAGTTTGTCTAATCGAAGTCAGTTTTGGGGTAATAAAGTTTGCGTTTAATTGAACTCGCAGTTGCGCAAGGCTGTGGACGTAATGGCAATCGAAGTTGGGGAGCATATTAAGGGGTAGGATTTGGGAAGACGAATTTCAATTTCAATTAACTTTTAAAACAAAAGGATTTTTCATTTGAACCAAACAAAGGCCTTTGAAATATTAACACGGAAACAACAACAGGTCTAAGAAGGTACATTCAAAGTTTTCCCAACTATGGAAATTATCCTGAAACTCTGCTACGCTGTTCAAAACGTTTTCAAAAAAGAAAAACGAAGCGAAAGGAGTTACGCGAAGCGAATTCTCGCATTTCCTTGATTTCTTTCGAATTGTAAAATGCGAAAGTGTTTTTCGTTTCTTTTTTTTATAGTATCCGACATCCAGCCATTACTGGCGTATGACGAATAAATAATATTTTAATTTAATCATTTCTTTTCTAACGTACAATTCACAGAAAAAGTTATTTTAAGGTACAACTTATTTAAAACGAATTTTATACAAGACTCATTCATGAATCGAAAAGGTTACCAACCTGGCTTGGTCTTTGAAACGTTCCTTGTCGTGCAGGAACTGGTGAGTGGCTTTGGAAGACACTCGAAGAAACAATAACAGGCTACCGATTAGAAACAGAAAGTATTTTCACAAAGAATTCTTAAACTACAGGGTCCGCCAAATAACTTTTTTTTTTTTGAAAATGCTATAAAAAAAAACTGCTGAATATTTTCTCAAATTTCTTTTTTTATTTGAAAGTACAATCAAACTCCCGGTTAATAATGGAAAATAATTTCATTCAAATGGCTGCCTCGGCTGGCCATCCAGTAGCCTACACGATCGGTCCAATTTTTAAGCACATTATCGATTGTGTGCAGCTGTATTTCACCAATGGCTTCACGAATATTGTCCTTTAAAGCGTCAATTGTCTCGGGCTTGTCGGCGTAACATTTATCTTTTTCTGTGCCCCAAATGCGACAATTTTGCTTGTTTACATACACGCCAAGATGAAAATGAGCTTCATCTGAAAAGATGATTTTTTTGGCAAAGTCGGCATCTTCTCTAAGTCGATCGCAGGCCCACTTAGCGAAGCGAAAACGCATTGGATGGTCATTTGGCTTCAACTCCTGAACCAATTGGACTTTGTATGGCGTCATACCAAGGTCTTTATGCAAAATTCGTCTCAATGATGTCTCCGAAATGTTCAATTGTTGAGAACGACGGTGAATTGATGTTGATGGCGCTTCACGCACACTTTCTGCCACAGCAGCAATTTGCTCGGGTGTCCGCACTGTTTTTGGCTTTTCACGCTTTGGTTTATCGATGAGGATGCCAGTTTCTTTCTCTTTTTTTACAAGATAACGAACATACGGAGCTGACGGTGCTTCTCTTCTTCCAAATTCCGTCAACAAAATTTCGCACACATTCTGCAACATTACCATGATTTTCAAAGTAATGTCGCAATATTTCCCAGCGTTGTTCAAGCATATACACAACCATATTCGTTCAGCGGAAGGATAAAACTATCTTATCTGTCAAATCAGACGTGAGCTAAGTGTTACCATTCGCGAAATAAGCACTAGTTGAAAAAAAAAGTTAGATGGCGGACCCTTTATATCCAAAATCTACTTTTTACCTTAAGTCCTTGAAGAAAATAAAGTTGTAGAATAATATTGACCCTTTTAGCTTTTCACATGGAAATACAGCTGCCGACATTTGTCTCTGATTTTGCACTCGTAAAACGGCAAAGCAGTCCAGTATAGAACTACCAGTCGTTTGGTATAAAAACCCTCAAGCCGAAGGCTAACATTTCCCATTTCCACACTCCCTCACAAAATTCTGAAAGGCAGCCATCAGTCAATGGTCGCATTCTTATGACCGCTAGATGTCTAGCTTATAATATCTAAGGTGGGGCGAACGCTCTTACGATATCGAGCGCCAGTGATTGAAACAAAAAATGACATTTATTTGAATTTTCCTCTCTTTTCAGTACAAACGAATTTCTCATGAATAAACATAATATCTACCTTTCAATTCATTTTCGACCGAATTTTATCAACCATTTTTAGCTAAACTTTTATTTGTTTTTTTTTTTTTCTTAAATTTGTCCACTTTCAATATAGCAGAGGGCTTAACCCCAGATTGAAAAATTGCGTAGAATGGGAAATTTTGAAATTTGTGGTAGGGCAAATGGTGAAATGTCAGTTATTTATATGAAGCTTGGATTTTGAGTCATCTAGCGGTCAATAAAATGCAGCCAATGTTTAGTTACATTTTTGTTTAAGACAACTTGTCAAAAGGAACTCAACTGATTAGTTTGTTGTGAGCAAATATGCATGTAGATCCTTATAAACAATTTGAGTGTCCAGGCTAAATTTTTCGAACTCACAATGGCGAAATTTTCCATACAAAATTGGACCTACAAAATATATAAGGTGAAGGTTAAAAATGATTATTGGTAAGGCCCAGTGGAAAATACCTACATCTGCGAGTACACGGAGTTTAAGCCAGGTGGGTTTTTCCTTATGAAGGTCGATTTGCTAACCTCAAACAAGCAACGAGTTTATTCCCGTTTGACAGTTGTCTAACATTTTTTACACACGTTATTACATACAAGTTCGCCTAACTCAAACCTTCTATGTTATAGTTTTTTGACTTTACGCTAGTTGAAGAAGAACGATGAAGAAAAGTTTTTTCGACTTCCAGCTCCGCTAAGAAATTCAGAAAGTTTGTTCAGTTTACAATTGAATATTTGACAGTTAAATATTTTCAAAATTATTTAAATTTACTTTAATAAATCAGGATTTCTAATATACGAACGGATAGAAGATTAAAATTTAGCAAATAAGGTAGCCAGCATCCAGCAATGTTCTTAATTCTTCGTAAAAAAATCAATTTGAATTAAAAGAGTGCAAGAAAAATAAAATAGAAAAGGCGGTTGGAAAGCAACATCTCACTTAAATCATCATCGGACTTTTCAGGCTCTTAACGCAGTAGTCACCACCACTTCGATTGTGGTCTTAGAAATTTAAATATACAGGAGGGGATAAAAAAAAAACTTGCATTTTTTTTTATTTTTTTTTAAATAAATCAATAAATAAAATATATAACGAAATATTTAAAAAAAATAAAAATAATATTGAGAGAAACATTTTCTGTTTATTATGAAGAGATATATAGTATCCACTGCCTCTAGGTGATGAAATTGTTCATCACCTCAAAGTTTGTCAATACCATAGTTCAGTAAATGAAATTGAGTTTTGCTTTTAAGGTCTGTAAGAGACTGGGAACTATTTAAGCAAACATTCTTTTACAAATATAACCCTGAGGCGAGATGTTTCGATCTATCTTGTCTGAAAACACGAGCCCCCAATCAAACATTCCTCGAAAAATGTTTAGTATACCTCGGGCTGAAACTATGGACAGTAGCGAAATATTGTTGGAGCCACATGAAAGCACGGTATAAATGAAGTAAATAATTTTCAAAATTAGCTCCATAGTCGACTGGTGAAAGAATGTAATGATTGTCAAGCTGCCTCAAAAATAAGAAAGCCTTTTGCAGTCCGAAAAGAGGGGAAAGACTTGTAAAAAAGATCAGTCCGTAACTCTGCTGTACAAATAAAATCGAGTTATATCTTTTCAATCGTAAAGTCAAATATTTTATTTCGAGTATCATAAAACGGAGAATCAAAAACTCTTGCTTTTCTCCCTACAGGTAAGGTAATTTCTAACATTCTTTAAGAGTGATTAAAGTAACATTCCACGTGCCGCCGATCATAAGGTTTTCAGTTTCCTCACTGGGTCATCCAAAGCGTCGAATACTTCTCCATCAAAGAAAAAAAATTGTAGTTGGCACAACAGATCCCCATAGGTACCCTAGGCTTTGCTTTGGCTCAAGAACAATAAATGTATACTTTTAAAAATATAAATTGTTGACACAAAGACAAATTGTCAACAAACTGTTCAATAATCAGAATAAAATTATTTGTTCAAACATTGAAATTTTCAGATTTACAGAAATTTGAAATTGAAAATATTGGAAATACATATTTAAGAACAACGAAGAAAAAAAAAGGAACGCTCAAAATTAAGTAGGTAATATAACGAAATATATATTTCTTTATAAGCAATTCTTAAAAATAACTTAAATACATATATTTTTTACAAAAACATAATTTAAATAAAACAACTTCTTCAGAGCTGTTTAAAGTCACACTTTTTACGCATGATGTTGAAAAATTAATAATATTTTTTATAGAATAACTTAAATTTTTTCTATTTGATATGCCTGCAATTTTTGTAGAAATAAACTTTTGAGTTTTTGGCATATCTATCAAAAAACAATTATTTTCCGAATTCAAAAAGATCATTAATATTTTCAATACTGAGTTTTCAAATTAGACAATATAATTAATTTGAGGAGAAGTTGATGAGCTGGCATGCAGCGTTTTCGAAGAAAGTCCTTGGATACTATGGAAAGTGTTTTGTCACTCTGGCAGCATGGTATAAAGTCACACTAAAGAAAAAGGGAAGGGTTATGTTATAAATGTTTTTGGCTAATAGTATAGTAAGTATTACAGTACACATATTAAAGGTAATTTCTTGCTCAAGTTTTTTTCTTAGGTGGGTGTTCTGCGATCATTAAACACTTGCCCACTGGAGGGTTAATATTGCTTACACATAATTCATAAGTTTTAGTTGGTACTTACATGATTACAATGGTTAGTTTCTCTCCATTTGGTAACACCAGATCGGAATTTGGTCCTATCCGCCATTAACACTCTTTTATCAATTTCATGCGAATTCCTGGGAAGCTTTGTGATATTCTTCCAATGCTTTCTTACAAACATTAATCACCAACTTACAAACATTTCAAGGGCGGCAGCATCAATATGATTTATCAACACTTGTTAATTTTCAGGTTGACCTATCTCAAATTCCATTTTAAATTCACTTTTTAATATTGCACTTTTTGATATCTTGAACTTTTTAGCATAATGTTAAATTTTAAATTTAAATTTTAAATGTTGATGGAAAATTTTTACTCCTAGTAGTTTTTAAATAGGAAGATAAAAGATAAAACAGCAGTAGATCGCTCAAAGTTTGTTGGAGACTCTAGATCCGACAAGCTTACTTCAGTCTTTGACAGAAGACGGAAGAACCACCATCATTTTCGTTTCGGTAACTCAGCCGCCTAAGTAGTTACGAAGTTCAATTAGTCTCTCTGTGATGACAAGGTGTAAGTGCATATCCATTTTAAATTAAATTTAAATAGAGGCTCTCAAAAGTCTCCTCCCTTCGCTGTCTCCACGATCTACTGGGATTTTCAAAATCTATCAAAAGCTATACTCCAATCGACTGGATTACCTTTCGAAAGCCCTCCTAATCAAAACAGTCATAACAGTCAAACCCATCATAACAGTCCATTACATCATTCAAGTCAAGCGCGGGCCATCCAGCTATTCGAGCCCACCCATAAAATAGCAAACAAGTCACAATCACTGATCGCCATCATATATATTTATATACGACACCTGCGCCCGCTCTCTGTCTATCCCACCTAGAAAACTGTTTATAAAATGTTAATTCATGTTCGGAGGCAATTGTCGATTTTTCGGAGGAAAAACATGCAATTAAAACGAAAAGGAAGAAAAATTACCACTATCACGTTTCCTGTCTTTTGAACAGTGTGTTGGAACATTCACGCTTTGCTAGACTCGCAGTGCATAGCGCGCTAAAACTAATTTAGCCGCCGTATTAGCATATTTTGTCACGAATTTTCGACTAAGCCCCCAAATGGCCAAATCGCTGCTATGTCATGAAACAATTGAGGTATTTTATTAATATAAACTATGTATATGTGCGGTCGGGCGGGGGGCGGGGGGCGGGGGTATGGCGAGAGCAACCGTGGCTAGCGCACGGTGGCTAATCCCATGAAATGGTAATTAGTGTAAACTCACCATTGAGCAACTCATCGAGTGGTCCTGGGCCTGGCTCTGGCTCTGGCTCTGGCTCTGGCTCTGGCTCTACCTCTGTGCGCGGTGCGGTGTTTCTGTTGACGTCGGAAAGTGATATAATTTCCTTTTGTTGTACGGAATTTGAATACCGGATTTATGGTACGCATGGTACATAATGAGATTCAGTAGCTGTGCGTTTTATTTATTTTTTTATTGTTTGTCTTGTTTGGAGTTTTGCAAGTTAAGTTGGTTTGGTGTGGGTATACGGTATATGCCATGGGGCTGGCCTATGAATAATTTCAAGTTTCACATGCTGCTAAGGAATGGCAATGGAAGTGCGGTTTTTTTTTATTTTGGGAACAGTTTTGGGTTGGACAAAAAATGGAAAGACTCCGGAAATTGTGTTTAATTGCGATGACATCAATTTAACCAATTGCGGGGTTAAGTCGTTGGAAGGCGTTTGGCCGGAGGGTATATTTGATATATAGTAAACCAACCTACTCTCTGAATTTGACAAGTTTCACATCAACGATCGAAATGGGATCTTAGAATGAAGATATATATATATTGGTGGGTGGTCAAGTGCGTGTTGTAAAAGAAGCATAAATCTGCAGCTATACCTATTTTATACAAGTGGATGGGCACATTAGGCTTAGGACGGCTTCCGAACGCGGCAATGGATGAAAGCACCCAAAACACGTGTGCAGAGATTCTAGACGGAGCACAGAATGCAGTGCTGCAAGTAAAACAGATGTGCAGAAATTTGTTTGACATGCAGTGCATCGGCTAGCATGGCTACTGTCATTCGCCGACTAAGCAGCTGATGTGTTTATAACTAAAGCAAAAACAAAAACGATCAGCAAATGTCAAAAGACGATGATTTGAAATTGGGGCGTTCAATTATCTAATTTAGTAAGTCTGACAGCTCTCTCACTAGATGTTTGTTTTGATTGGGGGAAATCGGTCATGAGAGAGAGTACTAAGTTGACAGTTATCATATGTGGCTGACGTAGAAAAAGTGACGTTCCCGACCAATCTAGTCGAGTTAAGATAACTACATTCTTGAATGTGCCCATTGCAATTTATTTTCTTTTGTGTTGTGGTACGCTTGGATTTTGCAGCAAATTTAGAAATAAAGACATGTTGCAGTGCTGCGGTGAGTGCAGAATTTACGTGTGCCTATATCCAAATAAACATGTGTATTCTAATCTTTCTGCGCAGTGAATTATGCACATGTGTTTTGGGCGTTTAAAATTACATCATACATTGATTCGCCTCGTTGTTTACCAGTAGCCTATGTAATGTACGACGCACGGCTTGTAAATAGCCGCTATTACATCACAGGACTTTACTGATCACGCTCTCTCCAAATACCAATTGACAGTTGTAGGAAGAGTCAAGAGTTCCCATATGAAGAACTGTCAATAAGAGGGTCTCTTTTGATCGACATTACATATTACGAGTATATTACAACTGAACGCAAGCACTGCGGTAACAGATTTCCATCAGTTATTGCTTCGAGGACTACAGTGCCTAAAGTGGACTCAACTAAGGAAGCGGTCTGCAGATCAGCAAGACGGTGGACCATATTGATCCTATTGACTAGACAACATGTGTCCAGTATACAGTATCTTCGACATCCGATATTCAGCATAGACTCATTCAAATAAAGGGTGATTTTTTAAGAGGTTTAGAACTTTTTAAAAAAAAAAACACACAAAAAATTCGAAAAAATGAATGAAATATTTATTTGAATCGATAGTTTGAACCTTGCAATTTAATGTTTAAAGATAATTTCATGCAAGTGTTGACCGCGGCTGCGTCTCAGGTAGCCCATCCGCTGAGTCCAATTTTGGCATACTCTTTCACACATATCGGCCGGTATCTCACGAATGAATGCATGGATGTTGGCTTCCAGTGCGTCAATCGAAGCGGGCTTGTCCCTATACACATTAGCCTTGGCATACCCCCACAAAAAATAATCTAATGGTGTCAAATCGCACGATCTAGGCGGCCAATTGACCGGCCCGAAACGTGAAATTAACTGTTCACCAAACTCGCCTCGCAATTGCGCCATTGTTTCGCGTGCTGTGTGGCATGTGGCACCGTCTTGTTGAAACCACATATCATGCAAGTCAAGAACTTCCATTTCGGGCAAAAAAAAGTTTGTTATCATCGCTCGGTAGCGTTCACCATTGACAGTAACGCTGCGATTCGCATCATCTTTGAAGAAATATGGCCCAATAATGCCGCCGGCCCATAAACCGCACCAAACAGTGGCTTTTTCGGGATGCATTGGTAGCTGTTGCAATGCTTCTGGCTGATCTTCACTCCAAATGCGGCAATTTTGCTTATTTACGTACCCATTCAACCAAAAATGAGCCTCATCGCTGAACACAATTTTTCGATAAAAAAGCGGATCCTCGGCCAGCTTTCCAAGAGCCCATTCACCAAAAATTCGGCGTTGTGGTAGGTCGGCTGGCTTTAGTTCTTGCACCAGCTGTATCTTAAAAGGCTTTACGCCCAAATCCTTCCGCAAAATTTTCCACGTAGTGCTGTAACAAAGGCCTAACTGCTGGGAACGGCGCCGAATCGACATTTCGCGGTCTTCTGTCACACTAGCTGATACGGCCGCAATATTTTCTTCACTACGCACAGTACGTAAACGTGTTGGTGGTTTAATGTCCAACAAAGTAAATTTGGTGCGAAATTTGGTCACAATCTTCCGAATAGACTGCTCAGAAGGTCGAGAATGCCGATCATAAAATGGAAGCAGCGCGAATTAAAACACTTGGTTCTTACTTTTAAAATTAAACAATATTTATTTGGAACTATGTCCTTTATTATTGAAATACTTTTTACTAATTCTAAAAGGAGCTTAAGGCTACTATGTAGTTACAATAAGACTATCGATAAATTCATCATACAGTCGTATTTATATACTTTTCTTATCTATCTACAAGGAGACCCAAGCGTACAATCGTCTTGCTTGATAATGAAGAAGAGATAATATTCCAACATTGTATACAAACGATATTATCTCTTTTACATATGTTATCATTGTAGCGTTGTGTGCAAGACTGTACTAGAGACTAAAGATATCATTGAATACAAATAATGTTATCTTTTTTCTCAATATGTTTTGCTATGGATACTTAACTCCCCCCCTTGTTAAACGAAATCGTCCCGATTTTTCGACGCTATTTTTAACATCTCTCTTTCATAAGTTTTGTTATATGCGTCAATCTTTTTTTGTTTTTGACGATCTGTTATACATTGTATAGTTTTTATCATTACGTACGTAAATGCTAAAATAACAATCAGTGTTACAATTGTGTATATAGTTGATAATATCGGTTTTTCTTCAAAAGGAATAATTAGTTTTTTTAAAGTATCTATGTTATCGAATTTGTATATTGTATCTTCTTTAATTATTTGGTCGATGTAAGACTCTGAATTATGATTTCTTAATATAACTTCTTTAATTTGCTTATGCATGTTTTTGTATATTTTATCATCTAGATTTATAGTATTTTCATAAGTAACTAAGTTTATACCATTAATTGTTTGATTATTTAGCTTATGCTTACCGCTTAATAACATAACACCGGATTCAATTTCTAAGTCGTAATCGTATTCTTGTTTAATGTTGCATTTTGAAGTTATATTCTTTAAAAGTGGAATAAGACAATTTTCTTCTTCAAAGTTAATTTCACAAATGTTTTTACTTAGATGATTTTGACAATTTCTTGTTCTTAAATAAGTTTGGTTACATAAGGCAATTGTTTTATCTGTAATGATTTTTCCATGTTTTGAATTTAAGGGTGTTACTTTATACAATTTACATGATTTAATTAGAACTGGATATTTATATATTGTGATGAAGAATTCATCAGTTCTAGCTAATAATATTTTAGAGTACTCAAGTATATTTATTATGGGTACTTGAATTATTTCATGTTGAATAATATTTTTAATGTCATCTAAGTCTAGGCTTTCTGATAAATATTCATTATTTTTTGCTGCATTAATTGTTCTGGTCAATAATAATAATTGTTCGTACACTTGTTCTATTACTAAATGTTCTTTAAGGCTCTGACCTTCGAATTGTTGCAAAATTTGTTCGAATCTAGAATTTATAGTTTTTTGTTTATTATTGTTTTCTATGAGATTATTTATACTCGTTTCTATGTTAACTAAGTCATAATGGTCAGGATTACCAAACACATATTTGAAAGCTGTTCCTAAAAAGTTAATTGATCTAGTATGCCTAGTATGTTCTTGTAATTGGTCTGCTAAATTCTTAATTTTACTTAACCAAATTTTTTCTTCTTGTGTAGGTTGATAGTTACTAGTTACGATATTTACGTAAGGTTGAAATATCGAAGTCAGGTTGGTGGCATGTAACAAATAAGTTTGTTCTTTGAATAAATACACGTCATCTGTTTGCGTAAGTATAAACTTCTTGTTTAGTAACTCAGTTATTTGAACGTTTCCTTGCCCTTCTTGACTCTGTACAATTCCTAGTAATGTTAGGAATATTAATATTTTCGTCATCTAAAAAATGATAATTCTTTATGTTATCCTTGTGAATTTTTATTCCCTCTTTAGAGATTACAGTGTCTCCTTTATCTTCTTCTACTATTCTTGTTATGTATCTGGCGTTAGATTTCTTTCTAAGACCTGTGATTCTTACCATTATCTTATCTCCTTTTTTATATTCTCTGTGTCGAGTTCCTTTATTTAGACGTTCGATCACTTTTTTGGATTATTCAGGGGTTCTCTGATAGGTTTTCTTTCATATTTTCCAAATAGACATGCTATGCATTTTTTGTTGAAACTCTTTGCTTGTTTATTTAGATCGGGCCAGTAATATTTCTCTGAGATTTCTTGTATATTGTTACGTAACCCTCGGTGTGCTCTTTCGTGAGTTACCCTTACAAGTTTTAGTTGTTCCTCCAAATTTGTCACGTCTTGAAGTTTTCTTGGTGTGAATATAAATCTTACTAGTGGGAATTCTTTTTTTATGTTTTCACCATATTTGTATATGTTTTCAAATTTCGTATGCAAAGCTACAATCTTTTGGGGTTGTATAACTTCTTTCATCTGCCTTAGTAAAGAGTCTTTGTCCTTAAACTTTATTATGAGTCTTATTTTGTTACCAAAATAGATTTGTGTTTCGATATTATTTGTTATATCTTCAATAAGTTCGAACTGTGCAGTGTATGCATTAAAAGGCTGATTCACAGTTTTTATTATATCATTAGAAGAACTTTCAGCTGAATGTGCTGTTTCTATGGTAGAAGTATTTATGCGTTGACGTGATAATGCGTCAGCTACAAGATTTAGGTTTCCTGGTTTATAAACTAATTTTGCTCCAAAGTCTTCAATGATTCCCTTCCAACGTTTCAGCTTTGTGTTGGGATTTTTTTCTGATACCGAATATATAAGGCTCTGGTGATCGGTATATATGGTTAAGTCTGCTATACCATATATGTAGTTTCTGAGTTTTTGTAAGGACCATATGATCGCTAATAGCTCTTTCTCGTTTGTGCTATAGTTCTCTTCTGTCTTACTCAGTGTTCTTGACAAGAAGTGTATAGGTTGCTTATTCTGACTTAGTACGGCTCCAATAGCTATGTTGGATGCATCTGTAGTAAGCTCGAATGGTTTACTATAATCCGGTTGAAAAAGTTCGACTTGTTCTTTCAAATAATTTTTTAAAATTCTAATCGCTTCTAATGCTGAATCATTCAGATTTAACTTAATATTTTTACTTTGTTTTTTGTTTACTTTACCGTTATCTCCTCGTAAATATAATGTCAGGGGCTTGGCTATGCTTGCGTATCCTTTTATAAACTTACGATAGTAACCTGTAAGACCTAAAAATCCTCTCAAATCCTTTACCGTTTGTGGGACTGGAAAATTTTCTATAGCTGCTATTTTCTCAGGGTTCGTAGTGATTCTACCATGTCTGATTATGTGACCTAAGTATTCTACTTCTTCTTGAAAAAACTTACTTTTCTCATCAGATATTTTTAATGTGGCTTTATTGAGTACGTCGAATACTTGACTTATGTGCTGTATATGTTCTTCCTCAGATGAAGAATATATCAATACGTCATCAATGTAAACGTGTACGAATTTACCTACAAAGTCTCTCAAAATGTCGTCCACGCATCTCTGAAATATGCTTGGTGCATTTTTGAGCCCGAAAGGCATTCGTTTAAAATGATATTTTGCGCCATTTATAGCAAAAGCTGTTTTTTCTTTATCATCTGTTTTGATTTTAATTTGGTGGAAACCTGACTCCAAATCTAACGTTGTAAAGTACTTGGCTTTACCTAAATTTTGAATTGTCATGTTGACATCCGGAATGGGGTATCTGTCTGTTACAGTGTGAGCGTTAAGTTTTTGGAAATCAACAACCATGCGCCGTTTTGGTTTTCCTTTTTCGTCCAAACCTTTTTTAGGTACTGTCCATATGGGACTGTTATAAGGACTATGGCTTTTTTCTATTATATTGTCATGTAAGAGTTTCTGTATTTCTTTGTTTACGAATTCGTTATCTGCTATGGGATATGGATATTGTTTAACATAAACCGGATTATCATTGGTCGTCCTAATGCTTGCTTCTATAGTATCTGTAAAGGGTAACGGTCCTATGCTGTTATTAATCTTCATCAGTCTATCTATGTCTGCTTTATAAATATTATTTTCCCCAATTATGTAATTAATTTTCTGAATAGATTCGACACTGCTTATGGTAGTTAGAGTCATATTACTGAAATTTATTTCCGCGTTTAGAACTTTAAGTCCTTCATATCCTAATATCATATCAAAAGACTGAATATCCTCTAATTCAAAAAATGTTATATTTTTCTTTAATATCCTAACTACTTTCTTTGTATCTACCATAGAATAACCATGCATTGTTTTTATTTTTATAGGTTTAATTTTAATTTTTTCGCTAGAATCGCATTTTCTATTAATGTAATTATGGGTTGCACCAGTATCAATAAGAATTTTATAAATTTTCTTAGAAATAGTACTAGTTAAATTTAAGCAGGGCAACCCGTCTACTAGTTTAAATGATCTATTCTTATGTTATTATTTACCATACATTCCGTTTCATCTGCTTCTGCATATGTACTGCTGACATCGTCTCTGCGTTGTTGTCGGGAGTTATTTACTCTCTGCTGCTTGAAGTTCTGCTGATAAGATCGTTGCGGTCTGTTGTGTGTGTTGAAACTCCCGCTGTGTTCACGTTTCGCTGGTGGATTATATACATCGGGTTTGTATTGATTCCAATTTTGTCGCTGTGCATGTACAATTTGTCTCGAGTTTATCTCCATCGGCTGTGGTCCGTCATTTCTCTTGGAAGGGTTTAGGCGTGGTCCTTGATTGTGTTGCTGCATATTATCGTATTGCTTCTGGGGTTGATAATTCGTTGTTTGGCTCGAATAGTTTGGTCTTCTTTCGTTTCTGTGTTCATGTGGCATATTTTTGTGGTGCTTATCTTGAGTGAGATGTAAATGCCTGTGCACATTATCATGTTCTATTCTGCGAGCAATTGCGAATGCGTGTTCTAGATCATTTATTGTAGCTGAATATAATGATCCTCTTGTAAAGTTGTCACTCATACCATCAATGAATATACGAACTGCGTCGTCGTTAGCATTTTTAATTAGTCTGTCGATTATATTCGGCGGATCACCTGACATAGTGATTTTTGATATTATTAAATTGAGATTTTTATTTATCTCGTCGTGGTATTCAGACAGTGTGCTTCTTTTTTGCGTGATGGCTTTCATCATGTCTTGTAGCACGTATAGAGGTTCTTGATTAGAGTACGTATAATCTAATCTGTTACGTATCGCCTCAAAATTAAAAATTGTGTTATAATTAGTTAACACATTCGCGGCTGCTCCCTGTATTTTACTTTTCACTATAGTCAATGCTGCTGCGTACTTACTGTGTGTTTTGAGGTTTTTAATGCTGTCCATTAATCTGGATGCTTCTTCGCGCCACGACCGATAATTTGATTGATCGCCGTTGAAAATAGGTAGGCTTTTAAATGCGTCTAACTGTATTTCACTACCATCTGTATATGTGGTTCTTATTTCCTCTAGCACAGGTATGTTTGGTACTATGCCTAATCCAGATTTTACTTCATTTAGTTTTGTTTCTAAATTAGTGTTTATTTGGTTTTGGTTAGTTATTATTGCTGCTAACCTTGCATTCTCTGTGCGTGTGTGCTCTAGGGTTTGTGTTACTGTGTTGCACCTGGTTTCTAAAGCTTCTAATCTTGCCATTAATACTGCGAGTTGTTCCATTTTGAACTCGTGTCTGTTGTCGTCGAATTTGTGTGTTTTTTTTTTTTTTTTTTTCCACATATACACTTTCACTGAATTGCTTTGCTGCTTCGTACGAAGGAGCTATATTTGTACCTGCTATGCTAGGTAATTCTTGTAACCGGTAACGCGAGTGTTCTGTTTATACTAGATTTCACTACTTGTTCCCGAGGTCCGCTCGATTGAAGTTAAAAAGTATATTTAACCTCCTGGCAGGATCGCCAATTAAAACACTTGGTTCTTACTTTTAAAATTAAACAATATTTATTTGGAACTATGTCCTTTATTATTGAAATACTTTTTACTAATTCTAAAAGGAGCTTAAGGCTACTATGTAGTTACAATAAGACTATCGATAAATTCATCATACAGTCGTATTTATATACTTTTCTTATCTATCTACAAGGAGACCCAAGCGTACAATCGTCTTGCTTGATAATGAAGAAGAGATAATATTCCAACATTGTATACAAACGATATTATCTCTTTTACATATGTTATCATTGTAGCGTTGTGTGCAAGACTGTACTAGAGACTAAAGATATCATTGAATACAAATAATGTTATCTTTTTTCTCAATATGTTTTGCTATGGATACTTAACTCGCGCGATGAACATTTCGAACCGAGCACGAATTTTGATAGTAAAATTCAATAATTTGCAAGCGTTGTTCATTTGTAAGACGATCCATGGTTAAATTGCAAACCAAACTGAAGCTGTTTGACAGTGACACAAGGTACTAAACACACGTCAGCTGTCAAAACCAGTGTTGCCAAAACCAAACCAGCTAAAAAATCACCCTTTACTTGGCGGTAATCAAAGAACTGGTGCGGAGTCAAGGATAATTTGGGAAGAACATATATCCAGTACCAAAATATTAGCATCCTCAAAGTTATGGCAACTATTCAGAAGAAAAACGAAACTGCCTTCCTTCGAAAGCCCAGGTTGGACCATATGCAAGGTTTGAAATATAGAGGTGAGCGTCTACAAAACCTGCACTCAACATACTTGCAGGGATACAAAGACAATCCCCCGAGTGAGAAGAAAACTAGCTTCCGCAGAGCTTACTCTCAAGCTACCGCCAAAACTGTCGAAAGCAACTGCGCCTTTACCTTACAGCAAGCTTCTTGTCAGTGTCAATTTCATTGGGCTACCAGCACTGACAGGATGCCTTCTGCCATTAAATATTCCGCCATCGATATGCTGGATTTGACTAGAAGATCATAACGAAAGCCCTAGAACGAAGAGGAGTTCCGGTTGTCACATGCTGCCAATAACGAGGTCTATTTTTCGAGTTCAACGAGCAACACCAACTACTTGGATCTTAGACTTGTTCAAATTAAGTGAAGTGAACTTCTGCAGATGACACGAAAGACTATAACTGTCCAAAAAATAGAGGGCTCCAACAGAATTGAGCACGGGAATAGTATAGGTTCACAGATTTGGATGGAAATCTTCTGTAGGCCCTTAAAAGGCAAACCGTAGCGACTTACAGAAAGATCTATTCAACACGGTGGAAGATAGGATATTAGAAACGTCCGAACAACACGAAGTGTCAACGGCGACATGCAAAACTTAAGTTCAACGAAGTGGAGGGCTCAGACTTAACAAGCTAAATGCCCAATCTATGCGGAAAACATGATTATCATGTAACTACCTTAACATCACTCTGAAAGGAATTAAACTAAACTCACAGGACTATTGATTTTTCCCAAATGCGGATCAGTGACAAAAAAAACTTAAGAACCGAAAGAACAACCATCTGTAGTGGCGCATTTTTGTACTTCATATTGCGCCACTTGAAACGTTCAGAAATCAAACTGAATCACATCGCTGCTGCTGCTGTTAAGCAGAGCCACTTCAACGTGGGACCACATTTAAGTCGCAACAAAAACTGCTATTTCATCGCCGTTCTCAATAGTTTTGGACACATCCACTTCCACGTCTTCATTCAACAAGACCAACGCCGAACAACTACACTGAAAATAAAACCTTGGTATATTTGCTAAAAATGAGGCTTGATTCAACAATTTTTGTTGTCTATATACGTCCAACAAAACGTTTCTCTCAAATTGACAAATTTTTAATAAGTTTTATCTTGTTGGAAAACTTTTGTAGTGATGATAAAAAATTGTTGTGTTAACAAAAATCGTTTGTTTGTGCGTATAAAAATAATGTGTTAAATTAATCATTTTCATTTTACAAAAGAGATTTGCCAATTATACCGCTGCTGTTTTGTCAAATCAACAATTAAATTTATCAGTTTGGTCTTTGTCTTTTTATCAAATTAACAAAATTAGTTTGTCAATTCAGCTATTGTATTTTGTATTTTCTGTCAATTCTTCCTTTATTGTTCTGTTGAATTAAATAAACTCTTTTGTCGATATGATTAATACTCACTTGCAGTTATCCTTCAACTTAATTTTAAAGGTACGAAATAAGTATTTATCTAAATAAAGAAATTATATCCAAAATATGTTTAGTCGTAAAATAAATTAGATATTAATAAATGATACGCAAAACAAATATATTTAAAATTCAGATTTATTAAAAAAATTAATAATTATACAAGATAAATTAAATTCATTCACTTATACTAAAACTCAATGGTATTTCCTTACACATAGAAAAAAAGGTTGTCAAATATTTTGGTGTTGTATTAACCCAGGGTTTCTTGATCGATTTCACAATCTAAAAAAATATTCACAATTTTTATTTAGTACGTAGAAAAGTAAGATGATTGCACTTTCAGATAAAATAATATATAATATGTATTGAGTATTGTGTAGGGATATGCAAATGTCTTTTATCAGGCAAATACTTCTTTTAACATCGAAACTTCAATAATACGAACACAGTAGGTATTCCCCTGATACAAATTAAACAACACAACAGTATTTTTGCTTACCTTTTAAATATTCCCATAATTTCCCTATGCGGCTTTCTTTTACTGAAGAGAGGTTTAGTTTATTAATTATGAATTAGGTACTTAGTTTTAAAATGTTGTCTTTTTTATTCACTTTTACCGGTTATAAAGGGCTTTCCAATAAGAGGTGTTATTTTGGTATTCAAAGAAAAATGCCATTTTTTGAGATAAATCATCAGATGTTTATTTCATAATAAAGAGGAAGGTATGCCGTTAATAATGAAAAACAACATCAGCCAAATGGCCACCACGAGCACGCATACAGGACCATATCCTTTTCATGAAATTTTCCATAACCAAATCGCAAAGTGGCTGCCCTATGTCCTCGATAGCTTCACGAATTTTATCTTTGAGGTCTTGAATCGACGCTGGGCTATTGGCGTGTAAATTATCTTTCACGTGGCCCCAAAGGAAGAAGTCGCAAGGTGTTAAATCACAAGATCTCGGTGGCCAATTGTGATCACCTCTTCGAGAGATAACACGGTCCGGAAACTTTTCCCGTAAAAGATCAATGGTTTCGTTGCTTGTGTGGCACGTAGCGCCGTCTTGTTGAAAGTAAACGTTGTCCAGATCAATACCATCCAACTCCGACCATAAAAAATCATTAATCAAAAAATGCTTTAGTTTTGCGAACTGTGACTGCAAGATTTTCACCATTTTTGTAGTGAATTTTAATAATTTTAATTCGTTGTTGAAGCGTGTATCGTTCCATTTTTAGTAATGGCGTAGTTTCTACTTGTCAAATGTCAAAGAATAAAAGCTGACAGACAAAAATGACAGTTACCGAAATAGCGGGTCATTCACAATAACATCTCTTATTGGAAAAGCCTATATTTATGCGCACTAACAAACTGAAATATAAATGACGCCATCAATAGCATTGCAATGTTTAAAATGTATTTTTATTGATTCAACACGTGCATTATCAATTCGACAAAATGTTTGTCATTTCTACAGACATTTTTTTCAGTTCAACAAATTGCTTGTAATATTGATAATCTGTGCTTTGTTTTGTTTTACAAAAGTGGTTCTGTTTTTATTGATATAATAAAAACTTTGTTAATTCAACAACAAAATTGTTTAATATCGATTTATTAAACTGAAAATTGTGTTTTGTTAATCTGACAAAGTAGTTTTGTAGTGAATGTTTTATCCGTTTGACAAAATATTTTTCAAATTGATAAAAGACTTAAGTTGTATTGATAAATTTAATTTTTCATTACAACAGTTTTATTTCAGTTGAACAAAACCAATTTTTTTGATATCTTACCGTGGAATTTTGTCAGTACTACCTGGTATTTTATTTTCAGTGTAGTGACGAGTACACCTACCCTCAGCATAGCCAAACAGGCCCATTTCCAAATTCACCTGCCCTCTCGATACCCACATTGAACTCAATTTCAAATAATGTTCCACTAGGAGCACACACACGTGTAATTACAAAGAATTTCCCCGGATGTACATGTAACCAGTACCCATATGTGAGAGCATTTAAAACAGTTTACTAGAGCCACGCCACAAATTGCCCACAATTCGTAAAATAACGTTTGCGATTTGCGTGCAAATTGACACGATAATTGCATTGCCAGCGGCACTTTCTACCCCTTTGCAAAAAAAGAACTGCCTTCTGCGTCGGCGACACTGGACATAATGGTTACGCTCAATTTACACTCGTCCACGTAACCCAGAGACAGGTGCGCCTCCGACAGTTCCTTGTTACAGTATGCGCAACACCAACTGACCAACTGTTGTCGAAAGTTTCGCCTAAATGCCGTTCAATTAATTTTCTTAATTTCTCCCAAAACGCACGGGGGAAACTCCTCACTAATCACAAGATAATGAATAAAACACGCTGCCGCCAAAGTGAATCGGCAGCCTCATTTAGGATGACAATCGATATCGGACATCGGAGATGCTCAAGTGCTTCCCAAGAGCTCTCGATGTTCAATTTGATTTTAAAACCTGCGAATAGCACCTCAATCATGCTCCCGGATTGTAATTACTTGCTACTTGTGTTGCCGGTTAAAATGAGCAACCGGCGCACTTCAATCAAGATGACGCCCAAATTGTTTATTTGTGAGCGCTTGGAGATGCGGCCCAGCGGTCGGCGAAACCGTCTGCTTTTGCTTTCCCGGCTGTGCCATTAGAGAGTGTAGCTATGGGTAAGAAAAAAAAGAAACAAAAACAAAATACCGCTTAGGAGGTGAGTGGTGAGTGCGTGTTCCTCTTCGCCAACTGTCACTTTTGATCGGTGATGGGTTCGATTGCCGCTCGTCTGTTGCGAAAGTTCAACAAAAGCGGGCAACCTTCGTTGAGGCAGATCATCAACATCAACATCAGCAGTCAGCACCAGCAGGATGAATCGAATCGATTTCGAGGGGGAATATGCTAAATAACCATTTGTGGATGACTTGCGGAAAAGCGGCGGTCGCCGGTTGATCTGTGCCAGTAGCTCCACACGTTTGCCGCCACTGAGCTGAACGAAAAATTGTTCTGTACAGTGAATTAATGGGAACTTAATGATGTCCATTGTAAGTTAAATTTTTCTAATTAAAATTTTGTTTCGTATTTCTCTGAATTAATTTCTTTTTCATTTGGCGAAGATGTTTAGCGGTTAACGAGTCTTACGTCATTGACAAGATAACAAAAAAAAAAAAAACTGGGACAGTCTTTGGCAGAAACAGAAGGAACCTACAATCTGACGCAGCTTAAATGAGATGCTTTCTTAGGACTACTATACTCTCGGATGTTTGTCAGACGCCCGACAAATGCAGACAGTGAAAAAGGAAACTTTAGCAGCGATATACCTAGCGAACGACTGAAAACTGAAGTGGCGCAATTTTGTACCCGAAAATGCGTCACTTGAAACTTGCAGAAATCAAACTGAATCACTTGGCTGCTGTTGGGCAGATGAACAAATAAAGGGGTGGCAGCATTTTAATAAAATAGCAGCCATATTAACTCTGTAGGAGCTGTGAAAATTGCGCTTTTGAAGGTCAAAAAGATTCAATTTACCATGTACGGTTAACATATCAACCGATTGGGCTGTCTCAAGAGACTTCTTCGGGTGAAGTATGATCAGTTAGGGATGGCTAGATAAGTGAAATATACCCAGAAAATAGTCAATAGACCCCGCGATTTCTGCAGGTACAATAACATTTTCTAGCAATAAGGATGTTGCTGTTTGCCCTTGTTTGTTGGTTGCGCAATTTTCTACATTTACAATTTTCCACTTTTACCATTTTCCACTGGCACCCTTTCTGTTGGAAATTGTAAAAGTTCTCAGAGCTGTATTATGGTCATCAAATGGACAGCAAGTCGGCTAATAGGGGCATTGAATAAGGTATTGAGAAGCTCAACTGCTTAAGTCGTATATAACGTCCTTGATCGCCGTCTATTAAGCGGAATTTGAATCTGTGAAAGGAATATCATCAGGGAATGCTACATCATCCTTATATCGTAAAATACGGAATTGGAAAAATATAATCTCAAAGCAAAGATTCCGATTTTATAATTCGTCGAGCAACAAAAGACTTCCGAACCAACACCATTCCACTGAAAAAGATAATGTAGGCTTTGTGTGACAGTTTCCAATGTGGCGCTACTTTCTTTGTTCTTTCCTTGATGCGCTACAAATTGGGCGACATAATGACCGGAAAGAAAGATTCGATTGCCTTGGGATTGGATGTTTCGTCGTTTAATCGGATTGTGTGACCACATTCTCAAATTTACATAACTAAATGCGATGGCACGTTGGATGTCTTAATTTTAGTTATGACTGTTCGAATGCTTCTCATGAAATGGAAAATTGATTCAATTTATATGCAGATGGTTGTAAAAGGATTTGTGTTGCATGTGTGATCATTTTACTATTTACTAGCAGACCAGGCAGTGCTTTGCCTTTGTTTATGAGCATTTGGGCATAATGTACGAATAAATGAATACGAATTGAAATTCGGTATCAAGTAAGCAAGTAAGGAACCTACGTATTTGAATGCAATGAGCTGAAGTAAAAGCGCCCCCAAGTGAATTATCGTACTGTGCATCTTTTTAAAGAAAATACAATTTTTGACACGTATGATCGAGAAGCTACTTAAACTTATAGAGCAAACTTTTTGGATAACAAACATACCGAGCCGTTTGACTTGACCAAATCTTTGCAGACATCTTTTGTGTCTGCAAAGATTCGGTCAAGATGTTTTTTGGGGCGTTTTTAATTTTTCAAAGCGCCTTTGGGTCCGATTTTTGGTACGACCTTCGGAGCGATTTTAATCGTTTTTTAGTGCGACTCTCGTGTTTATTTTGGGTATTATTCTAATTTTTTTCCGAGGGATTTTTGAGCATTTTACAACGCTGGTTTTGGAATGAATTTTGGGACATTTTAAGGAGAGTTTTTCGCATTTTCGGGCCTGTATTTCGGAGCATTTTTTGGGTTGATTTACTGGACGTGCTTTGGATCAGTTTTTCGTCCAATTTTCAGGACTTTTTTGTGAAGTTGTACAGGGCGCTTTTCAGGTCATTTTAACCGCTTTTAGAAGAGTTTTTGGAACACTTTTCTGGTGAATTTAAAGCGTTTTTCCTTTGTTTTTTTTTTGTGTGTTTTCGGGGGTTATTTTTGGTGATTTTCTTGTGGCGATATTTACAGTTTTTAGGCCATCTTTTGTGATATTTTTCGGGCATTTCTCGCGACTTTTTCTAAACTGCATTTTGTGAGTTTTTTCGTATTTTTTTTGGGCCGATTTTCAGGACAGTTTATTGCCTTGCTTTTAGACGCTTATTGGGACTTTTCTGGTACTATTTTTTGAATTGTTTTTGCGACTGCTTTTTGGCATAACAGCTACCTTTTTAATGCTTTCCGTTCTTTTTTGAGGATTTTCATAACATTTCTGTTGATTCTCCAGGAAATCCATGAAAGATTTTCTTAAACGTTAATTGAAACGGTTTTCAGACTGCTTTTTAGGACATTTTTGAGTGTCACTTTCTTCGATTTTTTTTTTGGGATTCTTGATGCGTTCTTTGTGGCGTTTCTTAAAGTGATTTTGGGAGTTTTCTAGCCGTTTTCAGATCATTTATTCTGGTATTTCTTGAACGATTCTTGGGTTCAAGGGAATTTTTTGGTGCATTTTGTGAGACGTTTACTGGGGCGTTTTTCTAAGTATTGTGCTTAAATAATTTAACATACAATTTGCAAGTTCCCTATGTCGCTGTTTTGAGAAGCCGACTTTCTGCAGTGAATCGACACTTTTATGCCTTTTTTTCTCTCCAAAGGCCTTCTTACGACGATCAAGTCCACGGCATGGAAAGCCAAAAGTACAGTGTATGTCACCAAATGTCACCAGAAATTTGTTTTATATCCGGCTCGAAGGACCGATTGTTCCTTGAGCTACCAACTGGGTATAAGTGTTGGGTGAGTGCATTCAGAACCTCATTGCTTGATGACGTAACGTTCCACTTTGTTGTAAAGTCAACAGGACGCTTAGCCATTTTGTCAGCTTTTTAATTTTTTGCTTGGAGAGAGAATTCCTTTTCCACTGTTAGATGTTGTAAGCGAAAATTTCTTAGTGTGACTTAGTACCCGGGCGGCTAAGTAGCATATTTAGTGAAAGGATATCTGGCACGGGCAAAACGGAGACGCCTTGTAAATAGCACTGCGATAACCAATAAAATAACAAACACTTCCGTATTATTTTCCGACAAGC
Source organism: Cheilosia variabilis (assembly GCA_951230905.1). Taxonomy (NCBI): domain Eukaryota; kingdom Metazoa; phylum Arthropoda; class Insecta; order Diptera; family Syrphidae; genus Cheilosia; species Cheilosia variabilis. Next base: position 40,259,751 of record OX579677.1, on the reverse strand, counting down.
AGACCACATTTCAATTGACAAACTCTTTCTCTCTGACACAGCAATCTCAATTGGCAAACAGAAAGCAACAGCAACCACCTCGTTCAGTGTTACGTTCATTTACTGAAATACGCTTCAGTTTGTTTGGTGAATACTCCCTAACGATGCGGCTACCTCGTATCGTGCCCCTCCAACACCCGAAGGTTAATTTCGATTAAGACAGGTACATCCATCAAGCGCGTCTCTCATTTCGGTTTCTTCTTCGTATTCGATTTTTCGGTTAAGAAATCCAATGGCAACCACAGAGAGTGTGAATTGGTCAGTAATGGCATTTGGCACTTTGAGAAATGGACCGTTGGAAGCGTTTGCACCTTTCGTCAATCGGGAATCACCAGTTGATTAATTACCGAGCAATCGATATCGGGGTCTGGTGCGAGATTAAATGCTTAATTTTTACGCTTTCCTTTTAAATTTAAATTATCAGTGGCAGGTGTATTTTTTGCTGTTGTTTTTGTTGTTTCTGTTTTATGATTGTGACACGGAACTAATGTTGTTTTTAATTTGGGTTGAGTTGTTCTTCCGGCCGACTGTAGTTGCGTGCGTTGACAAAGGGGAATTGCTTTCGTATAGACTTGTCGCTGAAGGAGACATTCACTCGATCTAAACGCCATCGGGCGGGTGAAGAAACCCAAGTGTAACCAATCCCTAAACTCGTATAATTTCCAGTAATTCAATACGATCTTGAGAAATTCCATTGACTTCGGACAAACAGGTAGATAAACCTACCGCACTTACACCGCCAGTAGGTGGACTGGCGCGTCAATCAACTAAAGACGCACATGACATTCTCTATGGCAGAGACACGCATTGATGATCTCCGGCCATGTACACGTTCACATCGATGTCAGTGGTATCGATTTGCAAAAATTAAAGTTTGCACCACCACCGCATCATGCATCAGAGTTCCGAGCCGAAGGAACAGGCCCTAATTATGCCCTTTTACTGGCTGCAATTGCATCTTGGCCGCATATTTATGGCCAATTCGAGCGGAAATTTTCATACTAAAAGACTCCATTACATACAAATGGAGTCCGCTAAATGATTGCATTGCGGATCACAAAGCTACAGACACATAGGGGGTATCTTAACGTGTAATTTGATAAATTATTGAAACAACAGAAGTGCATGGGCTTAGGTTGCAGCTATCAGCGTTTGGACGATTCCTTTTGGTCTCTGTGTGTGAGAGAAAATCTACTCCAACGCATGATGGTCGTGATGTGGTGACATGCTCCGATTGTTGCAGTCGTTTCCTACAGCATTTGTTGATTAATTGGTTTTCGGTAAAACAAACAAACGTAGGTAAAGATGGAATCTAGCAAGTTGCCTGTAGAGCTTCCAGTTAACACATTTCCAGAGTCTTTCTTGGCCTAAGACAATCGGACATATATTGAATCGGTTGTCGAAAATCTCACTAGACGTTGTTATGTTCACTCGTTACTTACAAGGGCAAGGAACGCTCACTGTCACATTTTCATCATCTGCTGCATCGCTGATGGAGATTTTTATTCATGCAGGGACTCACAGGATCGCTCATAACTTTTTAACTTTCTCCATTACGTAGTAAGAGAAATATATTGTATTCGCACAAAATTTCGAACTCAAGATGTTAATCAATTCTGACATTACGATGATATAGGCGAACTCAAAAAAGTGGGTCGCAAAATTCTGTCCGTCTGGCTGTCTGTCTGTCTGTCTGTCCCGAGGCCTACAGCCTAAGCGACTGAACGGATTTCGTTCAAAATTCGGACTTAAAGTTTGGGGGCTTACAGTTCGGGGACGTTTTTTTTTGCATGGTAACAATATTAATGGTGCTTCCCATACAACATTTTCATACCAGTTTGATTTGTTCGAAAACGGCTCTAACGATTTCAACAAAAATTTATATTCAAGCTTAAGTAGGTGAGGTAAACATAACTGCATACTCAGTTTTCCGCTAAAAATCGAGTAACGGTACTTTTGAAGTTGGACATATGTATCTCGAAAACGGTGCCTACGATTGTGATTGGTCATTTCTAACTTAATAGAAAACGCAGTTTTTCTCTGTATATCGTAAAATGGATTTTTGAAAAAAGACATTTTTGAAAAATATAATTTTCCCTAGTTTACCTCAAAACGGCCTGATTTTGACCAAAATGCAAACTTAGAGTAAAATTGATGTTTTCAAAATTATTGCGTCCTTAATTTTCAATTCGAATCCTGGAAACCCTCACTGTAAAAACTGCTCATGTCTCGAAAACCCCATTTTCGATAATCGACAATAACTTGTACTCGGTTTTCAGTTTAATAGTTAAGCAATAGTATTTTTCAAACTAAACTTTGCAATATTTGGTACTGTTTTGTCTGCCAAATTTTACAAAATCCGCTCTAACGATTTTCATCAAAATGCATAAAGATAAAATCAGTATTCGAAACAAGATCCCGTTTTCTCTACAAATTCGAATAAATTAGATTATTAATTATTTCTCAAAAAAGATTGCACAAATTCCGATCTATTTTCCAGAATATATAGAATATGCTATATTTTTGTTATAATCTCCCCGCTTCCGATAAAATTGCAATAACAGCTACGCAAAACTTCATTTAAGCAAATATTTGCCTTTTTTTCAGCCTTGTTGAATGCTTTTGTTAAAACTTTTGACGAATGAGAAAGTTTTGTTCGACCCAGTCGTGCACTTTATTTTTTAAGGTCGCTATTCATTTTTTCGCTTAAGGTCGGATTTTCCTCGGGTGCGTTGTTGCCTGCAAACATCCGAGGGTATATGTAACTGTTAAGTAAGAAAATCTCAATTCAGCCGTGCGGACTTGGAATTAAATTGTAGACCTTTTCCATCTAATGGTTCTGAGCAGGAGGGAATATTGTGTCAACTATTTTTTTAAACAACTTTCTAGAGTCCCTCCTTTTAAAAACACCTCAAAAAGCAGATCAAAAACTTCAGTTTTTCAAAACCTTCTTCATTCCTTCTTTTATATTTGGTGGCCCAAAATTTAAAGACGCGCCAGTGACAGCTCGCTGTCTTCTGTCAATGATGGCACACATGTGGCTTAAAATTAACATGCAAAATCCGAATTCAAATCTACGTGCGGTCTTACTAAACATTTGCTTATGCTTTTGTCTGACGTCTGAGTTTGTAGACTCAAAAAAGCCACTAGTCTAGACGTAAGCCCAGACTCCTATCTGTGTTTCTCGATATAAACACAGTAGTTAAGCGCCTCTGTATGTCCAACAGTGTCACAGGCTGGCAACTCACTCCTCAACGGCAGCCCCACCACAATGGAGCAAGTGAAACCGATTTATATTCAAATTAAAAAGGCGAACTTCACAGCTCGCAAATCATATACAGCTGCCGATGCGGTCTCTAGTCCTCGTGAGAGAACAAATGACATCCGACATCTTTTCCGTCATCACGACATGAGTAGGTATCATAAATTACGAAATCAAAATCCAGACAGGCATTTCCCAGCACGAGGTGACTGTTCAATTGTGGGAGGGAGGGGGTGTTCGTATATTTGTAAGAGAGCGACAGAGAGTTTATTAATACAATTTCATGTTTAAATTATTATGCCTAACACTTCGGTATGCAAACAAGGTGGAAGTTCCATTTAAATGGAAAACACTCCCCTGGCAGTAATTTGCCATCACGAGGAGGGCTGCAGCAGCAGTCCTTGAAAACCTCAATCATGTCGCCAGCAACCATAGAAAGGCTTTCATTTCAGAGAGTATGCCCCATCCAGTTAGTAAGTCAATCAAAGCACCACCCAGTGCGAGTGTTAAGTCCTTGTATGCACGCTTGTCGGCAAAGCCACCCTCTCCATATTATATACCGAAACTAGTATACTACGCTACCCCACAGAACGCATAGACGGATTAACTCGATTCAACTGACCGCAAACCTGCCACCATCGCACCATATCAACATAACGCCCGACCACATTATGCTTGTTTGACAGGACGATACGGAACAGGGAAGCCCGGCACATGGTATACGAGCGCGCTGTATAAGCGCACTTAATTTCCCAAATTTTCACCTCAATGAAGAACGATTGTCACTTCATTGCCTGTCAGGGTGGATATGTGCTTCCGATGAGGAGTCACCGCTTACGGTAGACCACTTCATCAGAATGACGGAAGGGACGGATACAACATTAGAAAGGGAATTGACAGATTGTGCAAGGTTGTCCCCCACCACCTGACGGGGGCGTTGCTATTTAAATATAAATTACTTTTCGGGTTCGATTCAGTCCTTCGGCTTGCATGGCGGCCGGTTCGACTGTTGTGATGGAGTCGGATTTGAATGTTGGCGCAGTGATGATGGAATGACGTGTTAAATCAAATGATGTGATTGCATATTAATCCTTGAAATGTTTTCAAATTGTGTGAAGAATATTCCGAGGAACTTTGCCATATAGGTAGTTATAGGTACTTAAATGCGTCTTGTTCATATATTTTTAATTCTTTTTTTTTTACAGTCAGTCGGGTTTTTTTGTTTTTTAAATTAACTCTTTTTATGTTTTTTTTTTAGCCTATGACACTCCGGGGAAGAATACGAATAGTATGATACCTCACTCTTCAAGATCGGTCGAGCCGTTTAGGCTACATGGCGTCCCGTAGGAACGTATACCTAGGATACGCGCGAAACACATAACTCTCCCTGTGTCCAGTCGGTTAAAAAGAGCCCGTCACAATATTTGGAAACTATTTTATGCTTCTTATCATTTTACATGTTTTTGTCGTACCGATTACAGTTTAACTTCGATCCCGAATTTTATCAAATACGGACCAAATGAAAGGTCAGGTTTCGTAGAACGAATGAATGCAATTTTTTCTTGAAAATTATTGTAGCAAATGAAATTAATGGAATACAGATTGTTTTATTTAATTACAGAAAAGAGAAACATGTGTTGTATATTTACAGGCTACTCGATCTTTAGTGGTACCGATTAAATGCAAAAGCAAAAGAAAGATTGAGCTCCGTAGTTAGCATTTGCAAGTCTATTTTATTAACAGATTGAGAGAAAAACCTCAGAACTATCATTGTGCGACGGGAGATATTGTTGTTTGTTCGCCTTCGAACTCAAAAGAATGATTTTACCGGTTATTTCTTTAACCAAAACACCATCTGTAAATAATTTTGAACGGATAAAATGTAACCAACTGCTTCCTTAAACGTTATAAAACAGAAATATTTTATTTCACAAAAATCACGACTTTATATAACAAATATTGTTTATATACAAATAGCTATCTCATGCGACAAGCTATACTCGACCTTGTTTGCTGTTGGCTTTTGTGACGTCATCACGGTCGTTTTTGTGAAATCCAACATTGTTTATTTTTTCGAGTTTATGTGCTAAGAGGGTATGATTGTGCGTCCGTCGAATTTCGAGATGCCAACATAAACTAAGTATTAAATAGACCGTCAGCTCCCGCGCACCTACCCGATTCCCCCCGCAAATTTTTAAATAAAATTCTCTCTTAAATTTCATATCTGTGAATACGTGTGAAGCAGCAAAAAAAAGAATTTCTAAAAGGTGGGAGGAGTAATAAAATACTGACACTCAGCAGTGTTCCTGCATTGTGGCATCTCTACCTTTTTGTGGGAATTTAAATGTTTGAAAAACTTTCCTGCGTAAAAGGAAAAACTTTCAAAATTGTTAGACTGTCAATAATCTGGCAGAAAAACATTCAAACTACATTTCACCATGAATATCAACGCACTAAAAGTACATAAAAAGGAGATTTGCCTCAAGCAACAATTTCTATTACGAAAAAATAATTATTATAATGTTAGCAAATAGCGATTTTTATACTGAAGATTAATTTAATATGATTTTCTCTCCGAACAATACAAATTTTACTTCTAAAAGTATGTATTTTCCATAAAAAATCTAAGGGAATTTGAGTTTAGTGAAAAGTGAAAAATTAACACGCTTCTTGTGAAAAATAAAGAGAGCGTGCTGAGAACACTGACTGAGAGTTAGTGTATTTGGTGAGTTCCTGTCAGCTGATGGATGCGTTCTGAGAGTTTAAGCTCGTTGTTTTATTTCACCACGAAAACATGTAGATATTCTACGAAATTTATAATAGCGAATGTAATCAACATAAATAAACAAATGAATGATGTGTGAAATAAAATAAGATATTTTTGTTCCTATAATTATTGTGTCTGTTTTCGTTTGCTGTTTTTGGAGAAAAATTATTTTACCGTGAATGTCCACAGAAAAATATGATATGATTAATACGAATATTAAGATTTGAAATAATATGAGTTTTTAGTTATAATCTTTTCATAAAGAGTCCGTTTAAAAAAAAAAAAAAAATTGTAATTATTAGAAAATTTGGAACAATTGACATAATTAATGAAATTACATTTGAAATCAATTGCGTCAGCCGAAAATATGAAAAATGTTCATTTATAACAAAAAGAAAAAGTCTAATAAACACAATCAACGAAAATTTATTTTCTTTAAAATGTACGGGAAAAAATCGAAACTCAAAATGTATACAAGCAAAATTGGAAATAAACATGTTTACTGATTTGTACCCTGATATGTCTCACGCATTTAAGTTTTGCAGCTTACAATTTTCTTTTAATTCATACGATTCATGATCATTAGTAATCAAATATTTTTTATATTAATAAGGGTTTTTTTTTTGTAAATGATTCATTGATTTCCATTGTTTACAAAAAAAACGTAAACGGTATTATATTGATTGTCTAGGTAAAATGAACGAAATCCTAATACGTATACCTACCTAACCTATGTGTTTTAATATAATTTGGTACTAAATTCACCACAGCATACCCACCGTTTTCTTAACACGTCCCGATAACGGGCAGTTATTTGAATTATTTGAATTTATTTCAATGTTACCACAGAATGAACTGTCAGGCATCTGTCAGGTTCCTATGTGCAAGTGTATGCGTGCGGCTAATCTACTTTAACATGGCACACATACTTTGCCACATAGCAACACGGAAAACAGCTTGTAGGCAAATTCTCTTAAGTTGTAAGAGCTGACGGTCTATTTAATACTTAGTTTATGGATGCCAACCCCGATGTGAATGGTGAACGACAGATTGCTGAAGTTTATAATATCTTCAATGACTCAACAGTTGCAGAACATTGCACACAATAGTTTGACTTTTTCTTCAATTGCTTCCTCGTCAAAATGTGTATTTCATGGAGCGATCGGAGCGTCAGTTGAAAACCAACCAAAATCAAAACTGTTGTTATATATTTCATAGAGATATACATATGTTGTAAAAAGACCTTAAACTTTTGTACCCCGTAAAAGCAGACTTGGTTGCTGGTGTGAAAATACATTTCCCTAGAATGCGGTCATACTTTCAGTATTTTTTTACAGAATACGCTACAAATGGAATACAGAACTAAAGGGTCCGCCAAATAACTTTCTTTTTTTTTTGAAAATGCTATAAAAAAAAACTACTGAATATTTTCTCAAATTTCTTTTTTTATTTGAAAGTACAATCCTTCCGGTTAATAATGGAAAATAATTCCATTCAAATGGCTGCATCGGCTGGCCATGCAGTAGCCTACACGAATATGCCGATTTTGCCAAAAAAATCATCTTTTCAGATGAAGCTCATTTTCATCTTGGCGGGTATGCAAACAAGCAAAATTGTCGCATTTGGGGCACAGAAAACCCGCACGCATACATTGATAAGCCGATATACCCAAAACGAGTCACTGTTTGGTGCGGAATTTGGTCCAGAGGCATAATTGGGCCATTTTTTCTTCGAAAATGAGCAGGGAGTGGCGATATTGAGTGGGAGGATATTGCCAACATTTGGTTTCAACAGGACGGAGCTTTTAGAAGAGAAAAGCTCCTCTTGACATAAAAACCACATTCCGTCTTAGGGCACACATTAAAATTTCATAGCCAGCTTCGACATAATTTCCATGCCTGTAGCACCTGATTGAAGCAGTCCTCCATTCGTAAGTGTGCTAGATTTATGAGCTGGCAGTCTCAGGTTCGACCAAACAATCAAATGAAAACACATTTTTCCACCAGGCCAGATTTTGTAGAGCGAAACGTCAAAAAAAATAATGCTTCGCAAATCAGCCGTTCGGGTTTGTCATAAAATAGCAGCTCTCTTGCTTTCGTTCCAATAATAATGGACTTGAGTTAGATATTGCTCCTTACTCTATTTTAATCGATTGGACGGAAGTCTTCGCTTTCATCGCCGTTTAGCGATATAAACCTTGCCACAAAAGAGGCTACGCATATTCCCAATACAGACCGTGAACCGTGTGTCTACTAAAATGGTTCCTTTCTCATCTCTTCACCTCTCAATTAGAGTATCGTTACGGTCCTTTCACCCTTTGTAAAACTTTCCAAAATTTGTTTCTGTGGAAGCACCTCTCTTCATCCTAAATTGATGAGTTTTTTGTTGTTTATTCTCAGTGCAACGGAAAAATGGAGGTACTTGCCTCAAAGTAAAACTATACCCATTTCGCTGAACATGGATACACATAGACCAACCACAAATCGGAAGACCGCTACACCCTACTGCTGCGCTTAGAATAAGCTAACCGCCATCGAGGCATTAAACAAGAAAACTATTAGGAACGCTCGGAACCCATAGAAATAAAACCAAACCTCCTAGGAAGCCGATGCACCCCCACGCATAGGCACAGCAATGCCTCAGATACCCCCATAAGTTGGTCGGATGGATATACCAACCACCAAGTAGATATATGGTCACAGAAGTAATTAGTGAGAATGATGATGATCCAATAACTAGAAATTTTCCACTTGACATCACCGAAGCCAGTGTTATGCATAAAAGAAAACAACGAAACGAATTTTCCAGTCGCACTGTTCCCCTAATCGTTGTGGCAAATTGCTATCGACTGCACGAAGTAAGATTGTCTTCCCTGCGGCAAGGGGTTTGTTTTCCGAAACAGTACAGGTAACTCGAAACCGTTTTTGCGGTCAACAGAATTTATTCTCCAGCCGAAAAGTTCAATTCACCCTGCAGTATACAGCAGGGCAGTGTATGGCTGTGTATAAGTAGTCCAGTGGCTTCGAAGATACCACCGCCACTGTCTAGAGTTACCCGAGAGTTTTGTCCTCTGCTGAGGTGTTTTTTCGTTTGCTTGGTCAACAACGGGAGGGTACTTAAAATAATTGTTGGCTTGCGAGTTTAAAGCGAAAGCTGAGAAGGAAAAAACGTTTTCACTTGTACCTGCGCTGATTTGGGGTAGGGATTCTCACGCCAGTGCCTACTTTTTGCACTGGAATCACAACGGTTATTGCTACACGCAACTATTGAGCAACAGACGAGTACATCTCAAGGGAGAGATTGCCTGTGATCTAGATTTGGGTGGAACTCGGATTGCATGTATACGGCTCGGTTGCAAGTGCATAATTAAATCTATATACGAATGGTTAATTCAGCCATTTGCGCTGAGTGGAGAAATCCCAACAAAATGGCTTAATTGGCTTTTGTTCTTGTGTGCGGAGCCGGAATGCTAATGCGTTGGAGCATCGCATTGCTTACATCAGGTGCGGCCTAAATGCATTTGGCCAGCTAAACATGGGAACGTGTTGCAGTCGGCATTGGGGAGGGAAGAAGCTTATTTTGTATGCCGTCACCAGGTGGGTTGCCAAACCGTATTGCGGACACGAAAGATGCGGCAGCTTCGAATCGGGTGGGACTGTGATACCCCATATCTGAGTGGGGTGATCCAAATTAGGTGACACATACCTCCATCGGAGACTGCAACTGAGAAATCCTCTCGATTGAATCTGTTTAATGCAAGTGTGGGACCCTCCCAAATATAAGAACTCAAAGAAAAAGCGCCATCTATATACATTTTTCTTATTTATATATCAGCTTTTGTGGAAACCACGGCAGCCGTGTTGTATAATAGCACCCCTGCCGTGACTTTAAAACTCATGCTCGACAACACTCGCTGCTCCAATGAGGTCAAAATATTATTCCACTTGAGTAGATTGCACGACAGATAAAGGCCAGGGACACTATTTTTCAAAAGTCTTCGCAATTACACTTAATATTGGCAAAACTCCACGAGCTGTCACTGTCGCAAATATTTCTCAAACAGGATCCTGCATCAGATCCTTCAGTCGATAATATTTCCGTCCTTCCGTGCGCTTATACCATTGCATCACTTTTAATCCGACACCGAGAATGGCCGAGCATCAGTCCAAAAGGCCACTCAACTCTGTTGTCACTTTTCATGCCCTTTAAGAGGAAACACATTATCGGCTATTGTGTAATCGCATCTACCCACTGCAGGCGAAAAAAAAAAAACAGTTCACCGACTTTACCTCATATTTTTGTTGTGTGTCTGTGCATCCTTTTGCGTCAAACACAAGAAAAGGGCAGAGACGATCAACATCGTCACGATCACTTAGTCGGATCGAATTACCCCATCTCAGGTTGCTGCAGGGTGGTCCTGTCACATCACGCATCCTAGGGACGATGACGACGACCACTGCGCCCCAAGTGGCCATAAGTCGATTAGTTACAAAACACGTCAGAGATTTAACAAAATTACCAACTCTCACTAAGAAGATACGCGCGCAGCGTACACAAACGCAGGGCATCGCATTTCACGCATACACGGCATACCCCCATTGAAGTTCCAATTTAAACGGATATCTCGCAGCAGCTTAAACGCTTCACAAGTGTGACGATCTTAGACACTGGGCGAGCGAACATTCTACTGAAGACCATGAAATCACGCTCCTAATCCGATTGACATTTCAGCCAAATTGGATTCACTTAAGAGCTGTTTTGGTTTCATCACATGAAACATTTATGTGCGCGTGCTCAGATGGAATTTTTGCAGGTCGCAGAGTTCCAGCGAAAGTTGTCTAGACAGTGGGACCCGGACCATCCTTAAGCAGTGATATCGACAATTTATCAATCGTTTCGTTCAATCAATCAGTCCCAGTTCCAGGGGACGTCTCATAAAAGTCGAATCTTTTGAGGAAATTGATAGTGATGGTCGTTCGGCGAAGTCAACTGGAAATTTTTATTGACGCAGTTATGACCTGTATCTTGTAGCGGGTTTTGATTGGGTTGACAAAAACAAAAATATCTTACGGTGTCTTCACTTGTTTAAAGAACCAAACTCTTTGGTTGGAAGAAAGTTGTTTTGAGAAATCACGCTAATTCATCGATAAGCTCCTTCAAGGGAATGGCTGATAAAATTTGTTTGGAATGTCTTTAGTTCGAACCATTTGGTTTGTTTAGAGCAAAATTATTGTTTTCTTGGGAAAATAGTTTGGAATACAAAAAATCTGTCGAGGGCTGCAGCACAATACGCAGAAGGAATGGCTGTTCCTCTTCGCTTACATCCAAAACTAGCCGCATCTTGAAAGAAGCTGAATGTACCTAATCACTTAAGCTTTTCAATTAGGGCTGACTGTTGATGCTTGCAATATTCATTTTCACAGTACAATTCTTAGGCTAGTTTCGCCAATTAGCGGTTTGACTTTAAGGGCCATTGTAAATTTGGCAGGCTTGTGGATAACATTTTTAAAGACTTTTTGTAAAAAGATTCCAGTAGCGATTTGTAAGCGAGACAAAACTCTATTTTTACCCGACTGGACACAGGGTGGGTTATGTGTTTCGCGCGTATCCTTTGTACGCTCCTACGGGACGCCCTGTAGCCAAACGGCTTGACCGATTTTGATGAGTGAGGTATCATAATATTCGTATTCTTCCCCGGAGTGGCTAAAAAGAGAAAAAAAAAAATATAAACGCATTTAAGTACCTGTAACTACCTATTTGGCAGTTCACATCTTTTTAATTCTTTTTTTTTTTACAGTCAGTTGGGTTTTCTGTTTTTTTTAAATACATTTTTTTTATTTTTAAATTTTTTATCAATACTTTTATAAATAATTCCTGAAACGATTTTTGGACTAAGTTTCGATAAAATTCGCGGTGTAATTCGACTACTATAATACGATTTTGAGACAGACTTTTGCGTTGTTTGTTGAAGCCATATTTGTAGGGTTAGGGTTATTAAGTTCACTAATGTAAATTCTTTTTTTTTTTTGTACATTTTTAAGGACGTTTGCATTTTGTATTCTGAGGAGGTTTTTTTTTCCGACTCATGCGAATATAATGATACTGGAATACAATTTTAGAACGTATTATGTATGACAGTCAATAGAATCATGTTGATCTTAAAGCAGATATTGGAACAATTTTCAAATATGGATTTTGAAAGGGATCTAAAACATTTCGGCGAAACTTATATGGTGAAACAAGAATACAATTTTAGAACTTTTTTCAAAACAGCTTCTAAGCCGATTCTTATTTATTTTTTGAATGGCACAATTTTTTTTTTAAGTAGCTAAGTTATGAGCGGAAATTTCTAATAGTTTTGTGGGTTTTGCGAACCACTTCCTCCACTGATTTACCTTTGATATCAGTTATGTTATCAAATTGTGGAGCTGTTTCAGAGCTAATTTTTGACCTTTGTGTATAAATTTGTACAAATGTTCAAGCGTTTTGTTTTTACTTTTTCCGTGATAGCTTTCCGAACAAGGTTTAGGGTGTGAGATTAAAACGGATTTAAACACATTTCAGGGCAATATTTGGGTAGTTTAAAGAGATTATTATTGAGGGGGTTTTTAAAATTAATTCTAAGCAGTTTCAGTAGCGTTATTGGGGGACTTCTGTGCGTATTAGGACCGCATTTCGTAATTTTTGAACGACTACGCGAGTCTTGAATAAAGTATTGAATGGATATATTTTTTGAATATTTTAAATGATTTTTAAATATATTTTTGAGCTGACTTCTGGTAGGCTTGAGGCAGCATAGAAATGGGAAAGAGATTCAGAGGTAAAAGAAAACGTTGAGAAACATCAGCATTGCAATTATACGAAATCTTTCAAAACTAATGCTTGAATTCCACAGTCAAAAATGTAGTGTCGCATCTATTAAATAAGAGACGCATCAGTGCCCATAAACATGCATTTGTGACAAAAGAGCTTAATGGCAGTCTGTACAATACCAAGCGCAGCAATCTGCGTTTCATATTTTTACAAGATAGTCCATTACATAACCATGGATATTCCGCTAAAAAAAAACTGTTCTAAATTAAGGAGTTTCAGTGATTCAAGATACATATTTCATGAGTTAACGATATATGAGGGTTTTCACGACCTTTCCATGTGCAATTGGTAAGTTTAATTGATACGAAAATGAATTTCTGGACGATTTCCAAGGTTCCTGCACACTAAATACTGAGTTGAAGATGCAGTTTGGAGTATTTTTCTTAAACATTTTGAAGTTGATTTTGTTCCACTTTTGAGGGAAACTTCTGTTGATATTTTTTAAAAGTCAAAAAGTCTTTTTCTAGTATTACATTTTCGTTGTCATATATCGTCACTTTCTCAGTTATATTTTTTTAAACAAATCAATTCTTGTAAGATTTTCATTTCAGAATTTTTTTTCGACAGTTTTTGGCATTAAGAGCTATGCTAAACAAGGCTTCTTGTTTTTTCTCCGCAGGTAATTGTCCTTAATAAGGTTAAATATTTTTTTTTAAATTTCATGGTGGGGTTGTTTTTTTTTTAAACCGTTTGTTTTAAGATTTTCGGGTTAATATTTATAAAGAAATTATTTGTGCTATTGCTACCCATGGCCGATGTAAAACCTGAAGGTGACACAATATCTCTAAAAACGCGGGCTGGGTAAAATATTACACAACCTCTGTGAATGCAGATGTTCGCTTTTTTTTAGCAACTGAATTTGAATTGTTTGCTTATTCTATTACTGCACCATGAATTTAATTGAGTAAGCCCACGGGCATTATCCTCTCCCATTCAATATCCTTTTGTCAAGGGCCAGCAGAGTATATTAGCACTCCATTTACACGCAGTTTTCTATATGAAAAATCCATTAATATCAAATGACTTTGACAGTTTAGACAGCCGGAAAGATGATGATGATGATGGAAAAGTGACGACTCATCCGAAATTCATTACTTACGTGGGCATCCGCCATCGGGCACAACAGCAATTATTAATCTTTAAACACTATAAATGTCACAATCAACTCAGCCTCTGCCACTGGGTGCCACAACAGGAGGGCTGTTACAATTTTAAATATTCATCTGCATTGTCAGTGGCAGTACGTTATGAATTGGGGATTTTGCGAGCGTCAACGTGGGAATTCAACTTTTATTGTTGAATACAAAAAGACACTCTGGTACAACTGTTCCACATTCAGTACGAAACTTCACAATCTAAAGACTCATTTTAGCAGTCTTAATTACTCCGAGCAGACCTCCTTCACATGGCGGTGCCAATTAACAAATTAAAGCGAAAAAAAAGAAGTTCGCAACCAAGCTAATAACTCCATTGGCCGACCCAATTTCTCACGAGTCTTTTACAATCGTTACAAATTCCTTTTAGAAATATTCTTCATTCACACTGTGCGCTCTCGAGTCATGTCGACAGATCACGAATTTAATCATGCACTTTTCCACGATTTTACCGTTCACAATTCATAAGGAAAACAATAATCAGCAACTGCCCCGCGCCCCCCTTACACATGCGGCTTTGACGGTAGCTCTCGTCTCGTGTCATCAAAAATAAAGAAGATAAATCCACGGGCTACGAATACCATTTTCCTGTGGCAGAGGCGCATCTAAGCGCCTTATAGCATATTCTGGTTTATGTTAATTAAGTGCACTACACTAACTATGATATTATGTGCATCAATATAATTTTCTCATAACTGGCGAGTTGTGAAAGCACAAGCACAGTCACAGTCATCAGGCCAAACACAAAGGAGGCTAATGCTCGCTGGGAAAATGTAACGTTTTTCGATTAGTGTGCGCTAACTGGGACAGCGCTTTTCATCCCCAGCCGGAGCATGGGGAATAAATTACCTACAAGTTTGCTTTGCCGATTCCCGGAAGAATGCTGAATTGAAAGTAATTAAAGTTAGAATTTAATTGCAGCGAATTGACGTAGGTGGTGGATTTTGTAGGCCAATGGGTCCTAGTGTTTTAGTTTCCACAGAGGAGAGCGGTGTTTTTTTTTTTATAGAAAATTGTATTCCAGCCATTTCAAGTTAAGGATGTTATGTGCGACCCCAAAGTTTTATTTCTCGGTGTATTCCGATTACAAGAATAAATAGCAAAATATTTTATTTTAAGATTTTATATAAAGCAAAAGATCCAGTAAATAAATATATAACCTCAAGATTGAACTTGGGCTTTTTCAGTTTTTTTTCAAATGGTCGCTATAGCCAAATATCGCCATAACCGAAGGTAAGACAAATTAAAAAAAAAGACTCATTCTTTACTACTAGATATGTTACACAATGCTGTATTCATCAGTCAGAATTAAAAAGAAAAACCTGTAATAAAAAATGTAATAGAAAAAAACTGGGCAACTTATAAAGAGTACAGTACTGAAAATTGTCTTTGCTTCGATTCTAAGTTTTCAACAACTGAAGAAATTACAAAGAAGGAAGACAAGCAAAATAAATGAACTCTTTTTTTTATCTACATGTTTTTTTTTATTTCTTCGGTAAGAAAAAGTTCGAAATCTAGCAAAAAACAGACGTTATTTAAGCAAACGAAACCAACTGTATTATTTTTCACAGGCAACTAGGTAGATGATTTTTTTTTTATTTCGTCGCTATATCCGGAGGAAAAAAAATCAAATTTTTGTAAAAAACAGAAGCTATATAAGGTATCGCCGTTATATCCAAGGTCGCTATATCAGGATGAATTTGTATCGAAAATATGGTATGTTATCAAGGAACTCAGAGTTTGCGTCGTTATATCCGCATGGTCGTTATAACCGAGGTCGCTATAGGCGAATCTCACTGTGCCTATAGCTCGTGAACTCGTGGAAATCACCAATTTGTTCACTGAATCTCTCTTAAAACTCCCGCTTCTAAAATGAAAGCGATCACTAACAACAGCCTACCCCAAGTGACAGAATATTTGACTGCGTTTCGTCGTCCTTCTTTGTAGACAGCTCTGTACCAGATAGGTAATAAAAATGCTTACAATTCTCCTTGATTTCGTCATTAACCAATTTGACGACTTGCAGCTATGCCTGCATACAAACAAATGTAAAAAAAAGTTCCCGCCAAAAGTTCTAACCTCCACCAGACTGTGAAATCGTAATTCTTCTCTCCGAATATCCATCTTCACCTCAACGAAAGGCTTCTTAATTTTTTCTGATTGAAGTTTTTTTTTTCTGTTTGCTCCACCACCACGACTCCGCAATTCTTCATGTCATTGATGAATTTTTGTCGCACGTATTGAATTAAGGCAAACAAAAAAAAAAACAAAAAAAACAGAAAGAAAAAATTGTAACGATGTCATAACACAACATTCCATGGACATTGAGGTATAAACGTTAAATGTGTATAAAGCGCAAAGCCATTGTCAGCCGTGTGTCAGAGAATAGAGGGATAAGGGTATGACTTTTTGTTCGTCTCACTGGTATTCACAGTTCGGACGGTCGATTGGTAATTTAATTATTTTTTTTTTGTATACTCGTAGTCACTAGTCGGAGCAAATGCGGTGTGCATATGCACCAGCAAACAAGTTCCTCGATCGTTGACGCTCTGACTTTAGCTACACTTGGGATCGAATGTCACCGCTTCGAGGTGGTCCTGCCACCTCAAGTTAGGCGACGATCTTGCACCGATTGGTAACAAAATAGGCTTGTGGCTTTTCGACAAATTCGCAATCAAACAAGTGGAAAATTCACAATAAATTGTTAATTTGATGGGAATTTCCATTAAATGGACCTTTGAGTTGGGATGTGAGTGGCGTTGAATAAAAGTTTATGCAGTCTGCATTTGACTTTGTGTTTTTTTTGTATTCAGTGTCATCCTGAAATGTTGCGAATTGGTTGTGGAGTTTATTGGAACAACAATTTTGCGAAGAATGGCATGCGCCTTGAGTCTTAAACGCTGAGGTTAGATGGAAATTGCCCCATGTTAGCAACCACTTCTCACTTTTCGGCATTAACATTTTTTCAAACATTTCAGACCTTTTTCGAAAATGCAAGGCTTAGGTGTGAAATCAATCGAAGTGAGAGCTTTGCTTTTGTATTAGTGGCTTGCAAAGTTGACAAGTCAAAAATTGTACTATCGTTTCGGACTGCTCTATACACGAGTTATGATCAGGGTTGTCAGCAGGCCACTCAACGAAGCACACAGCGCAACATGTCCATCAACGTAAAAACATATCTGGTTGACATCACTCTTTCATATCAGCGCTTTGGGCCCAACATGCACAAAAGTGTTTCGCACGTCTGTGAGTAGTGAAGTTGTTAGGTGAGTATGTCCTTCATAATGTGATATTTACTTAAAATGTTGTTATAAAACGTTGCTTTAACTGCATTTAATATTTATTTTCTGTGAAGTAAGTTGGGCCACATTGATACATACGACCCCTGAGTAGTTTAATGCGCATCAATGTGCCCCACAAATCTTTTCTATGTAAAATACAGCGTAATATTTTTTTTTTTCAAATCAAAATGGTGCGAACGTACTAACGAATAACGGATAGAACTTACATCGATGAAGTTGCAGTGGCTTCTGCTATATCCTGACATGTATCAATGTACCCGGTGAGTGGGGCAGTTTGATACAAATTCCATTTTTTAATAAATAGGTCCAAATATTTTTTGAATGGATCTGAGAGTATATTCGTCTGAAAGACACTGAACACATAAAATATTTTACTTTGGTATTTCTGTCAATATGCTGATTTTTTTTTTTGAGATCCTGAGAAAATCGTATCAAGGTGCCCCAACTCCCCCTACCAGGAAATCCTTCTTGAGCTGAGAATCGGGTACATAGTTGCCAAGAATTTTCTATCTATGGCCAGACTTGGTAGTTAATCCGCTGACTGTAGCTTTTCATATACCGCCTTTAAATATATCCATGAGACTAACAATAGGAAAATTCACCTGCTGATTTGTTGCTGATTTAAGCCCACAGAAACACGTCGAAGGGCTTAAAATTTCACGATCTTGGCGCCCGATTGACCTTAGCTCTTCGCGAAGTTACGGTTCCTCGAATCTTCGCCCTTATCATCTTCATCATTTTATGCGATATATCGCACGCAGCAAAGTCCGGTCTTGTTGAAATAGCACGAATTTCCGGTCAAACAAACTCGGTTATCATGGCCAGGTACTGGTTTGCGTTGGCGGTTAGTGGCCGACCAGTAGTAGGCCCCTGATACACACAAAAATTGAGTTCCCGTTGCTCCAAAATCAATAATTTTGTTCGCTTACTGAAAATAGTGTTTTTTTTTTGTAAAAAATGGGAACCTTTTCCAACTGCTTCAGAGCGAGTGTGCGACACATCAGGTTAAAAAGTTTCAATTGTTGAACAATTCTACTTTTGTACAGAAGGAGATCCAAGTTTTTTTTGTAAAATTTGCCAACTTGTAGCAAGTTATAAATGGCACAGTAGGATATGTTCTATACCGCATCAATATTTTCGGTCGATTGCTATCAATGTTGCCGCTTGGAAAAAAATGGAAAAAATGGAAGAAAAATGTTACAAACTGAAAAAATTTTTAAATATTCTAATTTTACTTAAAAAAGCTCTTAATTGACGTACCTGTCCATTTTGTGTTTAACAAATAAAAAAAAATTACTGACCATCGAAGTAGATTTCAATTTCTATTTCACAAACTTTGTTTACCACGAGATGTAGAACATTGGGTCCTATGAATAAAATTGCTTTTACTCAAGAGAAATGTCAAAATTGTAGCATTTGCTACATTTCGTATGAATAAAAACCAATTTGAGTTAGTTCCGACTTTTGACATGTTCGAAGAGCAGCGGCACTGACCTTTTACTCAGATCGGTATGAATAAAACTTATCAGACAAAGCAAATGCTATGCAAATTCTGAGTCTGCTATTTAGTTGACTCAGACCTTTTGCTAAATATTTTGTACGCACAAATTTTTACATAAAACAATCTAAGGATTGTGAATATGTTTTGTTTATAAATAGTTAAATTAAGTTTTGTTCGTGGAGGAAAACAAAACAAAACATGCGATTTTGTTAACGTTCGTGCTAATAAAAAACAGTATTAACAAAGAAGAATTGGTGAAGATAATAACATCAAGCAATTGTTTCGTTTCACGATCACGTGTGAAAATGTGGACATTTTGGCTAGTACTTTTTTTAATGATAAGTTTGAGATGCAAGGTGGTGCTCTTTCAAATATCCAGAAAATTAAATCTTTCCTAAGGTATATAGAGATCTGGGCTTTTAGGTAAAAATTTCAAAATTCATGGCTTAACAAGTGAAAAATTTAAGGGGATTGGTTTGGTGTTCATCAGTCAACCGGTTCCTTAACTAATTGGTATATGTGTCAAAAAATAGTTCAGCAATCCGATGATTGGATACATTTTCCGACAAATGAGGAAGAAATCAAACATCACCAAGCGATTTGCCAAATAAAATAGGTATATGTATCCAGGTGCAATTAGAGCTATAGATTGCTTTTGATAATTTTCCCACAAAAATTTGAAAATAAATTCAAAATAAACAAACCACCGGACAGATGTCACTTGTCAAGTTTGACAGAATTTGCAAGCCAAGGACATGTACAGCGAAGTAAATGCTATGTTCGAATTTTCGAACTCACTTTAGCAAACTAGGTTTATTCATACCGATTCAAAGCATTTGCTTAGGGCTTTTACTTTGCTAAAACCTTTTACTCATTGTCAACGGCGACGCGGCGAGACAGGAAAATATTGTTGTATTTTTTCGTTCCCTCCCATTCCCAATTCCACTCGCACTTCTACAGAAATTGGTAGAAGTTTGTTCCAAAGAAAAAAGTGCTGCCAGTTCAATTTTTCAATATTTTTTAACGAGAAAAACAAAAAAAAGATTTTAATGGGACAGAGTGTAACAAAGCGAACAAAAAAGTAGCATTTTAACAAAATTATAAAATAATTAAAAAGTGTAACACTTTTGTTACAATTCTATCAGTGTGGCAACGCTGATTGCGATCAGCCACTGGGCAGCTATTCTTCTTTTATTATTTTTTTTTTTTCGAGTGGTAACCTCGAAAAGACGCTAGTTACGACATCATATTTAAGTACTTTCGAAGCCCGTTCAAAGGTCTTCGAAAGTACTTAAATTTTGATAACAAATTATTACAGAAACTAACACCTGACATTAGGATCCTTTATGGCCCCAACATTTATTTGTTTTTTATGCCGCCCAAGTGGGCACGACAGAAGTATGCCTTCCTGCTTCCTCCGCGTTTAATTATTTTGTGATAAAGACTACTAAAGTGCAGTTCAAAACAAAAGACTCGAAGAACAAACTGTGATTTGTTTGCTCACGAACATAATTTCCGCCAGTTTAATACACGCGCTATTCGGATGCGTGTACTGAGCTTGAGAAGAATAATTCAGTCTTAATTTGTGAGAGCAGTAATCATTTTTCCATATCAATATGGGACCGGGTGGTCTGCTGGCTACTGAAACTGCGTGAATGCGCGTATCATCTCAACACTCTTCTGGATCAATTCAAAATAACAAAAGCGCTCAAAGTACTGAAACTAATTAATTTTGGATATTTTTTCCCCTCAACTCAGTAATTGCATATCAATTTCGACCACGCATCCGATTTCTTTCCACTGACCGGGCTATTTCTGAACTCAACGCTGCCGATAGATTAATGATCACCGAATGAGAATTAATGATTCCAATTGAGCTGATTTTTTGTGGGAGCCAATTTCGATCTCTTCAAATACAATTAGCTACCATGGAAGTCAGGTATCCGTCAAGAAGTACTTCAGTTCAACAATTTACTGAAAGAAACGAAGTAAAGGGTTCACCGTCTACACCCGCAAAGTGACGCGAGAAATGTCAACGACAAGTCCCACACAAAACAACTTAATGTTTTATATTCCAATTGGAAAGGTGCTGACGCGCTGTCCACTTTGCTTTTACCACTAATGGCTGTTGCTGGGATAGTTAAAACTAAATTTAACGATCAATTGAATAAATTTGCCAGCATAAAATCGTTAATTTTTTCAGGCTGAACGACCGATCGTTACAACGCGTGTGGATGGGTGTGGAAATCGGTTTTCAGTCGTAACAGGAGTCTGTTCGGGGACGGTTTTACAACAACTTCATCTTAAAAGTTGTTACAGCGAAGATTGTCAATCGTTGGGCACTAGATGCGTGGCACACCCATCCAGATGGTTCTAACAGATATGTGGGCATTCATCACAGTGGAGATTGGTTGATTTCGACAAATGTTGATTTACATGACCCAAGCAAGCCTGTCGTTTTCTGGTAATAAAATTCCGGACCTGAATCGCGACATTAGTGGTTTCAAGAACGTAGGTTGTTTTGAGAATAGGGTGTGTCACTGACTCTCAACAGTCGGCTGTGGGAAAAACTGTCTCAGGCTGTGTCAAGTTGCCTTCGTAGCAACTAATTACTTCCCATATTTTGGGTGGTTGACCTAGTGACGACAGCTTTATTCAGTTGGGGGGAGTGGCTGCCATTGCAAGAAACGTATCACAGTTCATAGGGAAGCTGCTATGAGAAATTCAGGGCTAATAATATCGTTAGAATTGTCATTTCTCTGTGGTGTCATTCTCTTTGCCAATTTGTTTTTGGTTGGGATACAACTTCGACTAGGCTGCTGTTCTAAAATGCCAGACTCAGAACTATGAAATGGAGTAGTCACAGCTAGCTTGCTATGCCTTTCAACATTTAAGATTTCATGTCGAAAGTTGACATCCAATAATTACATATAAACAAAACCCAGGTAAACAAAGGAAAAGAGCAACTTTCTCCAATAACTTCAAGCTAAGCGCGAACTTTCAAAATATCGTTGTTTTATCTTATTTGCTGAACTTCAGCTCGAAGGTTTTTTTTTTTTTAACATTTCCGTGCGTCATAAATGACAGCCGGACCTGCATACATTTTCCTGGTTTGGAAAGGGTCATTCATTTTTACACAGCGATACATTTTTGGGGAACATTTTATTTCACTATAAAGTTTGGACTTTGCCATTAAGTGTGAAATACAATATCATTCAAATGGTCGCCTCAGGAAGATTAGCAGAGCATGCGATTCATTTGAAGTAATTTTTAACCACTTTTCGCACATTTCGGGGGGTATCTCGGCCAAAACTTGAGTAATGTTGGTTTTTAATGCGTCTAGAGTTCAGGGATTATTCGCTTAAGCACGGTCTTTTGCGTAGCCCCACAGGAAAAAATCTAACGGTGTCAAATGATCTTGGTTGCCAATTGGCGTCGCCAAAACATGAAACTACGCGACCAGGAAACTTCTCACGCAATAAAGCCATAATTGGTCGTGTTGTGTGGCTTGTTGCCCCGTCTTGTTGGAACCACATATCGTCCAAGTCATGATCTTCAATCGCCGGCCAAAAAATCAGTTATCAATCGATAAATTTGGATCAACAGCAACACTTGCACTTGCAGCAGCAATATTTTCGACTGAGCGTGCATTACGATGACGCACAAGCCAAACGACATCAGTAACGCTCCCACTCTCTTCAAATTTCTTCACAATGCTTGCATAGTCGGTCGATTATGACAATTATGATAATCATGCGTAATGCGCGAAAAGTGGCTGCGTTTGAAACACCACTTTTGTAGTAAGTTTTAATAATTTGTACGCGTTGTTCGATTGTTAAGCGATCCATTATCGTAAATGGCATACATTCAACTAATATTATGACAGCTGAGTTTGACAGGTGTCAAATGCCAGCGCTACCAACATGAAACCACGAAATGAATGACCCTGTAATAATTTTTTGTGGAATTTTCCTTCTGGTCAGAAAAAAACAATTAAATTAATTTTGCTTGGTTTGGGAGCAGTGGGCAATAGCAAACAGATCTAAGGGGTATCCTATTCAAGTGGCAAAAATTGCAAAACAAGAAAATATGGTTAGGGTAGCCGACTGATATTTTTCGTCGACATATTCAGGGAAGCAGCTCATATTATTTTACTAATTCGAAATCAAGCTGTCTTGTTCATCTACCACTATCTAGTTTTCTGTTAAATGCATAGCTTCCAAGCTTTTACTTATAAAGAAGACCCAAATAACATGTCGCGACCGGCGACCGGGCGTCCCAACCGCCGCCGCGCAGCAGAATGCGCACTGCTCGCCACGGACTGTGTTATTTTTTGTTGAAAATCCATATATTTCTCTGCAAGAATGACACTTTCAAGTGAATTTCAAACGACGGTTACCCCAAAATGCCCTTTTTGCCCATGCTGACTTTAAAAAACAACAAAATATATTTTTTTTGTTCTGAGGGATAAAAAAATGCACTTGTTGCCCTTTTAGCTAATTTTAAAAGGAAAAATGCCCACGAAATGGATAATTCCTCAAGATCTTGTATCACTGTTTTCAAGAATATTCATTGTTTCCATAAAGACTCAAAAAATACAAAAGCATATTTGTAAATGAAAATATTATTTTTTATGTATATTTTAAAACTTTGTTTCGTTACTAAACATAAACTTGAAGAGTATCTGCAACTATTTCCCGGCAGAATGGACTTTTATTATTTTCTTCTCCATCAGCCACTGCTTGAGCCAGCAGTTTAATGTTGCACTCAGAGCAAACTTTTACTGGCAAATGACGCATAAAATCTCATTCGCTTCTGGTACTGGAATAAATTATGACTTCAATAGCTGCTGAATTGCACCAACTGATCAAAATACAGTTTTCGGGTCTTTTTCCATTATCAGGAAAGGAAAATATATCAGAAATATCTTTTCTGGCATCTTTTCCAAACATGTTCTCTCTCTGTAGCGTTTTTTCCATTTTCAGAAACGGAAAAAACGCCGGAAAACTTTTTGGAAAAAAGAACTGAGATTTCGGACAGATAGCCAGAAAATTCTGGCTTTTCTTCCTAGGAAAAAAGGACAGACTTGTATAAAATTTTCAAAAAAAAAATTTTTATTTCCTCTGGCGTAATTTCCGCGAGCCCGTCAGGAGGCTTTCAAACAGAAGCCCAACTAGAATCGTTCTGAGAGCGCCGTTTATACGCAGCTTGACTAGTTCCTTTCTGTGACTGTGACCAGCACAGTCCTGTCCTCTTTCATTTCTATCGACTTGAGTCGGGATCTGTATGCGAGGATACAGCGGCGTCATTTTCAAAACCTCAAAATAAATAACAAACCTTAATTTAATCCTTCTATGACCAGCACTCCTCTGGCATGCGGTACCTAAACCATAAATAACTAAACCTTCTTAGATCATAAAGCATTAAAATGCAAAAGAAAACCTTATTCGAAATGTCTTGCATGGCATTGGCGTGGGCGGCATTAGACCGGCACTGTGCCCACCACTGCGCACACAGTTTCCATATATACTACAAACCAAGTGCAGCCCATTATCGCATTACCACAATCGACGATATAAAACAAATGACAAATGACATCCCAATTGACATTTTGTAGTGTGTAGGCCCCGCAATTCAATTATCATCGTTCATTGTCGTTGCCCCTCGACATGGTATGGGTATACATACGAATCGCATTTTGCCGACCACTTCTTGGTGGTGTCCTGTCCACTATCGCCATTTGGAAGATATTTCGAATTTCGATCCTTTGCCTTAATTGACTTGTATATTGGAACAACGCGCATTGGACGCTCGATATGATTGATGGTCAGTCGGCACTGTTTATATCAATACATTCCCCACATTCGATCTTTTGGGTTGTGCACGGCATAGAGTGTGGCTCGTCAACGACCAACTCGAGTTGCACGTCCGGACCGTTCGCAGCGTGTCGATTGTGGTAGTAGGACTGTGAAATTGAAACATTTTCTTGAATTGGCCATTTGTCATGGTTTAAGATTTGGACGGCCGTGCCGATTGATTGATTACTTTCATCTCGGTAGTTTTATAGCGAAAGGTATGTGTCAACGTACTCACACACTGATGTAACCATGTGAAGGGTATGTCGGTAAGTTTTATCAAGTTGACAGTTGTGGTATGGACAGTCGAAATGATGGTTAATTAATAGAGCGTAGGTATATGCGAAGGTTATTTTTATTTTTGGGAATGTTTGGATTTTTGACAGCGTTTCCAAGAGACGAGATTATCTGAGTGTCCCCTCAATTTTACACTGAAATGGGAGGCCAACAGCTCTCGGATAGTTGCCGGACTTTCGCGAGAGGTGTCACAGTGGAATCAATCTTGAGAGGGATCTATCCAGAACTCAAGTGAAAGTGAGAAAATTGGCAGTCTGTTGTTCCGTTTGAGAAAAGATTAAATTGGTAACTGCCTTCTGATATAGATAGAAGCTTGAAAAGACGTCTTAGTTTTATTTGCTTCTAAAAAAACCCCATCTGTATTTGAAAATGTACATTAAACTGATTATTTGTTGCCCAAATATCGATATGACAGGCTTCCAAACAGCTTGAAATCCCAAGCACATCCTCAAAGTATACCTATGGAAATCGCAGATTTCGTCCTTTTCTTCTTCAAAAAATTGTACGGCTAACTCCAGAGACATCTTTATATAAATATAACAAAACTTTACTTCACGTTTACAATATTTACCTCGTCCAAATCATTAATATTAGCTTCAGTTTTAGAAAAATGTTAAGCTACTTGAAATAAATTAAAAAACCTTATATTAAGCTAACTAAATAATTTGTAAATGCATTTTTCTTTAAAATTATTATTTAACACTTCATTTATATAAAAAGAATAAAAAATTCAGTAGGCACATTTACTACGTAATATTAATCTACATAAATATTCAGCTTTGCTTAACAAAAGGGATAAAACAAAGAAAGCAAAACAGAACTCCATATATCTAGATTTAATAGAACGATAAATGTACCGCTGGTTCAAACACTGAAAACACTTGATTGTCAAAAGAATGATTGTTTATTATTTGTTAAATACCATTCCTAAGTTTTTCGCCGTCTTAACATATTTTAGTGCCCACCACCGTCGAGTGTGATTGCTGGAAAGAATGAGGGATTTACAGGCTTTTTGTTAATAATGAGACTCTTGCACTTAGTTCGGTTTAAATAGAGTCCATTACAATTTTTCCTAAGTCCTCATTTATATTATAAAAACAATCTTCAATTAGTCCAAGACGGCTTTGCTGCATTGGGAAATCATCTGGATACATTCGAATAGAAGTTTTGTATACAGTTTGAGGAACTCCATTTGTAAAAGGGGATCAAGAATTGAGCCTCGTGGAATGCCTCTAGAGGTAGGAAGGAAATTGGAAAGAGTTTCATTCACCATAACAGTTTGCTTTCATCGATTTTGAATTCATCAATTTTCTGGCGTAATCCTCAACACTCAACAACTATGTAAACCTCAACAGCATTTTACACAGACTTACATGGTATTTGTTTTTCGATTCTGCTACATTTTCCGAGTAAATTTGTGTTCATTGAATCAGTAAAATTGCAACTGAGAGACAACTCACTCCTAGTGAAATTTAGCTCAAGATTGGTTCATTAAACTCCAGTTCGCTACTCAACCCCTTTGTTTTAAATCTAGCTCAAAATTGGTCCATTAAACTCCAGTTCGCTACTCAACTCTTTTGTTTTACATTACCAATAAACTTGCAAAATTGTTTAAAAAATTTTCTTCCAAATTTAGCTACAACTATCTGTCGTCGACAAACTATATTGGAACTATTACAATGTGTAGCTAAAATCCATCTCCGAAGAGAGCAGCTAAATTGTTGCAAACAGAATCTGAAACTTTTTACCACATCTCAGCTCTGTCTGTGCGGTTAATAGAAACAATCATCAACGTGGTTTCTCCATGTGTATATACCGTTCTCATCTAGTCGCACTCATGTAGATATGGGACTGGTATGGTAAACAAATCCACTTACACCCAGTTCGTTCCATTAACTTCAACATTTGCTAATTATTTTTTATCCGCACACTCTGTTGTTATTGCTGGGCAGAGCGCTGTTTGCGGATTAAATGACGTGTGCAAAACACTTGGGCGCGGGATGTTGACTCTGGTTGCACGGAGGGCTTCGAATTTCCCGTTAAATACCAATTTATCACGGTTTGTATATGGTTATGTATAAGAACAGCTTATTAGATACATTGTCGTCCTCGGTGAGTTTAGATCATCGATGGTTAATCGCAGTCTCCTTTCGGTTTGTTTGTGCGGTCTTCAATGTTTCCAGATCGAATAACTCAATTAAAAAAATCCACCGATTGTTGGGGATCTACGACTGCATATATGCGTCAGCAAGTGATGCAATTGTGGATGGTGGGGTTTCAAAACCATTTAAAGCAGATTGTATTGCAATTGTTAACAAAATCGATAAATAAGTTACTAATTCAGAGCGATCGATGTTGTGTTGCGGTGTCGCGTTGTTGCTGAATTCTACCTTCGTATATATCGTCGTTGGTTGGTAGTCGCAATTGCAGATCGGCTTGGAGTGGGTTTATATGAGGTGAGCGTTTATGTTCTCTAAGGAGGCAGCTAATTTGTAGTGTGACTTTCGATAGCTACGCTTGACTTGGATTTCGTAATGTGATGGCGATGAGTTGAGTGATTAATTGAGAATCGATTGCGATTACTCAATACCATTTGATTGCTTGTTCTGTTTTTTTTTTTTTTCAAATGAGTTGCAGAATGGGCATTAAAATTGATGAAAGAGGAAAAAGTACGACCCATTGAGTAGGTTGATTAGTTTGTTGAGAAGACTGTCAGGAATGACCTGTTGTTTCAGAGAGGACAAGGATATAACACTCAGAAAACAAAATTTGAATGCCAAGAATTTATCGTAATTCACGCAAAATGTAATTTTGGTAGAAAATACAGATTTTTAATTAAAAAGCTTACGTTTTTTGGGGTTATGTATGGAAATGGCCGCCATGGCTTTGTTGGCGAGCACGTACTCTTTTATTGAAATTTTCTATGACCGTTTCGCATAAATATGGCTGAATTTCATTAATACACCCCCCAATTTTCTCTTTTAATGCGTTGGTGGTCGTGGCCTTGTTTGCATAGACCTTTGATTTCAAGAAACTCAAAAGAAAAAAGTCCAATGGCGTTAAATCGGAAAGATCAGGATGGCCAATTTTGATCGCAAAAACGGCCGATTACGCGATTAGGAAATGACTCATGCAGTAATTGAATTGTTTCTCTGGCTGTATGGCATGTGGCACCGTCTTGTTGAAACCATGTGTTGGTCACATCCATATCTTGTAATTTAGGCACTAAAAACTGGGTCCTCATGTCACGATAACGAACACCATTAATTGTTACTGCCAGACCAGCCGCTTTCCGTTGGCATCACTAAACTGTTAAATCGCGCAAAATTTAAATTTTGCGTGAATTATGGGACACCCCTTATATGTTACACTGTCAACCATTTTCGTTGGTTAAAATTAACCCAAATATAAGAGTTTTTCATTTAAGAACTCAAGTGGTGGCAATGACTGAGGAAATATCTATGGGGAGTAGGTTATTCTTATGCTAAATGACTTGATTCTTGAAATTAAAAAAAAAAACGATTTCTTGGTTTTTGTAAAGTGTTTGAACGAACGAACTTTCTCGTTGCTCAAAAGTTTGGCTGGTTGTTTTCTGTTTTTTTTAGATATATTGGTAAAGACCTGAGAAGTAATAAGATAAAAGAAATAATTCTATTTTCTGAATAATATTAAATAAAATACCTTTTTATGTAAGTTCAAGCCAGTGATGAGAACGAAGGTTGATTGAGGAATATTTTTTGCAAAAAAGAATAATTTTTTGTGAATTGTTTTTTATAATCAATTCATACATTTTTATTCACAATTTTGCGTCATGGTTATTTTCCAATTCTCTACTTCACTTACGCACCGAACGCTAACCTTGGATTACAAGATAAAAAAAATGTTTAATTGCCTATCGATAGACAAAAATTCTGTTGTAGGCTCGTTACACATCCTTTGTAAAATATGCAATTTTTATCTGTTTTTTTTTTTCAAGAAGGTAACATTTTTGTGAAAATGCGTATTATTTTCGGTTTTAAAAACTTCACTCCGGGTTGGCATCACTCTCAATAGTAAGCAATTATAAGCACCTACTGTATTATTTGTAAGCTCTTACACGTTACAAGAATTTTTAGTACAAGGACTAGCGTAGTAGGAGTTTCTGGCTTCTGATCAGTTAGGTTATGTTTTGATTTTTGACTGGAATAGATTAGTGACGCTGGTTTAAGGTATATAGGATTGGTAGTACGGTTCGTGATGGACCGAAATGTTTACATAAGAATTTAGATATTTGTTTTTGAATTTGCATTTGCAGTTATAAACTAAATATCTCGATGGACGTGTGCGGGAGTGCAAATGAAGTCGGAGTTTTTGATTGTTGGAATTATTTTAAGGCGCATATTCAATATGGTAGGCGCAGTGGCTTAATGGTTAGTGTGTTGGACTACTAAGCGAGGGGTCCCAGGTTCAAATCCCGAAAAAACCCACATACCAACTAATGGTTTTTTCCACTGCGCCACCTCTCGCGAACGTCTGACAAACATCCGAGAGTATAACTGTCATCTCATCTCATCTCAATTAGCCGTTTGGACCCGGCAGCATTCAACCATGTCCAGTTATATTGCCTTGCAACTCATGTTCATCAATTTATAGCTCTGCTGAACATTTGCAAAG
The DNA here is from genome assembly GCA_951230905.1 of Cheilosia variabilis. Lineage (NCBI taxonomy): Eukaryota > Metazoa > Arthropoda > Insecta > Diptera > Syrphidae > Cheilosia > Cheilosia variabilis. Next base: position 40,230,048 of record OX579677.1, on the reverse strand, counting down.
AAATAGTTTTGTTTATAAGCCCATAACTTCTCTTGAGATATTAGAAGTTATTGGCACTTTAAACAAGTCCAACTCGTGTGGACCAGATGATATCTCGAATCTGTTTTTAAAAAGAGTTGCTTGTTTCCTTGTGGATGTCTTGTCATATATTTTTAATCGTTCTATTTTTGAGGGGGTCTTTCCAGAAGCGCTAAAATGTTCTGATATTGTACCATTGTTTAAAAAAGGTTCTGCAACAGAAATGTGTAACTACAGGCCCATATCACTTCTTTCTGTTTTCAGTAAAGTCTTCGAAAAACTTGTAAAAAAAAGAATAGTACATTTTCTAAACAAAACAGAGTTTTTTAACCCAAATCAATTTGGATTTCAGAAAGGTTGATCGACGGAAGATGCGCTGTTACAGTTTTGTGCTCAAATAATGGCAAATCTCGATGGAAAAAAATGTACGGCTGGTTTATTTATTGACATTACCAAAGCTTTTGATATGGTTAATCATGATATTTTGTTAAGAAAATTGGAAAAAGCTGGATTTCGTGGTTTCGTACTAGATTGGTTTAGATCATACCTTAAGAATAGGTCGCAAGGAGTGAAGATAGATGAGATTAGGAGCTCTGTTTTGGGACCAATTTTGTTTCTAATTTATATAAATTCACTTCTGGAACTTGATTTTAAAGGTGCACCTACTGCTTTTGCGGATGATATAGGTTTTTCTTATGGTTTGAACAGTCCCTTGGATCTAGTTTCTGACATCAATTGGGACCTAAACTTACTGAGAAACTGGTTTGCCGAACACAATTTGATTATCAGCTCTAAAACCAAAATAATGTTTTTCAATCTGTCATCCGTCAACAAATTGGGTGCGAATGTTTTTTATCACTCACCTGAGTGCCAAAAATACAAATTTTCTAATTGTAATTGTACGCATTCTTCCTCATTTTGTGATAGTTTAAGTTGCAGTGACAATTGTTTTTTAATTGAAGCAGTTAATGAATATAAATATTTGGGGCTTACAATTGATTATAAAATGAGCTTTTCGAATCATGTAGAAATTCCGAAGAAGTATTTTCGTTGCACACTTAGACATTTTTTCTATTTGCGAAATATCTGTTCAGCAATGCTCTTAAAAACAATTTATTACGGAATATTCCATTCTAAACTGCAATATGGAATTGTTTGTTGGTGAGGTGTTTATTTGAATAAAATCCAACCATTGTTGATCCTGCAGAAATATATTCTACGGAAAATATGCCGGAAACCTAGAAGACATCCGAGTTTTCCTTTGTTCTGCGATCTGAAAATTCTTCCAGTCCGACATTTGTACTGTTTTAAAGTGTTGAAGACTTTTTTTATGAAGTCTGGAAATCGCAATTATCGATTAATTTCTAATTATAATTTACGTGTAAACTTTTCGGATATGGTATCTGTACCAAACTTTCGTACTACTGCATATCGTAATTTTTATTCAGTTTCATCATGTCGTTTATTTAATAAGCTTCCTTACTGTATCAGAACTGCATCAATGTCTGGAATGTTTTTAAAACGTGTTAAACATTGGCTTCTTAATTTGAATTATGGTGATTTAGAATCCATTCTTTCTAATATTCTGGTTTAATCGTCATATTATGCTTAAGTAAATTAAATTTGAATGAGTAAATTATTTATTCTTGAAACAACTTAAATTATTCAGTCTCTTTTCTATTCTAATACATTTTTGTGAAATACAATTTTTTGATAATGCAAATTGCTTTTTTTAGGGGCACCCCACCCAAAACTAATATTGAATTTTGTATAAGCCCATTGAAGTGGCATTCAACACTATTTTTAATACTTAGTATATAAAAATACAGAATGTCGCTAATATTTCTTATATTCAAAACTTATAGCAATAATGTAATTTTATGTTCTAAGTATAATGAATTTGTAATGAACTTATAAGAAATAAAATTATCTATCTATCTATCTAAAATTATCTATTTATCTATCTATCTATCTATCTATCTATATGGTGAGATGGTTAGGATGAAAGGACGCTAAAACTACGGTTGTGGACAGCTGCTCCACTCTACCGCTCAAGTCAATAAGACTCTTTCGGATCTTGATGATCATTTCGATCATTTTTTTTTTCAGAGGACTAAACACTTCAATCTGGTTAGGCTTCTAGTTTCAAGTCACATTGATAGAAAGTTGACTGATAACCTTGCAAACTAGTTTTAGAGAAGGTTTAAGGGTTCCTTAAACATACACTTACTTTGCCAACTTTGGTTTGGGTTTCTTATCAACACAGCTATCGATGGTATAATTCCGCTGGATGTAGAAAACCAAAATATCACATGCCCAGATGTCTGTAAGAAATCCGGAATTTTTCTTGCTCGGTATTTGAGTGAGTGGTGTCAATCTTAGCACTCCCTTATATAGGTATACGCCTTTACTGGTCGCTGAACTGTGCGCCTGGTCTTTATTTTATAGGCCATTTAACTATTTTTTTTTATACTTAACTATCTTCTGTTCTGAACCTTAGACGTTTCACACATCTCCAGTGGGTAGCGTAACAGATATCTAGAGTAAGGTATTTTTTTTATTTATCTATTTTTTTTATATATCAATTTTATTCTTTCTAATTCCAAAAATAAGTCCCCTATTTTCCAGATTTTCAACATATTTTAATACCTAATCATGCAGTAAATTATTTGTGTTCTCTGCATGTTACTTGTTATTTTACAACTTTTACCAAAATTTCATACTCCGATTTGTTAGTAAATGCTTCTGAGAAGGTTACATATGTCAAGGTTCGATGAAATACGTTCCTCGCGACATACATCAACTCGTTCTTGTTACCCATACCAGCAACAACAGCATAGTCTGGAATCGCTCCCAGCTCTGCGTGTTTCCATTCGTATTCGTCATCGTCTCCGATTAAGACCTGACAGAGCGACGACTTCATGTCGTATCCCTCATACACCGCCGATGCAATGCCAATCGCAGGCTTGACTTGACCAGGAACAAATGAAGTGGGCCCCAATAAGCGAGCGACGAACATTTCATTATTGTCGAATGCCTTCCCACCTCGGACACTGTTTGGGGGTATATTGGCAGATTCGGAGTCAACCCAACGGTTGCTGTCATAACAGGTTAAGTAATCTCTATTACTAATGAATTCGTTTCTTTCAATCACTTGATTGGAGGACAAAAATATCGATGCAATTCGATAGTTTTGTCCGCGTGTTCTTCCAATAAAAATCGGTTCGCCGTTCCATGCCGTTCCTGCGCGTACAATATTTTTTAACACCTCACTGCTCCATTCACACTTTTCTTCAGCCACAAGAACCTCGTACTCAGACTTTCGTACTGTCGTGGATAAATAGTAGATGATGGCGCCTTTGCTGTTAACTTCGGCAGGAAGTTCCAAGTTGTAGTGCTTTGCGCGTCCAACATAAGTAGTGTAACTTGTTGGATTCCATCTGACTGCTTTTTCAGGTATTGGATCACCAGATTTTGAAGCTATCCATTTATAGCCTGAAACCATCGGATGAAAGGGTTTACTTTGGAGAGTTAGTCATTAAAAATGTTAACAATTTATATAAACTAAAGTCATACATGGTATATGGTAATGGGGCAAGAACATGCCGCTGCCTTCTTATTTGTGCCCCAGCTGCCTCATGGCTAGACCCTGGACTGGACGTATAAGTTGAGTCGCGAAGGCTTCAGCCACTGATCCTAATATGATGAAAAAAATTGACTACAGCACCGTCAAAGGCCAAATAGCATTTTAATTTAGTAAAGTTGTGAAACTTTGAGGAAGCTCGCCTTTAAGGGGCTTAATAGGGTGACCAAATTCCAAAACGAGAAAAGGAGAACTTTAAAAAAATTTATGAGGAACAATTCTTACAATACAGGGACAAAACTTTAACAAATAGCAAAAAAAAAGGTTTTAGTTTCAGCTAAAAAAATGTAGGTATTTTCAAATATTTTACGTATTTAAAACTTCGGAAGTGAAAAAAGTTGATAGAGAAGAAAAAAAGGAAAATTGAAAGCAGTTTTTTTGTTTAGTGGAAAGATGTATGAAAAAGTGGGACTTTTGTTGCTTAGATTTTGAGGGAAAAAAAACCGTTTTTAGAACCTAAAAGAGGGTCTTTCGTTGTTTCTCAAAATAACCCCTCTACGCCCTTTTTGTGGGGTCAAATAGCAAGGGCAGACGCTTCTTTTAAGGCCACTTACATTACAATAAATGCAGGCGCAGTGGCTTAGTGGTTAGTGTGTTGGACTACTAAGCGAGGGGTCCGAGGTTCGAACCCCGAAAAAACCCAAAATTCCAACTTATGGTTTTTTTCCGCTGCGCCACCTCTCGCGAACGTCCGACAAACATCCGAGAGTATAACTGTCGTGAAGGAGCTTCTCAATTAGCCGTTTGGACACGGCATAAAATTGTAGATCCCTTCCATTCGTCCCAAAAATGAAAAACTCACACGAAACGAATTGTTGTGAGAAGATAGGCCTAGGGTCCCTACAGACCTGTTGCGCCAACTATTTATTTTTTATTTACATTACAATTAATGACCGCAACCTTAGGCGTAGATGGAGAATTATTTGGACTCGTGTTTTAGGGAATTTTGAGTTTGTTTAAAAACATGGGAACAAATATTTTTAAATAACGCACAAATTGAATTTGACTTTCTATTTTCCTTTTTTCTTTCATATCCAAATAACTTTGATTCAAGTTCGTGGGGAGCTCCCCTTTTCGTTGGAAATTTAAGTCATTTCAAAAGCACATGAAATGGGAGAATGAGAATTTTCCCTATTTTTGAACGACATGTGGCAAACAAAATTGACACCGATAACGATAGAACATAGAATGTGGAAATTTAGTGTATATTTTTGAAAAAAAAAAAACTAAAAAATAAACCAATTTGAGGGAAATTTCTTATTTTATGAAATAAGGTTCATTTCCAGATCCAAATGCCGATGCTGGGCGTTTGCTTCCTGTACGTAGGTACTATCAGATTAGATGACCGGAAACGTCGATTGCATTTGTTAGTTTCAAACCCACTAGGGAGTATTTCTCTCTCTCTATTTTGAATAACAAATCATCACACAAATTATGTGGGTATATGTAGATAATCAATTTGATCAACTTTCTCTATAGTTTACTGTCCTTTCATTATTCGCTAATAGTTTGCTTTGAAATGATTTCCTATGGAGGGTAGAGGGCCGCGTACGCATACTAGTGCTTAGCTCAACTCCAAACATCATTTCACTCTATTCAGAGCGTGAGTAATACAGTCATTAATAATATTCAATCTAATAAAAAATAATAAGCAAATTCTTACCATTCGAATTGTGAAGCTCGCCAATTAAAATAACGATTAAAAACACTGCACTAATTGAACGGAACATCTCGAGCTTTGTAAATTGCTTAGCAAATTCGAGTAGAAGCTTGTTCTACTGACTGAACTACATTCCACTTCAGCGTCTTCTTATATAGCGTTATCTCTAATTATTCTATTGAAGCGGCAAAAGTGAGATCTACAGATGATAATAACATGAGTGAGCTATACAATTTTCGAATTTTCTTATCTCGAATGTTACTTATTTTTTTTAGAGCGCCAGAACTTTTATGTTTTTAAATAAACAGTCTTGTATTGCATTTTGAGTTTGAAGGCTATATTGATTTTGGAACGGTTGAAACCTTTTGCTGAGCGTCAACCTCGATTTTTTGCTTTCGTGATTGAAGTTTTATTCGGGTTGATGACTGTTTTCAAAGTATGTACTCGTATTAACCGATGTAATGCTAATGCACCATTTCAACAAACGAATCTGTGGAAGCGAAATGCGAGAAATACGACTTGTTTCCACCAACAACAAAAAATGCATCGCAAGTGGTGCAGGGACATAAGTCCACGAAGTGGGATATTAGTTCAAAATGTTGTTATGGACTTATCGAAGTGGGACATTAGTCCATTAAAAACATTTATGGAACTATGTCCCTTCTAACATGTTTTAATTTAAAAAAAAATGCTGTATCTGTTGCTTAAGCTAATCGAAATTAATAGCAGAGCTGCCATGCTGGACTCTTAAGCATCCAGCGGCGCCCAGTGCAGTTTGACCGATGGTCCATTTAAGCTTGGACTGCTTAGTGAATTTTTACATATTGAATAACCGTACAAATTGTTTAAAATGAAAAGCAAAATATTATTTTGGGTGATTTTTTATTATCACAAATTTTCTAAAACCAAACAATAAGTTGTTTGTGAAAATAAATTCTTTTTTAGCTGCAGAAAATTTGAGAAAATTAAAGTAAAAAATTCGCGCGAATTATTTACTTTTATTTTCTCGAATTTTCTGAAAAAAATATGCCTATTTCAATAATATAATGCCTAAAATATTTTTTTTTGTAAAGTTCAACAATAAATCAAAAATTAAACACAAATATAAAAAAAATAAACAAAAATATTTGTATTTATACAACAAACAACTTTCAAATTTGTTTCCAATTTCATTCCACTTACTGGAAGTGGCAGCTCGAATTATTTTTAAGGAATGATAAAGTGTTCGAAAAATGGACAGAGTTTGAATGTGGAAACACAATCTTCAAGACCGTTACATATCATTTTTTTTTGGCCAAGATTTTTTAAAAATGTTTGAAAAAAAACTGGCATAGTTTTTATATCTGCACTTTTAAGCTCCTTTATGGTGTATTATTTCTGAGTTTTAAGATTTTTTTGGACGGTAGGCAAAAGGTTTGCAAATACCATCCATCGTGACTCTGTTCATGACGAACCTTTACATTTAATATACTACAGGATGGGAAGACGCGTTTACGGCAAGTGTAGTTTTAGATTAGTTGATGCAGCTTTGGTACGTATAACAGTTTTTTTTTCTTTCTTTTAATTTTTCTTCCTTTTAGCCCATCCTCAGTCGGATTGATTCATGTCAATTTTTCAGTTTTCCTTCTTTTGTTTCTAAGACTTTGCACGAAGCAAAAAGTGAGTTCAGCTAATACCCACTATCAGCGTTACTTTCAGTGCCTTTTACTGCTTTTTTAACGCACCCCGCCTTTTTTTCGCTTTCCTTGAATGCAGCCTTTTTCAACCTTGAATTGAAGTAAATAATATCCTTGTCGCATTTACACGATTTGCTTGTTGATTCGTGTTTATTATTCTATTCTGCTTTCTGCCTATCCTATTCCTAGTATACCAGTTGAGTTTCTGTGATGTCCCTATATCATTTTTCTTGAAATTTAATATGTTCTGCTTGTTTGCCTTTTTTCTAATTGAAGTATTCACTCAATCTGTATAAATGTATGTACCTATTATTTTTTAAGTCTTGATAAAGTATTTATTTTTATTTATTTTTTATTTTACTGTGCAATCGCGATACGACTGAATATGAATAAACTTTTATTGTTGTTATTGGTTTACTCTTTTTTTATCTACTTTGGAGCTGTTTAAAATTTTGGTACCAAAGTGGTCAAAATTAACACTGACAATTTCAAAAATGGTGCTCAAACGCCAGAACGATTTGGCAATGCTGCCCAGTATGCACCAAACAGCTAGCCCATAAAAAAAGCCCTGTTTTATTGAACCCTGTGCCTTTAACACAAAACAACAAGTCAGAAAGTCAACAGGTACTTGTGGAATTATAGAAGTCTGACAAGTAACACATAAAACTGTAACACAAGAAAAATTATAACAATTGTTAAACACGAAAATGTCCCTCGATTTGTTGGATCAGTTCAACAAGTCGGAGAATTTGCGAAGAAAACAAGATGAAACCTAAATTTATGGGAGAGACTTTCAGTAAGGCAATCAACAACTTGTACTGTCCCACGAAATTTTTCAACGAACAAATTGGAATCTATTTCGAAATTTATTCTTTCTTTTAATTTTTTTTTATTTCGTATATACTCTCACTGTAACTGTCTGACTAAGAATCAACAAGAAAAACATTTTTAATGGCAAATTGTTAGGTATTCACAAAATAAATTTTAAATTACCTTCCTGTATTACCACTTAGCGAACACTATTGCAAATGTTTAATTGTAACAAGTCGGTCACCGTCGGTTAGAATTAATCAACTTTTTAACAAATGCGTTCTCTTTTCTTTAAGCACTTGTTGTTTCCAGTTACAGAAACAGTAGATTTATCAAATTTCCCACTTGTTAAAAAGTTACCAAACCAAGATAAAATTTACCAAAAATCTGGAGACGTTGATAAAAAACAAAGAGAAAAAATAGCATACATATAATAGTCTTGAGCAAATGTGAAAATGCCTTATCACTATCCCAAGTATTTTCTCTGATTTAGGAACATAATATAAAAAAAAAACGTCCTGACAGTGTAAAAACGTCCATTTGCTTAGTCTTCAGGGAAACTAAAAGAAAACATAAGTCTTTTAAAGTATTCAATTTGGTACATTAGGTTTGTAGGAACTTAGTCAGTCTTTAAGTAGTTAAACAACAGCTACTTTCTTAAAGAAAATAAGACTTAACTTACAATAGTAATATCTACTTTGAATACTTTTGCTGACCAAAAGCACGATTTTCAAAACTCAAATTACTTTATTTGATTTTTAAAATTGCTTGTTTAAAAACAAACATTTATATAACATAAAAGTAAGGAACGCAGTAGAAACTTTGGCAGTCTAGCAATTGAACAAGGTGAACAACGTTGTGCACAAAATTAACAGCTGGTCGGAGGCATGTGATCATCTATCATTTCCGACCATTTTTTCTTATAACAAACCTTTAACAAATTAGAGTTTTATGCCTGCAAATAAATAATATGGTCAACTCACATATCCATATCTAAATGTAGTTATAAACAGAAAATACTTCGAAGTTCACCATCTGTCAAAAGAAGAAAATGAGTGCATTCAGTAATTTTTTGAACAAAATAGGCTTACCTGGGTCAAAGACAATGGAATACAGAGATGGATATCTTTCCAGTGGAAAGGCGGCTGCCTACAAGCTGTTTTCCCGATAAATTCATGAAGTCACGCATACATTCTCATTTCTATACTAGTATAAGTGAGTTCATGAATTCACCCGGAAGATGGCGGAAAGTTGGTGAATTCACCACCGAAATTCATAAAATTTTCAAATATCCTGGAAAACTGGTTTGGGCATGTTCACTATGAAAATTTGAATTTTGACGGTTGACAGTTAATTTGCTTGCAATGAATATTATAATTTATATGTTTCTAACACTTTGACACTGCTTTTTATCAAAAATGGTTTATTCATTCATCTCTGCCTGGGTGGTGCTGACGCATATGCAAATGCATGCTTTCACTCAAATAGAGTGAGGCAGCATTTAAATGAATTGATATCGAGTTCGTATTTTTGGTGCTCCTGCTCAAAAAGTTACCAAAACCAGACAAAAATTACCAAATTACCAAAACTCAAAAAGCAAAAAACAAGTAAAAGTGTTATAATCGGCCTGGCCGATGCTTTGATACCCTCCACTGCATACAAGTCATGCTAAGTTTTAGGCATGTGAGGTAGTACGTAATTACATTGAACAACAGACAGATAGACACATGGGCCTAATATTTTTTAATATTTTGTATGGGAGGTACCAGAACTACTTGACCGACATAGCCCACTTTTAATACCAATTTAACGACGATAAAAAGAAGTCTTTTCACCAAATTTCATTCGCCTATCGCCTATGTCAATTCCTTTTGGCGCTGTCGTGCTTTCAGACAGACAGACAGACAGACAGACAGACGGACTTGGCTAAATCGATTCAGAATGTTATCCTGATTCAGAATATATATACTTTATGAGGTCTCCGGTGACTCCTTCTTGGCGTTACAAATGTAATTAAAAAAGTGAATATCTATACCTTCCTGCGGAGGGTATACAAATTACCAAAGTAGCAACCGTGGTTGGTACGTGTTTCATAAATTTTCAACAGTTGTTGTATTGGGTTATAGGCCCTTGGTTTCTACAAAGTAAAGTAGACGAATGGTCAATAAAACGTAGTTCAGAGTGACATTTGTGACAAAGTGGTATTAAGAGGTATATTGCTTGCGTGCTGAAAATGAATAGCGCTTCAAAACTGTTTACTAGCAATTTCATGAACACACCAAAAGAAAGGTTACAACTGGAACCTTCACTTCTACTTGGGATAAAATGCCGATCTCGAAAGTGTCAATTTGAGTATAGTCGTTGTAATTGCGTGCTGCAGCTCTTATATTTGATTCTGCTTTGCCGCACCCACAATCAGAATGTAATGGAAATCATTCATTGTAACTTCAACTGCCTACCCTAAACTGCCAATGTCTTAGAACTAAGGATTCCTCCGCAAATTGATAAGTTGTCCTTTCCGCCTCACAAATAGGTAGAGTTTTTGAAAACTATTTCCATTACTAAACAGAGAAACACAGCTCAAATACAACATCCAGACAATAGTTACATTTACTTGAAAAGGGAATAGAAAATCGTGTTCGTGCCTTTTCTTCCATCCATTCTGCGGTTTACACTGATCGAGTTGTCAGAAGTGGTTTATCGTATAGCAAATCAAGCAATAACTGCTCGTTTGGTCGAAGCGCATTAACTGTCTATTGGATTGTGTGTCTTTTCCGATTACCATACCCTTTTGTGTCATGCAATTAAGTGCCTGCAACTGATTCGTTGACAATGGTATTGAGTTACTCACCCAATGTAAGCCGATGTAAGTCGATGGATTTGAATACGTATTTCCCAACTAAACTCGCGCCGCAAATAAATTAGTGTTGTGGTCTGAAGGCGAGGTAAATGTACGAAATTAGCTGTATTTATAATTAGCAAGTTGCTCGAGTGGTTTTGTGGGTCATTTTGGTACCAATGTATAGCAGTAATTCACCGCATCGTTTTATTTTATGTGTGGATCCGAGCCATGTGCATATGGTCGGCACTCGCAACCAAGCGAAATGAAACATGTGTGCGCACCTCTGCACGATAGACATCATTCTCACAAGTAATCCTTCTAATTCGCTCTGATAAGGATCTCTATTTAAAAAATAAATTCACCACTTCGCTCACAAATTCACAAATTGTGCCGAAGAGATGTGTGTTGATGGTCGCGGCGATAAGAGATGATGTCCTTTTAATGCGTGGCAAGATTTTGAATGCATATATAGCATATATGCTAAACCGTGCTACTACTATTCGGCTGGATCGATGCGACAATATTTCAATCCGCTTACGATAACAGTTTTATTTGATCTTCATTGTCCTTTTTGTTGTTTTCTTCTTTGGTGGCAGTTCATGTAGAAAATGTTTTTTTTTTCTGAATGCTTTTTTTTTAGTTGTAGTACAGTATCCTCTCACCCTATAATATATCGTTTGCCAATATCGGATGTCACTTAACCGGTCGTGCTTCTGTTTGAGGGTGTCGTGTGTCAAATGCTCTGTTTAAGGTGATACACATGTGTGCACCGTACACGGGGGTTGTCGAGTGATGATGATGTAAAACGTAACGAGATAATATCAAACAGATTTGGAGTGAGATTTGCCAATATAGTCCTGTTGTTTGTGCATGGCTCAAGGTGCCCTCAAAACTTTAGACAATTGGTCAGTTGATATAAAAAGGTTATTAATTGAATACATTTAAATGGCTTGGTTACGCAATTTAATATTATTCCTCTCTCATCATTTGTTTACCGCCGCTAAAGGCATATTGCTTTCATTAAAAGACAATCAAAAGAAACCATAGTTCTAGCACGCTTTTTCGATGAGTCAGACATTTTGGAGTCAGGAAATTCGCTGAAGGCTGATGGCCTTTTATCGAAGATTTATCATAAAACGACGGAAGTCGACAGGTAACATGCCAGACTTATGATTATGCAAATTTCCACATCAATGATTGAAAGACTGTTGTTGAACAATTATCACAGCAGAGGATAGAAAAATAACTTAAAGCAGACGAATGGAAAACAAACACAGATGTTTGCTCCGAAGCAGCCTGAGTACATGCAATCATTTTTAATAAAATTATGTACACTGGGCAGCGTTGCCACTTCAATAAAAGAGGAATCATTAAAAAAATGCAGTAGATTCGATCTTTCCGCAGTAGAGTTTTTGTTAAACAAAAAAAAACAAAAATCAATTGCTTAAACTGTATTAATCATCACTTTAATGTTTTTTTATACCATAAGTTCACAATAAGTTGGCTTCGTTTAGAGGTTCTTTACGGGGGTTATTTTTATGCATGGTTTTTATAGAGCTGTTTGAGAATGTTTATCCAACAAAAAAAGTGCAGTAGATTGAATTTAGTGACAGAAAATTTATTTTTTGCAAAAAGTGCAGTAGATCTACTGCTATTGCAGCAAAGTGGCAAAGCTGACACTGGGTGTATTTGAACGTTTGTCGTGACTTTTGTTGTATAGTGCAGTAATTTCAATTGAGTTTTGCGTGCTCAAGGTTCTGCTTTGTTCATCACAACAGGCCTTATGCCAATAAGCCCAGCTAAGAGGAGAACCCTCATGATTCAAGCGAGACCGCTAGTATACACAGTTTTTGCGAACCACTGGTTTAGGTAGAAATGGGTTTCTGGTTGAAATTAAATTTTAATTTACCTGAGTTAACCAGAATACGTGAGGTACGTAATGCAGCAGCTGTACGGTCCATTATCCCATTACGGACTAGATTTTTAGGACATGCCACATAATAAAATCCGTGCCATCAGATAGACCAATGAAATGAATAGATCAAGTTAGACTTTTCTCCCTTAAACCTTAAGATTAAGAGCAAAGACAAACCATACTGAGACCCCCAACTCACAATCCGCTTGCCGCTGGCCTCCTCGATTTTTTTTCAAATTCGCCATTTTGTATACATATCGGTGTTATGTCAAAAAAAAATCCGTGTGACATGCAAAAACATACAAAAATCATAAAAATAAATGCTGCCAACCGCGGCATCCGTGGGGAAATGTGAAAGAGTTCGGGTTCCACATTTTTATATTACTGAATGTCATTGGCTAGTTATTATAAATTGTTAAAAGGCGAATAATTTCATTTGCTTGGTTAGTAAAACTATCTAAAGTTGATGTTCTATATACTAGAAACATATTAGGACAAACATGGTTGTTTATTTTCCGCTTTTGGATATCTTTAACTTCGATTTCGTGTGTAAATTTTTCTTAAATAATGAAGAAAATTTGCTAAAAATGTTTTTATTTTCCCAACATTTTAAGCAAATGTGCACTTATTGCTAAAAAAAAATATTATCCACACGTAACGAACAATTTCAAATTAAACGGATAAAATTCTATGAACTCTGCCAGCAACTTTACCTACAGCGGAAGTGGTTCATATTTTTTGGGAGTGTGTTGGTGAGGAGATTTTTTGAAGTTTCGTAACATTTGTCAATACGAATTTCTATGTAACAATACTAGCACACCAAATCGTGACCAATCCGTAAAAATATAGCTTGTAGGCAAGTAACGGGAAATCGGCCGGAGTTGGTGGTCTCAGTATTGTCTCTGATTAAGAGCCTCAAGGCAGAAGATGAGCAAGACTGTCGGACTTCCTTCGGGATTTCCTGGGGGAATGACCATATAATCAATTATATTCTGCCCGAACTTTTTTGGCTATCGCCAGATTTTTTTACATTTGTGAAAAATGAACTGGATTAAGCTCTCAAACTCGTTGCTAGTTTTGGAGGTCCATCATTTCGACGATAATCGTCCGAAAGGTTACGGATTTTACTGCCTTTACAATAATTGGATACACTTCTTCATGCTTGGATAGCCTCTACAAACCGAAGTGCTCGTAAATCTTCAGGAACTAAACGAAGCCCCAGGCGCAGTGGCTTTACTAAGCGAGGGGTACCTGGTTCAATTCACGAAAAAATCCATATTCCATCTTAAGCCTTTTTTCCACTGCGCCACCTCAAGCGAAGGTCTGATTAACATGCGAGAGTCAGTGGCGATTCCTGGTCTTAAGCATTGGGCTAGCTAAGTGCTCTGGGGAAGTTAAATAAAATTATTAATGACACTCCACAAATAAATGATATAAAATAAAAGGTGGATACATGAATTCGGTTCGTCGGTCAAAGGTCCCAAAATTTTCGATGACTCCATTTTAAAATTCCTCACTTTCTTTCAGGTCCTTCAAAAATTCCTTTTCGATAGACATAAGAGCCAAATAGCTCAATTTCTCCTGACTTTGAGTGCTTCCAATCCAAGGTACGTCTTTATCCCCTTCAATGCAGAAAAGGAGCGCTCTACAGACGCCGTTGAAGCTGGTACTGTACATTAGTTTTGAAAGCTTGTACACCTGCTCAAAGTTGTTGGCGATATTTGTCTCCATCCAGAGCAAGACTTCAAATATGTTGTCGTTTTTGACGATCCTGATGATGTTTTACCGTTGGCTGTATAAAAAAAAACTTCATAAAAAAACAGACCCTTTGCATTACTTTCATCTCAGACCTCACTTCTCACAAATAAAAAAACAAGACAAGAGCGCACTGTCATATTCCCAAGCACCACAAATACAAATATATAAATTACTCACATTTATAATCAACGCAAATATAAAATATAATAAATTAAACAATTTCGCACTGAACTTTTGGGATTCAATAACACTGTTTATTGAATCAAATAACGACACAAGTGGGCACACGCATTCTTGCTGCAATTTCCCAATTTCCCTAGAAAGAGAAACATACAAAAGAGAACGCACAAAATGTACCACCTTCAACTTTTATCGCATTTGTTTGCGCTAACTCTTCTATTTATTTAACTGGGCTTTTGTTTACGAGACGACGACTGGTAGTCAAACACTCTTATTATAGATTGTAGGAAATTTAGTACCGCAAATTTTTACGCTTTTACGCTAAAGTTCTAAAAGCGGGAGACTTTTTTTTACGTGTGTGTGCAGGTAGGGAATTCGGTATCGCAAATTTGAACGCTAAAGAATATTTCAAGTGAAACTTTTTGTATGGGAGTATTGCGTTTTGTGTTTTTGTAGGAAAATATGATTTTTAAAATATTTAGTTTTGTTATTTAGTATGTCATTAATTATTGGAATTATTTATCTTCATAATTACTAATCTCGTCATTTGTTGTTGATTTGGCTTCTAAAATCTATTTCAAAGAATTTATTTTCTTGGTTTAGCGCCGCTAAACTAGCTAACTTGAGGAATCGCCCCTGGCAAGAGTATAACTAAAAGTTTTGCAAGGAAGTGTAAACTGTGCCTCGATGTACGAAATCCTCCTAAGAAGTTTTAGCAGATCTTCGAATAAAAAGGTAAAAGGTTAACGAGAAGTTGCCTTTGATCGGTTACGGCATACGAATTCTATTGGAGGCTCATCAGAGATTGGTTGCAACTTGCAAGACTTCATGTGGCAACGGCGACCGCACATTTTTACTACACATCACCTTCCCGTCATGAAGTTTGAGAGTTTTTGCGTAGAGCTGCCAATATGCAGCGGTGCAGTTCCTTTTAGTTGGTGGTTATCGTAGGGGGTACCACTCTCGTGTCTCGTATGCCGGTCAGTGAAATAGCCTCCGACCCACGAGTATCAATATCAATCGGAGTCAAACGCAGTATATTTAATGCCAGTTAGTGTGATTTGACGGACAAGACTGGCTATGGTTTTTCTTACCTTTGAACTTTGGTACATCTTACTCGTAATTTTTTCACTTGGTGGAAGTCACTTATCGACTCGTTTATAGTTTGTCTTCAAATCGCTTCCCTCACAACACTTTAACACAAAAAGGACCGAATGTCTTATGGAGAATTGTTTACTTGAGACTTTTTTGTTTAGCTCTTAAAGGAAGAGTGTATCAATGCTCTAAATATAAACTAAAATAAGGAATAGCCATTGGCGATAGTTCTATTTCTTGATTTCCGACAAGTTGGTGGTTTTGCAAGGTCCTTTTAAGGTGTAGAGGAAGCTTTGTCTAATTTTGCCAAATGGTATATCCGTGGGCCCGTTTATTCTTAAATCATCTACCGGTGTATCAAAACAAGTGAAAGTGTTATCATCGGCCTGGCCGATGCTTTGATACCCTCCACTGCATACATACAGAGAGGCATATGGGCCTAATATTGATTTCGTATAGGAGTTACCAGAACTACTTGACCGACATAGCCCATTTTTAATACCAACTTGACGACAATAAAAATAAGTTCTCTCACACTTGCCTAGGTAGATTCTTTTCCAAGCTATCGTGATTTCAACTCGTGTTTTTTAATATTGGTTTTGTATGGGAAATACCATAACTACTTGACCGAAATAGCCCATTTTTAACACCAACCTAACGAGGATAAGAATAAGTCTTTTCACCAAACTTCATTCGCCTAGGTTTATTCCTTTAGACGCTATCGTGTTTTCAACAGACAGAGAGACACATAGGTCTAAAATTGATTTTGTATGGGAGGTACCAGAACTACATGACCGACATAGCCCATTTTTAATACCAACCTAACGACGATAAAAAGAAGTCATTTCACCAAATTTCATTCGCCTATGTCAATTACTTTGGGCGTATCGACAAAGACAAGGCCACAAAGTCATGCAAAAAGTGACCTTGGGCAACAGTGATTGTCGTTGTTAAAATTTGTGTAAGGTGCCTTATGAGCTCATGCATTAACACAGGCAGCTCATGTCAGTCCTTTAAGTTCGCCCTTCAAGGTGCAAAACACGCACCACATACTGGTGCAAGGTGCAACTCATCCGAAGTAGCTACACGGAAAGAATTGAAAATCACCAATTGCGAAATTTTGAGTTGCAATTTACGAATTATATATTTCTCGCAAATCACAACGAAGTTTTCATGGATTGATACAAAAATTGGTAATTTGACATTGAAAACGGCGGAGATTACAAAAATTCTGTTTGTTGAAATTTACGATTAGAAGTATCAATTCGAGCTTCTTTTATTTGTAGTGATTTGCGAGATTGTTTGGCGCAATTTACCACTCCAATAGGTCAATTTGTCAAACACCACTTCACGATCTCAAATTGGCAAAAAATATTTGGTGATTTACCAACACTGAATGATGTATCAATAAAACCTTATAATAATTTAATACAACATGTGAATTGACGTAGAGAAATCGTAAATTACAAAATATTTTTTTTATTTCCTCGGAATCTAATGTGTGGAATCTTTTTATGCACAGTCCATGTACCTATCGAAGACCTTTTAAATCCTTCCTTTTTATGGATGAATGTATGTATGTGGTATAGACAGCTGCTATCATGAAGCCAAATCTGGCCAAATCTTCATAGTGCACGTTGCGCGTCGTTGCAGAGACAGGCAGTTGGTATTCAATCTTTGCTTAAAGCAGTCGAGTTTAAGTTGTTTAAGTATAACTAATTCGTAATGATAGGTTGTGTAGGTACTTCTGGAACATATATTGTAAGTACCTATTGAATAATTCCAAAAACGCATATAGATCTGTATTTTTTTCAGAATGTACATCTCGCAATAAGGAAGGCAGTATAAATTGGAATTGATTCTAAAATATGTAATCGAGAATAATTGTAAGGGTTCGTATCAATATCAAGTTCATCTAAATATTTTGTTTGCATTTTAAATTTCAGCATAGACCAAAAACCATCCCAGACAAATCCCGTTGTCTCCGGACGATATGGCGCCGTATGATTTTCTTGGATATCAGGAGGAAAAAGAATTATAAAATATGACTCTAAATATGTATTCGAAAATAACCTAATTAATAAAACTATGAATTTTCATTTAAAAATCACAAGATATAAGTTGCAAATTGAGAATAAAGTTTTCTAATTTCACGATAAAACATTTTCAATTTAATACGGCGATGCCTCAAATCACTACTCAAGAATCGTAAATTGCAAAATATGAATTGCAAATTGATAAAAAGAAGTTTCAATTTACGACTAAGAATTTGTAAAATGCAACTACTGAAGTAGTAAATCTACCCCTGTTAGTTCGCAAATCAACACTATTGAGTTGCAGTTCAAGACTAAATGGTTGTAATTTGCTAAGGGAGGAAATCGTAATTAACAACAGAAAAGTGGGAATTTGCAAATTGTTCTAGCAATTTACAATCCATGTAATTTCAAATTGATAACTATTTGTGTCAAATTGCGGTCGGTTATGGCAATATGTATTTCTCGTTTGATCGCATAATTGATAATGAAAAGTGCTGATTCACGACTTTTGAGGGTCAATATCTTCACTTCGTACAATTTCTAGAATTGCGAATAAAAAGTCGTGAATTAGTATATCCTTAGCTAAGCTCTAAAACTAGACAAACTTTTCGGGATTCTGCGCTTATTTTTCTTGATTTGATCTTAAAATTCTTTCCGTGTATAGAGGCCACTGAAACGTTCAATTTTTGAATGCTTATACTCCACGAAGTAATCATTTTTTGATTCCACTTGATAAAAAGCTCTTGCTCAATTTATAAAAAAACTATTTGATATATAACCTTATGCAGAAAAGCCATTAAGGCTTCGCGGGAACTTACAAAAATTGTTAAGTTTTTCATTGAGAATGAATTCAAATAAATTCATAAGTTGAACAATTTTTTTACTAAAACAAATTTCAGTCCAAACCAGTTTCCAAAAGGTCTTAGGAACTGGCAAGTCTGCAGCTTGCGATGGAGCTGAATGGAAGGAAATCGTTACTTTAGATTATCTCGTAAGCAGTGTTAAAGGGTACCAGTGAACGTCGAAATAAATACACACGTTGCGTTGGATCGCACTTAAAATACGTCAGGTCTTGTCCTCAATTGTCAAACTCCAAAAAGTGAATATTTCAACCAACTGGCAACTTAAATAAAAATGTAACAGAGGTCCGCAATCAACGTTTACCTCCGCGATGGTATCCCCCTTAGGTAGCCACCTTAACGCATGCTTTCGTAAGTCAAGAATCAAATGCATGATGGAAGTGCGCGTCTTTTTATATATACAAAGCTACAAAATCTCGCTGAAAGCCATTTAGCATTCTGGCGTTAAACTGGCCGCTTACTGCGCATAAACATCCTAATGACACGAGCCGTCCGACTGTAGTTCAGCATCTCCTTCTGGGCCGTTGTGCCGCCGCCGCCGGCCATCGTATTATATTTAGATTTTCTTTCAACGCCACATCGTGGTAGGCACGCCACTCTTTCCTTAATTCAATCGCGTCCGCAAATCCGCCGAGACAATTGGAGGTACGCGTACGCATCATACTTTTCGGCGATTCTGCTGAAATGCCAACTCCACAATTAAAACCACGTTAAAATCCCATTTAGGAAGCAGACCGGCCCACAGGTGCTTGCTGTCTTGATGGTTGGCCCATAAATCCTGCGCCCTAACGAAGCGTTGAAAAAATCACTTTACAAAAGGCGTCTCTTCCCGCCAAACATATAATGTCCAACAAGCAACGCAAATGGCCCACAGACGAAAGCACTCCTTCTCCCGATGTTGCTGTTAATTTATTAAACAATCCGCCTCTGGGGTTGGAATGGGCGATCCGGCTACTTAATACCCGTCTGGCCGGAGTGGGTGCAATTAATTCGCCACTATATACATAGCCAAACAAAAGAGGGAAGCTAACAAATGTCATTCAATTACTTGGTCCCAATTATGGCGGGCAGAGGCGTCGAATCATTAATTCATGCGGTGCAAATCGCTGACCTACCTCGTCGCACCGGTACGAGTATACTATATATACGATCAATTACTCGAGTGCATTTCTATGACAAGAAGACTTTCGCGGTCCAACTGCTGATGGTGGGTTTATCTGACCGAGCTGGATCACCGACAAAATGACACATGAAAGATGATGAACGCGGAGTCGATGGACAGTAGCCGCGGCAGCGTCATCTGAGCATCAGATAAAATCGATTGCGCGCAACCCTTTGATGGGCGCCGACGAAAAGACAACGCACCGCACACATAGTCCCGCATAGAGGCCGCATACAAATGGAGCCTAATCCAGGTATATGTGTTCGCTGGCTGGGCTGAGGTCTCCTGTGGATAATCATCTACTCTAGGCCAAGACCAGCAGCCGTCGAGGCGAGGTGTGGAACTTCTGTTCGTCCGGTGATGTACCGCATTGCCCCGAGTAATTCACTGTGGCAACTGTGCGGCGCGGCGCGGCTGCCCATCGTGAGGAAGCATTTAGGTTCAGCATTGATAATTGCGATGCCTCCTCCATTAAATGGTAGCGATGATGATTGATTGCCCAATCGATTATTGCATTATTTGGGCCTTCGAGAGCGACTCGATTCCAGAGAATCGTTAATGATCCAGCTCATCTCTCTCTCTCTCCCTCTGCCTGTCCCTCTCGGGGGATATTAAAGCGTTAAATTAACATATTGACTGAGAATGGAAATACCTGCGGAGCTGATGAATTGAGGAAGTTTTAATTGATTTTTGGCCGTCCGGCAAGTGGCACTGGGCTGCATGTATGGCAGCATAGGAGGCGAACTGAACACTGGTCCAGGTCATTTATCATAAAATGTGCCAATGCTGGAGATTGGCATTAAAAGATGATTAGTAATTGAATGCGTTGCATTCCGGCTTGTAGCCGTTTCCATTAACACAATTCGGGAGAGTTCTGGACGAGCTGGGAATGCAATTGTGTTGCGTTTTGCGGAAAATCGACTGAGAATTACATTAGCGGTGTAGGGTATCGCTTAAGTAATTAAGAAAGCGGCTCTTAAAGGCGATCCAGTCGCTTAGGGAATTTTCGCAATTGCATTGAGTTTGGATCGGTGTAATGGATGGTTGATAGAGGGTGAGGGAATTTTTCTAGCCGTCGAGTGGTTCGACTTGTGGATGAATGTCGCTTATTATGGCGTGCATATATGACAGGCATTTTGTGCCATTGTAGACTTTTTAGACATTCAAGTGAAGGGTAGTTAGTGTGGGAAGGAAATTTGAGACGGCACTTCGATGTCTTACTCTTTTAAGTACAGTAAAACCCGCTTAAGAGAACCCGCTTGAGAGAAAAACCCGCTTATCTGAAACACTTTTTTCATACCCGAGTATTTGTCGACCAATTACCTAAAAATTGAATCGAACAGAACAAAAAATTTGCTGAACGCTTTCACTTATTTTTTCTCGAAAATGACATCTGAGTTTCTGCTTTCTGATATGTCACAAGCTATTGTTTTCCAGCCCACTCCAAAAGATAAATTAAAAAGTTTCTAGCTTTAAATTTACGCTTAATTGAAGTTTTAAACCCGCTTAAGTGACATTTTGTTTTCACTTATCCGGAAGTTTTTCGTTTAAGTGAAAAACCCGTTTAAGACTGACATTTTGCTGTTTCTCTTAAGCGGGTTTTACTATAGTCTATGTCTATAGTCTATAGTCTATGTCTATAGTCTATAGTCTATGTCTATAGTCTATAGTCTATACACCCAAAAAAATTTGTCGTACAAATGTTGAAAACCGCTGTTAAATCGACTGCATTCGTTGTCATAATCGACCCGACATCCAATGCTTTCAATTTAGCAGAGACATGGTTGTACTTTCCAAAACCAAATTATGAAATTGAGAGCATTTTTTGTAGATTTTACAACTAGAAAAATTGTAAATAAAACGGCATTCGTTGTTGAATGTACAGCAAATTTTGTAAAATACACAATACTTATGTGTATAAACTACGGATTTTGGTTGTATTATTCACAAAACCTTGCGGTCAAAATGCAATTTCTGTCGTAAAATCTACATCTCGATTTCCAGAAACGATTGCCCTTTGCTTTAATTTTGCAGCTCTTTGGCCTACACAATTGTTTTCTGTAAAATCCATGCTCCAAAATAAAAAAAAAGCATACACCAAATAATTTCAAATTCCTTTTATTGAAGTATTAATGAATCCATAACTGGCATAGTTACATTATGTTTGGTAATACAAAAAAAAAAAAAATAGGTACACTTATTTCGGAAAACTCTTGTTCCATCCATTAATTTATTTAAGTGAATAGGTGGACTTGTAAACTTATTAATGTTTAAAATAATAAAGTCATGAAGTATTTTTGTTAAATCAACCACATAGCAACTATAATGAAAATTAAAATACAAATTTTGTATTCAAACAGCACAACACTTTTTGACAATGTGAAATTGCCCACAACTTCAAAAACTTCCACCTCTAACAGTAATGTTTTTTCGGTAGCCGCGTTTCCTATGACGGGATTATTCTAAGCTGTATCCTTATTTAAATTGCTGGCTTCCACATACTCAGCATTTTCAGACAAAAAAAAAGTCAGAAATCATTTGAAAAAAAAACCCCACAAATTCGTCTTGTTGGTTCTAGACTTGATGATTAAAAGAGCAAAGGAATGTAAAGGGTGATTTTTTAAGAGGTTTAGAACTTTTTTAAAAAAAAAACACAAAAAATTCGAAAAAATGAATGAAATATTTATTTGAATCGATAGTTTGAACCTTGCAATTTAATGTTTAAAGATAATTTCATGCAAATGTTGACCGCGGCTGCGTCTCAGGTAGCCCATCCGCTGAGTCCAATTTTGGCATACTCTTTCACACATATCGGCCGGTATCTCACGAATGAATGCATGGATGTTGGCTTCCAGTGCGTCAATCGAAGCGGGCTTGTCCCTATACACATTAGCCTTGGCATACCCCCACAAGAAATAATCTAATGGTGTCAAATCGCACGATCTAGGCGGCCAATTGACCGGCCCGAAACGTGAAATTAACTGTTCACCAAACTCGCCTCGCAATTGCGCCATTGTTTCGCGTGCTGTGTGGCATGTGGCACCGTCTTGTTGAAACCACATATCATGCAAGTCAAGAACTTCCATTTCGGGCAAAAAAAAGTTTGTTATCATCGCTCGGTAGCGTTCACCATTGACAGTAACGCTGCGATTCGCATCATCTTTGAAGAAATATGGCCCAATAATGCCGCCGGCCCATAAACCGCACCAAACAGTGGCTTTTTCGGGATGCATTGGTAGCTGTTGCAATGCTTCTGGGTGATCTTCACTCCAAATGCGGCAATTTTTTGCTTATTTACGTACCCATTCAACCAAAAATGAGCCTCATCGCTGAACACAATTTTTCGATAAAAAAGCGGATCCTCGGCCAGCTTTCCAAGAGCCCATTCACCAAAAATTCGGCGTTGTGGTAGGTCGGCTGGCTTTAGTTCTTGCACCAGCTGTATCTTAAAAGGCTTTACGCCCAAATCCTTCCGCAAAATTTTCCACGTAGTGCTGTAACAAAGGCCTAACTGCTGGGAACGGCGCCGAATCGACATTTCGCGGTCTTCTGTCACACTAGCTGATACGGCCGCAATATTTTCTTCACTACGCACAGTACGTAAACGTGTTGGTGGTTTAATGTCCAACAAAGTAAATTTGGTGCGAAATTTGGTCACAATCTTCCGAATAGACTGCTCAGAAGGTCGAGAATGCCGATCATAAAATGGAAGCAGCGCGCGATGAACATTTCGAACCGAGCACGAATTTTGATAGTAAAATTCAATAATTTGCAAGCGTTGTTCATTTGTAAGACGATCCATGGTTAAATTGCAAACCAAACTCAAGCTGTTTGACAGTGACACAAGGTACTAAACACACGTCAGCTGTCAAAACCAGTGTTGCCAAAACCAAACCAGCTAAAAAATCACCCTTTATAAACCATGAAATTGTTCTGGCTGGGCGAGTGAGTTACGGTTAATGCAGCTGTCATATTCACAACTCAATGTATAGTATCAACTGAAAATGGTTGTAGATTTGAATGCATATGTTGTGCATTTTACAAGTTGTACGTACTTTCTACAGCATTTTTTATGTGCATTTTACATTTTGGTTGTAGATTTGACCAATTCATACATGTACATTTAACAACAAAAATTGACAACGCGCTGTCAATTTTACAACAAGAAATTGCGATCAATTTAACAATTTTATTGCTGAAATAAAAGCAAACTCTGTGAAAGTTACAATTAATTGTGAATATGAACGCATTTGCTGTTAAATACACATTATATGCAACGTATTGTAAATTTGACTGCCACATGTTGTATAATTTACAGCGGAAATTTTGTTGGATGTAGTCTATGTCTACTGCCTAGCAGTCAGAGAGGAGAGCTTGAATTTAAAAGCGCATCACGTTAAACCACTCACCAAGACCGAATGAATTTCTCAAAAGAGGACAATGCTTAATATGGAGTCGCGTTCGCCTTTTTTTTGGCAATAGGCAATTTTGTTCAAAACAAAGGCGAAATTAAAATTTTCTGTAAGCGGGCAGCTGTCATCGCCGTTCGTTTACCTTACAGTTTCAGATTTCAGATCATTGATTGGGATATATTTTCGCATGGACTAGTGGTAATTGCTGGTTGAATTGACTTCGTTCGTTTGATTCACTCCCACGTAACTTGCGAGAGCTAACTAATGCACGACGACTTAAAAACGAACTTCTTAGAGACTAAAGCAACTCACTTTCTTCCCATCGCTATCCCTCTTCAAGCAATTTCAACTTTAATTGAAATTAATTTAAAACTAATTTAAAATAAATATAAGAAAAAATCTTTTTAATATAAAAGTTAGACTTAACTTTCAAATCATTTATGGAAATTAAATTCTAAACAATTTATCTTTCACAGACTTATAAGTGAATTCTTACTGTGTAAGCATGTATGATACAATAAATATTATTATTATTATTATTCTTCCTTTTCGACTAAGTTTGAAATATTAAATAGATCAAAAGCTTAAACATTCATTATAAGGACGGCATCGCCGTATTTTAAAGTCGTAAGCACAGCTTATCATTTGAACATGTACCCCACCTGTCATATTTCAATACGTCAGCATTTAATTTTACATTTTGACGTTTGGCAAAATTTGGCCACATAATTTTTGGCATTTGCTCTTTTTTTTTTAGCTGCGAATTTCTAAAGAGAGAATCATTTATTGATTTTATTGGAGTAATCCAGCTTAAGTCATTGTGTGACTGCATAAAATTGAAATGTCGTGTACTAAGGAGGATTTGATTTTTGCATTCAGAACAGAGCAGTGACTGAACAGAGCTCGAGCAACGAACGCGTACAGCGAGCTGATTAATTTATGAAACACAATTAATGAAATTACGTCATGTGAACAGTAGATATTCGATGGATTTTTTTACTTTTATACTTACAATCTCTCTACCATCTGCATTCGCATTCTGGATCAAGAATGGTAACCTGTCAGAATATGCTGTGGTCGCATTTTTACTCATAAATTTATTTTGTGGTCATAAAGTGCGCTCTGAACGAACAACGAAACACTAATTCAGAGGTCTTATGTGCCTGGCCTAACCAAGAGTCACGAACTTTTTGTTTGACAGTTCAGACAAATAAAACACCAAACCTGTCAAACTAAATGAGAACCAGAAAATTGATTCACATTAGAACTAGATTCTGAATTCCACTTGTGACTCACAAGACACGACATTGTTTTTAAAATCCAATATCCGCTTCGTCAAACTTGATTCTGTATAAATAAGATATACTTACAAAATGTTCCCTCGTAACCCCTAATTCAGCAATTTATTTGGCGCTTACAAATATGTACGGGTACCTACATAGTTCAATGTCAACTTCTGTTGCAATGCGCTTCATAGCATTAGGAGCCATCGGTTCTAATGTTTGGCTATCAGATTTGTGACAGTCTTTGAAAAACAATTTTGTTTTCACTGAAATGTTGGTATTCAGTTAACGAACTAATACGCCCGCGTCAGCAACTTATCGCGGCTTAACTTGCTGACCCATCAGTTTGCTGTTGCTCAGGTGTGAACCTGTTCCCACAGTTCGGATGCGAAGGGATCGTGTTTCAATGCCTATGAAACGGATGCGCGTGTGCTGCCGGAGTGGGAAACCGATGACGATGCAGTATTGGGCAGGTGGAGAAGAGGCTACCTCCGACGACATGTGCAGCGGCAGAGTTAGTTTTAAGTTAGCTTTATAACGATACGGACAATAAATCTTTAAAACGAAATTACGGTGTTTCATTATAACGGACAAGTTGGACCAACCCCCAAGGAGGTGTTCGAATTTTTTTTAGATAATCCTGGAAAGGATTCGTTAACTTATTCTTTTATGAAGTTACCCAAATTTATATTTACAAACATTTTTCCTACTCCCTTTAGACTTGATGGAGCTTCAAATGTTTGACCACTTTTTAAATTGTATGTCGTGGGCTAAGAGGCTGAAAAACCTTTCAAACAAAATGCTTTTTCCATGACTAAATTTAGGCGAACTACTTTGTTTGCTTATAAAGTTTGCGCACGACATTCAACAAACTAGTGAAAAAACAGTTGTAGATTACAAGTCCGTCAGAAATTCCGTGCAACTCAATTTTGTACACTTCTGTTGAAATATTTTGTTTCTAATCTTCTTTTTTTTTACTGCAATCAATGATATTTGTAGTTTTGAACTACAAGTACAAATTTGTAGTTGTCATTCACAACTACAAGTTTATGTTTCCAAAATGTAGTGTAGGCAGTGGTCCCAGACTGTGAAGACTGTTTCCTCTTTTTTTTCAGGCAATAATTTTCCCCTAAATTTGAAAAAAGTTCCCCTTTTTTTTCCCTAAGTGAAATTTGGCGTTATTTTTATATGAAAAATTCAAAAAAAAATATAGTCGTTCTATAGCTGCTAACAAGCTAGAACATAAAAATATACATATTAGCTAATCCCATAAAAATCTAAAATAAAATAAAAAACTCTTTTCTCTTATAATTAGTGTCAACATTTCATTCAGAGTAAGCTCTGAAATTAATTTGTAATGGAAACGCGTTTAAATTTTGCTTTTAAGTAATTTCTGTTTCAAAGAGATTTTTGATTTTTTCCCCTCGTTTTCCCCTTTTCCATTGAAAAAGTGTTAAAATTGGCGCTTTTCCCCTCAATCTGATACCACTTCGTGTAGGTTTCTGCACATTTTTATATTTATCTTGACGTGATGCTATGTTGTGACATTAACAGTAGTATAAATTACTACTAATAATAAAGTATTAGATGCGTAACGTTCTACATGACAGTATATGTGTTTTGTTGAACTTTTGAAAGTTTTTTTTTTTTAAGTTCTGTTAATCAAAACTAACGTTTTGGATGGGAGACAGCAACGGTGAATGCGTAATGAGGTTATCATTTAGGATCAGCTTGACCGGTTTTGAGACTTTGAATGGTCTTGTGTCTTAACCATACATGAAAACCCACCTACAGTTGGATACTCATTTTTTTATTATGAGAAGGTTGTAGTTTTCATTTTAGTGCTGTACCTCTCTACCTGACCCCTCAAAGTTTTCTCAGTGCTCGTTCCCGTTTAGCTTGTCCAGTCAATCATAGCTGCACGATTCCGTCCTAAACACATATCTCCGATCGAACTCAATGCTCAATTAATTTTCCATCGAATGCGGCAATTCCGAATAAATCGTTCAGCCGTTTGCCAGTCGAACGGGCCAGCCCTTAATTGCCTATAAATGCATATAACTCTGAGCGCTGCAGATAGTTTCCACTCAACAAAAGTCCCAATCCCCCACCTATACACAACACATTCCCATGCCTTGGCATGAACCTTACCGAGGCAAAACAAAAGCCAAAACGTCAACCAATGACCACAAAATGACATCAAATTGATGGCATCGATAGCACTTAATTCATCATTTCATGAGTTCTTTTCCTATCCGCTGCGCCGTCGATCTCGCAACGGGTATCCCGCAACATAATTGGCATGAACAGAAATGTAATTTCAGCCAAGCGAAGGACCTTTGTCCATATTAAATTCCACTTTGCTGCAATTTATTATACGATCCAATCGAGCAAAAAACCTCCAACGTTCACGACGATGACGACGACGACTCGACGACGTTATGACAATGCACGTTGACACGGTGGTGGCGGACACGTCCAGAATTCACGTCCAACCGATAAAAACTCTCAAATAACTATAATTCGTATAAATATCCGACATTTTGCGATGCGATTTGTGTTTACTTTTTTTTTGTGTTTGTTTCACGTTGGCTGATTTTTGGTTTCGTTTTGTTTTTGTACAAAGTGCACAATTATTTCGCGATACTCGTGTTGTTCGCAACCGAGAGAGAACAAAAATGGCCGCTGATTGTCCAGATCAAATGATCAATTCATGGGATAAATTACAGAGCTGCGGCAAATTGGAGGGAAGAAGACGAGCATATCATTCTGAGTACATAGTACCTATATGCGAACTGGACTTTGGTTCGACTGTGCGCAGTACCTCCTGCGGGAATGGATTTTATCTGCGTGCAATTACCGCAAGCGGTGCCGCGAGGCTGGACTAAAGCTGCGCTTATGTGCATAAAGCCAGCAATTACCTATACCAGGCGAATGGCAATGGCAAAGTGCTCTTGGCGGCCATTTGCCGCGCAGATCGATGAGGCAGCGAAGATATATATGCACGGTTTTGGGGCTGTGCAGTGTACAGTCCGTGTCCAGGTGGATGCTGTTGCTGTTGGTCGCAAAACGAGAAATCAATCTCGAAGCAAAGCGAACGTTTTGATTTGTGGTTGATTGAGGAACTGATGTAGTTAGTATTGGGTTCGTCAGTGTCGGACCGTAGTCGACTCTTTTTAAATGGGCGATCATTCGTGGATGGCGGTTAATTGTCCTCCATTTTGGTTTGAATGGACCAGAAAAATCGCACCAACAACGAGTGCCGCATTTGATGCTTATAAACGTGTTGTACCTTCGGGTGATTTCGGTTTCTACAAACCAAAGGATGAGATATTGATATCTGATGGCCTATTCCTATTGTGATCATAGATCAGTGGAAATAAGAAGCACCCACCTAAACTGACTAGATCGAGTCAAAATAAAAGGCTTATTTTGAACCAGTTTGCCTCCGAAGCCTCAGCGGAATGTTCGAAAATTTTTCGAAAATGTTAGAAAAACCTGACCGATTATGTTCGAATCGAAAAGATCTCGACTTTGGTATGAGGTGGAGAAAAATTTCTGTGACCAATGTGATGGAGATGAAATCTTCCACAATTTGGGATTCGCCGATCTTTCTAGTGTACCTAGTGAAGCTGTTGCAGCGATTTAAAATAAAGAAAAAGATGCAAATTATGTTAAATTTAAATTAAAAAATTCACGTTATTTTGGTAGCTATTTTCTTCATACATATACATTATGTTAATTTTTTATTTTATTTTTTGTTAGAGATTTATTCGAGAAGTTCAATAGGTTATGGCAACCATCCTCACCTAAAGGGTGGACCAAAACAAAGTGGATTCGATTACTTTTTATTTGCTGGACGAAGTTTAAGTACTTTTGTAGGGCTTCCCTTTCAGATATACTCATAGGAAAAAGCATAAATATGAAAGGTCTCGAGAACTGGACAACCAGTGTCTCCATTGTAAAGGGTGTTTTTTTAGAGGCATAGAACTTTAAGTTGGCAACGCTATTTTAATTTTCTATTCTATTTTATTTTATTTTTGTCAGCTGTCATTTTTTTTTTAAGTTTGGTTCGGCATTTCAACATGAATAGACTGACGCCTGAACAACGCTTCCAAATTGTGCAAATTTATTTTGAAAATCATGGTTCTATTCGAAATACGTATCGCGCACTATGCGCACATTTTACGGTCAACATAAAGAAGCTCACTTTTGGTTAAATGGATACGTCAATAAACATAACTGCCGTATTTCGAGTGATGATAATCCTCAAGTGTATGTTGAGACACCGTTACATCCACAAAAACTGACTGTTTGGTTTGCTTTATGGGTTGGTGGAATAATTGGTCCGCATACTTCTTTAAAAACGATGCTGGCCAGAACGTTACAGTCAATGGTGACCGCTATAGAGCCATGATTACTGACTTTCTCGTTCATAAATTGAACAACCATGATGTGCAGGAGCTGTGTTTTCAACAAGGCGGCGCAACATGTCACGCAGCTCGTGCCACAATTGATTTATTGAAGGAAACGTTTGGTAACCGCTTAGTTTCGAGCCAGTCGGCGGTCATATGCCAGAAATCATAGTTAAATTATAATGCCAGAAGATTATCTTTCGAATAAAATAAATTTCATGTCAAATTAAAAAAATCATCTTTGTTTTATTCCATTTCAAAGGTGTATACCTCTAACAAAACACCCTTTACTATCGACTGTGTGGGCAGTTGCTCCATCTTGTTGAAACCGCATGCAGTCGCGGGTTAAGTTACGGTAGTTAAAATGTTAAAATGTTGAATCCTGCTTTGCACTATTTTGTGTCCTGAAAAATATGGTTTTAAGAAATTGTCCGGACAAAATACTACACCAAACCGCGAGTCGTAGCCTAGATGCGGGTTTTTAGCACCTCAGAAACGCCACTAAAGGCTAAAGTAGTCGTTTGACATAATCAAGAAATAAACGATCCAAATTTTAAGCAGTATAAGGTCGGATAATGTCTGACTCGTGGAAAGACTTGCATAGAATTGTTAACGGAAATCTTCGCAGGGTCGTCCGTCCGGAACATTATACAGTTGATGTCAGGAGGCTTACGTCAATAGCTGCAACTTATGTTATCCAGTTTATCATAGTTCATTTTTACCGAAAACGGGATATTAAGGAAATGATGGCATATCGCATATCTAGACGGCTTTCAACGACTTGCATTTCTTAGATCAAAGTGACAGTACAAGTCTCGCTGAACGCTTAAAATTGAGTATACGCTGAATGTTAGATTCGCTGAGACAAGGGAAATCTCACCTCTACATCCATAAAAGTGTAAATGCTGGTGTAGATTTCGAGAGATGTTCGAATCAGACCACCGTTGTCGGGTCTCTTTTCGTCAAAAAGTTCTGGTTTAAATAGTAACCAAATAAAAGATTCTCTTAAACCATTGGTCGCTAAAATTTCGTACATATACAAAAATTCGATAGTAAATTTTGTTTCGAAATGTAAGGAGAGTACTGAGTATAGTTTTTGAAATATATAACTTTTTGAACAGCTTGATCAGGGCAGACGAACTGAAAATTTTTCCGTGATTCTTTTAAGCCATAAATTATCTTTCGAGCTCCATCCATAAGCTGAGTTCTGCGCAAGTCTCTATGACAGATATTATGAGATCAACTTCCGAAATATCAACTGATTTGTTCTTATTGGATGATCTCTTTTAGGGCGGTGGGCTCACATCGAAGGCACATACAAACAAACATATAGTGCGTTATTTTATCTGTAAGAGCGGAACGCGACGCCACCGCAGCAATTCTGTTTCACAAAGGGAATAACCAGAAATGGCTGATAAGTCGAGACATTGGTAAATTATTTCACAAGCGACAAGCTTGATTCTCCTCACATAAAGAAACAACAGCAAACTGCTAAATGAACCTTCACCTTAAAAATATCTGACAATCTGTATGTTGGATACGTTCAGTGAAATTTTAAAACTTTCCGTCAACAGCGTACTAAAAGTAGGGATTGCAGAGCGGCTTTTGGAAGGCAAAGTAATCCGCAATTGCGGTAAGGAATTATCATAGGTCTACAATACCGATTGCTGCCAGGAGGCAGCACTGGTGATGTGAAACAGGGATCAGTGTTGGGACTATTTAAGCTTTATGTATATATATGTATACTTCGCCCCAGAAGTGTATTTGCCCTATCATCGATTTTTGCCAGTTCCAGGACAACTCCCAACTTTAACACTCACTTAGGTAGTGCAACTCTGTCATGTCCGAATCGAAAGCTTAATACTTTTCTAACCAGCTCGACGACTCCTTCAAATGCAAGCAACAAAGCGCAAATAAAATCTATTTTACCATAAAAATGGGTATATTTGTATGACACATAAAATCACGTATGTATTGATTATCTTGTCTCCTGTGCCATCAATATGTACAGCAAACAGAGAGGACAACCCCCATTTGGAGTGCCAACTGCCTTCGACAAAATGGAGTTTAAACTGAACAAATTAAAGTCCTCACCCTGCAATCAATTCTCAATAAAAGCATTTCTCGTTAAAAAACCAATTCAAGCGGCAATAAAACGGATAACAGAATGAGCCACAAAAGTCCACAAGACCAAGAACCCCCCCTACCACCACCACAACCATCATCCTCATAAAAAAAGAGGCTAAAAACAACTCAACTAACATTTTGCCAATTTCTGTTCAATGGCAGAAAATTTAAAATTTATGAGACCATTTCCAGTGGCCAAATAACCATTACGCACCGTTCCCTTTGATGTCCAATTTTCTATTTCGAACCAGAAAAAAAACCCGACGAGGAAAAAACCGAATATAAAACCAACAAGCCCAGGATACATTTAGATACATTTACCCCATTTTAGGTGGTCACAGCTCACTAGTTAACAAACCCAAAATAAAAGGAATGTTTCCGCTTAAAAAGCCATCATCCATTTATTTTGCTAGCGGCCCATGCAGAAAGGACAAACCGTAAAAAATAAAAATAGAAACTTGGTATTTCCAGCAGGACTACAGCGAGTACTGATGGTGCTGCGGCGATGGGTGGCCATTAAAATTCAATACAATTTTAGGAAGATTTATCGAAAAATTTCAAGTGAATAAATTCACCTAAGTGCATGTCATAGCACCGTTTTGGGTTTTTCTGAGTGGATCTGGATATTCGATATTTTTCTGCGATGATGTGCTTTTTTTTTTATTTGTCTATCTGGGGTGGCAAAGGACATTCATAGAAAATAGATGAGAGCTTATAATTTATGTATGATAGTTGTTTTTAGGAAGTTCGTCCCTGAATGAAGAGCAAGAGAAATTAAAGCGGAAGTTGAGAAACATTTTTGCAGGATTAATTACAGACGATTTGAAATATTATGTATTCAGTCATTCATAAAGGAGAAAATACGTTTAGTACCACATTTCCAAGGATATCGGCTGAAATTTGCGTACATTTTTATTTTAAATTACACACGGAGTTTTCTACACTGAATCTTTTTTGTTTTTTTCTTTTTCCCACGACACATATTTTTCCAATTTCAATTATCACAAAATAAGCTAAATTTCTCACGTATTACACGGAAAGAATTGAAAATCACCAATTGCAAAATTATGAGTTGCAATTTACGAATTATACAGGGTGTCTGCCGGGAAGGTATACTACTTTGTTTTGCCGCCATTTTGGTAAACATTAGTCTTGGCAGTTCATATTTGGCAGTCGTGAAGTAGACATGTGGCAAATTTATTATGGAAAAATATTCGATAAACCAACGTGTTTTAATCGTTAAAACATTTTATCAAAATCAATCATCGATTACTGTGACGATGACAAGGTTACGTGAAATTTTTGGGAGAAACAACGTGCCAACAAAACGCACTATTTATCGTGTAGTGAATGATTTCGAAGAAAGAGGGTCTGTAGGTATAGGCCCAAGCACCTTCCATTAAAATTTAAAGTCTGGTGTGCAATTTGGTCAGGTGGAATCGTTGGACCTTACTTCTTTGAAAATGAAACGGCGTAACGGTAACTGTGAATGGGGAGCGATATCGTGATATGATTGAAAACTTTTTAACGCCAGCACTTCATGCTTTGGGCTTGATTAACATGTGGTATCAACAAGACGGTGCCACATCGCTTACAGCCAGGATTACAATGGAATTACTGCGAGACCTCTTTCCACAACAAGTTATTTTAATAAATGTAGATGTTGATTGGCCTCCACGGTCGCCTGATTTGACTGCTCCGGACTTCTTTTTGTGGGCATATCTGAAAAGCAAGGTTTATGCAAACAAACCAGAAACACTTGAGCAACTCAAACAAAATATTCGTGATGAAATTAATGAAATACCGCGTGAAATGTGTGAGAATGTAATAAAAAATTTGCTCAAAAGGGCTCGCATTTGTGAGACTAACAGAGGCGGACATTTACCTGATATTGTATTCCATACATAATTGCCGACATTAAATAAAACATTCATCAAAAAAGATCCATTCTCTTTCATTTAATCAAAAATTATAAACAAACAAAGTATTATACCCTGCGGACACCCTGTATATTTCTTGCAAATCACAACGAAGTTTTCGTAATTTGACATTGAAAACGGCGGAGAATACAAAATTCTGTTTGTTGAAATTTACGATTAGAAGTATCAATTCGAGCTTCTTTTATTTGTAGTGATTTGCGAGATTGTTTGTCGCAATTTACCAATCCAATAGGTCAATTTGTCAAACACCACTTCACAATCTCAAATTGCGAAAAATATTTGGTGATTTACCAACACTGATGAATCAATAAAACCTTATAATAATTTAACACATGTGAATTGAAATCATAAATTGAGGTAGAGAAATCGTAAATTACAAAATATTTTTTGTAATTTCCGTGGAATCAACTACCTAATGTGTGGAATCTTTTTATGCACAGTCCATAGTCCATGTACCTAGCGAAATCCTTTTAAATCCTTTCTTTTTATGGATGAATGTATGTATGTGATATTGCTAGACAGCTGCAATCATGAAGCCAAACCTCCATTGTGCACATGCTGAAGTATGCATATTGCATATAAATCTGTATTTTTTTCGGAATTTACATCTTGCTATTAGAAATTAGAAAAAAGAAGTATAAATTGGAATGGATTCTAAAATATGTAATCGAAAAGAATTGTAAAGGTTCGTATCAATATAAAGTTCATTTAAATATTTTGTTTGTATTTTAAATTTCAGCATAGACCGAAAAACCAACCCAGACAAATCCCGTTGTGTTCGGACGATATGTCGCCGTATGATTTTCTTGGATATCAGGAGGAAACAAAATTAATAATACGACTATAATACTCGTATGTATTCGAAATTGAACTAAATAGTAAAACTATGAATTTTAATTTTACAAAATTTCTAGAATTGTTAATTGCGAATGAAAAGTCGTGAGTAAGTAAATCCTTAATTTAGCTTTAAAACCAGACGAACTTTTCGCGATTCTGCGCTTATTTTTCTTGATTTTATCTTTAAATTCACGCAGTCAATGCAGCCCAACGAAAACGAAAACAAGCTGCTTCAACCATCTGTCCAACTTAGTGAACTAATGTTCCGAATGTGTCAATTTTTGTTGTTGTTTTTAAATGGGAAATATTATGGGCAGATTTTATCGAAAATTGGTTCAGAAATAATACTGTTGGGTCCTTGAATTTATAAACAAAAGTATCTGTAACTATTCATTTTATAAAATCCCCTGAAATTTTATCGAATGACTATTTTTGAACTACAATATATAGAAAGTAGTTGAAAAAAATTAGAAACAGTAATTAAATAGTTAAAAATCAAATAACTATACAAAATAGTCAACTATGACTCTTGTGATGGTTACCTACTTTACAGTTTTGCAAAATAACAACCAATTAGTATATCTACTCTGATTATTGCATAATAAGTTGTTACAAATTTTTTTTTCAAAGCAAAAACCGTAAGGTTTTCATATAAGTGTTAAGAGATAAAAAATAAAATTAATGAAGACAATAATTTGTTGTTGCCTTTGAATCATTAAATTACATGAACATCAAAAGTTGCAGTACACTTTTTAAGTATTTATTATGAAATGAGGAGAATGAAACTTATATCATTCAAAAGGTACTGTGCCATAGATATGCACAAACAAAAGGCTGGTAAAATTAAGTCCACAATTCCCTATATAAAATGTTTATCAGTTAAATGAAAGCATGTTGGTGACATTCAATCTGTCGCCGCCATATTACCATTGTAACGCATGCGAAGAAAAATCATCTTCGATTAGAAACTATTTTCGAAGGAAAATGCAATTTACTTCCCCTAAAAGTAAGCAACTGTATAATACTCGTTCAATGATGATGCTATGGAAAATGTTTTTCGACATACATTTTTTGCTCTAAACTTTCATAGGGACGAATTAAAATGTAAATCATGAGTAAAACTTATTTTCAAAGGTGCGTATTTTTTTAATATCTAGAACTAGATTTCGCCTTTTTGTTTGTAAAAAAAACAACAACATTTTTTGTACTAAATACATAATAATAAAAGTTATGGTCGATTCACGACAACAAGCGAGACTAGTTTAGATAGATATGCTAGACACAGATGTAGAGATAGTTCCCAGTTCGGCTTCCAGACAAGTACATCAGCCGCATTAAAATATTTCTACATCCTTCTTGTAAGAATTTTTAATTTTTTTTATAAGTTTTTTATCAATAGAGTGTAAAATAAAATGCCTATATTTCAATCAGATGCTGTAGCAAACACTATTGGAAAAAAATAAATACTTTGCATTAACTTTAAACAGAGGATAAAACTTTGAATATGTAAAGTTACAATTTAATCATTAATAGTGAATTTTCAAGCCAGTTTTGCACAATTAGAAGTAAATATTTACAAAGACATTCAACAACTTTGAGTATAGTTAAATTTAACAAAATTTTAAACTTATAACTTAAATAGTAAGAGCCAGTTTTTTACACGCGTAGCATGTTGTCCCAATTAGTAGAACCAAAATAATAGACAAGTAAGGGTTCTCAGGTTCAATCTCCAGAAAAACAGAAACACAAACGACATAATGAAGATCTTACAACCATCCGAGAGCATACTCCTCTGAATAAGCTTCTCAACTCAGCCGATCGGACTTGCCATAAAATTCTAGATCCCTTCCATTTATCCCAAAAAAAGCGTCAAGCCAACGAATGAGAGTGTACTTTACTTATACAGCCCTAATGCTCCAAATATTTATTTTTAGCCGACTGAACCCATCTATGTCCGTTCCATTGTGACTTCCTGTAGCCTTAACGGATTGACCGATTTTGAAGAGTGATGTGTCATTAGGTTCGTATTCTTCTAAAAAAACCGACTGTCTATAAAAAATCAAAAACGCCTACACGCAGAAAAATAAATTGTAATGCCAACAATTTTCGTTGGTTAAAATGAACCCAAATATCAAAATCTTTGATTTAAGAATGAAATTGTTGGCGATGATGTAATAAAATTCTTATGGAGAGTATATTATTCTTACGCTGAATACCTGATTTTTGAAAACTTAAAAACGAGTTCTTGTTAACAAAAATAGTATTTGAACCAAGAACTTTTAACTTAAAATTTTTTTAAGAATCTCAAAATTCTTCGCTTAACAATCTTTTTTTCTGAGTGTAAACAGGTCGGAGGCTACGCATATTTTTGTAAGTATGTGTGGGTATACATTCAATATATATTCAAATATGTCTTGTTTACATCTTTTTAGTTTTATTTTACAGTCGGCTGGGTTTTTTTGTTATTTAAATTAACTTCTTTATTTTAACTATATAATTTGAATAACTTAAAACCGATATTTTAATAAAGTTCTCTATTTGATATCTCATTTCTGTTTAATGTGAGAAGCTGAATAGATCCGAAATAAAATATAAAATTCAGTAATTCTTTTATTTAGCTGCACCTAACAGATATTTTATTGAAAAGGGTTTCAAAATCCTTAGGGAAATTCTTTAGGGAAGTTTAAACTAAATTAAGTTCCCAACCTCACGTTGGTAAAATATTAACTTCCATTGTTGCTTAAATGTACATACAGAAAATATCGTGAGTGAACTACCCACATCTGTGTAGCTAGCTCGAATCTGTGTGGAAAATCACAAAATGGAGTAAGAAGAGAAAAATCTTTTCCCCCATAAACATTTTTCCACAAGAAAATAGGATTTTTTTGCGCATGTATGCAGCAACGTCACGTAGAGACGAAGAATGTTTCACCATTCACCCCCGCAAGGATAACCAGGGATAATAAAATCAAAGCTGTTTATATGGCTACGGTGAACGATTTCTCCGCTCTGGCAGGATGTGTTTTGGGTTTATTGGGAACTTTAGATGCCAAAATGGCTTCAATCGTTTTCTTTCTTACTCCTTGGAGGTATTATACCTACACACTCCCGGGTGTATAACATTTTTCCATTTGGACTAAATCGAAGGAAACTGGGTGAGTGCGCTTCACATTGTGGTGGGCGTATTTTAAATATTCTTAATGGAAGTGTTTTGCTAGTCTTTTCGTTGGAAGTTAACTGCTTTGGGGCGGTCTGGCGCCGACTTTGCCAGTGGTTCAAGCTTTTTTTTTTTTTTCTTTTTTGATGCTGTGAAAACTTTGGAGTGGTTTTAGAAATTTAGTTTCATGCATACACAAATTGATTTTTTCCCTTTGCTGGGTCTTTCTGTGGAGAGTGGAGAAGTCGGGAACGAGCCCATCATTGACACCTTAAATATGCGATTTCAACTCGTTGGGGCGCCAATTTTCTTTGCACAGCAAGCTTGTAAGCAGACCTTGTGTTGGGTTTTAGTTCCTTCTATAAAAGGCTTCCGCACGGGGATAATAAGCGCCGTATATATCGCTGTTGAAAATGCATAGTAAAGTGAGTTAGTCTCCGTTAACTCCGAATAGGGAAGCTTCCGCGAAAATGTATGAATTTGATGCGAGTTAGCACATATCATCATAAAATGTGGTGCATATAAAATCCAAAATGGAAGCGGGAATTTGTTAGGAAGTAGGTACTGCATGTGAGGTCACATTCAATTACAAAGTTGAAGCACACATTGTGGGGGCAAAATAACAGCAACGCATACATTTTGCTGCAGACAGTGCAGCAGTTGTTTGAATGCGAGTGAAGTTTTGATGATCTTCCAGTGTTTTTACTCAAATTGGCTTAAGTCGATTTAAGCCAAAAACAGTATTTTTAAATATTTGCCTTCTACTCAAAGTAGTTTTTTTTTCACGAATTTTTTTAAGCTTAAAATTGCTCTCCTGAAACATGTAGAAAATTGACTTAAGCCATTTTACCTTTTGAGTAAAGATGTATACCCCGGTGATCTGTTTAAGATATTTATACAGAGATTTGAGAGATATTCCAATTTGACTACTTTTCGCCTCTTTCCTACTAAGCCTCTAAAAATGTTTATTCTGAATTTTCGTGCTCCAAATCACATTTACAAGTGTGTCCTTAAACAGATGACTCTAGTGCGATCGGTTTCGTAGCTCAATTTTGTAGCCGGATTCAGTCACTGATCTATTGCAAGTCGCAATCTAGCCTATTATATAGATATATGTATATCTGTAGAAGCTGCTTAGATGCAGTTTTAAGCTAAGTGCCGATCTCTATCCATAGTTGAGCTACGGAGGGACTGTGTGGGTCGTAGGTTTTGGATTCTTGGTAAGCTGTGTTTCTCCCAGAATATCATCTCCGACTCTAATATTTAATGATATTTTATAAGTCCCTTCCATTTGTCCCAAAAATGAAAAGTCATACAAGACGAACGGTTGTGAGAAGCTAGGCCTATAGGATCCCTTACGGACCTGTTGCACCAACGACTTACATACAGGTAGATTTTGACTGGGAAACATACCTTTTTGTGCTGATATTGTAAATTTACTCACTAAAGTGAGATCTACCACCTTATGAGTTAAATTGCAACAATGAGATGAGCATTTATGAAGGTAGGTTCTACGTTTTTAAGGGTCGACGTGGAATCTTTTGGTAGTATCGCCAAAATTTTAGCCATAAGCTATGGCGTTAAATTTGCTGGTATACCTCCCATTGATGCTGGGGTCTTGCTTTTTTAGAATTAATAAACTTACAGATTTCATTTGCGAGTTCTATGATGACGGTTTCTTAAATGAGGTCTTAGCTAAGTTCAAGTCGCTTTTAATTCATCTCATGCTCGACACACTGGAATTATATAGGTTTATTTAAAGTCACGTCAGAAGGTTCCTCTTCTTTGATGGCCCACCTTTGCCACTTTTTACTATACCTGCTGGTATTGATTGGTGCAGTCTCTATTCCCACACTTGAAAATCTTGTCAAAAAGGTTGATGTCTGTGTTTTCATCGGCTTGCCGGAGGTCACTTCCTTTAGAGGGGCGAAGAATTTAATCAAGCATTTATTTGTTTGTGTAGTTTTTGTTGTCAGAGACCACTTTGGACCTTTGATTTGAACCTTCTGCCACTATGTCAAAAAGTAAAAGAGGCTCTCAAACGATTATAGCAAGGGTAAGCGTGGACCTGTTCACTATATAATTGAAAATGACGAATAATATTGTTTGAGGCAAGGGATTGCATTTACTTGGCTGTTGAAAAATCGACGGGCGCCAGTGATAGAGATTAGCCTAGCTCTGGGCAGATCGGTGCCGCGTCGACAAATCATCTAAAGTCCATAGATGGCAATATTAGCTACAGATCTACTAAGGTACACTTTTGGCTAGGAAATATTTATTTCCCGGACCTAATAGTACCTAAAATGGGCACTGCAACTGTAAGTTCCAGAGCTTAAGAGCAACAATTGCTTCTTTCGTCCACGGCATCACAAACCCTGTAATAAGAACTACAAATCAAATTAAAAGGGTTGTCCAAAGTGGTCTCTGATGGTTGCGTGTTAAAGGTTTGCATTCCTTATCTGTAGTTATGGCTGATTTTGTCGCTTCCGTGGCAACCACAAGGTAGAACTGATGTAAACCGCCCTGGAGATAGCCTCGTATGGAATTCAGTGACAATTCATCCCATCTGAGCCTTCCACTGGTTGTTATATAGACTAAATGACTATACGTGTCAGCTTTTTGGTGATCCAGTAAACTGTTCGACAAGTTTTCTTTCGCCAATACTCTTTTTATCGGTCCTAAGTGGTGTGCTTCATGCCGAAGCAAAACAACTCCGTGAGCTTATAGAAAACAGCTATAACATTTT
The DNA here is from genome assembly GCA_951230905.1 of Cheilosia variabilis. NCBI lineage: Eukaryota > Metazoa > Arthropoda > Insecta > Diptera > Syrphidae > Cheilosia > Cheilosia variabilis. Next base: position 40,189,476 of record OX579677.1, on the reverse strand, counting down.
GACTCCCAGAAGGTAGATGGAGAAGATTGATTTTAATATCTAGAGTCTCGACCAAAGGCGGAACCAAACATAAGCAGTCAGAATTGGAAAGGCAAATTTTGTGCTTAGAATGTAGCTTGGCGAAACTATTCACCAGTAAGGAGAAAACTGCAAAAGTTTGGTCACATGTGTCAGCGAAATATACCAACGAACTACAGGCCTGAACCCATTTCAACACCCCAGCATAGGAACCAATTGACTCTCCCATCCAAAATGTCCTTGCAATCAAAGCTCTGGGCATAAGCATTCCTAAATTTGATACCCTACAGAAACAGCCTATAACATGGCATGTTACTCCCATGTAATAGTACTGTTAAATTAGTCCTATCATAAGCATAACTTCTACTCACTAACCTACCATTCCTCTTCCATTTGGGTTAATTTGAAATAATCTAAGTCACATTAGAGGACCACTTAGAGGAAATAATACTGTTATAAGGCTCACCCTTCCACAGCCGGAACAGCAAACTCAATGATGGCATTAACATTGCCAACAATCATCCCCCAAAACAAAAGCAAACACATCACAATTCAAAATACCAATCAAAGTAAATCAGAAAATCCCTTTTGTGTGTACGGTATCCCTTCACTCGACTTAAGGGTGTTGAAATAAAATGCCTCCGAGGTGAACAACGACGGCGCGCATTCTGTGCGATCCGACTGAGTCAGCTTGAACTACCCTTGACAAATCTGAAGTGTTTTCAAAAATAACACTCTCAACGCGACGTGTTTCAAAAAATGAACATTCTTGCAAATTTTAACATTTCGATCGCAATTGTACTTTCAAGTGGGCTTTCGATTTTTGAAACTTTTCTCTGGTGGAGATGTTCATTTAGCGGGATATTTCTCACAGTTTCGTGAGGTGGGCATGCGATTTAGTGAAAAGTTCTCAAAACTTTCGCACGGTCTTACTGCGACTGCGACACACTTATTCGTTGGAAAGAAATTTACCAGCATATGCAAGATGTAGGTAGTTGTAAAAAGGACCAAATGGCGTTCCCCCTTCTCGCTCTTGACTAATAGAGTATAATTTAATCAAATTCACTTGGAACATAACAATTTGAATAAATCCTTCCGAGTGGCTGGCCGCAGACACCACTGGTAATTTCTCTGATTGGTTGCAACTGTTGGTCGGTATATTACCTACCCCTCGATTCCTAGCACATGGTAATTGGATCAGTTAATTTGCAACTATTATTGTCGTTCGAATGTGCGACTGTAGAGTGTAGTGTTACAGGGTGGCATTTTTCAGAGTCCTTTGATCTTTTCACGAGGAATCTGTGCAGAGATAGGATACATCTGTGACAGCGATTTCGACCGATATTTAACAAAAATTACACGTCGAACATTTGCGCACCCCTGTGCCTCCGACGAAAATAAATGTACCCCACTACTGACAGGAGTTGAATTCGTCTAAATTGGATGTCGTAACTTTCCCATCCAATAAGCTTTCTGCACAGACAAAAGTTCCTCTTTGCGGACCATCATTTAGCCATCATCACTATTGTCTGTTAGGTAAATCAATTTCCAGCTCCGCTGAGTGCACCAGTAACAGATTTAAAAAAACAAACTTCTCGGAATAATCAAGAGAAAGGTTTGCTTCGGCCTTCTTTGTCATTTTCTTGTGAACAGAACGCGCATAAAGTACCCGACAAACTTCCAGTCAAGTGTTGGAAAATGCGCAGCGAATGCAAATGGCTCAGCAGTAAATTAGCGAAACAGGAAATGCGCTGCAAAAATGCCAACTATACACCAAACCAATATTCATTTCGAATCATCTTCTCTTTTTTATGGACAACTTTTCCGTTCATCTCAATGTGTATACTGTATAGAGGCAAAACAAGGATGCAAGCGAATTCATCACGGACACAACACAGACACGCGACGCGCATAAATATCCAATTTAGACACACAAAGCCATTCGATTTGTTGCCAATGAAAGGGATGAAACGGAAGCTATTCATCCTTTAGGACCATTTAATGTTTGCACATTTGCCGTTCTTGTTTATTTGCCCTTTTCCTATGGTTTGCTCCGATAAAAAGAGGAAACGAACAAGCGATTTGTTTCGGACAATATCTGTGGAGAAAAAAAAGAAAAGAGATATCTGAAAAAAAAAGAAAACATCTCCCTGTCTGCGCCACAACTCTTTTCGAAATTGTACATGTTTTGTGGATTGGAAGATAGCTATTCGGTGTAGCCTGTGTAGCCGGCGGAAAGGAGCGCAAGGACAATATGAAAGCAAAACATTCTGGGAACGTTGGCCGTGCTTCTTTTAAATGATTGCGGATAATGTCCCTTTGGCTGAACATTTATCCACATTGATATTTTCGCCAGTTAAAATGCTGCGACGGGCGCAGACAAAAAACGAGCAAATGTATAGAGAGACGGTGCTCGGCAATAAAATTTACAAGTTCCGGTTTCCGTTGAAATGGACGAATTTAGGCAAACGATTACATTTCGGAAATCCCGTCCAAATTTTGCGATATCACATTTTCTGTGTATTTATCCATTTAAATGGTAAGTTGTACCGAGCTCTATATGCGTTTGTTACTATAATTGACGATAAAAGTTTTTCTTTTAATGGCTTGCGTTTGGGTAGGTGAGTCGGGAGCGGAGTGAAGCATTCGGGCGCCTCGGGAGATATATTCTGCAGCGTCCGTCCGGAATAGGAAAGAAGAGAACGTGCGGTATTCTTTTCAATACTTATTTGTTATTTGATTAAAGCTTAGTACGCTGCTCGAGCTAAACTAAATTTTATCTGCTCTCCAACTTTTCTCTCCAAACATTAGCTAAAGTTATAGCTGAATTTTGACATAGAGTACGCCGTGTCACAGAAAACAGCTGTTCCTTGAAAAAGTTCCTTCAAAAATATAATTCTCTTTTATTTCAACTATTTCTGTTTCCATGTACTTCTCGTCCATGTAAGTAAGTAAGTTATTCATTTATTTTCATTTCAATATACACATAGAGTACAAAATATGAATTTAAGAGCTATGGTTAAACCGTCAGCCTCGTCCATGTAATAATTAAAAAAGCTCATCCTTGCATACTTTTCCGCGACAGAACAACAAAACACAACGATTTGTCACAATTTAGCTTGAGAAAATGTGCCGACCCATTAAATGGCCACACTTAATTTTGACAGACACATGAAGTACATTCTGAAACAAAAGTTTGATTATTTAGCTCAAGTTGCGTACCGCTCAGATAAATGGGTTCGCTTAAATTTAGCTCAACTAAATTTTGGAGAGAATTTTGTATGGGAGCGAAAATTTAGCTCGAGCTTTACTAAGCTTTACACTCTAATGACAACTTGGAACTTAAGGCATTGCATATGAGAGCAACTAATTACCTGCGAACATTCACAAGTTTTGACAGTCCCATTCACATGATACATTTTGTTTGGTCGCTGGCGCCCGCACAATGAATGTGAACAAACAAATTAGAATGACTTTTCTAGTTTGAGGTGGAGTTTTCAACCAATTTTGAAACACTTTTTGAGGTTGTGGATAGTGAACAAAGTGTAACAATTCGCGTCAAGGGCAGTGTTCCAAGATGAAAGATCTGAAAATTTCGTATTTTTGTAAAAAAAAATTCTAGTTTTTCGAAAAAAAATTTTAAATTTAATATTAATTAATATTTAATACACAAAACCAAAGTATTTAATACCCCTACACGTATGGTCTATTGATGGCATCGAGTTCAATCGAGTATCGCATATGTAATTTTTTTTAAATTTGGGCATGCCTAGTCTCCACTTTGTTTCTATACACCAAATATAAATGGTCGCTTAATTATTAAACATGACATAGATGGGAATTAAAACCATATATGTATGACAGATGTCAGTAAAATATTGTTGTTATATGCGTAATTAGAATTTTCCAATTTCAGACTTCAAAAAAACATCGCGACATTTACTATCACCAAAAACAATGGATACAAGAAAAGTAACAGAAAATATTATCATTGCAGCAGCAGCTGAAATAATTTCAGAAGTAGCAAGAAAAAGACGACACCTTCCTTGGTGTTGCTTAAATCCCTCTTTGCAGTGGGATTTGTCTTGCAAGTTCCATTTTGATGGTCGTTTTTCCGCAAGCCGTCGCAAGTTTTTTTTTCGTTTTTGCGTTTTCTTTTATTAATCCAAAAAAAAAAATCCAAAGTAAACACAACACAAACTTTTTCCTCCGTTTTTTATGTCAAAATTTATCTTCGATTTAATGTATCGGACATTTACTTCCCGAGACTTGTCATCGACTTATCTATATGGAGTTAAGAATTTAGCCTGCGAATAGGATACTGCTTTGTTCAACTGCCTCGCTAAATGTTATCTTTGTAGGAATTTTTGTATAGGAGATAAAATTTAGCGCGAGCATTATACTAGGCTTTACATACAACAAATAATTTCCGTACTTTAGAGTTCATGGAAACGTTAGTAAAACAGAAGTCTAACAAATATATGTATTGAGTACCCTCCGACTGGTAGTTATAGATACTTAAATGCGTCTTGTTCATATATTTTTAATTATTTTTTTTTTACAATTAGTCGGGTTTTTTGGTTTTTTAAATTAACTTTTTTTATTTTTATCTTTTTAGCCTATGACACTCGGGGGAAGAATACGAATATTATGATACCTCACTCTTCAAAATCGGTCAAGCCGTTTAGGCTACAGGGCGTCCCGTAGGAACGTACATAGGATACGCGCGAAACACATAACCCTCCCTGTGTCCAGTCGAGTAAAAAGTTGTCCTAGAAAATGCTAAAAGCTAAGCTATAAGCTAAAAGAGTAAAAGGTTTAGTTTAATTTTAGTTTAAAGTACTAAAAAACTTAGCTTTTCGAATGTGTAGGTCCTACTTTTTCCGCATGGTAGATTTTGGGAGCAGAATAATTAAAAAACTTATTATTATTAGACTTATTTTCCTATAGCAGTGAGAGCGGCAGAGCGGGAGAGGATTGTCAAAGCAACATGTACACAAGCTTGACAGATTGTGCGATATATAGCAAAACACGCTGTATTTTTTTTCAATGCGGTGTAAAATTAATTAGCCTTTGCGATATCTCTTATTTTTTGCGATGTTTGCGATATTTTGTTTTATTAATCATTAAAACAAAACAAAATACTAATTCAATAAAATTCTTCCCATTTGAAAACACTGAATACAACCATTATTGCCAGAAATGATCTAACCCCAGAAATGATTCAATCCTTCAACTCGAATATGTACGAACAATATTCCATTGAAGATGAAGAAGATGTGAACGCGTTCATCGACAGCTTTTAAAATAAATGAGTTACGTAACTTGATCTTGCTGTAATACTAATACCAATTTGTTCCTTTTTCTTTGTTATTAGCCGTGTTTTTTTGAGCTTCGATCTCAGCAATAAGCAAAGTAGGATTTTCATCACGCAATTACAACAACTACGCTCTACTGGACACTTCGAGACTCAGTTGTAGTTATTGTAATCGCTCGCTGAAGATCCTAATTTACTTTGCTTTGCTGAGATCGAAGCTCAAAAAAACACGCCTATTGATTCAAAAATATTAAAAATCAAGTGAAAATCAAGTTTGATGTGTTATTTTTTATTTTTAAGCATTTTGCGATTTTTGCGATAACTTTTTTGTATTTTGCGGTGTTTTGCGAAAAAAATAAATAAAAATTGCGATATAGGCTTGGAAACATCTGGCAAGTCAGCATGTACATGGTTTTTGAGTGAGCACATCTCGCGTGTTTATTTCGTAACCAAACTTTACCCAACATGTGAGTTAATAAAATAAATAAAACTGAGTATGTATTTATAACAAGGCTGACTCTGACTAACAATAAATATGAGTGTAGATACGTCATGAAACAACTAACACTCCCATCAGCGAGTGCTAATTCAAACTAAAACAAAACTTAATTGTTGGCTTAGGTCATTCATGTACTGCCGTCGCCTCGGACTACTACCGAAGTGAACTCAACTCGCCTGGTGTGTTGTGGTATTCCCTTTCATTACCCTCTTCAAAGCAAACGAACACAGATTTCTGCAACAAATAGCAAATAACACCAAGAAAAGCGGGCAGTTTTTGACTAGGCAAGATACGCTGATGTGGTAATTAAATCAGGAAAATTCACGCTATAACCACCGTCAAAAATTGGTAACACCACAGCAACCGACCGAGGACCGGAGGACCGACCGCCCGTGTCGCAATAGCAACGCTATTGCTGTACGACATCGCTAGACGCAATTAAAGTTTCAGCATCGTCGTCGCGTTCGTCTCATCAGAACGAAAACGTTCGCAAAAATTAATTAAAACTTGCACTGTGATTTATTCTGGCAGGACGATGAACAAATTCGTATGGCTCTGTGGCTGGTGTCCATCGTATTCAGAGAAGTACTGAGTACTTTTGGTATAGTTTCAGTTTGTAAAGCATTGCAATATGTAAAATATACCAGCTCTATCCTCGCGACAGCCTTTGAATTTGAATGCGTATTACCGACTGCCATAATTTTGTAGTCAGACTTAGTTTAGCCGGTCTTTTTTAGCATCAACATCAAACATCAAGTACCCCTACTCGAGAGTAGTCTTGAAGACCCAACTACCCACTTCCAGGTTACCCTTTTTGCAGTTTGTTTCATGCCTGACTAACCAGTGTAATTGCGCGGTGATCCACTTTTCCAATTGCAACAATCAATTTCAATCACACGTCACTCGGTGACACCTTCCGCCGCGATGCCCACAAAGGATGTCGACCGCCTAAACAGTATACATGGTTCAGGTTCATTGCACAGCTTCTCCCCCACACTCTGGCGGCTATATGTAGAAGGATCCATCTTCGGCTAATGCGCGAATGCGCGGGCTGGTTAATAAACCTGTCACATGGCCATAGAAATACATGATTTACTAATAAAATGACGGATAATGAAGAAGAGCGCAAACAGTAATGGCGGTTGGAGGAATGTTCCTCGAAAAATATCCCGTTTGCTGTCGATTGGTCTCCACTGAACTCGACGTCTACTCTCGTTTAAATAGAAGAACAAATTGAATATGGCACCCCTCCTTCGAGCGCCGGAAAGTGGAAAAACAGAAATCAAAAGAATAAACAACCCCAGTCATTACCAAATTATTTCATATCGCGTGATGCATATTACGGTAATTTTCTGAATGGGAAATGGGCCCATTGCTCTGCTGTGTTCAAGGAAATACGCTCAAAGCTACCCTACATATTCGCGTCCAATTATTTAATAACTGTCATCGATTACGCATTCCAGAATCACGCAGTCCCGCTGAATGGCGCATACGATTTTCCATCAACGGAGGGGGATGACACAGTGTGCGGTCATTGCATATAGTGCAAGTGCAACTCCTGCCTGCCACTTCATCTGGGAACAAAAAAAAATTATTAACGCTGGACATGCAACTATTATGAACTGCATTCGGTGATTTTTTTTTCTCCAATTCTATTGTTGACTTTGTTGGAGTTCGTCCTCTCCAAGCGATGAGGGTGCATAATTATAGGGTTTTCAGTAAGCAGTTTACTATACATATATACTGAAAGGATTCTTGGTCATTGCTGAGGTGTTTATGTCCTTAATTATTGATGGAACTGTGCTCGTTTTTGAATCAGTTGGGCTTATGTGATTTATCGATATTTTCACAGGTGTTCTCCTGAAAGCAGTAGAGAGGGCTTCGTCCTTTGTTTACAATGACTCGTAATTTTTTTTTTCTTTTATGACCGCGGAGGGTTTTCTGGAAATGGGCTGGCACTTTTGTTTGGATGGATTTAAATAAAAAAATACGCCAGCCAATTAAATTGATATGAATGAGAATTTATTTCCGTGGGTGTATTTTGGTATAATTTCTGACAAGTTGCGACGATAGTAAAGGTGCTCAAGCATTATCTAGCTGTCATCCTTAAAGAATCATCACCACGTTTTTTGTTTAGCTGTTGTTTAGCATTTGTCTTGTAACTTTACGAATCAGTGACCAATATTGACAGCCCTTTCTGCATGTCAAGCGATAAGCTTAGTCTCTTTTTCTATCACTGTTATGAATGTAACCCATTCACCTATTCCCCTGTCCGTTACGCGTTGGACTCACCGGGAACAGCAATAGCTAAGTAATTTTGTTATAGCCGAAAATGATGAAATTGTCGCCGTGACCGGTTTTATTTTATTTTATTTATGTAAGTAACCGAGACAAATCTAGTAAAAGTGTCACCACATCCGCACCCTCGTTTCGGTGACCCACGTAACACACGCGCACACCCAAAACAATCATAAAAACTCCTAATGTGCACTTTCGCAAGGAATAATATTTGAAAGACCGTTTCACCCGAAATCTGATCCGAATTATTATGATGCGATTTAGCCATAAAAAAAAAAAAACCAAGACCAAAGAAAGCCACAGCCACCTCATGCATGAAACAAACCTCGCTCTTAACTCCAATAATAATCATAATAATAAATAGCTAAGCAGCTTAGGAGGACACCCAACGAATCTTCTATTCATCTGATACTATGTGTTTGGTTTTTTATTGAAATATAACAGCACATGAATATCAGTGAAAGGATATTGCGAAAAATCTGAGAGCTCTTCTCCCCCGTTTGCGGAACATAAACATAAAGACGGATTTTATGCGAATCCTTTGCAGATTTCTCTCGCTTTACACTTGAGATGTTAGCCACAATGTGCGCATTCGGTGTGTGAGCTGTGAGGGACCTTTTCACACGCATATCCTCGATGAATAATGGAGCATAAAGATATGGCAAGTCAGGAGACTTAGAAAGGAGCAAACATGATTTTTATTTTATACAACTTAAGCGAATAATGGTTGACATTTGGGTTGAGTTGGGTCCGACCGAACGACGGACGGTTGTATGGGGTAGGTATCGTATGGGCGGTCCGCTGAACTTATAGTGTTGACGACGCCGCTCAACTCCATTATGTGACGACCTTTGTATGTTTGCATGCTCATTTTGTACGCGCGCAGTACTTTGAATGGGAGAGAGGAAGCTAATTTATCATTCTTGGAGAGGACATTAAGCCACTTGACTTCCTGGCACGTGGCCAGTTCGAGATTGTGCGTGGTTTCTCATGTGCCACCCGAATGCGGTGACAAAGTGAAGCTTCAATTTCTGTTAATTAATCGGAACCACAGAAATTAACCGAGGACAATGCGGCGCACGCACTTAGTACACAAATAAAGGAAACGAGACTTTCAATTATTTCTTTATTGTCGACAAAAGGAACGTGAGTGGGGCGTGGATTTTGGCCGTCCACCAGGACCTTCAGAGGTTCAGACATATATCACTGGCAGTTCGGTAAATGGCAGTAGGAAGGGAAACGAATTAAGAAAAAAAAAGTAAAGAAGTTTCTTGCTTACACAATGTAGTCCAAACAAAGAAGAGTAAAATAATTAAGGACGCTGATTGGGAGCAGGCTATTTGAAGATTAATCGAAAAGGCGTTACTGTGGCAAAATCTGTAGGTGAAACCACAAAATAAGAGAACTGGCCCACCTATCCTCGATAAATGCTGTCATGGTGATGACTGATGAAGCTTAAAATTGTAAGAGTATGACTGTAGGTGGGTTTGCACGATCCCTCTAAGCTGTGCCTCCAAGGCATTATTTGTGCAGCGAAATTTTTCAAATTAATCTAAAATAGGGATTTCTATACTCTGGAGGGGAAAATGGACACAAACCTTACATAAGCTTTAGGTTAGGTTAGTTAAACGGGTAGGTAGAGGAGTGTAAGTCCTGCATTTCCTCATTTAGGTCCTCGTGGACCCATTGTGATGTCCTTTTTGGGGTTAACCGTTGGTGATGCATTTGGTCTTCATCATTCTTCATCTCCTTTTGTGGTAACCAGACGCTGGCTAGCCATCCCGATGTCCCCAAAAACCTGTAAGGATCAGACAGTGAGACACCAGAAAGTTCATGTAAGTCATGGAAGTAATAGCTTCCAAGTGTTCTGTTCCTCAAGGTGGCAGAGACTCGGCCAACGCCAAAGGAAGTGAGGTGTGTCCTCGTACATTTATGTCGTCATCTTTAAGATTTCATTGTGTGACTACTTAGGAAGTTGTGACCAGTCAGAGCCCCTACTAACTTAGATAGCGATGACCTACCAAACTGTAGAAGTTTGTTGGTCCGGGTTGTGTTATATTCTCACAGGTTGTGAGTTCTTTCCACCAGTTCTTGGTTTTCATTCGAATTTTGTTCTCCACTCGCTCTCCGAGATGGCAAAGTGTGGCTCGATCGACTGAGTGCTCGATCAAGATCGATTACGGACCCCTTTCTCGCCAGTTCATCGGCCCTCTCATTGCCGGTTTTGTTACTGTGTCCATGGATCAAGCTTCGTAGTGTGCTGCGAGCAAAGAAACTTGAGCTCTTCGCGGCAGCTGTGCACTATAGTTTGGACTTAATTTCAGTAGCAGATGGAGAGAAAAATACCTTATGGTGAAATTTGGGATTTTTGGGAAGCGAACCTAAAACTCATCGCTCAGTAGTACAGCACATTAGAACTAACTTTATTGGTTGCTAGGACATAATTCGGAAATGTCCATTGAGAATAAAATTTTATTATATAACCAGATACTGAAGCCTGTTTGGACATATGGTATCCAATTATGGGGTTTGTACAAAGAAAACAAATGTAAAAATAATAAAAACATTCTAAAACAAAGTCCTTCGGGGAATAGTAAATGCCCCATGGTATATTAGAAATAATGACTTGCATCGTGATTTGCAGATTGATCTTTTAACGGAAGTAATTAAAAAGTATGCAATTCGTCACAATGTGCGTCTGCAGGTGCATTTTAATCCTGAAATGGAAGACGTCTTAAATGTACGAAACAATATTCGTAGATTAAGACGAATTAAACCTCACGACCTTATAATCTAAAAAAAATAATGAGAACCCGGATTCAAATTGTAATACCTTCTCAAACACAACTGAACGTTGAAACTAAAATCATTTGTCGATCTTTCTTGGATTGGTCATGATCAAGGAGGTGTTTTTAGTGCGGTTAGAGTCCCACACTACTCTGGGTTTTTAACCCCATTGTGTCTTTCGAGTTTTTCACCTTCAATAAAAAAAAAAAAAGTTACCAACCAAAAGCAACTTGCAACATAAGTCCAAATTATATTTTTCGTTGGTGAGTTGAAGAAGAAAGCCAATCAGACTAGTCAACCAACGGCGGACCCGATCAGTCTTTCGTAAAGAAAGATTGCGAATCTTTTGCTGCGAAAATGAAATATTTTTCAACAAAGAAAAGATGAAATGCAGGAGTTCAGTATTTATTTTTCCACTTGTTAAATGTGGAATATACTTTTTTTAAAGTTAAGTTGTGTGTCAAACTCGAATCTATCAAAAAAGTACCTACACTTTTAGGTTTCTTAAAAAGAAAATTTCAAAAATGATTCTTTCAAAGCGACTAAAAGTAAATTGGATTTCATTAAACATTCTTCGTAGCCAGGGTCGGATCAACCATATGTGCAAGTTGTGCAAATGCACAGGGCGCCAAATTCTGGGGGCGCAATGCTAGGAAAGAAAAATTATTTTTTTCTTACACGAACAAATACTGCCATTTGTATTTTTAACAAAAAGCTTGTTCAAATAAGCCCAAAATAACAACATCCATTACACCTGTGCTGAATTCTTTCTTTCACATCAACTCACATCACTTGCAACGTTGCAACTTCAAACTGCAACACAAAAAATTCCTTAATAAAAAAAAACGCATTGAAAGTTTACCTGCTGGGTGATGAAAAAAGGGCGCATTCTGTAAATCTTGCACATGGCGCTAGTTTGGCTGGAGCCGGCACTGTTCGTAGACATATGGAATGTGATCGTTGAGGCCTTTACCAACTTCTATTCAAAGAGAGAGTTTCATACGATCGACCATTTTGTTAAAAACTGAGTACGCCATGCTGTTTCCTAGATGAAAAAAAAAAACTATTAAAAAAAAAAAGTTACTGGAATTATTTAAAATTAACGCACCGACCCTGCCACATTAAATCAAATTTCTAGTCTCGTGTTTATTTCTACGGAAGCTCACATTCGCAGTTTGTATGAAAAATATAGGTTAAGTAAACCAGTTCAAATGAAAGTTCGAAACCAAAAATATCTATTAGTTCCTAAGGTCCATTGTGTTGAATGGAGTAATCCGTTGCTTCACAGATCTAGTTACATAATTGTGGGCGCAGTGGTTCAGCGGAAGGTCTCATGTTCGATTCCCGAAAAAGATACAAACAACATCATAAGGTTTTTGAACTGCGACACCTCTCGCAAACGTTTGGCAAACACCCGAGAGGCCAGCGTTCCCCCCCTTTTCGTTAGCCAGAGTTCGCATTGCGGTCGAAAATTGTACTCAAATGGGTCTGAAGGTAGTACGCCATAATGTACCTAAGACGGCTTTATGGTATTTTTCAATAATAATCGGAAATTTGTTTATACAAAATTCACATTTAGGTATACTATACATTTTCAAAAAAATTGTTTTATTTGAGCATACATTTTTTATTCATTAAAAGAAATATCACAAACAAAAGCTTTTTTTTGGTGTGAGACAATAAGCAATTTCTTTAAAACAAAACCCAATTAAAGCCACAACCAATAAAATTTTACAAATGGCTCATCTCAATTTATTCAACGACCGTCGCAGTTTTCTCATTCTTTCAATATTTGCTCCAATGAGTGCGCTTTATCTTAATATTTGAGAGCTGTCATCGTGTTCGGGACCATTACTCTTACCTTCAATGCGTGTACCGTACTCTATACATTTGTCTGTTTAAAACGTCTACGAAACTGATGTGACAGATTTTATTAGTTCACTTCACTACATCTTGGTTTATTTGTATTCTTTGTCTTTCCCCACAATATTGTATACAAAGCGTTGTTGTGTATAGCAGCTACGTCAAAATTAATACCTACGCAGTCCTTAAAACTACTTGGACAAACGAAATTCCAGAAAATCATTGGTTAAATCTCATTTACCGAGCAAAATTGGTTGGTTATCGATTTCTCTGGTTAACTAACCAAACCAACGATTCTCTAGTTAGTATTTTGCTGAACAAACACATTCGATGATTAGCAGCTGAAATAACCGACGATTTAAGATAATGAAGATTGAACAAACCGGCCCTTAGTCTGTTGTTACAAACAATTTTGGAAAAATAAGGAATGAGTTATCGATATGAATTTACAAAAAGTAGTACCGTACTCAGTTAGCAAAAATGTACTCAAAAACTAGAAAACTCTACAATTGTAGCACGGGAGGCAACGCTGCCGAGAGTATGGCTGTAAATTTGTAGGTCCCTTCCATTTGTCACAAAAACAAAAACTCACACAAAACGAACGGACCTAGGGTACCTGTTACACTCACTTTTTATTTTTTTATTTATATAAATGTTTTCTGAACGTTTTTTCATCAAATGATTTGAAATTGAACTTTGCAGCTATAGTCTTAAATATGTCTATGTAGAGTAAAACCGCTCAGGCTTTGTAAAGCTTGCCCACACAGGACTTAAAGTAGAGTTTGGCATCTAAGGACTTTTAGAAACTTTGCTTAGTGAACAACTCTGTGGTAGTGTGAGTCTAAGTAAAGAAGTAAGATCTAGAGGATGAAGAATCTGTCTTGAATTGTCTTTTACGATTGCGTCTCTAAGACTAACTGCAAGTCCTTACGTGGCTCACCCGGAAACTTCTTAAAAAAATTGTTATGGTTTAGGAGGTTATCTGGGATACCAATAACGAATAGCTATATATATTCACACGGGTATAACAAACATCAGACGAGTAAAATATCTCGAAGCCTGCAGCCGTAGGTGACACCGCGAATTTAAGCAAACTTTCAGTGACAACACTTACAGAACTTGTATAACCTTTATGACCCATTGGCCATTACCCAGACTTCCTTCATTCGCGTTGAAATTGTTTACCTCGATGCCTATAAACGCAAATCGGTACCGCAACCATGCAAAAGGCAAACCAATCACTCGATTGCCGATGTAGAAATTGCTCAATTCGCTTCACCCCTCCTGTCATCGCATTGTAGTACGAGCAGATTGCTAATTCACCGAGAAAATATAATCGGACTGATTAAAAGCATTGATTTAACCGCACAAAAGCACACGTAGCAATGCAGCATCAAGTAGCGATGCTCCTCAAATGGCCAACCTACATCTGCACAAGCCGAGTCCAAGTAGGTAGATGCGAGAGTTCAGGCAGCTCAAACAAATGGAGCCCAAACTGGAAATGGATTTTATGCCATCATCGTCGCCGCTATAATCAACATCAGATTCGAAACGACCGGACTGCACCGATGCGTTGCTGCGTTGGCCGTTGCCAATTTTTGATGTGAAATTTTCCGCCAAATCGATTGTCGGCTTGGCGCCGCCATCACCGCTTGCCCGAATCGAATTACGGAAATGATTGCAATTTCCAATCTGCGAATTGCTTCGATCGGACTGTGGGTAGGAATTGGAATTTTTAACGCAGGAGCTGCCGCATCTATAATCGCCTCTTTGTGTGCGTCAGAAATTTGATGTTCAATCATCATCTCGGTAGTCGTATATCAACAGAGGTAAGTCACATTCAAGAGGCGAAATGCAAGAACAGTGATGACTTTAAATTTAAATTTTTCCACTTCATACTTGAGGTCCTCTAAACAACACTGGAAGGGTAGTTATCGATCGTTAACCCTTTTCGTCCTTCTCGTCGCACTATGAAATCCGCTTCGACTTATTTTTTATTTTTTTTTATTTTAACGCAAAGTCATCAATAACTTTCCTCTGTTCACGCATCATCCCTCTGTCGCAATTTTCTTATTACTTGACACCGCCCTTATTGTTATACTTGTCGTTAGCAGTCGATTAACAAATTCATGAGCAAGCAAAGCACTCGTGTATTCCCAACTGCAAACACAGATAAAAGTGAAATAGTAGCTAAATCAGAGCTCAAATCTATCGTGATGTATATTTATTCAACATCACCCTACATATACGATTACAACCCCCTTTCAACTATGGCACATGCAATAAGGGAGGGTATAGACATTTCAATAGCGTCGTCAGTGCAGGATTTTAATCCGATTCCCACAAAGGAAGTTGAAATTTGTCACATTAGTGGACTCATGGGAGATGGTATTAGTGTATGGAATTGCCGACAAATGAACTGTGAAGCAAGGACAACTGTATTTGCAGATCTTCATCCTTGGTGGTTGCAAGTGGAAGAGATAATGTAGCAAATGTGAAAATGATAATAGGAGCTAATAATTTGAAGAGGAGATTTTTATTTTTCCAACCGAACGAGGTGTCGTTTGTCAATACAATTGAAAGTCACTTTGGAAGGGGTGATTTGACAACGGAGTTGGTTTGACAGACATCAGCATGTCACTGTCTTTCAAATATTGGCTAGAGGCGAGTGCGATTTTTGCTCGGTTAAAAAAAAATTAGTTACAATTAACTAAGTCTCTGTTGGAAAAAACGAGTATTCGTTGTTAAAAACTACCGAGATAAAAAGGTATGCACACTTTAAAAACAAAACACTTTCTCGGTTGTTTATCAACCAAGTTTCAAGACTAATATCAACCAGTAGTTGGTTAAATTCTACAAAGTTTCCTTGTTATTTTTTCTGTTGGAAAAAACAAGTATTCGTTGTTAAAAACTACCGAGATAAAAAGGTATGCACACTTTAAAAAAAAAACACTTTCTCGGTTGTTTATCAACCAAGTTTCAAGACTAATATCAACCAGTAGTTTGTTAAATTCTAAAAAGTTTCCTTGTTATTTTTTCTGTTGGAAAAAAACGAATATTCGTTGTTAAAAACTACCGAGATAAAAAGGTATGCACACTTTAAAAAAAAAAAAAACACTTTCTCGGTTGTTTATCAACCAAGTTTCAAAACTAATATCAACCAGTAGTTGGTTAAATTCTACAAAGTTTCCTTGCTATTTACGACGGAGACAATTGTTAAATCGGTTATTTTTAAAAGACTCCTTAAACAGGTTAACTCTGTAGGAGTTATATTAACAGAATTGGTTGGTAGTATTTAACCGAAAGTTGGTTGATTTTAAATAATTGATTTTTCTGTGTGTACTGGTTGTGTGTTGGAGATCTCTGAGCAACTGTTAGGAGTCGATTGTCTATGTCATAGACCAAAAGGCCGACGAAACATTAAGCAATACAATAAGTTTGTCAGTGACTTCGTCGCTGTAAATATAGTCTCTGCTGTTTTCACAGTTTGGTTGAAAGTTTTTGGTGGACTTACAAAATTCGATCGTTGTGTCCAGCACACTGATCTCAGATTGTGGGGAAAAGCTCCAATTTTGGATCTTCTATAGAAAAAAGGGAAATGAAGGGCAAACTTAAAATAAAGTGCACGACTGGGTCGAACGAAACTTTCAAAGTAAAAATCTGAGCAGCGATGCTATATAAAAGAAACGGTTCATAAAATGTGGAAATAGTGTTAAATAAAATCCAGTTCGTGGTTATTCTTCCGATATGGTAGTATATACAGTGAAACCTATCAAGTTGACCACCTGCCTCTATAATCTGTGCCTAAAAGTTAAAACATCTTAAGTCGACTTAAGTTGTTTTAGCTGTTTAACGTTATTTGAATTGTGTTCTCCTAACTCTATTTCTTAAGCCAAAGCAGTTGAAAAAATGTCAAATAATGAGGAAGTTATAACTGTTTTAAAATGGATTAAGTCATCAACAGTAGTGCCTTGCATAAGTTTAAAATTGCTCTCCTGAAAAGTGGACAAAATTGACATAAGATGTTTTGCCTTTTAGGCACAGAATACAATAGTACAACAAAAAAAATCGCATACAAAAGGACGACCAAATACCTCTGTATTTTGGCCACCTGTTTATATTGGAACTTGGCCATAAATTTCTATATTTCAGTTCATCTTTCGTACTAAATAACCTTGGAAAGTTGGCCATAGTTGCTATTTTGCCATTTTCACTTTGTTGTGTGTGTGTTTAAAAATTTATTTCATTACATGTATGTACCAATTACTTTTTACAGATTATTACTTTTCATATTGGTTTTGTTAAAAAAAAACTGTTTCTTTTGTATATTTTGTTTTGTTTTTAAACAGGTTTTAATAAACTAATAATGTGAATAAAAGCGCAGTTTTTCAGTAATAGGTTTTTAAAATAAAAAAAGGTGCGTACTCTTGTAAATTGGTCGGCCACCTCTCTAAGTTAGCCAAAAATGCCTTCACCACGGGTGGCTAACTCACGCAGGTTTCACTGTATTATAAAAACATTGTGAGTTTTAAAATTTTAAGCTCTCAGTAACAGGCAATAGCAAAATAAGTTCTGGCTAGGGAGTTATAAGCCCCTGTATACTGCACTATTATTTAAGCTTTTACACTTTACAAGATTTGTGATTACAAAAACTAGAACTGGAGTTATTTTAAGGCGCATATTCAATATGCTTGAAAAAGAGAATTGGGTAATATTTGCTAAAAATATGTTTTGGGTATGTGTTCTGTTATAGCATTTTTTATTGGAAGTCGGGCATTAGTTTATTACAAAAATATACCCTAGATATTTGTGAATACAGATCGGAAGTTGGTCACTTTTAAGAAATTATTGAATTATTATCCGAATTTTTTGAGTAAAACTAAGCATGGGATCTTTTTTTTTAGAATACTTATGTATTTTGATCAAAATCGTTAGAGCGGTTTTTTAAAAACTATGCAGACAAAAATATTAACAAATATTGCAACTTTTAGTTTGATTTTTAGTTGGAAACTGAATAGTTAAGTTTAAGTTTTATTCAAATCGAAAATGGGGTTTTCGAGATATGAGTAGTTTCTAAAATTATCATTTTCGGTGATTCGAATTGACAATTAGGGACGCCACAACTTTGAATATATTAATTTCACTCATTTTTCATTTTTATCAAAATCGTTAGTGTCGTTTTCAAGTGAACTAATGAAATCAATATTTTTAACAAGTGTCTCTTTTCAAAAATCCATTGTTCGATGACATTGAGAAAAACTGAGATGTTATTGTGTAAAAAATTTACCGTTTTCGAAATACATAATATCCAGCTTTTATTCTTTGACATTTGACAAGTAGAAACTACGCCATTACTAAAAAATGGAACGATACACGCTTCAACAACGCATTGAAATTATTAAAATTCACTACAAAAATGGTGAAAATCTTGCAGTCACAGTTCGCAGAACTAAAGCATTTTTTGGTCATCGATGATTAATGATTTTTTATGGTCGGAGTTGGATGGTATTGATCTGGACTCCGTTTACTTTCAACAAGACGGCGCTACGTGCCACACAAGCAACGAAACCATTGATCTTTTACGGGAAAAGTTTCCGGACCGTGTTATCTCTCGAAGAGGTGATCACAATTGGCCACCGAGATCTTGTGATTTACCACGTGCTCGTGGTGGTCATTTGGCTGATGTTGTTTTTCATTATTAACGGCATACCTTCCTCTTTATTATGAAATAAACATCCGATCGTTTATCTCAAAAAATGGCATTTTTCTTTGAATACCAAAATAACACCTTTTAATGGAAAACCCTTTATATTTAAACTTTTTTTTTTTCATTTTATAGGTAACATTTTTTGACCGTGTCTAAACTCCTGAGGTATCCGAGATATGCCTAAATACTAATTTTGCCTTCTCAGTCCGGAGAATATAATTTTCGGATGCTATAGCAGAGCTGAGCTATAGACAAAGTCCCTTAGGTACTACCTTAAAATTACACCTGTCCTGTCCGATTCGTCGATATTGCCTGTCCGTTCTCGTTCACAGCATTTACTTGGTTTTACATTTATTTATCGCTTGACCCATTTTGCCAGCATACGATTCGGTACTACCCAGTTTTGCCGGAGAGAGATATTATAAAGTAGTACTGCAGCCATAAGAGGGGAGTATTTTGAAAAAAATAGTAGTACAGGCACTTTTTAGTCTTCAAAATTCACGGAACAATCAAACCACAATCTCAAATAACAATAATATAAATACCGAACTGACAGTTGAAAATTGCATGAAGTCAACGAAAATCAAGAACAAGCTAGAAAGAGGGAAATTCCCTTTTTGACAACAGTTTGGAAGATAAAAGTGCTACCAAATTTGCATTAAATTTGTAGTGAATTTAATTTATTAAGGTTGAAAAATTACACTTTGCTGAAAGTGTTAGATATTTTAGGTCTTATAATAAAGGAGTACGGATGTTAATGGAGAAGTACGGAGGTGTTTAAAGTAGTACAATACTCCTATGGGAGTACTTTCGGCAACACTGGTACTACCGAATGCACCAGTGGCAGCCCGCTGTGTTCTGCCAGTAGTATTTAGTACAAACTTCCGAAAGATTGTGCCTCCGGTTTTGATTTGGGAATTTCGCACAATTCTTTCGAGTATGATATTGAAAATATCCTGAGACAGCAGCTTGGCTTAATTCTATTTTTGACATCAAATCATCGTTACCGACCTTGATGGAGCAGCGAGCGTTCTCCTTCGTCATTCTGCTCAGACGAGCGAGCTTAGCAGGGATGCTAAAGCTAGAAATGGATCTATATAGCTGGTCTCTATTAGGTAGGTAATACTGTCATAATGTAGTCTTTTAATCGATTGAGTATTGAATTGGGCTTCTTGGCTTTTTTTCAGGATCTGTCAAATTTGAAATCTTGATCGACTTGTTAACTTTCCTGACATAAACCACGTTTATGGATGGAGACCGACCAATGTGTCGATGTAGGGTTTCAGGCGTTCACAAAGAACAGCAGATAAGATCTTGTACTCGATGGTACGTGATTCTTGTGAATCGGCCAAGATATGCCTCGGTTCTATTCAGCAGGCATTCACTCGTCTAACTAAATATTATAGATGAGAAGGTACGCTCTCCACCTCCTTTGAATAACTCACTCTGTAGGCCATAATATTGGCCTGGATAGTGCTATTCTACCCGTACTTATGACAACAAATTAACGAGCGCCCACAGGTATTTTGTAAGCTACCTGACTTCGAATCACTATATCCAATTAGGATATTGAAGAGCTTTCTCGACTGGGTCACATTTTCCATATAGGAACAAAAAAACAAGTTTGAGCTTCCTCTTAAGGAAGTTTGAATTTCTAGAAGCAGTAAACTATTTGTGGCTATCATCACTTCATACCTTAGGACTGCATAATAAAGTCGCTTTTATTCCAATATCGTCGCTCCTTCCTTCAATGGTGTTTGCGTAACTACTCCCCCCTACAGTAAGCCGAATATTTTGCGCCAGACGTCTCCGTCAATCGATCATAATCCCATTCAACCACTTTCACAAATAAAGACGTCGACAAATTTCATAGTCCAATCAACAGCGAAAGGCGTCAAAGCGTTTAATAACATCACCATCGTCGCTGTCGTCGTCGTCGTCATTATCATCATAAAACATCCCCAACAGCGCACACAAATAAATAATAAAGAGGTCCTGCTCCTGGTCCATTGAAATGGGGTAGCTGACAACCAATCACGCACCCCTTATGCGATTAAATTGCTGTGCTGGCATGTTGATAATAATCCTGAAACCGTTTCAAAAACAATACACACCCCCACGCCTTGTGTAGGTAGGTACACTGAAGCGATTACAACCCCCCGCATAGTGTCAACTTCACGAGCCAATATTCATAACTACTACACTGTACATATAGAGGTATACTTGTAATTATGGTGATTTTACAAATTCGACACCCCTTCGGTTGGGGTGGCAGTGCCAGCCACTCTGCGGATTTGCATTCGAACCAATTAATATAAATTGTGTCATTCAAACGGAAGCGGTGCTTCGCGATCACGATAACCGTAACCGCACCGCGTGCAACAGTAGCGGCATGGGGGTGCTGCCTCTCTGTGAATTTGCTTATAGAGTACACCACTCGTTCGTCAGTTGTCACAACTCGATTACCTCTTCTTTTACTTTGGCATAACATCAGCAGGGGCTCGGGATATAGGTGCGAGTGGGTGGCTTGGGTAATACACTCCATTTCGGGGGGGATGAAATTATAATTTCATCAAAATCATCGCACCCTGACGCTTTGCCTGCCAGCCGCACAGTGATGGAGTGAATGTGGAATTTCTGTGGCAATTAATTAAGTTCAAGATCCGAAAGGTGTGTGCTGTGTAGTTTGTCAGTCATCGACGTGCTAGTTTGTATACTCGTATTTTGTTTATTTTACCGTTTCGATTGGGTATTTATTTGATTAAGGGTGGAAGTGCGGTTTCATTCTCTATTCAAATTTGTGTTGATTGAATTGTCGCTGAGCTGGGCTGGTCTTTATAGCTTGCTAATGCCTCACGTGTATCGTTTCGATATCCCTTTTTTGTGTAGAAGACAAATTTCCGAAAGCGTTTGTGTGTAGTATTTATGCATATAATCGGTATAACGATGGACATGGACAACACAACAGTTGTCGTTTTATTTCATTTTCAGTAACATGTGTTTGAGTTTGATAAGGGTGGGCGAACAAGCTGGCATTTTAGTGGAAAAAGGCTGAACAACGGTTCGAGGATTAAAAGAAAATACTTAACCGGATAACATATCTGATTGTTGGCTGGGTTGTAATTGTTGGGCATGAGTTTAGTTGGTATATATGGCCGGTCATGGGTGTAAATTAGAGTGCTGAAGTGTAAGGGTTTTTAAGCAGTCTCTCTAGTTGAAAAGGCTATAAATGTCCAAACAGTCAAGTCGTAGATCGACTAATAAACGTCGGACGATTTGGGTTTGACTGCCGTCGGTGTACTGAATACTTGTAACCCCCTAACGAACGCAGGAAATCGAATTACTTAGGAAATCTAGAGCCGTAGCCTTGCACTTAGATGGGGTTTGGCATTGAGCTCTACTATGCAAATGCAATTCTTTGGATTACCAAAACCATTCTGTGGATGGGTGTTAAGCTTTCTTTTTGGTAGATCAATTCAAGTTTGGTTTTGTAGTTAATATAATCGGATATTTTTGCTATAAACGCAGGAGTGCCCAAAGAGACAATATTTCTTCGACCTTCTTGGGTCGGTGAATAATAACATGTAGGTATTTCTGATGACAGCACTCTTATATCATCCTCTTTGAATGCAAATTTATAGCACAGTACAAAGATGCGAAGAAATTAGAGCCACCAAAGAAGATCTGGACGAAGTAATAGGTGGTGTACTAAAATGTAATCCATTATTTTCTCAATAGATGGCTTTAGTACTCTATATCTGGCTTGGTTTTTGTTTCATTGATTTACAACAGATGTCGTTGTAAAGATGATAGTTAGTACTAAAAAAGCTTCTTCGACAGTTTTGCATTTGATTGATTTAGTTTCGTTTGCGCACATGTCAAAAATGAACCCTTCCAAAGAGAAAATTACGCTTCATTTTACAGTTTTTCTTCGATAAAGGCGAAAATGCAAGTCAGGCGGCTGAAAATGTGAATAGTGCTTATGTATCCTGATACTGTAACAGCCAACTATGTGCAATTTTGGTTTCGTCGATTCCGGTCCGGTAATTTTGAGGTTAAAGATGAACCGCGCTCCGGAAGGTCTATTGTTAAAAACGTTCATAAAATTATGGAAATCGTCAAAGCTGACCGTCATGTAAGCGCTATTACCTTCAAAATGGCAGAAAGTTATAGAATAAAATGGCGCATACTTGACTTAGATCGGATCATTCTATATATACTAAATAAACCCTTCAATTTCATACAAAAATAATGGATTTCTTTTTACTACACCTATTATTAAGAATCTATTTGCTTCACAGAAGCAACAGCTCTCTGCTTTTTAAAAAAAAGACGAAAAATGCATCAACTGTACCATAAATCAAAATGGACAGATTTATCTTGACCATGCATTTTATTTGAGTCAGAGTAAATATAGGAATTAGACGCGGCCCTAAAATTTAAGTTTTCTTTTTAAAGCAAAAAACTCTAAAGTACCCAAAGTTGAACAGCAGGCCTACATTATATCGAACTCGGCCCAAAAAATTCATTTTACCCTTACCTGACAGCATACAGAGACCAAAAGATTTTTCCAGCAGACTGTGCACAAGTAACACCTTTGTAAACTGGGTTCGGCTTTCCGAAATGAGAAACGTCGAAGTGGGGAATGGGTAGAAATGCTGCTTTGCAAAATTCAGTCTTCTCTCACAAAAATGCTGCTTTTCAAAGTTCAGCTTTTTATCAGTTCTGCTGTACAGGATTCTGCTTTCCAATTTAAAGCAGTAAAGTTCTGCTTATCCTGTTTTTTTTTTAACTAAGGAATGGTAACAACAAAAAATTAAACTAGCTGAAAAAATGGATATTAAAAGAAATTTTTAAATTTATAAAAAAAACTTAGTCCCAATCAAAATGAATTTTTTTATTGAAAAATCGGAGCATTCACGATTTCACCCGAGTAAATATTGAGTCAACGGTGGGACCAATCGTACTCCGCGGCAGTTCGCTGTTGTGAAACGACCAGTCATAGTCGAAAGCGGAGCTATGCAACTGGACATTCACGGAATGATTTCTCACATAACGATGCAGATCGCAGTTGCGCTGCAAAATGTCGGATTGAACTGATGTTAAAAAAAAAAACGATCAAAGTTTTAAAAATTACCGAAAAATCCAAATGTTTTCCGTTAAGAAAATCTCCAAATCATCAAAATCAGGCCGAGTTTTAGAAAAATGCGAGCTCACTGTAGGTATGCTCGTATATTACGATAAAAATTTAAAAAAGAAGATTCCCCGTACAAAATGTACGGAAAATAGATTTTTACGAATTTACCAACTTCCATTTTTTTAAATTAAAAAAAAGAGAAGTTAAAAACAAAAAAAAAATAAAAATTAAATTAAATTAAAATTAAGAAAATAGAAAAAAAAAATGAAAAGCTTTTGAGCATTTTCCAAACCTTTTTTTATTGTTTGCAAAGTTTTGAAAGCAATTTTATAAAGATAATTTCATCCCTTCCAGAATTTTGACCCCAACCCGTCTAAGAGCTTTCCAACACACGATCTTGCAGTTCAATTAACGTTTCCCGCTTCAAAACCTATCGCGGAATGTATACATGTTGCTTAATTACTGATGGGTAAAACGAAATTAATCCGGCGATACCTTTCGATCGCCTTTCACATTTTGATTCAGGAAAAAAAACGTCAAAAGCTCTGGTTCGAGATTCTGTAAGGCGCACGAATGATTTGCC
The DNA here is from genome assembly GCA_951230905.1 of Cheilosia variabilis. Classification (NCBI taxonomy): domain Eukaryota; kingdom Metazoa; phylum Arthropoda; class Insecta; order Diptera; family Syrphidae; genus Cheilosia; species Cheilosia variabilis. Next base: position 40,165,267 of record OX579677.1, on the reverse strand, counting down.
CTATGTTACACAAGCAAATTTCTTCGTGCACACGAAAACGTTTGAACGTTTCGCCTTACAGAATGCCGACCCAGCTTTTCCGTGTTTGCTTACAAAATTATTCAGCCAGAAATGCGCCGTTTTGTTTACCAACTCATTCCTTGTACACCAACCAACCATGTTGTCACCTAACACGTCTAAAGTTAATACTGCATACACTGCTTACCAACACCAATTGCCATCTCAAAAGCGATATTAAAATCAAATTACTTGCATTCGCCAGTTACACCCGCTGACATATGAAACAAATTGTCGCGAAACTGCTCGTCGTGGCAGTCTTTCCAGCCAACACCAATCATCCCCGATTAGGGTCATCAAATAATTGCAGTTTCTCTTTTTTGATTTAATGAGATTAGCTCAAGGGACCGGCTTCCATTATTTAAAGTGATATTTCAGCACCACGTTTCGTAATCGAAAACACTAGGTGGTCCCCTAATTGAAGGCAATTTCACTTTTGATGCACTCGTACAATGGACTCACTTTGTGTACTCTTGTGGCCGCGGGCGACATTCACACCATCAATATGGACTCGGCGAAACGTTTTCCACTCCAATTATTCAAAATAATAAACGTTTCGTTGAATTGTGACGTGCTAACAAATTTCTTGGGTCACTAGTTAGGCAAATGTGTTTTTCGATTTGACGTGTGCCCACGTCCAGCTGCGGGGCGTCTCTTTGAACTCTGCCACCAGCTCTCCGGTCAATGCGCCAGATGCTGAGTCAGCCCAAATCGAACATTTTCGCCAATTTGAAATCAATTTAACTTCTGGCATTACGTGGAAATTAACTTCTGCTTTTTTTTTGTCTTCACGATAGATGGGCCGCTTTGGTATATATCCAGGGTTAAAGTATTCCGTTGGTCATCTTGCAATTTTTGCGGTTTCACATAATACCGCATTTGGTAACAATTTGAGTTTGCGGACTGGGGTATGGAAAGTCAATTGATGGCGCCACAATTCGATTAGCCGGCAGTGATTTTCTGGTTAAATTACTTAGAATGTTATTCTTGAGCCGTGATTTACAGGCTCGGATATACTTACTCGAACGTCGAAGGAGATGTATGGAGGGAGTGAATTTCAGTAGTTCTGTACTGATTGTAACAAATAAATTATTGGCCATGGGTAACAGGAATTGAATTTAAAAGGAATTGAACCTGCTACGTCATTTATTCGTTTATTATAACTAACAATTGGCAGGCTTTTCAAGCCAGTAAAGAAATCAAAATAGATTTTTTAAGGCAGTGCCAACAGCAATGACTGTTAATTTACATTTAAGAAGTGGAATAAAAAATTAATTCACAAGCGCCGGTCAGAGAAAATGGAAAATGAAAACTTTATTGCACTTAAACTTGCAATTTCTGAGATAAGGTGAGAACCAATCCTAAACAATCTGTTGAAAACCATGCGCATACAGTTCCTGAAGTGGCAGGGCATGATCCACCATATCGAAAGCCTTAGTAATAATTAAAGTGCAAACGGCTTATTCTATTGACCTCCGTTTTGGAGAATCTGAATTAGAATTAGTTTTGTTAAAAAGTTAATTCAAAAAATCAAAGAACCCGACTGAGTGTAAAAAAGAACTATGAAGATGTAAGGTAGGTGGTCCAAATAAGGCCCATAACCTAATAAGGCCCAGTGGCATAACCGACAAGCAAACGGAATTATATTTTAAATGTGCTTGTGGCCTCTATGTCTACAATAAAATCAATGGAATTTTCCGTCTGACGCAATCGTGTTTTTTCTTACAGTCGATACAAGTTAGTCAATGTGCACGCACGCGCTTTTTTATAAGAAAGTGCTTTTTGTAATTAATTTTATTGCAAATAATAATTCGGGTAAGTTTAGTTTTTACACTAAATATAATACATATAAAACTAAGGTTTAGTATGGCTTAAGTATTATATTAATACTTTGAGTAGATTTTCGTTAAAATTTTTGTTAAAGAAAGTTTTTCATGTTCCTAAAAAGGCCCACCGAAAATATTAACAGGCCTAACGGACTAACGGAAGATGACGAAGGATTCGATTGTCCTGGTGGATGTACCCAAACTTAAATTTAACTTTAACCTAACATTGAATGTAATTCTGATTAAAAATCTCCTTATTTTAAATTAATTTGTTGAAGTCAAATTTTTTATTTTTTTTATTTTAATTTTCCTTTCTAGTCAAGAAGGCTGTGTTTGTTTTTTGTTTAGTATTAATAAATAATATCATAATATATATATAAATAATAAACTAATTTGTTTTATTTGTTTCATGACAAAATACTTCTTATTTTAGCAGGATAACCAAGGTAACTGAACAATATAATGTATGGGCCTTATTGGGAACAGGTGTTCGTAATAAGGCCCAAGGTAAAGTTTTTAAAAATGTTATGAAAATATATTTCAAATTGGGTTTTAACAAATAAACGTTGTGTTTTTATATAGATAACTGAACTTAGGCTTATGCTAATGTCAAATTAGTAATTTTCTTTTAGGCGTTTGCAAGTTATTAGCCAAAAACTATAAGGTGGGCCTTATTTGGGTCACCTACCTTACACATTCAGGTATAACTAATTGACAATCGGACTAACAAAATATATGCGTAGCCCCCAACTGCCAATTAGTTACACCTACTTGAAAGTGTCTGGTTTACACAATTTTAGCTCTTTCTTTAGAGTCAGCCGGCTTTTATTAGTTTTTTTAAATTAAATTTTTCATCTTAAGCTTTTTAGTCTATAAAAATTCAAATCCAATGGCATACATACGCGCGAAAAACATAACCCTCGTTCTCGGTTCAGTAAGGTAAAAAATAACCTCGTTCTTGAATTTTTAGTTTTTTTTCTGACACCTTCAAGCGTAGTAGTTTCTTGTTTTTTGAAGTGAGGAAAGTGTTTAATTTACAATCAACGGTCTGGGATAACTAACCTTGGTGGAGTTCAATCAGGTACTTGAAACACATTTCAAACTAAATGTGGGATGTCCTTTATCATATTCCCACTGAGGTAACCGAAAAAGTTTCACATAATGAAAAATAAGGAAGTTCTTTTTATTTTTTAATAAATGGGTTTTAAAATTCTTGAGCTACATTTAGAGTCATAACAATTGGGGTAAATTGTTCAACTCAAGGGGTTCAAAAAAGTTATTTTTCAAACCAACAAAAAACTTGCTAATAGAAGATTGTCCAATTGTCCATTTTAATTGTTTTTATTTACTGAAATCAAGAAAAAGTTTGTTAATCCTAATGAGATAATATATTGTTAGATCAACTATAATAAATGCTGATTCTGAAGAAATAATTTCCCACTGCTACCGCTTTTTGAATAAACGACTTGAAGAATTATCACCGCCATTATATTAATACGCGAACCTCCAAAGTTCCTATACAGGTTTTAAGTAGGTATTTATTATGAAATGAGGATTAATTATTTTTAATTAATTTTATCTGCGAGATGTTTACCAACCACTTTGGTTTCAATGATGTCACTATGAAAACGAACATTTTTTGACATTATAAGTTTTTTGCTCTAAATTTTCATAGTTTGTAAATGAAAATCATGAGTAAGACTCATCGGTCATCGCTAATCGTAGTTATAAAAAATACATAGATTACAATAAATAAATTATTATCTTAATATATAGGTACAGCAGGTGAGTTTTGGTATCAGAACAACGCGCAGCAAATTAAATATGGCGGCCATTTAGCTTTGTTATAGCTAGTGGACCATCTTTATAGATGAAGAAGATATAGTTAGATAAATACTAGCTGACCAGGATAGCTTTGTTCCGCCTACATTTTTTCAATAATATACTCGTAGTTTTAAAAACTTGAAGTCATTTTTGTCGTAGTGATACGCCCCGGTTTTTTATCAAGTCTATTTTTTTCAAAGTGCAGTTTCCCATACCAACTTTCATCCTCCATTTGATCAATTTACAGTTTTGCTTCCGAGACAAAAGGTAGCCAATACAAATTTATCAAGCTTAAAATCATCAAAATCGAAACATCCTTTTTCGAGTTATGTCACTTATGTATAAAAAGATTACATTCTCAATGTTGATTACAAAAATCTTTGAATCCAGTTTTTTTACATAATCGAAATGTGGTTGTTTATTACCTGTTTAAATACGTCCCCATTTGGAAAAAAAAAAAATAACTTGGGGGAATTTTAATTTGTAAATAATGAAAATTTATTTGCGAAAAGTTTCATATTTTCACTTACCTTTTACTTGTTCCAAGGCTTGCTTCGTTTTATTGAAAAATAATTTAATTTATGTATTAAAGCCTAAAGATATAATTAAGCAAAGCAGTCAAGTCAAGCAGTACGCAGTTCAAGCTTTGTTAGCCACTGTACAAAAAATCTCTACGGAAGTTAAGTAAGCGTATTAATGCAAGCTACATTTTTCCACAGCTGAATTTTGACGGATCAGGGGAAATATCGGCATTCGCAATCAAATTTCAAACGAAAGCAAATTAACAGTACGGAGAATGGTTAGTTCAACACAAAGAAATACGTTTTTCTTAATTTAATTTTGTTTATTTGGTTTGTTGCTATTGCTATGACTTGCACAGCTGCACTTATTACAAATTAAGTTCTTCTTCTAACCGTCTCCTATTCATGGTTGTGTTTTTTTAGTATTTTAAGGGAAAACATGTACCAAGTGACTAAACAGACCAAGTCAATCAGCTTTACCAAAACATTTTTTTTTTTCACGGAACTTACACCGTCAAAATTAAGCGGACGTTAAGAGAATTGGTGGAGAGAAACATTGGAGAGGCGCTTAGTTTTAGCTTTCCTGGAACAGCATACTAGGCTTAGAGCTCCATCTGTAGTCTACATTAGGATCCGTCCATCTACAACAAAATGACTGTAGGTAGGTATAAAATATAAACTACACTACACATTTGAGGTTTTGCTATTTTTCACGTTATTCTGATTTGATAAAAGATGGTTCAAATAAATAAGGAAAGCATTTGGATAAGTAAACTATATATTTATCAAAAAAATCTTCTCAACGACTTCTGACTCTGAGTTATAATCTTAATATTGTTCGGACAAAAATTTTAGCAAATATCACACCAGTTTCTTACATCTTGCTACTTGTCACAAAAAATACTCTTCGTCATATTCATAGATTCAAGTTGACTGAAGAAAATTCAGAATAAAACAAAATTTTCATTGGAATCGGTACACCATATCCCCATCACTATTTTATCGCGTAGATTTCGATCAGTGAACTAATTTTCAAAATCGGTTTGGTAGCTTCTGATTATCCCCTACAAGCAATTTGCATTGGAGCATTGCCTATTACCTATATTTCAATTACAATCCACTTATTTGTTTATTCCAAAGACACTTGCCGCCTCTAAGCCCAATTTAATGCGAGCCGAATCTTCTCGAGGATATTGCTTTTCGTACCATCCACGATCAACTTCCTCCGCACCGAAATTACCAAAAGAATGAAAAAAAAATTATAACCCAAAAAGAATACAAATTAGTTGACTCGAATTACAATCAACAATCAAGTCAATCCCACCTGAAATTCTAAGTACCGCAGAGTAGAAAACGTTTCACAATTCCTTAGAAATCGATTTTTTCCTCACAAGTGTATATAGCGGAGCTACAAGAAAAATTGTAACACAATCGTTTGGAATTACAAATTAAATACAAATTACAATCCCACTAAGGTTAATTTGTGAAATTAATTCAACTCATTAGATAACCGACAACGCGCTGACCTATACGTTACAGTCGAATTAAAAACACATTTAACCCAAAACTTAGACCTAATTGGCGCAAATTACAAGTTAGCCCGTTCACGGACGGATGTTGCATCACTTGGCTCGAAATTGAGCAATAAATGCGGCACATCATTATATGATTGTTTGTTTGATTTCCTTACCTGTTTACACCAAATGACTTCCTGCGCGATCTGGCACTGGCATCATTAAAGAAGCCAACTTGTATCGTTGTATCTTGTATGGTGGAGACTCTCCTCTCCGATGATGACGACAACGACGACGACTCAATTAAACGGCCTTTTCTTTCTTTACGTATCTAGATCTAATAGCTTAAGGTCAATAATAATTCGCATAAATGTGCAACACGCCACCGTTGTTCGCTTCTGGCCAACACAATTTGCCAATCGATGGAAGAACCAATTGAGTTGGGAGTAAGTTTCATAAGTACGAAAGGGTTTTTTGTTTCCAATTTCATTTTTTTTTTGTGTTCGCCTGTGGATCCTGTTGACCAGGCAAGTGGTATTGTTGACTCCGTGACAAAGTCGGTCCGCCTTGCACCTGGCAATCATTTCACATTCGAACGAGTTTAATTCACACTAATGCGAACATAATTCAAGCCATTAGGGTAATCACATTTGGAGTACCTACCCTTTCTTTGAACGGTTAGACGTCCGTCGCCGCCGGTGTGGGTGTTTTTGTGTATGCGCGCACAATAAGTGGACATTTGGAGGCAAATGTTCAAATGAAAAGGACACATTTGTTGTTATATACAGTGTCCTTTTGGGTAATGTAATCAGTTAGGGAAAACATGTTTATACGAGAATGGGAGCACCTTGCGCCACATTTCGGCTTTGGAAGGTAACACGTGTAATTATAAAGTGGTTCTGCAACTACATTAACTCACTGCTGCTGTGGGCATCGACAGTTGTTGGCGATTTATGTATACGCAGTACATGTGCGTTTTAATGGAAGTGCTGTTGCTGTCGGTTTGATAACGGATTTAATCGATGATTATGGAGGTTGTAAAAAAACGATATACTGTCAAGTGCGGTGGATGGTTGTGTTAAAAAATCCAACTATACTTACAAGTCTCGTTGGATTTTTGAGCACGAAACCAAGCTACAAGTTCCAGCTGAACTCACAACCAATTCGTTTAATAAAACAAGTAGGCAAGAGTTTACGACAGATGTGGACGGTATCAAAACGGCTCACAAATGGCGGTAAAGCTTAAACTGCAATAGCCGGGCTGCCACCTCTATCTGCCTTTGTGTATAACCATAGAAGAAATTACAGAATGCTTCCCGTTCCCATCCCAATTAGATCTGGGGTCAGATTCTGTAAAGAGAAACGATCAAACGTTTTCGTGCGCACGAATGATTTACCCTATAATAACTTCACAGTCAAAGCTTTTTGTTAAATTATGAAATAATCTGGCGAGCAGTGAAGTACTTTACTTAACGGACTCTCGACCTGTGAGAGACATTGCAGTCTTCCATTCTTTATGATCCACGGGCCCTACTATCGATTATATTTTTCGGAATTGTAATTGCGACATAAGTTCATTTCATTCCACGTTCGAAATAAAGAGTAGAAAAAATTCGTTTTCGCAAAATTGTACTTTCCGAAAGACATGCAGAGTAGGGCGCCAGAACACACTGCTTCCAGTTAAGGCACCAAGTGTCAAAGAACAGAAACAGGAACAGAAACTGAAACAGAAAAGAACGTTTTTTTGTTCTGTAGTAAATTCTGGTTCTGTTTACGTTGCTCGCTCAGCTACACAAAACTGAAACAGTAACAGACCCATAAAAACATCTCGCTGTCGCAAAATATTGTGTGACGGTCATTATACATTATTTGGTGACTTCTTATGAAATCTATTATACTCTCCTCTTCGTCTACTAAAAACTTTTTTTTCCATTTTTCGTTTGTACATCATCACAATATACAATAGTACGATGCGAAACAAACAGCCAGATGACAGATGCAGAAAAATGCAAACAAAAAAAACCTCTCCCCCACTATAAATTGGCATTTCTGTTGCTGGCCGCAACAGAAACAATCAATGTAGACTTGTTTACGTTCTGTCGTCAAACAGCAATTTTTCTGTTGCTTATCTTTTGCAGTAGCCCATTATTAGCTTTCCCTTCCTGTTTATCGTCCAGCACTCGGCGCCATAAATCAAAACTGGCAGGGTGTCGGTTTACTAAAGCATACATTTCGTCCTTCAGGTCGAGAGTTTTGAATCCAATCGTTTTGCCAAACCAAAGTAGGAACGGTTACCTAGGATGATTCTTCGAGGGATTCCCACTATGGTGTCATTCGTGGAGTTGCCGTTGACTCCGAGGTAGATGAACGCCTAAAGTAGGTACCTCGAATCGAAATTGTTGCTATCAATATATCACTTTAGTGACGTTTTGTCCTAAGCGGAGGACAGATGCTTTCTTGTTTGTTGATTAGTCTGGTCCTCATTTACATCAATGCCAATAATTTTCACTTGTTCTTTAATCGCCGTGAAAGTTTTTTATCACTTAATGCTGCTCTTAGAGTTCGCTGTTAAATCTCCTCCTCCAAACGCCGTCAAAGCACGTCCGTTGATGGGCCGAAATCTGGTGAATGTTTGAAACAGTTCGAGAGTCACGCGACACAGCTGAATCAGTTTTGCCTGGCTCCCGAATTCGGCAATCGCTCCTGACAATGAATTCTATCTATGCAGCTGTGAAGTCGATAAAAATATGGTGAGTCTCGACTTTAAATTCGTTGGTCCTTTCCAGGATTTGCGTCAGTGTGGAAATTCGACCCATAGTCTATCTGCCGACCCGGAAGCCACGCCTGCCACTTGTCCATAAGTGTGTTGCAAAACGCCTTGAGATGTTCACCGTGTAGATAGGCAACACGTAAACGTAGTCGAATCTTTGAGTACGATCTCTAATCACGTAACCTCGAGATTACCAGGTCCATCTCATATATTATTTGACAGACCTTCTTTAACTAGAACTTATTTGCGTCTTCGTTCTCAGTTAAGCCTAGGATGTGGGGCTTAGTTCCCTGCAGATGTTGGAGAACGCATCGGTTGACGTTGAAATTGTGGCATCCTAATTTCCGACTGTTGCGAAAAGCTGGGTTCAAATCGCATCCCGCACATGACGGAATATGCTTTTGTTTCGTATGTAAGATCGACTTGAATCTGTGAACGTATGGCTCGTTCACGGATGTGGCGATTCGGACCCAGTCTGCTTCTGTTAGAAAGCATGTTTTTTTCGCTGTGATCCTGTGATTGGTGTTGTCTTGCCGACTGTTGTACCTACGTCGCCTGAAGTTGATAATTTGTTGGTAGTCTAGTTTACCTCCGGGATTCTTTATCCATCATGACCTTCCTATTGGCTTCCCTCAGCTATTTGCTTGCTAGATATCACTAGCTTGGAGGTCAGGGCAATGGTTCATTTTTAAAGGTAATATCGACATGAAATACTTTACTCCATTAAATGCTCCTTTCTCCGGCCGTATGACATCATTTTTAAGCCCAACAAATTTTCTTTCAGTATGCCTCTGTACCAAAGTGAGTTGAACTCGAGATACAACACAACTAGAACCATGTTTTAATATTTTACCGAACTCGTAACTGTTTTTAACGTCAGCCGTAAGTCGCTCCCCTTGGCATGAGCAAACAACAAATGTAACAACTGATTGCTTGTAAATTTGCTTACAAAAGAGTAAATGAAAGTCACATAAAGCAAACATGCGTAGGTACCTACTCCCATTTTCAACTACGCCCTATGACCACAATCGTTTGAATTTCAAACACTTTGCGGTCACTCGAGATTGTCTGTAAATAGCACTTAAGTGTATCGTTGACACGTGCCCACGAACAATATGTTTACGGACGAGCCGATTAATTTCCAGCCACGTGCAAGTGCTCGACTATATCGTTGATCTTCCGTAACGTATCCCATAATGGCAATGCAACCGCCCTCAATAAATATAACAAATTGCATTATCCTTTCAGGGTATTACCGAAAGCGCGTCGTTTGCGATGGATTTTATTTTTCTCTTGCTATTAGAGATTTTCTTTTTTATTCTATTATAATCTGATCCCTGTATAGGGTGTAGATTGGAGTAACAACCCCCACATTTCCGAATAAAACATCTGATACATCAATACTTTGTCAAATCTGATGATTAATGTGTTGATGGTTGTTTTTTTTCATACATTTATTAACAACCTGATGATTTGGTCTCGTGGCACAAACAGGATGTCAATGGAAGTTTTTTTTTTATTTGAATGGCTTTCCATTGAGCGGAAAATGGAGTTTGACAAAAAACAAGTCCGCGTCGACTTTTCCCCTGGGATTTGACGTAAATTACAATTTTTCGTTCAAAACGGAAAATATTCAAAAGTGTACGAGGGCGGGTGATCCCATTTTATTTCCACTGATGGCTATTTTTCATTTGATTAAACATTGCATGGGGTATGCGTATGTTGGACCGATTTATTGTTATCTTTAAAAAAAATTAAACTATAAAACAAACGAATATTTTACAACAAAAGACGGTGGTTTGGTTACTTTTTCTTTTTTAACGCGGGCATTCCACTATCAAATTCGGATGTGGTAAGTGCCTTGGAATTGGCGGCAAACTTGTGCAGTCTATTTGGCACCGCGCCAGTGACAGTGGTTGCGTAGAGGCGTTTCCTTGTCTTCTTTTCTTCTTTGATTTTTTCAGGATTCCTGGAAATTTAAAAGACAATTTATTTTGGGGTAAGAGCTTGTCAAATGTGCAAAACGTATACCTTTCTGTGTAAGTAAGTCGATTTGTTGGTGGCGGTGCTTTTGGTGCAGCATGTTTCTTCGTAAACGATGTTGGTTCGTCCTTTAGGCCAAAGCTTTTCGCGAAGTGACCCATGTGCGCTACTTTGATGTTGAATATGGGCTTTAGGTGTTTGGGGAAGGTAGAGTAGAACTTCATCCAGGACACAAATGCTGAAACGGAGACGGGAATTAATTTAGTTTTAAGAGGTTGAGATTGGAAAGTTCTGCTAAAAGTTTAGTGCTAAAGCAAATAAAGGAGTGGATAGAGTTTAGGAAATAAATTAATACAATACAAGGATTTTTTAAGAGGTTTTGAAGGTATAATTGTTTCACTTTAATTTGGATTTTGTCGGTGTGGTGACGTATGCTCAGAGCCCGAGCATGAAAGTTAATTAATAAGTTTGACCTTTGAAAATGTAAACCGGAGTTCAAATGTCTTACATCACATCCAATAGTAGCTTTTTTTGTATTTCAAACATGTAGGCTCAATTTTTATTAAACTTCGCACAAACTTCATAAGAATCTTGCAAAAATACGTGAAAATTTAACCCCCGTAGCCACAGTTGCTTTGTTTGAATACATTTCTAGAAAGATTAGTCGAATAATGCTTATTACTTCAATCGCGCTTTCGCGTAGTCCCTTCTCGCGAAACTACAAGTTCTACAAGTAGGGTTGTTACTACAAGTTGTTTGTTTTTAATTGTACAGGGTGGCGAATAAGTAGCGTTATGATTAAATTGTTGAATAGTCTCTTGTTTAGGTTCGTATATTTTTTAGAATTAAATTTTAAATTATGAAATGTACGATGGAAAGACTATGTTCGAAAAGTGCAAGTTACTGATCGGTTAATGGTCTTTGATCTTCCGCGTGCCGGAAGACCTAGTGCAGTTCGAAAAGATTTGAATATTGCTCAGGTGCAAGCCAGTATTGAAGAAAAACCCGAAACCAGTAAACGTTCTCACCAGTTGGTGATGTCTAGGCGGTCTTTGCGACCAATTTTACGGCAATTACACCTTTACCATATAAGATACAATTGATTCACGAGTTAAAACCAACTGATCAACAAATACGCATTCAATCTGCTCAGCGTTTTTAGGAACTGTTCCGAGGAAACTGCTCATAATGAGCGATGAGGCCCGTTTTCACCTTAATAGTAATGGATGTAATGAATAAACACAGCAAAGAACCATGCAACAGCTTCCGGAAAATATCCGAGTAAAGTGAGGCACTGGGACCTGAAATTCGAACAAAAGTGATGGAAAATCCTCACGCAAGAGCACGCCTGGTCGATACAAAACAATTGGCAGCATTTCAAAAATATTATCTCCAAAACATAATGTGAACCTATTTCCAAACTATATAATCTAAGTTTTAAAAAATCCCAAATTTAAATAAAATGAGAAAGAAAACTGTTATTCATTAAATAAATAAGAACGTTAGTTATGCACCACCCTGTACAAGTGTGCGACTTATTGTGTGTCAAAATAAGACGTTGAAAATAAAGTTAAATTTTTGGTCTCAAAAGGAAGGCACATCAAAATACTTTTTTTATTAATATAAAAATAAGTGCAGGGAAATAATTTAATTTTTTTATGTGATGTTATTTTCCACTCGGGGTGAAATTGTTAAAGTTAAAGTTAAAGTTATTTCCCTGAACAGTAAAAAGATACATTAATTCGCCTGTAGAGTTTTTTTTTACAAATTATTGTAAGAAAAGTGTTTGTAAATTGCGACTTGTAGTTTTGCAAAGCAGGGCCGATGTTCACACCGATTACAGTCAACTCTATTCACACTTATTTCATGCAATCTGATGATTTTTGGCGACTTTGTGAGATAAAAATTAAACAGATTTTCCAATTTTATGAATGTTTTCTAAGAATATGGAATGATTAGGAAACATCATAAACTCATGCCAGGTACGTTGATACCTAAAATAAATAAATAATTGGCGCAATAGGTTCGTTCATAAATTTGTGCGAGTTTTTATATTTGTGACGAATCGAGGGGACCACGAATTTTATGCCGAATCCGAACGGCTAATTGAGAAGCTCTTTTATGACAGGTTAACTCTCGGATGTTTGTCAGACGTTCGCGAGAGGTGGCGCAGTTGAAATGAACGTAAGATGCATTTCTTTTCGGGCATCGAACCTGCGACCACTCACCACGGAGCCCACTGCTGATAGCATTTAAAATGGCCAGCCCCAGCTGTCAGTCTGTAAACATATTGTACACCGCGACTGACTTGGATTTAAATTGCCTTTACGACTTTAAATCGACAATTATAGGTAAATGTCCATGACAGCCAAACCCTCCAATTTGATACTCATATTAATTTGAAAGCCCCCACTTTGCCTCTCTTGGTTCGAAGCAATCAAAAATGACCGTACAAAAAGTCAAAGGAACTCCTTTTTTATTGTAATTATGGGCGAGCAACCTGTCATCGCTGCATCAAAATTACAGCACCACAATTCGTCAACCCTATTCGATTGGGTGGGTACCTGTATTCTCATTTTCTCAAAGAAAATATCCACACACACCTATACAACACATAAATGGCATTTCCCGAAAAAAGAACCTGATAACCAAAAAACTTTGTTCACCCCTTTAGTAGCCTCTACCCAATACTTTCTCTCGGTGAGTAATTTTTTTTTTGTTAACCAACCCCTTCTGACTGTTGGCAAGCACAACTGTCTAATTAACTTTGGGGCTAATATTCGAATTTTTATCGCCTCACGCAATCGAAATTAACTTCAAATGTACAAAAAATAAAAAGACGAAGACGAACAAAAAAAAAAAAACACTTTCAACCACGTCCTGGCCGATCTAACAAACACTCACAGTCGCGTACTGCAGCAATTTACGTTCCGTAAGGACTTTGTGCGATGAAAAACGGAATTAAAAGGGGTGGGCAATAGGCATGGGCACACCACAATCATGAGGAATGATGACAAAATGTAAAGTTCAAAATTAGCTTTTGCGAAATGGAGAAAAAAGCAAACCAACAAGTTGAAGTGCTCCAACTTCATTAATTAGTTTCTTCTGACCGAGCGGTAAAAGTGTAATTACTTATGTTGCTGATCATCATCACCAAGGGACGCGGTTGTGTAGGTTCCGCGCACTATATACAAATTTACCACACCGACTCAACAGTCAACACTCATGTAAGATACATATCTGGAATTATTGCATTAAATATTTACCAGCCAATATTCTTTAATAAGTTTGGCCTCTATTTTCCGTTTGAGCCAAAACAAGAAAGCGGCGGGTGAGCTATTAATATCGCATCAATGTAACTAAAGTCCTGTTTAGGACTTACAGCGCTCTGTTAAGTGGTTCTGCTAATGAGTTTACTTCAACTGCCTTTTTGGTGTAATTACCGGGGGTGAACTATCGGTAAATGCACGATATTACTGGATAGTGATTAGTTTAATAACAGCAAAGTGCTGTAGAGTACTCGTAATGCATTGATCGAAATTGAATTAAGGAGAACAAATTACAGGAGTAGGTTGTTGGATGTTGGTAAGTACAGGAGAGTGGAGGGTGGATTGAGGAACGATACAATCACCGACGAGGATCACAAATGTAAGTGTTTCGAAAGAGAGTACATGGTGACCACCAAAATGTGAGCCTATTAAATGTCACCATCAGTTTTGTTTACTTTGAGTAGTTTTTCGATATCATGTTTAACACCTGAAACCTTATCGGGTTTTTCAATATAGGGACTTAGCAATTTTTAAATTTAAAACCACGCACCCTTAAACTCCATTTATGATCTGTCAATGTCAAAACGTCAGTAAATGTTTATACATTCTTATTATGGTGAAGCTTACGAATGAGCAAGAGTTTGGAAGTTTTTAAGAAACTACTACCGAAGTTCTGATTCGGTGGTTGCAACCAGTGGTGCCATTTTAGCATTTTGTATGCTAAATCTAGCATATTTAAACTTTAAATTGCATATTAGTATAAATAAAATAGGTTATATGCAATCTAGGATATCTTAAATTGTTTACATAAAAACGCAAAGACTTTGGTGGTATATTTCGCCATACAAAAGTTTTCTGTATTTGGCATTACTGAAGATTTGTATGACAATTTGTCAATTTGAAGTATCAGCTGCCGTGAGCCATGAATTATTAATTAATATATAATTAAACTTAAGTTTCTTCCTAAATGGACAGGCAAATATATCCGAATAAGTCCGGCTTATGTTTTTTTTTAATTTTTTTTTTGTTAAAGTCGTTGCTTTAAACTTTAGCATATTCTGTTTTATTCCTCCATAAAATTTAGCATATTTATTTCTTAATTTAGCATATTCCGTTAGAACATTTATGGCAACACTGGTTGCAACTTTTAAAACACTCACTTCAATTTTCGGTCGCAATAATCGTCCCACCAGACAGTCTGTCGCTATTTGGTATAGATTTGAGTCAACATATTCACTATTGAATTTTCCTCCGTCAGTGAGACAATGCACCGGTCGAAGTGCCATAAATACCGTAGCCGTTCTTCAGTTCATAAGAAGCCAAAGCAGTCGATTTCACGCCGTTCATAGGAATCGCGACTCTCCACTCTCTATCTGTGAAATTGTGGGGTAAAGATCTCGGCAAACACCCTTACAATATTAAATTTAAGCACGCAATAAATCCTTCTGATTCTCGCCCAGAAACTTCTCCGTTTAAAAAAAATTCAAACAAAAACCTGCCACGATCCGGCCGATATCTGCATGGAAGAGTGGTGGAACCTTGCCTCCAATGAATAGGTCGGGGCAAACGTACTTGGCTCGCGTTAGCCATCACGAACTTAATCGAATTCCATACTTAAATTTAGCATTTATGTTAGGTTGATATGCTAACTGATAACTTCTGTTTGTAATGTGTGTTCCAGCAGGATGGCTCTAAGTGCCACGCAGAGGCTGTACAAATAATCGTGTAGTCAGTTGTTTTACTAGGGCTACGCTTAATAACGACTTTTACCATTGTTTGTGGGCCACAGTTTAAAAAGAACAATACCTTAAGGTCAAGCTTTCAAACTTACGAGACTATAACTTAGTATCTTGAGGAAGATATGTCCCGCCAATTATTACGTTGTTCTTCCATCTTCTATAAAGGTGCCTGTCCATTTGAGAGTAAAAATGCTGCGAGCAGCTCTCGAGAGCAAACTCGCAAGTGGACATAGTATTGAGAGTAGTTCGCGGAGAGTTAACTTTTTACTCTCGAGATTCGAGCCTTGTGGACACATGTTCTGATCACAATCGGAGATTAGCTCGCAAATTTCCAACATGTTTCGTATTTTGCGAGCAGCTGTCAAGAGTCGACATGGGAAAAATGAGTGGACATCGGAGGAAATTAATCGACTCATAGAGAAATATAAACATTGAATTCGATAATTTTTAAAAATTAACTTAATTTATGTTCCTTGAAGTATTTTTTTAATTTACGTTTAAAAATAAAGTTTTTTTTGTTTTTGTTTTTACCTTCAAATATTTATCTTTTAAACTGTTGAAAATTGCTGGACAGACTTCTCTCACAATTCTTCCAATCAGACAATCTACAGACAGGGATACAACATTTGGTATTCATTTTAAAAATAGTAGGCATAACGGCAAAAATTACTGAACTGTTGAGCATCTTGTAAGAGTAGACCTAGACCCTGCACCGAGTTGACGACGAAGGTCTACCCATGGTTTAATCCAGCATTTCTTTTTTGCTTTATTCTTTTTTGTAAGAACGCAGCGGCAACCTTTTGCTTATAAGAATACATTTTAACTGGTAACTAGCAAACGAAATTTATATCAAGTGGACACGGTACTCTCATACTCTCAGGGAATCTACTCTCAAAATGTTATCAAAGAACTCCCGAGATTAAAATCTCGAAATTATTAATCTCAAATGGACAGCCACCCGAGAGTAACTCTCGAGACTTTACTAGCGAAAGTACTCTCAAATGAACAGGCACCTTTATAGTCTTTGACTCGTAGACAGCCTCTAAACGTTGGTCTCTTGAGCACTTTGTTGCTATTGCGTGTCGGTAAAACTATTCTGACTTAACTTAGAGCTTTGGTGAGCTTTTGACTGCCTTCAGATCGTAATGCCCGGTCTTACAGAGAAAGTTTAAACTTCAGTTTTGTTAAACCCACAAGCAAGTTTAAGCCAAGTACTTAACCTTAAAGTGAAACTTAAACGAACGTTTAGTTAAACTTCCACTTAACTTTTCCCGTCTATTTTGTAGGTCACTGTATATGTCAAAGTCATGTGTTTTGAGGCTTGTCAGTTGTATTTATTTTAAGTTTAATTTCAGTTTCGAGGATTTAAAATTAAAATAAAACTAAGAAATAAAATAAACATTGGCAATTAAAGAAGTAAACAAATTCATTGAATTTGTTAAAAAGTACAGAACAATTAAAATGGTTTGGCCTCAGACAAATCACTTTTGTTCGTCGTGAATGAATAATAATAGAGGACATTTCCTCATCACTTACATCATGAATCTATGAATGAAATGAAATGAAATAACTATTTAAACTATATTTACAGTTTCGCTGCAAGAAAAAATCGCTGACAATGGAAAAATCGACAGAATGCTGCCTCTTTCATTTTAGAAGGAGTGGAAATACAAGTTTTTATAAAAAAGAACGAGAATTCATATGAAAACATATTCTGCTTACATAAAAAAGGTCGGTTTGAACCATCATTAACGGCCTTTTAAGTTTAACTCGGTTTAAACTGTCGGTTGGGTTTAAACCAGCACTGTAATGCATCACTTTCTCTTGATTGTCAGTTAAAACTTGAATTATATGGCTAAACAGAGTTTAAGCCTGCACTGTATAACCAGTCATAAATCTGACAGCAGTCAGCCGTCGTATGCCTGTATTTTGATTGGCCTAGATTGATTCACAATCTGGTCACAAATTTCCCGACTAAGTTGACATTTCGCACGTGTGGCTGACGTACTAAAAGTGACGTTACCGACCATAAATTTTGAACGTTCATGTAAAACTTGGCTCAAATAAATCCAGTTGATTGAAGACAGTACAGCTGAAAGCCCTGGTAACTATTGCTGCAATATTTTTTTATGTTAATATTGTTATTTATTACTTATTAATAAAGTATTTTATTATTCTTATGATTGAAGACAATTATTGTTAGGAATGTGGGACGAGTAGGTCTACTTTCTAAAATGTCATTCATTTGACAGCTCACGGCTCTGCATTGGAACTAGCAGTTTGACACGGATTATTTTTTCGATGTTGTTTCTTAAAAAAATTATTTGTTAGTTATTTTTAACTTAAAAAAAAATATTTGTCAAAAAAAGAAAAATAACCGATTTGCTCAAAAAAATGGTTTTGGGATGAGTGGTTTACATAAAAAATTATTACAAAAATTCAGACTCGAAGGACCTAGGTGTACTTTAAAAAGTTCCTGTGGATTCAATCCCGTGATGGATATAAAGTGAATGATCAGATTCCGGAAGCTGAAAACGTTGTAACGTTTTCGTGCCCACGAATGATTTGCTCTAAGTTGCAGAAGTAAATCGTTTGTGCACACGAAAGCGTTTGAACGTTTCATCTTACAGAATGCCAACCCAGTTAATATGGTGAATATGTTATTGACAATGTAGATTCGCGAAAGAACGTTCTATTGAAGGTGTGAAAGCAGGGAACGACGGGTGAGTTCATAATTGCAAACAATGTTGCCCAAACCATGCAACAAATATTCATTGAACACATTTATGAACGCAAACGTAGCTACATGAATGCGGTCATCATGCATTGGCAAAAGTGAGTTCATAATTGCATATGTAAACAAAGTCATAAATGACAGAATTTAAAACCATTTTGTCAATGACAACTCGTATCAGATATTTAATAAGTTTAAGAAATTCCCGGATAATTTCACTTTTTTCGTACGGAAATAAGGGACAAATCGTGTTTATTTCCGTTAAAAGTTTTCCCCAGAGCACCGACTTCTTCCTTCGCCCAGATATAAATTCGGCTTCCATTGCGAGCCGAAAGGATACAAGCAATTTGGAATCATCATCAGACCAGATATTTTGCTCTTGTGCATTCCTATATAATAACAACTATTCATTTAATATTTTAAATGTGAAATAAATACAAGTACTACAAATCTGAGTGGAAAATTATATAAATTGGAAAAATGTTACTTTCCTTCTCTCCAGCCATTTTCGTGCAGCAGGGCAACAAAACAAAAACACATGCACAATTGACAGCATGCTGACTGACAATTTTCTTTTATGAACGCAGGTGCTGCCAAACTGCTACAATGATAAGGCAGTACTTTCATAATAATGAACGCGGAATTTGCAGGCTGCAGCATTTTTTACTATTATGAACTCACACGACGTTTCAAACAACTTCGTTTGGAATTTTAGCTGCCACGTAATACACTCCACTAGTTCATCAAACCTTGAATTGATGGATTGCTTACATAGCTAGATTCTATCAGGCGATCACACGTAGTAACAAATTTAGGACAAATTTTTACGTCATATCGACGTGGGCGTGTCAAAATTTGATATAAAAAGTGACATGTGTAATCGTAGCTTTACAGTTTACAATTCTCCTGTTTTTGAGTAGACATTTCCCCATTTCGCTCATTCGTTCAAGCTTAGGTGGTTGAAGTCATATTTTCTGACAGTAAAACTTCTCATTTCTGACATATCTTATGACATTTTTAATTTTTATACAAAACAGCAAGTATTGAATTTGTGTGGAAAAAATTCACCGTCCTAGAACGTTCTACGTCCTTCCAATTCTGCCCATGTTATCTACCATACAAAATGCCATCTATCTTTAAGCCGTAGAGTACTCGTTTATATATGTATGCACACTTCCATAAAAAAAAAAAAACAATGACAACTCTTACTCCGTCGCCTGGAACACAACCACAAGTGCCCCCGACATTTATCATTGATAATATCTCCCAATTCACCAGCAATTATACAAATTGCCAAACAGGGGAACAAGATATACACAAATACAAACTCGTAACCAAAACAGGAAAAGCATATCAATTTCACCAATTTGTTAGTTAATTCCCCGAAGAATGCCTGAGACGACATCATGTAGGAGGAGTGTACACGATTGATACCCAGCTCGAGTCCGCCTTTCCTCCTCGTTTTTAATTGGCTAAATAAAATTATTGCCAAGAAAGCGTATCAGGATACGTGGCATTTCCACATAATGGCTTTCATTCGCATGTATCGTCTTCTAATGGAGCTCCGTTTTGTGGCACAACAATGCTTTCATTATACCAAACACACACGCCTGTACATAGTACGTAGCTCTTAGGAAAAGAATGAGGAGAGGACAAAAAAAATAAACTAAACCATCTCGGAGATATTATCCTTCGACAAACTCACTGGAAGCTGAGGAGTATCCTGCTCACATCGTAGAGTCGTTGTCGGCCCTCACATGTCGAATGAATTTAATTTCCAACCAACGATTGTCTCGTATAAATTCGGAAATTACCATCATCCTCAGACACAGAAGGATACAAATTAGATTTATAGCTCCATATAGTATTTGAAACCTATTAAGAACGTCGTCGTTGTCGTTGTCGTTCACATTGTGGGGGCAAGGAGGTGCGACACTTTTATCCATGGTGTGTGTAGGATCAGTGGTGTGTCAACCGACCACAAATGGATTATCATCAAGGAAAATGTTGCTAATACTCCTACGAGCTGTGTATATGCACAGCTCGCGTGGATTAAGGAACAAAGACGTAAATGATAGCTGCGGGTGCTGAGCGGGTCAAGAGCGGAACAGCTGCCGCCATTCCAATTGCTTTTGTTTTGTGTCTTTTGTATAGTATGCGAGAGACAATAATAAAAGGACGAGCGCAGGATACGTGGCGGGGAAGCTTTCGTTTACATATTACCCTACTTCAATTATTATCCTCTTTGTGGTGTCGTCGTTGTACATTGAATATTGTCCTGCTGTTACAACCAAATGAATTTTGGTGGGGAAACAAAAACTAACACTCATTGTCGCGGGCTGGTTGCATTGCAATGGTGGGGATTACTCGAAATCTATTTTGAAAGGTGCATAATGGAGGATTACCTACCATGTTTAGCGGAATTCGTTTGTTATCGTCTTTTTTTTATGATTTGTTTTGGATGAGATTGCCCATTCAATGCTAATCCGGATGACAGATAAGTTATCGATGAAATTCATTTTAGAAATGTTTTTTTAAAGACTCCGAGTGTCGTTCATTGCCACGCCTTCTTTTTGTGCATAAATGTATCTTTTCTGCGACTTGACTGCTTGCAATACAAAAAAAAAATAAAAAAATATTTATTGAAGCCAGCGCTTTCGTAAATATTTTAAGCTTCTATTAAGTTTGCTGCTTTATTCGGAATCTACAGACAAAAATCGAGGCTCTAGTGGCGATCCGCCGATGAATTACCCAAGGAATTCGTTGCTGCTTCGGTTTGGCGAAACAATTGGATTCAAAACTCCTAACCCGAAGGGCGAAATGTATGCTTTACTAAACCGGCATCCTGCCAATTTTGCTTTATGGCGCCGAGTGCTGGACGATATGGAGGGAGGGCCAAGAATGGGCTCCTACGAAAGATACGATTTTCGACAGACTTTTGCTCCTGTGCGCGAGGTGGGCGAATGGAGGAGAAGATACAACAACAACAGTGAACTGTATACGCTGTACCTAGATGAGGATGTAGTCTAAAATATGAACATCGAATAACATTGGCTCGGTCAGATCTAGCGATTGGACCATAAACGAAGTATTAAATAGACCGTCAGCTCAGACAAGCTGTTTTCCGTGTTACTATGTGGCAAAGTATTTTTGTCATGTTAAAGTAAATTAGCCGCACGCATACACTTGCACATAGAAACCTGACAGATGCCCGACAGTACATTCTGTGGTAACATTGGAGAAAATCAGATAATTCAAATAATTACCCGTTATCGGGACGTGTTAAGAAAACAGTGGGTATGGTGTGGTGAATTTAGTACCAAATTATATGAAAACGCATAGGTACCTACATATTAGAATTTCTTTCATTTTACCTTGATAATCTTTATAGTATGGGATGTTTACATTTTTGTTGTAAACAATGGAAATCGATGAACTATCACCCTTATTGTGAAGATCAACTATCAACCGATTGACGATTGATAGAATTTATCAATTCAAATAAAAATCGGTATTGCGAAAATTATTTGATAAAATATTGTGCTATTGTGAATGCCTTAAAAATAATCCTATTATTGTGAATGGGAATGTGCGTTTGACAGATGTTTTTTTTTTTTTGAGGAACGTACAAAAATTCAGAAAATCAATAAAATTAAAAACAAAATATAAAATGACTTCAACTGAACTATATTTTGATTGCGATGAGGATTTGGATGATCCTGCTATCCTGATAAAATTGATCACTTATTTAATTCGAAACTCATATTTTTTAGTTATTTCTTTAGGTAGCACGAACTCATCAACTGCAAATTTACGATTGAAAGAAAAATTGACAGCTGACAAGAAAATCGATGAAAATTGTTATTCGCAATACCGATTTTTTTTTATTCACAATAGATTTTTTCAAAAAAAATCACAATGTAACAACAATATTGACAGTTGACAGTCACAATACCATTTAACAAAATTGAATGATAAATTTCAATTATTAATTGATAGTTGATCTTTACAATAAGGGTCATTGACAAAAGTAAAAAAAAAACTTATTTATATAAAAAAATATCTGACTACTAATGATTACGAATCGTATGAATTAAAAGAACATTTTAAGCAGCAAAACTGAAATGCGTGAGACATATCAGGTAATCAGTAAACATGTTTATTTCCAATTTTGCTGATATACATTTTGAGTTTCGTTCTTTCCCGTAGATTTTAAAGAAAATAAATTTTCGTTGATTGTGTCTATTAGACTTTTTCTTTTTATTATAAATGAATATTATTCATATTCTCGGCTGACGCAATTGACTTCATATATAATTTCATCAATTGTTTAAAATTTTCTAATAAATTTAATTTGTTTTTTTTTTTTGTTTTCCATTGATAAACGGCATCTTCATGAAAAGATTGGGCCTTACCAATAAACATTTTTATTTTCGACTCTAAATTTAAGTAGTACGAGTAGTTCACAGTGGATCTGGTTACCTATATTTTCCATACAAATTTCGCAATTGTGAGCTTCCGTAAAATTAAAGTCGATATTAAATTTGTTATTAGTACGCGCACTATAACTCAAAAATCATACCCACACAGAAATGTTTATATCTTTCCCCTGACGCATATTTAAAATTGTAATATTCTTAATCAATTCTTCTCTTTATATTGGTTGCCGGCAAAAACAACGAACGAAAACAGAAACAATAATTGAGGGAAAAAAAATGTCTTTTTTTATTTCCACCAATGAATATTTCACAGCTTATTATGTTTAGTTATTAAACATTTTGCAACATACATGTTTTCGTGGTGAAATAAAACGACTAATTTAAACATTTGAGAACGCATCCATCAGCTGGGAGAAACTCGCCGAAAATAATACTTTTAGCACTCTCCCTATATTTTTTTCTACGAATCATGTTAATATTTACCTTTTCCAACCAAACACAAATTCCCTCTATCTTTTTACGAAAAAGTCTTACTTTTAAAATAAAATTTGTATTATTCGGATAGAAATTCAAATTTAAATAACCTTCAGTATGAAAATCGCACACTTAACATTTTGTAGGTTAGGTTAGGTTAAAGTGGCTGTCGGCTAGTCGACACACTTAGACCATTATAAGGTCTCTTGTGATACCACATGAATCTATGTATTTATGTCTTCCTATTCGTTGAACTAGCTTCTAATGAAGCGTAGGAGATTACGAGTGTCCGTGTTTCTTAGATCGTTTAGATCACTGTAGTAGAATTCTCCTAAATGGAAATTTCGTCTTTGTGAGATAGCCGGACAAGTACAGACAAGATGGAGAATAGTTTCTTCGTCCTCCTCGTCAAAACAGCTTCTGCAAAAATCGTTAGATAATACGCCAAGCCTTTTTGCATGCCTGCCTTGTTGTAGGTCACAATCACAATATGCAATTTTGTATGGAAAATTTCGCCTTTGTGAGTTCGACAAATTTAGCCTGGACACTAAAAATGATTATTAGTATCGCGGAATGATTATTTTTTTCTACTAGAAAGTTTTGCTAAAAGGCTATTTAAATGTGTGTTGAGGAAATTTCACCAAAAATTGATAGTTTGAATTTTTATTTGTCCGATTCCTGACATTCCCACAGAGGGGGTTTCGGTCATCGGAATTCCCACAAAAAGATAGAAATACTACGATGTAGGAACACTGCTGAGTGTCAGTATGTTATTTCTTTTTTGCTGCTTCACACGTATTCACAGTCAGGAAATTTAGGAGAGAATTTTCGTCGTTTGAGAAAATAGATGGTCTAGCTATGATCAGACGATTGTCACAGATCGTGCACTATGTATAGGTATGTTGGGTCTATTGAAGAAGTTCTAGTGTCCTATGAACGTGTGAGCTGTCTACTTTGGTCCGACAACGATGTCAGAAAGACCGCCTCATGACAAAAAAATTTGAAGGCTTTTGCCAATCGTGGGCAAACCTTTCTGTATCTTCCGTCAGACCGTTGACAGGTGTTACATGCATCGGCGGGCTCATTTGATATTATCAGATGTGCCAACTTATAGCATCTGACAAAGCGTCGAAATTGTCCGACGAATTTGTTGAATTTGTTGGCAACACCACTTTAA
Source organism: Cheilosia variabilis (assembly GCA_951230905.1). Classification (NCBI taxonomy): domain Eukaryota; kingdom Metazoa; phylum Arthropoda; class Insecta; order Diptera; family Syrphidae; genus Cheilosia; species Cheilosia variabilis. The sequence continues at coordinate 40,140,940 of OX579677.1, read as the reverse complement.
AACTCAAGGGATTTCATAGCTAAATCTATAGCAATAAAAGTTCGCTTGCAAGTTCCATTTTGGTGCGACCTATGCAGTCATTTGTAGGAAACCACGTTACAGTTTAGGGGTACATCGAAGAGTCAAATTAAAATGTTGCTGTCAACTCCACTGTCAAGCAAACCAATTCTTGAAACCACCCCGATCCTCCATAATCTGACCAGTTTCATTTTACTGAGTAAATTATACAAGCCACAGAAAGCACTTAATTCGTGCCATTTGTTTATTTGTGTTCGCATATCACTTCACCTTCTTAACCACCCCATCGACCAGCTCGGCAGGGTTGCGGCGCTCTTGTTGTAACTTATAACTCTTCAATTGAGGGGGTTGCTCTTGACGCATGGATTTCCCATGCAGCAATGGTTCGACTAATAAGAACACCACTTAAAGCAAATAAAACTGTAATAAAATCACCCCGAAAAGCAAACACCCAGCAGGGGTTGCCCACTTTTCACCCAACTCACTCGCATACTCAGATTCGGTTATTCTTTTGCCACGGAGCCACGAAGACTGTAAAACAATAAACTGAACCAATCAAAAAGCCATTTCGGTGATTCGTTCAACAATGGAACCGTCGTCATCGTCATCATCACCATCCCCGTTCGTCATCCGGCCGACGACGAACGGAAGAGTTTCCCCTATAGTCTCGCACTTTTTGTGCACTAAACTTAGTTGTATATAGAGTACTAGATCGTTGTCCAACTTCTCGACTAGGAAATCACTCTTTATGGGTGGCAGACTGGCAGGCTCTTCTAGCATAAGGACTCGCCGCTGTACGGGAACTTTGGTACTTGGATGAGTTTTTTTTTTAAGTGAGCAGCAGCAGAAGTGGCAACCCCTCCTGTTGCAAGGCGCACAATTGAAATTGAAAGTTAAATTGTTAAGAGTCCTTAAAACGTACCCTACACGCAGGCCATCAGTGTTTTGGGGTGAGTCTGCCTCTGCATTTATGTGTAGCGAATCGAGAGCGGCTTCTTGTCGACAATTACATTGATTTTCACAATACGGGTTGGGTGCGTCTTCCATATAGTACGAGTGTATGCGAAGACTTTAGTGGGTTGTTGAGCTGTGTGCGGATGATGAGAAATTGAATTTTAAACTTTTCTAAATGGGAATTTTATGGAAAGCGATACAGAAGGAACTTTGCGCCAAGAGTGCATGAGGGAGCGGGAATGAGTTTGCATTTAAAATCTTTTCTTTTGTGCAAATGGCTGAGAAGATGTGGTATACGTTGACTTTGCGTGTGGGATCTGTACTTTTTTGCAAGGAGATGAGAGTTGAATGGAACATAATAGAGTGGCAACGGTTGGTTTTTGAACAATGGACAAATATAACAAATGAGTTTTATGGCGTTGATGTCAGAACTAGCGGGAGAGTTTCTTGTGTCGGATGATGGAATGGGTTGGATTTTTGTCCTGTGGACAGGAAACTTGAGAAACTTTTCTAAAAAGTCACTGCCCGACAGATACGTGACACAAGAAGGGAGAGAGATTGAATTTATCAATCAGCTAGCCAAAAGCAATATACCATCCATGACAAGTAGTAGTAACTTGCTGAATGTTTGAACAGAGCCCGAATAGGCCACTTATCCCTTTTTATATGATTTTTCATTCACTCATTCATTTTCAATGTCCCGCTTACCTGTTATAAGGGTTGTGGATGTAGGATGGTTAAGTGGACCCTCCACAACTCTCGATGTTCCGCCACCGATTCTAAATCATGAAGGGCAATCCGCAAACGGGTAAAGCAGAAATTTAAATTTCGCACTTATAGAGGTCGCCTGCCTGATGGCACGGATTTCATAGGACGTCTTGAACTCTGGACATGATTTCAATGTGACCACTCTACTTCAGTCTCGAAGAATACACCTCTGCATTTAGAGAATTAATTCATGACACATTTTACAGAGGGGTTTGTGATGGAAGAAAACTCACCACGTCCATTTGGAGACCAATATGTCCATTGTGAACCCCTTCTTATAAACGAGGGTGGAAATATGGAACAGACCAAGAAGCAATCAAGTTGGTGCTCTGAATGAAGTGCAGGAGATCGGGTATCTGAAAGTCTGCTAAATCTATCGTCGATTATACCATACAATTTCTCAATCGTTGCTAGTATGGATGTGTCCGCTTCCAATCGCATTCATGCCAAATCAATCGCCTTTTTTGTTATCTTCTATATAGCTATGTAGGATAACCCAACCGAATTTGACTGAATGTCAACTTGTGGTGATCACTGATCTAACTCAACCTTAAGCACTTCACGCATTCTGGTGATCCTTATTCGACTGAGTCACCCCAACGAAGGAATCTCATTTCGGAAGCCTACATTTCGATTTAACGACATAGAAACAAATCCCGTTACATATTGCTTTTTCACGGAACAATATTCGGTTTCCGGGCTTTAGACTTTTTCCAATCCTGAGACGCATTGATATTAAGAGTTAAGACTATGGTCCTCAGAAAAAAAAAAATGGACTCTAAATGACTATTTACATGAGAGCAAACAGCGAACAAGCGAATATTCGTTGTTTCTGACAATTCTTTACTTTATTTAGCAGCAGGTACCCGCGAATCAGTTTCATTGTTAAAGGTTACGTTCGAACAATATTTCATTTAGTGGGTTTGTGGATCACGACTTTTTTATGTGGATTGTGAATAAAGTGTGACAGGTCGCTCAAGAATTTTCAATTCGCAGGAAAATTGCTGTAATTGTAAATGTAGCAGTTTAAAACAATTGAGACGCAGATTTTTTTCTTGGATTAGATGTTAGATTAATTAAATATAATGCTATGGTGGTAGAACAAATAGCAATTTTCAGTTCATATATACAATTAAATTGATTTGTTCGTAATTCGCCTATTCGCAATTCGCGCTCATGTGAATAGTCGTTAAAGTCCTCCTTTGGTGGTGAACTCTAAATCCCATTTAGTATTTAGGCTTTAAATTGTCGTTGATGGGAACCAATTGAACAAAAATTGTTATTATTTGACAGATAAAAGAAGGAGAAATTGAAACGTTTCAAGAACGCGTCACAAAAAGAGGCAAGCCTTAAGTAAGAATAAAAGTTAAGTTAAGCAAAAGTAATTATTACTTTTAAATTTTAGCTCCCATACAAAATTCTCTCCAAAATTTAACTGAGCTAAATCTAAGCGGATCCCTTTAGCCGAGTGGTACGCAGCTCGAGCTAAATAATCAAACTTTTGTTTCAGAATGTACTTCATGTGTCTGTCAAAATTTTGCGTGGCCATTTAATGGGTCGGCACATTTTCTCAAGCTAAACTGTGTCAGATCGTTGTGTTTTGTTATTCTGTTGTGGAAAAGTTTGCAAGGATGAGCTTTTTTAGTTATTGCATGGGCGAGAAGTATGTACCTAGAGTCAGAAATAGCTGAAATAAGGGAGAATTACATTTTTGAAGGAATTTTTTTTTAAAGAACAGCTGTTTTCTGTGACACTTATCCACGGCGTATACCTACTTTATGTCAAAATTTAGCTAGGATTTTCGCAAATGTTTGGAGAGAAAATTTGGAGAGCAGATAAAATTTAGTTTAGCTCGAGAAGCTTATGTCGTTTTCCATTGGTTTCACTCGGGGATCCACTCATTCTGAAATCCAATGGAACAACAAAACTGCTTCTGAAAGAATCCACAAAAGTATCGGTGAAATGCCAAAAAATGATCTACTGCTGCTGTCAGATGACTTGTATAAAATACTTCAATTACACTTGTGTGAGTGCTTCTTGAGTGGATTCTGACTTCAAATCGAGAAGCGAAATTCTCTCCTCAGTATCACCAGAAGAGTATTTTTTGTGCCAATGGAATGGTTTCAGGAGTGATTTTTTCGATTCCGGACTCTTCCGGACGCTTCTTTTTGCCCAATGGAAAACGACATAAGAGTTGATTTTTTGCCAAAAGTCGTATCAAAAAAGTTTTATTGCTAAGGGCCTATATCTTGGAGGATACTTCTTCGACAATTATCCGCCTACAGTGGTTTATTTTCAACTCCAGGTGGGTAAACAAGTAGTTTTCAAATCAGATTCTTGTGGCCGACTCTACCCTAAATCTGGCTGCACTATATGTGACCTGCCACCCGAACCTAACCTAACATAAGCACTGATTTAATTTTCCGGGTTAAGGCTAAAAGGGATATAGAACACTCATTTCTTTACTCCTAGTCAGTCTGAAGTCCCTAATCCAATTTAAAGTCGTAGTCTAAGATTCATACCAGGAGTGATGAAAGTAAGTTAATAAGGTTGTTTAAGTTGTACTGGATTCGCCATCGAATGTATTCCACAAGGTTCTGTTTTTTCTCCATCACTTCCTTCACTATACCTACTAATGAATGCGCCCTCACCTTTTCATATTTGTTATTTGTTGTTTGAATCAAACAAGATAATACTGTAGAAGTGTTTTTGGTGAAGTTCTGTGACAAGTTTAGCTATTAATGTGCTGATTGATCTCATGAACAACATACTTGCTGTTGTTGCTGTTGAGCAGCTTCTCTCGTCATTCGTCATTCGTCAAATCGTCTCTAGTTCTTAGTCCGAGGAATGGGGCTTCAGTTGGTAGGGTCCATAGCATTAATGGGGTTACTTTTTCGGTGTTCCTGTGATTGGGCTTTGTGATAAAATTGACGAATTTGACAAACATTGACGGGGGTGGCTCATGGCGTGGACGATCTTTGGTCGTGGCCAGGCTCGAGTAGTCCGGCGACGAGTGGCCCCGGTGCGTAGAAGCAATAGTCGTGCAATAGCAACAACACACTTGTGAAATGAATTGAATCATTTCCTCTATCAAACCAAACATCATTTACTTCAGAGAAAACTAATTTCAGAAAACATGTCACAGTTTTGATCATAACATATTCTCGGTCACATGCACCTCTTTGCACAGTAGAAGCTTATGTGCTTGAAATGAAAAAAACGATTAGCTCAATAAAATATCTACTACTCGGGGAAGTACTATTTAACAAAAAGAAACCCCCTCTCTGCCGACTGCACTCGCTTGCTGAGTTCACCTCAAGCGGCTCCCCCTCACGCAAAATCAAGCTTCCGGCCAAATATGACTAACGACCTTCAACTATACCCAAAGAAAGCATTTTCTCATACATTTTCCCGATTTATTTCCATTTTCCAACCGCAAAACCGTTTACGAGACTAAAACGTATACAAACCTAAAATTAATTACTGCACTGCAATATAATTGCAGCCATAAAATAGGGGGGTTGAAACACCACTCTCGCTCGCTGTCAAAACGGAGCCTTATAACAAAAAACAGAAATCAGAAACCCCCACCTCCATCCACGACGCCATGCCATTATAGAGAAAGTGCTATTCGCACTTGGAAAATGTTCCCCCACGCAATGAAGTCCTTCCGCTTATCGCCTTAACAGTAATAATAAACACAGCAGCACAATATCCTATTTGGCGGGGGGAAGACAGTGACTAATGCCCACCCTCTCTGTATTATTAAAAGTAACCCAAACGCTGGAGAGAAAGTTTGCCACGTTAAAACGCCCGGCAATTAGTATTTCGTGGCAATTTCAATGTAGCTGGAAAATTGTGAACGCTGTATTCCGTTTGGGAACATGAGTTCCACTTCGTTTTGGTGTAACGCTTTCTGGAGACGCACACGTGACCGATTGACTTGGTGCTTTTCTATGCTAAGACGATTAATGGCAATAAACGCGAGCGACCTTAATTACGTCAACGGTAGGTGGTTACCATGAAACTTTGTTCGTTTAATGACCAATAGCAGTTTGATAGATTAGGCTAAATAAAAGTTCCAGTGGATAAGGTCAAATACGGTGTTCATTTACAATCGGAAGTTCATGCTTGCGAGTGGAATTTCGCCTTCATAGCCAGCCCGTGTAGTCCTATACACACTTAATTGTGTGGAGGCAATTTTGTTGCGATTATTCGCGGTGAATAACGCTTATTAGGTGAACATGATTTTGATTAAGAGCAATTTGCATACCTTTACATGCTTTGTCGTGCATTTCTTTGTCGTCGGCGATTAGCTCTTGGAATCGGTGCTGTAAATTGGATGCAGCCTCTTGGATGTTGTTGGCTTCAGAGTCAACTTTGACTAGAGCGTCTAAGTAGATGTCCATGTCGACTTGGGATATTCTAAACGAAAGGAAGATTCATTAAGAACTGTTTTGATGGGACTGCAGCTTTAGTCACAACTTACCTTATCCTTTTGTCCTCCAGTACTCGGATGAAATTTGTTTCGCTGGGCGTGAGGAAGAGGATCGCACGACCACTTTTACCAGCTCGAGCAGTTCGACCTACTCTGTGAACGAAGTCGGAAATCTTCTGCGGTGGCGAGTACTGAATTACCAAATGCACTTCGGGAACGTCCAAGCCACGACCAGCCACGTCCTTTAGGAAAGAGAAATATTCAGCTAAATTTATTTTATTGTACAATATATTTTAGTAGACACGCAGATGTCAGATAATAGCTGAGAGGGTATTTCCCGCTTGAACTGCAGATTAAAAAAAGAAAATGAACTAGAACGAAATACAGTGTTGCACATGGCACAACGCACAAATAAAACTATATCAACGAGCAAACAAGTAATTTGAGCCGTCATTGTAACACACCAGAAAATAGAGCATTATGATATTTAGAGGTTATGTCAATTTTGGGTGAGAGGTGAAGCGGTAACAGAAGCTAACAATGCAGTCTTCAGTTTCAACTTCGTTCTACTACGACGTACTCGGAACATGTGTTCAATAAGGACTGGTGTCGCTCAGGACTTAGGAAGTGCTTTAAGGTTATTTCAATCGCACCGAAATATTTGTGTTACAAAACAACGACCAGCAATGAATGATAGAATTGTTAACGATCCCAGAAATCGATGTTAGGCCAGCGAACTACCAATTTACATGTGGTATGCAAGGATATATTATAGGCCCTAGTGAAGGCATTAAAAAGACACTCAGGACTCGGGTCAATCGATGAGCAGAACGAAGTTACACACGTTCCCCACGCATCACTACACAATAGCTGATTCCTCTCGACGCTAGAATTGACTTATTCTTAAACGCGGAACGTTTCAAGTGGTTGACGTGACATAAACAATACTACGCGATGGCCAAGGTACGGATATAATCCATCATTCTGTTCGGTTTCGGCTTCGGTCACATCTTTCTCCTGTTTACAGGCTAACATGTTGAGTGGAATATACTCACCGTTGCCAAAAGAACGCCAGCCTTTGCCTCTCGGAACGCATTGAACACTCCTTGTCGCTCGGTTTGCGTCATTGAACCGTGCAATCTGCAAAAGAAAATTAATTTACCTCGCCCCCAATAGGGTTGTTGTTGGCAACTCACTTGAAGAACCTCATCCCCTTCAGCAGAGGCTCATCGCCGTCGTCCTCATCCTCATTGGGCTCGTCCTCGTCGTCCAGCACTTTCTGCGTCAGTTGCTCATTCAACAGATCGTGATGGAAATTGACCATCTCCATGGTGGACATGAATACCATAGCCTTGAAGTTCGTCTTCTGCAGCTCTTTGGCCAAGAGACCCGACAGAGTAACCAATCTCAGCTTGGTCGGAGCGACAACGTAGCTCATTTGTAGGTTCTCCGGAATCACTAGAACTCCATCGTCATCCGCTTCGGCAGTCTGTCCGTTAATCATTGTTTTCACAGTCAGAGACGGGTCTTCGTCGCTATTGTCGATGAAGAGAGGTTCCTTCAGTGTCAGTCCAGCGAGTTTTTGAACAGCTGATGTCAGCGTGGCAGATAGCAACAACCGCTGGAGATTTTCAAGTTCCGTCCCCTCGGAGGCGGCTTTCTGTCTCTGCTCATCGATGGCTTCCACAATCTGCTTTACATCACGCTCGTATCCCATCTCTAGCAGGCGATCAGCTTCGTCTAGAACTAGGAATTTCGCTTTGTCAAGTTTGAAGGACTCGGTGTGAAGCAGGTGGTCGACGAGACGACCGGGAGTGCCCACCAAAATGTTGATTCCCTTCCGCAGCCTGGCTTTTTCTGCTTTTCTGCGCTCGCCACCTGTAAGTATGCCTGGCACAATCCATGTGAATGGCTTTAGAAGTTTCACAAACAGTTCATAGGTTTGAATGGCCAACTCCCTGGTTGGCACGATTATCACAGCGAAAATGCCACCATCTCGTGATATTTTTGGACGAATTTCCTGCAGGCGCTGCACCACCGGCAAAGCATACGCTAGAGTTTTTCCCGAACCAGTTTGGGAGCGCACGAGCACGTCTCTACCCTTCAACGCTTCGGGGATGGTCTTCTGTTGGACTGTCGTTAGTTCTGTGATGTACAGGACATCCGCCAAGTTCTTTACACAGTGCGGATGGATATCAATCGATGACATAGCTGCTCCAGTGAACACTTTCTCAGTTAGTGGCTTTACAAATCTCTGCCCGAGCACCTTTGTCTCAGGATTGTTTGTGAACAGTTTTATCTTGCTTACCGACCTTTCACTGGGCCTGTACACCTTTTTCACTGGTTTGGGCTTGCCGTTCTCTTCAGGTTCCTTGGTCGCATTGGGGTTCTGTGAGAATTTACGAATGCCATCGTCGATTTCCTTGTCAGAGAGGACTTTCTTGTTTGAGAAGGGATTCTTGCGCTCTGTGCCTCTCTTCTTGCTCATTCTATCGAAACGTGATGGCTTCTGTTTCTTCAGAATGGGTTTAACATTCGGACTGCCGGCTACAACGTTCAACATCAGTTCGCCTTGCGTATGCTTCGTTTTTGGTTCGTCTGGTGGTCGTAACACAAGCGGTCTTTCGGGAGGTGGCTGTGAAGAGCTCAACTTTGCAGGTTCCTCCTTTTTCTGCGGACGTCGCCTGGCTACAAGGGCTTTAACTGTCTTTGGCGCACCAAATTCAAACGAGAAGCCCTTAGGAGCATTGATTTTCGTTGGTTTTTTCATCACTTTGGGCCTTCTGTCTGCAAACACCTAGAGACGAGGTATATTGCTTAGCTAAAAATTACGGTTTCAAGATTGATTTGACATACCTTTGGTTTACTCCGAATGGAGGGTGCATCGTTGTTGATATTTAATTGGATATCCATTGTAAAATGTGATTTATTCAAGGAAATATTCTAAACTTTAATAATTGAATTGCAACTTCGGGTTTAACAAGTTGAATTTGTCAGTTTTTGTTTTGACGTTTCTCCGCACGTGTAGATGACAGTAGCTTTAAGAAGCGCTGAGATATTGTTTGACACTTTGAATGAGTGCATTCAGTGCGATTGTTCCTCAGAATGAGGAGCATGCATGTAATGTGTAATATTAAAGTTTGAGAGTAACTGTTTTTGATTTTGTTAGCCCTCCAATTAAGTCTGTGGCAACAAGGAAAAACAGTTTGAACTCAGATATGCCTTCCCATATCTTATGCGTTTTTTCCTGATCCATAACACTGCAACCGTAAACGATATTTGAATGAAAAAAAGATGACGTATAACAGGGTACGGCGCATCCGATAGTAACATTAACTCAATTTTGACATAAGTCGACTTATGCTGTTCTTCCTTGTTGCCACAGAAGTTATGGATAAATACATACGTTCTTTTAGTTATTTTGTTGAATTTTATTTTTAAGTGAAAAAAATTATGGGGAATTTGTGCACCTTTTTTTATTTGCTACAGAAAACAAAAACCAACAAACAGTTGGAAGTTTAGCCACCTCGGTCCTGATAAAACGCAAGACCCTTGGTCTTGACCTCTGGATGACGTCAAAACGCAAAAGAATTAAAGTTTTTGAGCAATTTTGCTACTTGCTCAATTATTTCTTATCATTCTTGTGTAGAAATATTATGAAAGTTAATGGATGGAGGACATTTTTTGGTTATATAACAACATGTACATTATTATTATAACAAATTACATCTACTCTTAAGTCGTTTTCCGTTGGGCAAAAAGAAGCATCCGGGAGCAATGGAAAACGACATTAATGTAGTAATCATTCATAAAGCCTGTTTTTTTGAGCTTCGATCTCAGCAAAGCAAAGTAAAGTAGAATTTTTATCACGCAATTACAACAACTATGCTCTACTTGACACTTCGAGACTCAGTTATGGTTGTTGTAATCGCGTGCTGACAATCTTACTTTACTTTACTTGTCATGCCAAACAAACTAAAAACGATGTCGTTTCCTTCAATCGTTTCATAAATTATGTAGATATCGCCTACAATTCTCAGATCAACTTGAAGGCGAAAGAAATCGTCTTCCAGTAAACTCGAAGCGAACGAAGCATGACTTTGCGATGTGACGTGTGACAGCAGCAGTTCTTGTTACCACTTTGATGGATTTCTATGATTTTAATATTTTTTATGCACAAATAAAGATCCGTTCGCAGTTCAATAGACTTTTATGCAATCTTCTTAGCGCACATCTCTTTGTTTTAAACATACCGACGGAAGTCGTGTTGGTCGAGTATTTGTTATTGTTGACCATCTCCATTGGTAGGTAAATAATACCCACTTTCAATTTGGCACAAGATGAATAGGTATAATCCAATCAAGCAGCTGCAATATTTTAACCGAAAGTCCTACGTTATAAAATCCTATCAACTGACCACTTTCGCAGGTGTCTTCGTTGTCATTTGTAATTCATGACTCGTTGCCGTTAATAACTTTTGCTTTCTTTTGGCTCACTGCAGCCCAAGTGCGTCCGCACTGCAACGTGTGCAAGGTACTGATTGAAAGTTTCTGTTAAACGTAGGTTAAACGTATGGTTATATTTTTTTCCCAGACACACGCTGGTAAAATCAACCAGCAGCTTGTTGCACTTTTAAGCCGAGGCATTCAGTGAACAATGGGAACTATAAATCTTTGACAATTGGGTTCAGCAGAGAAACAAAATAGGTAGTATGCGAAAGTCATTCGCATCTGTTATGTAAGTATTTGCATATGCAAATCAACTACCCGCTCATTAATGGTGAGCGTTCTTAGATACCTCGCCTTTGGCGGTTGTTGCACAATAACAGCAGGCCGCTGATTTCTTTTTCTCAACTTAAATGGTTGGTGGTGTGAATTCATTAAGTAGAAATATTTTAATTTAATTCACTGCCATATTTATGGAGATCAGAGATTCGTTTTAGTTCATCGCTGTGTAAATCAAACGAAGCTTCTCTTTAACTTTCTCGTACACGAGTAGGTGGCCGGTAGCCAGTGACTTAGGAAAAGATAGGTTAGAAAAGACAGATAGATACCGAGTTAATAATAATAGCTGACAATGATGGAGGAATGGCTGTTGATATTCGCACGTCGTTCTGGATACGGCTACGTAACGATTTGTCAAAGTTAAATCACGGCAAATAGGGGTAATGTGGCTCGCTTCGCTCGCTTAAAGGACTCTAAACTCCAGTATTTCATTTTCGGGCACGATCTTGTAAACGTACAGGTAAGGTTGACCATTACGTTACGTCAATTACGCAGCACGTATGTGAACCAATGTGCTTAACAGTTCAAGCTTCGTCCTTTATTTTTATGAGAACGAAGGATACACCTGCCGGTACAACTTGCCCAAACTTGTAAGTTTTAAGGCACAAAAAGATTAAGAGAGTGTAAGCATATGACAGCATAAACTTACCACGTTACAGGGATATAACACGCACATTTTCATCCCCCACAAAGTGTGACATGGTAATGTCCTGTCTATAGACAAAACGCATTACCATGCACATTTATGCCCTCGCTTAAATACCAACATCACTTCATCCATAGCTACTTCTCGGTAGACGGTAATGGCGTAAATAGCGTGTTTTAAATTATTCAAGTTTGTTGATGTCGATAAGTCCTTTAATTAAATTCCTTTGCGTTCAGTTTTCCTTAACAGCACCAGCACGTTCGATTCCATGCAAGATGTGTGTAGGTAGCTACCCCACTTGTGACACCATTTAAAATTCTACGTACAGTTGGGAATGAGGTTTGAAAATGTCCTTCCCATCATGTGACCTTTGCGCCATTGCTCCTTGCATTTCCAGTCATTCTCGTTGTTGAAATTTCTTGCCCACGAAGAATGTCAGTGCAGGAGATGTAATACCGATAGCTATATGAATGTATTGTGTACAAAAATGGTACCTGATTCGATTGAAATAATTCTTCCTCAACCGATTCGAATAAGTTTGTTTTTCGTATCGCAAAATATGCAAAACTTGTTTCAGTTACCTTATTGATCTCACACTTCCATAATTAGCGCATGTGTACAGTGCACTTGAATTTAACAGATGATGATAGAGAAGAAAAATGAATCATCCGAAGCCGAGGCAAAGATTGTGATCAAAAGAAATAGCCACCTCTGTCAATCCCGATTAAAGATGGCGTATATGTCTGGAATAATTAACTACACTCTACTTGACAGTAAAATGTTGATACTATCGGGACTGGCCACATTCAAGAATCGAGTTATCTTAAGCCTGGATGAGATGTAACCTGAACGCAAAAAGTAGATTGGTCGGGAACGCCACTTTTTCTATGTCAGCCACATATGAGAACTGTCAACTTAGTACTCAGTCACGAATTTCTTAGCTAGATTCGTCGGCTAACCTTCCACAAACGTCAACTGAAACAGCTGTTTGGTCATTTTGCCGATTTCGACAAATCAAAACCGAGATACATGTAGTGAGAGGGAACTGGGAATTAATCCCAATTAGAAGTGACTTAACAGTAGCAGCATAGACAAATCATACTAGCAATCCTCTTGCCGCTGGTCCCCAAATTTTTTTTTTTCAAATTCGCTATTTTGTTTTAATATCGGTGTTATGTCAATTAAAAATCCGTGTGACATTCAAAAACATACAAAAAATACAAAAATAAATGAGTTCGTGAATTCCACATTTTTATATTACTGAGTGCCATTGGTTAGTTATTATAAATTGTTAAAAGGCAAATAATTTGATTTGTTTGGTTAATTAAACTACCTAAAATATATGTTTTATATACCAGAAACGTATTAGAACAAATATGGTTGTGTATTTTCCGCTTTTGGAAATCATTAACTTCGATTTAATGTGTAAATTTTTCCTAAATAATGAAAAAAAATTGCTCAAAATGTTTTTATTTTCCCTCAACCAATCTACAACATTGCTAATTTTTCATGAACATTTTAATCAAATGTGCACTTATTTCTAAAAAAAAATATTATCCACACGTAACGAACAATTTTAAATTAAACAGATAAAATTCTATGAACGCTGGCAGCAACTTTGCCCAAAGCGGAAGTGGCTCATATTTTTTTGGGAGTGTGTTGGTGAGCCGGAATTTTTGAAGTTTCGTGACATTTGTCAACACGAATTTCTATGTAACAATACTAGCGCACAAAATCGTGAACACTCCGTAAAAATATAGCTTGTACGGTAAGTAACGGGAAATCGGCCGGAGTTGGTCTCAGTATTATGTCTGGGTAGCAGTTCGTGTTGATATTCACGCATTAATGGCATTGCTTCCAGCGCCACTCACTTCGAACTAGAGAAATGTCGAATCGAACTAAAAAAACGCGAGACACAACAAAATAAGCCAGGTTATACTACCTTATCACGAACGTGTCTAATGTATTCTGTAAACTTCTTTATTACACCCTCGTCTACTCTACCTTACTCGGCTGAGATAGGTGTTCAACGAAATGACGTTCTCAATTTCTCTAAGTCATAGAAGACGTTCAAATATAGTCAAATATAGTCAAGAAAATCCTACCTGACATTTCGAAGAGTCAAATTTAAAATAAACAGAGTGGCCGCTGGAGAATTCAGAAAAGTCCAAAAAGGACCAATGAGAGAAAATGGTGTCATTTATGAAGCTTCTCTGCAAGTTTAACAACTATTAACAACTATTACCTCGCATAACACTGAAATAGTGTTGTGATAGCCAACCGTGTTATAATAACGATTTTTTTTTAAATTTCCGATGGCTTTTCCCAAATAAAAAGTTGAAAGCAATTCAAGTTGCCTAGTCGACGCGTTCGGAGAGCTAGTCCAGACAAATCTAGTTGACGTTTTACATAAACTAGGTATCTGAATGTCCCCATTTTCGACCAATCTAGCTTCTGCCTTCAGGATAGGTATATCTAGTCCAGACCAGTCTAGTCGACTAAAAATAACTATAACTTTTGAACATGCAAATTAAACAATCCATTTAATGATTTTTAATTTGTAACAACTTGTTTTTTTAGCAAAGAATTTCTGTGCGGAAATAGCGGGAAACAGGAAATAGACCAACCACTGGTCGCTAAACATTGTTCCCGCTTACTTAAGTAGCTAGAACTTCTGTAAAAGGAACACGCTGAAAGACATAAACATATAAGGAACGTGAATTAAAAAGACGCAAAACAAAAAAACAAATTCCGGGAATTTCTATCTAATAACCATTTTAAGCGTCTACGTTAATTTCTTTAGGAACTGACAATGGCGAAAGTGTCCACATAAAATTATCTATTGTGACCTTTTTGAGATAATGAAGGTTAAAAGTGGTTATTGGTATGTAGGGCCCAAAGAGTTCCTTTTAACAGGGCGTTTTTAAGTTTTTTACATGACGTTTTTCCCGCCTCACGCTTTTCATATGACGCATATTTAAGAGCTGATAAAAATGGTGCACCAAAAGTTCTGTGTCCCGGAATTAAAACTAGGAACTAGCTCCTTGCTTTCTGTAATAACCTCCGGACGTTGTTTCAGTCGCTGGAATCATTAATCTGCTTGAGCCTTCTTCCTTAATACTGGTATTTCTTCGTCTGCCTATTTCTGCACTATTTCCGTTCTGTCAATTACCCTTTACCAAAAAATATGCAGCTGTCATATGTACAGAGGTAAGTTCCTCTCTAAAACATTACATACAAAAAACCAATTAAAACACACAAATAGTCATTTCACTTAACCCTTAAATAATTTAATAATAATTAACAAAATAAATAAAACAATCAACAGTCAATTTGTAGTTTTGCAGCATTCACATCTAAGATAGTCACATAACATCGACTGCTACACCGTCTCGTACACTCGGATTAGATTGTCCGCGATATAGTTCTCCTCTGTCGGTCGCTCTGTTGTGGCACTGTGCTCGAATATATGTTTCGTGACTATGTCTACATCTTCATTATCGTCAATACCATCTAACTCCTCATAGTAATCCACTTCAGCATTAGATGTGTAATTTTCATCGTCATTGTTTTGACCGTCACCACTTTCTTCGAAATGTTGCCCATCTTCGTCTTCGCCGGTGCTTTCTTTTTGTCCAGCTTCTGGGATTTGTTCGTCCTCTTCTTCAGCGTCGTAGTAGTTGTCCTCCTCGCCGCTTTCGTCGTCGTACCTGCCTTTTGCATGCTCTTCGCTACGTGGTAGAACCGGGTTTCCGTTCTTATCCAGGTAGTTTATTCCATCTAGTCCCATGGACAAGCAATTAAAGTGCAGCTCCATGGCATCGGTTGTGTGCAGCCGCATAACAAAATCCATGCACATGTGCAAATTGTCACCCTTTAGGCCAACATCTGACATTTGAATACATGCCGCCATTGGCAGAGGCATCATAATGGGTATACACAAGGGCGATGGATTGCGTGCTGAAATACCGTATTTAGCTCGGCTTTTCTCGTTAAGAAACACATCGAGTAGAGCTTCTTCCTTTTCGGGTACGAATGTTATATTCGCGCACACTGAAAAGAGAATTGCAATGGGGAGTATTAATATGGGTATTTTGTGAACTATTATTTCATTTAATCAGTAAGGTAATTGATAATAAACAACACTTATACAACATTTTTTGCAGCTTAAACCTTGAAAGGTTAAAACCAAAAACCAAAAAACAATTCATCGAGGAGTGTGCCAATTCCAAACTAAAGTTTGAGAGCTATAGTAATCGAAATTAGATCTTCTGCATTTTTTACAAATGATTATGTTCCTTTTACAGACTTTCGGAGTTCATATTTTTATGCTCATAGATTCACTGGGACTTCCTAATATCATTTCAAAATTTTTCTAAGTAAGCTTCTAATAATTTAATGTCCAATCTATAATTTGTTTTTAAGACTTATGTTGTATTGGGGACTTTCAAGTATCAGTAAGTCAGACAGCCTTCTCACTAGATGTATCTCGGTTTTGATTGGGCGAAATCGGTCATGAGAGCAGCTGTTTCAGTTGACGTTTATGGAGGGGTGCCGACGAATCTAGTCAATAAATTCGTGACTGAGTACTAAGTTGACAGTTCTCATATGTGGCTGACGTAGAAAAAGTGACGTTCCCGACCAATCTAGTTTTCGAGTTCAGGTTACATCTCACCCAGACCAATCTAGTCGACTTAAGATAACTAGATGCTTGAATGTGCCCATTATGTATTTATGTCAATAGGAACTAAACGTCAGAATCAAAATTGTTCATTCTTTGATGTTTGACATCCGTGTTAGCCCTGTTGGCGCCTTTCTAAATAGTCAAATAATCAATGTTTGGGAGCAATAGCATAAACAAAACAACAAAACTGTTCTTTCAAAATATATTGCAAACATTTTTAATTGTGATTTGATTTATTATGTCGACTAAATCGATGGGAATGCTCATGAATGTAGATTAGTAAGTTTGACAGCTGACTGACTGTTTTTATTGGCCTAGATTATGGTCACGTAAGGGTGTAGCCCAAAAATCTAGTCAAGAATTTTGTGACTAAATAGTTAGTTGACATTTTGTATATGTGGTTGAGACGTTTGGAAAAGTGACGTTACCGACCTATATAGCTTAGTCGACTTAATATAATTAGATTATTGAACGCGCCCATTATTCAGTGTATACTCATGTTCATAATGTAGGTGAGTCAATCTTGTTCAAAACGTCGACTCAATTTCGACTACGTATACGTATATACATATACGAACAAAATTTGAATTGTTTGCTATATTCCCCCGGCTTATATTGAATTTTGGCACTTCGAAGTGTCAGCTGAGCATGTAGGATGGATTTTCTTGACTAGATTTGTCTCATTCCCCTCCATAAACTGCACATTAAAAAACTACATAACCAATCTGGGCCAATAAAACCTGAAATACAAGAAGTCAGTAGGCTGTCAGACTAACTAAACTAGAAATCCGAACGCCCACATTTTTATTGATTTCCATTTGGGTGAGTTTGATATGAACACAAGAAAAATGCCCACGACTGGGTTAGTTAAAGAGCTAAATTATATATGAATTTCGATTCGGCAGAGGTGTAAAGGTGGACCAATAATACTCGAAATGAAGTTTGATGTCAATTTACCATGCCGGGTTTAAAGGCGAAAACTATGAAAATTAAAAAATACGACTTTGATAGACTAAACCCACCTTATTCGGTTAAGTCAAGCCGAGCAATAGCAGTTCAATCGAAATTTGTTCCCCACTTCCACAAAATTAAAGCTGGCTATGGCAAATAGTAATCACATTAGGTCTATTCCTGAACTTTCACGAGTTAAGCACTTAAAATCTGTCAAACCCAAAAAAAAAAAAATAGTGAAACACTCTCAGAGAGCGGAAAATATATTTCAAAGTATGTGTGTAGACTTTAGATTTATATCGAATGCGTTTGATTTAATCCGTGTAGGCGAAAAAACATAATTTTTCCATAATTTCATTTTGACAGATCAATTGAAATCAATCAGTATTCACGTAACATCTTCAAGTGGAACAAATATTAACAGATCCACAAAACAACAACAAAGTTTTTCGATTGCACATTTAATTTCATTTTATGTAGTTACTTAAACAAAAATAAGAAAAACAGCACGTACTAGACGTTTTTTTTAACTATCAAATTTTAGCGAGTATCCAGTAAGATAGGTGGGGAGAAACATTCGAGAGGTAGTTTTCTGGAACAGAGTACGAGGCTTAACTGAATATATTTATAAAGCGATTGTCATTGTGTGTGACACTTTAACATCTGTGACTTTGAGTTAAAAGCCGAGTACGCTCTACCAGAAAAGCTTAAATTAAACGCCTCAAATTTAAACAGGCTATATAATACACTATCCATTTGGTGATGTTGTTCTCATTTAACTTGTTTTTCTACATCACCACTTGATGTCAATATTAAGTTTTGAAAAATAGAATTCTTCATTTATTCTCTGACTTACGTTTTTGTAGCCTTTTTGTACAGTGGGGTAGAAATTTAGCTAGAGGCCTAGACACTTTACTTTGTTTTATCTTCAAAGTCATTTCTGTACAGGGCTTCATTTAAGCACGAACAACGTACTAGGTTCAAGGATTAAAATTTGATTTTGGTCAACCTAATGATTTCCGCAACTACTTAATATTGCCAGTTGTAATTATGCACATTTTTGAAAGCTGTCGTTCTTGCAATTAAGTCCAAGTCAATGAAAGCAAAAAAAAAAAAACTTTGGACACATATTTGCAAAGAACTATAACTTACAATAAATAAACTGCAGAAGTACCATTGCTGTTGAACATTCCCGCGAAAAGTATTTAAAACAGAAAAAAAAGGATGTTTTTTATGAGCACAGAACCATTAAACGAAAAAAATCGGGGGCGATCATGGTAATAGATTCAGTAGAGATACACTTTCGGGCTTGTAGTAGGCGATTATGCGACTGGGTTAAAAATGAATCCCTCTGAACGTATTATTTACGACTTGTTTATCAACCAGCTGGAGCCGTGTATAGCATAGTAATTTTACACTTGCGGTTATCAGTTCTCACATAAATTGTACCTGGGAAAGGTGTTGCCAAGTCGATAAAAAAACCTCCAATGAGACGCTTTCAAATCATTATTTATTAACTAGTTGTCAACCACATTCAACCACAAACGATGCCAAATAATGACAAATGCGACAACTGGCATGACCACATTGAGTAGATATTTGTTTTAGCGATCGTGCTGTCACTGAGAAGAATTACCAAAAGCATTCATAAATCTCTTCAGATATTTTCTTTTCTTTTCTGTGAAAATAGATTTTTATCGACTCTCAAAAGCTCACACACAAATCTTTACCACCTTATCCAACGAAGTACTACCTCTTTGGACTAGTTACGCTTTGTATTATTGAGTGACCAAGCTTAATCCTTTTACTAGATTTTTTACATTTAGGGCAGATACGATATAAAACTCTCTCCTGCGAAATTTGACCACAGTCCGCAGTTCGCGGAAAAGAACTTTTCAAACTGTGACTGAATTTTCTTATTCAATATTTAAACAAACTATCCAACACTAAATACAAGATGGACCTGTTCACTAAATTCTCACTGCATTCAAAGTAACAGTTCATTTACATAATTTATGAACTCTTCAATAAAAACTATAAGTTATTGACCACTTCACTGTAAACACACACACAAACTTCGTCCACCTACTTTTCTGATCAAAATTGTACTCTCTGACATGTAATCCTGCACAGCATCCGCATTTGAATCCGATGCATGTGCACGGTTGCCCTAGTTTCGAGAAGATCGCCGAACTCTTTAATTGAAAGCTCCTGCCGCGCTGAACCGAAACAGTGGGCGGCAGAATTACCAGTTTGGTCGACAAATCATAAAATACCAGTCCACTTTGATACCACCGACATTCGACGAAAACAACGACGAAAATACCAATTATAACGATCACAGACGGCAGTTGTGGTAAGTGCATTCTTTAATATTTTGGACGCGCGCGCTTCTACAAGGTACATGAAAAGAAAACAGCTTCTGCGAACCGACCCGAACGCGTTGAAAGTAAATTATCTATTAACCGCCACTGCAAGGTGTTCGTAAGTTTAAAAGTAAAAGCGAAGCGGAACCCACTAATCCCCTTTTGGCAGTGGTATCTGTTACTGTAATGTGCTGTAACCAAAAATCTCGCTGTGTCTGGTGTCGTCGCGAAAAAGAGAGATGGCATTGGCACTGCACTTGGTTTGGAAGACAGTTTAACACCGAATCGTACCATTAACTGCTTAATCCGCGGATCAATATTTCTGTTTTTACTCTTTCGCTGTCGATTAATTCGAGTGGATTGTGAACGGCGGCGTATTTGCAAATTGAGACAGATTTATGTGTCAGCCAGCGATTTCTTTAGCTTTTGTTTATACTTTGCGGCTAATGTGCTAGCACTTGCAATAGATTGAACTATTAAGACGACAATGATAATGGTAATGATGTATGGAAAAAGTACGTATACGCTAGAGTGAACACGTTAATGGGAGTCATGGTAGATTTACGAAATAATTCCACAAAATGTGCAGTTGAAATGTCTCAAGGCCATGGTTGGTACCAGAGTGGTGTACTTAGGCTGGAGGTAATTAGGGTGTTTAGTGAGCTCTGCTGAAGATCAGGAAAAGTTCAAGGTGTGCACTGCTTTGCAGCACAAAGTGAATGGTGGCATCAGTGGTGAGGCTTCAAGGTCTATCCTGTTTCCCGTTTAATTCGGCTTTGTAGGTGCGGAGGCATTACATTTTATGAATAAGTACTTACAAGGTGGCGCAAGCTACTCTTTAGAGTTAAGTCGTAAGTGCGTTGTTAAAATGCTCATATCGCTTTTTAAAATGACGCCACACACGGCAGTGTTAGGTAGAAGTGTAAAACTAGGCCCTCAGGAGGCTGTGCATTTCTCATTTAAATTTAATGACCAGCTTCATGTGAAAAAGCCGCCCCAAACGACGGATTTTGCAACGTTATACGCGATCTAATATGGAGAGAAGTATCGTAGTTTTGAGAATATGATACCTCTACCATCTCAGGTGACAGATGGTATAAGTATGCCGTACAAGTTTTCAAAATAGCTGGAGCCATGTATCCTAGGCCGACTCATAGTGAAATTGCAAACGTGAATACAAATTAACCCAAAAGACGATTCAAAAGGGTCTCAAAAGGAGCCTTAGTAAGAGTTCTAGAAGCACATTAAGCAACTGCCAAAAAATAACACAAAGAATGGTTTGAAAAATGTCACAAAAAATGTCTTTAAAAGGTCAAGGTAAACGCATCGAAATTACTTGAAAAGATCCAAAAAAAAACCCAAAAGAACGATTCAAAATACGACACAAAAACGCATTTGAAGCTGAAAATCGCCCAAAAAAACCTCATCGAAACACGATCTGAAGTAGAAAACGCTAAGAACATGCCCTTTAATGCCCTAAGTAACGTCCGAAAAACGGCTTAAAAAAGCACCCGAGAACAAAACAAATAAGGATCTGAAAAATGCCTCTTAAAGATCTTAATAAACGCACAAAATTCACATAAAAAATACTCAAAAGAACGATACAAAAAGCGTCTTTAAACCAAAAAAAAAAAACACCACAAAACCACCTTGAAAACCAATTCGAAAAGCGTACTTAAAGCGCGATGGTATTTACATCAACCGCATAAAAAAAGATCCCGAAAATGCATCACAAACGCCCAAGAAAGTAACATAAATAGCATCAAGCTACCTGAATAAGCTAAACTAAAATATCTTCAATGGTCCAAAAACCTTAAAAAATGAAAATGCAAATGGTCCTGACATGAACCAAAACCACTTCGAGAACTGCCGCAAAAGACGCCCCAAAAGTCCCTCCGAAAACTACTCAAGAAAACATGCCGAAATGAACCAAAACCACTTCAAAATCTGTTGTAAACGACGCCCCAAAAAGCCTTTCGAAAACACCTCAAGAAAACATCCCGAAATGAACCAAAACCTCTTGAAAAACTGTCGTAAAAGACGCCCCAAAACCTCTCAAGAAAACATCCAGAAAAGAACCAAAATAACTTTGAAAAACCCAACATAAAAAAGATATACCTATAAATACATAAAGAGTTGGCTTGGATAGGTGCTAGTCCTAGATTTTCCCAATCATTAGGTTGCGTGATTTTTAATCTTTCGAACGAATGGATGGGACCTACAACATTATGCCAAGTCTGAATGGCTCGGCTAGAGGTGGCACAGCGGGGGAACCATAGAAAGTAGTTGGGCTCTCACGGGAATCGACCCCATGCTTTGTACTTCAGCGCACTTTCCATTGAACCCAGTTATGAAAATGAAAAATAAAATAGTAGATTTACCTTAAACTACAAACCTAATACTTATAACTTGACGTACCGCTGTGAAGTTCAGCTCTAAAGCATGGGTTGACCACAATTCTTGCCCTTATATTTTTAGCGAAAACTTTGTTACTTCCGATTTCCTACCCATTTTCAAATCAGAATTTTCAAACTTACCTTCAACTTGGTTCTGGTAAAAGCAATCAAGACTCTCTCCTTCAAAACTTTTAATGCTTCTTCAACTATCGATTCGACCCAAACGCTGCATTGATGGAGCAAATTTTGTTTCGATTGGCTTTGTTCAGATCCTCTCCTCCGTTCCGATGACAGAGAAAGTAAATTTACCCATCGCACCTGGCCAACATTTAAGTTCTATCAAATTTATTCGCATAACGGCAAACGGCTTTTCAATTTGTTAAACGTGCAGCCATCCGAGTCTGCTTCTTGGAATCTCCTCGCGTTGATAGTCCCACGCAAATTTCAACTTATGAAGACCGTCAAAGATCACGCAACAAACAAGTCGCCTATCTGCAACAACATCTAAACTAAGTATATCAGCCACATTAAGACTTCGAATCAGCTTATTCAGTCGCTCATTCAAAAAAGCGACAGTGCAATTTGCTTTCTGTGAATTTTCCCGCAAAAATTTTCACTTTTCACCTGGCGGATGAAGCCAAAGCCATTACAATGAATACACGGCCTCCCATTGTTCATTCACTTCGGTGTGCTTGCGGCTAGCCGCTACACGGTATGATCTGTGCACGTTCGCTGTAGTTTCAATCCGATGGTGGCGGATTGACGCCACGGGTACCGGTAACGATATAAAGAAATATTGTTCGTGACATCGCACTTGGCACATGACTGGTTGCCACTCTAACCGCGCATGCATGCAGTGAATACGACGAGTCTTGTCTTGTAATTGAAAATTATATTATTCATAAAAGATGAATAAAATTATATGCATTTACGGTAATAATTCTTACAATTATATTAGTTAAGTTGAGGTAGAGGTGGACATCAAAGGAGAGGTTTGGGAGATATGGCAAGATAAATCGATAACGTTTAGAGATTTTTAATGAACAGCGAGAAATAGTTTGCGGAAAATAGACAGAAGCAAGACCGAAGTAAACGATAAAACATTTCCATGAATTATATGCAACAAAATCTACTGTTTGGCAAAAAGTCCTACCCCATTTAGAAAGAAACAAAATGGAAGCTTGTTTGCAGTACAAAAAAAAAATTTCGTTGAAAAATGTTCGAATCGAATGAAAGAAATAGAAAAATCCTTACTTGAAGTCTATAGAAAAAGCTGCACAAGGTGGACCCTATATTATTTCTTTTCTTGGTTTAAATTAAGAGACTTGTTTAATTTAATATAAATTTTAATTCAGGATTTTATACAAACGGGTTTGTAAAACTCTCAGGCGGTAGGTCCAGATGTAGGTCCTCCTTAACTCTCTAGTCGTTAACTTTTAAACTTCAAGAGCAATCCCTAATTGGGAAGAGGAGAAATACTGAATTTTTGGACACGTTTATCGATACACTTTTTGACATTTTTTTTAACGCACCTTTTGACAAGTTTTTGAACAAGTTGTTGGAATTTTTTTTAACACGTTTTTGGAAGAACCTGTTGACGAGTTTTCGGTTCTTGGACGCACTTGTCGACGAGTTATTGGACTCGTTCTTGAACACGTTTTTCAAAATGTTTTTGGACTCGTTTGTCGACGCATTGCCAACGTTTAAATTTTGGCATAGTTTACATACAGTGACCCAGTGTACATCAGACTTTCAAAAGGAGTTGATGAAGTGGCATTCCTGAACCTTCCAATATGTTTTAAATTTTAGCTTCTTACGATCGATAGGGAACTGCTTACAGAAGTCAAGCTGGCAGCTGTTGTTGGGAGTACATGTATCAAAATTGAAATGGACTATACCACTTCTAGGTCCATTCGTTGCCTGCTGCTACTGTATTGAACTGCGGTACAATCTCTACTCACACCTGAATACAGTGGAAAAAGTAAATCTTGCATCCCAGCTCACTGGTATTGACGGCTCTCTGTCGAGTGAGTTTATAAAGGTAGTGATATGTTTTGTTGACAGGGGCACGCTTCTTTACAGTTATCTCGATTACCATTTATTTTATATAAACGACTAGAGCGACAGCAGGCTAAAGTTGCGCAACATGTCAGAAAATAAAATTCTCTTAATGAGTAAAAGCTGTTTAAGTAGTCATAAATAAATTTTATTGAAAATCGTGGGACAGCCCTTTGTGCCACAGCAACTCATAAAAATAAAGACGGTATATGGAATGCAGCAGTTCATAATAAAACCTACCTTCTTTTCACATCAGCTTAGGGAATTAAAAAAGCACATAAAAAGAGGCGCTTTCCCCACTATCGTCATTGCGTCAACACCAATACTAAATATATTTTTCAACGTGATTTTAAATTAATAAAATACGATACTACTTGTCGGCAATAATTAATTCATTTTGTTGAAGCACCTTATGCAACCTGAAGCAGGTACTGTAATCCAAACAGCGCAATAATACAGTCCGGAAGAAATATTTCGGCTGGCACATAACCTAAACGTATGATTGTGACGCAACGGCGCACCAAATCCGATTAATATGGGATTATTATATTGGACTCTCTGAAATGCGGATTTGTCATGAGTGTACTTGGGCGAGTGGTGTGTGGTGAAGACGACTCGAAATTTTTGGAAAAATTTCATTTCCTCGTCACGTTCACTACAGACTATGTAAGCTGGGACAATCAATTAAGGAAATTGGTTCATTATGCCGATACAATTAGTACGTTTGTGCAGCGGTAAATTACCCAAAGGCGGACAGTGCAAGAGTGAGAAAAGTAAACAGATCATTTGGTTCAGCTGCAGCATTTAGGAGTTCAATGGTATTATTGATGCATCTGAAGATGGTGCCACTTCTGGACTCATTGCGGTAAGCAATTAAAGGCTTACATGGTTTGGTAATGTAATTCAATATTTTCACTTCTTTGTGGGTCAGCGGTGTTTGATGTATTAAAATTCGATGGGTGCTTGTGAGTAGAGGGTAATCGATGCACGTAGGTGCATTGCTGCGAAGCTGTGAATTTGGAATGAGCGGTTATACAAACAGGCAGACGTGCAGTAGTTGTGTATCTACTGAAACATGAGGTTTGGCAAAAAATGTTGCAAATAAATATATAAAGGCTCTATAAGAAGCGCGGCGACTAGGTCGCACGTAAATTTCTTGTTTATCGCATAAGTTTGACTGGAACTATCGTCCGCATTCTTTGTATGACTTTTTAACCATTTTTGGCCCTACGAATAAATCATTTTTAGCCTTCATACTAAATATTTAGTTAGTCAAAATGTATTTTTGTGTGGGAAATTCTGTGTTAATTTGTATAACTTTTTGAACAATAAAAACTGACGTCAGTCAGCGGAGTTCATTTTTTAGGAGTGCAATTTGGTAACCAAAAGAAAAGTCTTTAGTCAACACAAACTTGGAACACAAATGATGGAAAGGGCAGACCAAAGTTAGTGTTCGGAGCGAAATTTTTACATAAGAATTGCTATGGAAAATCAAACGTAAAGTTGGGCTCTACAGATAAATTACAGACATTTTTTGAAATTGACTCAATATACTGATATAAATTTGTATTTGCTTTCCCCGTCATCAGAAAAATTCACTTTAACCTACAGGCCAATAACACAATCAGAAATGGGTGACTATTTGAGGATTTGTTCATCGGAATCAAAAACAACGTATTCTATACTTTTACTAATTTTGAGATATTTAAGAAAAAAAAAACCTTTCTTGAGGTGCTGCCTGCGGATAATTAAAAACTGTTTCGCTTTTATATCTTTATCACAGATTTTTAAGCTTTCCAAAAAGCAATTAATTCTTGAACCTCAAGTCATCTTCAAAATATTTACAAATACCTATATTTTGGAATAGATTCAACCAACCAACCGACTTTAGGTTAAGAACTACCAAGTAATTTTGTCAATAGAGCTCTTACAGAGTTAACTTGTTTAAGAAAACTTGGTAAAAAATAACCGATCTATAAATTTGTTTGGTCGTAAAAAACAAACTAACTCTGTAGAATTTTACCAACTAGTTCATATTGGTTTGGACTTAACCTTTTTATATCGGTAGTTTTTAACAACACAGACTCAACAGAGACTTAAAGGGATGCTAAATACTAAATAGCCGTGCGACTGAAAGGGACAGCATTACCTAACACGCAAAAATTATTTCCCTTCACGATTGGGTAACTGTGAAACATTTCATAAAGAATTTTTTGGTGTCCAGATCCAATCCAGCAAAGCATTTCTATACATCTCATAAAAATTGGTTTGTTTAATAAGTGTTTTAGAAATATTTATGGAACATGTAGGAATTTAATTGTTTATCAAATGTTTGGCTGGTCTGGACATACCTTTATAGAACGAGAAAAAACAACATAACTCGGAATACGGACAGGGAGTTTATTCGAATGCGAAATAAATCAATTGATTTTTTTGTGTTCCATTTTTCAGTCTGACAACATGATTGTGAGGCTATCGTTTACAGGCACACCAACATTTAAAAATAAAACAAGCCACCTAGTCGGAAATAGTAGAAATAATTTTCAGATCATGATTCGTGATCTCGATGAGAAGCAGGATCATGTGCTGTTGTTGTGGGTGCATGTAAATCTATGATCTATATGGATCATAGCTGATAATAAGAAACAGCTATTATTTAATTTTAACCCATTTTTTTTAAATGAGCAGAAATCACAATCTGTTCAAGCCAATTTTTGAGAGTGTTACTTTGAAAGGAAATGACTGGAATAGGTGCGATTTCAAAAATTCTCTTCGGTAGGTAGGTACTACCTTAAATTGAATGCAATTTTCGACAGTAAAAGCAATTTGAAAAAAAAAAAAAAATTAGCAGATTTTTACCGCCGGATATTTTGATTTCTACAACAGAAAATATTTGAATTTAGTACTGAAATAGGTTTTGATTTTAACTAAAATATTAAACCAAAACCATTTCTGGATTTGTTTGTCGCAGTTCGATATGCCAGCGGAGCCAAAACGTGTTATAGGTTTTAAAGATTACGGTCGTAAATATTACAAATCTGTGTATAACAGTCGGCGTTATACACACAACAAAAATACACACCGTTGCGGTATTTCTATGATGTCTGCCACTTTGACACTTCAAACGTCAATGGATAGGAAACATCAATAAATAAAACGAAATTAAAGCAAGCAAATGTTCATTATTCGCCAAAAACTCACAAACTTTATCACGCAAGGCGCGATAACCAGCCGTTAATGCACCAAGATTTCCAAGCAAAAACTTTTGGGCTGACATATAAAATAGTAGAATTGAATCTGAATGGGTTGGTCAATTGCTATGAAATAAAAATCAATTGTTACTCCAAGATGCGCAAATCATTTTTTGGGGGAAAACCATACGAACTGGGCGTATAGTTTTTCATATGTAAATAGACAAACAAATTTTATAAAATTTAAGTAGAAGGTGCACAAATTGTTCATGCAAAAATGTTTTAGGCGCCAGATGAGAGCTGAAGAGAAATCAAAAGAAACAAAAACTAGTTGACGTTAACAAAATTTCAGCAGTTCGTCTCACAACTGAGTTAAAAACTATCAAACAGACTGTGTATTCGTAGAAGGAACCTACAGTTAGGTACTCCCAACCATTCGTTAGTAAAAGTTCTAAATTTTGCGATGGGATGAAATTTTCTCAGTGATGAGGTTGTTCCTTATTTTTCAATGAATAACTTTTTTTCTATAAATCTTTATATCTTTGTGAGTTTAAAAAAAAAAGTATTCGCCGTATCAATTGCCACTCAATTTTCGATGAATCGCAAAGTTAAACAAGCTTCTTTGTTTGATTCCTATGAAAATTAAGGAACGAAAGTTTATGGAAGCACTTTTGGAAAAAGGTAAAGCCGATCCTGTTACCACTAGCGGGCTTTATATTTATGTTTACCTACAGTCCTCGTTGACCCAAATAATTTCTTTGAAATAATTGGTTCATAAGTTACCGAGACATATTTAAACTCAACCGCCATACTTGCTATCCAACTATGATTTAATTTTGCTAACACCGCCATCTGGTGTAATTTGAACGCAAAACACACATTCGATTGTATCGCAGACACAAACAAATCAGAAAGCTTTTGAGTTGAAAAGCTTTGGAGGGTAGACCTTCCATTTCAACCCCTTGCGCTGCCCCCAAAAAAAAAAAACAGCTCACTCTGTTTACCACATGTAGCACCATTTCCCTCCATTGAACCCAATAAATCATTGTTTGCTTTCGAAAAATACATTTTTCATGCCTGCCCTGAAAATTCTTAGTTCAATCAGGCACCAAGCAACTTACCACCTCATCTCCCTTATTATGGAGATTGCAATAGCCAATCAATCATCTATCAAACCATCCCCATAAAAAAACCACGAATAAAAAAGTAAAAATAAAACCAAAAACCACTTCATCAGACACCAGGGCTACAAGGGATACACCACACCTTGCCATGGCGAAGAACGTGACTTCCACTTTAAATGAGAAATCACGTAAATTACATGGCTCCGAACCACGACCACAGTCTTCACTCCGGGTTAATTATTTTTTAACAAATCACCACCACAACGGAATTTGTAAAACAAAATTCACTCTCCAGCCAACGACCTACAAGATGTATCTATTAAGAATCAAAGAAATGAACGAAATTAATCCACCACCCCCACCCCCGTTCCAAATTGTACACGACAAGCAATCAACAAATTCTAATAAACCAACAAAGTGAAAAAAATAAAACACGGAATAAAAATCCACACAAAAATAGCAAAAGAGAAAATGGAAATTCCTTCATTAAGGGCATTGTTATTCCCATGTTGATATAAGCTTGCAACAGCGACACAATCTACCCACATACAGTGGGAACGTTTAAGTGGGCAGCTATGCCTGCCACCGGAGGTGGAAATAAATTTAAAGTCCGTAGAGTTCCCTACGAAGGGTATGTCCCCACCGAAGCTGGTTTTAGATAAAACT
This sequence comes from Cheilosia variabilis, assembly GCA_951230905.1. NCBI lineage: Eukaryota > Metazoa > Arthropoda > Insecta > Diptera > Syrphidae > Cheilosia > Cheilosia variabilis. The sequence goes on along the minus strand of OX579677.1, from coordinate 40,111,896 downwards.
AGGGAAACCACCACAGAGCTGGAAGGTCGTACGTCTCCTGACCTATGCCAGCCAGCGATATCTCGGCGATTCCCCAATTCCCAGGTAAGATCCGAAACGTACTAAACGATTTAATAAATTTGTATTCAAATTCATAACAGCTATTCAAAGCGGCAAGCAATCACCAAGGACTAACACACCAACACATCAACACAGATTGTCTGCACCATTCCCCATCGATGTTGGAGCGATATCCCCGCCCCAAAAACACAGTCAGCAGCAGCACAGGAAAACAAAACAACTACCCTGTGTGCCGGCATGCATGGCGTATACGTAACACAAAAAAAAAATAGAAAAAAACAATAACAAGCTATATAACTTGATCTGGGTTATAAGTCAGGTGTCCTCCTCGGGTGCCATCCTAACATATATCTACGACGCTCTGGTGTGCGATATTTATACATTGCGACGATTGCCACTGAGCAACGTTCAATTGACGACCATCCATCTAAAAATAAAAATAAAAATAAAAACAGCAAAAAGAAACCAAATAAATAAATGATCGTTGTCCACTGTACACTGGGAGGATGCACTGAAAAGGATACCAATCTACAATAATTGGCAAAGCCGCATAGTAACGTCGACGTCACCGCTCCCGACAGCATGCATGTGCATGAGAGTTTGTATACAAATCCATAAGAGAGACGAACATAAAGAGAGAATGTCGAAAAGGGACCAACGTGTACGGTGTAGATTTGAAAAATCACCCCCAATCGGCAAACGGCAACCCCAACACCACCAATCCACCACTACCAACAGAGCCAGCAACAACACAACGTAAACAACCAACAGACAGCAGAAACAGGAAGCGCACACAACGGATGAAGATATAAATGGCAGCGAACATTTCGGAATCATTCTTAATCGCACTCGAATAGCAAGCGTGCGAGGATAACGACTACGGCGCTCTACTGCTGAACGGAGTTTCACAGATATTCACGAGACCATCGGTGTCGTCGTTGCCGCCGTCGCATTCTGCATGGAAGGATATCCTAATTTCATTCAACGAGTTTAGGTTCCGTTCAATTTTGTTCGCTTTTGTTGCGCTCCGCATGTCCTTCGGGAGCAATTCATTATTATTTACCCGAGAGTTTGTACTGCCTCTTCAAGTGTGAGAATAGTCTCGCGCGCCGCGAAAATAAATCAAACAAAAGAGGAAAAGTGTTACAAAACAAAAATAACAAACCCATTGTCGATTTGTCGATTCCGTTCGATTGTTCGGTTTAAATATTTGTTTGCTTGGTGCGAGTGAAAACATACAAAAAAAAAAGGATTTAAGTGGCAAACTCAATTGAAATTGTTGTTTACATTGTCTGCGATTTCATTATGGCTCGTCACATGCTCTGGATTGGAGTCCTTCTTGTCGTGGTGTTTGGATACATGCCGGATATCAATCGGGCAAACAGTAAGTTCGTTATAAATTAATTTTTGTGTGTTCTGGTTACCGGGGAGTCCTTTTTGTTGTTGTCTTGGGGAACGTTACTTTTCATCGCTATATTTAAAATTTTTATTAAATTGCCATACGATGAGTGTCTATCGCGGGTGAACTTTTCCGACCTTGTATACGACAAAATGCTTTTACGATTATCTTAAATATTCATTAAAAAAAAAAACAGAAAAAAATACCCTATCCTATCCTGTGCTAGAAGGTGAACCTGCGTACCGCGAAAGCCACAGATGGTTTTAAGCGTGTAGTCAAAAATTCATTTTTCGCTTTTTAGCATTTTTGTTTTCTTCTCGTGTGCAGATTCAGCCCGTTCACCGTTTGCTCATTATGGGAATAAAATTCATTTAATACTCGTCCTTACGAGCTGCATGGTTCCATGTTGGTTTTAAGGTGAAATAATATTGTTAGAGAACACACAATACCCATTTCCTTGCAGGGATACAAATTCTGTCAATGTTCCGTGAGACAAACCACTCACCTTCATAAGATTCGCAATTTTTTATCGGCAAAAGGGGAGTTTATTCTACCACATTTCAAGATGTTCGTTGTGCATTTGGCATGGGTTACATCTGACATATCATGGGCGTTTAATTGGGATATAATAACAATGGCAACGGCATGGGTCAACAATGTCAGTTGCATATTAAACTGGGATGGCAGTCGCATTTGTGTATGTAAATTGGTCAGTGGAGAGACGATTAATTAACAAAACACCAGACCATCTAAATGGTAAATGAAGGGACATTTGCATAACTATGCGCAATTTGGTATGGCGTTTCATTAATCTTTATGGTGAGGATTAACTGCTGGTCGGCAATCAATGTTTCCAAGTTTGTAACATTTTGGATGGCTTTCAATTTAGAATAAGTGGTAGCAGACAACATTTAGTTGGAAGCTGCACAACATTAAATGCTAATAAGAACAGAGTGGCATGATAGGAAAGAGCGATCCGTTATTATCCAAAATTAGATTCACCAGCAGTGTTTGTGTGGTAGGTATCTATGAAATGATGGGTATGTTATTTGTGAAATGTGAAATAGTTACGAAATTTACTTTAGACACGACATAATTTCCATTGCTCGCAAGAACTGAGTTTTTTTGTATTAAATGTGTCAGAAAACCTTACAAGTCGATGCAGGCGGAGATTTGTTTTTTATTTAGCAATTACTTTGAAATAGAACACAATCTTTGATAACCATTTGCAACCTTAAATAGACTGATTACCTATCGATGTGGCCTTTGTAACCTTTCTAATCATGGACGATCTCTGAATGCAGGATATCATGATGGACCCACTTGTGGCCGCAGGATACACTTTGGCAACTACCTCCAAAATCTAATCTAATCTGCTCATGTGGAGCGACTTTTTAGGGTCGTCGTGAGTCTCCACTAACACATATCTCCAGTCGTGAGCGTCAATCTGGACTTCTGGGGCTTTTTCCATGATCTGTCGCAGTGTGAATATTTGGTCGGCTATGGACTAATCTGACTTGAAACCGCAATGGTGGAAGAGCCAGTCAACATTAAAGGTTTTTAGGGGCGTTCAAACAGTAAGTCACTTGATCTTAAGCGGGTTGATGCCTTTTTAGTTGGCATATTTTAGATAGTCCAATTTCTGTAGATCGGGAGAAAGGTTCGTTGGGCACAGTCTTCCCGATTAAAATTTTGGATAAATTTTCTCTCCATCAAGTCAACCCTCGCTTTACCTCAAATTACTCAACAGGTAAATCGGTCGCTGCTGGTCAACATGATCGAATTTGTTGACGGTTCGTCATAGCAGATTTTTAGGCTCTGCGAAATAAGGCCAAAAAAAATATTAAATATAAATTATAAAAAGAATTGGGGTCTTATTTCCTTTTTTGGGGCCGTATTTCCCAATGAAAATTAAGTAAGACCCCAAAACAAATTTTTGGAGCCTTATTTCATTTTTGAAGACCAAAAACATGCTATTTTCGTCCTTAAAAATAATAAGCGAAATAAAGGAAAATATACCACCGCCGAATAGAAGATATTTAATGGACGGGACCTTAAAAATAATTCCCCAAGGTTGCTTTAAGCAGCTCCGAGTCATCTATATTCAACATTTTTGACGAGGTAATTACAATCGCGCGATTTTTCGTACCAAATTTTCATTATTTCTTTATGTATTATATAATTAATTTTACTAAAAATCCAAATTTACAAATATTTACACTTTTTTTTTCTAGTTATTTCCGTTAATTTTCATTTTAATGAATAAAAAAACAAGAAAATGTTACGAAGAAATGTTGCAATATTTAATTAAAAATACATATATATTATTATTTCTGAGAAGACAGTATATTGAATAAAAAAGCAATGAAATATACAAAAAAAAAATTGGGGTTTTATTTCATTTGTGAAATTGGGGTGCTATTTCATTATGAAATAAAACATCAAATTTGGGGCCTTCTTTCATTTTCTCTTTTGAAGCCTTATTTCATTGGGGCCTTATTTCCTACAGCCGATTCTTAGGTGCTAAAACCGCGAGTAAACTGCAATAAGCGTGCGCTGCCAAAATTATTTATGGAATCACTACGAACTTTTTGGAGTGATATGATTGAGCGCATGGATTCAGTTTGATCTAGCATAATTTAGCCCCAATTGCGATAATTGTCAGACATTCATAAAAGTTTTAAAACTCAAGACTCCATGCTTTAGATCACTGCGTGTAAAAGATTCGTAAACCTCGCCTTCTAAAGTGGCTTTTGTTGGACTTCCGAAACTTTTGCAAAAAAAACATTTTCGACTGGGCTTTATCTTTTTGCATGCATTTTGTAGTCCTTTTAAATTTAGAGACTGAAATCCGGTTGAATGAGACCACAGCTTTGATTATGTGACTATGAAAGCTTCCTAGTTTAAGAACTCAAGGGTAGTTGTACTATTGCAGGTGTCGTGGTAGCATTAATAAAAAAAATTATATAAAGATGATTGTAAAGCGGTGCAGATGTCCTAAGAATAATTTGCAAAATATGAAATGAACACTTTACGGTTATGTGTGAATACACTTTGCAGGAAAACGGTCTGAGCAAAAACGTATTAATATAATGTAATATCGAAGGATTTTTTGCTTTAATATGTGATAAAAAAATTATATTGACATTCAAACCGGAATATTCAAAACGCACCCAATCTTCAGTGCCGTAAAAATAAGCTTTATAGCGATTGAGGCCATATATGGAGTGGAGAGGAGTTATTTAAAAAAAATAGAACGTTACTACCAAACATTTAAATAGACCGTAAACACGAAATGGGTAGCTCGAGGTGGTAGTTTTTAATCGAATAAGTATTAAAACTGTTACGAAATGTATGGAAGATGGATGGAATGTTACAAACAGAATTATTAATATTGAAACAAAATCTGGTTGTATGGTAGAAATGGATTCGGAGAAATCTCTTCTTTCCAATTATATTAACTCTTGAGTGTACTAATAATTGACCACTAGAGCGTTTTGCTTTTTACACTGTTGATTTTTAGGATTATTGAATATTGAATGTGGTATTCAAAAATGTATGGAAATAAGATTGTTCCTTTAGCAAAAATATTGTTCGAAGATTGAAAAGAAAATATAGATCAATCTCTTTATTGCTTACGTCCTTTAAACTTAAAAAAATGCTTTTTCATTCAGCAGTATGGTTTTTGAAAGTGTAAGCCAGTAATATATTCCAAAATTGTGCAGTGATTTATGAGAACATTTTAAGGACAGTTTGTGTGTAACATAGAATGTTTTATTTTATTGAATGAGCTATATAAACCCGTTTTTAGAGGCCCTCTACAACTCGATTTTTAAACAACATTTAAGGAGGAATGCTGCCTACTATAAGGCTTTTACCTTTGAAAATAACTCGTTATTTTAATCGTTTCTAAAATCTTAGAGCGTCTCTGGGAGTGGTTAAGAGAATGGTTGCCAAGTATGAGCGTTCGAATTAACGAAAAAAAAAAAAAAAAAAACAGAGATTTGCAGTTTAAAAAACCCAAATTAGGTTGACTGTTTTTGACGATGTTTTTCTCTCCGTCCAGACCAATTGCTTTTAGGTAAAATCAGTATATTAGGTGTATTGAATTGAAAAAAATATTCCCCCGACTTGCAAAGTATACTGTTGTGTGCAACGCATTAAATGTTTTTATTACAACTTCACGCTCTAAGAATTTGATTATATTAGTTTACAATGGACTGATAAGCTCACAGCCAAAGTACCTGCAGACTGGCATCGTCGAACGTACTAACATTGACCACTTTTGAATTTCAAATAGGAGTATAATTTAGGTTTTTCCCTCAAGTAGGAAATAGGAGCTAGTTGTAGTTTCTTAACAAAAAGACCATTATAGCCCAGCTTATTAGAAAAATAAAATTAATCTTAAAATCTTACCAATTAAAAATTTATATAAATATGGAGTGCGAAAAGAGCAGTATTTACAAATTCTAATGCATACATACGGACTAGGAGTAAACTCACGTCAGTTAGGAAATCTAAGTACCAGTCTCTAACATAATTTACATTTCTTATCCGTGTTTTTTTGTAATAACTATTCCTACAATTTTACACTGATTTATTAATAAAATGAGAATACTTAAAATTCATAACTTATTTCACAAAAATAGATCTTTACAATGAATAACACTGAAGTCTTAAATTGTTTGCTTGTTATTTGTTTAATTTCCTTCCCCTTATATTTGTTTATACTATACATACTTCTTTAAAAAAAAATATTAACTTCTTTCTAAGACTTCTCAAAACATACCCTTCGATCAATACAATCGAAAATTAAATTACGGTCACATCTCCTGTCTTATTTTATTTCTCACAAAACAAAAACATCTTCATAAATTACAAACGTTTTCGTTCAATGAAAGAATTAATTTTGATAATAAATAATATTTCGCCACATACCTACAAATATAAATAAATTTGTATTTTACCAGTAATGCATTTTTTCTTTTATTTCATTCCCTTCTCTTTTGTTAAGTTTTGTTTTTGTTGAGAAGTGAATACATAAGTACTACGGGAATTTACGTACAGATTTTCACCCTTCTTGTAGTACATAAATTTTATAAAATTCTGTTTTGAAATAACGTCGTAATTGGTACAACAAATCAATACCATACGCTTTACTAATAATAAAAACAATAAAATAACCACGACGATTTAAAGTAACTAGAGTTCAGCCAGTGGTAGAAAATCGACCAATAAAGTGACCTACTGGCTTATACGCAAAATATTTGAAAACAAATTACACACAGCATTGCATCTCTGCACAAACCTACCAACAAATCCAAGAGAATATGTTGTGTTTAAAGTAGTGAAAGTGGTTCTTAACCATTTTCCGTCGCCTATTTATATCATATATATAAAGTAACACATAAATTATATAAAAATACATTTAACAGCTGACTGACTTTGAACGTATTTCTTTGGAAATAACGTTTTTTGAACAATTTGCAAAGGGCATCTTCCAAACTAAAAACGGAACGGTAATGCTGATCGTGATAATAAAAAAAAACAATTCAAGTTCGTATACCTAGTCCAGACAAATCTAGTTAAAGTTTTAGTTCCCCCATATCTCGATCAAAATAATCAGTTTTTGAAAATATCTCTACATTTGACGTCAAATAAATGTGTACATTTTTAAATGATTTAAAATTACGTACCTTCGACGACCAATCCATTCACAACAAATCTGTGGACGTACATTAGTGACCATGCTTTTAGGAAAACATTTATGTAAACTTAAGCTCTTGTGTTTGCAATCGTAGCGGGAATTAGAATCTCTTAAAATCGAACCGAATATCGGATGGATTCGCAGGAATAAGTTATCCCCTATTATTCTTCAATGACACTTGGAAGCAACGGAGATTTATTCAGTTTTAAAAATATAACTTACGACGGTTCTTATTTTGGTTCTATTTTTTATTCAAACAAGTGTGAGGATATTCCTAGTGGCTGTGACGAATTGAGGAACTCTGCCTGATAGTTGGCTGCCTGCTCATTGCTCTGTCGTACATCTCCAGCTACGGGTAAAAGTGATCTGCAGAGGTCTTCCAAATGTCCACTTGTCTCACAGAAACTTATTGCGCATTTAATGAACTCTTACTCAAATTGAAGACTTTTAAGTTCGAACGAATCGCTGGAGCTGCTACCTATCATTGTCTAAAAGGTGATTATACATGCATCTCATCGAAGGAATTTTAATGGGCCATCTGATCCATCTTTGCAAACAAACTAAGTTATTCCATAGATTTAAATTATTTAATTGCCATTGCTCTGTTACTCACAATCCAATCGATATAACTCTGCAGCCAATGACAATAAAAGTTTGATAGAGTACACATCAAAGTTGTATATAACACAGCAAATGCATTGTGCAATTGTGCATATGCATATAGTTAGATAGTTCTACTCGTATTTTAATGCTCGTAATGCTTAAACAAAAAAAAAAAAAACTCTCTTGCCTCCTGTGAGGATTGAACTCACGACCCCTGGTTTACAAGACCAGTGCTCTGCCACTGAGCTAAAGAGGCTGTTGCTGCATGTGACAACCAAATATGTCTCGGCACTGAAGTCGAGATTCGCATTAGTTAATTGAACTGTTTCGATAATTCTTATCGCCGTTTTATGAAACACCATGGTAAGGTCAGATAATAAGAGGTGCCTACACCCACATCAGAAGCAAACTTGTGTTGCAATTGTTTGTTCTAGAAATAAACAAAATACTTAGCTAAATACTTATTCTGAAAAGCGACGATAGGCGATGTTATGCCACTCAAAAGTTGCCTCCGAATTTTTATAAGTTTATGTATAGATACCATTAAAAGTTAAAAAAAAAAACCCAATAAGGACAAACTTTCCATCCGAGGAGTAGAATATTTTTTATTGGAAGAAAATTACACTTGTGCAGACATTGTTTGTGTTTGAACAAAAGCCCCCCAATTTCACATTTTTATGTTCTCATATCTTTTGTTTGTTAAAATGAAAATAATGGTCACAGATACAATTGAACGCAGCCGGTGGGAATACAATTCGAAACTTTTCGAGTCAACTTTGTGTAATGTCCGCCCATCCGTAGGTACTATTTGTTTAGGCTCTGTTTATTTTTTCATAACAACCTCTGCGATATGTGGCATGTCAATGTTTATCCAGATAATTGCTCCAGATGATGTGTGCCAATTTTCTAATTATCTGCTAAAGTGCCCGCGGTGAGTTGAAAAATCAGCACATCATTTGATTTTCAACGTTGATAAAGAAAATTGCGGAAAGCGGATGGTCATACCACGAATCGCCTGAAAGTATTTAGCTATATTCTGTGGGGGACGCGAATATTCCGTGGGTATGAAGAAGGATATGTGTTTTTTGGCAGGTTTTGCATTTTAGCAGCTGGTAATTTCGATTTGAATATATGAATAGGACAATAGGCCTTACTCTACAAGGTATTTATAGAATAGTTATACTGTCTTTGATGAGATTTCTGGAACGTTGTCTTCCTCGCCTTAGTATGGAAACTCACCCCCCATGTGCCAAATTTGGATGCATAATGTTTGCTGTATGATTTGTAATCGATGCCGTCGCCAATGGATGATATTCAAACAATCCATCCGAAGTCAGACTGTCCATCACTCAAGCCCGAAGAAAAAAGCAAATATTCGCATTCGAGTGAGGATTTGAACAAGTGGAATCATGAGAGAGAGAGAGAGAGAGAGAGAGAGAGAGAGAGAGAGAGAAAGAGAGAGAGAGAGAGAGAGAGAGAGATATTATTTGATAGCGGTGGTAGATCAAATGAATCAGGTGAAGTCGGGCAGCCGAAATGGAGTGGATTTTTATTCGAGTTACTTTTAGAGTGAGCTCGGAGAATGTATGCAAAAGAAAGTCAGGCGAAAGCAAAAAGAATGGAGTCGACTGTTCCTTAAGGACAGTTAAGTTCAGCAAACGTTCGGACCGACAGCACCAGGGCTCTAATCGCGTAAGCACAAAACGATCGAGCGATGCTTTTACTTCGTGTAACAACCAAAAAACGATCCTCGTTGAAACGATTGGACGATCATCGTTTAATGTTGCTTCGCGTTATTAATTCAACTGCCAAAGAACTGTCGTCAAAACGATTCGATTTAACGATGGCTATCTTGCAATCGTTTCATCGTTTTGGTGCATTTTTTCAGTTTTAATTCTAAGAGAAGTATAAAAAATGGTTAAAGGAAGACACACACTTATGTTTTGTTTGGAGGCAACTCGCTCTCATCCAAATTGTAAAAGAATGCATTCTTTGCAAAAAAAATGGTACTTGAGCTTGCGCTTTTTTGGACTATCAAATGAATTTCATTTATTTGTTTTATAATTTCATACATTTTTAACGCAATCATAATGCATTGATTTGTTTTTTTTTGCAACTCACCCCTTGGCAATAACAATTCTATTACTTAGCATTAAATGCCCAATTCCATGTCAATCAATGACAACGACGAAAAATAAACAAATTCAAGAAAAAAAAAAAAACAGTCCCCATACATTGGACGTTCAAGTATCTAGTTTAGTAAGTCTGACAGCTCTCTCACTAGATGTATCTCGATTTTGATTGAGAGCAGCTGTTTCAGTTGACGTTTATGGAGGGGTAGCCGACGAATCTAGTCAAGAAATTCGTGACTGAGTACTAAGTTGACAGTTCTCATATGTGGCTGACGTAGAAAAAGTGACGTTCCCGACTAATCAAGTTTTTGCGTTCATTCTCGTTCTACGAAAATATGAAACCAAGCTTTAAAAATTTTCATATGAATAAAAATTTTCATAATAATAATAAGAGATTGAAAATTGAGAACCTGGTGGTCAATTCTGGTTCTGTGAAAGAGTGAATCGAATAAATCGTTTTCACATTCGCTTTCATACACTGCTTTCATTTTTTCGATTCACTCAGTACTAAAAAGCGATTCCCGTTCAATAAGTGAAAATATCGCACACTGTTTTGTACGACATCAGGTTCTCAATTTTCAATCATATAAATTAAATTGGTGTAGTTCTGTTCGACTAAGATTGAATTTGACTGCATGTCTTTAAATGCAAAAATCTTAGAAACTATTGAATATATTCTGATGCATTATTATCAGTCCTATAGAGGATAAATAGGCCCACAATATCCACTTTGTTTCAACTCTATATCGCTATAAATTCCGGAAAAAATTTGACAAGAGTAATTTATTTTATCGTTTGGTTTCGCTTTTTTCTTTGTCACGCTTTCCGTTCGAAAATACTGGGAGCATTTAAATATAGTAAACACCAGCTTATAGAGGACATCTGCGGTTACATTTAAGGATATCCATGAATTCAATAACTTAAAAAGATTTTAAATAAATAGGCAAAATTTGAAACATTTCTACTATTTTCACCTGGGTGAGTGGATATGCATTTCATTCTCAAACCAAACACACTAACCGCGCAATATATTCACATCTCTTTTAACCTTATTTTATTCCTGTGGCGGAGAGGGAGACAGACAGAGGCAGTATGCTGTTTGGTTTGCTAAGAAAATAAAAGCCCATAAAAGAAATGTCAAATGTAAAAAAAATATGTTTATCTCTGATTTGCTTACAAAAAAAAAAAATTCTATGAAAGAAATATCAGATAGGTATAGCTTTCAGTGATGCCAGATCGTGGGTAATTACCCATTTCGTTTTTTATAGAGTAGAGTTTTTAAATAGCGTTTTTAACAGCCCATGGCCTCAATGCTCATAAAATGGTATTAAAAGTTGGAGTTCCCATAACATAAGCAACATAATGCTTGACATGAGGCTTAATTTTAACTGGGTGTGGTAAAGGACATGCGGTGTTTATACCAAGAATACAAATAATTCACAGTAATTATTCATTTCAGTTTAAACCGATTCGATTGCCTATTAATGTTTGTTTTGAAATGACAATCCATAAGTCACAGGATAAAACTTTAAGAAATGCGGGAGTTGATTTAAGCAAGAATTGCTTCAAGCACGGGCAGTTATATGTAAAGTGCTCCAGGGTAAGTAATGCAGCAAATATCACTATCTTAGTCGATAGAAACAAAACAGCCAAACAAATTTGTCCCCAACAAGACAGCAAATTTCTTAATTTTGTTTACATCAACTGTTCTGAAACCACATTTTACACGGGCGAAGCCGGGTGGGTACAGCTAGTCTCTCACTAAAAACATTCATTTGAAAATGAGTACGTGAAAAAAAATTATTTATATGAACATTTTTTATATTTGGTTTCAAATTTTCGTAGAACGAGAATCGAAATTGCGGTGAAAAGGTGAAAACATTTTCGTTTCACTTTTTTACAGAACGAGAATTGACCCCCTGATGTCGTACAAAAGAGTGTGCGATATTAAATTCACCACTTATTGAACGAGAATCGTTTTTTAGTTCCGAGTGAATCAAAAAAAAAATTAAAGCAAGTGTGAGAGGGAATGTGAAAACGATTTATTCGATTCACTCTTTCACAGAACCAGAATTAACCCCCAGGTTACATCTTATCCAGACCAATCTATTCGACTTAAGATAACAAAATTCTTGAATGTGGTCATTTTTGAATTTTTTAGGTGTCAGAGTTTGTTTACAGTCATGCTCAAACTGTTTTAAAAAAAAACGATGAACGATTCGATTGAACGATGCGACGATTATGTTATATGAAGCAGACTAAAAACGATGGCGTTTTGTTCAATCGTTTCATAAATTACGCGAATATTAGCTCACTTTTCATCATACCTCGACAAAAGAACAAGCTGTCGGAAGGTTCGCCTTCCGCGTCTGCATCAATATTGTAACCGTGGCGCCATCTAGACTCACAACATATTCCTTATTTAAAACAAAGAATCAGCGGTTGTCAAAAGTTATTTTACCTTTGCTTTAAACCCGACTTGTACAACGTCTTTTATTAGGTACCGCAAAAAGAAGGTATATTGTGAAACGTATATGCGAATTGTCAATATCGGGTGTCCCTTCTTTTTGACCGCGCATGTTCTTGATTTTGCCCCCTCTGTTAGGTAGTTAGATCCAAAGACCTATACTTGGTTTTCACCTTCAAAGGCGTTGCCAATGTAATTTTTCAATCTTTTGCTGTCTTTATATCGACGACATTCAGTCTTCATCTGCAAACACCATAGGCTGTCTTTAGCTTCTCTATTTTATCAATCATTCCCAACTTCATTATACAAAATTACAATGTCACGCCTGTGGAGGCATGATTTTCACATTTCATTACGTATGTCTGCCCCTCATCAAAAGCGAAAACATTCGCACGCTCCATCGGATAAAACAATTGACATTGAAGGATCTGGTGCCAACAACCGAGTACCCATTCCCACTCGATTCTGTATATTGATGTGAGAGAATTTCTGCCTAGCAAATTGAAATTTGGGAAAGCTTGCGGTTGGTTTGTCTTTTCACTGTCCAACTGTCAAACAGAAACTTTGCTCTTCAAAAATGTATGAAATAGTTTAAGTACCCTAAAAAACAAAACATTTGAATAACATAATTGGACACTAGATAGACAGCTTATTAAATACTGGCAGCCTCAAAGCTGGAAAGCATCATATATGTGCATATACCGCGCCATTAATTAACAACGCGTCGAATTTTCATTTTCCATCCCTTACCCTACACATAGAGCAAAGACAATTTAGAACACATTTCACTCAAACAAACAAAGACAAAGTCAGCCCCATCTGGCATCCACCACTGTAGAGCCACCATGTCTGGAATTCGGTATAACAATTGCCGGTTGCAATTGCAATGTGCAGTGGCAATTGCAGAAAAGAGTGTGTTCAACGGAATGAGACCAAATTGGAGTGAAGGAGCGAAAAGGGACTGGGAGTGGATCAGCTTAACATCTCTATTTACGAATCTATGTCCTTTTGACTTGTCGATGCGATTTGCAGTTTTTGTATCCCCCTTTTGATTCTTTTATGGGGGAAAAACACGACTTGTGAAGCACCAGTTAAACAAGAATATATAGGACTTGCTTTGTATGAGAGCACATGTTGTATCCTTAGCTTAGTCTACCTTAGTTAAACTGTGACATACGGTCTGCACAATGTGCTGCGCACCAAATTTTTTTATTCTGTACACGACAAGAAGATGCTTGCTTATGTGTATGTAGTGTGTGGAGCACATTGACATTTCACCGGAGAATTCAGTTCATGCATTCATAAAAGATAATAGTGCCTGTCTTATTGTTTTAACTGTTTTATTTTTTATTGTCAGTCAAATGCTTAGTTTATATAGAGGACATTGCTTCAAAAAAAAAAAATACCAGTCTATGGGTTTCATCTTCCTTATTATTGGAATGTCATTTAAAAGAAAACAGATGCATCCATTATTGTTGTACCTCAGCACAAGAAAATGCAAGAAATAAAGTGCACGACTGTATTGCACGCAACTGACTCGATTGCTCCGAGTTTAGCTGAAAAATTATCTTTTGAATATGTCACCTTAGTTATTTTGCTTCAAGTCTTTTTGTATTACCCTCATCATCATTTCGTGTACATGATTTCCGCATGGACTCTCCATAACTCTCAGAAGATCCTGAAACTGATTCTTACCGATCCTGTGAAACCGAAGAATTATTTCTCATAATGTTTGAAAACACGATTACTCGCGAACTGTTTGTTGTCGATACAGCAAAAAAAAAAAAAGATTTACATGTGTTTATCGCCTTTTTAAAAATCACTGCTATTTGAAGAGGCTAAATATTAAGAATATGTTTTATTCTGGCTAAAATCCCTGGAAAATGTATATTCAAGTAGAGGTTGCGGGCCAAAGCTAAGAACTCTGTGAAGGATCTTTTCAGACAGAATGAGAAGGGAAGAGAGCAGGTCTGTGTCAACCAAACGCTACATCTAAAACAGATAAAGATAATAGTATTTCACTTATGGTGCTACTCCTAATAATTTTCGACAGACCATCTTTTTGACTTAACTGTTTAACATTTTTCACAAAATTTGTTTGTTTCAATGATAAGATCTCCTGATTTTCTTCTTCTAGCGACTCCTTTCGATTTATCTCAGGTGTGGTGTGCTTAATTCAGTTGTTTTGTAATGCGAATTGACAGTCAGTGGAAAGAGTTGTGCATGAGGACCGCAAAGTTAAGAGGATTGTAACTTTATTATTGAAAACACACAAATTACATTTTAAGGTTTCTCTCGTAAACCTCAGACAGGCCTCCGAGTGTATACTCGTAACTGTCATGAATCAGCTTTTAAATTCAGCAGCTCGGAATCGGCATAGGAATTCTTAGGTCCCTTACATTTGTCAAAAAAATATAAACTCAATCAAAAATCAATACTACGCTAACTATTTATTTATTTAATTATGCGCGAATTGCGATTTCTTATAGTGTTCCTTATAATAAATTCTATGACCGTCTCAGCTGTTTAATTTATGTTACAAATTTACATTTTGAAACTAATCGTTTTACAAAACGATGATTTTTGAAAAGCGTTTTCATAAGTTTTAACAAAATTTTTGTAAATAAATCACATCCAACTTTTTTATTTTGACACAGATTTTACAAGTTTTCATAATTTTTGTAACAACTAACACCGTCCTGTATTACAAATCGCAATAAGTTCTAACAGCTTGAATTTTATATTTTGACACCTACACAGCAGAGCTTATTGGACATTTTGTTCGTGCATTTTGTAGCTGAAATATTATTCTTAGGTTTAAAATAGGGCTTTATTTTAAACCTAATTTTAATTTTAAGCGTGACATCAAAGTTGGTCTAAAATGTGACTTCCAAGCCGATAGCTCCTATTTGAGAAGTGTGCCGGACTCTGGAGCGTACATTACAACCAGTTTCGAGTCCTGAATATTTAGAATTTGCTTCATTAGATTTGACCTGTCCGAGAACTCCCACGTCTTTTCTTTTCTAACTTATCCTATCCACCAACAGAAATAGAGACATTTCGAAAAAAATAAGCTTGCGTCTCGTTCTGTTAGTGGGGGCAATAAGAATATAGTGCACGGCTGGATTATACGAAACTTTCTAACTAAATAATTGTTATTGTCAAAATGGTAAAATTGAAATAAAAGAAAATATATTTTCATAAATTAATACTGCATATTACAAAATAACTTTTTTGTAACAACAAAACATTTACTTAAACCTAGCCAGGGCGTATATCTCCAAACTGATAAAAAAAAACTTGTAAATTGTATCGGTGGTTCTCGAGTTATAAGCGGACGAACAGAAATATGCAGACTTCCATAAAAAAAAGACAATACCACTGAGCTTATTGTGTCTACAATACTTCCAACCTATGCATAATCTACCTCTTTCACTGAAATAAATAAAAATACAAAAAAGTTATTTTAAAAAACCAATAAACACGACTGACTGTAAAAAAAAAAAGAATTCAAAATATATAAACAAGACGCATTTAAGTACCTATACCTAACTAATTGAAAATCGGAGACTATATACCTACACAGTCTAACAAATATATGTATGAGTATTGAGTACCCTCCGACTGCCAAATAGGTAGTTATATGTACTTAAATGCGTCTTGCTCATATATTTATAATTATTTTTTTTACAGTCAGTCGGGATTTTTGATTTTTTAAATTAATGACACTCCGGGGAAGAACACGAATATTATGACGCCTCACTCTTCAAAATCGGTCAAGCAGTTTAGGCTACAGGGCGTTCCGTAGGAACGTACATAGGATACGCGCGACATAACCCTCCCTGTATCCAGTAGGGAAAAAATCCGTTAAACTTGAAATTACGTCAAAAGTATACCTATAATTGCACTAAGGTTCTGCTTCAGCAACAGCAAACATTATTTCTCGGAAATGCACCAAGAGAAACGACGTCGCAAATGTGTCCATCAAACAATTTTCAAATTCACTGAACATCTTCCGAATTGTTTTAAGTTAGTTATTCTATTTTGTAAGAAAGCCATTAAAAAGGGATTTCCCTCTTTTTTTTACAGATCGCAAAAGTATACCTTTCATCTTTCTAAAAAAAAAGAAAAAGGTTACTTACAGATAATCTAAAAATTAAAAGAAAAAAACCCAACCAGAGGCATTTGAAAAAAAAACGGTTCGCCGAATATAATTAATATTCAACAAAATCGTTCGTCAAATTTAGCAATTGTTTGCTTACGTAATGAGCGTTGTGAAAACATCATCAATCTCTCGTCAGTCAGTCGAAAAAATTAGAAAATTTGTAACTCTCTTCTAATTTTGGTGTCAGGTTCAGATGTACCTACGAGTATAGGGTCTTCTTGGCTGGCAAATAATTTTCCAATCGAACTCGTTAATTGGCAATTATTGGGCTTTAATTGAATGGGTGGGGCGCGGCTCTGAGGAAGCACGTTGCCACTTGGTCTAATTGCAAAATATTGTTCTAGTTAGAGTTCCCTCCGGTTGGAAAGTCGGAAGGGAATCTGTATACAGCTTCATCTGCTCAATAATTCAATGAATCAAATAGATTGAAACCCAGAGGGATGTTAATAACTTTATAGAACACCAGCATGAGCAATGGCTGTGTGCCCGAAGGTTGATTAGATACTGACAAACAAGCCATATCCGAGTGGGAAGACCAGGTTACCTCAGAACCAACATGGATTTAATTATGACTTTAATTATGAAAGCACCACAAGCACTTTGCCATAGGACAACAGGTTGTCGCCTAACATGGTGTTCGTTGCTTTGACCCGAAAATTGCCATCAAATTTTTACTGGTGAAATATCGCCTCGAGGAGGAGTAACTTAAAACTCTTCAAATGGGGTGGAACGTGGAGGTGCTAAGTTCTAAGTCCTTCCGCCACTCAGAGTTATATTCACCTCCCAAGGGCTTATTCGTATACACATACGAAACAGTCACAAAGTTGGATGGTCCTAGCTAACGTCGATATATGCACACCCACACATCTGTTATGGGTTGTGTTTTGCGGTGAATTTCATTAAATTTTAATCACCTTCCACATGATGAACGCAGATTGCGGTCGAACTTGGCAGTATAACGGGATACCGCCAGTATCATAAGGAATAGCTGCATGTGTAGGAATTGGTAGAATCAATCTCATAAATTTTACATCTGCCTGCCATACATCAATGTTGCAGTGGTTCAGCTGAGCAACCGACTGTGTTAACCAGAATTTTGTCGGGTATATGACGGCAAGATATGGTCGAGAGAGTCAAGGACGATGTCACCTAATACGGGCGCACAGGGGTCTGGAAGTGATATTTTTTTTTGTTTTTTTTTTGTAGAAAGGTAGACGACTTCGGGTTACTAAATTGAAATGGTTCTTCTAATGAATTATAAATGGATAGCTGCAGGTAACTTTGGCGTGAGCAACTTTGCAGTTCGCCTTTTAAATTTAAATTCAACTTCGTATTTGAAATTGGGGAAATGGAGCTCGAGCAGATGCCCTGGAACTACATCGCTTCTCAAAACAAACTGAGAGGATTGCGAGCAGGAGAAGAGTGTGAGCTGATGGGGGAAAGTTGAAAGTTGAATATATACCTCATCAATGAAGGGGCAACATATAGTCAAAAGGAAAACCTTTTGCTGTATTTTGAGTGAAGGGTTTTTTGGTCCTATATCCGAGGAAGGAGGAAGACTAATTGGGAACACAATACAACAGGAAACTGTGCTGTAGATAAATCAACTCTCAGGACATGAAATTTAGTCTAAATAGTGAAAATTTGTCGACCTTGGGTGGTGAATGGAAATTTGTGCTTGAGTTAAGATGGCATTCAGATCTCAGCTTTCAGATTGAAGACTCAACATGTGTTTCAAAGACCAAGCCATTGCCAATGTCGGAATAGTAAGCTTGTTTAAAACTGCTCTCAATGACAAACTAGGCCGGTGATCGGGTGAGTGACTCAGAACAGAATGGGCTTACAGCGACACATACCTTTCGGACGACTTGTGGTAACCTCTTGGTCCAATCCAATGAAATGAGATGGTTCAGTATGGAAAATTGTAATGTCTTTTCATTTCACTAGAAGCGTGGTAGGATACATGATACTTACTATTTTATCATCTGCAATCGAGTATCAAAAGGGATGATTGAAGCAAGTCAAATATATCCTCTGTACCCGTGGGAATCATAAGGGTAAAGCAGAAATATTGGACTTGATTGTACCGTCCTATCTTGGGGCTTCCTAGAGGGCATCTGACTTATGTTAGTAGAACTATTGAACTCTTGCAGTCCGAGCTGAGGTGTTCTTTCAGCAGGAAATGTCCCATATACACCATCTTTATTTAAGAAGGGTATTTTGCATAGGAATCAAGCGGCTGTCCTCTTTCTTTTTGTAGCTTTTGCGAAAATCTAAGCTAGGCAAACCAAGTCTCTGTGCATGACTACCTAAGACACAGAGCTGGATAGTGACGTCCTTTAACCTTTTTTTATACAAAATCAGCCAAGTCAGTTCCATGGGAAGGCAAGGACACCGAAAAGGTAAATTTTTTAGTATTCAGAAGATATATGCGGCCTTTTTTAATATTTTTTGCAACTTTTCTACTTAAATAACAGGCAATCGGCTTTCTAAGAAGATAGATATTGGATTGTTTGGTTTGTTTCCTTGTTGGTTAATGTCCGGTAGTTTGAAGCCCGCTTCGCTATCGTTTTGGAAGATGAGCAATTGAGCATACCTGGAGGAGCATACTAGCCTCAGCTTTGTGGCTGGTTTGATTGCATATTCCCCACCCACGAAAGACGAGGAAGGCAACATTGTCCGGGAAATATTTTTAATAATTCCAAAACCGAATTTGTTATAAAATGTTATAACCGACATTCCACTAAACATATCCTTAACTGCACTGATATTCTGAGGAGAAATATGTGACATACACCCGTCTTTCATAAGAGGGAATAGGAATAACTCTCTCGCTCATCACTATAGGCATAATAATCCGTTTCTTAAATTCCAGCACATGCATCAGTGAATGAAACGCCATGGGGTGTATGAAAATATCTATTTTCATAGCAAACACCTGCATTTGAGTATTTTTTTAACTATTTTTTTGAATAAAATGTTATCTCTACCGACTCTTTATTGCAAATACACTGCAGTTTGTATACGAGCTCGTAACAATCGTTACGAAACTTCCAATATGGGTACCTATCGACTGGCGGCAATTTGTTTAATTCCCTTCGCTGCACCCCGACCTGATGGCCTTCTAAATTCAGATTAATGATAGTGGAATGAAAGCGACGTTTTACGTTTCTCTCAATTAATCAATTTTAAATATATACAGCGCGTTGTTTTAAATAAAATAAATATTAAAATAAAATAAAAAATTGTGGGGTACATCGGGAAAAATAGTACCATTTACTTGCTGCTACAATTTTTGTATTACAAATCTGTTTACAGCAGATTTGTGAAATGTAATTAATTCAATCGAAAATGTGTAATAATTATTAAATGTTACTTAAGTCGCTGACACGTTCACATCAATTATGCTAATAAGTTGTGGCGTGCTAATATCGCACCAGACGGGATTGCTGCAAGTGCAAAAATGTTCACAATAAAATCTCTCAGCTTCTCAAAATATAAACTGAAATATAAAAATTTACCCTAATCTTTGTGTGTCAGTAGTTGAATTTATTTCCATATGTGATGCATGTAAAATTGAATTTGCTCTTACGTAAATAAATATATTTTCCAATATAGACAATTGATTTATTTGTTGGATAGAAAAAGGACAGCAAAACTGTGACCTGTTTACTGTATTTCAATTTACCAATTTCAGCTGTCATCGGATTAACAAACTATGGCTAGTGGTGACCGTTCCACAAGAATGTCAAGGGAATCATTATTTTTGTTTTACAGATTGTGTACGGTACGGAAAAGTTTGAATGGAATTTTTTTTTGTGGTCTCATCACAACTCACTGTTGTGGTGAATAGAAAATTAAAAAAAAAAAAAAACAGAAACAGAAGAAACCGACATTTTTGGGGACTTTAAACAATTTTCATTCGATTACAAGGAGGAACCGGTGAAATACTTTACTTAAATCTCCATTCTTGCACCACGGATAATGAAAAAAAATCTAAAATTTTAAATCCGACATTTTTCAATGCAAGTTGGAAAGTCTGAGTCAATTATGTCCAAACACTGTTACCGGTGCCGGTTACAGAAGTAATAACATGTATTTAGTAAGTATTGCTGGTGACATACTGTTACTTCTCAAAGTCCTTCCCTCTAACTTTCGCATCAGACAAAGATATGCAAACGAGAGCAGCTGCATTTGCAGTATTTATTTTTTGAAAAATAAATCTAAAAAAGAATATCCCTTAATAAAAAATCAACAAATTTTCCAATTCGGTCCTTGAATGCAGTCATTCTCATTCTTACCAAAACTCACCCACCCACAGCTGCCGGCTGCCGGATTTGTTGACAATTGACAGGCTACGCGCGTTTTGTATTTAATTTTCGTTTGTTCTTTGGTTTGTCAGAAAACTCAGACAGGATAGACACTACAATTTCTGGGAAGTCTTCGGACCAAACTCCAAATGATCACCTGGTGAAATTCTTTAGAAGCTCGCCGGATGTTGCCTCTTTTGTCTTGGCAGTAGGGTTGCCAGAATTAAGTTTGAGCCCAAATCGTTGCCAAGAAAGAAGCCCAATTCCTTAAGTACTTTTTTCGGTATTTTTCCCACTTACCCATCCCACTTAAGCGCTCTGTGAATTTAATTTGACTTCTATCTTTTGCAATTGGCCTTTGTGATTTGTATGTTATGTCAAATCAAAAGGCCTGCAAAATATATTGGTGCGCCTGCAAGTTGAAGTTCGATGTCACTTGACTGCAAGAGTGCTGCCAAGTTTTAAAAGTGTGGGTTCGTTCGAAAATATTTCATTTTTGTAGTTTTGTGAAGGAATAAAGCAAACAAAATGTTCACAAAATTTGTTTAACGATATGTAGCCCAAAATTATGGAAGAAATTTCTTTCGGTTTTTAAGAAAAAATAGCCCAAAATACGACAAAGCATCCAATCTGGCAACACTGCAGAAGGCTTTCCTAAAATACATTTGGGCTGTACCAAATTTTATCACAATTGTGTGAAAAAAAAATTAAAATTTCTGACAAAGCCTTAAAATTGGGAGCAGAATCTCTGCTGATCGTGAGCTGATGAAATTAAGTTCGTTTTACAAATGAAACCCTTTGCATTTTATGTGGATTTGAAAACACTACATGTTAATATTACTGACCCAATTTGTTAATCTGTACGGATTTCTAGCAAACCATCGAGTAGAACATTAAGCAGTCTCAAGTGCCTCTTTATAGCAATCGGCTGATCCTCCAGGGCACATAAAATTGATCGCTGTATATGATTTTAACTTACTTCGTTTGAAAGCAAACTTAACAGTTTCAGATGCCATTATACATTTGTTTCTTATTTATATAAAATTGATTGACAAAATTGTGTGTCCGCAAAAATCTTACAAATCCAACTTTCTCTTTTTATGTAGGTACGGGCTACATACTTTTGTTCTAAATATACAGCAGCTTTCATTTAACAAAGTTAAAGGCCTGGAAAAGCATGGGGTCCGCTAGTTGGTAAATATTTGAACATGGACTGATAGTAACCGTGTGTCGCGTTCGTTCGTTTTTTGCTTCCTTTTTCTCGCCGTTTGAGAGGGTTTAAAGACAAATAAAAGATTCGACTTTAAGTTCAAACATATTTATAGAAAGACAGCAATGCATTTCAGTGGTCTAGCTTGTAGTTTTAAATTGTATACGAGGCACAATACATTTCATTCTAATAATTTATTTACGTAAAAAAAAAGTTCGCTTCCTTCTTCTACTACGGCAAAGTATACGAATTTCGCTTTTGTGTCGTCGCAGGTAGATGGCGCTTGAGATGTATGTTGACATTATTGAATTTACACCAATTACACCAGATAACATGTATTGTGTAGTATTTATTTTCATTGTTAGTTAAAAGACTTCTTTAACTTGATCTAAGTTTTAATTCATGATTTTATACAAAAGGGATTTGGTTAACCAGAGGCAGAAGAAGGAACGTCATAAATTTTAAATGTAAAGAATAGTTGCCATTGTGCAACCGTGTTGCTAATGCAACATATTAGATCTGTTCCTTTACTTTTAAATCTTACTAATTTTTACTAATTCTTACGAATTTTTACTCAATGCCGTTCCATAACTCGAAAAATTCGTAAAAGAGAGCGTCATGGAGAGAGCAAGATATTACCCCTCCACTGAGAATCTTACGAATTTTTACTCAACAAATTTCTTAGAGTAAGAATTAAAAAAGCTGTCAGTCACCTTACAGTTAACAGCTGATTTGAAATTTGTTGTCCTTTTTGACATATGGGTGCATTTGTTTTGATTTGATAAGGAGAGCAATCGTCTCCACGAAATTTTTGATGTCGTGTCACTTTTTCCTCTTCTCGATTGCTTGTTGTACTGATTGAAACAGTACAAACTCTTCCAGATACATGAAGAAGAAGTTCCATTAATTTTGAATCACTTTCATCGCTAGGTAGGTGAATCAACTAATTTTGTTAGTAAATTGGGAAATTCTTCGAGCTTATACGGTATTTTAACGACTTTTCGTAGAACTTTTTTTAATTTTTGAATTATCTGTTATTTTCGTAGATTACTACAAAAGCGTTCCCTAACTTTTTCGTAATTGTCTCTCTCTGTGAGAGAATTTATCCCCACCACTGCCATTTTGACAGTCTTTTCCATTCTTACTATAAAAGTAAAGGAACAGACCTATTGAAAGCACCTCAATAATACCGTTAAACCATTAAATTCTCGCCTTTGCCACGAGAAGAAAAAAAGGAATAGATGCCAACATGAAAGAAGACATTGGATTTTAATTTCACAATAAAGAATATTGTTCTATATTTATATTAAATGGATAACTTAAAATTAAGACAATTAATATAGAGACCACTGACTGGGTCGTTAACTCTTTGGTTGGGAAAACAATTTCAAAAGCACTATCTATCCCAGTTTTGGAACTTCCAATCTTTGGTGTCTTGGACGGATTGTCCAAAAACAGACGCTATTGGCCGGTACACAGGTCATTCAATAAGTCCGTAGGATAAGTAAGGAAAAAACAAAATTTTGACAAAACTCGATTTTATTATATAGCTTATAGCGATTTTCTAACTTTTCGATACCACTTTATTAGTACGATTTCTCTTTATCGTCAAAATACGCCTCAGTTTCAGCAATTACTTCATCATTTGACTTAAATTGCTTTCCAGCAAGCATTCTGGTGTGTAATAGTGAAGCCATGTTTCATCCACTGTCACATATCGACGATAGAATTCGATTTTATTGCGGTTTAACAGCGCCAAACACTCCTCGGAACCAGCAATTCTTTGTTGTTTTTGGTCGACTGTGAGCTCACGCGGCACCCGCTTTGCACAGAGCTTTCGCATACCCAAATGTTCATGTGAAAGGTAAAAACACTACCATATGATATCTTTACAATGCCAGCTAGCTCGTGCACCTTCAATTTGCGATCGTTCATAACCAATTTGTGGATATTTTTTATGTTTTCTGGAATAACAGCCTCATTTGGGCTGGGCGTCCACTGCGCTCTGCATCATTTGTGCTGGTAAGAACACGTTTAAAGCCAGCAATCCACTTCTCTACCATTTGTCTCGATGGAACAGAGTCCGGATAATGTTTATCAAGACATTGTTTGGTTTCCACTGAATTTTTTTTTCATCAAAAAGCAATCCTTTATCAAAACTCGAAATTCACTTTTTTCCATTTTTTTTTTTTTCAATAACAAAAGTTGCTTCACACAAAATGCTACAACTCACGAATCAAAAGTCAGATTGCTGTCAAATTTATACACTTGTCGTTTGAAGGCTAGTACTAGATAAAAATCATATGGACAAAATTCTAGTAACGCCATCTATGGGTCATCCTATGGACTTTTTGAATGACGTAATAAATCTCTTAAAATCAGAGGAAGGCTGAAAGACGTTATGAACTCTATTCCTTAATTGCACTTCATATACATTCACAAATGATATAAGTTTTACCACAAAATTTGTCTATAGTACTGTTGAATTTTGCACAATTTGCGGACGTCTTAGAAACCACGCACATTTTTCAACTCCGCTGACAAGACTTTATTTTCATGTTTCTCAAGTTTGCGGATTACTTGCGCTATTTGCCAATAATATGATCAATTTAAGAATTGATCCTTACAGATGTTGATCAATTTCCATAAGCAATTTAAGACAAGATACTGACCGTCGCACGTATTGTTGGTTTTTTTTTCCTCTATCGCGCCATGAATTACCTTTATTGTATTTTCGTACGAGCCCAACTTCTAACGACAAAATTTCCAAAAACGTGATGCACATTTTCAATTCCTTTACACACATGTCGTAAAAAAAAAAACAAAAAAAACTTTCGCAGATTTATTTGGTCATTATGCGGGTCGGTGAAAAAAAAAAAACAGAACCTCTGCAGCCAATTCATTCACCCTCCCCCGACAATTCGTCCGTCCTTCGAGTCATCGATTACAAGGCAACCCTACCTCAGTGGCTGTGTATAGTTTTTCTCTGGCATAAAGCCAACGTATAAAAAAAGGTCACGGCAAAACTAACCGGCCGCCGATAATAGGCAAGGAATTTTTACATTTACCATTTGCAAATGTGACTGCATGTCCATGTTAACCATTCTTTGGCGCGAGCATATGCGCCTTGTAATTTATTGAATGTCATCAATTCGTCTTCAACTGAAATGGAGTGTTTTCGGAGGTCCTAGTCCTTCGATTTTGAATCGACCAAGCATCACAAATAATATATCCACAATCCACATGATGCGCTGACAGAATATAATTAGTTGAAGAGCGGTGTTTACATGCGGTTTGAGTTATTTTAATAAGCCCAGTATATCGTTGGGTTAACCACTTAAGGAAATTCTAATTAATCTCGTGGTGTTTTCTAATTAAATTCACGAAGCCCTTCAGCGGCGAATGACAATTTAGTTCTTCGAAATTGGCTGACGAGTAAATTTGCACTCAACCACCATGACCCTGAGCATCAGTTTTAAGGATTAAACGAATATTGTTATTTGCGGCTTCATTAATGTATAATGTGTTGAAATTTTCGTATAAGGAGTGTAGGAGGGGCCAACCAATTTCAACAGACATGTTTTTGTTGAAGCAAATTGGTAGCTAAGGATATTCATTCTGTTTTTCATGTTTCCTGCCTAAGAAGGATGTTAGCAATTATATTAGCATAGCTACCTACCGAGAAACAGAAACGCATAAGCACCGAATTTCGAATTTGGAGGCAATGTTTGTCTTTACATGTGATTTGTGGTGCTTCGGGGCATTCTGCGAAAAGACTCGTTTCAGCTCCATATCCAACAGGAAACATTTCTTTAGCCTACTTTTCTGTTAAAATTAGCAAAATAATGGAAGACGTACACATATTGCGGCCTCTTTGCAGGAGGTACTGTAAGCCTTAAGGGTCTCAAAAACGCGTATCTCTTGATTTAGATGTAGATGCTTGAGATTCAGTTCATAGACAAAGAAAGAATTATGCAAAGGAAGTGTTTAAAGTAGAAATTGGGGAGCTATTGCTAGAATCATGCGGGAGAGACTAGGAATTAGACTAGAAACTAGGGTTAGACTTGATTTGTAAATAGAGAACTTACATCCATGTGGCAGGCCGATCAGGGAAAGCTGACCACAATACTGTGTAAGTCCCAATAAATGTTGGCTTTGGCTTCTAAACTTAGCAACTTTAACGCCTGACATGCTGATCAGATCTGTGACGTTGATTTAAGTTTTGGCTTGTTTGAAGTCCAACGCACATTGAAATGGCAAAGCGCACAAGAGAATTGAATTATTGAAATTAGTTACAGAGTTAGCTCGGAGAGTTTGTTGTGAAATATATTGTTGTAAGGCCTGTCAATGCAAACGGTCCCGAACATCACTCGAAGAGCTTTGCATTCAAAGCCACAAAAGGTACTACCACCTACCCCGGCTTGCCGTGGCGCATTGTGAAGTGAAACCTTATTTATAGTCAGTGATTGGATCTGACGATTTCATCCTGGGCCTATTTAAAAGGCCCTGCCGGATGACTCGAATTGCATAGCACTATGGGATATGTGTTCGGAAAATGCGTTAAGCGTTACCAAAACCATGAAAGCATGGACCCCACCATGCTCATTCGTGTTCTGGTGTTCCTTGTACCTACTATCTCTGTGAGCGGTGGCTCTTGTATCCGCGATCTTGCTCTTTCAGTCAGTATCAAATCCTATGGCGCTAAGATTCGACACAAAGTTCAGTCCTCTCGATAAGAGAATGACATATCTATCGAAAAATTACGCCAGTCTGACTAATTCTACTCAGTTTTAATCTCCTGTTGCATTTGGACTGCACCATCTCTTCAGATTAGCTCACAGTTTTGGAACCCCTTTGCTTTGTTGAGGACGCACCAACTGAATCTAGTCGATATTTGTTTTGACAAACGCGTGAAATTCCATGCGTTAGTTTTTTTTTGAAATTGTGGCCACTTTTTCAAAGATATAAAGCTGAAAAATTTACAAAATAGATTAGAGTACGCTGAATCTAATGGCATTAAAATCTCAATTTCGTCTAAAGTCGACTTTAGCGGTTATGGTTTGTGGCCACTGAATTTTCATACCAGTTTGATTTGTTCGAAATCGGCTCTGACAATTTCAACCAAAATTGATGTTTAAGTAGGTGAGGTTAGCATAACTGCATACTCAGTTAATCGGATAGCGGTACTTTTGAAATTTCTCGAAAACGGTCCATACGATTATAACAAAAACTCATTTCTAAGGGAATATGGTCATTTCTAACTTAATAGCGAACTTAGTTTTTCTCTGTACTATCGTAAAATGGATTTTTGAAAAAAAATATTTTTGAAAAATTCAGTTTTCTTTAGTTTATCTGAAAACGGCCATAACGATTTTGACCAAAATACAAACTTAGAGTAAAATTGATGTTTTCAAAATTACTGCGTCCTTAATTTTTAATTCGAACTACCAAAACCGCTAGGTAATTTGAAAAACTTCTCATATCTCGAAAACCCCATTTTAGATTTCGATAAAGCCTTAAAAACCAAGTAATGCTTACATCCTGAACAATAACTTGTACTCATTTTTCAGCTAATAGTTAAGCAATGGTATTTTTTTTCAAACTAAACATTGCAAAATTTGATACTGTTTTGTCTGCCAAATTTTACAAAAACCGCTCTAACGAGCTTGATCATAATACATAAAGATAAAATCAGTATTCGAAATAAGATCCCGTACTTAGTTTTTCTCAAAAAACTCGAAAAAATACGTTTTTTTAGTTATTTATATTTCCCAATCTTTTCACTTCTCTATGCAATATTTTTGTTGTAATCTCCCAAACTTCCGATAAAAATGCAATAATAGCTACGCAAAACTTCATTTTAGCAAATATTATTTTTTTTTTAATATTAACCTTGTTGAATATGCACCTTAAAATAATTGCAAGCACTTCCTTACACAATCAGAAACTCCCACTTCATGTGCACCCCCACACACGTCCATCAGTTTATAACTGCCAATGCAAACTCAAAAAAAAATCTCTGAAAACTTACATATATATCTATGTAAAGATATCGGTCTAACAAGAACCCTTCTTTCAATCATAGACACCTTAAACCAGAGTTACTAATAAATTCCAGTCAAAAATAAAAAATATGCATTAGCAGATATAAATAACTTCAACTCGGTAATTACTTTTATTCTTTTTAATTAAATCGAACTATTAAATTTTCTTAAAACAATCTTAATACGTCCGATCTACTGGGGAGCTATCGCACGAATGTATAGCTTTTCTTTACCATACGTTGCATGTACTATGTACTCCCACTATCCCTCTCTCTCCTTCAGGATCGTTAAACAGATCAGAAAACAGAAACGACTGCTACACTTTGCCTTGTACTCAAAAATCTTGTAAAGTGTAAGAGCTTATAAAATAGTACTGTAGACGCTTTTAACTCTTTAACCATAACTTGGGACAATTGCCTGCTACTGATAGCATAAACTTATAAAAACTCACATTGCTATTTATATTTATCTATGAATAACCCAAAAGTGAATTTTATTAAACACTACATATTCCTTTTTGCCTATTTTATTCACAGTTTCTTTTATCTAGCATCGGTTCTCAGATCTTTACCTACCTATTTAATAAAATAAGAAAACAACCAACCAAACTTTTGATGAACGAGAAAGTTTCGTTCGACCCAGTCCTGCACTTTATTTATTGATTCATAGAGTATACAGATTGGGGCTATGTATGGAATAGCACATCGGATAAATAGCCGCCACGGCTTTGCTGGTAAGCACGTACTTTTTTTTTTTAATTTTCTATGACCATTTCGCCTAAATGTGGCTAAATTTCATTAATACACCTCCCAATTACCTCTTTCAAGGCGTTGGTGGTCGTGGGCTTGTTTGCATAGAGCTTTGACTTCCAAAAACCCCAAAGGAAAAAAGTCAAATGACGTTATCGCAAGATGGCCAATTGTGATCACAAAAACGGCCGATAACACGATTAGGAAATGACTCATGCAGTAATTGAATTGTTTCTCTGGCTGTGTGTCATGTGACACCGTCTTGTTGAAACCACATGCTGGTCACATCCATATCTTGTAATTTAGGCACTAAAACCTGCCTTATCATGTTACGATAACGAACACCATTCTTTGTTACTGCCTGACCAGCCGCATTTTCGAAGAAGAATGGTGCGACAATGCCTCCAGCCCAAAATCCGCACCAAACAGTCACGCGTTTTGGATGCATTTGTTTCTCAACTCTTACTCGTGGGTTTTCTGAACAACAAATGCGACAATTTCGACTGATTGATTATCGAAGTTATCAAGATGAAAATGAGCTTCATCACTGAAGATGATTTTATTCAAAAGTTTAGCTGACAAAACTTCTTTATTTTTTAAATATTTGCTCAACAATGAAAATGCGTTGCTCTTTCGTACAGCGATCCATTTTTACTAGCCCCGAACTGTCACCTTTCACATTGTTATCTTTTTTGGCGTTGGCATCACTGTAGTATTAAATGGCGCAAAATTAAAATTTTGCGTGAGTTATGGGACACCCTTTATTTCGCAGGCTTTTCAGCGCATCCATTGCGTATGTCTCCGACATTGTGTGTCCAAGTTTAGCTTTAACGATTGCCGCTCTTTAACTTTATGCAAATATTACTTCCTGACCCGCTCTGTTATCAATAGAGTTTCTGAAAACTTTCTACTATCGGACTTTTAAAGTGTTTGTTGTGCGGTTGGTACCCACGAAAGGGTTCCTGCAGAAAAAAGCAATACAACTTTTGCAACAGGCAACGCTTATCCAGGTTGTTGCAAGTCAGCTTCCATCCACCCACAAGAGACCAACTTTGCCTATACAACTTTCCCAATTGAAATATACTGCAGCGAGCTCTTGGACGTATCTTCTGATGAGGAAAAAAAACTTATTTCCATGAAGGTGAAGTTAAATACCAACCAAGGCAGTTGCAAACTTTAATAAATTTAATTTAATACAATTTTGCAATTGGAATGAGCTCGCATTTAAAGTGTTGCCAATGCGTAACCATCATCGGTTTCACAGAACTAATGACCGAATTATCAACCCAACCATAATCAAATTAAAATTTGTTTTCCACTCAATTTGCCACTTAATTAATTCCTTATGAAATCGAATCTCTATCAGCTGCCAGCCCTCAGCATGTTTTCACTTTCACTAACCCCTATATGCAGGGTATTAAGAGAGGAGACGCTCTTAATGAAGTACCCCCAATTATTGGCGGCGCTACTTGTGTGAATCCGTTATCGCAAGTCTTTCACATTATCCTGCAAACTATATTCTATTCGCAGTCAAATCACATCTTCCCAAGGATTGGATATTTATGTTATGAATATTGACATTAATGATGTAGCCAAAGTCGTCGAGACTTGTAAACATCGAGTTAATGGGTTTCCATTTCCATTCACCGAATTCGATTTGATTGGCACCCAGAGCTCATCAGCACGCATCGAACTTCGTCCTGGGCTCGTCGTCTTTGCTTCTCGAACTAATTGCTATTGCTATCCACAGCAAAAAAGAAATTGACATGGATTTCCATCTGCGCCGTGGGAAAGCGAGTGTGCTCTTGGTTTTGTATCTTTATTGCCTCGGTTTCGGTTTTCGCATGAACTGAACCATCCTCTTCAATTTATTATGGTTGGTCGACTTCGCAAAAAGGATATGTTGTATAGTCGCAGTTAGTTTGCTCGGTGAAATAACTGCCTCTGCGTGATATGTGTGTCAGCTTTGGCGGGGGTTAATTGGAATTAACGTAACGTAACCTGGGGGCAAAACTTTCGGAATGGGACTTTTGCACGAAATATCTAATCTAACCTTCAGGACCCTTTTGGCGCAAGGGTGGTGTTCCAGCCTTCGATGGCACTTGAGAGGCAGCGACAGAGATGAATAGATCAACCCGAGTTATTAATTGACAACATTTTAGAGATTTACAGATATTTATTCGTCCGTGTGGATGGTATCGCGTGTTAGATGAATGGAACTATGGGTTTTGAACAAATATAATTGCCAGAGAGGGCGGTTTATTGATTTATAAGGACATTTAATCGAGTGATGGTATGAATATTGTTTATATTGGTGTAGAGGAGAGGAATAAGCACAGTCTCAAAATATAGTGCTAATTGCAAAAGATTAAAGAAGATTGGCGAATCCAATGCGAGTAACAATCTGCGACTCTATTTTTGTCGAAGGTGGTAAAATTCAGTGGAGTTATTTGGCACAGACATCGTTGTCAGAATTGAAATAGAGATTTTCTTTGGCAGCATAAAGCATACCAAGATGGTGGCAGAGTCCGGGGTGGACCTAGGACTCTTCTTATCCGTTCGTGAATGAGTTCTGCATTTATATGCAAACCAGGAAATTAGCACATCTGTCGGATTTCAGCGACTTTTTTGATTAAAAGTCTTAGGCGTGGTTACAGTCAAACTGTAGTAAGAAGGTACCTATCTCAGCAGCCAGATCCGGATAGAGATCTTATAGAGTTATAGTGTTAAAGAAGGAAACTTTGCAGTGGCTTAAGAAGGCAAACGATTTTACCAAACAACTGCGGCACTCTGTGCAAGATATTGAAGCCGATTGAAATGAAATTAAAACTAAATGTTGCTCCCTTCTATTCCGGCCTGGAAATCCACACCGATTGGGCGAGTAATTTTAACGTGATGCGCTAACAAATCCACATACAAAAGGACAAACAATGTTCTCCTACAGAGAACAGGTAACCGATTTCGTATGTCCCAGGAAGGAACTATAAAAGTGAATACAAAAGAATTGAAAAACTAGCGTCAAGACGGAACTTCAGGCTTAAAACCTGACTAGGCACTTCTCGCAACGTCAGATAAGAGTGTAACTGTAACAACAGACTCTCAAGTCAACATAACGAATCTCGCATCAAATGGGTGACCTATTCCACTCGTTCTTAAAAAAAACTCTAACAAAATTGTTAACTTAGCTAGCCAAAGGAGTATGTTCATTTTTTTTTTTTTTTTGTTTAGATTAGATTAGTTTTATTTCATAAATATCTATATATATAATTCAATATGAACAATAGTTTAAATTAATTTATGTAATTCATTTTACATTCTATATTTAATATATTTCATACAATTAAAATAGTGTTGAATGCTATTACACATAAAATTTAAATTTAATGCATTTCTTAAATTAGTATGTGGGTGGGGTGACCCTTAAAAAACAAAAAAAAATGTACATGTTTATTTTATCAAACAAGATTGTTTGATTAAACAAACAGAAGTTAATTTCAACGCATAAAAATCACTTTAGAACAAAAATTTATATCTTAAGTTACATCAGATAGTCAGAAAGAACAGACTCTATGCCAGCGAAATTAAAATTGAAAAACCATTTTTTACAAGTTTGAGAAACAAACCAGGTATAGAGATAGACCTGTACGACTGAGGAAGTTTATTAAAAAGACTAACAGACGATGTATAATAAAAGTTACGATAAGCAGTGGTATGGAATTGAGGAACGGATACTGAATATGAAAAGTTTAAGGTTTCCACCTAAACTATAGTTAGAGATCAATCGGAAGTTGCGATTACCAGATTTCATGAAGAAAGTCTTCAAAACTTTAAAACAGTGCAAATGACGCACAGGAAGAATTTTCAAGTCACAGAACAAAGCGTAAGAAGGATACCTAACAGGTTTTCGGAATTATTTTCGTAGGATATATTTCTGTATTATCAAGAGCGGTTGTACCGCTTGAACCCCCCAGCAAGTAATTCCATATTGTAGTTTTGAATGAATAATGCCATAGTAAATTGTTTTTAATAACAATAACAATAAGTTGAACAAATACTGCTCAGATAAAAAAAATGCCGAAGCGTACAACGAAAATATGTCCTCAAAGCCTCTACATGATTCGAGAAGCTCAATCTTGAATCCAATGTGATACCCAAGTATTTAAATTCATTAACTTTCTCTACCAGGAAATATTTATCACTGCAGTTCAGGTTGCTATAAAAAGTAGGAGAAGAAGAATCAGACTGACAATTGCAACATGCAAGTTTGAATCTTTGGCACTCAGGTGCGTGAAAATAAATATTCACATTAAAATCAAGTAGAGACGACAAGCTACAAATCATAAATTTAGTATTTGAGCTAATAACCAAGTTGTGTTTCGAAAACCAGATTCTTAAAAGGCTGAGATCCCAGTTTATGTCGGAAACCAGATCGAGGCGACTAGCCGAACCATAAGCGAAACTGACGTCATCTGCAAAAGCAGTTGGAACACCTTTAACCTTTAGAGCACCGAGTAAATTTTGAGACCTAAGAGACGGAGTGGGGTACCAAACATTTCTAAAAGTACGAAGTGGGGTAACTTGGGTCTCCCTTGCCTTGTAATTTCTTTTTAGTTCTTGAAAAACTCGCAAAACTGTAGGATCACGTTGAATTTATATTTTGTATGGGAAAAAACTAGACTACCTAAAAAAAGAATTAAAAACAGTTAAACGAAGTATGGACAAAAACGTGGTCGTGGGGGACCCAAAGTCCCCCACTCGGTGCTCTAAAGGTTAAAGTCAAGTGTGAAAAGAGAGTCTATGTAGATAAGAAAGAGAATCGGACCTAGGACAGAACCTTGGGGTACCCCTAAGTTCATAATCATTCTATCACTCTTTATGTCATCAATCTTCAAACTTTGTGACCTATTTTTAAGGTAAGATCTAAACCAAATTTAACATGAAGCCACGAATTCCCGATTTTTCAAGTTTTTCCAGGAGAATGCGATTGGTAATATCAACAAATAACACTGCAGAACACTTTTTACCCTCAAGGTTTGACATTAAATTGCTACAAAACTGTAGAAGTCCATCTTCAGTAGATTTACCCTTTCGAAAACCAAATTGAGTTGCTTTAAAAAATGTAATTTAATAAAAAAAATGTAATGTAACCTCTTTTTCACAAGTTTTTCAAAGACTTTACTTATTACTGGAAGAAGTGAGATAGGCCTATAATTAGATGTATCTGCGACAGAACCCTTTTTAAACAGTCGAACTACAACTACACACTTGAGCTCTGCTGGAAAAACTCCTTCAAATACGTAGCTTAAAAAGTGTTTTTTTTTTAACATTTAACACAGGTACCTCCAGACCACGGTACACAATTGTCTCCGCGATACCTAATGGGAGTTCAAACTCGCAGATGCCGAAATCGGTGCTTTAAAAAAACTGCTAAACTTTCACGCATAAGCCTCCCCCACTTTGTCAATCGCTCACTCAATTCTATTACAGAAGTCCTAGATGCCCGATTGTCTGTATTTTGTTGGTTTTTATTTTCTTGATTGTTCGAACACCCTGTAAAAAGTGAAATTAATTCGCCGTCGTTAAGGGTGTACTCAACAGGTTTGCTATGCCAACCTCCAAATTCGTCCTGCCATACGGATAATAAGTTTTTCGTTTATTTCCTCTGCTCCATCACTATGCCTTGCTCTCAATTTGTCCTTAACTACTGTCGTTGATAAAACTGCCGGCTATTTCCGTCAGGGCATATTATCCGATGGAATTCTGTGAATTAAACAAGTTTCTCGCACGGTATGGCGACTGACTAATCCGACAGATTCTTTACATAATGAACCCTCAACTCGATTATGTCAAAGTGTCCACATTAAGAATCCGCTTCATGTGCCAGAACGCACTCGAGGAGGAGCGATAGAAATATGTCGAATGTCACACAGAGTCGTGCATATTCCTGTAATTTACTATTAGAGAGTAGATTTTGAGAAATAAGCGACCATTGTATTCATAATCCTTATAACACTCACTGTTCGAACACAACTGACACAGAG
The DNA here is from genome assembly GCA_951230905.1 of Cheilosia variabilis. Classification (NCBI taxonomy): domain Eukaryota; kingdom Metazoa; phylum Arthropoda; class Insecta; order Diptera; family Syrphidae; genus Cheilosia; species Cheilosia variabilis. Next base: position 40,077,009 of record OX579677.1, on the reverse strand, counting down.
TTTCCTACAGTTTGTGGTTCTCTTCTCCCGATTAGAAATGCATTGCAACTTATTGATGGCAGATGCAATAGAAAGTTGATCGCACATGTATGGTGTGAATATTAGATTTACCATGAAAATAGGTAACGACTTCTTTCCCCGCAGAAATAACTCATACGGTCACCGGAGCCGAACGGTTTAAGTGACAGCAATTTCTTACATTTTTAACAGAATGTGACAGAGATGGGTATAACTTTCGACAATTTGTGTCCTGTTAAGGTATGACGTGTCCAGTTGAACGCCTTTGAAAAGGTCAAATCAATATGTGTTCAGGATGCATTGCACAATGCACACGAGTCCCCTTTTACGTTTATCGATGAGATAGTTCTTCGGGCAACAGTCGTAAAAACGGAGTGTATCTCATGGAATTACCCAGAGTTAACCAGACAGCGAAATGGGGAGAAACATAAAGTTTATTTCATCATCTTATGTCCTTTCGGACTCAAAGCGATCGTCAGTAAATTCTTAAATCGAATTGAGACATTTTAAGGGTGACTTCTCCGCCAAAGAAAGGATTAACCTCCGTGGAAAGAGATAAGTTTATGAGTAATAAACCCTACACTGTGAATGAAATCAAGAATTCCGAGCTCTGACCCGCATTCAATATGCAGTAGGTCTATCCATCTGCGTGGGTTCGGGTGTGTAACATTGCAATGTGACTTTCAAAGAATGTTCTCCCATGTCCCGGATAAAAGGAATTTCATTAAGCGCACCAGACAAGCTAGATGAAGAGAGATCCCTTGACATCGTTGCATGCTTTTCCAATAAAACTGTACGAGTATCCTTGTTCCTTCAACAAGTGCGGATGGCTCTCACACAATCAGTCAATCGAACTAAGGACTCGTTCACCCACTGCCTATCAAAGAATGACGTGCAAGTTTGATAATTTTGAATGATTGAGGAGGCACATCAGCCGGCGAACGATGATATCGTTCATGCCACGTTCAGGAATCTCTTCGGAATGTCCTTTTTCCTTTATTGTGGGTTAACTTTCTTATTCAACTGTGCATTTATTAAAATGGGAATGGCCATCATCGTTATGTCTTTATGGAATTCCGAAAATTCTTTGACGTTCCGGTGGAAATGTTTAGAGCTGCTGCTCCAGCCTCTCATCTCGGTATGTACCTATAGACAGAGGCAGATGATGTTAAGAAGATTGCGATGAAGCAGTGAATTTTTCAGATGTCATCTCTAGAGAGATCATCTCGGAATTATACTAAAAGGAATTTACAAATAGACTCTGTGATGATGGTGATGTTGGTGATGACGAAGTGGAAAATTTAAGGTGGGTGGGAATAGATTTATCTCACCACGACTCAACGGATACAGAAGGAAGGCGATTATCCTTGCATGAAAATGAAATCGTGATGGCACTTTACGTTATGGGAAACAACTTAATTACTTGCAGGATTGTAGGCGAGTTAGGAGCAATATTTTGTCATATCGCTCACCCTTTTTGTCAGGAGTATTCTTTATCAAGTCTTTATGCGCACCCTCATGTGCATGGCTATGACGAAACGAAAATGTATGCTGTCCTTGAGTACGTGACGTCCTACTTATATATAGCTGTCCTAAGAGTTTCGTTTTTTTTTTCTACATATAAAAGGATGCATTAAAATCTTACTTAAGCACTTTAATTAATGCAGGTGTGCTCGCGCGCGAGTTCGGTGAGAGCCTCCAGCTGACGATTGTTGGGAACAAAAGCTTGCTGATTCATAATATTCGGGGTTAAAAGGGTGGTTGTGTTCATTTTTATTTACTTTAAATCTGCGCAGCGGAGTACTTGAGCTATTGTGTGCTAGAATTTAGTTTGTATTTCTGTAAAGGTGTATTGTGCCGAACGCCGAATAATGAAAATGCGAAGGAGTATCGGGTTTTTTCTTGGGCTTTTGAGAGATGATATGATAATATCCTTTGGGTATCATTTCCAAGGGAAGCTTGTTGGGAAATCAAACCTTTATGCGCCAAATTGGACTGTATAAATGATATGAATGGTGCTATGGCAGTGGGTAACTTAAATAATTGAAGGAACCCAAAGGAGGTTGATTTTCACGATTCACATTCAAAACATTTTGAAAGCCTTTTTGGACAACACCTCACCGAGTATTTTGAAATCAAGCATAACAACTTTTTCGTACCAACCCTAGACAGCTTTTGTGTTAGGAAGGTGAAGTCAAATTCACCTAAGTTGAGGGAACGACAACTTTCAGTTAAGAATTTGTTGAAATTTTAAGTATTGCAAATAATAATATGGAAGTACATTTTCTCAACGTACCTATCCCTCTTGGAACTACTTTTTCGTTTTTCGCTTGCCAAGAAGTGAGCTAAAATAGAACTACGGGAGGCTTTAAAATATACGATTTAGCATTTCAAAACTAGGGAAAGTGTAATCAAAATTTGGCGCAGGGGCATAAGACCCCGGGCCATGAGTCATGAAAAATTTTAGCGACTTCTGTCCCAACCCATTGGTACATAGGTCCGAAGCTGCTTTTGTCGTAGATGGGACACAGGTCTCAAATTTTGGGAAATATATTTGAACTAATGGAATTTTTTTTATTTCCTTTATATATCGGAATCAGTATTTTAAATTTCCAATGGTTCTTATATTACATAAAAAATATTTATTGGCAACGTTAATATTCTCCCATCGTGAGGATGGCTCATGCGGAACGTGAAAGTAGCTAAATGTATTCTGTAGCTCGCAAGAAAGGAAACATAAATAGATCCTTTTTTATAAGAATTTGTGAAGTGACACTTTAAAAATTCTGGTTTTTAAAAATTTAAGAAAATAAAACAAAAACAAGTAAAAGTGTTATCATCGGCCCGGCCGATGCTTTGATACCCTCCACTGCATACAAGTCATGCAAAAGAATAAAAGAACAGACGCTATCGTCTAATATTGGTTTTGTCTACCAACCAGAATTACCAGAACTACTTGACCGACATAGCCCAATTTTAATATCAACCTGACGACGATAAAAGTAAGTCCTTTCACCAAACTTCACTCGCCTAGGTTGATTCCTTTGGACGCCATCATGTTTTCAACAGACAGAGAGACACATGGGTCCAATATTGATTTTGTATGGGTGGAACCAGAACTACTACTATCAAAAGAAGTCCTTTCACCTTTCAATTTCATTCGCCTATGTCAATTCCCTTGGGCGCTATCGTGCTTTCAACAGACAGATGGACAGACAGACAGACAGACAGACGGACATGGCTAAATCGATTCATAATGTGATCCTGATTCGGAATATATATACTTTATGAGGTCTCCGGTGACTCCTTCTTGGCGTTACAAATGTAATGACCAAGTGAATATACCTTCCTGTGGAGGGTATAAAAATCCTCTTTTACAAGAATTTGAGAAGTGACCCTTTAAAAATTCTTGTTGATAAAGAATAAGAATTAATTAACATTTTTTTCTTTCGGGACTTATGACCCTGGGGCTTATGTCCATGAGCCCAAGATTTAATTAAAAAGCAAAAAAAGAACTACTTGCTTCCATAACATGGATAAGGGCCAACTATTTAACTTGGCTTTAAAGGATAACTGCTTCTTCCATGGCCAGCTCAAAAGTGGCTAGATTTAGAGAAATGCAACCCAAAATTACAAGCAAATAAAATAAATGAGATTAACTCGAAAGGCATTTTTTTCAATTTTTATCACTGGAGCGAAGCCGGCCAGGTCTGCTAGTTGATTTATAAATTAAAAATCATTACTTTCAAAGAAAACAAGATTTCTTTGTTGCAACTAAGTCAAATAAAATTATACAAACATACAAAAATCCTTAAATTGATGATAAATTTCCATCGGCATCATTCTGCATCAAATCTTAATAAAGAGCCATTGTTGAGTTGACCTTCAAAGGAATACAAAAACCCGAACCATTAAACTAATAAACATTCTAACATTTCCTTTCATTAATTGTAGGTTGCACTGAATTTGTGCGGAATATCAATGCAACTTCGTAAAATGTTTTTAAAAATCTTATGTATATATAAATAAACGAAGGAAAATAATTAAGAACCACTGCCTTAAACACAACATGTTCCCCCGATTTTACTTTTTTGTTGGGGAGAGGTGTAATGCTGCGTGTTATTTATTTTCCGATATGTTGTGTAATATAAGGCAGGTTACTAAAGGGTGATTTTTTAGCTGGTTTGGTTTTGGCAACACTGGTTTTGACAGCTGACGTGTGTTTAGTACCTTGTGTCACTGTCAAACAGCTTCAGTTTGGTTTGCAATTTAACCATGGATCGTCTTACAAATGAACAACGCTTGCAAATTATTGAATTTTACTATCAAAATTCGTGCTCGGTTCGAAATGTTCATCGCGCGCTGCTTCCATTTTATGATCGGCATTCTCGACCTTCTGAGCAGTCTATTCGGAAGATTGTGACCAAATTTCGCACCAAATTTACTTTGTTGGACATTAAACCACCAACACGTTTACGTACTGTGCGTAGTGAAGAAAATATTGCGGCCGTATCAGCTAGTGTGACAGAAGACCGCGAAATGTCGATTCGGCGCCGTTCCCAGCAGTTAGGCCTTTGTTACAGCACTACGTGGAAAATTTTGCGGAAGGATTTGGGCGTAAAGCCTTTTAAGATACAGCTGGTGCAAGAACTAAAGCCAGCCGACCTACCACAACGCCGAATTTTTGGTGAATGGGCTCTTGGAAAGCTGGCCGAGGATCCGCTTTTTTATCGAAAAATTGTGTTCAGCGATGAGGCTCATTTTTGGTTGAATGGGTACGTAAATAAGCAAAATTGCCGCATTTGGAGTGAAGATCAGCCAGAAGCATTGCAACAGCTACCAATGCATCCCGAAAAAGCCACTGTTTGGTGCGGTTTATGGGCCGGCGGCATTATTGGGCCATATTTCTTCAAAGATGATGCGAATCGCAGCGTTACTGTCAATGGTGAACGCTACCGAGCGATGATAACAAACTTTTTTTTGCCCGAAATGGAAGTTCTTGACTTGCATGATATGTGGTTTCAACAAGACGGTGCCACATGCCACACAGCACGCGAAACAATGGCGCAATTGCGAGGCGAGTTTGGTGAACAGTTAATTTCACGTTTCGGGCCGGTCAATTGGCCGCCTAGATCGTGCGATTTGACACCATTAGATTATTTTTTGTGGGGGTATGCCAAGGCTAATGTGTATAGGGACAAGCCCGCTTCGATTGACGCACTGGAAGCCAACATCCATGCATTCATTCGTGAGATACCGGCCGATATGTGTGAAAGAGTATGCCAAAATTGGACTCAGCGGATGGGCTACCTGAGACGCAGCCGCGGTCAACATTTGCATGAAATTATCTTTAAACATTAAATTGCAAGGTTCAAACTATCGATTCAAATAAATATTTCATTCATTTTTTCGAATTTTTTGTGTTTTTTTTTTAAAAAAAGTTCTAAACCTCTTAAAAAATCACCCTTTATTTTAAAAACGCATCTGAACTAAAATATTTGGCCAGTTGTTTCGCGTTCAGGGCGGTTGCATTCCCACATAAATTATTTATTAATACTAAACATCCAAAGTTTCCGTACACTTTTTTATAAAATGAGTAGAATGAAACTTATATCATTCGAAAGGTATTGTGCCAAACAAAAAATGTGGGTATATGTCGCCGTTAATGCGGGTAAAATTAAGTAAACAATTTCCCATAAAAAATGCTTATAAGTTAAATAAAACCATTTTGGTGACATTCAATTTTTCGCCGCCATATTGCCATAGCAACGTATTCAAATATACATCACCTTAGATTAGAACCTATTTTTGAAGGAATGCAATTTGCCTTCCCCTAAAAGTAAGCAATAGTACAAATAATTTTAATTCAGCGGCATATATCTGCGAAGTGTTGACACGACTTTTGGTTTAAAAAAAAAAACAATTTAAATATACAAAATTGTGGTGCGTTTTTTAGTATTACATATCTACTTATAAAAGGTAGGGTAGATTTTCGACCACAAACGAAACTAGTGTCAATAGATCGATGATCTACACATCTAAAAACCAAATGCGGAAATTTACTAAGGAACTCTGTACGAGTAGTCTAAAAAAGAACGGTTTGTGTGAAAGAGCGTAGTGAATATATAGATAACTGTCCCATATTCACCTTTTACGTATTCAACGATATCGTCGTGGTACGTAGCTCGGTCCAGCTGGAACAACATGTCGTCTTATTCCAGATCGTTTAATTTGGGCCAAAAAAATCGGTTAGAATTGCTCGCCGTTTAAGGTCACTTTAAAAAAAAAACACCGACCAATGACTCTGCCGGCCCAAAATCCGAACCAAAAAGTAAATGCATTTCTACCTGGTGAACCTTTTGTTGATTGGCGTCGTCCCATCATATACGGCAATTTTGCTCGTTAATATAGCCATTTAAAATTGGCTATATTAAAAAAATTGGGGCCTTCTTTCAAATGCTTTGAAGCCCAGTCACCGAAATAGCGTTTAGTATGGTTATAAACTTTGAGCTCCTGGATCAGTTGGATATTGTATGGGTGTAGGCAAGGAGTCCCGATGCCAATTTAAAGTCTTCGAAAGGCCGACTTCGTATTCATACGGCGAGGAATTGACTGCCTCGGGTTCTCCTGTAAGCTTCCAAGAACCGCGGCAAAGTTCTCGGACGATTTGGCATTCCTTTAACGTACGGGGTATGGGTATTGACTGATTATTTACCAGGTTGTTTCGAATTTGGCATCTGAATTGTTTGACTTAATAATAAGCACCTGATAAAACCGATGCCACCAAAACAGCATGACCACCACAGGCTGCCAACATCGACCCGTCCTAATTGAAAAACCATGAAACTTCCCATTTCGTGAGAATCACGATGTCTGAAAAGCTTTTCGAGTGAGAAAAGGAGGAGCACATACATTTTTGAAACTTAACAATGTTTCAATCAATCTTAAATCTGTTTGCAACGCAATATAAAACTGAAGGAAAAAAATGATCAGTGTACCTACTATTTAGTTGAGCGCCAAAATGCAGCACGACGAAAATTTAAACAAAGATCTTGGAGTTGTAAATCGCCTAATATTGAGCTAACATAACATCGTCGAACCACCTGCATGCGCAGCGGAAATGCTGACCAAGCGTCTGGGGCAATACAATGAATTTCCAGCGAAATTCACTTAACAAACCGAAATGCAAGCTACGGGAAAACAATATTGTAAAGAATTTGGAAACTAATGCAAGCCCTGATAATGAAGTAAAAATTGATATAAGTTAGTCTTAATTGATTCTTTGAGAAATAAAGGTCAGAGCAATCTGCTCTGGGTATTTTTTTTTACAATTTATGTGTAAATATTTCTTAACTTGTAGTATGAATATAAAGATTGTGTGATACTAGTGCCGTTAAAATAACCATTGGAGAACTGTTTCCTCCCAGAAAGGAAAATACTAAAAAAAACCTCAATTAGTAGTAATAGCATTATTGATTGATGAAAAGTGTAAATAAATTAACTCAAGAATAAATTTACAGGTAACAGAAAAATTAATTAATGGAAACAATTTATTTGCAAACAAGCATTTTAACAGATAATTTAATTAATATAATTCACATAGCTATGGAAGTAATCATGCATGAATTAATAAATACCTAAATGGATTAATTGACCGTATAATTAAACGAATCCAGTTGATGTATGATTTTCTGTATTTAATTGATTAACAAATGGAATATTAGGGATGATGCGTATTATTCTAAAGGAGCGGTATTAATCATTACTGTAGAGTTCGTCCAGTGGTAGAAATTCTACCTTTATAAAGGGTGATTTTGTAAGAGGTTTAGAACTTTTTTAAAAAAAAAAACACAAAAAATTCGAAAAAATGAATGAAATATTTATTTGAATCGATAGTTTGAACCTTGCAATTTAATGTTTAAAGATAATTTCATGCAAATGTTGACCGCGGCTGCGTCTCAGGTAGCCCATCCGCTGAGTCCAATTTTGGCATACTCTTTCACACATATCGGCCGGTATCTCACGAATGAATGCATGGATGTTGGCTTCCAGTGCGTCAATCGAAGCGGGCTTGTCCCTATACACATTAGCCTTGGCATACCCCCACAAAAAATAATCTAATGGTGTCAAATCGCACGATCTAGGCGGCCAATTGACCGGCCCGAAACGTGAAATTAACTGTTCACCAAACTCGCCTCGCAATTGCGCCATTGTTTCGCGTGCTGTGTGGCATGTGGCACCGTCTTGTTGAAACCACATATCATGCAAGTCAAGAACTTCCATTTCGGGCAAAAAAAAGTTTGTTATCATCGCTCGGTAGCGTTCACCATTGACAGTAACGCTGCGATTCGCATCATCTTTGAAGAAATATGGCCCAATAATGCCGCCGGCCCATAAACCGCACCAAACAGTGGCTTTTTCGGGATGCATTGGTAGCTGTTGCAATGCTTCTGGGTGATCTTCACTCCAAATGCGGCAATTTTTTGCTTATTTACGTACCCATTCAACCAAAAATGAGCCTCATCGCTGAACACAATTTTTCGATAAAAAAGCGGATCCTCGGCCAGCTTTCCAAGAGCCCATTCACCAAAAATTCGGCGTTGTGGTAGGTCGGCTGGCTTTAGTTCTTGCACCAGCTGTATCTTAAAAGGCTTTACGCCCAAATCCTTCCGCAAAATTTTCCACGTAGTGCTGTAACAAAGGCCTAACTGCTGGGAACGGCGCCGAATCGACATTTCGCGGTCTTCTGTCACACTAGCTGATACGGCCGCAATATTTTCTTCACTACGCACAGTACGTAAACGTGTTGGTGGTTTAATGTCCAACAAAGTAAATTTGGTGCGAAATTTGGTCACAATCTTCCGAATAGACTGCTCAGAAGGTCGAGAATGCCGATCATAAAATGGAAGCAGCGCGCGATGAACATTTCGAACCGAGCACGAATTTTGATAGTAAAATTCAATAATTTGCAAGCGTTGTTCATTTGTAAGACGATCCATGGTTAAATTGCAAACCAAACTGAAGCTGTTTGACAGTGACACAAGGTACTAAACACACGTCAGCTGTCAAAACCAGTGTTGCCAAAACCAAACCAGCTAAAAAATCACCCTTTACATATCTGACCTGAGCTCATTTTTGAACTAGTCTGTTGCTGTTCGTGAGCTGCAAGATGTTTTGAAAACTTTTCCGCGACCGTATACAAATTTCGATGTCAACTGGTGTTTGATGAGTGGCCTTTCATGGATCGCTGATTTACTTGTGCGGGGCTGATTGAAAGGCCGAGTTTATACGAACAAGTCAAAAACAATTTTTGGGGCACAAATTTAAGCCGAAAATTGGGACGGCATATGAGTTAAAAATGCTTTAGAAATAGTCAATTTCCTCGCAACACAATGGAAGCCTTTTTCGGAGGTTGTTTTAAAAGTAAACGTCGAAAATCTGTCCGCAAAATAAACGCACAAAATTGAATGAAATATTAAATCACCAGTCTACTAAACTTAGTTCATTCGGCAGATCACACCTAATGAGAAAAAGTAAAAACAGCAACTCACCATGACCTTTTATCTGGATTCGCTATTTCCCTCTCAATTTCAAACCCACAACTTGTCACTTTCAGGACTTAAATTTCACCACAAAAAGTTTGAAAAATTAAAACCCATTCTAGTTTATAAATTAAAATCTTTATTTTGTATAAACTTAATAATGAAGCGCCTCCACTCCATGGAAGCATCAAGTCCTAGCCCTACTCACAGTAAATTTTATCTTATCGCTGTTCTTCAGTTTCAATGAAATTCCCTCAATGAATTTCAAGTCCTTCAGCTGCGTCTCAGTCTCGAACTTGTATGAGTGAACAAGTTTCGCTATTATCACCTTTGACAGCAACAGACTGTAACGCCATCCTATAAGTGGGTAAGTTGAAAGGTCTTATTTCAAGTCACACAACTCAGTTTAAATCCCCCCATCTCTCACCTATGCAAAACCGCAGCCCCTTCATGAACGGCACGAAGGTGTACGGATGACGTTTAGCCACATTTTCTGGCAAGAAGTGCTCCGGGTAGAACTCCTCCGCCATGGGACCCCAGTAGGTGGGATCCCGTTGCATATTGAACGTGTCCAATATGATAAATGTTCCTTTTGGTATAACGATATCGTCCTTCAGTACGAAATCCTCGCTGACACTTCGTAACGCCATGGGGATGGTCGTGACCAGACGTAACGATTCGTTGATAACCATATCCAGATACTTCATATCTTTCAAGTTGTCACCAGTTATATTGGAGATGTCCCCATCCGGGAACATTGAGTGGATTTCCTGGCGCAACTTCTTCTGAGTTTCAGGATGCATCGCCAGACAAAGTAGCGCCAACAGGATGCTATTCGAGACGGTTTCAAATGCCTGCGTGAGAACACATAATCGTTAGTCACTTGAGAGTTTATTGGAAAATGAAAATCGTCCTCAATCTCACCACCAAAACCATTGAATTGGATTCATCCATAATATCCTGTAATGTTATTTCGCCATTCTCGGCCAACTGGAAAATTTGCTCTATGAAATTACGTTTCCTTCGCAACGTGTCCTGTTCGTCTTCGAAGGCAGTAGTAGCATTCTCTGCGGCCATTGTGTTTCGTTTATTTTTCTTCCATTCGGCATGCTTCCTGTTGACAATCTATAATGGAGATCCTTTAATGCTCGTTGCTTAGCATTGTCCGTGTGTACTCACGTCTTTGACGAAATCTGCTGCCATTTTATTCAGCTGTACGTCTGTGTTGTAGAGTTTGGTCATCCGAAAGAGGAAATCAATTTGTAACCATGGTTTGATTGTCTTCATCGATGATATCCTCAATAGCCTATGTATAAATAACGAAGTTAAGTGAAAATGTATATAAATGATTGGAATTGGCTGATGCGTCTATACCTTTTGTAGGTTTGGGCGATTTCGTGTTCATCATTCTCCAGGAAGTTGGTTTCCGTTCCCATGGTTGTTTCTGTAATGGAAATACGTTTTTAACGGAGGCTCCGAGGGGAGTGTATTTAACCGCTTACGACACGCTGTTACCAGAACAGCTCGGCTGATGATGTCCTCTATTTCGTGGAAATCTTGGACACCTGTGTAGTCGGCGAGTTTGGATTGAAGCGAGTCCGCCACATTGTTGAAGGTCGGAAAGAAGCTCATAAGGACGCTGTAGCTGAAGGTTGGGTTCAGTTGCTTCCTACGGATTTTCCATTTCTGTCCTGAAAACAAAAACAATTTGAATTATTAACCAAATTTGATTATTTATAGCGTCTGCGCTGTCTGGAAGTTAAAGCTATAAAGGTTTATGGCGAGTTACATTTTTATTTGGAAATTCGACAAGGACGTAAACAATATAAACCTCGTCTATAGACAGATGTTATATTCTGTTTTTAGATGTTTGTATTTGCCGCTGTATATATGAGCCAATGGGGATGACAGTCGTGTCCCTTGCAGTGACAAGCTTTCTGTTTAAACATTTTTATTACGACTTTTATTGCGTTTACTTTGTGTGACAGAGGGCGAAGCTCAAGGACATGTTATATATGTGTATACTGATGATGGCCATTCGAAGCCAAGGTTTGGTAAAGTCATTAACGCTGTACCTTTTGATTTATTATGTCAGTGGGACAGATGTGATGTATGACCTCGAAAGATACCTGGCCCAAAACTTTGACACTGCAGGCGTGCCTTTAGTTATACAACTTTGGTTACATACGAATCGGGCAGAAATCGTTTTGTGTAATAAATAAACCAATGTCTGCCTACTTTCTGCGAGGTATAGTCTCTGATTATGCTCCACTTAACTATGATCTTTTAGGTAATTTAGGTATCCCATATAAGCAACATGCATCCTTCTTTTGGCTATCTGCGGTAAATTTCGCGCCTTGTACGACTCAACTTCAGTGAGACGCAATCAACTTCACACAAACCAAAATGTGATATACGAGAATCTAAATATCAAACGGCAGTACCAAAAGCATTTTTACCTCAAGCTAGCCCACGTGACTAGCTAAGCCGTCAGAATCTTAAGAGATACAGTAATAATGCTGCTGGTCTTCATTCTGGTAAGTCTTGACAAATCTATGCTCACAAGAAGCTCTATGCCATCAATGATAAAGGGTTGATCTCCTGAAAATGTTTGTCCGAGACTGAACGATAAGGTCGACGACGGCGGAACGCAAGGAGCTCCGACAAGCTCAGCCCACATTCCAATTATTCTGGGTTAAAGGCTACTTACTTACTTACTTAAGCCGTTGCAACAGCCTGGGGTGAATCTGGGCGACAGGCCATTCAGTGCTTAACTATACTACACAAACTTTATTACTACACAAAGTTGATTAAGATCGCTTTTCTTTTGTGCGTGGAGAGATGAGGCTTTGTGCTGTCACTTTGCTGCAATTGCAGTAGAAATACTGCATTTTTTTCGAAATTTAAATCTAGTGCCAACAAATTAAATCTACTACTTTGTATGCACAACTAGGTAGAGAAAATGTATCCCTTTTAGCAGAAATTTAACAACAAAATGATTGAATTAATAAATTTCTCGGTTTTGTTTAAATACTCGTTTTTTTTAACTTTGTATTGTTTATGTTATTTCTTGTAATTTACCTCGGATTTGTTTGGAAAAAAATCTACTGCAAAAAATACAGTCTTCTGCAATTTTTTAGAGAATCTACTTCGACAAATAGGCGTAGGTCCCTGGGCCTAAAATCATAGACTCTTCAAGCCTTGGTGTTGACGTCCATTCGCTATATACGTCCTAGCGATCTCAGAAGGTATCCGTGTAAAGGTTCCTAAGAAATCTGCTAGTCCAACGTCAACGCGAACGGATTTCAAAATCGATTTCTCTACGGCGTAGATGAATGTACGTCCGTTAGACATATCATTGTTGTTTTTGACCGCAAATTCTTTGAAGGCAGGAATGATGATGATGGTCTTACACAGAGTCTCATTAGTGAGTACTTACCATGGATGGAACGGGTCTTTCGAACTTGATTCTCCCCATAGTTCTCCGCATACAATTCTTGGACACAGCAAGGTAGGGCTGTTGCTCGCAGCTTGGAATATTTTAATTTCTAGAAGTGCCTTGCCTCCACATATTTGGTTGACTCTACGAAGGGAGCTGCCGTTAACCGTCCTCTTAATAGACATACAGATTTGGAGGCTTAACAACAGTCAAATAAGCATATTTTGGACTCCCAAAGCGAGCAAGACACATGAACCATGCACATGTGCATCTCGCGTTGGAAAACGTACTTTTCAACTTGCAACAAGACGCAAAAAGTTAGACCTAACTCCAGCTACCAAAACTGTGAACAATGCAGTGTATTACGTATAGGCATAGGGACTGTCTTATAGGGGCGATAATTTTTTCAATTGAACTTTTTCGATTCCTAAAGTTTTTCCTCATCTTCAAAGTTTAAAAATATTAAAAAGATGCGACCAGAGTATTTTGTCCCCTTTCCTTCTGTTTAAAAGTTATCTAAGAAGACAACCAAGACTTATTTGGGGGTGCTCAGAGCTCAGCACTTGTTGACCAGAGAAATTGGGTCAACCAGGTGCTTCGAAGTAGAGCAAAAACTGATCGTTGTTATTTGATTTGAAACAAATAAACCGTGGCTCTTAAACTCGTGGACAGCTTTGAATTTTATTTCTTACTTCATTAAGCACTTGGTCAAGAGAGACTAACCCACCTGAACAGCAATTTTCCCTTTCCTACAGATGATTTAAATTGGCTCTTATCGCCAGGACTTTTCTTTAAAAAGAAAACCGCTTAGAGCATTCTACCAGTACGTACTAGGTATAAACATTAAATTTGTTTCGTCCTCATATTACATTTCTTTGCTTTTATTCATTCTCCGGTATAACCATGCTCTTTGTCGGTGGTATGTGTGGTTTTATCTTTATAAAACCAATTCAGCACCTGCATCCAAGTATGCAGATATTGTGGTTTTTGTGTTTATCCCGTTTCCATTTATATTTAACTGATTACTGTTAAATCATTTTGTGCTTGTGGTTGTTTGGCTTTGCAAACCAGCAGAGCGTGGAAAGTTGACTTCGACGCAGCAGAAGGAAAATTAGTTTCGGCAGAGAAAACTATTTGTGAACCGTAGACAAGACATAACATTTTGAGAACTCTGAGCGGCAGTATCTCTGCCTTTGTGCGTAGTTACGTTCGAGGCATAAGTTGATTTAAAGCATTTTGCTTTTATGGGAGAAAACAGGAATGCTTTCCATCTCTAATGGTTGGGTATTTAAAATCGTATTTGGTAGCCTATTTCAAGGAGACAGAGTGTCCTACATGAAGTCAAACTATTAGAACTACAAGGTGGCGCAAAATTAACCTTCCGATGTTTTTTGGCTGTAATTTAAAAAAAAAATGAAAAACTTTGATTCTTCTTGTGGATTATTTTTATTTGGTCTTTTATTTTTTTTTACATCAAGTCGAGAATATGATGTCATGTAAATGGCCGCCGCCACAGTTGATTGTCATTTGAGCCCTTTTCATGGCATTTTCCATCACTTTGGCCAAAACTTCCGGCGATAGGTCCTCACATTCTTGACGGATATTGTCTTAAAGAGCTGCAAGAGTCTGAGGCTTGTTGACATAAACCCGCGACTTTAAAAAGCCCCACAAAAAGAAGTCTGGAGCGGTCAAATCAGGCGATCTTGCTGGCCAGTGCAAATCGCCAAACGGGAGATAAGGCGCCCGGGAAATGCATCCTTCAGCATATCGGGTGTAATGGCTCTTCGTGGGTTACACGCGGATTTTCAGTGCCCCAAAAGCTAAACGTCGCAGTGTTTCACCAGTAGGCGTTGGACGGCTAGGAAATCTGCGAGGAAATTCACGTTGTGCCAAAGTCACCAACCAATTATTGCTCAAATAAATAGTCACCAATATTCCGCGTTCTGGAGCAGTGTAGCGTAACATTGTTTATTAACGTGTATTTCGCATGTGTTTACTACACAAATGTCAAAACAGAACTGACATTAGGGGCCAATCGCAAAATTTATAGCATTTTCTGATAGGAGGATTACTTTTGCGCCACCTTGTACAATGAATGTCAATGCGGAAGAGTGAAAGAAAGTTGAATAGTAAGAAAAAATGCAAAAATAAATGCTGCCAACCTCGGCAACCGTGGGGAAATGTGAAAGAGTTCGGGAATACCACATTTTTTCATTACTGAACGCCTTGGTTAGTTATTATAAATTGTTAAAAGGTGAATAATTTGATTTGTTTGGTTAGTAAAACTATCTAAAGTTGATGTTCCATATACTAGAAACATATTAGGACAAACATGGTTGTGTATTTTCCGCTTTTGGATATCATTAACTTCGATTTCGTGTGTAAATTTTTCTTAAATAATGAAGAAAATTTGCTCAAAATGTTTTCATTTTCCCTCAACCAATCTACATTGTTAATTTTTCATGAACATTTTAATCAAATGTGCACTTATTCCTAAAAAAATATATTATCCACACGTAACGAACAATTTCAAATTAAGCGGATAAAATTCTATGAACGCTGGCAGCAACTTTGCCCAAAGCGGAAGTATCTCATATCTCCTGGGAGTGTGTTGGTGAGCAGAATTTTTGAATTTTCGTGACATTTGTCAATACGATTTTCTATGTAAGAATACTAGCGCACCAAACGTGAACACTCCATAAAAATATAGCTTGTAGGCTAAGTAACGGGAAATCGGCCGGAATTGGTGGTCTCAATATTGTCTCTGACCTACATGAGGATCAGGTATGGGAAAAATCCAACAGGACAACTTCGAACATACACAGAAAGCTGGAGAACATACCTACTCCTCTGCGGACTCTGAATTTAAGAGCACCAAATCCTTTAAAAAACTCTTTAAGTGTCTTCTCGTGTTAGGTTGTATATTTAAAAATATTATCAACGGGAACGGATTACAACAGAGTTTCGACTGAAACTCCAAAAACCCACTGAACCCTGAAGGGGTTGCAATGTAGAGGAATATTGAAAGAAATTTGTTATTTCCAATTTTTCTTTAAGACTTGTTTTAGCTCAAATTTGAGAAATGCAAGTACTTCACACAAAATCTGTTTTGAAAATTCACTAAAAGCTACAAGATCGAACTTCTTAATCCAAGTTTCATTGTGTTCAAAAATAAATGCGCTTTAAAGATCTGTACATCTACCTCCAACCATAAGCAACTGATCTCATTCTCATATAACATTTCCAGTTGGCGTTGGCATTGTTTCTTATCCGCTGCAAATATTTGCATATTTTGCTATATGCGTTTGGATTCAACTATAAAATCATTTTCCTTTGAAAATGGATGGCTCCATTGGCCCCAGCTCATTTTCCACATTCAGACAATGACCGGAACCTACACGGAAAGAATTGAAAATCACCAATTGCAAAATTTTGAGTTGCAATTTACGAATTATATATTTTTCGTAAATCACAACGATTTTGTCTTGGATTGATACAAAAATTCGTAATTTGACATTGAAAACGGCGGAGAATACCAAATTCTGTTTGTTGAAATTTACGATTAGAAGTATCAATTCGAGCTTCTTTTATTTGTAGTGATTTGCGAGATTGTTTGGCGCAATTAACCACTCCAATAGGTCAATTTCTCAAACACCACTTCACAATCTCAAATTGCGAAAAATATTTGGTGATTTACCAACACTGAATGATGAATCAATAAAATCTTGTAATAACTTAACACATGAAACTGAAAACGTATATTGACGTAGAGAAGTCGTAAATTGCAAAATATTTTTTTGTAATTTCCATGGAATCAACTACCTGATGTGTGGAATCTTTTTATGCGCAGTTCATAGTCCATGTACCTATAGAAATCCTTTTAAATCCTTTCTTTTTATAGATGAATGTATGTATGTGGTATAGACAGCTGTTATTATGAAGCCAAATCTTCATTGTGCACGTGGCGCGTCGTTGCAGAGACAGGCAGTCGGTATTCAATCGTTCCCTAAAGCAGTCGAGTTAAAGTTGTAACTAATTCGTATTGATATTATAATTAGAAAGCATCCTGGAATATATATTGTAAGTAGGTACCTATTGAATAATTTCAAAAACGCCGAAGTATTAGAAGCATATAGATCTGTATTTTTTTCTGAATGTACATCTCGCAATTAGGAAGGAAGTATAAATTGGAATGGGTTCTAAAATATGTAATCGAGAATAATTGTAAAGGTTCGTATTAATGTCAAGTTCATCTAAATACTTTGTTTGCATTTTAAATTTCAGCATAGACCAAAAAACCATCCCAGACAAATCCCGTTGTCTCCGGACGATATGGCGCCGTAGGACTCTCATGGATATCAGGAGGAAAAAGAATTACAGATTATAACTCTAAATATGTATTCGAAAATAACTTAATTACTAAAACTATGAATTTTGATTTGTAAATCACAAGATATAAGTTGTAAATTAAGAATAAAGTTTTCTAATTTCACGACTAAACATTTTCAATTTAATACGGTGATACCTCAAATCACCACTCGAGAATCGTAAATTGCAATATATGAATTGCAAAATGATAAAAATTAGTTGCAATTTACGATTGAGAATTTGTAAATTGCAACTTCTGCAGTAGTAAATCTACTCCTGTTAGTTCGCAAATCAACACTATTGAGTTGCAATTCAAGACTAAATGGTTGTAATTTGCTAAGGGACGAAATCGTAATTTACAACAGAAAAGTGGTAATTTACGAATTGTTTTTGCAATTTACAATCCATGTAATATCAAATTGCGATGGGTTATGGCAATTTGTATTTCTCGTTTGATCGCATTATTACTAATGAAAAGTGTTGATTCACGACTTTTGAGGGTCAATATCTTCACTTCGCTCAATTTCTAGAATTGCGAATAAAAAGTCGTGAATTAGGAAATCCTTAGCTAAGCTCTAAAACTAGACAAACTTTTCGTGATTCTGCGCTTATCTTTCTTGATTTGATCTTTAAATTCTTTCCGTGTACGTTCCTGCTGTGAACTACTTTACGAATTCCCAAATCTCGGAATCGATAAAAGGGTCCGGCATTTTTTCTCCCACAAAGGCTGCAATTCACTCAATTCACAATACACAGTTTTCAATTTCCCATATCTACTCGAGAACAAAGGCGATGTTACCCTCTGGAATTTGATTTCAATAGCTAGGAAAATTGATTTGATTTGAAAAATGGAATCGAACTCCTATTAGAAGAAGGTTTTCACCCCATTTGCCCAAGTCTTTGGAAGCTTTATATTTCCAGTGAAAACTCCTTGAAACCCTCTTTATTCGAATTTAATTTACCTCATATGGCGACGAAAGTCACTTGACCACAAAAACAAAAACAAAACCATAATCAAAATTCGTTAAGATCGTTCCTATCTCTCTTACGGTTTTCATGTTTCTCAAATTGTTATAACAACATTAAAGAATCTTGTGCAACATACCCCTCGCATGTAGCAGTCCCTTTCGTACAAAGAAACCATCCTGCAGATACGTCTTATCCAAACATTCGGGAGAATTCAGAACCTTCTCCATCAATATGGGGTCGTCCACATACACTAAGCACTGTGTTCCAAAGAGGAAACCCAACGGTCGTTGGAAATACTTTCGAAGGCTACGCAAGGTTTCCAAAAGTCCTGCAACAAATAAAAATCTCACTCAACACTATTGCTACAGAAGATTTGAATTTCACAAACTATTTGGATCGAGCATTTGCCACATAAGAACATTCAACAGAGGTTGTTGCCATATTCCGCGTACACCATTAAGCTGCCATATCATCTTGAGTCTTGCCCGATTTATCCACGTGTAAATACCACACAAAACAAAACACAAGAGTAGTAAATTATTTTCAACCGCCATTTGTCGACTTTTGCTGTATTCAACGGTTCACTTTTCAAAACTCAGTTACCGCCCGGCACGCGATATTATAAAACTGAATTGTTTAGATTCTAATGCCAGGGCTTTTATAGATTTTGTCATCAGTAACTTTGGGCAACACATTCCACTCGGCCATTGTAATATTCATGAAGTATTAACACACGAAATTATTTTTAACATAAATAACCTAAGACAATTTTTGACTAATTAGCAATCTGGGCAAGTGCGCGCCAATTTTATCGTGATCGATCCAGCATTTTGGGCACGATCCAGTCATTATTGATATTGTATAGCAAGAAAGGTGTTGGGTTATTTATAGAATTTTTTTTTTTATTTTTCATTCCTTCTTTCTGTCTAAATGTAGACAGATGGGCGTTTTCGTTGGTTTATTTTCTAACAATCCAAATGGTTTAGTAAATGTTTCTTGAATCAGTCGACAGTTGACATACCTAATGCAGATATCGATACAATGAAGCACGTGCACGTAGTAATGGCGCAACAGCTCAAGTGGGGCGTCTAACTCACAACTCGAAATGCACTGAGATCCATTATGTTGGCCTGAAAATGTAGGGTATATGAATTAAAAGACATTTTTACGACAATTTCACGACATTGAAGTTAGTAACCGTTTGACCGGTTTGGAAGTAACGAAAACAGGTTCGGCATTCTGTAAGGCGAACCGTTCAAACTTTTTCGTGTACACGACAAAATTTGCTTGTCTAACATAGGGCAAAGCATTCGTGCGCACGAAAACGTTTGAACGTTTCGCCTTACAGAATGCCGACCCAGCTATCCGTTGCAGAGGCAGCACATTGTAATAAGAGAGAGGGCAAGGTGGACTTATACCTCCACTGACTAAAAATATTGCCCT
The DNA here is from genome assembly GCA_951230905.1 of Cheilosia variabilis. NCBI lineage: Eukaryota > Metazoa > Arthropoda > Insecta > Diptera > Syrphidae > Cheilosia > Cheilosia variabilis. Next base: position 40,057,230 of record OX579677.1, on the reverse strand, counting down.
GCTCTATCGCATACTGGAGAAGGGAAAAATTGTGATAACTTCAAAAGTGAGGAGAAAATGACTTAATAGGGCGAAAGTCAACGGAGTAGCCCGATAAATTTGTTTAAAGGACAGTGGAAAATGCTGTAGACAATTGCTTGTGAGGGGCTGTTATTCAATTCCTTTTTACTACGTCCACATGTGGGTAAATTGAATGTGACAGTCCTATATAAGTTAAAAGTGACAAGGACGCAAGAACTGTAATAATGTGAAGAACTGACCATAAGAAGATCCGATTCAGCATCAACATCCATTTCATTGAATGCATGTTTGAATAGCACAGGATCCCCAAGACGAAATGTTTAGTTTTGTTGTGGATGGACATCTGGAGAAAGTCACTACTGGCCTGGCTGCAAAAAGAAAATGTAAAGAAGCCCTAAGTAACATCACACAGATGGAAAATAATGTTTGGACTACGATAATTTTACGGCGACATCGTACGTATTAGAAAATAAGCACTTCTTAGACTAATGGAAAATAGACAGTAAATTTTATGTATAAACCAAGCCAAGTCCAGCCAGTATAATAAGCCGAAGGAATCATAATGGAAGATATTTTTTAATAAAAAGCAACTCATGCGGCGATTATAATCATGAATGAATTAGGAAAGTCAACTGAATGAGATCCAGCATGAACATACCTACAGAACCGAGGTAATAGGGAATTGCGGTACTAATGATCAGATACTGAAGCAAGAGCTTAAGGTAAACAGATAAATCACTTCTTTGCAGTGCAGGGAAAAAATGTCGTGGGCAATAACTCCACATGGGTTATAACTTCACCTTGAGAGGGAAATAATTTCACTTTTTTTATGTGAAGTTATTACCCACTAAAAGTGGGCAATTGCTCCACCACAAATTTCGTGAAATTATTTCCCATACTGTTTATGAATTATTGTGAGCTACATAAATGACGTCGCGTGTTATGAGAAATTATTTTCTTCAAAAAAGTGAAGTTATTGCTCACTCTCAGTAGGAGCAATGAACGATTTCAACCAAAATTGATATTTAAGCTTAAGTGGGTGAAGTTAACATAACTGCATACTCAGTTTTCAGCTAAAAAAAAATCGAATAACGGTACTTTTAAAATTTGGACATATCTCAAAAACGTTCCATACTATTGTAACAAAAAATCATTTCAAAGGTAATATGGTTATTTCTAACTTAATGACAAACTAAGTTTTTCTCTGTATTATCGAAAAATGAATTTTTGAAAAAAGCAATTTTTGAAAATTTTTGTTTCCTTTAGTTTACTAGAAAACGGCAATAACGATTTTGACCAAAATGCAAATTTAAAGTAAAATTGATGTTTCCAAAATTATTGCGTCCTTAATTTTCAATTCGAATCACCGAAAACGCTAATTTTAAAATCTGCTCGTATCTCGAAAAGCCCATTTTCGATTTCGATAAAGCTTTAAAAACCAAGTAATAGTTACATCCCGAACATTAACTTGTACTCGGCTTTAAGCTAAATAGCAATAGTATTTTTCAAACTAGACATTGCAATATTTATTACTGTTTTGTCTGCCAAATTTAAAAAAAAAAACCATGTAACGATTTTGACCAAAATACATATTAAAGATAATATAAGTATTCTAAATAAGATCCCGTACTTCGTTTTTCTCAAAAAAAATCGAACAAATCAATTTCGTAAATATTTCTCAAAAATGACTACCCAAATTCCGATCCGTATTTACATATTTTCGGTATATTTTTGAAATAATAACAATGCCCCAACTTCCAATGAAAATTCAATAACTGCTACGTAAAACTTCTTTTAGCAAATGTTACCAACTTCTATTTTTTTTTCAACCATATTGAATATGCACCCTAAAAATATTTCCAACAACTTGGAGCTTACACAATCAGCAACTCCCACTTCATTTACAAAAAATTTCGATGAACGAGAAAGTTACGTTCGACCCAGTCTTGCACTTTATTTGTTTATAGATACATAGCTTGACTCGACATTTATGAACTTTGAAAAAAGTGCTGGAGACTAAGGCGGGGAGAGTAAACGTAAAGTTGAGCAGCAACATATACGAACCACCGACATTCTTTCCAAACGAAAGAGCGTTAATTATTCGTACTAACTTTTGCAGCCAAACCAAATCTATCAACAACTGGAGGCGATTTACCATTTAGGGTACACTGCAAAGAAGAACCTGAAACAATTTAAGATCTTAATGTCCAAATCAAATATCCTTCGACCCCGACATCAAACTATCACAAAAGTAAACACACTCAATAAATCGTTTCGTTGTAACAATATTTTCTGTTTTACCCAATTTTTTGCCTCCCCATCAGTATAACGTCTCTCCCATTAATATAACCTAACTAACCCCTAAAAAGAACCATCCCAGCTAGGTCAAACTATTTCGCTTTCATAATAATTCATAGTCCATAGTATTGAACTAAATCCTATTTAATCCTTGAACACATTTCTCTTTGCACACACAGAACTGTCGGACACAAAACTCCACGAGATATACCTAGATGGCAGCGAGGAAATAAAACTCAGCTGGATGGTTGACTGGTACAAACAGGAGATTCTATTCCACGTACAAAATGCCTTCAATGTCGAACATCGCTGGTTCTACTTGGGCTTCTCGAAACGGGGCGAATTGGGGGATGCCGATATTTGCTTTTTCGAGAATCAGAATGGTTTCTTCAACGTTGTCACAGACACGTACACGAGCACTGATGGACGTTTTGTCCACAAGGATTACCAGCAAGACTGTGAGCTATTCAAAATGGACGATGCGACACTGGCGTTCAAGAGAAAATTTGACACCTGTGACCCATTGGACTTTCGGATGCATGTAAGTGTGCGCTTGCACTTTCTCTCTCTCTCTCTCTCTCTCTCTTTCTGTCTGTTGTAATTAAACTGTGGAAAATCTCACCATAGGAGGGAACAATGTACATTATGTGGGCCAGAGGAATAATCCCCTTAGCCATGGAAGACCACCAATTTGCGTTTCCGAATGCGTCCAAACACGAGTCGGGCATTAAAATGATGCAACTTCTGAGAGCCGATAAAATAATTATCCCCGAGACGTAAGTAATTTCAATGGCCATCATGTGAGGTGCGGGGGTGAAGTGTAATCTCTTACAGGGACCTAAAACAAGCCGTCATCCGGCTGGATAACGTACGAGTTCCCTCAAAGGACACAACCTACTGGTGCCACATCCAGAAACTGGACGACTTTCTCCAAGTAAAGCATCACATTGTTCAGTTCGAGCCGCTTATCACGTCATCCGATCTGGTACATCACATGGAAGTGTTCCACTGTCAGACAGATGCCTTTGTCGAAATACCCCTTTACAATGGGGATTGTGACATGCTGCCGGTGGAAGCAAAAGTATGCTCTAAGGTAATTGCATTGTGGGCAATGGGGGCAAGCACGTTCACCTATCCACAAGAAACTGGGTTGCCGGTGGGCGGCAGTGACTACAACCCATACATTCGACTAGAAGTACATTTCAATAACCCGGAGCTCATCGAAGGTGTGTGCCTGAGGGATGCTCAGAGGTGCCGAGATTTAACAGAGATTTGCTTGTGTATTGCAGGTCGTATTGACAGCTCGGGTATGAGAATTCAGATGGTGCCCCATTTGAGGCAATTCGATGCCGGTGTCATGGAACTCGGCCTGGAGTACACGGATAAAATGGCCATACCACCGGGCCAGACGGGTTTTCCCCTGAGTGGATATTGTATTGCCGAGTGCACAAGAGTGGTAGGGTGTTTTGAGATTTTCACAATATTGCTGGTGCGGTCTCTTTGAGATTTGCCTAATTATAATTTATTACTTGCAGGCACTACCGAACTCGGGAATTATCATATTCGGGTCACAGTTACATACACATCTGAGAGGAGTTCGCATTTTGACGCGACACTTCCGAAAGGACGAAGAACTGAGGGAAGTCAATCGGGACGATTTCTATTCGCATCATTTTCAAGAGATGCGAAATCTCAGATACAAACCCAGGGTGCTGCCGGTAAGTTGCAAAGCATCTATCAAGCTTTTGAGAGTGGTTGTAGTTTTGTGAGTTTTTTTTTTGTTTCTATTTCGAATGTCTACCTACTGCAAGGAATAGACATCCAGATCCAGATGAGACTTGTAGGGAGAGTGCACAAAATGTGTAAATTTAGTTGTGTTTATTTGAAGTAAATGTGACTTTGACAGTTCGTTGTGAAGTTGGTTGTTGTGGCCATTGACCTATTATAATAATATGGACTGCTAGTGAAATGTCACTTCCATACAAACTCTACCCAGAAAATGACGTCAACATAAGTAGCGCTCGTGGTTCAATGCGAAAAATAAGTGAAACAAAATGACAACCATCTTGGATTTCTCAATAGAATGCTAGAGCCACCTATTGGGGTGGAGTGGAGCGTGAGTGGATTTGCCAAGTGAAACGGTTGAAATTCAAATTGTTGCGGCATTGTTTACAATAGATGTCATCAAGAAATTGTGCTAGTTTAAATAATTAATAATAGATGGAACCAACAAAATTTGAATAAAAAATCGTTTTTCATTAGGCGTGTTTTTTTGAGCTTCGTTATCAGCAAAGCAAAGTAAAGGAGGATTTTCAGCACGCGATTACAACAACTACAACTGAGTCGCGAAGTGTCAAGTAGTGCGTAGTTGTTGTAATTGCATGATGAAAATCCTACTTTACTTTGCTTTGCTGGGATCGAAGCTCATAAAAACACGGCTATTGTCCCATAAATTGCACGATTTTCGTATATTTATGGCGAATTAGTTTTTTATATTGTTTTTCATTATTCATTTTAGAATTATGATGTAATAACACTTTAGCGTATATTTCAATCACATTTCTGATCAATAAATGCTTATGATTGTCAAGAATATCACATTCAAGTACGTGAGAATTTAATTCATCATATAAATTGCTTACATCTATGTTTCTTAAAGTACTTATAACTGCAACGAAATGGAAACGTCAGATGTGAGTTTCCAATTTATTCCGTTCGGAACCACGAGAGCTAGCGCTTTTTTGGAACCAACGCGAAGTTGCCTACTATAACAGTCCATATATAATAAGGCAATGGTGATGGCATTAAAATAGTTCAACAAGTGATTGGCCTTGGCCATCATGCGGCAACTTAAAGAGATTTGGCATAAAATGTACACACTTTAAAAATTGTAGTCTTTTACAATACATTGTATCGTCAACAGTCGTACTTGAAAGCGTGTTTGGTGGACAATTTGTATCAGAAATATATTTTTTTCTTGCTTACAATTATTGTATACGTATCCTATTGGTGCTGCTCTCTAGTTATCAATTGAAGCATCCTCGTTTCTATTGATTGCTTTCTTTTTATCAATTAGCGACTTTCTTGTGGTGTGCTACTTTTTACCTCGAGTGTAACGAAGAGCGATCTGCACCAGTTGGGCGATGCTGGACGCAGCTTCAGGATGTTAATCTTGATAGCAAGGCCTGTACTTTTGGCAGTCGTCTCTCGATGTCTGTGGGTTTTGTACTTGCAACGTTTTCTATTCTAGCTCTGTTCTATGAATGGGCAAGCATTCTGCAAGCTGCCGCAAATCGAAAGATTCGTTCAACTCGTAGACTTTATCCGATACCTAAAATCTGTCAAATTCGTCGGCTTCCTCATTCCCCTTGTTTCCAAGGCCGTGAACCAGCGTTGCCGTTGAGCCAAATGGCCCCTTTTTGAGCCTCACGACCCGTGGCCCCCACTTTTTTTAAAAATTATCAAAATGGCCCCTTTTTCGGTTTAAGTAAAATTTTATTCTTTATTGAACGAAAAAGAATGCAAAAATATGAAAATATTTTATGGGCCCCTTTTTTGCCTCGGCCCCCTTTTCATTTCCCTTTTTCTAATTTTTCAGCGGCAACGCTGCCGAGTACCCTGACAAGAGTGATTATAATCGATGCCTAGCTCAGTTCAGTCTTCAGTTTCTGCCAACAGTCTTTGATGAGATTCGATGATCGATTTTTTCTCAACGTTGTGGAAGACATCCCTGAACCCCGAAGCACCTGTTGCATATTTCCATAATCGAGGTGGATCTTTCGATCTTACATTAGAAACTAGGAAGTCAGATCAACATGGATCTTGACACGGAGATCGACGATCCTCTCAATAGGGGAAATGGATGACAGACAGTTTTTTTTTTTCTTTAACTTAGATAACTTAAGAAACTGTAAACTACTGTAACCACCAGAGTTAGAGTGGTGGCGCTGTCTCAGTTTTAGATAACACTTTAAAATATGTCCTGGTGTGTGGTTCATAGGAAGCTTTGAAGCTACACCGAAAAGCCGTCTTTGGGTCATGGCGAGTTGTAGAGTTCTAAGCTGTTGACGGCGCACATTGAATATGTTCTTCAGGCCAATAAAGACAGGGTCCTTAATACCTCTGCTCACATTGAAAGTGCCCTGGCAGAGACCCGATTTCAGGACCTGCAAAAGTCAGGATCCACAGTATGACAGTCAAGAAAAAATGCATTTCTGGCCGGATTCCCTGATATTACTTTAGACCTGGCAAAGGCTCCTTTTGTGGTTGTGTTCAGTGTGAGTTTTGAAAAAAAAAAAAAACACTAGATGGTATGCCCCGTTACACTCGATAGTGATAGGTATCTCTGTTTTCACAGAAGTTAAGCTGCCTTTTACTCTCCTGGCCTTATTTTTAAAGAGTATCATTCTAACTTTACAGAACGGGTCAGATGAAAAATATCCGACAAGCTCGAAAAGAGTTATTTTGAATTTTTGGAGGAAGTTTCTCCGAGTAGTTACACAATGTATAGGTGGAAGCTCGTTTTCTCCTCCTCTCTTTCCAGCTGCATGTCTTCCCACCAGTTCCATACCCGATACCATACCCTGATAATACCTGAGTAAGAGGGTTGGAAGTATTTTTTTATTCATTCTCGCTGTCAATATTCAAGCATTATCTGCTGAGATTTTCTTCTCACCTTTCACAGCCGAGCACTCCATTTCCGTATCTTGTTTGTCTGCTCTATATATAGCCACCTCTGGCACAAGCTTCAAGGTTTTGCATTGGAATGCACCTCCTGCCAACCATCCGCAAATCCCTGTAGAAATTTCATAATCGCACCGTCCTTATCCACCGAGTTTTCCAATCCTCCTTCTGTCCTCCAATCCTTTGTAATTCGAAGCAGATTACAACTTGCCGACATCACTTTGCTACAGGCTTTGATCTGCTCTAAGTGTATATACAGTTGCTGCACTCATTTTTCATATACGGATAATTGAAAAGCTGTCCAATTTATATAAAAATAACAAATTTCCCCGAAGAAAACTCTCATCATTCATTCCGACGGATCCACCCTGAACCGGAATGCACCTCGTTGTAACAACTATACCCACCAAATGCATCCTAATGCACTGTCCCGATGCAATTCTCCATTCTTTAGGTAGTCGCAATCATTCTTCCCTTTCAACTGAACTCTGTCTGCCTCCGTGAGTGTGTTTTCCTACCGCACAAATTCAATTTTTCTTTGGTTGAAATTCCTCTTCCATATTTTTTTATACTGCTTTTTTTTGCGTGGAAAATCATTTTTCAATTTTCAATTTCCATTTCCTCCATCGATGCTACTGCTATGTCGATATTCGTCGTGTTTTGTACTTCGCTTCGATGTTGGCCCTCAGGGAGATGCACTGGTAACAACCTGCTACTACAACACAATCGGCTACGACAACGCAACACTAGGTGGATTCTCCATTAGCGACGAGATGTGCGTCAACTACATTCACTACTATCCGGCTACAGACCTGGAGGTCTGCAAGAGCTCCGTCTCCGAAGAGACCCTGGAGAACTACTTTATTTACATGAAAAAGTATGTACCACCTGCTTGGCTGTGTGTTGTGTGTGTGTGTGTTTTGCACTTTTTCCCTATTTATCTGTCTGTTTATCTATGCAGGAAGGAGCACCAGAAGAAGGTCAATCTGAGTGGGGCACGTTCGACAAATTATCGAAGCATTAAGTGGACTCAGCCGCGCATCGATCAATTATACACGATGTACATCCAGGAGCCGCTGTCCATGCAGTGCAATAAATCCGATGGCCACCGCTTCGACGGGTGGCAGTGGGAGGGTGCTCCGATAACGCCTGTGGAAATTCAAGTGCCCATCCATCGGAAGTCCTGTCACAATTACAACCCATTTTGGATGAAGCCATTGGACGAGGGGGCGTGCGACTTGTTGGGGGAATGTATCTACTAAAGAGTGGCAACGCGTTGACTGGACCACGGCAATAAAAAAATAAAAAAAAACGTTTTAGGTGTACATAATAATAGTTTTTTTTTGTTTTTATTGGAAATTTTTAGAAGAACATTTATAACAGTATTATGAAGAAGTAATTAAATAAATCGACCATCATACCAGCAGAGAGCGACTTTTATTGGGCAGTTTATTTTCAGTGATGCCATTAAGTGGGCGGCGATGGGTGCGACTGCGACTGACTCTGCGAGTGCGAACGAACTTTTCAACGGAAAGTTTATTTTTTTGTTGTCCCAGATTTTTTAGCACACTCTGTTTTTATTACTTTGAGTGTGTTGCGAAATAAAATCTAATTTAAGGGATATCCGCTCTTAATGGTGAGCCACGTGATTTTGTATATCTGTTCAATTAAAATTAAATCGGCTGAGTGCGCGTCGTATGAACTGACACAAATAATTATTAATGGGAAGCTAAGCCTCCGAAATGGGTTTAGCTATTACAGGAGATTGTGCAGTCTGCATTATGTTGATAGCTTCAAAGTGAGTTGGCTTTTTTTAAATTATACAGAAGCTCACCCTTATTTTTAGCTAAATGGTTTGACGACAGCATGTCGAGGTCAAATGATGTCAATTGTTCGCGGTATGAACTTTGAGTGCCATTAGAGGGGAAGATTCGCTGAGCTCTGCAATGAGGTGTTGTGGCAAAGCTTGCTAGATTAAAGTGCGATGCTGAATGATGTTCGGAAAAAATCCACTGTACAGGGTTGGAAGCATTTGACGGGAATTCTAAAGCCCTTTTAGAAATGACTGTTCTGAAAAGCCCAAAGTACAAAGATGAAATGTATGGTATTCATCTCCTCAGGACGAACTGAGGGATCTCAGGTCAGAACGAAAAAGATTCAATTGAAATTTGTTAATCAACTTGAAGAACACAACAAATCGATTACTGATATATTCCAATTGAATTGGGGTTTGGTTTCTGCCGATAAACAAAAGCAATTAACTCACCTTTTTTTTATCGAAATATTAATAATATCATTCAGAAATTGATAAGATTCTCAATGATATATTTCGTAAATGTAAACTTTCACTAGAAAAATCAATAAAAATATCATCAGAAAAAACAAACAATATGCTGTTGAAAATTTTCCAACTTTTTATTCCTAAGCCTTCGCGAAGCAAATGCAAACAAGCCCGTAGAAGGAAGTATCCTATTTGGTCCAGTCGTTTTTAAGTTTTAAGCATCCGAACACACCACGACCCATTTTTATATACATACTAGCTGTCCCGGCGAACTTCGTACCGCCTAAAATTGATTAAATTATTAACATCCCTTTTGATAGTTGAACCTCTCTATTCAATGAATGAAACTCTATTGGAATTAAATTGAGTTCAGTGCATAGAATCGACGTTTTTTTCCGCGCTAATGATTGAATAGAGTTGGTCCGGTCAGATTTTCTCAATCAACCAAATCAACCAAAGAAGAATGTGGGCAATCGGCAATCCCCGCTTCTGCCATTTGACCGAGTACATCCAGAAACGCGACTGTCCAAAAACATTGTGCTTAACGATGAAGGCCATGATCGCTTTTAGTTTTTCTTTGAAAAATCGTGCGCTGATGTCATGTTGGTCGCTCAAAGAAGCCCGGGAAGTAAGTATCACCGTTCGGATAATTTCTGTTCAGTTCACTTTCAATATAGGTGCTTAAAACAATAAATATCAGTAGTTGCGACTTGTAAACACGGTGTTTCATTGGTTAATATCCTGGACTACTTGAGTGTACGGGCTACGCCCACATATGCCACATGCCACATAAAATATTCTTAAATGCTTGCGATTTGCGCCCACCACCCCAAAGAAAGAAGATCAAGAACGGAACTATCGCGTTAACCATATACATCCACAAAATGTCCTTGAAATCAGTTTAGTGGCTTCGGAGATAGACAACAGCGCCACCTATCGGGTCCAAAACTAACCTATCTTTTAAGGTGCAACCAAACATACATATACAAAAAAAATTTCATTTAAAGTGGTTGAGGGCTTTCTGAGGTCGACAACACATGTATGTTCACTAAAATGCTTTTAACTCGTATAACCAATACACATACAAAGACCGTATGTACATACAAATCTTTGTATTGATGTCACCTTTCATTTGAATTTACCAGAAACAAAATCGGTTCACGCATTAAGAGAACATCAATTCAAACACAATCTGACATATTTTGATATAAAGGGTGATTTTTTAGCTGGTTTGGTTTTGGCAACACTGGTTTTGACAGCTGACGTGTGTTTAGTACCTTGTGTCACTGTCAAACAGCTTCAGTTTGGTTTGCAATTTAACCATGGATCGTCTTACAAATGAACAACGCTTGCAAATTATTGAATTTTACTATCAAAATTCGTGCTCGGTTCGAAATGTTCATCGCGCGCTGCTTCCATTTTATGATCGGCATTCTCGACCTTCTGAGCAGTCTATTACTTTGTTGGACATTAAACCACCAACACGTTTACGTACTGTGCGTAGTGAAGAAAATATTGCGGCCGTATCAGCTAGTGTGACAGAAGACCGCGAAATGTCGATTCGGCGCCGTTCCCAGCAGTTAGGCCCTTGTTACAGCACTACGTGGAAAATTTTGCGGAAGGATTTGGGCGTAAAGCCTTTTAAGATACAGCTGGTGCAAGAACTAAAGCCAGCCGACCTACCACAACGCCGAATTTTTGGTGAATGGGCTCTTGGAAAGCTGGCCGAGGATCCGCTTTTTTATCGAAAAATTGTGTTCAGCGATGAGGCTTATTTTTGGTTGAATGGGTACGTAAATAAGCAAAATTGCCGCATTTGGAGTGAAGATCAGCCAGAAGCATTGCAACAGCTACCAATGCATCCCGAAAAAGCCACTGTTTGGTGCGGTTTATGGGCCGGCGGCATTATTGGGCCATATTTCTTCAAAGATGATGCGAATCGCAGCGTTACTGTCAATGGTGAACGCTACCGAGCGATGATAACAAACTTTTTTTTGCCCGAAATGGAAGTTCTTGACTTGCATGATATGTGGTTTCAACAAGACGGTGCCACATGCCACACAGCACGCGAAACAATGGCGCAATTGCGAGGTGAGTTTGGTGAACAGTTAATTTCACGTTTCGGGCCGGTCAATTGGCCGCCTAGATCGTGCGATTTGACACCATTAGATTATTTTTTGTGGGGGTATGCCAAGGCTAATGTGTATAGGGACAAGCCCGCTTCGATTGACGCACTGGAAGCCAACATCCATGCATTCATTCGTGAGATACCGGCCGATATGTGTGAAAGAGTATGCCAAAATTGGACTCAGCGGATGGGCTACCTGAGACGCAGCCGCGGTCAACATTTGCATGAAATTATCTTTAAACATTAAATTGCAAGGTTCAAACTATCGATTCAAATAAATATTTCATTCATTTTTTCGAATTTTTTGTGTTTTTTTTTTTAAAAAGTTCTAAACCTCTTAAAAAATCACCCTTTATATAGAGGGAGATAGATGTAACACGAAATGTGCCTACAGCGCCACCTGTTGAGAATTTTCCGAATTTTCATTTTCGAAACGTATGTTCGCTGTTTTCGTTTCAATTCAAATCAGCATGAACTATCACGGCCATATATGAAATTCATTGGAATGACAGTGGCGCCATCTGTCGAAAATTGTTCGTACCAACTCAGAAACCTTCGTGGGTTCATGAAAACAACTATGCTAAAGATCATCACATGATCAAATGCATAGTTTATGATTCTGTAAAGGACATACAGACAAACATCCATTTTTATATATATCGATAAATAAGCAAAGTATTCGACTTTATCAGATATTTTCTGCGACACTTATCAACAGCGAACGCACTCTGTGTCAAAACTATGCTAGGATTTAAGCTAATGTTGGGGAACAGCTAAAATTTTGTCAAGCAGTCTAAGCTTTCAAATGTAAATTTACTAAAAATGGAGCGATACACGCTTCAACAACGCATTGAAATTATTAAAATTCATTACAAAAATGGTGAAAATCTTGCAGTCACAGTTCGCAAAACTAAAGCATTTTTTGGTCGTCGATGATTAATGATTTTTTATGGTCGGAGTTGGATGGTATTGATCTGGACAACGTTTACTTTCAACAAGACGGCGCCACGTGCCACAAAAGCAACGAAACCATTGATCTTTTACGGGAAAAGATTCCGGACCGTGTTATCTCTCGAAGAGGTAATCACAATGGGCCACCGAGATCTTGTGATTTAACACCTTGCGACTTCTTCCTTTGGGGCCACGTGAAAGATAAGGTCTACGCCAACAGCCCAGCATCGATTCAAGACCTCAAAGATAAAATTCGTGAGGCTATCGAGGACATAGGGCAGCCACTTTGCGATTTGGTTATGGAAAATTTCATGAAAAGGATATGGTCCTGTATGCGTGCTCGTGGTGGCCATTTGGCTGATGTTGTTTTTCATTATTAACGGCATACCTTCCTCTGATGAAATAAACATCCGATCATTTATCTCAAAAAATTACATTTTTCTTTGAATACCAAAATAACACCTCTTATTGGAAAACCCTTTATAACTCAGAAATCCACTTTATAAAATAAAATGAAAAATAATACAAAGTCTATTTGACACATGGTCCGTTTGCCTTTCTTTATCGTGTAAAGTGGTTTTTACTACATAGGCACTCCTAGCTGCTGGTTAGAACAATGATGACTCAACGTCATTTCCAGAAACCATACAAATGTAAAGAGAATTAAATTTAAAAGAGCAGCTGCTTGGGGCTTTTTGTAGGTTGATTAGTTTAAGTCATCCTCTCAGGCATGACCTACGAAACGAATGTAAACATTTTTACATTTTGTGAGTGAGTTCATTAATCATGAAGTTACAGGTTACACTAGTGCGCAATCAGTTGGAGGTACATGTGGATAAATGGTATACATACATACATGTATCATTTACTGCGATATACTTCGAAATAATCTGTACCACAACGGCTGTGGTCCTTAATTATTCATTTAAGAACCTACTATACGATGGAAACTTCTGTTTGCACGTACATTTACAAGTCATTTTCTATATCAGTTTCAGTTGAAGCAAATGAAATCCAATTACAGAATTTAGCTTAAAGGGTTCTAGGAAATGGTTGCGACAAAATAAGCCAACAAAATATGCGAAATTCTCCATTTGAAATTAAATTTATCTTTTTTTGTTCCATATTTTTCATAAAGGTTCCATATTTTTCATAAACAACGCCGTAATCGGGTCGACAAAAAGAAAGTTTACTCTATTAATATAATGATATTCGGATACTTAGATTATGCAGAACATCATCGGTTTGACTAGTCAACTGTCAACTTGAATTCTATTCTTGCGGTTTATTTTTAATTTTGACACTTGGAAATGTCAATTTAGTATGCAGACGGGTTTTTATCGACTAGATTAACTAGATTTATCTGGACTAGGTATACGAACGGTTTGACTAGTCAACTGTCAACTTGAATTCTATTCTTGCGTATTATTTTTAATCTTGTCACTTGGAAATGTCAACTTAATATGAAGGCGGGATTTTCTTGACTACATTTGTTGCCTAGCCATCCTTCAAAGTCAACTGGAAAAAAAAAATATTAACTTGACCAATCTAGGCCAATAAAAACTGAAATACGTCAAGTCAGTCAGCTGTCAGATTTATTAAACTAGAAATCCGAACGTCTCCATTATTATATGAGTTCCCTCTGTTCTCTAAAATAAATGGTTTTTCAATAAGAGCGCTACAAAAGTTTTTTTTAAATAAAACAAAAACGGTTTTGGATATCAATGAAATTCTTTATTTCTGTGAAAGTACGTTCGATGTATGGAACTCGATTTCTTTTGCATGGCCACCACGGGCACGCTTGCAGAAGTCCAGACGCTGAACCCAATTTTCGACGGTTTTCAAGCATAAATCGGCCGATACTCAATCGTCGCTGGCTTGTTGGCATAGACCATAGACTTGACGTAGCCCCACAGGAAATAGTCTAACGGCGTCAAATCGCACGACAGAGGCGGCCAAGCGACTGGACCATTTCGTGAGATAACACGTTCTCCAAATTTGCTTTCCAATAAATTGATTGTGGTGACATTCGCTGTGTGGCTTGTGGCGCCGTCCTGTTGGAACCACATGTCCTCCAAGTCCATATCATCCAATTGGGGCCAAAAATAATCGGTTATCATTGAACGGTAGCGATTCCTATTCACAGTAACGTGCCGGTCTTGATTATCACGGAAGAAGTACGACCCAATGACGCCGCCGGCCCATAAACCACACCAAACCGTAATTTTTTCGGGATGCAATGATGACTCATGGAGTACGTGTGGATTGCTGCCTGACCAATACCGCATATTTTGTTTATTGACGAAGCCATTCAGCCAGAAATGAGCCTCATCGCTGAAGATGATTTTTCGATGAAAATCCGAATCATTTTCAAGTTGTTGCTCAGCCCAATTCACAACATACGACGCTTCTGGTGGTCAAGCGGCTTCAGTTCTTGCGTCAATTTAATCTTGTAAGGATGTAGGCCAAGATCTTTTCGCAAAATTCGCCACAACGACTTCACAGAAATGCCCAACGCTTGAGAGCGACGTGTGAGAGACACATTTGGGCTTTCTTCAACTGAAGCCTCAGCGGCAGCAATATTCTCGACACTACGGGCACTTCTTTGTCTCACTGGCACGGGAACATTTTATACTGTGTCTGTGGATTCAAATTTTTCCACTAGACGCTCAATTGTTGATCTGCTAGGCCGATTATGACGACCATAAATTGGACGTAGCGCTCTTAACGTTGAGGCCACTGACTCCGAATTTCGGTAGTAAATTTGAATAACTTCGACTCGTTGTTGGCTCGTATATCTTTCCATCATGAAATTGCAAACCTTACTGAAGAGAAATGTGAAAAGAGCGGCAAGAAATTCTGCGTCGTTTGCTGTCCCTGTCGCTCTACTTTTGTAGCGTCCCTGTTGAAAAACCCTTTACATCTGTCTCTGTTATTACCTTTTACGTTTTACATTCTAACAGAACTTCTTCGTGCAAGAAGGTGCAATTCTATTTCTAATTATTTTTCAATAAATCATTTCCATCTCATTGACTTGTTGTCAAAATATATATTTTTCAAGATTCCATTTTATTATTACTGAATAGAATTTTCAACGTAAATACAATTCAAGCGAACAAAAGCAATTCCGCCAAGCCAAATTCAACCCCACTGTCTTGACAAACACATTTCTGATACCAAAATGGAATTGCCTTCATTTTTGGCGAGGAAAAAGGTGCATTTAAAAATTAACATAACTAGGAACAACAACCTGTTAGCCACTTTTATTACATCCGTAAAATTATTAAATTATAAATTCGGCCGACACATTCCAATGAAAAGTAAATTCTAATTACTCTTATAAGCTTTGTCTCAGTCAATTTGTTTACAATATTATGTCTACCTAACCTTATCTATTTGGATAGGTAAACATGTACAGCGGTAAAATAAAAGGACAGTCAGGTTTTTGCCATTCACCACTTTAATTGCTTTCATAGACAATAGCGTGTAAGGACTTTCATTTGCTTCTACTGCTGAAGGTGAAGCCTAAAGATTAATAGTCCGACTATGCAGTGCTACTTTAAGGGTTGCTTAACTTTGACGTTTCAATAAATCACGATAGATAGATCTTTGTTACAGTTGGCTGAAATGGGTACCTATGGGTGAATTCATCACTGAAAGAGACAACATTGGAGATAAATAGGGCAGCAAATGATAAGCCACATGAAGCAAATCATTGCGTTAACAAAATATTGGAAGGTAGGTTGTTGTAGTTACATGCTGGTTGTATGAAATTTGGTTGCGAACACTAAAGGGTGCGGTTGTTGTTGCCAAATGGATTGTCGACCGATTGCTACTGGTTACTAAGTCGAGTTGAAGATATAGTATTTTTAAGAAAAAATCAAGTAGCACCATTTCAATGCACGTCTTTGGTTCGTTGATTTTACATCAGTCGGCATAGCTTGTTGAACATACTCCTATTCTGACTTATAGATTCATAAATCAATGTCATGGTTGAGAATTGTATGAACGTAGGTAAAGGTCTGATAATTTATTGGTACAAAGGATTATTAAAATTATTTCGCACAGAAACAGCGTCTCAGTAACTGCAGACAGAGAGTATTTTTGATTGTCACGTTCAAAATTCTCTTAGATCCACTATAGATTGGTTTGGAGTAGATGTACCTTGAACGCGAAAACTAGATTGGTTTGTAACAACGCTTTTCCTACGTCAGCCACATACCTATACACAAACTGTCAACTTAATAGGTACTCTGTAATGCTACCTATAGATGTCAGCATAACTTGAAGTTCGCATATTTATATGAGGTTAAAATGAACGCGCACTCTGTCTAATATCAGAAATAATTTAACATTTTTAATTAGCGAGCATTCTATGTCATCAAATGTGGATAGGTAGGTACCTAATAACTGGCATTTGGTACCTATCCACGAAGCGGGTTGGAAATATTCGCGACCAAAATTATTTTATTACAATATTGCAGTCGCCCAAATCGAATTAATTCAACCATTTGCATGCCAGTCATATGGGTAGGTACGTATCTATGGGTTGTTGTCGTCGGTCGACAAATATCGCTTTGTGCGGACTTCGTGGTAGCCCGCGGGTGAATCAACCATTCAGTGAATCAACAACAACGACAATGGCTATGCAAACGTTTTCGGTAACACTCTGGTTAAGTGTAATTTGAGAATGTGTTCCGTTACTACGTGAGTTACTTTGTATGGGCATGGAACACAGAGGGTTACCGCAATTTCTGTTCTTTAACTAACCAGAAATTATAACTGGTTACCTACCTATGTATTCCTATCGAAGGTGCTTATGCAATCATTCCAGATGTCAAAAGTGCATTTTTGGGAAATATCTGATTTTTATTTTTTTAAATGCAAAATTGGAGTGGTAAACCAAAATGAAAACGTTTTTATGGCAATAAATAAATATTTTTTGACTGTGATACCTACTTACACCTGTTAAGTGCTACACCTTTGGCTATGAGGTGATGGGCACCTTCATTGATCGGTATTCGATTACTCAGCCTCTTCTACTAGGTACCGTTCAAATAATATCCACTCAATAATCGTAAGAAAAGTAAAAGCGAAAATATAATTAAACAGACAAGAAATGTTAAAGTGGGAAAGAAATATATATATGTATAACGTTTAATAGTACTTCAAGTAGCGCTTTCAGAAACCATGACATCTGCCAAAATAATACACTAGGGTATTCATTTAACCTGATAAATGGGGGACGTTCAAGTATCTAGTTTAGTAAGTCTGACAGCTCTTTCACTAGATGAAACTCGGCTCTGATTGGGGAAAATCGGTCGTGAGAGCAGACGTTTCAGTTGACGTTTATGGGCGGGTAGCCGACGAATGTAGTCAAGAAATTCGTGACTGAGTACTAAGTTGACAGTTCTCATATGTAGCTGACGTAGAAAAAGTGACGTTCCCGACCAATATAGTTTTTGCGTTCAGGTTACATCTCATCCAGACCAATCTAGTCGACTTAAGATAACTAGATTCTTGAATGTGGCCATTTATGCAGCTCGTAAATGTATAAATTTCTGCGGTGCTTTATGTGAACACCCCTCGGAAATGTCATTGTGTAAATCGCGTAAATCGACTGTCAAGTCTGTTGTCAAACTCAACTGTTCAAATTATTTCCAAATTATCAAAATGCCGAAAGTACCTAAGCGAAAAGAAAAAACTTATTAAATTCTTGGAGAAATCGGCAGTAAATGAGCTATTGATATTGGAAGTATTTGACGGAAATGAAGGCAGAATTTCAATTAAATGTTCTTATTAAAATAATCGATCAACACAATTTCCAATTTCTAAAAAAACCTCTTGAAACAAACAAACAATATACGACTGTGACTGTCGACTGTGTCAAAGTTTGACATTTGTGATTTGCGCAACTTTCCGCGGTTGATTTCCGAGCCTAAATCGTCGCGGAAAATTATGAGGTCTGCGTAAAAATAAATCCGTCTCTAAGCTTCCTTGGTTTAATGCTCGACTTGGCCATTTAAAGAACTTAAAAACTAAATCTTTTAAGAAAATGAGAATTTCTGGTTCTTCTGCTGATAGGAAAAACTTTCTTCGCCTTAGAAAGGAATACGGGTTCTTGAATAGATTTCTCTATCGAAGCTATATTTCATCTATTGAATCTCGTATTAGAGCCAATAGTAGGTGTTTTTGGATTCATTATAACTCGAAACGAAAATCGTCTGGTTTTCCAAAAGAATTGTTGTTTCAGAACGAGATATCGAACGGCTTCGAATCTACCAGCGAACTGTTTGCTAAATTCTTCGCCTCTAACTTTAAACCTGCTAGTAATGCGAACAACTTCAGCTCTAGCCATATCACTACCATTGATGAGGATCTTCTTCTTGCTCTAAATAATTTAGATATTAACAAAGGTGCTGGTCCTGATCTACTTCATCCCACTCTCTTAAAGAACTGCTCGTCTACTCTTTTTCTCCCACTAAAATTGATTTTTAATCTTTCACTTTCTTCAGGGGTCTTTCTGGAGGATTGGAAGATTGCTTATATAACGCCCATTCATAAGAGCGGCCATAAACACCTAGTAGAAAACTACAGGCCTATTAGCAAACTATCAGTTATCCCAAAACTCTTTGAAAAAATCGTCAAAGACAAATTATACTTTATTGTGAAGGAGCATATATCGCCTATGCAGCATGGCTTCGTGACCGGTCGCTCTACAGTGACTAACTTAGCCCTTTTTTCCAAATTTTGTTTGAATTCTATGGAAAGTGGTGTGCAGGTCGATGTGTTATTTACAGACTTTGTAAAAGCGTTCGACAGAATCAATCACTTTTTATTGATACGAAAGTTGGCGAAACTTGGGTTTCATTCAAATATCTTAAATTGGCTTTCTTCTTACCTTCTCAATAGGAAACTCATCGTTGAAGTAGATGGTTTTCTTTCGAATGTGGTAACCGCAACTTCTGGTGTTCCTCAGGGAAGCCATTTAGGTCCATTGCTATTTTTACTATATGTGAATGAAATCCCCAAGTTTTTCAAAAAGTGTGAATGTCTTTTATTTGCAGATGATTTTAAAATGTTTTTTAAAGTCTCCAACCTCTCGGATTGCTTATTGTTTCAACACGAGATTGACCTATTTTTGCGATGGTGTTCTGAAAACGACTTGGAGCTCAGTCTGTCTAAATGTAAAGTTTGCTCGATTTCTCGTTCACTCAGTCCTTTGATTCATTCGTATGTGGCTGGGAATGTTCCTTTTACTAGAGCATATGAGATTAAGGATCTTGGAGTTATTTTTGATAGCAAGTTAAGCTTCAATTTACACATTGACTACATCGTCTCTAAGTCCTTTTCACTACTTGCTTTTATTAAAAGGAACTCAGAAGATTTCCGTGATCCATTTGTTCTTAAAACTCTCTATTAGATCCAGATTAGAACACTGTTGTGTTATTTGGGATCCTTTTTATGGTGTTCACTCTTCCCGAGTTGAACGGGTTCAAAAACGCTTCACTCGCCTTGCTCTGAGGAGATTCAATAGAGATTCTGAACTGCCCTCGTATAAAGCTCGCTGTTTATTGCTAGGCCTAAATTCTCTCGTTGTAAGGAGAAAGATGCAGTCCTTAGTGTTTTTAAAGGATATTGTCTCTTATAGAATTCATTGTAGTGAACTACTTTTTAGTTTACCATTCTATGCGCCAAGCAGAACGCTTAGAGAAAGAAATTTATTTTTACCTCCTGCTCATAGAACTAATTATGGATTGTCTGAACCGATTACTCGGTGCATATATTTGTTCAACTCGGTCGATAATATCTTGGATTTAACCTCAAATCGCGATTGCTTTAAACGCAATGCTCTTGATGTATTAACTTCTAATTTCATGTAATTATGCCAACTTATTGATTTTTTTGTTCTTTTCTTCTTTTTTAATAAAAAAGAAAAAATATTTTTGGATTACTATACTTATCTACAATATGTATATTATTATTATTGCGAAATCTGTGAAGGTTATTTGCCTTGTAGATGAAAATAAATAAATAAACTATTATCCATACAAAATCTGACAGTTCATTTACGAGGTGGTAATTTCTGCAGTTTACGCAGTTTATGAGGCTGTTACGCATTTAATTGAATACCCTTAGGTACTGTAAGAAAAAAAAATATTGGGAATGTCTTTCCGATTAGAGATATTTTGAAATAGAAATAACGTTTTCGTTGGAGGAATAAAGATGAGTACACGGTACACCAATACTTACGTACAGATTATGTCTTTAAAAAAAAAATAAAAAACGAGTAGTCCAAAATCAAAAAATGTAAACACAACAAAAGGAAACTCCGCCGGCAGAATGATTTGATCAGCAGAAATACCAAGTACTAAAGATCTTTTCCAATTCTAAAAAAATGTAAGTTTACATCCGGTAACAGACACTGAGGGAAAACTTGATGAAATCCGCCAATCATGACGTATTCGACAGAACGAGCAGTCGATAGCATAAACCAGAGGTTCCGATTTTTTTTCGACCACGCAACCCTAAAAGATCAAACATTTTTTTGGCGGACCCATCGTTCCTTGAAGTGCGGTTTGGATATTTTTGTGTTGGACAAGAAAAGAAAGAATAAAAATGAAATAAAAATAATAATTTTAAGTTTTATAAAACATTTATTATACAACAAGAAATACGTTGTAACTTTTTTAAGTGAGGAATTTTCAATTTCCGACAACTGAATGCGGAGGTCTGGAGCTGCGTCCAGCCTGTTGTTGTTTTTTGTGTAAGTGTATGCCGAAAACCCAGCCTCGCATCTGTAACTTGTTACAAAATACAAATGGAAGGAGAATCATAAGAGCTTTTTCTGCGACTGCAGGGTATTCATCTTGCAGTCCATGATAAAATGTATTCAAGTTAGAATCTTCTGATTCAAAATTTTGTTTAAGAAAGGATATGAAAATTTGATGTCGATCGTTTACTCTAATTTGGAAATGGATTCTGTACCCAGTCGATGTCGTCCTTTTCCTCGGGGAAATACTCTTCCAAAGATTTTTTTAAGGGTAACCGAATTTTGTTGTATGCTTCTTTCATCATCTGAAGTAACCTGCAACATATCTATGTATTTTCTTCCAAAAATTATGTTTTTTCTACGGAACCCCTTTGACCCTTCCACGGAACCCCAGGGCTCCGCGGAACACCATTTGGAAAACGCTGGCATAGACCATAGACAAAACATACTGAGACCAGCAACTGAGATGGATATCTTTCGTACGTATACCCCCCCAAAACCCATTTGTTTACATTGTTGTTTATATAATTTCAATCCCTGTCTGTGAATGCATGTGAGCTACGAAAATAAACCTATTCATAACAGACCCCCAATCAAAATCCTCAACGGCCGGAAGAATGTTATAATAAAAGTATTAATGTTTTGAAATAATATATTATTAACAATGAAAACTTTTAATGCTGAATTATAGTAGATAGCCTTGATAGATTAGTACGTGACTAAAATGTTGGATTTTGCAATTTATATGCAAATTGATTGGTAAATTGTAAATAATTTTAATTTATACAGTGTTCAATTAAAAAAGAAAACTTTTTTCATTACTCTGTTAATAAAAATGGACTTTGAATTGTTATTCGAAGGTAACATATTAACCATGCTTGATAAAAGGCAGTGTCAAAGTGTTAGAAACATTTATTAATTATAATATTCACTGTAAGCAAATTAACTGTCAACCGTCAAAATTCAAATTTTCCTAGTGAACATGCTCGAACCAGTTTTCCAGGATATTTGAAGATTTTATGAATTTCGGTTGTGAATTCACCAATTTTCGGCCAATTTTCCGGGTGAATTCACGAACTCACTTAAAGTAGTACCTATAGAAAAGAGAATGTATGCGTGAAACAACCGGGGGCGTCCAATAAAAAAAAATAATGATAAAAAAAATAGAACTTGGGCGGGCAACATAAGCTTTAAGGAACGTGGTGGCTTTCGGTCCCGAACCCGAAACAGTCCTATTGCACATCGACCCTTTAGTCTTCCTAATTGAAGTGCTGCCATCTTTCGCTGAAAATGTATGTACAGCATTTTCTAAGCCGCTGTACAACTATTGCTACTGACACTCCGGTATAAAAAAAGTAGCTGTCAGCGCTGTCACTCGTTTGTTGTTTTCCAATTTAATAGCAACAAATTTCCGATAATTTGTACATTTCTAGTTATATTTTTTTATTAATTTTATACAATGCAGCGTGAAGAAAAACAGCTCGAAGTAACACTGGACGCAGTGTTGAATCGTTTAAATGATCTAAAGAGCTCAATCGGTGCAATGATACACAAACTAGAAACCGAATATGAAATCATCAACTGGCCAACCTTTCTCGATAACTTTGCCCTCATATCAAGCCATGTAAGTATGCAGTCTATTTCTATTTTAGAATAATTACAATCCAATGTGGAATTTTTCCAGTTGACTGGCCTTTCGAAAATCTTGGCCAAAGAACTAGGACCTCCACTTCGCAATCGAACAGTTTTGCCGTTGATGCTATCGCCCGAACGCGATGAGGCACTTTGGAATCTAACTGAGGGACGTGTTCCTGTATTCTCCCATGATATCGTGCCAAACTATTTGCGAACAAAGCCAGACCCGGTTGCTGAGCAGAAAATGATTCAAAATGAACAGAAGGTACGACTTTTTCTCCCAGCTGTAGTTATCCTTCGATTTTAATCTCATTCTAGGCGGCCAATTTGTCTGTAGAAACAGCAATGAAACAGGTTGCTCAATATAACAAAGTTGTGTCTCACGTCCTGGAAATGGTTAGTAAGGCTCGCGAGGAATGGGAAATTGAATCATCATCACGTGCAGGTATGCTTCTGCTTCTCCTTGTGTTGTATCGAAAACTACCATCTAAGCTGGTTCACTTTTAGGAATTCAACAAACCAGTAGTATGGCCGATACCCATGCTCTAGTCGCTGCAGTCGGAATGGGAAAAGGCTTAAAGACAGCAATGCAGCTGTCTGGACCTGGCTCTGTGGCAGGTGGCATGATGGTACCACCTGCTATTCGCCCTCCAACTCCAATGAGCTCTGTCAGTCCATCGGGCGTCAACCAATTGGGCAAAGCACCCTCGGCCATTAAGACGAATATCAAATCGGCAAACCAAATTCATCCCTTTGGACGATAGCATAAACGTAGTAGTGTGTAATCCAGCGTAACGAAGTTAATACTAAATTTTTCCTGAGCAAAATTTGTCTTAAAATGAAGGTTAGGGCGAACAAAGACTTCAACATCGACCCGAGATGGTTGTAGGTAGATGATGCTTCTGCATTTAATTTATTGTAAGTTGCAATTAAGGTGTATTGTCAGTCATGTCCATCAACCCCTAATGCAAAAAGCCAACCGAACCCAAAAATAAAATTAAGAGATCCAATTTTATTGAAATCAACGAACAAGAACAAATAAAAACTTTAATAGGCCGTGATCTTGAAGCTCTACTGACCTCCTTTAAACAGCCATTTCCATACTGATCTTTGGATATGGCTTGTAGTCGACCACCTCAAAATCATCGAATGCAAAGTCCTCGATATTCTCAATTTTGCGCTTGATGCGCAGTTTGGGAAAGGGCCGTGGGACACGTTGCAACTGTTCCTTGAGGGGCTCAACATGATTATTGTAGACATGGGCATCGCCCAGAGTGTGAACGAAATCGCCAGGCTTCAAGCCAGTGATATGAGCAATCATATACGTAAGCAGAGCATAGCTGGCAATGTTGAATGGCACACCCAATCCCATATCGGCCGAACGCTGGTACAACTGACACGAGAGCTCGTCATTAGCAACATAAAACTGTGCCAGACAATGGCACGGTGGCAGTGCCATCTTTGGCAAATCAGTTGGATTCCATGCGCTCATGATAATCCGACGATCATTGGGATTTGTGCGAATGCGATTGATCACTTCGTTCAGTTGATCGATACCCTCGCCTGTGTAGTCGTCGTCACACTTGCGATAAGTTGCTCCGAAGTGGCGCCACTGAAAGCCATAGACTGGGCCAAGGTCACCCTCTTCGCGGTCAGTGAAACCAGACTTGTCAAGGAATTCGCGAGTGCTGTTGCCGTCCCATATGTGAATGTTCTTCTCCTGCAGTAGTTTTGCATTGGTTTTGCCGTGTACAAACCAGAGAAGCTCTTCAGCGACTGCTCGCCAGAAGACTCGTTTTGTTGTGAGTAAAGGAAAGGAGTCTCTCATATCGAAACGCATTTGCGCTCCAAAGATGGAAATGGTGCCCACACCAGTGCGGTCGGATCGGGACACGCCTGCAATTTGTAATTGTTTTCAGATAAACGACGAGAAGTTTGGTTGCTTTTGTACCTTTATCGATGATTTTCTGGATTAGGTCCAAATACTGTTGTTCGTCTGAGTTTATTGGGGGTGTTCCATTTTTAACAGGTTCATTTATTTCCATGTTTATGCGATTTAAGAATGTCGCACCAAAACGCTTGGTGAATCAAAATCACTCAGCAAAATAACTATTAAAATTGCATTTAAACAAATATATATTTGCGCGCGAACTTTGAAGGTTTATAGAAACATATTTTCAGGTAAAGAGGGCGGCAGTCGTATTGGACTCGTTCAGCGCGATACCACTAATTACCGATTTGCCCGATTCACCAGTAAATCCAACAGGAGCGTTTGATTAATTGATTAGTTAGTGCTCGGTTTTTTTTCTTTTTCTTAATTTTGGTTGATATCTTCCTGAATCGTGTTCTTAGGGCCCGATTCTGCGACCAATATCCTGGTTTCCTGGCTGGGTTTTTTAGGCTGTCGAGCTTTGGATGATGTCTGGACTGAAAGCGTCGAAAGCACCATCACGATAAAACTTTCTTGAGTTGGCGGGCGTCAAATTTTAAAGAGTTTCGTGACGCCCGCCACCCCAAGAAAGTTTTATCGTGATGGTGCTTTTGACGCTAGTTTAAATAATTTGCAGAGCTGCCATACTCCTTAACATGCAACCCCCTGTTATATGGTTTAGAAAAGCCAAATGTTAGTAAAACAAAATCTTATTTTACTTATCTCTTCTTTTTCTCTAATTTTACTTAATGTTTCTTTTCAAATTTAAATAGAAACGTTAAGTAAAATAATATTCGCGCGAATTTTTTCTTTTATTTTCTGTAATTCTCATAAACAAAATCTTATTTTACTTAACTATTCTTTTTCTCAAATTTAAATAGAAACAAAATAAGATTTTGTTTATGAGAATTAAAAAAATGTTGTTTTTTGTTTTCGTTGAAATAAAAGTTTAATTGTTATAGAGACGCTAATGTGTTAAAAATTTGTGTTTTATTTCATAGATACTTTATAAAAACAATTGTGCGTTTTGGACTTTTTTTTCTGATATCTTCTTCAGGTTGGAATTATGTCCCATCTTCGAAAAATAAATTATGGACTTATATCCCACTTCAGTGGGACAAAATTGTATTATGGACTTATGTCCCACTGAAGTGGAGATACCTATAAGACATAATGGATTTATGTCCCCTGGACTTATGTCCCTGCGCCCTTTTATTATTGTATGGCTTTTCTTTCATAAAATATTAGAAAAAAGTGCTGCAACGTTTTATGTTCGATTTATCTGAGATGTTTCGACCCAAGAGAAGAATTGCTTGGTTGGCGGTAGGTACTCGTTATTTTTCTAATATTTTATCTTTCTGTCATTTTTGATGAGAACTTGCGTAAATTTTGTGCTATTGCGATCAATTTATTTCGATTGCTTTCGATTGTTTTATTATTTACAGACAGCAGACACCTTCTTTCGTGCTTTCTCATGCTTCTACTCTTGGGTTTTATATTTCGTGTTTAGACCCGTTTTAATACCATTTTTTGACACATTATCTCACTCGTTATTTCAACGTATTTTTCATCGACTTTTTAGATGCTTTTGATACGTCTACGATGATTTTCAGCAACGCAATTACAATAACTGTTCTCTTCTTGACACTTCAACGACTCACAGTAGTTGTTGTAATTGAGTGCTGAAAATCTTACTTATTACTTTAGTTTGCTTTGCTGAGATTGAAGCTAAAAATACACGCCTATAGACGCGCATTCTTATTATTGTTTCTATAATTAATTGTTGCTTTTGTTGGCCCGACTTTCGCGCATATTTTGACGCTGCTTTCATTGAGTTCATTGTTTCTCTTTTTTAACGATTTTTTTTTTCTCCGATATTATTGTTAGTGTTTCTCTTTTAGTTTAAGTCTGATAGCTAACTTAAAGTGTCTCAGTTTCTCATTTTTGATGGGCCCAGTTTTATTGTTGACGTATTTAGGGTTATCCGACAATTCTAGTCAAGAGTTTCAAAACTGAGTACTAAGTTGACAGTTCGTATAATATGGCTACCGTACGAAAAGTACCAAATTTATTTATTTAATGAAGGTATATCTAGTCCAGTTCAGACTCCAGACCTCTCCAGGCTTCTAATCGGGGGCACAACACAATAGGCAGTGCCTTTTATACGGGCGCGGTTGTGTTTTGCCGCAAAAATTCCATGATTGTGGATTGTTTACAACGTAAATGTTACGTAGCTCGTACAATGAGTTCGTTACTTACCTATCACCTTCTTGTTGCTACAGCTCGAAGAGTTTCATGATTCTCGTTTGTTGTTGCTACATCAATTTATCAGTTGTTTTTTTTTAAAACTCTATCTATGGTATCTACCTGGCAAAACGCAATGAATGCCTTCCAGCATCAGAAATTGCTCAAACAATTTTTTTGTATATGTTTTTGTTTGCTTGGATTCTTCAAAACAAACATTCAAATGCCTGGCCTACGTGATTTCCATTCCATTGTTCTGCTTCCATAGCAGGACGATGGGTAGATAAAAATTAATGGAAATCGAACGGGAACAAAATACGAGCGAAATTCGTGTGTCAATCGATGTTGTGCACTAGATACCACTATACGAGTACATTGTGCTGGTATCATGTTCACTGATATATTTGAATTTATTTTTACTATTTTCTATTTGTTCAGCGCGATTCTTTTTTTTTTTTTTTTACCCCGCATTTGCTCTTTGGCATATTGTCCTGGTAGAACCAATTGAATAAACATTACACGAATTATTTATTGTTTACTTTTAATTAAAA
The DNA here is from genome assembly GCA_951230905.1 of Cheilosia variabilis. Taxonomy (NCBI): domain Eukaryota; kingdom Metazoa; phylum Arthropoda; class Insecta; order Diptera; family Syrphidae; genus Cheilosia; species Cheilosia variabilis. The sequence continues at coordinate 40,029,735 of OX579677.1, read as the reverse complement.
ATTAAATTGATTTTTACGCTCACAGGTGCGAGGTGACAGGGGACATCCTCTCCTGATACTGGTACTGGGTATCAATGACAGTCTGTTTGTTTGTCCACTCGAAGGTAGGCGTAGGTTGGTTTTTGGTGGTGCACTGGTAGGTGATCTATGATCCCCGGTAGCACTGTTTTATTTACTTTTTAAATTATACGCAGTTGGGTTTCAGTTCTTTTTTAATCCGGATTTTAAAACATATTCAAATTATTTCGCAGTGACAAATCACTGCGATTTATATTGTGCAGATACGTTTGCCATCTAAAGTTTCCAAAGTACACTTACTTTATGGGAAACGTCCCATCTAAATGTCCATCTCATTTTGCATAACGGCCATAATGAGGGAAAACAAATTTCCACATGCATATTACATAGTACACAGCCACTATATAGTGTACGAGTGTATCTTCCACTAATTCGCAAAACGATGCCAAGCAGCACACAAATTGGACCAAAAGAGAAGAACTCCATTTTACATTATGTCAAAATGATGGATTAGATGAACTCAACCTCATTTCGAGGACATAGCGAAAAATTATGGAAAAATTACAAGTGGCAGATGATGTTGGGGTTTTGTTTCGAGATGCTTCATGCCCCCCACCTACTCAGGGAGGGTTGGCTGGTGGGGGTTTGTGTTGTCATTCTCCATAAATAAATGTATTGTTGTAATATTCATTCATCTGTCCATCCATCTAAAAAGAAAATGCTCTTAATGTTGGTTAGTGGGACAGTGCGGAAGTTATCGTTTGATAGATCAGGAATGGGAGTTGAAGAAGAAGATTTTGTAGGGAATAGACAGACTTCTACGAGTGTGTTATGGATGGGTGCTGATATTATTCGTGTCACTTCTTTTTGGTCAAATGCGGGTAATGGGATAAGCGACTAACACTTATAGCGTTAAAAATGCCAATGTACTTCACCAAGCCAGAATATCCAGGCATCGAACTCTAAAATGGGCATACGGGAGATACCGAGGAACTCACAAGACTTGGTAACTTCTTCCTTCAGATATCACTTCACCTCTTAATATGCGACTTTCAGAGTATTATGGCTGCGGATTGCGGAAAATGATTGTTGGGACACATCATACGCTGGCGCACCGCAAAGTAGAAAAGTAAAATTATTGAGCTAAGATTGGTTGGATTATCATAGAATTAACCAGATAACACTGAAGCGGTTTATGAAGCTAACGTGGTGAATCAATGCACGGGAGTAGCTATACAGGGGCTTATAAAGTAGGTATACCTAAGTATAACTAAGTGCTGGAGCAGTGATGCCAGACTTTTCGGACTAATGATTTGGTGGTTAATATAAAGTGATGGCGTTAAGTAAGCTAAGGCCCCGCCTGTAGTCAGTCACTGGAATACGAAGTACAGCGCAATAGTAAATCGTGTTTACTTTCTTCCAAGCGAAAAATAATACTCCCTTGGCTAATATTTCTTCCATCTGTGTCCAAAAACTTGCAACAAACCTGGTACCCACGGTTGCCACTTTGGTAATTTTTTACCAATTTTTTGCAATTTTTTTTTGCTTTTTGAGTTTTGGTAAGCCTATTTTGTTAACAAAATTACTGAATGCACTCATTTACTTCTTTTGACAGATGATGGTGAACTTCGAAAAATTGTCTGTTTATAACTACATTTGGATATGGATAGGTTAGTTAATCATATTATTTATTTGCAGACATAAAACTCTAATTTGCTAAAGTTATAAGAAAAAAGGCTCGGAAATGGTAGATGATCCCATGCCTTCTAGCAGCTGGTAATTTTGTGCACAACGTTGTTGACGTTGTTTAATTGGTAGACTGACAAAGTTCATATTACGTTCCTTACTGAGTCTTATGTTTTAAAAACGTTTGTTTTTAAACAAGCAATTTTAAAGATCAAATAAAATAATTTGAGTTTAGAAAATCACGCTTTTGGTCAGCAAAAGTATTTAAAGCAGATATTACTAAAGGGTGATTTTTTAAGAGGTTTAGAACTTTTTTTAAAAAAAAAACACAAAAAATTCGAAAAAATGAATGAAATATTTATTTGAATCGATAGTTTGAACCTTGCAATTTAATGTTTAAAGATAATTTCATGCAAATGTTGACCGCGGCTGCGTCTCAGGTAGCCCATCCGCTGAGTCCAATTTTGGCATACTCTTTCACACATATCGGCCGGTATCTCACGAATGAATGCATGGATGTTGGCTTCCAGTGCGTCAATCGAAGCGGGCTTGTCCCTATACACATTAGCCTTGGCATACCCCCACAAAAAATAATCTAATGGTGTCAAATCGCACGATCTAGGCGGCCAATTGACCGGCCCGAAACGTGAAATTAACTGTTCACCAAACTCGCCTCGCAATTGCGCCATTGTTTCGCGTGCTGTGTGGCATGTGGCACCGTCTTGTTGAAACCACATATCATGCAAGTCAAGAACTTCCATTTCGGGCAAGAAAAAGTTTGTTATCATCGCTCGGTAGCGTTCACCATTGACAGTAACGCTGCGATTCGCATCATCTTTGAAGAAATATGGCCCAATAATGCCGCCGGCCCATAAACCGCACCAAACAGTGGCTTTTTCGGGATGCATTGGTAGCTGTTACAATGCTTCTGGCTGATCTTCACTCCAAATGCGGCAATTTTGCTTATTTACGTACCCATTCAACCAAAAATGAGCCTCATCGCTGAACACAATTTTTCGATAAAAAAGCGGATCCTCGGCCAGCTTTCCAAGAGCCCATTCACCAAAAATTCGGCGTTGTGGTAGGTCGGCTGGCTTTAGTTCTTGCACCAGCTGTATCTTAAAAGGCTTTACGCCCAAATCCTTCCGCAAAATTTTCCACGTAGTGCTGTAACAAAGGCCTAACTGCTGGGAACGGCGCCGAATCGACATTTCGCGGTCTTCTGTCACACTAGCTGATACGGCCGCAATATTTTCTTCACTACGCACAGTACGTAAACGTGTTGGTGGTTTAATGTCCAACAAAGTAAATTTGGTGCGAAATTTGGTCACAATCTTCCGAATAGACTGCTCAGAAGGTCGAGAATGCCGATCATAAAATGGAAGCAGCGCGCGATGAACATTTCGAACCGAGCACGAATTTTGATAGTAAAATTCAATAATTTGCAAGCGTTATTCATTTGTAAGACGATCCATGGTTAAATTGCAAACCAAACTGAAGCTGTTTGACAGTGACACAAGGTACTAAACACACGTCAGCTGTCAAAACCAGTGTTGCCAAAACCAAACCAGCTAAAAAATCACCCTTTATTACTATTTTATTTTATAAAGTAGTCGTTGTGTAACTACTTGAAGACCAAATTGAATATTTTAAAAGACATATGTTTTTTTTATGTGCTGGTACCTACCTATTGCTTTGCGCGTAAAAAATATATTTTTGTAATAGGTGCAGAACAAGAGTCGTAGGTATTCCTAAAAAAAAAAATAGTGGAAGTGACCTGCATTTTGTTATTTATTTTCTGTGTTATTGACAGTATATTTTTTCTGTTTCTTAACTTAAAATTTTAAAAATAGGTTTTTTTAATAATTAAGGCGAGGACTGACCTTATGAGTCATTATTTTTATGATTATCCTAGGCTCAGCCCCATCCGGCTGACTACTGAAGACTCCATTTTTTTTTCCTTAACTAAGTAGTGAGTATGTAAAATGGATCGAAACTTAAAAAAAAAATTCTCCATTCTCTTTGTTTTTTATGTACACACTTGGTCAGCCCTTCCCCGTCCCCTGTACATTAGCAGAAAAATGTGGCTAACTATGAAAGACACCAGTGTTGATGTTGTTATATCGTAGGATTTATCGCCTTTTGTGGGAATTTCGACGTCCGCAAAGTTTTCCGTGGATAAGGGAAAAAGCTGCAAAATCGCGCAAGTTTCAGGAATTTGAGAAAATAAAATATAATAAATTTTGCTTCAATTTCACAAAAAGATGATTAGCCTTTATTCAAAATTTTCTGGAACCAAAAAAAAAATCACAGAGTTAAGTTAACATACAAATTTTACTTTTAAAAATTTGATTTTCACTCAAAAAGTGCAAAATTAAGGGAGAGTGCTACCAACGGTTGATTTAAACGTTCTCTAGATGTCAGCCGCCCTGTTCTTTTGAAAATTTGTAAATTAAATTGGGGCTGACTACTGAATACTTGCATGAAGGACTACTGGAACTAACTGGGTCAACTACTTATTTTATTTTAAATAGTTTGCATTGGGTAGCTAATATACTTAATAAGCTTAGTATTTTAAAATCTATTCACTTCAAACAATTGGAAAACCCAAATACTTGTGCCATCACCTTATAAGTAAACATGATACCTATTAGTCAAATAAAAACACCTATCGTGGAAAAACTCTACATTTTCCACTATATAGGTCAATAAATACTCTTTAGTTCATCACTGGCTTTTTTCATTTGCTTCGGTTGCCCACTTGCGATTATCAAAGATACCCTTTTCGCCCAAGTAGTTGTTAGAAGAGCGACATTCTCCACGAAAACTGCCAATAGTTAGTTAGTTAGTTATAGGTACTTAAATGCGTCTTGTTCAATATAATTATCACTCCGGCGAAGAATACGAATATTATGACGCCTCACTCTTCTAATTTAGGCTACAGAGCGTTAAGTAGGAACGTACATAGGATACGCGCGAAACACATAACCCTCCCTCTGTCCAGTCGGGTAAAAAGCACAAAATTAACAAAAAAAAAGCTCGGAACTCGGATGGTAGTTCCTCAAAATCAGTATTTAAAATGCCTTTTTTTTTGTTCTGAGAGATATAAAAATGCCTTTTTTTAGCCCTTTTATCCTTTATATATCCCTTTATCCACGAAATGGGTAATTACCCACGATCTGTTATTACTGCCTCAACTCTCAGTCCGAAACAGAGCAAATAGTTTTTTTTTAATTGTGCACACGAAAATACTGTCAAAAAACCTTACTAATTGCTTGCGAAACCGGAACAAGCCAGTTTATTCTCACTCTTGCGAAATTTGGGTCAGGTTATTATTATTGGCTTAGTGGTTAGTGTGTTGAACTACTAAGCGAAGGGTCCCAGGTTCGAATCCCAAAAAAAAAAAACAAAATTCCAACTTATCGTTTTTTTCCGCTGCGCCACCTCTCGCGAACGTCTAGAAACATCCGAGAGTATAACTGTCATGAAGGAGCTTCTCAATTAGCCGTTTGGGCTCGGCATAAAATTGTAGATCCCTAACCAGACCTGTTACGCTATTTATTTATTTTTGTTATTATTATCATAAACTAACTAGACGCAAATTTTGAAAATAAAATAATTGTCTCTTAAATTGAATATCTGTGAATACAAGTGAAGCAAAAAAAAATGGCGGGAGGTGTAATAAGAGAAAAAAACTGAACGAACTGTCAGGTTACTGTGTGTAAGTGTTTGCGTGCGGCAAATTTACTTTAACATGGCACACATCTTTTCCCAAATAGTAGGTAACACGGAAAACAGATTGTAGGCAAATTATCTTAAGTTGTCTGAGCTAACAATTTGATTAATACTTCGTTTACGATTATTATCGACTAAAAAGTTGTATCCTGTATGGGACGCACAATTCAAATCTTTGGTTTAATTTTCCACGCAACTACTTGGTTTCTTCACTAGAGTATACGGACCTACTTAATTGTTCTTGTATATAGGTAGGACCTATTTTATTTTTGTTAATATATTCTTGTTTCGTAAGAGCATTTTATTGCTGTGATAACTGAACAAAGCATAATATTCAGACGTAAACCTACGCAAATTCATCTTTCACCCTGAAAAGCGAAGAAAGCTTTATTGCCATAGCAAACCAATTTCCCACCCATGAGTTCAAACTTAACTTATTAATAAAATATTAGCCTTCCTTACAGCGGCTGGTGCGAAAGAAGTTCCCTTTGAACTACTGAACGGCTTAAATTTCTGTAAACTGCTTTAAATCAAAAAATGAATGTTTTTTTTTATTTTATTTATTTCCAGCAATACTGCCTCCGAATAGAGATCATCGCATAAATTTTCCGCCCCTATCTAGTCGCAGATGTTAAATAAATAAATAGTAAACCACCGTCCTTCTGGTGATCACGCGGTGTAACCGGAAATCTGTCATAGAGTCATAAATAATATTTTCTCCTTTGCTACCTCAATTCGGATGATTCAAATTATTTTTTTGATCTTTGTGTGTCATGCGGTGGTAACCCATGTTCACTAATTGGGGACTACACGATAAATAGCCAACTACAAGGAGTGATATTGTTATCCGTGTCGGTAATGCGGGCACCAATGGAACGGATTAATATTTTATTTTAAGAAACACACTTCCACGTCTAGAGCTCTTATAAAAGAGTAGCTTCTTACGTATACAGAATGAAGATGAGTTCATGTTGTGGATGCATTTTTATGGTAGATTGCCGCCCTCTAGTCGAGTTGATGAACTGCACTTAAATTACATTGTGACGCCTGTCACTGCCTGCGTACCCAGTTGCAGCAGAAACTTTCATAACCCTGGAGTAGTTTATTTTTTCTATATGATTGATGGGAGAGACTGAATGCAAGGAGCTATTAAAAAAATTAAAAAAAAAAAAAAAACTCAATTTCCATATGCGGACACGATGGTGGTGAACTGTAATCAATTAGAGAGAGTTTTTTATTTACCAATTAGCTAAGATAGATTGAAGTAGATTGAAAGTCGAAAGAAACGACGGAGTAAACGCACGAGTTGCCGCTTTCGATGAGGAATTGCTATAGTGAATTGAGCACCAAAAGATGGTGCAATTTGAACTCCTTTCAGTATGCTAAATCACTTATCAATACCAATAAGCCAGCAGTAACTGCCAAGCTTGTTTGTCAAATTAAAATCAACTTATGTGCCCAATATATAAAAAAAAAATATGTAAAAGATATATACAATTTAGAAAACGAATTATTTTTTCATGTCAACGAATTTATTTACAAAGTTTACATTCTTTGTGTTGCTTAACAACAAAATCCAATGAGCGCTGCTCCCTAGTATACGAATACATTTTATCAGAAATGCCAACCCTGTACAGCACACACAAATTATAACAATTTTTTTGTGAGAGGAGTTTCTCAAATTGAAGCTTATTCAAAATTGTTTAAGGTCCACAATGAGCACCTTGGGCCATCTAATCTGGGTATCTAGGCTATAGAGCAGGATATCATAGACCATCGATACTGAAAGAATAAGAAGAGATTTTGCCTGATGAAAAGTAGAAAAACAAAATAAAAAAAAAGTTTTCTGTAAATAAATAAAAAAGTTTCTTTTAAAAAAATAATTACATACATAATGTACCTACCTAATAACTTTTCAATCTTCTCGATTACGTAGTAAGAGAAAGATATTGTTTTCGTAGAAAATTTCTAACTCGAGATGTTAATAAATTTTCACATTACGATGATAGAGGAACTCAAAAAAGTGGGTCGCAAAATTCTGTCCGTCTGTCTGCCTGTCTGCCCGGATTTCGTTCAAACTTCGGATTCAGAGTTTGGGGGCTTACAGTTCGGGGCTCTTTTTTTTTGCACCTCAATAGTACTTCGCATATAAAATTTTCATACCAGTTTGATTTGCTCGGAAAGGACTTTAACGATTCAACCAAAATTTTACTCAAAAAATTGATGTTTTCAAAATTATTTTGTCCATAATTTTCAATTCGAATCACCGAAAACGCTAATTTTAAAAACTGTGCATATTTCGAAAATCCCATTTTCGATTTCGATAAAACTTTAAAAACTAACAATAACTTAACTCAGTTTTCAGCTAAATAGTTAAGTTAATGCTGTTTAGTGTGCATAATTTCACCAACATACATATTAAAGATAATGGGGCATGTCATAGACCTTTGATAAGCTATTACTTTGTTATAACTAACCTAACCGGAGTTTATGTAATTCATAGACAATTTAAGCCCATGTTTAAACGAAAAACTCAAGTCTAACATTAAACACAACAGAACGTATGTTTAAATTGTTTTTAACTCCATTAAACGTCAAAACGAACGAAGTGAACGAAAAGAAAATATAAGAATTTCGCAAATGATGTGATACTTTTCTTGGTTTACAATAAATAAAACAACGTAGCGCGTGAATAACAAACTTAAAAAAAATAAAGGAAAAACGTCGGGATTCCCCTCTGTATCCAGCAGGTTTCATATTTATTAAAATATCTATCCATGCAGCTTCTTTTTTTCTTGAAATCATTTTGACATCGTTTCTTTTATCGTCCAAAACATTTAAATGCCTTCGGACCAACTCACGCAGCATTTCTTTTTCTGCATCCGACCAGTTTTGTTCTCTTGCTCTTTTAATATTTGCTTTTCCGGTCATCGGCAATTTTATAATTTTGTTCACATCACAAAACATAATTATGTTTGAAAAAAACGCCAGAACCAAGCAGAACCACAACAAAACGCAAATTACAAGTTTTATCGTTCGACTTTTTGCTGTCAGAAAGTATTTATGTAATAGATTTGTAGTAGAATACACGTTAGACTCGGATCTAATTAAATAGAGCTGCCAAATTCTCTATGAATAGCAGTTGTGTTTTACCTGTGGGTTAACTTTAGATTGGAGTTTAGTTAGACCCAGGTTTATAGTTTAACTATGAATATTCCCCAATATAAGTATTCTGAATGAGATCCCGAACTTAGTTTCAATCAATCAATTTCTTAAATATTTCTCAAAAATGACTGCTTAAATCCCGATCTGTGTTTGAATCGGTATATTTTTGAAATAGTAACAATGCCAAACTTCCTATTACTTACTAATTCAAACGTCAAATACTCTCGTCGAAACGATTCAATTGAACGAGGGCCATTTTAAAATCGTTAAATCGTTTTTGGTGCATTGCTTCACTTTTAATTAGATCAAAGGGAAGTATTAAAAAAAATATTTAAAGGAAGACACAAACAAATTTTTTGTTGGAGGGGACTCGCTCTTATTGCAGTTGTAAAAAATGTATTCCTTGCAAAAAAAAATGGTGATTGCACTTTTTTATTTATGTCAAATGAATATTATTTATTTGTTTTATAATACAGTAATGCAATTAGAAAAATATGCATTCATAAAATTGCATTTATTGAAAATGTGATGCTTTATGATGCTTGTCTTCTGTTCCACGAAATCAATTGGGCTTTTGATCGGTCCTGCTCACTGTTGTGTATCTGTTTAATACCTATGTAGACTTTCACTAAACATTTCACTTACATGTTGGTTAAATCTGTCTTTATCACACTACCAGCTGTGTTCGACTTCCTTGATAAAGTGTTTACTTTAATCTCGATCTCAGTAGAGGTCTTTTTCCAAACGGCTATGCGAAATAAAGCCCCAAAAAAAATGAAATAAGGGCCCAAAAAATAATACAGGAAACAACAACAACGATTTTTAATAAAATTTGGGGTTTTATTTCCCTTTTTGGGGCCTTATTTCTTAATGAAAATTGGGGTCTTATTTCATTATGAAACAAGACCCCAAAAGAAGAAATGAAGTAAGTAAGAAAATAATTTTTGGGGCCTTATTTAAATTTTGAAGACCAAAAACATGCTTTTTGTATATTTTCGTCTTTTAAAATAATAAGCGAAATAAAGGAAAATATACCTTTAAAAATTAAAAACAAATTTCATGTATTATTTTGATTTTTTGTTGTCAAAGTTTATCTACAGCCATGTTTAAACTGTTGAAAAGGAAAACGAATCGATTGAACGATGCGACGATGATGTTATATGAAGCAAACTAAAAACGATGTCGTTTAGTTCAATCGTTTCGACGGTGATCGTTTTATAAATTACGCGATTAGAGTTCCGTACTGTTCTCTCAACGACTTTCATAAGATCTCCCACTGACGCAGCACCTTCCGACAAATATTTTCTTTTCTAGTTTCATTTTAAACTATTTATATTTACCCTCTTCAATTTGAAAGTACCCAACTCGAGCGCCAACACCCTGGCGGCCCACTTTATCGGGCTCTATACCGCATTGACATAACGCTTGTGCCGCATTTGAGGAATTTCATTTAACTTAATATCTTCATCACGTGTCGCATCATTTCTTAATCAGCGAATAATATTCAAAATGTTATGCATTGCGTGAGCCTTTTGCGATAAACCCCCACTCGGCGCTACATTCTCATTAACTACAAACGAGCAGGTACACTATATGAACCGTTGTACCTGGGAGCACACGCCATTTTGCCAGCCTCCAAATTGGCAAACGGAAAACAACCAATTTCGAAATAAATTACCTCCAATCCCTGCCTGCAGCCGCGGCGAAACAAAATTCAATAATGTAATAGAATAATGGTCCATGTTAGTGCGCGTGGTGGTGGCGGTGGGTCTGGGGGTCGACGGGCGGCGGGCGGCGGGCGACGGTGTTCGATACACAACATCACCATTATCGATTGCTCTGGCAGCACAAAGTCAATTTCGAACATCTTATAGGTAGATATCTACGATATCTACGGTGTCATAAAAACGGCAAGCTGCTCCTAAGAAACCAAATTCAAATGCTAATGACATGGCCCATATGTGCGACTAGCGATTCATGTAGCCCCTCAAACAGCCATACGCACACATATCCATATCATTCCACCTTCGCGCTATCGTCGTCGTCGTCGTCGTCGTCATCGCATATCAATTGAAAGGTATATACGCTCCGGCTCCCAAGGGAATGATTCGAAAACAATATTAGATTATGGAAATTTGACTGCTTGCGAAGAGAATTTCAAATTTCAAGTCATCTTCGCGGATCAATGAGGACTTTGATTTTGATGCATGTACGCACGAGTGTTGCTGCAGCATGAATGGTCGTTGACCCACAACTTTCATAATTAGATTGAGAAGGCGGGGCGAGTTTTTTTTTTGTCCGCTAATAAGAATTTTGGCATCGCAAATTGACGTTTTTCAAATAGAAACAGAAGACTGAAGAACCCTCAAAGCTAAACTACTTTTTTGTTGAACTCGAAGATGAGAAGAGTTTTCAAGACTCCCAGGTTGTATTAAAACCCAGGTAGAGGGTCCTTTACAGATATATCTCTGAACACAAACGTCACTTCTGTCACTGGGTCACTATCTCACAGTAAAAATAAATATGAATATCCTCCTTTTACGTTTTACTGACTGAAACAGTTCTTGTGATGATTAAAAATGTACTCTAATCAGATTATGAAAGCAAGAGACCGTCGCCTGTATTACCACACATACGGGCTGTACTACTGCGCTTCTACTCGTATAATAACCGCTAACATACGTCCGAATCATTGCCTTAAAGATTCTCCATCGCAACCACAGCATACAGATTATCCGTCTATCCGAGCAACGGAGAACGTACACAACCATAAAATTATGACGCATTGGCTACAAATTATTTACTTAGAAGTATCATTTCAAGAATATCCCCAATCCTCATCCTCAAAGCTACAAGTAGATATTGGATATAGATGATTATACTGCTCAGGGTGAACTTCATCAAACTGCGGATGAATCCTAAAACCCGTCGTCAGAGCAACATGCCTTTTGTGTAATTAATTGTCCTTGCTGCTTTGTTAGACTCAATTGAAATATATCTGGATTTGGGTGAGTAGCTGCACTTATGCGGGCTCGCATTAGAACAAGATGTATGGTATTATGTGCAACAAATCCTTTTCTTCCCGTGTGCCTCGTATCTCTTTCAATTGCCGATGATTTCGAGTAATTAAACTCAATCCAATATTGATGCTGGAAGTCATGTAAATCAACAAGACTCGAAGTTTCTTAGTTTTAATAGCTTCAACGGGGTCTAAGTGGCTGTACAGAGCACACAGGTACACCTGCATACCTGTGGTTGAACGGCAGATGTCTATCCCATTGTTGCAGGGGTTCAAAGTTTAATTCCATGACATTACTACGTAGATAAGTACACTCAATCGTTACGAAATTAATTAAATTATTTTATTGGGGAATCCAAACGTCATACCTACGTACATTTTGTACCCGAGATTAAGTTGATGATGGCAATGGTACATTCGTACGGCATCTGCAGGTTAGACAGGGCATTACGTAATTACTTCGATTGCAATATACGGCTTCGGGAGGGTTGAAGGTCTTAAATTAGCTTGTTGATTGTTAAAGCTACGGAGTTATTGGTTGCTTGTTTGTTTGTGGCAAGATGTGAAAATATTAATTATAAACTGAATGATATTTGAATATTTTGTGTCTCGGGTAGAGCAAGAGTTAGCTGGATATATTTCTAGCGCTCACGCGGAACTCGGAACGCGCTTGGTTCTAAAATAAATATGCAGTGAGTGGGCTCGTATTTCCGGGACAGATCGGCGCCATTAAAGAATTTGCCAAGCAGATATTTACAGCACTAGAACTGAAGGCGTTCACATCCAGCTGTAAATGCCAGTTTTTCACACCCATTGACTCCAATTAGGCCCTACACGATAGTAATGTTGGATAAAACTAAATACCTTTCTGACCCGTAATCAGCGTTGCCAACCAATTTGGACTGAAAAATGCCTTACTTGAGAAAAAAATATGGCTTTTTCAATAAAATAATGCCCAAAAAAAATTTTTTAGGTAAACTGGAACAATAAATCAAAAATTAAACACAAATATGAAAATATAAACAAAAACAATTTTTATTGCCAAAAAAAAACTAAAATGATGGATCACAGACGAAATTCTTAATAGGTAAGTACAAAGTATTGAACAAAACAAACATAGTTTTAGTCTTGGTCATTGAAATCATACTTTAAAAAAAAAAAAAAATTTATTTAAAAAACCCGACTGAGTGTAAAAAAAGAATTAAAAATATATGATCAAGACGCATTTAAGTTCCTATACCTAATTAATTGACAATCGGAGACTATATACCTACACAGTCTAACAAATATTTATGTATGAGTATTGAGTACCCTCCGACTGCCAAATAGTTAGTTATAGGTTCTTAAATGCATCTTGTTCATATCTTTTTAAATCTTTTTTTTTTACAGTCAGTCGGGTTTTTGTTTTTTTAAATTATTTTTTAGCCTATGACGTTTCGGGGAAGAATACGAATATTATGACACCTCACTCTTCAAAATCGGTCAAGCCGTTTTGGCTACAGGGCGTCCCGTAGGTACGTACATAGGATTACGCGCGAAACACATAACCCTCCCTGTGTCCCGTCGGGTAAAAATACGAAGTCAGTATGTTGAATCAAAAAAAAATTAGAAAAATATTTGAAATAAAAAAAGATGCCTTTTTGAAAAAAAAAACAAGCCTTAAAGCCTTAGCTATTGAAATAATGCCTAAAATGCATGAAAAAGCCTTAGTTGGCATCAATAGATCTTTAAGGTCGACGAGCCTTTTTTTGTCTAATTTTCGTTTAATTTTTCGTTTCATATCATCTCCACCTACTTGAAATAGGTATCTTGGGTGTTCCTTAGATTTCGCCTTACTCACTACATTTTAATCACGTACACTCAGAAAACTGTACAGCTACGAGAGCAGTATTAAATGCGCCACCTCTGTTTCGTGATTGCTAGGTATACCCAAACGCAGATAAGCTGTGATAATTTCATTTACATGGCTGCAGCGCATTAAGCACGCAGAAGAGAAAAAGCAGTCCTTATCAAACCACTTCTGCTTTGGAGGTTTTTTTGACTTATATCCATGTTCGGTGCAAAATTACGAATATGTTTGGTGAGTTACTTACAGAGTGCTTTTGTGGATTCCATTATTAAATTGTGTTTGGGGAGAAAATCATCCAAATCAAGTTGATAAAGACAGAACTTTTCGTTCGTTGGGACATCCAAATTAAAGAAAACTGATTTAAAGAGCTAATGCGCACATATCGGAAGCCTTTTAAAAAAAATTATAGTACAACCTCATCAACGAGTTTGTGAACGCAAATGGGAAGCTAACATAGCCTAGTAAATGTATTGTTATATCCTTAAGGAGCTATAATTTGCGGGTATTATAGAGCCTCTTAAAAGCTTTTTCAGACTCTTCTATTTAGGCTATAGGAAACACAGCAGTTATAATCTCTTAAAACGCGGTAACTACCTACACACCACACATACCTCCTTATCTGTTATAGCATCTTCAGCTATTTACAGGGATGCGCACATTCATCTCCAAGAAACACTGCCCAAGCCTGACAAAAAATCTTAAAATTGCTCGGTGTCCAGACAAAATTTATGACATAAAGGGTGATTTTTTAAGAGGTTTAGAACTTTTTTTAACGAAAAAACACAAAAAATTCGAAAAAATGAATGAAATATTTATTTGAATCGATAGTTTAAACCTTGCAATTTAATGTTTAAAGATAATTTCATGCAAATGTTGACCGCGGCTGCGTCTCAGGTAGCCCATCCGCTGAGTCCAATTTTGGCATACTCTTTCACACATATCGGCCGGTATCTCACGAATGAATGCATGGATGTTGGCTTCCAGTGCGTCAATCGAAGCGGGCTTGTCCCTATACACATTAGCCTTGGCATACCCCCACAAAAAATAATCTAATGGTGTCAAATCGCACGATCTAGGCGGCCAATTGACCGGCCCGAAACGTGAAATTAACTGTTCACCAAACTCGCCTCGCAATTGCGCCATTGTTTCGCGTGCTGTGTGGCATGTGGCACCGTCTTGTTGAAACCACATATCATGCAAGTCAAGAACTTCCATTTCGGGCAAAAAAAAGTTTGTTATCATCGCTCGGTAGCGTTCACCATTGACAGTAACGCTGCGATTCGCATCATCTTTGAAGAAATATGGCCCAATAATGCCGCCGGCCCATAAACCGCACCAAACAGTGGCTTCTTCGGGATGCATTGGTAGCTGTTGCAATGCTTCTGGCTGATCTTCACTCCAAATGCGGCAATTTTGCTTATTTACGTACCCATTCAACCAAAAATGAGCCTCATCGCTGAACACAATTTTTCGATAAAAAAGCGGATCCTCGGCCAGCTTTCCAAGAGCCCATTCACCAAAAATTCGGCGTTGTGGTAGGTCGGCTGGCTTTAGTTCTTGCACCAGCTGTATCTTAAAAGGCTTTACGCCCAAATCCTTCCGCAAAATTTTCCACGTAGTGCTGTAACAAAGGCCTAACTGCTGGGAACGGCGCCGAATCGACATTTCGCGGTCTTCTGTCACACTAGCTGATACGGCCGCAATATTTTCTTCACTACGCACAGTACGTAAACGTGTTGGTGGTTTAATGTCCAACAAAGTAAATTTGGTGCGAAATTTGGTCACAATGTTCCGAATAGACTGCTCAGAAGGTCGAGAATGCCGATCATAAAATGGAAGCAGCGCGCGATGAACATTTCGAACCGAGCACGAATTTTGATAGTAAAATTCAATAATTTGCAAGCGTTGTTCATTTGTAAGACGATCCATGGTTAAATTGCAAACCAAACTGAAGCTGTTTGACAGTGACACAAGGTACTAAACACACGTCAGCTGTCAAAACCAGTGTTGCCAAAACCAAACCAGCTAAAAAATCACCCTTTACATGCATCCATGATTTCATGCAAGCTAATAGCAATAGCAAGAAAAGGTTCCTTCGTATTAGCGGCTTAATCGATCGCAATCGCACAAAGTCTACATATTTATAAACGTTACCATAAAAAATTACAGAAAAAGAAAAAACTAGCAAAATAGCGAGTAAAGATCAGTTGCTCTCTTGGCTCAAAACAGCTCAGGCAATTGCAACCGGTAAGGTAAGTATAAGTACCTACCCACTGATAAATATCTTAAATGCACATAAAGAAAATTCAATGGTGGTCGAATTTGTTTGCTCTCCCTTTTTTTCGAAGGCACACCTTTAATACCTATCTGTTATTTATTTTTTTTGACACAACCCGTCGAGAGAAAACTCGGTTCCGGGACGGAAAAATTCCTGGCCCATGTGCGTATAGTGAAGGAATTCAAAAGCGTCATAATACAATATAGGAATAACGATTAATAAATATCATTGAAGAATATAATGTTTTTTTAAGAAAAGGCAAGAGTTTTAACTGTTAAAGTATCTATAGCTTTTTATTCAAATTAAATGGCCTGTATGGAATGAGAATCACAATGTTTTCTTATAAATTAGTGTCAATTTAGTTTTGCTTTTAAACTTATTTTTAGGCATAAAAACATTTCCATTCATAAAATAATGAATACAATTTTATTGGCGTTGATTTGTACTCCACAAAAATTTTCTCTTTTGAATACGAATTCTTCTAATTTTCTGTGCAGCAAAACTACCTACATCGAAATTTAATTTCCTTGTTAAAGTTGCTCGATAGAAAGAGTAGCAGTTCCTGAAACACGATCTTGCGAAGAGCACGAGCGATGAAAATTTCATATTCTTGCAAGGAAGCTAAAGGAACGTTCGCCACTAGCTACACTGACAGGTATGGCGCAAAATGCACGCAGAACAACACAAACATATGGAAAAATTGTATCCCAATTCTGCGAAAAATTTGCTATAAAATTGGCTTCGTGGATATGTTTCAGATGATGCCGCATTTCGAATCTCAGCAATAATCAAATCAAATCACAAAAAACGTGTCTCATTCAACATTTGTTTCTTTGACTAATTTCGTTGGTTCAATGTCTGAATTTTCTTCGAACTTCCTTTTCAATTGTCTTTATATCTTAATATCTCCTCATGCATTCGCAATTGGCTGGCAATTTCATATACATACCTAAAATTTGAATTAGCTGCAAATCGGGGTTCAAACTTTGGAGATTTTGGATTTCAGCGTCAATAGTGACTTATCTGTCTTTTACATAATTATGATTCCTTATTCTATATTTAAATTAAATTAAATTAAAATATAAGTTTTTGGTTTCGATTTCCAATTTCAGAAGAATTCTATATTTAGTTTGTGAACTGTTTCGATACATATACCTATATTGGAAAATATATATTTAAAACACTGAGAGCCAGCCTTCGAGCTCCTACTCGCATTAAATTTTTCAAGCAATTACTGCAGCCGAAAAATTTGGGTTGGGGTCAAAATTTCTGGATGGCTCAAAATTATTTTCACCAAATTCTGCTTTTCAAAATACACAAAAGTTTCCAAACCTAATTTTATTGTTTGCAGAACTTTGTAAGGCAGATATGGAGAGAACATTTCCTTTTTTTTAATTTTTTTTCAATATTTTTTTTTTTTTTTATTTAATTTTTTTTGGTATTTAATTTAATTTTTATTTTTTCTTTTTAAACTTAATTTTGAATCAATTTTTTGACTTTTATATTTAAATTTTTGATAGATTTAAACTTGTTTTTTAATGTCGCGAGCACTGCGACTCAAGTTAATTGGTAAAAACACTAATCAACAACATACATTCAAGTGAATGAAGTATTGTAAGACATTTCTAATATTAAATGTGCTTTCCATTATGTAACAACTTTCAATTCATTAAAATGTCTCTTGGCCACCCTGTGCTCTTATTTGCCAATGTTCGTTTACATAACCAATTATATGCTTTTATATATACATGAAGAACAGTCAATACTGTCTAACAATGGATAGTTGCAATGTCGAACGATTAAACCACATTTTTTATGAAAAACTATCGACTTTGTTGTTTGTAAACCGTAAGCTCTTTTCTTTGTATAATACATATGATCTGCTTGTTCAGAACTCTGCGAAAGAAAGTCTGTCGGTCTAAATAAAGATATCGTTGAAACAAGACGTGTTTGAGTCAGTATATGTTTTTTTTTATGTCAAGTTGTATGGTTTTCTTATGTTAAACGTATTCTTTTTGAAAACTGCTCTACAGCATATCATCGGTAAGCATATGAAACAGATTCGTCCATTCGAATGACAGTTGTAGCCATCCCCAGATTCACATTACACACTCACATACAACTCTTACACGTCAGTTGTTTACCTGGCCGGACCCACTGCATTTTACAAAGAACTCGTTTAGTTTCGTTTGAACGTTATAATCTCATATTCCACCTGCCATTATGCCAGACAGAACGAATGACGTATATGGGATGCATCCATGTGTATTCGCCTATTTGCAGTCGTATTGTCTGCCTAATCTAATGTATTCTTGGAACACATATCATACAAAGCACGATGCACAGTTGCTTCTAAGCCAATCTCATGACGGCAGACATTGCTCTCTGATTTACGTTTTCATGTATATGTGGGTGTCGTCCAGGCGCCAGGCCAGCCCACCACCTACCATAATAACGTACCTACATATATGCCATGTATACACGTACCTACAGCGTACAATCAAAACTGAAACGGCATGACAGAGAAGGAGTGAAGGACAGACTGACTTATATGCTGGTTATGGTTTGGTTGAGATTGCAAGTTCCTCTGATGCGAACTCAGACAATGTGTCAGGAGCACACGATGTTCGCATGAATATCGCATTAACGTGCAATTAGCTTCCCTTGTTCTGGCTGACGGAGAATCGGATGGATTATCCCCAATCCTCTCTGTCTGTCTCGTCTTAGCTGTGATGATTCTCATTCTGATGATTCATTCATATTCAACGACAGAAGCTGTCATTTATTCTGCGTAACCCAATAACAATTCGTAATTTTTCGCCTTTATCTTCTCAAATTTGAATAAAATGTTCGCATGTATATGTGCAGTGTGCGAGGTCCTTAAATTGACAAGAACCAGAACGACAACACTGTGCTTCTTTCATTCATCAAACACTCGCATTCGTGCTGTGCAAACAAATAGATTTCATTCAGAGCGCTTCAATCAATGGAAAGCGCACACAACACTACCCACTTGTCGCGGTATGTCTTTATTTAGATGCCCGCACTGACACATCACTTCCTTGAGTTGACAAAATTCTCTGAAAACGAGCGCGCAATCCTCGAAATTCTAAATCCGTGCGCATGGATCATAATTTTTTGCACGCACATAGATTCCCTACTGGCTACAGCTCAGTGATGTGATCGAAGTTGAAAAACGTCTCAACTTCGGAATGGACCACGCCAGCTGAATGCGTCAACACCTGCTGTTATTTGTGGCTTCCGCCGGAGAGTTCCATAATTGGCCCTGACACCCGACGCGAACACTGAACAGCCAGATCTGAATGTGCGTATTTTTAGAGAAATTCACGATTAGTTGCTGGCTCTGGCATTGCGGCCTCTACAAGTTGCTTTCAATTTAATTGGAGAAACACAACTGCGGTACGGAGCTGAGGACTTACTTTTAATTGGGGGTAATTGCATGTGAAGGATGAACGCGAACCTGTAATGATGTGACTGGAGTATGGAGTTTGTGTGTGCGGTACTTGTGTTGGGTTACATTGAAAATGATTTACATTCCTGTCTCGTTGTTAGGACTGCTTTGTCAATGGGTGTGTGGAGGGGCTTGTTGGTCAAAGGTGAAGCCCTAGCGCATCAGCAAGTGAAACAATTAGAAGATTTACCGATGATCATGATGATTGATGGATTATGCAGAAAAGAAGGAGGGTGCTCCTAATACAAGTAAGAAACTCAAAACTTGGTAGCTGTTATAATAGGTTATCTCGAACTGGTCAACTGATCCCCCACAGAGCTATGTAAACTTTAGTGTTGCAACGATCGAAAACCTTTCATGTCAAAGTCTGAACAGGGATATGGGTCCAAATGTCCGACTATGAATATGGAGGAAGAATGGTGGTTGTTTTAAGGAGCAGTCATTTCATTTGCGGGAGATGTTAGTATGCGCAGTTAGTATGCGATGTGGCAGCTGGTGGTGGGAAATATCTGGCGTGCCTTAATTTGTCCGAATTTCAAGGACCCACCAGCATTGCTCGGAGCTATGATCACCACTTCGGGCAGGGCAGAAACTAGTCCCACGAAGTAAGTCACTTTTGCGATCGAAGCGCTTAAAGCTGGGCAAATCTGCCGGAGTAAATGAAGTCCGAGCTCCGTCCAGAAAGGCCCAAGATGAAGAGGGACTTAAATGTATCCGTTGCGTCATTAAGGTGGCCTGGGAATGCGGCGTAGTGCCTAGCAACCTGGAAGGGGGCTTCATATTACAAACAATTTAAACGGCCGGCGCTTAGATCATACATTTAATTGTGGGTCTTAGACGTAGTCAAAGGTGAGTTTTTGTAGCCTCACATTTGAATTTACGTACCTACTAGAACTAGAAAACTTGGGGTTAAATTTGTGACGAAACAATGCATGCGGGAATTAGCCTACGTTAATTCTCTCATGTATTGAGTGGGTTGGATGGAAAATTCTGGATGGGACAAAATGTTTTTACCAAAATTCTGCTTTCAAAATTCTATTTTCAAAATGCTGCTTTTCAAGATTCTGCTTTAGAAAATTCTGCAAGCAATAAAAAAAGGTTTGGAAAATGTTAAAAAGCGCGCGCTTTTGAATTTTGTTAAAGCAGAGGTGGAGAGAACATATTTTTTTTCTAATTGTAACTCCTTTTTTCTTAATTTTTATTTGTAGCCTTTTATTTCCTCCTGGGAGGAAAATAAAAAAATGTTAGTATTTTTTTAAACATACGATTTTATTTTATTTGTATTATAGAAATACGAAAAAGTAAACAAAAGAAGCGACATTGCTATTATGATATTTTTTTTTGAAGACTGAGGAAAAGTCTTTGTCTGTCCACTAAACCATCAATCGCAGCGTAACAGTAATTACAACGAACCTTCTAGGAAAACGGTCTTAGAGTATTCGAAGATCCTACCGAGTCGATTGTCGAATGAATTTTGATTAAACATCGTTTCGACTGTCTTTTTATACTGCCGAAATGAAGTATAAAGAAAACAAATGAAATTGTAATAAATAAAAGTTTTAATTTCCGACTGCTTCATATCTTTCTTTAATAAAATTTCACATTTTTCAATATGTAGATATTGTTTGTTTTATTAAATTTGTTTGTCAATATTTTATCTATTTTTTCTTGTTTCTTTTTCATTTTAGTTTTATTTTTTGTTTCTTTTTTTTTCGTCGTTTACATTTTTTTGTTTTTTGGAAAAAAGCGGAATAAGCTGAATTTTGTTGCTTTCTATGTGAAGAGACAGAATTTTGCAAAGTAGAATTTTGAAAGCTGAATTTCGACCGGAACCCGTATTAAGTGCTTCATAGAAATCTGTTTGAAAATATCGCTGTTATCGAAGCGACAAAAAAAAGTATAAATAATAAAATGATATGGACTGAATGTTACACTCCGTCCCCGATGAAGAACAATTCGAATTGTGATACTGATGACTTGGGCATCTTTGGGTCTCCCGGACAATGTCCATCCAGCACTCGATAGGTTTGTTGCCTTCTGTGCCAACACGGGAATGTCATTGAGCACAAATCTCACGACCATCAAGGTCGGCTGCAGGACGTTATTGAATTAGAGAGTAGAGAGAGGTAGGGAACAGTAAGTACTTCGGCTCGGGGTATTATTTTCGAGTGAAAGAAGTAACAAAGGAATTCCGAGCTATGTCAGTTTTAAGACTGCGGACAGTCTTTTAATCGGTGTCTGTTCGATATCTTTTAATATTTTATATTTTATTTAAAAACATTTTGTTTACTGAATTTTATTATAAGTAACTCATTTGTCTTTGTTCTTGTATATTAAAATTGCTTTTTATTATAGCATGACATTTGCTTCTGTTTATGTTAATTAATACAAAATGTCACTAACCATTCTCAAAATCTTAGCTGCAATATTTTCCATTTTGAAGTTTTGTTAATTGTTACATAAAGATAATAAAATAAATAAATAAAATACCAATAATTCTTTCCTATTGTTATGTGATTTCGGTACCGAACCAAAGAATAAACTGCTGGAATGCGATTCCTTTGTTTTATAATTTTGTTACAATGTTACTTTTTTTCGCTTTGTTAGACTTTTTTCCATTAAAATCTTTTTTTGTTTTTATCGTTAAAAAATATTGAAAAGTTGAACTGGCAGTTGACAAGTTCTTTCGAACAAGCTTCTACCAATTTCTGTCAATGTATTTGTTTGTTTACACAGAGAACAAGTTGTGCAAAACGTCAAACTGCGAGTGGTTATGTGGGAATGGGAGGGAACGAGAAAATACAACAATATTTTTCTGTCTCGCCGCGGCGCCGTTTACAACGCTCTACATCTCGTGGTAAATAAAGTTTGTGAAATAGAAATTGAAATCGACTTCGAAATGTGATAAAGAGTTCTTAATAAAGATTTTTTTGAATTAAAAAACTATGTTTTTATTATTACAACTTTTTTCCAGTTTGTTACATTTTTTTTCCATTTGTTACACTTTTTTACAAAAATTTTACACTTTTAAAAAAAGCTGCGGCAACATTGCTAGTGACTTGCAGAGAACTTATGAAGAGCACCAGAATATCTAATCGCCCAGCTGATTAGTTGCCCTTGCCTCGGGGGCAAGTCTCCCTATGGAGACTGCCCTTCATGATTGGGCGGGGATGATAGAATTTCGAGAGTTGCTGATTGTTTACTGAAGCATCTTACGACCGCGAACCAATGGATAATTTGATAATTCCGGTCCAAGGAGTACTGTCTTACCGTACGTAGTGCGCCGAGCAACATTTCAAAACTGTAGCTATGCTCTTACACCCACACATGCCGACCCTTTTAAATTTGAACATTCCCCCGACACCAGCTAAAACTTTAACTGCATTCAAGGTCGACATGTTCGAATTCAATCCACTTCTTAGTGCCCCACACCCCAAAAATCCTTCAACTCATATATTTATAGAGTCTACAAAGTTCCTTACAACTCTCTACACCCATCACGTTCATCCCCTACACACGTACATGAACGTAGTCTGTACTGCATCCTGTTATCAAACGCATGCAGACAAAGAAATGTTTGCACAAGCCTCGAATCTCAGTATACCTATAAAATAAGCACAACATTCAGTTCCCATGCGGGACAGCGCTCCCATGGACCATCCTCGTTCACATTGGACAATATTTTTCAATCACGGTCTCGATGTTATTTTAGAATTCATTCGAAATGAAATCAAAATTTCATCAGATTCAATTTGAGTTTGTTTTGCTTCTCTCCCCGGGGAGGCAGATAGGAATGTGTTGTTTCACTATCCGATAGGAACGGAGGCATAGCAACTGAAAAAAAGCTAAATAAATAACTGCCTATCTGCCATGCCACCCCATTTGACGAGAGGATGGTCCATTTTTTTAACAACGCAATACCTACTCACATTTAGCCATTTAGTAGCCAGCTAAGATGAAATCGGTTTAAAAATATCGCTGAAAGGCCTTCAACTTCAGGTTCTCATATATGGGACACTATGGCATATGACAAACAATAACAATGTCCTGTCGCACGGAAAAATAACAACAACAAAAACCGACAGCATTCAGCTGAGGAGGGTGCTTTCCAAAGCAGATCGCATCGGATCGGATTGGATCAAGTGCATGGATAGGCAGAGCCCCTCGGTCCTTCTTCTCTAATACCCAAATTGTGGAGACATCCAATTGGAAAGGGGGTTAACATGAGGGTTCATTCATTCCAGATTATGCTCTCATATCAAACAACAACTGCAGAGAGGAGTGGAAAAACCGCACAGTCTCTTGCTCTTTTTGGAACGCCGGTGCTGGCTTGCTGGCGGCAATGGCGGTGGCGATAGGACAAGAGAACACATACAAGTTTGCCATCCGTATATGTTTATGACGACGCTGCCGGCTACGACTACAACGATGACGATGCTGATGTTGATGATTATGATGATGATGATGTTGATGAACGGCACCACTCTCCGCATGGCATCACAGTTTAGTCTTTCGTGTCTCTGGTATGAAAACCCGGCAGAGTGTGAAGAAGTGCAACGTAAATTTGCCTGCATCCCTTTGATTAATGTTCTGGCAAATATTGCCTGATAAAATACCAGGATACGGACTCTCTAGTCCCAGTCACTCCCACCGCGCGCCGATGGCAGACATACTAATGTGAGTGCCACTGGCTTTCTTTGTTCCATATACCTATGTTCGTTTTTGAAAATTGATTATCTTTTGGGCGGTTTTTTTCCTTGTCCGTATGGTGGCTCTCTTTTTTTCGTGCTCTATCACTGTTTTGAGGGGTCGAATATGAAGAGCATATAGGTTCATGTCATTAGAAGATTGCGGTTTTATCTGCTCCAAAAAGGATAAATGCTTTTTGTGGGTTTGAATGGCTGTGATGGCTGCAGACTACTACTCCAAAAATGTACCTCTATCATGTCGCTGCTAGTACGCTTTTAATGCTTGTCCTCTGTTGTGTCGGGTAGTACATGTTTGTGATACCTATGGCCTGTGGTTGGAGAAGACTTCGAATAGTGCGGCTTTCCGTGCCATCCGAAACAATGTGCTACATTTTTGAATTTTTTATGCAACTGCGCTGGGTCAGTGTTCTTTCTTTACTAATCTATTAAATTTAAGGGTTAGGTAAGAGCTGAAGAAAAACCTGGTGTCGACCTAATGGGACATGGCACATGACAGTAAAGAAAAAAAACATTTAGTATGCAGCATAAATTCATCTCTTTTCCCGGAATATTTGCAGACATTTTCACTCCAACTGAATTTGCATCTGCACATGTCGAGTGAGCTTCCTGTGACATAGCATCTTCATCAATACTGCATGCACTTCCCAGCAGTAGGTATACGCTATACTCACACGTGCGGCTATAGCATGCGCTGCATGAAAACCTACTTTTCACCTTCAGAACTGCATTCTAATTACAAAGTTTCAGTTTTACGTATATACATAGGTGCGCTATGCGCTTCCAATAATTGAATTATCCGTCTGCAGGGCTGCTTAAATTCACCATCGAGGGAGTCCACGTTCGGGTCGTCCGCTTTGCACGTCTTCTCCTCTCGGTACATATTAAAGGAAACTTTTGTAATGCAATTACTCTGGGGCCATTATAAACGTGGCTCTCTGCCGCATTGATACACCTAATAGCCAGGACCCGGAAATACAGCCACCACTCGTTTCACAATCGAACGGACATTAAAAATTGAAACTTTCCACTTCCTCGATGTTTTGCCGGCGGACATGACACTCGGTTCTCGTCGAGTACGCTGTGCAGAGAGTTATTACACCATTCCTGGCTGTGCCGTTTGCCCAGACGGTGCGGTGCAAAGTTCCGGCAAAGGTATAAGTAAATTGGATGGATTGCAGTTAGAGCGTCGGCTTCAACTCACTTTGCTGCTCTTAAATTACTTAAGTTCGCTAACTTGAGTATAGGTGTACTGCTTGCACCTCTGGCATACGAGCATCCGTGTATAGTGCACTCCATTTCGCACATCATTCATGCTCTTGGCTCGTCATGATGCATGAAGGCCGGTCGATGGTGGTATATGTGCTGGAATACTGAATATTTATGTACTGTACTCTGTTGGAGTTCTTGAAGTGATTCTCTGGAAAATTCGATTACTTTCCACAAAGTTTAGCACTAATTGGAAATCCTGACAGGAATGTTTGAAGCCGTGGATATGTAATTATTGAAAAGTTCAGTCTGTCGGACAGCGTGTCGTGTGCTCAATCATAATACACATGCATGCTTCATCTACAAGAATATGTCCGCAAGCCGTCGGTAATGAGGGATTGAGAACCTTTAGTCGTTGGCACGCTAGTTACAAATTTATATTCTTATTATATACCTATAGTTGACATTTTTGACAACAGGTAAGCTATACAAATGAGTTCAAGGAGGTTTGCGATATGTTTTTTAAACAGCTCTACATTTGCCTTCTACGGATACCAGTTTCGTTTGGGCAGTTTAAAGTCCCATTCTGGTTGTAAACACCACCATAGGCGAAGTCTTGATATATTACGCGTACAATTTAATCGATTATGGACTTTTAGCCGATGACCACTCTACTGTCGCGTAGTCTAGAAATACATATACAACTTTAAGTTTTGAAGGCATATTTTCTAACTTGATACTAGCGAAACTCAAAAAGTTGGTCGATAGATTTTAAGTTTTGACACAGCGTTGCAATTGATTACGCGCGTGTTTTCGAACATCGATCTTTACAAAAAAGACATTTCTAACGGTATTGCTCGATACTAGTGGAAGCTAAAGTTGTAATATTTGAAACATTGATGCAAACCACTTTAAAAATATGGTCGAAATAGGAAAACACTTCCCAGAGGAAGCAGCAACCCACACAGGGTACCCGCTAGCCGCTTATAGCTCAAATTTAGCAATACCGAAGCTTTGGCAGGTCCGCTAGTAAGCTTAAAATTTTCGGATACGTTCAAAATATCAATTGGTGATGGCTGGTAAGATTTTTTGAGTATATTGTATATTGGTCTTTAAAAATCCCTTGCTAAACTATTTAATCGAGTGTTTACGTTCTCTGAATGTTCGAAGTGCATTAATTAGAAAATACAAAGCCATAAAATACTACTAGCCATAAAATGCAAGCTATTTACAAAATAAGTGGAGTAGGTATGATTTTAAAGTAGTTGGCCCCCTTTTTTCTAGCAGTCCTTCATCCAAGTATCCAGTAGTCAGCCCCAATTTAATTTAAAGTTTTTCAAAGGAACAGTGGGGTTGACAACTGGAGAAAATTTAAAGCAACCGTGTTTAGCACTCTTAATTTTTACCCACGAAGCATAGTAATTTTTCCCTTTTTTTCTCTTTTTACCGTATTCAAATTCCTTTTTTCCCTAGATACTTTTTTGAGTAAAAATGCTATTTTTAGAAGTAAAATTTGTATTACACGGAGGAAAATCACTCAAAATTATATTTTTATAGAAAAATCACAGTCTTCATAACTCTATAACTCTATGCTTAGTTTTTGCTTCTGAAAAATTTTGATAAAAGACGATTTAGATGAGTTCTTTTTAAGGAACATTCAGAGTGCAGATAATCATTGTAAAAAGTAGATGTTTTGGTGAAATTCCAGCAAAATTTATATTTTTTTTCTCCAATTCATGAAATTCGCACGACTTTGCTGCTTTTTCCCTTTTCATACCGAAGGCTTTTCGGATATAAAAATTTCCACAAAAAGAGATAAATCCCACTCTTTATTAACACTGGTGTCTTTCATAGTCAGTCAAAATTTCCCTACTAAATGAAAGGGGGACTGACTATACCTACCTACTAAAAAAAAAAAAAGAGAATTGATGAAACATTTTTCCTAAGTTTCGATTTCGATTTATTTGCAAACTCATGAGCTTAATTATTAAAAAAAAATATTTTTAGCATTTTAAATTAAGAAACAAGAAAGATATAAGTATTGTCCATAACACAAAAATAAGTCACAATATTCAAATCCCTTTTCCAAAATCAGTTTCACAATTTTTTTGAAGAACACCACTCGTGCTCTTCGCCCAAAACGAAAAAGATTGCTGCTCCCTGACTTAAAAAGCCAAGCAAGCACATTATTATTGCATTATCCATATCCCGCTATGTGGGTGTGTGCGGCGATACACACAGGTCGTGTCGTGGCAAAAAGAAAAGAAGTGGGAGAAGGTTTGGTTTCGTATTAATTTTATGTTGTCATTTGACTTTTGTGGGCACAAATACCAAGGGTCGTTATAGCATTGTAGATAGAGAATGTTTATATACAATGGTTATAGTAATCATAATCACTAAGCTGAAACAACTTGTCGTTGTCGTTATTGCATTTTGTTGTTAACTTTTCTTTATTTAGTAAGGTATAGCTGTATCTAAAGTTTCCTTTGCTTTAGAGTTCACAGGTCAAAGAGAATTGTTGCTTTCAATACTAATAACCGATCAATATTTAACTTCGACTGTATGATTTGTGGTACCAAAACGACACTTAGTGCTACTTGGGTTTTCATATAAACCGCAACCCCTACCTACCATGATCTTCTAAAAGGGTTGTATTGCGGTAGAAACCTTTTTGTCTTTTCGACTCTATGATATCAACTTTTTTTTTTGAGTTGTGTAGGTATACATCCTCCATCCATCGATGATTTTAAAAATACATGTAAATCTACTGAATGGAGACACTTCATCCTGCTAAAACTGTGGGAGCTTCGGGTCGAGGTGGTGTTTAATTTATTAACACGCATATCGTTTACCTACCTTTCTTTCGTTCCGCTCCAACAAGTAAACAGACACACATTCAGTTTTCCCAGACTTTGAAGAGCGCTTTCAACTTTTTTTTTTGAGAGCAAGAGCATTAATTTTCTCTTCGAAAATAGTTCCTCTTTCTTTTACCAAAGTGAAATTTGCATTTAATTTTATATGAAACAATTAAAAAAAATGTTATTAACAAGTTTTTATTTTATTTTTTTATTTTTATCAAAAAACGAGTGAATGGGGACGTTCAAGTATCGAGTTTAGTATGTCTGACAGCTGTCTGACTAGATGTATCTAGGTTTTGGTTGGCTAAAATCGGTCATATATGAGCACCTGTTTCAGTTGACGTGTTCCCGACCAATCTAGTTTTTGCGTTCAGTTTCCATCTTATCCAGACCAATCTAGTCGACTTAAGATAACTAAATTCTTGAACGTGCCCAATGCCTTCGGATACACAAAAACTCCTAAGTAAACATTCGATGGGCTTTTTTTTTGTCTGTAATGAAAATGTATTTAACTTTTACTTTTAAGCATGTACTCAACAAATCTTACTCTTACTGAATTTAAGTTTTGCAGATATTTTTGATTTTTCCCTTTTTACAAGCTTCTCAAGGTTTCCTCTTTTACATTATATAAATGCTCAAAAATTGACGCTTTTCCCCTCAATCTGGGATCACTGCACACAGTTTGATATTTTTCGTTTTGATAAAATAAATTTAAATTATGATTACGCTTGATTTTGTTCTGAAGCTCGGCTTCCGAACAAGGCAGAAGGCTATGGATGGAAGCCTCCCTTAAGTATATTTTGTTTGTTTTATTTTTTCTTAATAGTTTCTCAAGTTATGGCAGGTTAAACTCAGTAAAGTCGGGGAAAGAAACATTATGGTCAAGAACGCTTTCAAAATGCAGGCGTGGTAATGAACGACACAGGCCATAGAATGCTATGCGCTATATCGTTCATTGCTCACGGAGTCTTAAGAAACAATGAAAAAAGTCTCAACAAAATTTGTCCAGTAGTTTTCACAACACATAACTGATTTATTAGATGTACGAATTTCATATTTTGTATTTCCCGGCTGATTGGGGCTTAAAATAATAGGACTGGCAATCCCTCTTTTCAGGTCACAAACAGGCTCCTCGTTGTCCCTTCTGCGCTCAATATTTCTGTACAAGTATTTAGGTAGTTTAAAGCCAGACAGACCTACACCCTATCTTCAAGCCCAGTTCGATGCCTGAGTTGCAACTCCTCTGCCAGATGGCACATGCACTTTACTATTGTTCTATGCTCCATGGAAAAACCACACCTTATGAAATACATCGTTAATTCATTATAGCAAATGATGGCTTGCAACTGGTAAAGGCCAAACGCAAATTTTCAAACGCGATGATATTATGAATAAACCACATGCATTCAATTTCGAACGTGTGGTCGATGACTCCTTTCCCCCACCTATAAAGAGCACTGTCTAATGCAGATTTTTCCTCCAACTCTGGCTTGGAACATCTCCTATGGTCCTGGCCAATATCCCATCTACTTGAATGCGGTAAAGCCTACCGCATATTTGGAGCATTTTCCGCTTGATCGCTCGGCCATAAACTGCATATGGTGCTGCACTCTCAACGCATGTACGTATATGCTACGCATATCATGCCATTATCAGAAGCAGAATGTAGGTGCAGGCATCTGCCCCTACTTAGCCGCCCAATCGTTGAAGTGGACCGCAAGTTGGTCCGTGGTATGTTATGTTGGTTGTAGAAAGCCAATTTACCAATTAAGTGCGAACAAACAGAATAGGAGACATCATTTTCGCTCGGCTGTATAAATGTGTGATTTGTGTAAACACCAATGTTAATTACATGAGCTGTGGGACGTGGGTGTTGCCGTCTCTGCAGCTCTCCAAAACCAAAACCAAAACACTCAAACAAACTGAGCGCCTATAAATAGAGGATGTTGTCGTCGTCGTCGTAGTCGGTGGCGGCGATGTCGGCGGCGTTGTCATCACCATCGGGTGGCTGTGGCAATAGTGGCTGCGATTCAATATTGAATATTTTCTCTGGAAATCGCCCAGAACGTATCATACACTTACACTTGCACACGCCCTTCCTTTTTGGGGTCCACCACTGTCTCCACTCCGATCCACAATCTCTGACCTCATTTACACTTTGATATTCGTGATTTGGGTGAATTCTACTTGTGGTTTTTCATGTCTAACCAAAACTGATTAAGGATTTTGTACGGTATTCGCGGTTGTTGGACTAATTGCGTGGTACAGACGAATTGTTTTCTCTTCGAATGTTTGCGGTTACACAGAATGCATAACTGTGTGCGCCAACATGGTGTATAACTGTGTACAGGTACACGCATCATTTTAGCGGATGAGGGAAAACAACAGAACGCTTGTTTTGTTAATCGATGTTGAACTAATTGAAAACTAACGCAGGTGTAGGAATCATCGAGCTGTTTGAGAAGTAAGGAGGAAATAATCGATCGGACACAATGCTAGAGAAAATGAGTTCTAACGGATTTTGCCTCAAGGTCAAGGTTAGTTATTCATTTCAATCAGCCTGCTGTGCTCTCCACACAATGGACATGGGGCTACTGATTTGTTTGATATATCGAAGCTTCATGAAGGATGGTGGCGCTGATGCCAACTGGCATCTCTTTTGTAAGCAAAGGGAGGTAAAAATTCCTGGAAATAAAGCAGTTCTATACACTATCCATTTAGAGGTAGCTTTAGTGGCAAAATGCGAATATGTGTTGCTCTATCAAGTGCTAGGGGCAAGTCAACTTAGTCTGCGCAAAATAAAATGTCCCTTTCCTGATTTTTTGTTGTTGTTTTATAATGGGTTAGGCAATTCAGTAGAGCCCCAGGCTTAGGTACCTAGTTCTAAACAAATGTGCACCTGTTTTATGTAAACTTTTCCTTCCTGCTGGGGAACCGCATCCAACACATTTTGAAAAAGGGAAGGAAAGCTTAGAAATTGATTTACTAAGCAGAAGTGTCCAGAAAATAACGCGCTCAAAAATTGGCTCCAACTGAGTTAAAAAAATGGGGTTTCAAACTAACCAAGTCTCTATTGAAAAAAAACGAGCATTCATTGTTAAAAACTACAGAGATAAAATGTTAAAAAAAAAAAAACACACTTTAGCAGTTGATATCAACCAAACAGTGTTTTATTTTGGGTTTTAAGACTGAGAAAATTTAGAGGGGCAATTGATAAATCGGTTACTTTTAACCGAGTTTCCTAAAACAGTGCCCATGTTCTGTAACTCATGCGATAACTTTTCGCATCGAAAACTTAGGAACAAAACATTCCGCTGTTTATCGCATCTGGAAAATATTGGAGTTCTCTAACTCTATGCGAAAATTATTCTGTAGTAACTTTTAAGGAGTTCTCTAGGTTAGGTTAGGTTAGGTTGAGCGGGGCTGTGAGATCATCACAAAAAGACCAGGCACCAATACGGGCCCATCGCCATCCCCAGGGAACCAATTACGGTCAAAAAACCTAAACCAAATCGCCCAAGCAGTCAATTTCCCTACAGAATTTAATTATTGTCCCGATATTGTTGGACGAACCAACCTCTTCTAGGCTGTCAAAGAAGTACCTGCCTAGGTGCTTCCTTCTACACCGTGCAATTGCTAGACACTCGCACAGAAGGTGGGAGACATCTTCCGTGGCTTGTAGGTCCTCACAGTACCTGCATATATCCGTGTTAGATAAGCCTAGTCTCATGGCATGCTTCCTTAGAAGGCAGTGTCCAGATAGTATTCCTACCGTTAATCTTAGCTTTGTTCTACTGAGATTTAGTAGTTTTTCAGATTTTTTCCTATTTAATACGGGCCAAAGTGCCTTTGAGACCCTATGCCCTTCTAACTGTGACCATCTTGTGGCTGCTTTATTAGAGGTTTTCTCGAAGATAGCCCTTTTGGCAACAGCCATAGGTGGTCTGATACCCATGATCATTGTGTTTAGTGGGAGCTCCGCCCCTTCCTTAGCCAGAACGTCGGCTTTCTCGTTACCCTCGATATCGCAATGCCCAGGCACCCAACACAATCTGACACGGTTCTGCAAACATATTGCCTTAAGCATTGTGCGGCAATTCCTGACTAGTTCAGATTTGGTGGTATGTGATTCTAGTGCTTTGAGCGCAGCCTGGCTATCAATGTAGATGGCGATGGAGTTCTCTAACTCTATGCGAAAATTATTCTGTAGTAACTTTTAATTTCATGGGAATTTTGGAAAGATATGCCAAGGCTGTCAACATACTGCAAAACAAAACAATGAAAATTGAAAATTATTTAACAGGGTTTTTCAGTATCGTTGTTTTTAAAAATGTTTAGCTTTTAACTATTTTGGGTGAAGAATACAATAACATGTTACGGATTTAAAGGCATGTACTAACAGGTGGTTCAGCTCGGATACTTATTGACGAGCTAAGTCCACATTTGTGCAAAATGCAAATTAATACATTTATACCAATCCCGATTCGCTGCGCTGCATTAAATTTTGGGTCAACTGGGTCTTTTCAGAGAGATGTGGCCCATTATTTTAATGCGGCTATTAGTTGGACTATGGTTCCTCGAGTGGTCTCGGAAGTGGCTGATGTTTTGCAAAACAAAATGATGTCCAAACTCATCAAGTTTCCAACCCCTCAGGAATACAATATGATAAACCAAAAAGTAGTAAGTACACGGCTTACATCTTTTATCAATCAATTGTTCACGAAATTCAATTAGATCTAATGAAATGACTGGATTCCCAGGGATTATTTGAGCAGTAGATTGTACCCACGTTCGGATTAAGAATGTACAATAGGTAATTGTAATGTGACATTTATGATAATTTAAGAATGAAAATTATATTTTTAATCTACTAACTCTGTAAGAATAATTTGGTAGTTTTTAACCGAAAGTTGGTTGGTGTTTAAAAGTGATTTTCCTGCGTGAATATGTGTGGGAAATCAACTACGGAATTTCACCTTTCATTTGGTTAATATTACATAAAAATTGCCTTTCAAATAACGCTTTAATCGGTGCGACAAAAAAAGAGATGCGTCGCTTTCACGGCAAAGGGACATAAGTCGAAATTTGTCACTTTCGAGCTAAGTATACAGAAATGACCACAAAAATATTTTTATTATACATATTTTTTCTGTCTAATCAGCTTAATACTACTTCTTCTACTTTCCACGTTGTGAAAAGTGTCGTTTCGATTTGCAACTAACAATCCTCCAATTTTTTCTACTTCAATTCTGTTTTTTCAGTTGTGCGTCGCGAGTGGTTGTGTTTGTTTCGCCAAAATGGCGTGTTACGAAAGATGTCGTGGGAATTCAGTAACGCATCACTGGAATCATGATGCTCATGATGCTTTGCAAAATGTCCATTAATGCAACTATTGGCATCACTTTCAACGTCAAGTGTTCATTATTGTAAATTTGATCAAACAGATGCGCAAACATAACGAAAAAAAGCATCACAGAAATACCTGATGCGCTGTTGATTCGCCGGCAAAAAAGTAAGATACATAGGCGTTTGACGGAAAAATTTATAATTTTTTGTTGAATTCTTTATTTTAATTTTTCTCACAGACATTTGTTTTTTTTTACATTGAGTAATTTAATAAATTTTAATAACGACAAGACTAAGGCATGAAAACAAATTTTTCGTCTTTTACAAAACTTCCATCTTGACATTAAAATGTTTGATGTGAACAATCCGTTCTAAAACTCAAGCGTGATGTTCAATCAGCAACGCATCAGCAAAAACTGTGCATCGCATCAGCATCGCAAATAAGCAGTGATGCCGCATCACTGCGCAAATGTTTGACGTTTCTGAATTTACACGTCAAGATACACAAACACGAACAGGTAAGATTCTTGTGCCATTTCGACATATTATTTTATTTGATTTCAGGCCAAAACGACACTCTTGCAACATAATAAGAAAATAAACATTTAAGAAATTATCAGATTTTTCGCAAAACGTCGCAAGTCCGAAGTTTTTCTTTTTTAAATATTAAAAGGGAGGAAAAAGCTTCAATCGTATTTAAACGAACTTTGCATATTGTTTTTAATTAACAAGAAAACAATTTTTTTGTATGATGCAAAACTTTAAACGTCTCTCCTGAAAATCATACATTTTCGACTTATGTCACTTTGCCGTGAAAGCGACGAATGTGTCCTAGCAATGTGTCCGTATTAAACAAACAGTCTGCAACTATACACCACAAAGTCAAAGATGCGAGCTAAAACTTTCTCTCAAAGACTCGACGCACCTTCATAGAGTCAGAGTCAATTTGGGAATATTTTTTGACAAGACCATTCGTCCAGTCCGCAAAATAATGTTACCTTTGCGCACTTTTTCCCTGCGTAAAGCAAGGCCCTACAAACTGATTGGCTGAGCTCTAAACAGTTACCACAACTGAGAGAATTTTTTTTATCACAAAATTTTAAATTTTAAGTAAACCAAAATATACTTTCGTTAAACACTGCTTCCCTACTCCTGTGCTAAACAGATTTCCTCTTTTTTGGACTGATAATGTGTAGGTATTCATACCAGCAATTCACTTAACTTTAAATTTCTTTCTCAGAATTCTATTCTCTGCATCTCCACCGTGTGGCATCATTATTGTGAATTTGGCCCAGAAAACATTTTCCAATACCTAGGACTTTACGACGCCAAAACAAAGAACAAACAAACAGAAAAAAAACTTAAATAAAAGTGTCCTTACGTCTTCGGTCTTCAGTTCACTTAAGGACTCGAATTTTACTGATTCAAATTCTAAAATGAAACTGCATAAAAGCAAAATATATATTCAAGATAATGCTCTGAGCGGAGAGTATCTTTTCTTTGTTTTCGGCAAAAAAGCACCGAAAATGATGATGATAATAAAAGCCTAGCGAAAAATGCCGTCGATATGCGCAAAAAGTTTCACCATTGAGACGAAAATATCCTCCACGGACATCCGGGTCTGTGGTGTGGGAGTTGGCCAATGTATAAGTACTTGCAAACAAAACTGCAGAGTTATACCTTTTTTTTGAAATCTTGCCAACAACTTTGGTGTATAGATACTTTTTGCGGGATATACTCGTACCCAGGAGTACGGGTAAAAAATACCCTGAATATGATATTGGAATGGAATTTAAATTTTAGTTTAAGTCCGTTGAAGGCATCCTCAAATACTTTTGACTGTTTCTTGTTTCTCAAAAATTTGCTTTGGTCTTAAGTTTGATTATAAAGGGTGTTTCTTTTAGAGGTATAGAACTTCGAATTGAAATAAAACACAAAAAAATCGTTTTAATATCCATCAATTTGGCTTTATTGGAAGGATAATTTTATGCCATTAATGTTTAAATATGATTTCGGGCATGTGGCCACCGCGGCTGCTTCGAATAAAGCCAAGTCTAGAGGTCGAATTTTCAACCACTTTTTCGAGCAACGAATGTTGACTTCCAAGTCCCCTAACGTTTCTGGTTTGTTGGCGTAGGCGAGCGACTTCACATAGGTATCCCCAAAGAAAATAATCCAATGGTGTCAAATCACACGATCTTGGTGGCCAATTGACAGGTCCATTCCGCAAAATTATGCGCTCATCGAATGTTTCCTTCAATAAATCGATTGTGACGTGCGCTGTGTGGCATGTAGCGTCGTCTTGTTGGAACCACATTTCATCCACATTCATGCCATCCAATTCGGGAACAAAAAAGTCGGTTATCATGGCTCTATACCGGTCTCCATTAACGGTAACTGACTCTGACTCTGACTCTGACTGCAGCATCGTTTCGGAAGAAGTATGGCCCAATGACTCTACCAGCCCCTAGAGCACACCAAAACAGTCCGTTTTTGTGGATGTAATGGCGTCTCAAGGGTCTCATGTGGATTCTCTTCACTCCAAATGCGGCAATTTTGCTTGTTGACCAAAAATGAGCCTCATCACTGAACAAAATTTTGCGATGAAAATCAGCATCGATATCAATCTCATTTTCGGCTCATACACCAAAATCACGACGCATTGCATGGTCTCGCGGCTTTAATTCTAGCACAAGCTGGATCTTGTAAGGTCGCAAGCTAAAATCTTTGCGCAAAATCTTCCATAAAGTTGATGGACAAAGCTCCAATTGCTGTGCACGGTGGCGAATCGATTCATCCGGGTCCTCTTCAACACTTTGCTCTACAGCGGCAATTGTTCTTCGGTGCGCACTGTTCGACGTCTCTGCGGATGCGTATTATCACATAGAGTAAACGTAGTGCGAAAACGATCCATGGCTATATGTCGACCATAAAATGAACGGAGCTTGTGGTAAACTTCGCGAACTGAACCATTATTTTCGAAATAAATTTGCACGATTTGCAAGCGTTGTTCATTTGTCAACTTGTTCATGATGAAATGGCAAACCAAACTAAAAATAAATCACTTGACAGCTGACAAAATGGCCGGCAGTTAAAATAGTGTTGCCAACTTAAAGTTCTATACCTCTAAAAAAAACACCCTGTAATAACCGTCGATATCAAGGTGGGTCTTTCAACGTTTCGCTTAGTTCAGGTCCATGATAAAATGGTCATAGGATTAACGGGCATTTAGACAAAAGGAAAAGCGATCAATTCCCAAGGAAAATCACATCTTGCTCTTATTTTGTGGTGGAGAAAGAAGTAAAAGGTGGAATTGTGTATCACTCGAATCCTTAATCACTGTTGCATTTCGAAAAACGAAAGGAATCGCGAAAGCGGAAATTTCCTTCATATAAATTTCGATTATCCAAACTGTAGAAATAATCAAAGAAAATCAAAAACCTTAGTGGCTTGCGTTTTCTTCATTTCGAACGAAACGAAAATTTCTTTCGTTTTTGAAGTTTCAGCAAGCATGCAAAACGAAAAGTCCAACGAAATAGCTTTGGAGTTTGTTCTGCGCAAATGAAGATTCCTCTCGTTTTCAAAGTTACATAAGGCAGGCGTTCGTGCAAGCAAAAACGATAGAACGTTTTCATTTTGCAGAGTCCCGCATTCGTGTAGAAAGCTAGACGCAAACTAAGGGAAACTGCGGTCCCACGTTCAAAACCTCAAAACCTAACAGGCAATCTTCACACACATAAGGAAAATAAATAGTACAGTGTAACCAGTGATTTTATAGCGGCAAACTTTGAGAATAGTCGATATTTTATGAACGCCCCATATTCTATTTTAAAACTGCAATGTTTTCAAGATCTAGTTGCTGCTGATTGCAACCCCGTATGTTAGGTGCATTATTTCTGAATTTTCGTTCTTAAGGACTTAGTAAGTCCTACCTCATGTTTTATTGCAGAAATTCGTAAATATTGTTTAAACTTTTTTCGAAATATGGAAACTAGAGCAGTTGGGAACATTAAAGATTCTCGTTCGGGTACTTTTTTGCAAGCTTAAAATAATTAAAAATTTGCTGAGAAACTGTGCGAATGCGACCCCGTCCCGTACTGGGAAAATTGAAAAAAATTAGAGAGAAATCCATTTCCCCTCTTTTAATTTTTTTCGTAATTTTCTACTCCCCGTATTTCGACTGAAAAATTAAAAATTAAAACTGACAACTAGTGACAGCGCAAAAGTTTGACAAGTAAAACTCTATTTATTTTCGTCTTCAACGATGTCGGAGGAAGAAATTGAAATCGAATATTCTCTTGGAACATATCAGAGTTTAATAGCAAAATAATACGCGTCGTTTATATAATAGTTAATAATATAACACCATCATAAATTGGCAGTGAATTTAGAGCGCTAACATTTTGTACACGATTTAAATTTAACTTTTAAAAAAACTACTTGCAACTAGCAATGCAAAATCAAAGCAGCAGAGAATTGGTATCATTAATTTAAAAATATGAGCAAGAAAACTTTCGTCAAAAAAAGCTAAAGCTGAAGTAGACATTTTTTGGAAGTTCAATTTAGTTCTTATAGATATATTTTAAATTAAATTGAAGGAAGAATCTAATTCATGTCTATTATTTTAAAATAAATGATAATTAAGCGCAAAATACCTCAGACTTGTGTTTTTTTACCTCTTTGACAAGAAACTCAAAAGGAAAATGAACAAAATTTAGATACATAAGAAGAACCATAGGCGTTTATGCCGGCAATAAAATTGTTGGGAAAACCTGGGGAATATCTCCCAAAATTGAGTATGGTTATTATTATTATACAAGGTGGCGCAAAAATAACCTTCCGATGTTTTTTGGCTGTAATTTAAAAAAAAAATGAAAAACTTTGATTCTTCTTGTGGATTATTTTTATTTGGTCTTTTAATTTTTTTTACATCAAGTCGAGAATATGATGTCATGTAAATGGCCGCCGCCACAGTTGATTGTCATTTGAGCCCTTTTTATGGCATTTTC
The DNA here is from genome assembly GCA_951230905.1 of Cheilosia variabilis. NCBI lineage: Eukaryota > Metazoa > Arthropoda > Insecta > Diptera > Syrphidae > Cheilosia > Cheilosia variabilis. The sequence continues at coordinate 39,991,385 of OX579677.1, read as the reverse complement.
CATCACTTTGGCCAAAACTTCCGGCGATAGGTCCTCACATTCTTGACGGATATTGTCTTTAAGAGCTGCAAGAGTCTGAGGTTTGTTGACATAAACCCGCGACTTCAAAAAGCCCCACAAAAAGAAGTCTGGAGCGGTCAAATCAGGCGATCTTGCTGGCCAGTGAAAATCGCCAAAACGGGAGATTAGGCGCCCGGGAAATGCATTCTTCAGCATATCGGTTGTGGCACGTGCAGTGTGTGCCGTTGCACCGTCCTGTTGGAACCACATGTTTTCCAATCCCAATTCATCAAGTTGCGGCAAAAATAACTCGTTGATCATTGCTCTGTAGCGCTCACCATTCACAGTAACCGTTTGGCCCGCTACGTCTTCGAAGAAAAAAGGTCCGATGACTCCTCCAGCGAAAACAGCACACCATACAGTGACTTTGAGCGGGTGTAATGGCTCTTCGTGGGTTACACGCGGATTTTCAGTGCCCCAAAAGCTAAACGTCGCAGTGTTTCACCAGTAGGCGTTGGACGGCTAGGAAATCTGCGACGAAATTCACGTTGTGCCAAAGTCACAGACCGATTATTGCTCAAATAAATAGTCACCAATATTCCGCGTTCTGGAGCAGTGTAGCGTAACATTGTTTATTAACGTGTATTTCGCATGTGTTTACTACACAAATGTCAAAACAGAACTGACATTAGGGGCCAATCGCAAAATTTATAGCATTTTCTGATAGGAGGATTACTTTTGCGCCACCTTGTATAATATAATGCATGTTCACATAAGCCTTTGCCAAACTGATCGAATGATCTAACCGAAATACTTCCAGTCGACATATACATAAGATTTTACTGTACTCCTACTGTGTATAAAAGAGAGTTCAAATCGATTGTTCAGTGGAGTTCGGTATTACTGATTAAAGACGCATTGTTTGTAAGCGAACATCTCAGTTGTTTCCTTTCACGTCGTTTGTGTTCCCCTACAAAGGCCTTCACATCTTTGGGCATTCGATAAATAAATTGAAAAATTTACTCAACGGGTTATTTGACGAATCTTTCTTCGTAGAGTGCTAATCTGTTCTTCAGTCAATTATATGCATCAAAGAGAATCCGTAGTTTGTGAAGAGTATTCAAAAGTCGTTAAAGAAGAATGGTGCAACTTTAATGTCAAGCTCTGTCGGGCCTTCTAGTGAAAGGGGTGCTTATAACTAAGCCAAGCAAAAGGTAGCCTACTCTATCCCAGGCTGCATCACGCTATATCTAGATTGTGTAAAACCTTCCCCTACTTTACTGTTTCGTTCATCTGTAGTTCAGCTCCACAAAAATTAGGTACACCTTTTATAGATCTAACACCTGTGTCTGAAAAGCGCGATTAAAGTATGCATTCTTGACTTAAAAGAGGTCGTACTCCATTTCGACATAAAGTCTTGAAAAAAGAGACCGACATGAAGTAATTGTCTTAGTCTACCTCCATATATGCTCAATCTCAAATAAAACTGTCGTAAGAGGTTTGACGTCTTTGCGTACCTCGCAAAAGGTCCTATGCTAATTACGTTCAGCCCTCTTTTTAAGTGATACATAGATGCTTGTTAGCGTCTTCATATGCAATGCGATTATGTGATATACAATTTTCTTATTTCCTTTTGTTGAAAGATATTCGAACCAAATTTGGGTAGGTATACCTGGTTCAATGTCAGATTTTGTAATTCTTCTTTGAAGTGCAACGCTTACTGATATGACACCGCCAGGGGTTAGTATTGACACATCCAAGTATATTCCATCTCTCGCCTATGAGCAACTATCCTTGTAACAAACTTAGAAACTGTTGCCAGGAGAAGGCCATAGAAAATATTACAATAAACGCTCGAAAGACTACACAGGGATTTGTGAATAAAAATTGCACGTGACCGGAATACTTATTTCCTCATCAATAGACGATGACGATGAATCTTTTCCCTCGACCGCCACCCACTTTATGGTCTACGCTGATATACAGATTCACCGAGATATCCATATTAAATTCCATTTCAAAGCATACGTCGATAGACGTACAGAGAATCTGCCTGCACACAGTATCCCTTCGAGAGGGAGTTTCAGTTTCGAGTGTTTGTTTGCCTTTTAAGTGTGCGCCATCTCCTCCGTCAATTTGTACGCATTATTGGTACAAGGACACACTTTACCGAAATCGAAATATCGACGTGAATATCTCTTACCCCGGTGCCGGATTATATGCGATTTAAATTGACTAATTCGAATGGAATCACCCAGGGACACTATTCTTGTGCAGGGTAGGCTATGCAAGTCCTCTCGGATGCTGGGGCACCAAGAAACATCTTAATGCATGATGCGAATGCGACACCCTAATCTTTATGTGGCACTTTTGGGTGCTGTTAACCTGTGGAATTATTTTATTTGCCTTTCGGCTCAATTGAAGGTTTTTTTTTTTTTTTGTTCGTCTCTGCCGAAGGTCTATGCTATAGGAGAGCCAACGTAAATCGTCAGATTTTATTTGGTCGATTAAAAATGCCTGTGTGTGTTTTTGGGAGCAACGGAACTCTAGTGCATGTGCAACAATTTCGCCAAAACTATTCGTAGCTTCGCACCGCCGAGCACGAGAAATGCAATTCCATTTGACCTGGGGACGTTTTAATTACAAATTCCCCTCAAAGTGACCATTAGGAAGTTTAAATAGTTAACAACGATAGACAGACACTCCATGCAAATCGAGTGTGCAATCGAGTTAGATGGATGCTGTGCAAATCCTCTGGCTGTGTCTATGGGTGGCGTATATACGTACTGCATCTATAGATGTGCCCTCACGTGTGGGACCCTGGACGGGTCGAGCTTCGAAAGGAATTATACAGTGGCATATATATTTTTGGCATGAGCCGGAGGCTGGTTGCAGCAGCAGCAACAGCGATGGGAATAATAAACGAAGGCTATTTACATGTTTGGTTGCACTTCCGGTTCCAGTTGGAAGTATCCTGCAAATCGGTGGTGCAGAGATGGCCCGATGGCCGGACACAAAGGAAGCGAACTTCTCAGCAGTTAATTTTACAAAGTGCTAGTCCCAAATCTCTTAAGTGTTGTCTTGTTTCTTTCTTTTTTTCTAGTTGGTTTGCATTTTATTGCGGGGAAAGTGCCATTTTGGCAGATTAATTCGAGAGATTCGGCTGCAAATAAAAGCCGTTTATTTAAGGCGGCAAGGAGAGCAGATTTGTTTGGTTTCTAGAAAGAGAAAGACTGGCTTCTTTTTTGTGATCATGTGCAGTTTTAAATGGGTGTTTTCAATGCAGGCCTTGCATACCTATTTCTGTAGTACATCTAAGCGATGGGCTGACTGATTTATTACTATACCTATAACTAAACGAAATAAAGGGTGTTCCGCTGACTTTTAAGAGGCTTTTGGTTACTTCGCGACCGTTTTTCTTTGTATTGAACTCCATACTTGAACCGAAAAACGAAGGGCGCGAGTCTTTTTCGAAGTCAATGTGGTATAGTTAAACCTCTTAATGACCGCCTTAATGCAGTTAATGAGCTTCTTCAGGAATATCGCTTTGATTGCCCTCGACCATCCCCTTAATGATGTCAACTCCGGCTAAATGGAGCTTAGCTGCTAGAATTCGGTGGGCTGGGAAGAACACCGATATGGGGCGTAAAAGTACTGTCATAAACTTGTACTCTGTAATTTTTCTTCAGTCTTCCAAGAGCTTTAGCAAAACTTAAAAAAAAATGTCTGCTATCCATCGAAATTAAATGGGCGTCTCCCAAGAGCTTGCCTCAAACAAAGGCCGCAGGATAAATAAAATTACTCTGTATGCACTGCCATACATATTTGGTAACAAAAATTGCTTGACAGATTACTTTTTAAATCTCAAAAATCAAGACCATGGCATAGAATTAAATTGAGTGTGTCACTGCCACATTTATTTCTTTTATCTTCATGTGCAGGCAGTACAGTCAACCCTTGTTAGAATTTTTCTTTTATCCCTTTTCATGTTTATATGACCACCTGCGGAAAATTGTTACTCACCCACCCCCTAATTTGGATTTTCATCGAGGGGCGGTGTTGCAGCTACTTCATATAGCGAATTCAGCATCCGTCTTTGTTGTCAAAAGGCGGAAGCGTTTTTTTATTCTTTCTGGCTAGTCTGGTGAAAAAAAAAAAAAAACCCAAATCCACCTCTTTATTAGCTAAGGTCACACAATTCGTTTCAACCTTTCCCGAATACATCGCCCTATAGCAGGAAAAGGAAATCACAGTCAAATGGGGATGGGGTGAATTTTTTTCTCGCGCACCCGAGGGTGCATTGCTACACCATGCCGCATCAAAAACTACGTTTAATGAAAAATCAGAAAAGATATAGCGCCTATGAATCTTACCAAGAACTCTTTTAATGAAAAAAAAAAAAAAGAGGAAAAGCCGGATAAAAAAAATCGCGGACGCCGGGATAGATATGAGAAATTGCCGAAAATGCGTATCAAATTTTCATTAGGGGTTGAAAGTAATTTCCCTCTTCCGCCGCACACAACGCATGTACACATTTATAACAACAGGCAAGCGGAAAACGAATTACCCGAGAGTTGCTAACATGAATTCACATTACGGACGTAAGATTAGATTATTAGGATAAGTGGCAGTATATAAAAGAGCTGGAACAGGACAGCGTGCGAGGAGTAATTGATTTTTGCACTTTATTTCAAAAATTGGTTTCCTTTTGCAAGTGATGAAGGATATCAATTTTGTTGGCATTCAAACTGAGATATAATTAATACCTTATTCCGCCGGAAGAATATGCTGATCAGTTTTTATTACACGTCGTATATTTACTTATGCTTGTAGGTACACGATGTTGTCAATTTGATACCAAATCGGTAATAGGATGTCTGTGAAGGACGGCTGATTTTCAGTTGTAGTGTATGGAGGTATTTTTATTGCTTTTGAGAGTTTCAGAACTTGAGAAGCCCGCTGCAAGAGATGTTGCGGGACCTTTTTTTAAGGCCGAAACCAAGATGGACAAGGCAAAACAAGAAGAATATGGGGTTAAGGGGAGGATTGCATGATGTAAGAATGTTGTAAAATTTCTTGACAATATTGGAGGCAGTTGCATCGAGAACTGCAAGGCTTAAATTAAGTTAAATGGTTTAATTTTTCGGTTTTTTCGCCTTTACCCGTTTATAAGCCTCGTATTTAACCCTAGAAAGATAACCTACGTCCACGAGACGTATGGTGCGGGACAATTGTGTGATATCTTTTGAATTCTAAACCGCAGCGCGTTGACTGTCTTAACTAACTCAGTCGACACCCGGAGCTTGCACGGTATGTACCCACAATAACCAGTTATAGCCACGCCGTACGTCCGGGAGACGTATGATTATCTTTTATGAAACTTTTTGAAACGTGTGTCATGAGTGCACCTAATAAATATAATCATTTGTGATTTAAAATTACTAAGACTTATAAATAAAGTTAATTTTAGCCAAGAGGTGCAAATTAAGCAAATATTAAGACTGAAATTCAATTTTAAGGTTCCTAAAAAAAACAAGTTTTTTTTTTGTTTATTTGCAAAGTAGTTTGCATTTTTTGATTAAATTGTTCAAATTAAACATCATCATCATATAAATAAAATTGGTGTAGTTCTGTTCGACTAAGATTGAATTTGACTGCGTGTCTTTAAATGCAAAAATCTTAGAAACTGCTGAATATATTCTGATGCATTTTTATCAGTCCTATAGAGGATAAATAGGCCCACAATATCCACTTTGTTTCAACTCTATATCGCTATAAATTCCGGAAAAAAATTGACAAGAGTAATTTATTTTATCGTTTGGTTTCGCTTTTTTTTTTTTGTCACGCTTTCCGTTCGAAAATACTGGGAGCATTTAAATATAGTAAACACCAGCTTATAGAGGACATCTGGGGTTACATTTTAGGATATCCATGAATTCGATAACTTAAAAAGTTTTTAAATAAATAGGCAAAATTTGAAACATTTCTACTTTTTTCACCTGGGTGAGTGGATATGCATTTCATTCTCAAATCAAATACACTAACCGCGCAATATATTCACATCTCTTTTAACCTTATTTTATTCCTGTGGCGGAGAGGGAGACAGACAGAGGCAGTATGCTGTGTGGTTTGCTAAGAACAAAAAAACCATAAAAGAAATGACAAATATGTAGGAAAAATATGTTTACCTCTGTTTTGCTTACAAAAAAAGAAAAATTCTATGAAAGAAATATCAGATAGGTATAGCTTTCAGTGATACCAGATCATGGGTAATTACCCATTTCGTTTTTTATAGAGTAGAGTTTTCAAATAGCGTTTTTAACAGCCCATGGCCTCAATGCTCATAAAATGGTATTAAAAGTTGGAGTTCCCATAACATAAGCAACATAATGCTTGACATGAGGCTTTAATTTTAACTGGGTGTGGTAAAGGAGATGCGGTGTTTATACCAAGAATACAAATAATTCACAGTAATTATTCATTTCAGTTTAAACCGATTCGATTGCCTATTAATGTTTGTTTTGAAATGACAATCCATAAGTAACAGGATCAAACTTTAAGAAATGCGGGAGTTGATTTAAGCAAGAATTGCTTCCAGCACGGGCAGTTATATGTAAAGTGCTCCAGGGTAAGTAATGCAGCAAATATCAATATATTAGTCGATAGAAACAAAACAGCCAAAAAAATTTGTCCCCAACAAGACAGCAAATTTCTTAATTTTGTTTTCATCAACTGTTCTGAAACCACATTTTACACGGGCGAAGCCGGGTGGGTACAGCTAGTTTTTATATAAAATCATTAATTTATTTTTTTGAATAGTTTCTATATAATGAAATAAAATAAATATAAATAATCAGAAGTGTATGTGTTTAATAAAATACACTAATTAAATGCCATACGTCTGTGAGACGTATGATTATCTTTTACGCTATTTATTTTATGATTATCTTTCTAGGGTTAATATCACCAACAATTTAGAATGAGCTTGCTATTTGTAAAGACCGATAAATTCTTGATTAAAATTCGAAACATTCTTTTTCTAGACAATTCTTATTTTTATTTTATTTTTATTTTACGAAAAGCTATCGCTTCTATGACCGAAACTATAATGAATAAATAAAGAATATACCAAAACTAAACAATATTTCAAAACATTATAGCTTACATTACAGTCTAATCAGCAGGTCTCCACATTATACGCGAATGATACGCGAATGGTCCAAAATTTGGCTGCAATATTACTACCACCTATACACTTTGCCAATGGAAATATACGTCCATTTGGCAAGGCCTGCCGTAAATTACATGGCATAGATATTGTTTTAAACATCAATATTTTTCTAGAGGTGCCACGCCCCTTTTCCCGATCAATTGCTTTGATGAGACAATTTAGCATTTAATTTTTTTTTTGTATGGTACTTGCCACGCCCCTTTGTCTAATGCCGACTACATTTTGAAAACTGTAATAAACAGTCACTATGTGTACAGGTACCAAAATTTGCAACCAAAGCTGCAATCCGTGGCAGGATAATAAGATACATCGTTTTTTTTTATTCCGTCATTAGTCTCTGTTTTATGGAACGTGTCACGCAGTGATGCCAACGAAGGCTTTTTCATGGCTTTAAGGCTTGTTTTTTTTTTTTTCAAAAATTCATCTTTTTTTTATTTGATTCATATTTGTCTTATTCTTTGGGTGAAAAGGTGAAAACTTTTACTTTTTTAATGTATGTCCAAGACGATCTGATGGACAAAACTATGTTTGTTTTGTTCGATACCTTGTACCTACTTATGAAACTAAAAAGTCATAAATTTTGTTCCTAAGAATTTCTACTGTGATTTATAATTTAAGTATTTTTTGGAAATACAATTTTTTTTTGTTTATTTTTTTGTATTTGTGTCTAATTTTTGATTTATTGTTAAAGTTTCCCTAAAAAAATATTTTAGGCATTATTTTATTGAAAAAGGCATCTTTTCTTCTCAAGTTAGGCTTTTTTCGTAAAAATTGGTTGGCAATGCTGGTGTCACGCCTCCAAGTCCGAAAGCCATATACGAGTACTCTCAAATTTCCTACAGTTGTTCGGCGGTGCATGCGCATCATATCGGATAAAGGTATGTAGTAGTGAAATAATGAAAAAAAAATTAAATAAACAGCATAAACATAGTTTCGTAGAGTAAGTTTGCATATAATCTTAAATGGCAGCAAACAGAAATAAATAAATATTAGTATTAGTACCCCGAAAACAAGACTAAAAGTATCACTTTTTATTAGGAACTCTCGAAAATCTCACATTTTCACAGTTGATCACAAAAAAAAAGAAGAAATGAATTGTGTAAAGGTATAAGAAAATAAACGCACGACTGGGTCGAACGTAACCTTCTCCTTCATCAAAAGCTTTGGTGTAAATGAAGTGGGAGTTGCTGATTGTGTAAGCTTCAAGTTCTTGGAATTATTTTTAGGGTGCATATTCAATATGGTTTGAAGATTTACGTAGGTAGATGTTTTTGCTTTTTTTTATGGAAGTGGGCATTGAGATTATTCCAAAAATGTACCGTAGATATGTGAATACAGATCGGGATTTGGCTAGTCATTTTTGAGAAATAATTGAAAAATTAATTTGCTCGAATTTTTGGAGAAAAACTAGGTACGGGAACTTATTAAGGATAATTTTAATTATCTTCAATTTGTATTTTGATCAAAATCGTTAGAGCAGTTTTTGCAAAATTTGGCAGACAAAGGAGTACCAAAAATTGTATGTATAGAAGTATTTGAAAAATTGCTTAACTATTTAGCTGAAAACCGAGTACAAGTTATTGTTCGGGATGTAAGCATTACTTGGCCTTAAAAGTCTTATCGAAATCGAAAAATGCGGTTTTCGAGATATAAGCAGCCTTTGAAATTAGCGTTTTCGGTGATTCGAATTGAAAATTAAGGAAGCAATTATTTTTAAAACATTAATCTTGCTCTAAGTTCGCATTTTGGTCAAAATCCTTATTTCCGTTTCCAGGGAAACTAAAGAAAACTAAATTTTTCAAAAATGACTTTTTTCAAAAATCCATTTTACGAAAATAGAGAGAAAAAATGAGCTTGCCATTAAGTTAGGAATGACCATATTACCTAAGGAATGGATTTTTGTTAGAATCGTATGGGCCGTTTTCGAGATACATATGTCCAAATTTCAAAAGTACCGTTATGCGATTCTTTAGCGGAAAACTGAGTATGCAGTTATGTTAACCTCACCTACTTAAGCTTAAATATCAATTTTGGCTGAAATCGTTAGAGCCGTTTTCGAACAAATCAAACTGGTATGAAAATTCAGGTTACCGGGCAAAAAAAACGGCCCTGAACTGAAAATCCGAAGTTTGAACGAAATTCGGGTAGCCGTTTAGGCTGTGGGCCTCGGGACATACAGACAGACGGACAGAATTTTGCGACCCACTTTTTTGAGTTCCTCTTTCATCGTAATGTCAGAATTGGTTAACACCTCTATTTCAAAATGTTGTACGAATACAATATTATCCTTCTCTGCCTACGTAATCGAGAGAGTTAAAAATGCAAATGCGTATTGGGGTCATTGGGTCAACAACATACTGCCTTTGATTCACAATTCTCCAGTGCATAGCAGTCCCCTTAATTTAGGCCATTGTAGCCCTCCCTAATTAAGTGATTAGTTCAACCTGATTTCTAAATGGCAAATCAACACTTAACCAGCACCCTAAGCTAACAGAGAGCTGCGGCTGATTTTTCTGGATATCTTTAAGCATCAGCCTCTGACCACATAACTTTCAATACAAACAATGAAACGAAAATTGCATACGCTTTCCATGCATCGATGGTCGGAGTGATAATTCGGCGAACAATCTATCTGAATTTACATTCGGTGCCAACACATTTCAGATACACGTGTAATGTACGCGTGTACACTCTCAGTAAATGTGGCGCCAAAAGGAGCCGCCTGTAAACACATCATAGGCAATTTTAATTTGAAATATGCAAATTCGTTGTGCTATTATTTTGATTTGATAGATTTGCATAAATCAACAAGAGCGCGCCATACAATACACACGGCCCGCTCCCCTTCCCCGTATAGACGGTTTCACACACCGAATCCTGTGGTTGACGTATATAGCCAGGGCGAACAGTACCACAAGCAATATGCCAGGGTGTACTTCATTCAGCTCGTCACTGTCTGATTTTCCAGGCGTAACGAAATTTCTAATTGCACAGCAAATATCTAATTCAGCAATATTTTCGGCATTTCATCGTTTCAATTTAATTATGAAATTTCCTGGGTCAGCATCGGAGCAAGTGTTCGATACGTGTAGGATGTTGTCATCCTTTGCGGATGCACCATGGGCCATTGACCACAGCAGGCGATGTTTCATCAGATTATTCATAAAGGAAGCGGGCCGGAGGCTGGCTGCTGCAGGACCTACTTTAAAAAGTAATTACCTTCGGCATTCGGTTTGATCGCTGACCCCGCATTGACATCATCAGCATCGGCATCAAGGGCTGGCGAGCCTTTTACTGTGCTGACTGATAAATGATGGCATCATGTGGATGTAACATCATCATCAACCTGATTCCAGGGAATTTTAAGGATAACAAATTAAATTTTTACAGAAATATCGGCACTAAGCCGCGTCCGTTGCTTCCGGCATCCAACTGGATGTACTGTACATTAGCTCGGGAACTGTAATCAATTATGCCCCTGGCTATTGGCCTTCTATCCAGGGTCTGACATCAAAGTGTAGTATAGGCGGATGGTGTGTTTTGCCCCTCAGTATGGTAAATGGTTGATCAGGTTCGGTAAGATACGAGCATCTAGTCATTGATTGATTAGGCTCAATAAGCGAGCATCGAAATCAAATTAGGATTGTGCGGATGACGGATGAATGGGACGCAATTCGATTTATTTTAAAGTGCCTTCAAGTATAGGTATAAATGTGTGTACGGTTGTGCGGTATGTCTTTGTAGCCGACGAGGTTCAAATCATGAACAGCACAAGTATGTCTGGTTTTTTTTTTAGAAAGTAAAAGATCTATTTGAGAAAAGGGTTACGGCCCGATGTGTGTAGACTTGCCAACGTTTTTATTCGGAGCGAACTAGGAATTGTTCCTCTGCTTACAACCTCTAACTGCCCCTTCTATATTACCATAGCATTACCTACCGACGAAACTGCAATCTTGAAGTTCAGACCTTTGAGCAGTACCTGCGATGAGCTTCACATGGTCGAGGTCCTGTGAGCTGTCATCGATGTTAGCTCTGTCTATGACAGCAAGTACCAGGTGTGTCTTCAACACGTCTCCACCAGGGATGGAAAAGTCGATACAAATGAGTTTGCTCGAGTACAAAAGTACAATTTGCCTTAATTCGATACAATTTATCCATCTGTACCTTTCAAATTGTTTTGCAATTTGTAAAGCTTTTCCTAAGAAACAAATTAAAATAATCGAGATGATGATGTCTTTATGTTAATTGGAAGAAAATTAATATTCAAAATCACTTCCTAAATTTGCTGGAGTATTTTACATCAGAAGCAGTTGTATCAAGAAAATCTAATTCTATACTGCAATTTGTTTTTGAATTTGTTCCTAGTGAAAAAAAAAGAATATTCAACAAATTAACAATGCTAACAAATTTACCAATTTGAATATTATTTAATTTCAGAACTTTGGGCTGAAGTAAATTCAATTAATAATGTTTGAATGTTTGAAAATATTTATAAAATTGCTCAAGCCGTTCTCGGTATTCCTCACTCATCGATAAATGTCGAAAGGATTTTTTTCGTACCAGACATTCATAAAGACCAAATGTCGAAACCGACTTCAAGTCGACAAGTTGCTGGGCTTTGATTGAAACAAAAAAAATTATTAGAAACTCATCCTGTACTGAGTTTCAAGTTCAGGGCAATATTTTGAAGATGAATGAGCAAATTGAGAGTATAAAGCCTGAAGAGCTCATAGATTATATAAATATAAACTATTTTTTTGTAAGTTTGTATAGTTTTTCTAAGATGTCATTAATGTTTTGTTAATTTATTTTTGTTTATGTTTTTGAAAATAAAATCTTTTGCATTCACTTCTGTACCTATAGGTACGAACAAATGTTTTCATCTTATGTTTCGATGTTTCGATCTTACAACCGTTTTCACTACAAATCGAAAATGACATTTTCCATCCCTGGTCTAGACTACTAAAGTTTACTGGCAATACTTCCAGCCAGGGCTGCCAGGTCTTCAACTAGTTCGATAGCCCAATTTCAAAATTTTTCTCGCCCAAAGTCGGAGCTAAGAAGGTAGCTCAAAAAGAAGCCCAATCAAAACATTTTTTTTTGTAACATTAATAAGAATTTATTTTTATTTGAAAATAAGCACATTCTTATTAAAAAATAAATAAAAAAATACAAAAAATAATTGTGGTTGATTGGAAATGTCAAAATCAATGAGTGGAATGAGTGAATAAAAAGTAGTGGAAAATTGTAGAATTCACTAAAAGTATGTTTAGGGGGCGAAAAGCGCAATAGGAAAATAGTCGCCCAAGATAAAAAATACTCAGATTTATAGCCCACAAAGGATTAAGCTATCATATCTACTAAATTGTTTATCGGATATTTAAGAAAAATATAGCCCAATTTCTGACAAATAGCCCAATCTGGCAAGCCAAGCTTTGTTTTTGTAATAAACTCCGCATGAGTAGCGGAGAAGAATTACGCGTCTGTGTTTAGAGGCCCGTATTACACAGATAAGGCTGACCGATCCAATGGTAGACTTTTTCGCTAAGCTATTCTCAAAAACTATAGGCCCTCCGACGAGGTTGACTATAGACACGTCCAAACGGCTGATTGAGAAGCTCTTCCTTAGCAGTTATACTCTGGCATGCTTATCAAACCTTCGCGAGAGGTGGCGCAGTGGAAAAAAAACCAGAAGATGGAATTCTGGTTTTTCTGGGTTCGAATCTGTAACCTCTAGCTTCGAAGTCCAACACACTTACCACTAATCCTAGCTAGGGGAGGACTATTTTTCAGGAGGTAAAGAAATCACATCATAACCTTCAAAACTTATAAGTTTAGCTATAGCATCACCTGCTGGCATATTTTGTTTTTAAGGCGCTCCAAAATTCCTTCCCTAAAGCATCCTTATAGCTTCAAGTGATAGTAATAAGTTCGAGAATTTATTATTTAAGCACCTTAAACTCATTATTATAGCTTTTATTTAGCCTAGTAATAAATAGGGGTTCTTGCCTCCGCCAAAATTAAGAATTATGCAGGAATTATGCAGAGCAGTCCCTGATATCAACCTGCATTCCTCCTCAGCAATCCCGAACTATGAAAGCCAGACTATCAGATTTCTTGCCGCAGATCTCATCTTGCATGTCGCCAGATGTGTGCCAGAGGCCTGTTTTTGCCTAGATTAGAAATCAGTTTGTCTTCACTACTCCGTGCTAATGGACGAATATTAAAAAAAAAAAAAAAACAAAAGCCCCAGCTAACCCAATATCTGTTTCCTACATCTCCCCCGTCCCGCGAGCAGACTTTCGTTATGAAAACGAAGCCTTTCAAGTCTCAGCCCCCTTGAGGGGTTCGTTTTACCACACAGAAGACGAGGCGTCCATAATATCGTGTCGTAAGTTTGTAAGTTGCAGCACATTTACGATACCATAACATGTCAAAGTAAAAATCATTTTCATGTTCCCGTTGGAAATGTGTTTTGGCGGCAGCAGTCAACCCCAAACCGTCTGCAGTGTAATAGAGGGAAAAAAAAAACCGAACACATTTTTATTGCACTCTTCGTTTACGTACTGTACGTGTCTGTGCGAGTTTTGCTATATGATCATGGACACATATTATATCCCACTCAGCTTTATTCTCCGAAAATTGGATAAAGTGCGTATGCCTCTGCTGTGCAATTTCACTTTGTTCCTTTTAAAACACACGCGATACATTTAAAACGTATCTCCGGTGAATTTAATTCTTACCTCACTCAAGCGCAGTGGGATGAATCCGAATGCCTTTAGTGTAGGAAACCAGCGTCATCACGCGGTATCCTTTTGATGTTCGCATTTTTGCCTAGTTTCGTTGTTATTTTTCTGTCATCTCATTTCCATTCCATAATTTCTCTAGTTCCTGCTGTTTTGTCAAAGCATCCTGACGAATGCCGTCGCTCGTGATAGAAGTTTCCAGTGCACAAGCCGAGTTCAAAGAAATCCTCCAAACAATGTTATCTTGGCATCATCGTCGAGAGATGTGCGGTGAGACACTTACTATCGTGTGCGAAGCCGTCCAAAAGTTTTGTACCCGACGACGACAGCCCGTGGATTGTAATCTCTGCTTTTGAAGCGTCTGTCTGCTTGGTATTAGCTGTATTTTTGTGGTTTCTCTTTGTGCTTTGAATACACTACACTTTGAGCACATCGTCGACCACCCGCAGCTATTAGCTTATAATACTTCTTCCGTCGAAGTTTACAACCTTTCGTATGGAGTTATTTTAAAGATGAAAATTCTAAGATTAAAGCTTAATGAAGAAAGAACCTGGCCCATATAGAAAAGGATAAGGAACTACTCTTTATTAGTGAACTCGTTATTTGCTGGCGGTCCTTATGGCTGAATTTGAGATCAATTTCTTTCTTCTTTTTTTTTAGAAAATCAAACGGAAATGTGACCGTTGTTAATATAGACGGCTTGAAGCTGTATTGCCCGCTCGATGCATTCATCTTCAAAAGCGATAAATATCCCTGGGAATGGTATTTTCAGCCAAATTTTTGTAAGTTGTAGTCATAGCCCACAGTTTAGTTAGAGGGCTGAAATTTTAAATAACACCTAAAACTGTTTTGTCGTGTCAAATACTCAAATAGTGTGACATGGTAGTTCTGCTCACCATCATCTGCAATCATGCTGCCTGCTCTACAAGGCGGCGCAAAATTGATCACCCCATCGGAAGATGTTATAATTTTTGCAAATGGCGGCGTGCATCAGTAATATTTGACATTTGTGAACTAGCTGTAGAATTAAAGAAGCCATGGAGCGCTATACTATATGCGGACAGTTATCATATAATCATATATAGCGGCAGTCACTTAACGCTATCTTTTCCACTTAACAGAAAAAATTGTAAAGGCTGAAATAAACACTTTCATCACTCAAAATCATTATTTTTTTATTTAATAAAAACTCAAAAACCAAACTGGATGATTAATTTTGCGCCACCCTGTATCTAGTGACTTTGGCTTAAACGGCTTTACGCAGTAGTGGTAAGAGGCGGGTCACAGTTGTAGTATTGTCTGCAGCTTCGGGTGAAACACTCATACACTGAGAAAATTCATTTTAAGAGCTTTTGTTTTTTTTTTTTTTTTAAATGTTTCAACATTTTCTACGCCTAGAACGGAGTACAAATGCAACTTTTCGAATCTTAATTATTTTTAATTATTTGGTCTTCCTAAATTGCCGAAGATGTTAACAGCTTAGGAGGTATATGAACACATTAACTTGGTCTCAAGAGACTGTAACAGCAATGGACTTGCTAGATTTTTGATCAAGTCATTGAACAAGCCAAGTATAAGGGCCTTAAAAAGCTTAAAGAGTCCATGATATCCTCTAGAATTATAAAACTATTTTTCTGTGGATATTAGGATATTACATTAACACTTTTACCATAGTCTTTAGCGTCTTCCCATTTGAGCTCACAATTTATCTGATGAGGTCCCATCGTAGCTCTACAGTTTTCTAAGTGTTCCCTTACCTATAGCCATACCGTATGTATCCAAATTTTTAAGGACGAAACCTATGAAACGACAGTGCTTTGTCATTTTGTTCATGCTTAGAAGGGAAACCAACCTTATGTCAAACCAAATGAAGACTAAATTTACTGCCAGGCATGATTTGAATTTGTCGGTGGTTCGGTCTTATGTTAATGTCTTTCGACTTAAAGCCTAAGATTCCAATATCCAATTGCCTCAATTTTAAGAGCCAATGCAGTGGACATGTTTTGACATTTTGAATAATTCCTCTACCTTTTCGTCTTCAAAGGAATCGAAGCCATTTTCATCCAAAGATCCCAGTATCAGCAGTCTAAGCTTGCTTGTTGGTAAGATGCATGCGCCCTATCTAAGCAACAACCACTTGTTCTGTTCCCTATTGATCTCAAGCTTCGAAGATTAGATTTCTCAAACCCAACAACCTTTTGCTTCGGTTCTGATATTGTATCGACTAACTGCCAGGCTCTTCGATCTCGTTGAGTTGCAAGACTGGGTAGAACCTTTTCCTTCTATATACGATCTTCTTTTCGTTCCTGTGCTGGTTCGACATTCTTCCGTGTCGCTGCCCCTGTTTTTCGCTGCAGCATTCTAAAGCAACATAGGGTTTTAAACTTCTTCTGGTATAAGTATAATCGCCACCATCGTGCAACTTAATCTTTTATGAGATGATGGTACCATACCGTGGATTCAGCTGCTTTTCGCTTTTAGAGCGTCTGTCCAAAGTAAAGAGAATCTAGGTTAGGTTATGTAAGGTTAGAGAAGGGTGTGTGGTGCACCAGAATCTAGCTTATTTGCGGCTCTATCTTTACCTACTACGCTTTTGCTAAGGCATGTACCATGTAACCAGCTGCCAAAATATAGATCTGTCGTTGTAGTTTCTCCCCTCTCTATTACTCTCTATTAGAGGACTTAAAGATATAGCTTCTGGGTAAAACTGGACGTAACTAGGTGCCAAAAGAACAACCAGACTTCCACCTATAAATAGAAACAAAAGTCAGAAATTTCGGAACTGTTTCAGTCAACCTTCGGGCCTCTCAACGAGGCACTTACTCAGAAAACATTCTACAGCTTCTTAAAGGAGGTTTTGGAGGCAGCAAAAATGTTTACTACACTCGCTCCCACCGTACTCATGTGGTATCACAATCATCCTATAACCTTGATCTAAGTGTATTTTCCCAGACAGATGGTCCCAACATCCCAGAGCTCAGAGAGCTTTAAACAATTCCTTTATGGATTCCACTGACAAACATTTCATCACAAAATTAAGTCGCGTATGCTACTGCCGCAAGAGGTAGATATATTATTTATCACCCGTCAGATTGCCGAATGTGACGCAACTGTTCGACAGATGGATGTGCTTTAAGGATTTTTTTTCGGAGGCGAATCTTTTCAACTTCTTTCTTTGCAACACTTTTGCGAATGTAAATGCCTTTTGCCCAAGTTATAAGAAAACTATGTTGTTACCATCTCCTCGTTCGTTTTACCGATACCAATGAATGCGTTTACTGTAACTGTAACCTTTCGCTTTCATACTGATAGTCATACGATTCATTTTGGACTAAATGGGCAACAATGACAGTTTCCCGACCTCATAAAACCTGCTTAATGAATAATATTTTCCATTTGATATGTAGATGTACACCGCCATTATTTGACTCTCGCACTCGCACTCGCGGCGTAAACGATAATCTGTCTATAATTAACAATTTCGCTGGCGAGTCCTTTAACCATTAGCGTATTGCATAATTAAAAGCCCGATATACGGTAGGTTAGAGTTTTAACGACATAAACCACATTGAAATCGCCATTCCGTTCGATTAATCCATTATATAATTTCCGGCTAACGATACTGCTCGTCCTGGGACCGCGCCCCTCCTTTCATCCTTTCCTCATTCACTCACAATTAATTAAACGCGGTCTGGTTAAATGAAGCCCCAAATACATATATATAAGCATGCAAAATGTACCCGAACTTCCAGTTGAACAAGCCAATGACTCGTGCTTCTACAGTCGCATCTCGTTTGCACACGGACAATCGCCGATTAACAAAAGTATTTTAACTGCAGTCCGAGTCCTTCAACACTGGAGCACTAGACGGGAATGTCCGATGTAAAACAGTTCGATAGTCAGCTTAAAAGTGGGCAAAAAAAATTAAACATCCTTTGTCACAAGTCGCTACTGAATATTGCATCAGCGTACTGCTTAGGCCAGAATGCATTTTAGCAACTTCCGGCTATACCGATGTGGGTTGGGGAGCAAAATCAATGGCTGGACAAAAAAACAGAAAACAGAAAAAAATTGAATGCAATCATTCATCTGAAGTTTTAAATATTCAACAGGATTGGTGGAGAACCATGGGACATGATTTTTGCAGAATGATCTGGAATTATGCAAATTGATTGGCCGGAGGAACAAAAAGGACACGTTGCTGGGAATCGAAACGCTTAGGCTGCGAACGGAACAACAGAAGCGACGACGGGATGCTTGTTGCATTGCTGAACAGATAACAGAGAACAGAGAACAGTGCGAAGTGCGAACAGTGAACAGTAACGCATCATCGGCAGGGATTCTTGCATATAGAAGGACATTAAAATTGCAAAAAGCGCACACACAGTTGTATAATTTCCATTCTTCCGCTTGGTCCCTTCATTACATTCAACCACATCCTCTCACTTTTGCTGAAAGGACATTCAAACGAGTAAAAAGCGTTTCCTTGTAAAATGAGCGCAATTTCACCAGCAATCGTACATACATAGATATACTCACTGGCCACGGTGCTACATGTGCGCAAAATTTACATCAGAATTCGATGAGTTGAATTTTTTGTTAACGCTTCGTTCGAGAGCTGCGAATTTTATTTATTACACTGCACATATTTTGCATTCCGTTACACAACTATGTCCTACACCTATCAAAGGAGTCCACACAAGGATTAAAACGAAAACGAAAAAAAGTCACCCAAAAAATTGTATTAACGCAAATTATTCGGACGGCTAGCGCTCCGGGTGTTGCAGGACAGCACTACAGCATGTCCTGAACGGGTAGAAGCAGTCGGTGTAATTAATTTGCATGTGCTCTGCAGTACTGTGTGCTGGCTTTCGAATGAAAAAGCAGGTTGCTAGGTTGAAATCAGCCGCGCCGCGCCGTAACCGAACTTATCAGCCGTATAGCTCAGTCAATTGAATTAATTTTTTGTGGTGGAATCGATTAACAATTTGTTCGCAAATCGATAAAATCATATACGGTGGTAGGTAGTGCATAAACTTGGTTGAGTGAGTGAACTTGTAGTGGGTGGTGCTTTCAGGGGTCACTCAGTTGTACCTTATATACTGATATATTAAAGTGCTGGGCTATTAAGCGAGTGGTTTCAGGTTCAACCCATGGAAATTTAATGTAGCATATCAAGGTTTAGGTTTGGTGTCATTGCGCAATTCCCGTAGGTATCGGCCATAGAAGGTGGAAATGACAGCGTTTTCAATGTAAGGAAATTTTACTAAGCCCACAATTCTTGAGAGCTTTGCGAAATAAAAAGGGTTCAGAGCCAAAAACAGGGTTATCCACATAAAATACTAGTTTAGCCGCACAAAAAAGAAACAGTGCACCAACAACATTTACTTATAACTAAAAAAACAATCCTTACGAAGAAATTTTTTCATATTTTTGCATTCTCCTCCGTCCAATCAAGAAAATATTCTTACTTAAAAAAATGGTTTCATCATTTTTTAAAAAGTTGTGGCCATGGTTACTGATATTAGTGGTCCCTGACTTCGAAGACTTTTCTTCTTTTTTCTGTCAGCAAGGGCAATAATTTTCCTCTAAATACGAAAAAAGTCCCCCTTTTTCCCCTGTGAAAGTGAAAGTGAAATTCGCCTTTATTTTTATATGAAATTTGAAATTGAAATGATTTTCTTCTCTATTAGACAAAACGTCAAATCGAGTGAATGCATTCAGTTACACAAAAATTCATTCTGAGTAAACTTTGAAATTTATTTGTAATGGAAATGAGTTTAAATTTTACATTTAAGCAATTTAAGCTTCAAATAGATTTTGGATTTTGCCCCCTTTTTCATTGAAATTGGCGCTTTTCCCCTCAATCTGGGACCACTGACTGGTATCGCTGTCAACGCAACGCAACGCACTCAACCTGACCAGCGTTACCACTTTAAAAAAATAAAGCGAAGTAGATTTGACCCAAAAAGTGAAGTAGATTCAAGAAAAGAGAATTAGATTTCAAAGTCATAGTTCTAAAGATATCTTTAATTGCACATTAGTTGTATATATGCAACATGTCCACAAAAAACGTTTTCAAATAAAAAAAACATTTTTTCTTTTTTCTCACTTCATTTTTACTATTTTTTGCAAATTAAAAAAAAATAAAAATATTTTGAATGGTGCACAGCGATATGATTATTATATTATTATAATTTTGCGCACCAATCTTTATTCACATTCTTGATTACTTCAATATTTGTAATAATTCTTTCGCGTATTTGGCTAAACTTTTCGGAACAGACAGGGACCAAAACCTAAACAAACGTATCACATCTTTGACAAAAAATAATAACAAACCTCAGAAAATTTAATTAAATTTTGTGTTTAAAGTGAAGTTTATTTATTTATTTATTCTTTTGAAATGTGAATCGGTGCTTAAATGAAAGAGTTTAATGCATTTTTTAGATAATTTGGAAGTAGATTTACGGTTTTATTATTAAAATTGAAGCGGATTAAATAATGGATTTCTAAAGTGAAGTAGATATAAAGAATTTAACGATAGTGTGAAGTAGGGAGCAGATTTAATTTGTTTTTCCAAAATTGAAGTAAATCTACTTCAATTGAAGTAAAGTGGCATCGCTGAACCTGACTGTCAGTTGTTCTCTTTCTGTTTCTCTCGCTCACTCACACTCTCTCTCTTAATAACTAGTTGCTGTTGTTTTAGAATCCAAATAAATGTCAAGACTTGCAGATTGCAGTCACCATCACCAGCAGCTTCGATTATGTCATTTTTATGTTTGTTATCTGACAGATTTTGCCGACATATTATCTCTATAGATATTCACCGTCATCATCATTCAGCACTATAATAGAATACATGTTTTGTGTTTTTTTTTATCGTGGGTACCATAGTTAAGCTATATGTCACAACCCATTTCAATGACTATTACCCGAACCAAAGGTGAATTTCCATAACAGAATTCCGGCTTGTATCCAGCGTTCCCAAATGAAAAATCTGACAATCTTGTTTTTCCGAATTAAAAACCTTTTTTTTCAAAATATGAAAAGAACGATTATATAAAATGCAATTTTTAATTATGTTCTTTAAATAAAAGTTAAAAATGTAAGTAGGTAGATATACTCGTATACATGAATTATACATAAATATCATAAATATCGATAAAAAGACTTTGGTCATAAATTAATATTATTGCTTTTTAAAATTTTTGAACGATGAATTAAAATGACTTAGAACTTCATTTCTTATATCAAGATCGTATCATTTCACTTCATTAAATCACAACAAATCCTTTGCAAGGAGTTTAATCAACTGTTAGTTGAACAGTACTCAAACGATTATTTAAATTCACAGCCGAAAATACTCTTTCAACATTTGCAGCGGAATGTGGAAGCAATAAAAAATAAAGTCTATGCGAAGCTTCCAACTGCTGTGGCACCAAGTGACAAAGAACAGAAACAGGAACAGAAAGTTTTTTCATTCTGTAGTAAATTCTGGTTCTGTTTACGTTGCTCGCTCAGCTACACAAAAGTGAAACAGAAACAGACCCATAAAAACATGTCGCTGTCGCAAAATATTGGGTGACGGACATTATACATTAGTTGGTGATTTCTCACGAAATCTATTATACTCTCCTCTTCGTCTATTAAAACCTTTTTTTTTCCATTTTTCGTTTGTTATTCATACACAGTATACAATAGTACGATGCGAAACAAACAGCCAGTTGACAGATGTAGAAAAATCTAAAGAAAAAAAACCTCTCCCCCACTATAAATTGGCATTTCTGTTGCTGGCAGCAACATGAGTATGGGATTCTGTTTCTGTTCTTGTTTCTGTTCTTTGTCACTTGGCGCCTTGAATATTTTTCCAAAAACATCATCAGTTGACAAAATATCAAATCCGTTGAAATTCATATTTCTTTAGAGTTGATGAAAACGAAACAACAGAAATCTCTGTTCGACTCACATTATACAGAATAATGCAATAAACTGAAAATGGGTTTTTTCCATGATACAACAAGACAAGATAGCGCAATGAAGTTTTCATTTTTGATTTGTTCTGCGCATCTACGTTAGAAGAGCCCGATGAACATTTCGACATTTGGCAATTACATATGTTTTATATGGAAGGATTTGTGTTGTTTCTTTAAGTGTTAAAATAAATGGTAAAATATAAGCAATATAGTTTCGGAATTGTGTTAAAGACGTTTGGATAAACATTTACGTCCGTATGTGTGTTTTTATTTGCTGTTCCCATGGATTATAGTCGTAGATTTATTGTATTTTGCTTTGCTCGACGCGGCCGCGATGAAGAAATTGGATAAAAGTTATTGTATAAAAAGGTGCTAAATGTGAAGTGAAAGAAAATAAAATATTTTAAAAACAAGTGGTTTAGTTAATTATTTTTTTATATTTTCGTTTTCTGTTTTTTTTTTCATCAACAATTTTCTGTAACTGAATTTCAAGTTCTCTAATTTTTTCTTCCGAGTCCAATAGACGGGTCCTTAAAATACAATTTTCCTTGTCAAGTTGGGTCCTAAAATAATTATAAGTTCCATCTTTCATACGTCTACTTATGCATACATTTATAATGACTTACATCTGTTCTTTCATCACACATATTTCCTTAGCCATTTCATCTACTTCAAATTGTTTTACTTGAAGCATATCAGTAGTTTCTTCTTCGATGTGTGGTTGGAGTGATTCATTCTCCACATTTTCAACGGGGGCTGCACCCGATTCTTCTTGAGGATCAGTATCATAATTAAAATGTTCCATAATGCTCTCAACCACTTCTTTGTTCTTTCGGATAGCCATTCTTTTTGAACGGCTACATTGAGGAGCATTTGTAACATGAACATCACCTTCAGTCAAGTGTACTTTGGGAACAGCTCCAGGTTTCAATGTACGTCGACTAACAAATCCTACGAGGGACAGGACATAAATGAGCATTAAGATTACTATATTAATATACAAATTTACCCATTTCGTATTCAACATTGTTTTGAAAATCGTCTTTGACAAAATGCAGACTACAAAGTCTCGCAGTCTTTGGATTTATAGGATCTTTCCGTCTACAAAAAGACAACCATTGCCTTAAGATATTTTTGTCTTTAGGGAAGCTATGGAAGCTGGTGTCTACTGTTTCCTTTTTCCTGGTGTTGTTGTTGCACTCAAACACAGAACAAACACCCATTTTAAATATTCACTTGTTATTTATTTATACAAAATGACACTAAGCTAAAACAAAATTCGAACTTTGAAAATTTGAATTTTCGCGCTAAAAGGCTTGTTGTATCATGGGCACAACCTACGTCATAATTTGTTGACAGATGAACACCCGATGAACAGCATGAATGAACGACATGCGCAATGCGATATCTTGTGTTGTTGTATCATGGGTTTTTTCAATAGGAAAGGTTGTGTTAATTTGTTAGATTTAGAAATCTTGAAATTCGATGAATTTAAGGTAAAAAGACTTGTACATATTTTGGAACCTAAAAAATCTTGAAAAAAAAAAATGTATCTTTATATTGTTTTTTCGTAGGTGCAGTGGATTAGTGATTATTTTGTTGAACTACTAAGCGAGGGGTCCCAGGTTCGACTCCCGAGAAAAGAACCAAATTTCATCCAAGATTTGTTTTCCACTGCGCCACCTCTCGCGAACGTCTGACAATAAGTCGTTTGGACTCGGCATAAATTTGTAGATCCCTTCCACTCGTCTTAAAAATTAAAAACTCGCGCAAAACGAATGGTTGTGCGAAGCTAAGCCTAGAGTCCCTATGGACCTGTTGCGTCAACTGTTTATTTTTTATGTTGTTTTGTCACAAAACGATACAAATTAACAAAACACAATTTTGTTTATTAAGATACCTATCCAGAATAAAATATGTAAAAAATTTAGAATAGTTTAGGTATCTACTGTTGTCAAATTTATATTTTTACTTGGTTAGGTAACGCTCCAGTCCCCCGCTTGGGGAGTTCAAGTGCCTTCGCCTTGGAGGTTTTGCTCAACTGCGTTGCCATATTGGCCAGAGTTAGAGAATTCTCTACAGGCAGTAGCATTTGTGTTCATCTGTACATTCTCAACCCAACTCAGACGACTGATGCCAAATTGTTGAGTCTACATCCCTGTTCCCTGTATACAGCTTAAACTTATAATCGTTGAATTTTCTTGTCCTAAGCCTGTCAATGCAAATTTGACCGAACATTTTACAAAGAATCTGTTTCAAGATATGCCTGAAGATAGCTTCATCCGCTTTAGTCAAAGTCCAAGTTTCTTTGGCCATAAGGCAAGCACATCAGGGAGAAATAAAGTCTTATACAGAGCCTCCTCAATTATTCGGGACTGAACTGAACCCAATGAAGCAGTGATTCACTAGAGTTATTCTCGGATTAATTTCTGTCCAGATGTTGTTTATGTCAGAATTCATATAGCAGAGCGGAGATATAGACAAAGTCTTTTACTACCTCAAAGTTGTAGCTTTCGGGTGTGACTGTGACGTTCTGTCAAATTCGTTGAAGATGTATGTCCCTATTCTTGTTATTAAAAGCATGTGCTTTGTTAGCCTCGTTAGCTTAATACATTTCAGCTGCTTTCATTCTATACCAGCAGAAGTAATAGCTCCACTGTGCTGTAGATACCAATTATGTCAATCTCAATATTGTCATCGCGCGGAATCGGGCAAGTTTTTGAATAGTTGACCAGTGAGTTCTTCAGTCTTTAGTAAAGCATGATGTTAAAGATGTAGCAAGGGTTGCGATGATGTCGTTAAGGAAAATAATGCAGCAACTAGCTTTCTTCATCGTCATGGATACGGCTCTGTCGAGCTCCTCCCTTTAAATGCTGTCGTAGGCAGTTTTGAAAACAATGAAAAGGCAGTGCACATCCATTTGGAACTCTTGGGTTTTTCCCAAGATCTGTCAGAGTGTGAACATTTTATTAGCGGTAGACTTTCCTAGGTTAAGTCCGCACTAATGGCATGAAGTGAGATTTTAAATGAAGGCATAAATTTGAAATTCACACAAAACGGCAGATATGATCAGCTTAATGCCCAAAACACATGTGCAGAAATCTTGGACGCAGCGCAGAATGCAGTACTGCAAGTAAAGCAGATGTGCCGATAATTGTGTGACATGCATTGCATCGGTTAATATGACTACTGTCATTCGCAGACTAAGCAGCTGATGTGCTTACAACTAAAGCAAACACAAAAACGGTCAGCAAATGTCAAAAGCCGATGATGCCAAGTACTTGAAATTGCAACTTAATTTCTTTTGTGTTGTGGTACGCTTGGATTTTGCAGCAAATTTAGAAATAGAGACATGTTGCAGTGCTTCGGTGAGTGGAAAGTTTACGTGTGCCTATATCCATATAAAAATGTGTATTCCAATCTAATCTCCTTTATATTTGTTGTTCTATAATATAATATTGATTTAAATTAATAATTTTAATCGCCTATGATTACTGAGCACCCTCAAAGGGGCGATCTGTTCTGTAGCGTTGTCAAATTGAACCACCTTGATTTTGGACACCTTTTCGTGCGGTTTCAGGATTTTCCTGGTGGCTTGATAGAGTACCTAAACACAGTACACAATAAACTGTAAATCTATCAAAAGAGCAACTCTAAATGCGTCCGCCACTTGACGCGTGACGAGCAATAAGCTGCAGTTAATTATACATTTTCCAAGTAATCAAGCAGATTCCAGATCTTTTGTTGGCAAAATGGAAAAAAAAGTACGAACAAAACCGAAAATAACAAAATTAATCATTAAAAATTTATCATGTTGTCGGCTTGTAACAACCAACCCACCGACAACAGGAACAAAGCCCATCTCAAACATGTGAATCGGATGAATGGCGCGGTGAAATTCCTTTCCGCCTATATCAACCCCCTCTTTTTGTCCGCACCACCCGCCAAAACATCAAACTAACACTTTTGTGATATTAATTATTTTTTATTCAGATGAAAATGGATAATTACGGCACTGGATTATCCTTATCTCTGCCAGTGTACCACAGGAAGTTGGAGTTGACGTCCGGCGGTTGGGGCGAAGCAGAGTAGGCATCAGCATGCAATAGTTACAAGTATTTTCTCATTAAGGCGAGGGTCGGTGGAAAAGCCGCCGGAAATTGTCGGCGAAAACTTTCAACAAATTACCCATCGAGAAAACCCAATCACGTGTTAATTTATTTAGGGGAATATTCTGGAATTACCTTCATACCTTGGCGTTTTGTTCACTGTTGGCTGGATGGTTGGGGGGAAAAACAGCTGCAGGGCCTACAAGGAGGCTGACTATATACTAAAATGGATTACACTTTACTCGGGATTGATGCCCTCGCCCCCATCACACCAGCATATCGAATGGGATATCTTCATCGCGGAATCGCAGTTATTGTAACGCAAATGAGATTTTACACTTTTTTGGGAAAGTCGCGAAGAAAGGAGTAGATTGCGCTGAGTGGAGCGGAGAACCCTTTGATCAGGGGTGCGATTATCAAAGAATTAAGTTCTTCTTGAAAGTTTTCCCTGAGCAAGAGTAAATTACTCATTTCCTTTGGTCGGATCTCGAATGGTTACTGACGTGGAGTGTATGCTGGGAGGGGGAGATGTTCTTCTGCGGGGTTTGTTGCTCATCATTTATCTTTTGTTAGCCGCCACCACCACTACCACCGATGTAGTGCATGGCGTTGCGAGAGGGTAGGTGGCGCGCCAGGGAAGTTGGGCGAAAGGACGACGAGAAGAAGAAAGTAAGTTTTTTTTCGTTATTATTCCTCATCCAGTGCTTCTTCTGCATGATAAATTGTTACAAAAGCGTCCAATTAGCGGAGGAATAACTTTCCCTTGTTCTCCCTCGTCTTAGGGCTTGATACTGGAGACGGTACGGTATTCCTTTTGGCCATGTCTCGCAATGTGTACACGGGATCCAATTATATTCTCGTTGCATGTAATTAGCATAAAAGAGACAACTTTTGCTGAAGCATACCACTCATACCCTGGTGTGCCGTGCGCGCATTCTTTCAAGTGCGAACGGCTGAATTCCCGGAATCGGAGCTGAATTCGAAGCCAATGCGAGTGGAATGGTGGGCTAGCTATATAGCTGGGGCTATTGTGTATACGACAAACAGACAGTTAACTGCATCAAGGTTCTCCGCCTCATGTTGAAATCGGATGCTCTAAGCAACAGCATCATCGCAGATGAAAGAGGAGCTGGTCCGTGTAAGGATAAACAATAAGGATAAATAATCGCTTTATCAGGGCTATGTAACGCCTATAGTCATGAGGGTTGATTGCCTTCGAACCAGTGCTTCGGTTTATACCTATATGTTAGGCAAAAGGGCGAGTTGGAATTCAATTCGAAATAAGAGCTTCTTTCTTGCTTTCATGTGAATTAGGAAAGTGTCAGTGCATGCATGTAGGTAGATATATTGAAGGAAGGGTTTTGTCGGAAGGAGATTCTTCAACTTTCCGCTATCGATAAACGTTTCGCGACTATAACGGCAAAGCAGACTAAGGCTGGTCGTACACAACGGGTGCAACTGATCCAACCGCCTGATTGTTTGATCAACCCATCCGAATTTTTAGTAACCCTGCACAACTAGTTGATCAATCTGCGTCACTTTGCCGGCAATGTTATTTGTTTGAATTGAGAAACTGCACCAGACTATGATTGTCTAGATCAATCGTCGGACATTGAGCAACGCGTTTAATATACTCGTCCCCTGGCCAGGGCCGGAACAACCATATGTGCAAGATGTGCAAATACACAGGGCGCCAAGTTCTGGGGAAAACTAATTTAATCTTACTAATTTTATCTACTGCTTTTCATTTTAAACAAAAAGCTTGTTCAAATAAGCCCAAAATAAAAACATCCATTACACCTGTGCTGAACTTTTCCTGCACATCACTCGCAATGTTGCAACTTCAAGGAGAATCTAACTCAAAATATTGCAAAATAAAAAATCCCACAAGACCTATGCAAGTTCACTTGTTACCTACATAATCTCAAAATATTCCACCCTGCTCATGTAGGTATATTCCTTACACATCCACTTACATTTTACAAAAGAATCTAGTTAAAAAATCTCTAAACAAAAAATACCTCAATAAAAAAAAAAACCATTGAAAGTCTACCTCCTGGGTGATGTGGAAAAGACTTATCCATGTGTGCAAATATGGAAAAAGGGCGCTTTCTGTAAATGTTACACAGGGCGCTAGTTTGGCTGGAACGGGCACTGCACCTGGCTGATGTAGCACTGCTCTAGCGACATAGAACTGGAACGTTTAAGTGACGAAAGATTTTGAAACAAAAACAATATTGTCGACTTAGGAAACTACATGCAGGTTATACATTATTGCGAGAAAAAAAAACAATTATTTGCACATTTTTTTTCTAACTTCATGGGTCAAAAAACCCATCGAAAAAAGCTAGAAATAAAACACTGAAAAACGCATTCAAAAAATATACGAAACGCATCCACAAATGCTTCCGAAAACTCGTCGAAAAAAGCGTTAAAATAGACCCACAAAGCCTTCTAAAATCGCTTCCAAGACCGGGTCTTAAGGCGTTTCAAAGTACGCGCCTAACGAGTCCAAATTTTTTTTAGAAAAACACTTCCAAACACCCATCCACCAAGCCAACCATTAATGTGGTATTCGATTGGGCTTCTTCAGATTCGCTCTCAGATTTCAGATTTTGTGTGTCTAATCGAACATGAAGACCTCACTTGCTCTTTTTTATGTTGATATTTGTGCGATTGGAATATGTGTAGCCTTCGACACTTTTCTAAGCGTTTTCCATTTACTGGTTAAACTTTATATGAAAACATTGAAAATGCTCGCCCAGATGGATTTCTAAACATTTTTACATAAATAATTAACAAAAAATAGATCAACCGATGCAATTCGTTTCTTTTCAGTTGAAACATTTCACGAAAATGTAAACATACTCCACTAGTTGTCAAACTCAAACGTACTTGTATAGAGTGTTTCGCGAAGCCCATCCTTTCACAGATGTAGGATAACAAAGCCGTTTTGTAAGCCGTTTTTGGCCAGATTAGTGATTTGTTCAAATATGGCCAAAAAGCTCACAATTCCCATTACTTTAACCTGTCTCCTTTTACCTAATACAAGTGGTAGACATCAGTTTTCAATTCTAAAATGTTTTTATTCTGTTTTTTGGACTTTATTATAAAGTTTTTAGTCATTTTTTAACAAAATCATGCTACAGCCATATAAATTCTGTTTTGTTTTCCTACAAGTTTTTTTAGCTGTCACTTGGTCTTTTCTTCTTCATATTTGACACTGAAGTTGTCGCGAACTACCATATTGGTAAATCAGAAGCAAATCTGAGAAAAAATCAAGATTCGCAAAAGTGCTCGGAAAACTGAAATCTGAAAAGGATTGCCTTTCTTTCAAACGAACATAAAAAGTGCTCTGAGAGCAAAAAAAAGTGCTCTGAGATCGCCCAATCGAATACCACATAAGTCAAGCGTTACTCCTTCTCTTGTTGCTCCCTACATCCATTCTATTGCCCTAGTCCTTCCTGTCTCATTTTCGTTTCACCAGAGTTCCATTATTACGAGCCATAAAGAGTTTTAACTTCAGAGAGAACAAAACGTTCTTTCGGACCGTTGTCTATATTCCCCGACAATGTGTTTTGCACAACCATCCCTGATACTTATGCATTCCTTTAAAGCGGTTTACCCAGGGATGTAACTCAAGTCATTATAACTGTTTTCGATTTTGCTTTTCAGATTTTGATCTGGGATTTTAGATTTCTGCTGCTAAATCGAACAGAAAATCCGAATTTTATTGGTTCTTGTGTGGATTGAGTTTGCCCCAAAAATATATTGCACTGGAAGTCCATTTCAATTAATTTTTACACATAAAAAATGGTTTCCATAAGCGAAAAATTAATAATTCAGCTTAAAAACCAATCCTTCCAATGATAAACAATTCGTAACCGCCAGCTTTGTGTCGGTGCCGTGAATTTTATTAAATTAAATTAACTAATATACGAGTATGTATATAAATACAAAATTAAACGTCTTCATTTAATCTTTTGAAGCTTTGGTTATCTACATGTTGACTAATCCGAACAGTAAAATAACTTGAAAGTGACATAAGGCCATATTTCGAAATATGGCCATAAGTCACGGCACCCTGTGTGTCATACACATTGGTATAAGTGAAAGTTTGTGTAAATCTGAGAAAACATACACATTTCTCAAAAGCGCCCCAGTCCTTAGATCAATAAAAGAATTATTTGGCAGTCACGGCGGTCCAATTGAGGGTCCCCCAACCCGCTTATATATTTTTAAAATCAATCTTACCTGAGGCTTCAGAGCTAAAACCACATAGATCTCTGGATCGAGTCGTGACTTTTGATCTCACAGAGACCAGGTTAGGTTTGTCCTAAAAACTTCTTGTTGTCACTTTTAAAGGCTCTCCCAAACCAGCGCCACACATTCCCGCATATAGACCGCGATATCGACAAAAACGCTGCAACAACGAATATAAGAGAATCCCACCACCTTGATTGAATGAGTTTGGGTAGGAGCACTATCAACTGCCACATATAATGCTACGGGTAAAAACAATTGGCAGGCGACACTTTCGTTGCTTCTACGAATAAACCGCGTCGCTCTAAGACTGCGTTAAGAAACAGATTTTTCAGCTTCTTCCAGTGATGTAAATTCTAAAAAAAAAAAAATGGAGAGTAGAATAGGTAGTGAAGTAAATTTGAAAACAAGTCGTAATCAATTAATAAAGACAACTATTTACTTAAGTTGGCAGTAATTTATGTAAAATTTGTATATAAAACGGCCGATTCAGGTTCTTAATTTTAGGTACTACACTGTCAGATGGCTTGTATAAACAATTATTGACTTTTCCAAATAATTCCAAATAAACACTATCTGTGCCGCAAGAGAGGTGTAGAGAAATGGAACAACAATTTTAAATTGGAGTAAATTATGAGAATTCAGATAACAGTGAAGTTTGTAGCAGATTTCTGAAATTTACTAAAAAAGTCGATCTACTTCAATCGGAATTAGGTGTCATCGCTGGCTCCTGTCAGTCCCGATAAGGTAAAAATAATAAAATAAAACAAAAGCAAGATAAACAAAATTGATCTCCCCTTCCGATGTTTTCATCATCCAACATGCACATTTTTAAAATACCACCCTAATTGGTGTTCAATACCTCCTGTGTGCAACCCTGCCCACACATTTGCCATTCTGTCCATCAACTACGAGCACATAATATATTCTAACCACAGTCTATGCCGCAATGATTCCAAAACTCAATTCAAAGCGGATATCTCGCATAATTATTTTTTAATTCTCTCAAAACGATTTCTACTGGTTGGGTAATTGATGAAAGCATTTTTTAGTTTTTGTTTTTCGACAGACAGGCGTAGAGTTAATTCCACAGGTCATAAGTTTCGATGTTACTGTCGTTTGCCCGCGCTCGAATTCGTGTGGTAAAATGACAGAAGCAACATTTTACCTACACGAACTGCCCCAATGGCATTTCGATTTTGCTAGATTATGTTGAAAAGGAATTGCAAAAATGCGGATATGCATCAACAGCAACCAACTCCAAAAACAAAGCGCCGTTTTTATTTCCCCTTATTTTGGAATGAATTGGAAAATGTTTTGTCTGGCCGCATGGATTTTCCCATTTGAGGAGGTTGTTTGGCAAATTTTTGCCTATTCTAATTTTAGTTTCATCTATGCACGGCGAGCGGCATGCAACCGTGCACGGTAGGTAGGAATTTGTTTTCAAATCGAATACCGAAAATCGGTTTAGAGAGAGAGAGAGAGAGAGCTCTCATATTCATTTGTTTTAATATGCTTAATGCGGGAATAAATTTAATTACTATTGTGCGATTTGGTTGGCAATGACAATTAAAACGAATTGCAGTTTAATTGTGATGCAATCAAAAATGATAATTCCGTGAAATTATAAGAATTACCGTTACTTTAATATTTTTTTCCCCCTCTGGAGAACAATTATTATTAAATAGTATTATTTTTTTTTTAAAGCCAGCGGCATGTTGTTTTTAATTTCATTTATTATTAATATTACATTACATCTTTTACATAGACTTAAAATACTTTAAAGTTGTAAGAGTTTACAAAATTACAACTTTTTTTACAGACGATTGCTTGCATAGGTACACCTGGTTGGATACTGTAATTACCTCCCTTAAGGAAATTTTGACTTTAAACAAACGTAGTTTTTTTTATTTTAAACGCGTTTTTAATATTTTACACATCTATAATTGCTTAAGGAACTTTCTTTTTACTTAAAATTAACTTTTTCAATTTAGAATTAAATGCTTTATAAGAAATGTCTTTCAAAAACTGCAGTAGTTGGCACCCCGGTACAGTAGCTGCAAATATACGGAAGTACTGTTGTTGGCACCCAAAAATAATGATTAAATAATAGCCGCCGGTATATTAAAATGCATATAATGCTTCTGTAGTGGAATCACAGTCGGTGCTGAGGACATGGAAAAACCATTTCTGCAGACTGTTAAACGGCGAAGACGACATAAATTCCGCTGTCAGGCAGAATGAACCATTCAACCTGGGCGATGTAAGCCAAGACTTCCGTCCACCTGACCAAAATGAAGTGAGGATAGCAGCTTGGATACTGAAGCTCAACAAAGCTGCCGGACCAGACGGCTTACCTGCCGAGCTCTTCAAGGCAGCGGGAGATGATTTGGTAGAGTGCATACACCAACTCGTCTCCAAGATTTGGTTAGAGGAAAGTATGCCTGATGAATGGAACCTCAGCATTGTTTGCCCGATCCACAAGAAAGGACACCCTCTAAACTGCGCCAACTATAGAGGCATCAGTCTCCTTAACATCGCGTATAAGATCCTTTCTGCCGTACTGTGTGATCGCCTGAAACCATATGTCAACGAACTGATTGGACCCTATCAGTGCAGTTTTAGGCCCTTTAAGTCCACAACCGACCAAATATTCACACTACGGCAGATCCTGGAGAAAACCCAAGAAATCCATGTCGATACCCACCACCTGTTTATCGATTTTAAGGCCGCATATGACAGCATTTATAGAGACGAGCTATACAGAGCCATGTCTAGTTTTGACATCCCTGCCAAACTTGTAAGATTGTGCAGAATGATGATGGAGAACGCTCGCTGCTCCTTAAAGGTCGGAAATACCGAGACCTTTGGTGTCAAAAAAGGATTTAGACAAGGTGACGCGCTGTCATGTGACTTTTTCAATATAATTCTTGAGAAGATTGTGCGAAACTCACAAGCCAACACCAGAGGCACAATTTTTCAGAAGTCTGTGCAACTACTTGCAAACGCTGACGACATCGACATCATTGGCAGAACCCAGCGAGCTGTCACAGGTGCGTTTGCAAGTATCAGTACAGAAGCGGCAAAAATGGGTTTAGTGGTGAATGAGGGCAAAACAAAATATATGCTGTCAACAAGAAGGGACACACAACATCGACGAATCGAACAGAACGTCACGATAGACAGCTTTAACTTTGAGGTAGTTCGGGACTTTGTCTACCTCGGCTCCGCTATTAACTCTGAAAATGACATCACCTCAGAAATCAAGCGAAGAATCACACTTGCCAACCGCTGTTACTTTGGTCTAAGAAGGCAATTGATTAGTAAGGCCTTGTCGAGAAATACTAAGGAGACTCTATATAAGACCCTCATCATCCCAGTCCTGCTTTATGGTGCAGAAGCATGGACCCTATCAAAGTCGGATGAAGAGCTCCTTGGTCGTTTCGAACGCAAAATTCTTCGTGTGATTTTTGGTCCCGTTTGCGTTGACGGGCTCTGGCGGAGGAGATTTAACAGCGAACTCTACGAACTGTACAGCGACATCGACCTAGTCAGAAAAGTACGTATCAGTCGTCTAAGATGGCTGGGACATGTAGAGCGATGGACACCAACGATCCGGCCCGAAGAGTCTTCGATACCAACCCGGAGGGACAACGCAGTAGAGGAAGACCTCGCCTTAGGTGGCGCGCGCAAGTGGAAGGGGACCTCAACCAACTTGGAGTGCGCAACTGGAGGCAGTTAGCTAAAGATCGCGCTAACTGGAGAGGCGTATTGGTTGAGGCCCAGGTCCACCCCGGACTGGAGCGCCACCTAAGTAAGTAAGTATATAATGCTTCTTTAATAAATAAAATAAGTTACATTTTAGATAAAATATTGAAAACATATATAAACCCGTTAATTTAAAAAAAAGGTAAACAGCTAAATTTAAAACTTTTAAGGAACGTAGCTAAAATATATTGCAATTTAAAAAAAAAAAAATATTGCCGAAATAGCTACGTGAGCCGATACTCATGGTAAATTTTGTTCTATTTAGGCATTTTCAGAAATCTAAAACAAATAAACGTTGTATACCATAGCTGTTGGCACCGTCAAAAGTACAGTTATTGACAGCGCCAACAACTGTGGTCCAATATGGTATCCATGTCAATAATTTAGTCTATTACTTTTCTTTAACGCAGTTGTTGGCACTGTTTCTTTTAATGTAGGTACTAGGAAATAGTTTTAATATTTAAACCAACTTTATTAATGTAGACACGTCAAATAAAAATGCATTAAAAAAGTATTCAAATCACATTTTTTCTTAAATTTCAAGATTACAGTCAACTCTCGATTAACCGGGGTGCTCGGGACCGAGCTCGTACCGGAAAATCGAAATTCCCGGATAATCGAAAATACCAACTTTTTACAATATTTTTCCATTTATTTGTAATAAGATTTTGTACTTTAAAACAGTCAACAAA
Organism: Cheilosia variabilis; assembly: GCA_951230905.1. NCBI lineage: Eukaryota > Metazoa > Arthropoda > Insecta > Diptera > Syrphidae > Cheilosia > Cheilosia variabilis. The sequence continues at coordinate 39,956,600 of OX579677.1, read as the reverse complement.
CTAAAAAACATAATAAGAAAGACAACACCTACAGATACGTTTCTACACGTGTGGATAGAAAAAATACGTAGTATTTATAAAAAATGATCACGGATAATAGAGTGAATCCCGGAAAATCGATTTCTAAATTAATAAATTTTTGAAAAAAAAAATGTCCCGGTTAATAGAGTTGCCGGTTAATAGAATGCCGGATAATCGATAGTTGACTGTATTTGAAAATAAATTCGATTGAAAATTTGCGGTTGCTTTGCAAACAATTGCTACCCCTTTCATAATTATTCAGCATTATAAAAATGAGGAAAAAATTTAGTGTCATACTAAGAATTTTTATAAAGAAATCTATACAAACATAATTGGAAGTCCTTATTAAGATTCACAAAATTTAACGCAAAAAACCAATCACGCATAAAATTTGATTGTTCACAATGTGATTTACAAGTATCGACTGAAGAGAGCCTTAAATATAAGAAAATCGACCAAAAAAAAATGGAAAAAAGTAACTGGAAGTGAGGAAATAGCTATTGAACAGGGAGGTGTCAACTACTGTGTCAAAAAAAAGAAGAAAAGAGTCTCAACTACTTTATCCGTTACGCTAGGCCAAGAAACTATGTGTAAACCTGAACCCCTCGAATTTATGCTAAGAACGTGACAGAGAAAACAAAATTTGGAAGCCCGAATCATCCGGTAACTTGCGCAAACTTGCAATCTTCGATCAGAGCGGACTCATGCAACTGCACGAACTACAAAAAACCAAAATATGACATCCCCAAAAAATTTTAAGTCTTTATACCGGACAGGCAGGACAAAGACAGAGAACGTAACGGGAGCAGCTATTAGCATCACTCAGAGGGCCTTACCAATAAGCATTTTCCACCTTCAGCTTATATATTTTGTAGGTCTCAATATGCCAGTTTGTATGGAAATTTTCGCTATTGTGAGTTCCAACAATTTAACCTGGACACTAAAAATGATTGTTGGTATCGCGGAAAATCAGTAAATCAATTCCTTTCGGCATTAAGAGCGAAAAACTATCACCCAATACTGCTATGCAGGGTTCCTGGACTTGTGGGTTTGGATATAACGAGGCAGCGGATAAACTGGCTAGATGAAGTCCTGAAATGGACATAAGTTGACAGACAAATATTACCAGCTCTTAACGCAACTAAGCGAGCTTCATTGGCACATTAAATTTGGCAAAAGAACAGTTACGATTACATCATAAGTCGCAGCTTGTGCCCCAAAATTGACATTAAAAGGTCAAAGATCCTAACATCTCCTGATAGAGCCCAAATCCGAAAATTCCAAACTTTGCAATCTGCCCCTCTAACCTAACCTAACACAACCTTGCGTTTCTTTTTCAAGCTTCATAGGATATAGGGCACTGGCAAAGATCCATTTGGTTGGTACGGCATTTTTTTTTGTTGTACTGAAATAGCAGAAAGTCAGCTACACAATTTGCAATGAACAGAAGCAAAAAGTCCCCACCGTCTTGATTCTAAATAGCCGGCCATGATGCCTGTTTCACAGTTTTTGACGCCTCATCGCCATGCCAGTAGCTAGTTGCTAGTTTAAGCCCACTGACGAAGAACTCTTCAAGTTAAGTTTTGTTTTCGTACAAAATTATAGCCGCAACACGTTTGTCAACTTACACCCTCATCGGTGCATTCATGTGTGAAAATCCACAACAGCAACACCACTTCCCTGTAATTATCAACTACAAATACGGATGCAAATAGAATTTCCTTCTACAATAGGTATAGAGGCGCCTATCTGGAAAGCAAACGTATTGCCATCACCAATAATTACGGGGAATTGGTATTTTAATTAAAAGACAACTTCATATACTGCAGACTCAAGAGAGCCTGCTTAAACAAAGCAAAGTGAAGTGCAAATTGCGAGGATTGCAGAGTGCAAATGGCCGATATGTACACACATGTATAATACGAGCGAATCACCCCGGTTCGGATCGGATAACATCGCCCGTCGTGGTACGAAACGAAAATTTCAGGAATCCGATAGCAAGACCTATAGTGTCAAAGCTTTTTCTTTCTTTCTTTGGGTGGGACAATTTTTTTTTTTTTTTTTAGTTCGTATGTCCTTTTTGTTCTTTTCCCTTTTAATTAAAACAAAATCCAATAACAATTGAGACAAACGCGAGGAGCAGCAGAAGGATATAGACGGCCAGCCCGCTCAGCAGCCGACATTGCACGAATGAATAGAATTGAGAATGTGAATGGAAGAATGTCCTTTGGACACAACACTTTAGGTATGAGAATGTGGTAAACCAATTTGAACAAGAGGGTCCTTTGCGTGGTTCAATTGAATGGCACACGATCCCACTGAAAATGTCAAACATTCCATTAGAGTTTGTGTAGCGTCCATTTAGTTCATCTAGAGCCAAGTGATGACCGTCGAGAGTATGGTAAAAGCAGTCAGCTTAAGGGATGCTTTTAACAGAAGTGACTAACAACAGCTACTCGCTTCCTGGGGAATACGAATACTGGTTAGAATGCGGCTATTGGCTGGCGGTGAGAATTCATCTCTTCGGTTTTTTTTTTTGTGTATGTATTTGGACTTCCAAACTATTTTCGTCCAGGCACTCTTTTTGTTTGCATTTCATAGAGGAGTGACGAAATTAATTAATTGAATTAAAGTCCTTGTTTGAAATTCATTGGGCAGTCAATGAATTAGGCCTTTCGTTGGGTTTATTGTTTTCATAACCAACAGCAGAAATGAATATTGTCTGCGTAGATATACAAATTTTAATCGGTCGGTTGTTAGGTATTTAGCTTTAAGTTCGTATAAGCCTTGAAAAATCTCACAACCTTAGTGCTTAAGGTAGGTTAGGGTTGCTTAAACATCGATAGTTGGCAGTTTCGATAGTATCGACAGTTTCATTAAAAAAAAACTATCGATACTATCGATGTTTTCCAAATTCAAACATCAAACATTTGGGCATCGAAACGGAACCAATCTCTATTATATACAGTAAACATCCATTACAAGTCAATAAAAATCCAACATAATTACATATTTAATTATTATTTATTTGAAACAATAAAAGCATAAATTCTCAAAAGTTAAAACTCAAAGTCAACGGAACAAAAAGTTTGTTGTAACATCTAACAAATTACAAAGTTACTATTTAACTGGCAAACAAAAGATTTTTTCCGAATCACTGACAAAAACAGATAAATCTTTCAGCAGTAAATAAGAAATAATAAAATATTCTAATAATCATCTACGTGTCTTTTTATCTCTGAAATGAAAACAATGAAACGTGGCTCGTACTACAGAACGAATCGTAAAAAGATACTAATGTGGTTTTCGATTGGGTGCTCTAAGAGCACTTCGTTTGGTACAAAGAAAAGCAATCTTTTTCAGATTTCAAAGCGAATCTGGATTTTTTCTCAGATTTTCTTTAGATTTACCAATCCAAGTAAGTTTGAGTTTGACAACTAGTAGAGTTTGTTTACGTTTTCGTGAAATTTAATTTCGACTGAAAAGAAACGAATTGCATCGGATTGACCTATTTTTTGTTAATTTTGCATGTACAAATGTTTAGAAATCAATCTGGGCGAGCATTTTGAATGTTTTCATATAAAGTTTAACCAGTGAATGGAAAACGCTTAGAAAAGTTTCGAAGGCTACACATATTTCAATCGCACAAATATCAACACAAAAAAGAGCAAGTGACGTTTTTGTGTTCGATTAGACACACGTAACCTTAAATCTTAGAGCGTATCTGAAGAAGCCCAATCGAAAACCACATAAACCAACCACAAAGCTGTTTGATACATCAGCTTGTTCATCAAGGAAGGTTCAGTATCTCTGAAAAAATATCTCCTTCCACATGAACGAGTGTGTATTTGTAAATCTCTCGCTTTAAGTTGATAACATTTCTATAGTCAATAGGACTGTTGCTTTTGATTTATAGTTGTAATAACAAGGGCTTTAGGTGCGAATAAATTTCAAGAAATACTATCGATATTTTTTTCAAGATTAACGATGTATTCGACAGTTTTTAACGGTCGATACTATCGATAGACTATCGATGTTTAAGCAACCCTAGGTAGGTATTCATAAAAAAAATTTTTTTTTACTGATACGGGACAACCACAGAGCTTGTAAAGGGTGATTTTTTAGCTGGTTTGGTTTTGGCAACACTGGTTTTGACAGCTGACGTGTGTTTAGTACCTTGTGTCACTGTCAAACAGCTTCAGTTTGGTTTGCAATTTAACCATGGATCGTCTTACAAATGAACAACGCTTGCAAATTATTGAATTTTACTATCAAAATTCGTGCTCGGTTCGAAATGTTCATCGCGCGCTGCTTCCATTTTATGATCGGCATTCTCGACCTTCTGAGCAGTCTATTCGGAAGATTGTGACCAAATTTCGCACCAAATTTACTTTGTTGGACATTAAGCCACCAACACGTTTACGTACTGTGCGTAGTGAAGAAAATATTGCGGCCGTATCAGCTAGTGTGACAGAAGACCGCGAAATGTCGATTCGGCGCCGTTCGCAGCAGTTAGGCCTTTGTTACAGCACTACGTGGAAAATTTTGCGGAAGGATTTGGGCGTAAAGCCTTTTAAGATACAGCTGGTGCAAGAACTAAAGCCAGCCGACCTACCACAACGCCGAATTTTTGGTGAATGGGCTCTTGGAAAGCTGGCCGAGGATCCGCTTTTTTATCGAAAAATTGTGTTCAGCGATGAGGCTCATTTTTGGTTGAATGGGTACGTAAATAAGCAAAATTGCCGCATTTGGAGTGAAGATCAGCCAGAAGCATTGCAACAGCTACCAATGCATCCCGAAAAAGCCACTGTTTGGTGCGGTTTATGGGCCGGCGGCATTATTGGGCCATATTTCTTCAAAGATGATGCGAATCGCAGCGTTACTGTCAATGGTGAACGCTACCGAGCGATGATAACAAACTTTTTTTTGCCCGAAATGGAAGTTCTTGACTTGCATGATATGTGGTTTCAACAAGACGGTGCCACATGCCACACAGCACGCGAAACAATGGCGCAATTGCGAGGCGAGTTTGGTGAACAGTTAATTTCACGTTTCGGGCCGGTCAATTGGCCGCCTAGATCGTGCGATTTGACACCATTAGATTATTTTTTGTGGGGGTATGCCAAGGCTAATGTGTATAGGGACAAGCCCGCTTCGATTGACGCACTGGAAGCCAACATCCATGCATTCATTCGTGAGATACCGGCCGATATGTGTGAAAGAGTATGCCAAAATTGGACTCAGCGGATGGGCTACCTGAGACGCAGCCGCGGTCAACATTTGCATGAAATTATCTTTAAACATTAAATTGCAAGGTTCAAACTATCGATTCAAATAAATATTTCATTCATTTTTTCGAATTTTTTGTGTTTTTTTTTTAAACAAAGTTCTAAACCTCTTAAAAAATCACCCTTTATATCAGAGGACTTGATTAAATTCGGTGACAACATTTTTAAGAAAAATAAAATTGCTTGGCTGTTATTGTATGAGGGTTTCTCTTTGTGACCGCATCGCGTAAAAATTGTTCACCCAATCCGTATGGACTTCTTAGATATAACAAAGCGTTTGATGGAGCAGCACACAGTTTTATGGCACCCGATAACTCTTTCAGAAGATATACCTACGGACTTACAATTTTCTGAAAGAAGGCAGATTTTATTGCATAATTTCTTCACTTCAAAATTTAATCTAACCTCAGCTTGCATCGGCTTGAATGTATATCTAAGGACAAGTTCACGGGACCAACGAGTTTAATTATTATAGCAAACAGAAACAAGCGATCTCTATGTGAACAAACTCCTAGTGTAGCGCTTCTAGTTCTGAAAAAAGTCAAAAATACACGGAACAGTCTTTTAGTCTTACTGAGTTTTGAGCCTCCAATCGACTATGCAGCTTTCGAAACGTTCAACAAATTTTTGTAGGACGCATAATCGTAACCAGTTTACCTTACTAGTTAGGAAGGTTTAAATCGGTAACGCTGACCTGGATTTCCGGCCACACGAAGGTACCCATAGGTGAATAAGGGAGCAGACACAGATTCAATATGATAGGCAAACTTCCAGTCAACATAAACAAGGGTAGCCACATCTGAGCTTAAATAAAGGCTAATACGAAATCAAAGGCTTGATCAGAAGCGTCACAAAATCAGTGAAACCATGTACCAACCGATTACTAAATTTTAGCCGTTAATAAATTATATTATTTATTTGACCTGTCCTGCGTAGATAGAATAACTTCCGAATAACTCCAGGAGGCGCATAGAAGCCGAAAGCATGATTCTTCCTGAAGCCAATTATCAACAACAGTGCTGCCCCCCAAGAGGTCGAAAATGTAGTACGGGAGCTTTTAAAATGAAGTACAATATAGTATAATTAAAAACAAAATTAAAACACGAATAATTACTTTATAATCTTTTTTTCAAACATACAGAATTCATAACTAAACAATTGAAATAAATTTAAAAAAATAAAAACACGGCTCGAAAATCAATATTTACATACATGTTCATTCATTTCGTGGTTTCAAGTTGGTAACGCTTGCATTTGGTACCTGTCAAACTCACCTGTCATTTGAAGGGTCATAATATTTATCTTTTCAAAATTATTACTGCTTTTTAAATTGACCCAAAATTAATTCAAAACTTCATTTGCACCCCCCAATGACCTGAATTCATTATTTAAGTTTTCTTTATGAACTTGTAACTAAAGCATTGAAAAAAAATAAAGTAGGTACCTACTAAACGAAATGTGTGATAAATTGTTCCTTAATTTTTTTGAAGTGTGAAAATGTAGTACAAAGTACCCAATTAATAATTGTACGTACTCACTTTTTTGACCAATAAAATGTAGTACAAACGCTACAATTGTAGCAAATTGGCAGCTCTGATGAGCAACCTAGTAGACTCTTTGTGGTTTTATAATGCACAAAAATAAATATTAATAATATAATAACAATACGCCAGATCTCGAAAAAGTCCTTTTTTTTACTTTTGGTGGATACTGTTACAAAAAAGTAGCCGGTCTTGAAATTTTGTTGGTCCAGAACTGGCACGATTAACAGCTTGAATGGAAATGTGGAACGACTGAGCATTGCAAATGCGGTGGAAAAATGTAAGCTTTCCAAATTGGTACCAATTGGTATGCGCGTATGCTCTCCAATCGAAACACTTAAGTCGCTAGTAGCAACACTCACAGAATATAGTAACTTCTGGATTTACCAGCCTTAATATTTTTGAACTTCTAGAAAACTATGCTATGCCTTTGATGTGGAGACAGAGGGCACTAACGTGTCCCCCTGAATTTAAAGCCCGCGCAACTAGCACATTTCCGAGACATTAAATCGTGAACCATAAACATTTCATTCTTAAATTCTGTGTAAAAATGAACCTTTCGGTCTGGAAAAACCTCTCTGTAATGCGGCCATTCGCCATTCATCATAGCATCCGTCACGGCGATATCCTCTTTACCATCGCACACAATCCCCACTCAAACGTTATCCTTCCGTTGCTTCCTCATCTTACCGTTGAACACAAAAAAACCCGGCCAGCCCACAATCAGGGCATAACTTTTGCCATTAAAAAAATACACACAGCAGCGAAAGTCGCATGCTCGATAGGAGGGCGGCGAGCGCACAAAGTCTCGGCTTCCAATGATATGGTGGCTCATCGTGTATCAGAAACTTAAGCTGTACAAGGATACAATATCTTTGACAAGCAGAAGATGTTCCTTGTTGTCACAGTGAACCACCAGACAACAACAAAAAAAAAATCCCTGCTCTGAATATATACGAACATTTTTATCCCCCCAGCACCAAGGACATGCAAAAATATATGCGAAAGTAAAAAGGAAAACGCCAGCATATACTAAGAGTCACCCAAAAATAAAGAAAAACAGCAAAAATATCACCATAGGTCGATGAGATAACTTGGGGAATATAATTCCTCACATCCCCAGCGGAATATATAATTTCCCTTTTATTTTCTTGCAGCAACCAGCAGGACCTTTGAATAGCGTGCGTTTTTCTTGTTGGCTCTCCCTTATTTAGGAAGTCGCTGCTGCTAAACAGATTATGACTAATCCCATCAAAATTTGTTCCTCGCTCGTATTTACGTATTCACATAGCGTCGCGGTCTTATCACATTATAGGCTAATCCTTAATGTCATTTTAAAGGACTTTAAATTATAATGGGCCGACAGAGCAGCATCTTAATCACTCTCTCCCATAAACATATATTCTTGCACATTGTCTGCGGCGCCCCTAATTTGGATGAATATCCCTTACCGCGGGCAGATCGTCGTCGAGTGGTGAAAAAATGCATTTCAAGTGTCGCACTCAAAGTCACCCCACACTCTCACTCTGTGTTGGAGGACCCTCTCATTCTGCTGGGGGCGGAAAATTTGTCGATGGAAGCAAATTTCGCTAAACGCTTTTAATTAAAAACTATTTTCCACACGCCTATGTCTTCTTCTGCTCCTACGCTATGCGCGCCACCCGGTCGAAGGACCTCATCGCCGTGCATATGAAATGACATTTAATTAGCGGCACAGAGTCCTCAAGTCGAAACTCGCTCTAAGTGGGTGTCAAATTCACGCCGCGGATGACTACGCTAGCGGATGGCGAGAGAATTTTCCTTCCGCCTGCCGCAGGGGGGTGTAAGTCACAGTCACGTGAATAAATTTCGTCCGACGCACACATTTTACTGAATACACAGCATAGATTTTGTTTAAAAGCAGCGCTAATCCCTCTTTAATGACATCTCAAGACCGGTGTGAGTTTTTCAAATTTTCAGCACTCTAAGCACTTCAAACAACAACAATGAACGATGGCGGCAACGGCGACGACGACGACGGACGTCGCGATGAAGTGTTAATTCCCGCACAATGGCTGTCAGGTGGTAGGTATCTGTGTTGACAAACACTATTGTCTCCACGTGCCAATGTTTGAATATTAGTCCCTGATATGGAGGTTGAGTTCTTCAAGGCAGATGGATTTGAATACTACATAAGTAGCGCTATGATGGCTGTCGCTGATATTTTCGAATGCAGCTGCTGAGGGGAGGGAAACTTAATTAACGCAGATTCGTTTCTATTGTAGTCGGACTGAAACAATCTTTTAAGAAGATTCCATAGAGTTGGCAGTTTTTTGTTTTGTTCACAGCTTTGAATCAATTTGCAGGATGTATGCGTTTTAACAATATAGAACTGAAACGAGAACTCGTATTTCGTTCAAGACCTTTCAGCCAACGACAAGGCTGTCATGACTGTCATTAAACCGCTACGACAGCCTGTAACAGACTCTTCGTGGCGTATATTCCAAGACAATTGTGCAATAGTTGTATGTTTTGCAAATAAATTCCGAATTCGTTTCAAATTGTGACCAATCCTATGTCCAGGTACAGGGTATGAGTCAAAATCATTTAACCCATTTGCCTTTCGCTGCGTGACCCTAAAACGAGGCTGGACTGATGATTTTTCCAGTGCTATAAATCTCCGGACCTTTGTTATCATAGTCGCAGTGACTTAGTGGTTAAAGTGCGGTCCGACGAGTCTTCGGTTGAATCCCCGGTAAATCCCAGGTTTTTTTTCATTGCGTCACCTCTGCTCCCAATCCTAGCTTTTGGCCATCATTCTTTTCTGGTGAGTTTTAAATTTATTTTACTCGATAACTCTACCCGAGCCAAAAGTCTGACTTATGTACAGCTTTAACAATGATGGTGCTACGTTTGAACTAGTGAATATTTCCTAGACAAGAAAGTACGGAGCTGAATAGTCAAGTTTTTGCTTTTTAAAAAGCTTATACCTATGAAAAGACTTGAAGAGCTAAGAGCGAGACATATATGTAAAAAGGTAGGCTATAAACAGACTTTGAACGCCATTCAAATTCAAGCCATACAAATCGAACACTCAGAAAAAAAAAAAATTGTTAAGTGAAGAATTTTGAGATTCTTAAAAAATTGTGAGTTAAAAGTTCTTGGTTCAAATATTATTTTTGTTAACAAGAACTCGTTTTGATGTTTTCAAGAATCAGGTTTTCAGCGCTAGAATAATAATATACTCTCCTCAAGTATTTTATTACATCATTGCCAACAATTGCATTCTTAAATCAAAGATTTTAATATTTGGGTTCATTTCAACCAACGAAAATTGTTGGCATTACAATTTTTTTTCTAAGTGAAAATCATAAATCGTTAAGGCTTTCGTTAAGAAACGCCAATGTTTGAAAGCGCTTAACGCTTTCTGTCTTTATGTCGAACGTGAAGTGGAGTCCGAACCGAATCTTCACTTCAGGTAGGCCAAAAACAGTTACCTTTGTCTGCGCTAATTTTTATAATTAAGATAATGACAAATTGTATCCCTAGGTGATAACCTTTTTGATCTTTCACAAAACTCGAATTTTTGCCCAAAATCTAAAATTTTTTCAAGGGTTTCGATTGAAGGCCTACGTTCAAAAGGTTCATTTGGAAGTCTTATTTTCGACAAACTCATAATTCGATACCTTCCCGGAAGAATGTATTAAGCGACATTTTTAAAATTTTACAGGAGACAAACAAAACGTACTGTGAAGGTCATTTTTTGCGTATTTTGTAGTAATAAGTATAATATTTCGATTGAGATTTGCACCGCAAATTGTTTTTAATTATTCTGTGAACTAAATGTCACCTAGATAAAAAGTTTTTGTTGCCTAGAACATTATTTATGGTCTTAAGATTGTCGCTTGATACAAAGGTTTTGTCGCTTAGAATATTTTTGTAGTCTAAAGATTGTCGCTTGATACAGAGGTAAATGGCGCTTAAATCATTGACATGGTAGGATGTAATACAAGATGCCAAAAAAATGTTCGTTTAATTCATTTTTATGTATTCAGTTTCTTAACAAAAAAGTATTTGAGAGAATCTTTTCAAATAAACATAACGGCGAGTCTAAAAATATTTTCAAATAACGGTGACATGTCTAGACAAAAATGTTTCAAGCGACTGCATATGGAACAACTTTTCGGTGGCACTATGTTCTATGTGATAATATCAGTTAAACTAAGCGCCATGTGCAAAATTTTGTTCTCGTAGGATGTGTTGCATACCACAATTATTGTTTATATCATGGCGCTAAAAAATGTTGGTGGCTACAACAAATAATAAAAATAAAAAAAATATCTACCCAGCAAATAAGTCGGATACTACAATTTTTATTTCTCTCTAGTGTCGTTTGTATCAATGGTAGAGACGTCAAACCAAGATCAAAGCGTGGCGCTTGGCACAATTTGTAAGGCATGCCAAAAAGTCATTTGCTGAAAAATTGTCGCTTAATACATTCTTCCGGGAAGGTATCGTATGTTAAGTCTCCTCATAATAAAATGACAATCTAAATTGAGTACCTACTGACTGCCAGCTGTCAAATTAGTGGTCTCTTGAAAAAGTGTTACCAATTCAAAAATAAACCTTAAAAAAACAAGACACTTATTGTTACTTTTAAGGTCTACACGAGGCGGAAGATTATTTTTAAGACGCCGGCTCCGAAAAATGTGTATGCAATGCTTTCCTTTTCTTATGTATGATTTCCAATACTAACTTTCGCAGCATATAGCTGGATTGCAGGTTTTGACTTTATATTTTTGCTTCCTTTTAAGTGCTACATGTAAGGCTTTTTTAACGTCTAAAATTGAAGAGTTCTACACTTTAACTAGCTATATTGATTGAGTATTCTTAGTTGCAATGCGCACACGACTTTCTTGTGTTCTTTCCTTACTTACTTTGACGAGTCCAGATTTTTCTTGACTCAGCGATTTGCTATCTAAACCTTTTCAATTTCCAGAGCTTTTAATACTCCATTACTTGATGACGAAAACTTGTAATATGTTTGGAGATTCGCCAAGAATATGGCCGACATAGAAAGGGACTTTGATAATACTTACAGTTCTTGAACCCAATTCCAATGATAATGTGATAAATTGTATTAACTATGTAGATATAACGGCCGAGGCACGCTGCCTTGTAACAAAAATGCAGTTGCATGTCGTTCACACACCCTTAAACAGAAGTCATCACGAAAAACCCCTAAATGCCAAACCTGTGAACTTCCCAGCGATATAGCAACACAAAATAGAGAGACTGAAACGAGACTGTCTACTTCAATTTTGTCAGAAGTTAGATTATATACTTTAAAAAAAAATAGGTGTAAAAAACTCTGACAATTTCATTTGCAGATGGTTTGCCCGCAAATAATTTGTCTGACAACGTTGGCAGGTCGAAAATTGCCAGTTCACACGGTTGACAGATTTTTTTTTTTTACGAAATATTTGCAGATCCCTACAAACGGAACATTGCCAGGCAAATCAGAAATAGTTTAAAAAATTGAAAAAATTAATAATTAACAAAAATCTAAATGGAACAAAAAGATGCAATTTCGGTTGTTTCGGCCGCTTACGTATTTGAGAGCAGCGAGGAGAATGAATTGCCACACAAACGGCAGGAGGGACTTTACGCATCATCGTATTCCAAATCATTCATTTTGTACTAATTTACAGAAAATGTCACCGAAACTTCGTTTTGTTCGTTCAAATTATGAAAAATAATTGTCTACAAATGAAAAATTTGCTGATTTCGTACCCACAGCACATCTGCCAATAGCAAATGAGTCTGCAAAATGTCCTAAATGTTTGGCAATGGTCTGACAATGATAAAATTGGGTGTTCAGACGATTGGCAAATACCTAACATTTTCATTGTCAGATGGCGGTCTGCCAGTTATCTGGCAATGACTTTCCTGCAAATATTGGTAGACAAAATTTCAAGTTCACACGGTTGGCAGACATTTGGGACAATTTTTTCACTTGTAGACCTGGCAATATTTGCTGATCCGGCAATCGTCTAAACACAGCTTAAGTAAGCCAAACAAACTTTTGGTAAAAGAATGGCATTTCAGCAAATCAACCATGGGAACATTCGGCTTTTATATCTACCAAATTTTCATCCGCGTTTCAACAAGCAAGAGCGAAAAAGAGAAAAACCTTAAAATCTCTTTTCTTAAAATTGACTTAATTTAAAAATGAGCAAACTTCACAATAGTCTAATGTCAGCAAAATAGAAAGTCATATTTGTTTCAATTCCATCCATTTTAATAAATTACCCCAATAATTGGCTTCCAAAGTAAGTGGAGTAATTATCAAAATGAATACAGTTTTATTTTCCTAGACAAATACGACAAAATTTCGAATTATACTTTAGTCAATACTAAACTACCCACACACTGTCCTCAACAACTGTTTCATATTAAAATGAACATTTTCCTTCACAGTTAAGTGACCCACAATTACACAAATCACTCGGCCTAACACGAAGCCAAAGATCAAAATGAGTGAGAAAAACATTAGTCGCAGTGTTGTATCTAGATTGAATGTCCGCACGCAACACGGAAGGAAGCAATTATACCGTTTGTTAGTGAATTTCAACACGCTACGCATTCAAATTTCCGTACAAACGGTTGGGCGATTAAATCGGTCACCGCTGTACCTTCAAATTAAACTGGCATACATCATCCCACCATACATATTTATATGAGTTGTGCTCGTGTAAATATATACATATGCTCGCAGTGGCTCCAAAAGGACCCATTATCTTGGTTCCACACATAAATTTAAGAGCGAAATCCAGAAACAAAAAAATAAGCGCACATTCATGTAATGATGACTTTATTGTCACCTATGATTGATAGGCACTTTGGAAAAGCTTTACGCGAACAGCGTTGTGGCAGTATAGCGTGATGTATCCTTTTCTGAAATTGATAAATCACTGTTTGCTCGAAATTAAAGCAAAGTTAGTAAAGAGGGCGTCATTTCGGGATTTAATGTACAATGTGTATATCTGAGTGGGTTGGGTACCTACCTATCGTGGAGGGAAGTTCTTCATTTAAATCCTTTTTGAGAGAGAACCGAAAACTGAGAAAAGGGGTCTTTATCATGACTTCAGACGTTAGGTGAATGTTTTTCCACTTCTTTCCTAAAAAAATGTCTTTTTCATCTCCAATTAGAGCCGAAATACAAATACGAAATACACTGTGGAATAATGCCCAATTCACAATGTCGCGTTGATGCGCGCGTGCGTTGACATATTATGTAGAAACAAAGCGTTCAAATGCTGCCACACAAAATACAACTTCAGGCGTTGGATCGACTTTAGATGGTAAATATCGTAAAGTTCAACGCGACGCATGAGTAGACCAAGGTACTCTCTACTCTCACGCGCGTTTGACAACTTAAGAACTTTGTTCCGTCACGACTTAAAATAAAACAAGTACAACTTTTTTCTGTGGGGAAAATTATATAAAAAACCCCACATTTATTGACCTCCGGTTTCCGTCGAGACAAGACCGTCTCGCCTGCTTCGCAGTTGAAGCAAGACTCTCTTTTACAATACAATTTGCAAAGCACTCGAATGGCCGGTGTTGCCATTTGAAACAAACTTTGAATTGTTTCATTTGTTTTCATGGGGTGTGTCATTCTCAGTTGGAGTGGCACAGAACCAGAATGTTTATCACACACAAGTTTTAAAAAGTAATATGATGTTTTTTTAATGCAAATTAATTAATTTATTTAGTGGAAATGACGAACACCTGTTTTTTTTGTGGGGCTAATACTTATTTGTTCAGATTTTCTTGGATAAAAAAAAATAATTAATCATTGGTCTTGTATCTTTGTTAATGTTGTTTTTTAAATTATTACTCTTATGAATGATTTTTTTATCGATTTTGGAGAATGCTTTTTTAATTCTTGCACAAAAATTACAGCTAAAAACAAAAAGAGAGTAGACTTGAATTTTGAATTCTGCTCTCTATTTGTGTACATTAGCATTAGTTAAAACCAAACCGAACTTTTAATCTGTCATGCTCTACTCTCTTAACGCGCATTCGCTTCAAAGCATTATTTAGTTTTAACAAATTCTTGCTCGCGCGCTTTGGCATTTAAAATCGTAAAGATTCGATAAAGCAAGTCAAAGCGCGCCGACGCACGCACGCGTTCAACGCGACATTGTGAATTCGGCATAACTCCGATGCGTTAGGCATTGAGGAATAATTTTTAGAAAATGAGCATCATTTTTGAAGTAAAACTTCTTTAGGCACCCTTGACTTGGGGGGTAAGCTGGTGAAAGCTAAAAGGGACAAAGGGATTTTTCAGACCTCATACAGTGGGTGATCAAATTATTACGGCCACCTAAAAAAAAATACTTGTTTTGAGGATTTAATGCAACGAAGATATCGCCACAAGTGGAGGAATGGTTTCCAAACGGCAATTATTTGTTTATGCAGGACTCTGCAAGCTGTCTTAAGGCAAACGGAGTAATTTTTTTTTGGTGAAAAGAAGTCCTTGAAGGGCCGGAAGCTCCCAAGATCTTTACCCCATAGAAAATCTTTGGGGGCTAATTATGCAAGGAAGAATTAACAAATAAGCTACAATTTAAGAAAAATTAATTGAAGTATGGCGCACAGAAGCGAAAATATTAAAAATACGTATTGTAGGAAATTCATTAAATGTGTGCCCAAAGGAGTCATCAAGTCGGCTTTATCTGCAATAGGAGGGGTAACAAAATATATTTTTTTAATTTTGTAATTGCCCATTTTAAATAAAAATATGTCTTTTATACGTTTATAAGACGTTCTCAATATACAAAAAAAATAAAGATTGAAAAATAACATATAACTTATGTTACTTAGGTTACTTTTCCAAAAATCTTTTTTTTTTCTAGTGGCCGTAATAATTTGATCACCCACTGTAGTACAAAAAGAAAGGAATTGTACTTTTTGGTCAAATTTTGTTCCTAATTGCTCATTTCATTAGGAATAAAAAAAATTGTCAGCCTACGATCAAATTAAATATTTTCATGTTTAGAAAAAATTCATTCAAAATATCTGAATGCTTTCATTTTCTTCTTTTTATTTTCCTAAACTGTTTCATAAAATGACATATCTGTAAGTGAATTCACGAGTATTTTTTAAAATAATAAATTTATTTATTTTGTAAACATTGGAATGTATGTAAAAAAGCCTTACCTCATTCTCCAATCAAATTTCTGTGTAATTTTTGTATGAAAAATCAAGAATAATGAAACTTGAAACCGAGAGTCATTTTCAAATAATTCATAAGATATTTATTTAATGTTGAATATTATTTTCATTTTAATGCCGAATGCAATTTTATGCTTCATTTTGTAACGTCTTAAAAATGTATAAGATGTACCTACATTTCTATTTTACATATCTTAATATGTATTTATTTTTGTTAGCTTGCATAGTTAGTGTATAATGCAACTTGTATTTGTTACTAATAAAAAAGACAGAATTTAATAAAATACATGTTTTTTTTTAATTTAATATTTCGTGGGATAAATGTAGGATTTTTTATATTTTGGCGTGGGATAAAAGGGATATTTTATATAGCCGTGGGATAACCTGCCTCTAAAGTCTGTTATCACTGCAGTGCAAGCCTATTGTCTGTATCACACTGAGAGAGGTGCGAGCGCACATTTTCTTTCTCTCTCCCTCTCATAGCCAGTGCATGAATTATATATACATATACATATATCTCAGTCTGTAGTTCGTTTCGTTTGCGAGTAAATACATATAGATGTAGCTGAAGAAGTTTTACTTCAGTTGTGTGGTATAAAGCACACTCGTTTTTTTGTTATTGTTTTTTTACAATCAATTCATACAAATACATTTTGAATTTGGGATATCTGGTACATTCTTCGATCAAAGTCACCTCAATAATTTTCATTTACAACTGTGCGTCATGCTTATTTTCCAATTCTCCACTTGAATGCCAAAATCACAATGTCGCCTTGAAGAGCGCGTACATAATTGTGTAGAAAAACGCATTCATATGCTGCTGTCACACAAAATACAGCTCCGCCTTTAGATCTTAAATATCGTAAGGTTCAACGCGACCCTGAGTAGACCTATTCTCTACTTTAACGAGCGTTTGACAGCTTTAGAATTTCAAATTGTTCGATTTGAGTGTCAGTAGGAGTGGTACAGAACAGATCAACTGATGTGATCATACACAAGTATTCTATTTATGATGTTCTTTCAACGCAATTTTTTTTTAATTTTTTTAGATTTTTTGTAGAAAATATATTAATCAAGGGTTTTGTTTCCTGAATTTTTGAGAATCCTTTTTCAATTCGTGCATATAGATTACACCTACAAGAAAAAAAATGAGTAGACTTGATATTTGAATTTTTCTCAGAATTTGTATTAGTTAGGCAAACAACTTTTAATCTGTCATACCAACCATGCTTGTCAACACTTTAAACTTTCAAAACACTATCCACCAATCATCATTCATCAGATGGCTTCGTTTTTTCGATTTTTCAATTTTCAGCACGGCTTGCGACTGCATCCCAAAGTATTAATGTAAGTTGAGACTCTTGGTTGAAGTCCAGGCCTACCCCGGGCTAGGGTGCTTGAGCTTGAGTCTTTTATAAATAATCAATTTATAAATTCGGCGCTGTCGCAAGAGCATTTTCCACGCACTTAACTGTTCCTCTAGCATATAGGGAGCCTTAATTTTTTTTTTAATACCTATAGGTACTTCCTGAGAAGCTTACACGAATTGACTAAACTGCTAGAGGATAATGCCAATTGGCTTTGGCGAAATGAAGTCCCCCACGACAAACTAAATCAAATCGCAGCACTTGAAAACTATAGCCCAGGCAAAAGTTGGCCGTTCTTTCTCTAAAACTAAAAGTACAAAAATGAAAGGCATTGTCAAAGTCCAGCGGATAGGAATCGTCGTCATTGGAATAATTTCCGCCAAAAATCCACCCCACAGTTATTTTACTTTTGTTGCTCAGCCTCCATACTTCGGTCTAAGTAGCTCTTAACTTCATTCCCCAGCAAAGCATCATTTAAGCTTCGTAATGCTTTGCCAATAACTCATGTAGCACAATATGCCAACCGAAAGGCATATGGGAAAACAAAGTGGTTTGGCTTCAATAAGAAATTTTCCACAAAGAGCTCATTCCAATGGTATCACTGAACTTTGTCTTTCACTGCAAGTCCTGAATCATACGGCAGCTAAAGGCTTTGCCGTTGGTGAAAGTAACGTGCCAGATCGATACACGATTGTGCAAACACAACGTTCTCGTGCTTGTATAGCACACAGCACACAGCAGAACCGGAAACCATTCCTAATCTACACCGCACACTTACTCTTCCCACACCCCCAATTGCATCCACATCCAGATAGGATATATCTCTTAATTTCCAAATGGATTCGTTACATTCAACACAATAAAGAGGTGACGTGGAACTGCAGAAGAAGGTGGATGCGAGGCGAGGGAATAGAAAACAGCCAAAGGATGAGGCACAATTCCCACATTACGAGCACATCGAGAGAAGATGGCGATAGACCGCGCCCAACAAATGCCTCCGTTCCGGACTGATGGTTCTTGGAGACATGTTAAGACAATGTGACTGCGGAAGTACAACGCAAACCCCCTAATGGGAAATTAATTGCTCGTTCCATCGATTATTTATTTATTGCTTAGAGCTGTGCTGTCGTTTTGCGTGGGTGGAGGTGGGTGGCAGCGGAGTCGTATCGCCTGCGAAGGGCTGGTTCCACACTGTCGACAACACGATGGGGCTACACTTCGACTATGACATTTGCTTTGTAAGACTTTGTTGCCAATATCGGGGGCGCCGAGCGACACCCGGCCAAGAGACAACATGGGTGTCACACTGTTGTTGTTGTTCTTGTGGTAACATGGAATGGGGTTTTCCGGTGAACGCCACAAGGCAGTGCACAAGAACAGCATCGTCATCATGCCATAGAAGTTTTAGATTACTGTTTGTGTATACTAAAGATCCTTGGAGAATGCTTTGAAGAGTCCTGGCTTGGCTGTCTGTCGTCGCGCTGTGCATGTAAGCACTTTTCGATTCATTTAGTTTTCATTAGTGAGGCGTCACAGAGCGAATTAGATTACCGTTTCAATGTCGCGTTCTGCGCCTCGGCAGAAATACGCAGACATTCAAGTTAAAGGATATCGACTTCCTTATCCTATCTATCCTAGTTGACAATATGCGGCTGGAAATTCCGTTTCTGCATCGATCTCAAGGCACAGAGAGGCAAATGAAAGTGTGACCATATTTTCTGATGGGACGCGATTCGAAGGGTGCAAACAAAAATACGAAATAGAAAGACTCTCCGACAGGTTAATGTCACACTTGGAGCTATACCAATTGTTATTCAAACGGAGCCCATAGGTTTTTCCGAAAATCAAGATCTTCAGTTGAGGGCTTGAGGTAATCGACAGATTTTTTAGCACAATATTTTTTAGAGGTAGGTGTTGGATTGGAAGAACAAAGAAATGCTGCGTCATTGTAGCCCAGCACGTAGGTAACACTTTAAGTCGAAACGGAAACGTGTTGATTTGATTATTTGAGTTATGATTTTATCGAAATATAAAAGGGTGCGGTCTCCTAAAATTAAAAAAAAATTTGTAGATATGTACGTATGTATGTTTGAATCTTTATAGAGCGTTCTTTAGGGAATATTTTAAAACGTCTTCAAAGCGTTTGGGGGAGCTTTTCTGCATCGGGTTTTTTTCTGATCGTTCTTTTGGAATAGTTTTCCGAACGTTATTGGGAGAGTCTTGATGGGGTGTTTTATGGGTCTTTTTTTGGAGCATTTCCTGGAACATTTATAGCATCTTTCCAGGATTTCTTGGAGCATTTTTTGGTACAGATTTTGATTTAGAGATAGGTTTCCTCGGGTTATTTGGAACGTGTGGTGTTTTAGAAAGGCTTCCTTAAGGGGCTCTTTAAAAAACTTTTAGAGCTTATTTTAAAACATGGTTAGGTGAGGTTTCTTGGTTTTCTCCAAGCTCTCCAGGGCGTTCTTTTTACGTTCTATGGGGGAGTCTTTCAAAATGTTATGTGTTGTTGTTATGTTGCTTTTGGTACTTTGCGGTGCATTAAAAGGAACGTTTTCTGGGCATTTTTTGTGAACTTTTCAGAGAGTTTATTGTACGTTATTTGAACTTATTTTATGAGCATTTTTGATATTTTCTTGTGAGTTTTTCTGGAGCGTCTCCTTGCGGATTTTTCAGAATCATGTTTATGATTTTTTTTGAGTGATTTAAAAGAGTGTTTTAAGTCGTTTTCTAAATCATTCTTCCAAGCGTTTTGCAGCGCAATTATCTGGGCTGTATTTTCGGAAGTTTTTGTGCGTTTTCTTCGCTGTTTTAAGGGACTATTCGGCATTTCTTAGAATATTTTGAAAGAAGTTTTGTACATAAAAATTAATATCTCAAAAAACAGTGACTCAATTTTTTACGTTTATCCGAAGGAGTCTTCAATTGTTCAGGGCTTATTTTGAGATGTTTCTTGTGGGGCTCTTTTTTTGTGCATGGTTTATTAAAGCATTTTTCTGACCGCGACTTGTTTTCTGTTTGTCTTGCGATGTGTGCTTCGGTGCGATCATTGGGATATTTGTGTGTGTAATTTTGTAAGTCGTTTTTAAGGTATTTCTTTTTTTTTTGGGTGTGAAAACGAATTGCTCTTTGCAGTATTTACGAATTTTGGTTAAAATTATTTAACTTGTTCAGCTGTGGGAAAGCTCTATAATTCTTAAAGCAACTAACTGAATGCTTCATTAGTTCCTGTCAAGAATGCCACATGTCAGAAGATCCATTTAATAAATGACGACAGCGTCTGAGCTTACAGTGCACATTTCCTTAAAGGTAGTCATTAGCTTCCTGAATTATCAAGGGGTCCAACCATGGCTTGGTGCCCGTAACTATCTTACTTATTTTAATTTAAAGAAATAGGTGCTTAAGCACATCCACCCCCAAATTACCATTAACCGTGCACCTGAGAGGAAGCACGGCACAATATTTCTCACTTTAAGTTTGAAGTTAACCCTCCAGTTGCAGAGATACCAAAATTTCCTGCTGGCCAACTCAAGTTAATTATGATTTCTTAAAAGGATTCCAACGAAAGGCTCCTTTAGCAAAACGAAATTATGAAATGTATTAATTATTGAAGAGGAGCGGAACAAGAGAGGCGAAGCCGACGACAACGAAGAAAGACCTTTGCCATTCTTCGCCAACAATCAGAAGGTAGGTATGTATCTCGTTCTTTTTCTTACCTGGCTCTGGCTGTGGCGAATAAATAAATCCGAACAAATTGATCCCATCTCCCAAAAGGATTCCAGCAGAGATTGCGTTGGTGTTCTTTTCATATTCGCTCGGTCCTAAGTGTGTGCACGAGTATGTGTGTGCTTCTAAAAGTAACGCCGCAGATAACCTCTTTAGATAGAAATAATAAATTCAGCAGGATAGCATTCCAAATTCAAATAAATAAGAGAAGGTGCTGCTCCGGCCCGGCACGAGGCAGGGGCATACCATTAAATATTAATATACAATCAGATTTTGGTATCCAAGAGAAAATGAAATTCATTTTCTCCTCATCGTGGGGTGACGGTGGCTTTCTGATGGTTAGCAACGCCAAAGTAAATACAAAAGGAAAAGAAAAGCAAAACCAACACCATATCTAAAACTCGCAGTCGCTGGGCAAGAGTAAGACGTTTTAGGGTGACGACGACGATGACTCCATGTATGAGATTGCTCCTCGTGAACCCTTTCATCGTGTCGTACATAACTCAGGGAGAAGGTTTTGCTTTTTGCCGTTCCAGCTCGGTGAGAGCATATGCGAACTCTTTGCAACCGTATATACCCCCCAGGACTACCTGTTTGAATGTCAGTGGCTGACAGGCGAGCTCCACACGTACAAATCAGAGACTGGGTCAATGATTTATTGTGGAATCTAAAAGTAGATAGAACCGTCTTCTTGAACTGTGTCAAGCCGTTGGCAAACTGTTTAGTATTCCGCAAGGATTTTAAATAATACCATTTCCGACGAGAGAGAATTCTCTATACCATTTGAGAGATCGCCTGCAATTCGCACCCCCGGAACGTATAATGTAATCATCGCTTCGTACTTGGCTTAGGGCGTGTAATATATCCTGAAATATTGCATGAAATCATCATGTGTACAGTGGGTATCTTCAGGAAAGTTGGGTTGCGGGCAATGTGCCGCATATGGGTCTTGGAAGTCGGGGCGGTTTCCCGATATGCAGGTAATTAAAATAGTTTACTCTGGCAGGGGTTTCCATTCTAGAAACTAATTTGCATGTGCTATTTTAGACGGTTTTGAAATAGATTTCCGCGAAAGCTTGTGCTTTTGTGAACTAGTTGTGTCGGTTTGTGTAAAAGTAAAAGACAGTCGGCACTATTTAGACGACAAATATTCAAATTTCGCGTATTTCTTCAGTTGCACAGCCATCGTCAGCAATGTTGATCATTTCCGTCCAATGAATATTAATATTTCAGCAGAGGGAACCACTAAGCAATCATCAAACGTACAATCAGCGTTGCCAACCAATTTTGACGAAAAAATGACTAACTTGAGAAAAAAAGATGCCTTTTTCAATAAAATAATGCCTAAAATAATTCTTTTAGTTAAACTGGAACAATAAATCAAAAATTAACAACAAACTCTTTCTTGACTACAAAAAAACCCAGCCGAAGCTAAATAACAAACAAAAAACAAACAGCTTTCAATTTGCTTCCAATTTATTTCCACTTCAAAACTGGAAGTGGAAGCTGCAATTATTTTTAAAGAATGACAGATAAAAGGTTCGTTTCAGCATAGAAAAATGAAAAATGTCAAATATCAAAAATCGAGAGAGAAATCTCTCAATTTCAAGAGAAGTACTTGTCCGGTTTTCTTACAAAAAGTTTAAGAAATGTCATTGTGACATTATCGCAAAATGCATCATCTACAAAATAAGCTGGAATTGATTATTTTCTAAACTTAATATGTACCTATTAATCTTACCATTTTGAATGCGCTGATATGTTCTAGGATAATATTCGATTACAACTTCTTCCTCCAACATCGTTGAAGACGAAAATAAATAGAGTTTTAATTGTCAAACTTTTGGGCTGTCACTTAGTTGTCAGTTTTCATTTTTCATTTTTCAGTAAGTCGGAATTCGGCGAGTAGAAAATTACGAAAAAATGGAAAGAGGGGAAATGGATTTCTCTCTCATTTTTTTTTTTAATTTTCTCAGTAGGTACGTGGTCACATTGTGATGTGCTTTTTGTCCAAGGCTGAGGTTAGCTCGTCGGATCGCCAAGGTCCTTCCCAAAGAAACACGAACTCTGGGTTTGAGGAATTTCTTACAATCTTTATTTAAACCGAACTATACAATAGAACAATAATTTAATCTTATGATGGATGCGGCTATACTGGTCCTGGTCGTCTGGTGCGGGCAGCGGCTTGGTTTTCTTCGGCGGCTCTGGTGGGCATGGGATAGCCCCGGCGGTCCACGGGATAGTTTTGCGACAATCCCGTCGGTCTGCAGGTCCGTCTTGCGACAGTCCGGCAATCTACAGGTCCGTCTTGCGACAGTCCTGGCACTCGAGGTCCGTCTTGCGACAGTCCCGGCAATCTACAGGTCCGTCTTGCGACAGTCCTGGCACTCGAGGTCCGTCTTGCGACAGTCCCGGCAATCTACAGGTCCGTCTTGCGACAGTCCTGGCACTCGAGGTCCGTCTTGCGACAGTCCCGGCAATCTACAGGTCCGTCTTGCGACAGTCCTGGCACTCGAGGTCCGTCTTGCGACAGTCCCGGCAATCTACAGGTCCGTCTTGCGACAGTCCTGGCACTCGAGGTCCGTCTTGCGACAGTCCCGGCAATCTACAGGTCCGTCTTGCGACAGTCCTGGCACTCGAGGTCCGTCTTGCGACAGTCCCGGCAATCTATGCTAGTTTCCTAGCACCCAAAAACGGCGAATAGTATTTAACTATTTCGCGGAACAAAATCAGCGGTACACGGGATTGGTACGGTCAACGGTCTGAATTTTTGCTCGATTTCTCTGTCATTCCACTAGCGTCTTATGATATTCATGAGGCCAAGTCGGTGTGAATTCTATTCACGAGTGCAAAAAACTATTTTGCCTTGAAATGTGTACCACCGCCTATTGCCAATCTGCTGTTAGAGCGAGAACATGTATAGCGAACGGCGGCTGTGTGCATGGGTGTGCATTGTGCGTAGTGCACGAGCATTGCATTGCAAAGCGAAACGTATTGTCGTCTGAGTTGTTAGTGGCGAGAATACGCCTAGTTGGTTGGGCATGGTGAAGGGTGCGCGTTGTTGTAACGATTGCTTCGTTACATTCCCCTTCTTCTTTCTCAGACGAGAACCTTCTCGTCTATTTCTATTGTATATATATATATTTTTTTTTTTTTTGGTGACTATGATGGCGGTACGGACGGTATGGGCGGTGTGTTCGGCGCAGGCGGTACGGGTGGTGGTATTGGTGGCTTTGACTTCGTAGACGATGTCAGCGGCGTAGACAATGTCGGCTTTGTTGGTGCTGTCGGCTTTGTTGGTGCTGTCCGTACGGGTGGGGCAGCCGGATTCGGCGGTGTTAGCGGTACGGTTGCTGTCAGCTGTATGGTCTGTATTAGCGGTGCAGGCGGTACGTTTTGCGGTGTTGATGTTGTAGACGGCGAAGCTGGGGTCGGCGGTATAGGTGGTGTCGGCGGTTTGGGCGGTTTGGGCGGTACGGGTGGGATCGGCGGTGTTGATGGTGTAGACGGTGTGCTTGGGGTCGGCGGTGTAGATGGTGTCGGCTTTGTTTGTGGTGTCGGCGGTACAATTGGTGTCGGCGGTACAATTGGTGTCGGCGGTACAATTGGTGTCGGCGGTGCGGGCGGTACGGTCGGTGTAGGCGGAACGGGTGGGGTTGGCGGTGTTGATGGTGTAGACGGTGTAGCTGGTGTCGGCGGTGTAGGCGGTACGGTCGGTGTAGGCGGTGCGGTCGGTGTAGGCAGTATGGGTGGTTTTACCGGTATGGGCGGGGTTGACGGTGTTACACTGGATGTTTGAGACCTTCTGGCAACAGTTCTCGTCAGCCTTCTTACGGGCGCGTCGGGTGGCATCCAGCAGCTCCATGGCAGGTGTCCTTCCCTAAGTAGGGCACACGAGTTGGTAGCTGGACTTGTGCGTAGAAAATTTCTGTTTGTCAACTTCTGGCCACCTAGCGTTATCTGGATCTTGGCTTTATCTAGCCAGTCCATGCCGAAGATCGCATCCTCGGCCAACGTCTTCACATATGTGAGTTCGCCGGTAAGGGTATGGTTAGCCAATTGAAGCTGCGCCATATAGTGCTCCCTGGTGTTAATAGTGTCTCCGTTGGCAAGTTGGATCCTCTGTCCATGATATCGGACGGGTACCTGCATTCTTCGCAGGGTCTGTCGTACCTTTGGGCCGACAAAAGATTTTGATGCTCCGGTGTCAACTAGGCAATTAAATGTCTGACCATGAATGGTAGTCGGGATAAAATATCGCGGGTCGGTCCTTCTTGTATTCGATATTGCGGCGGCTTGGTCTTGATGGCAATTACAATCCCTCGTTTGTATTCCGTCTTCCCCACAATAGGAGCAAAATAGGCGATACGGTCGTTGACAATTCTGTTGCCGATGGCCTCTTTGCTTGCAGCGCCAACAGTGCGTATCTCGATTGTACGGGACATTTGTTGCCTGTGGTCTGGGCGCTGGGGCAGTGACGGGATTAGTGGGACGGACGCTCCGTTCCTCGCTCTTCACATGTTCGAACTCTTCAGCCAACTCCATAAGTTCGTCTAATGTGGTAAACTCCCTACGTTTAATGTAGAGGCGGTATTCGGGTCGCATACTGTCATATATCCGGTCTATATTATCTTGTATGCTCATCCGGGGATGTTGTCGGATCAGGTATTGGGTGGCTCGAATAAAATCTTTGGCTCTCTCCCTGGGCCCTTGCTTTTTCCTCATAATCTCTTCCTCGAGTTTATGGATATAGCGTGCCGGGAGGAAGTAGCGCAAGAACGCTTGTCGGAACTGATCCCAGTTCTGGAAGCCATCGCGGTTGATTCTCAGCCACTCCAGTGCCGTACCTCGGAAGATCTCGGGTAGCGGGCGTATCATGTAGTCGGCTGGTATATCATAGCAGCGAGTCAACTCTTCGATTCGCTCCATGAATTCGAGGGCGTTTCCTGAGGAGTCGAATTTCAACCCCCATTTTCGGACCGTATCCATCACCTCGGCTTCATAGCTCAGGGTTGGCCTGACTCGGTTTGAGGCGGTCGGGGCTGGCTCAGTTACTCGGCTAGAAGATGATGTGGTCGGGTCCCTTGTGTACCTTTCGTACGATGTGGTAGGCACAGGCGGTGGTTGAACGGTGGCGGGGTGAGGGGTAGCTACTGGCATTTCTACGAATTGTGGGGTCTTTACGGTCCCCTCGGTTGGAGTGGATTTTTCGTCCTCATCCGAAGACGTGTCCCCATATTCACGGGTAGAAATTTTTGCCTCTAATTCTTCGCAGAGGTTTTGCGTCGACGATCTAGTTCGGGTGGCTTTAAGGTAAGCACTCATCCGGGATCGCAGCTGCTCCACTGTTCCCTCGGTCCTTAACCCTGTCTTCTCCATGACCTCCATCAGTTCTGCCTTTCGGAGTAGGTAGATCCATCCGATGGTCATGTCTCCGGATTGTCCTTCCGGGACGGTTAGCTGGTTTCCCTCGTTCATTTCTCGGTTTCGGTTGTTTGTTGGTCCTCCTAGTCGGTTGTCTCTTCTTCGTTGTAATAGTTCTGGGTCTCCTTCTGTTGAGTCCCTGCTCGGGCGCCAATGTGATGTGCTTTTTGTCCAAGGCTGAGGTTAGCTCGTCGGATCGCCAAGGTCCTTCCCAAAGAAACACGAACTCTGGGTTTGAGGAATTTCTTACAATCTTTATTTAAACCGAACTATACAATAGAACAATAATTTAATCTTATGATGGATGCGGCTATACTGGTCCTGGTCGTCTGGTGCGGGCAGCGGCTTGGTTTTCTTCGGCGGCTCTGGTGGGCATGGGATAGCCCCGGCGGTCCACGGGATAGTTTTGCGACAATCCCGTCGGTCTGCAGGTCCGTCTTGCGACAGTCCGGCAATCTACAGGTCCGTCTTGCGACAGTCCTGGCACTCGAGGTCCGTCTTGCGACAGTCCCGGCAATCTACAGGTCCGTCTTGCGACAGTCCTGGCACTCGAGGTCCGTCTTGCGACAGTCCCGGCAATCTACAGGTCCGTCTTGCGACAGTCCTGGCACTCGAGGTCCGTCTTGCGACAGTCCCGGCAATCTACAGGTCCGTCTTGCGACAGTCCTGGCACTCGAGGTCCGTCTTGCGACAGTCCCGGCAATCTACAGGTCCGTCTTGCGACAGTCCTGGCACTCGAGGTCCGTCTTGCGACAGTCCCGGCAATCTACAGGTCCGTCTTGCGACAGTCCTGGCACTCGAGGTCCGTCTTGCGACAGTCCCGGCAATCTACAGGTCCGTCTTGCGACAGTCCTGGCACTCGAGGTCCGTCTTGCGACAGTCCCGGCAATCTATGCTAGTTTCCTAGCACCCAAAAACGGCGAATAGTATTTAACTATTTCGCGGAACAAAATCAGCGGTACACGGGATTGGTACGGTCAACGGTCTGAATTTTTGCTCGATTTCTCTGTCATTCCACTAGCGTCTTATGATATTCATGAGGCCAAGTCGGTGTGAATTCTATTCACGAGTGCAAAAAACTATTTTGCCTTGAAATGTGTACCACCGCCTATTGCCAATCTGCTGTTAGAGCGAGAACATGTATAGCGAACGGCGGCTGTGTGCATGGGTGTGCATTGTGCGTAGTGCACGAGCATTGCATTGCAAAGCGAAACGTATTGTCGTCTGAGTTGTTAGTGGCGAGAATACGCCTAGTTGGTTGGGCATGGTGAAGGGTGCGCGTTGTTGTAACGATTGCTTCGTTACAACATCCGCAAAGTTTCTTAGCAAATTTTTAATAATTTTACGTTTGCAAAAAAGTAGCCGAACGAACCTAAAGTTCGGAAAATGGGCAGAGTTTGAAGTTGGAAACACATTCTTTAAGACTGAGGTTGGCATCACTGTGTACAATTTAACTTCTGCCGGTTGGTGCTGCCTAACCCATATAATTCGCTGGTACTTCCGTCCTTCAGTTACTTTCCCATTGGTAGCTATGATTGGATAATCAGCTTGGACTATCTTAATTCAAGTGCTGAATAGAGAGAAAAAGACTATTAATTGCCGAAAAAGACTTAGCTGAATGGATACCAGAAGTTCAATATTAGGTATGAGCCTTTGTGACATCTTCAACGTTCACACATTGCCAATGTGGATTCTGATGGCTTTTTTAAGTATTTAAAGCTGCTAGCCGAACCCCGCGATGAATAAATTCTAAAGCGGGATGACCTAGCCTCAACTTGAGTAGCCAGAGTCAGAAAACGCCTGAGTGAGAGATTCTCCCAGTCTGAAGTCTGAATCATTGGCTAAAAGAATGATTTAAACCTTCAAGACTGTCGAAAACGACCACTACAATATTTCCGGTGCTTAACGAACTCTCATAGGGCTATGAAACAAAAAGATGAAGGAAGATAAATGGTATAGACTCGTACTCAAGGCTGACAAGGACTTAATAGGTACCACTCCGACTCATCTATTTTGTTCTGAAAAAATTTAAAGGCTTACTAGGTTCGTGAGGGAGATCTATCTCTATAATGCAGCATTTTTACACTGAATGGAACGGTGTGTGGAGGCAAAGCTTTTCAAGGTTTTATCGACTCATAAACCACTCAAAAAATATAAGTACAAAACTACAATCCACAAACCTTAAAGTAAGGGATACTAGCGCCTTAAAAGATCTCCTAAGGCCAGGTCGTTTTGTTCTGAACTAAGTGCCTCTACAGCTTAGACACAGCGGCGTCAAATCCATTGCCTGCTGAAAAATTATAAATTCCTCACAATGCCCAGGCCCTAATTTGACAGAGCCCTTACGCAACAAGAAATAGATCAAAGCGTGGCGTGCATCGGACCGTAATTGCACTGGAGAAACGATTCCAATCAAACTCCTCCGGCTTTTCGGAATATGCTCCCGATAGGAATAGAAATTTGTATATCATTATCGCCTCAAGACCTTTACAAGTCTTCCTCTTCTATCCTCTATCCCAGTAGGGAAAAATGCAAAAATTCTCCTGAAACCAGATCTCTTTTTGATTATGACAGCGTTTTCGCAATGAAACTAGCGCAACACACGCCACGGACACCACACGAAACACACAGTACCAATGTTTTTTTTCTGGTGTGAACCTTTAATGCACCCATAACCCCAATGAGAAACGAAATCAAAATTTGTTTTCAATTTATTTAAGCTTAGATTCTTGAAGCAGCTGTAAGCACTACCGTCTTTATCATAAGGGCCCATGCCCAGATCGATATATTTAGAGGGTCTTTTATTAAGGAGTTGACAACTTAGTTTTTAAATGAAATGCAAACTACTGGAGATATCTCAAAAATAAAAATTTCCTGAATATCCATCAAAACATTTAAGAATGATCATTT
Organism: Cheilosia variabilis; assembly: GCA_951230905.1. NCBI lineage: Eukaryota > Metazoa > Arthropoda > Insecta > Diptera > Syrphidae > Cheilosia > Cheilosia variabilis. The sequence continues at coordinate 39,927,101 of OX579677.1, read as the reverse complement.
CGTTCATTTGTCCACCGCGGGAACGTATGCAGCGGTCGATACGTTGAACCCAATTTGCGATGACTCGGCCGCACAATTCGACCGATACGGCCGCTATTTCTCGTTCAATATTGGGTCTGAGCTCCTCCAACGTTACCGGCTTCTTGGCATAGACCAATGATTCAATGTAGCCACATAAAAAAGGTCTAGAGGCGTTAAATCACACGATCTCGGCGATTAATATACGGGTCCATTTCTCCAGACAACACGTTCACCGAACTGAGACTTGAATAACTCGATTGTTGCACCCGCTGTGTGGCTTGTGGCACCGTCTTGTTGGAACCACATATCATAGACAAACCATACTGGAACCCCCAACTCACAATTCTCTTGCCGCTGGCCCCCTCGATTTTTATTCAAATTCGCCATTTTGTATTCCTATCGGTGTTATGTCAAAAAAGAATCCGTGTGACATGCAAAAACATGCAAAAAATGCAAAAATATTTAAATGCTGCCAACCTCGGCAACCGTGGGGAAATGTGAAAGAGTTCGGGAATTCCACATTTTTTCATTACTGAACGCCATTGGTTAGTTATTATAAATTGTTAAAAGGCGAATAATTTGATTTGTTTGGTTAGTAAAACTATCTAAAGTTGATGTTCTATATACTAGAAACATATTGGGACAAACATGGTGGTGTATTTTCCCCTTTTGGATATCAGTAACTTCGATTTCGTGTGTAAATTTTTCTTAAATAATGGAGAAAATTTGCCCAAAATGTTTTCATTTTCCCTCCACCAATCTACATTGTTATTTTTTCATGAACATTTTAAGCAAATGTGCACTTATTCCTAAAAAAAAATGTTATCCACACGTAACGAACAATTTCAAATTTAACGGATAAAACTCTATGAACTCTGCCAGCAACTTTGCCCACGGCGGAAGTGTCTCATATCTGCTGGGAGTGTGTTGGTGAGCCGGAATTTTTGAAGTTTCGTGACATTTGTCAATACGATTTTCTATGTAACAATTCTAGCGCACCAGATGTGTACACTCCATAAAAATATAGCTTGTACGCTAAGTAACGGGAAATCGGCCGGAGTTGGTGGTCTCAGTATTGTCTCTGCCACATATCACTGATGTCCAATTCATGCAATTGCTCAAAGAAATTAAATTCCAACATGTCTCTGTTTCGAATTTACCGTTACGTGACGGTCATTTGCATCGACGAAAAAAAGCTGACCAATGACTTCACCGGCCTGAAAACTCCACCAAACAGTGACTTTTTGCGGATGAAGTGCTGTTTCATGAAGCACATGAGGGTTCTCACCTGTCCATGTCCATGTCAGTTTAATGATTTTTTCGCATTCCCGCTCATAAAGTTGCGACGACCGACTCGGAATTTCGGTAGTAAATTTTAATTATTTGTAAACGTTGTTCCTTCGGGTACTTTACCATGATGAAAATGTTAATTTTGCTGAAGATATTGGCATTGACAGTTCGGTAATCGGTTTAAGGGTGCTGTTGAGGATGTAAATATATTAAAATTAATTAACAATTGTCAAGTTTAATCAATAATCTTTGTATTTAGAGCCATGAGCATAAGCATATAATTGACATTATTTGTCAGTAAAAGTCTACACTGAATTGTATATAAACAAAAGTATAAATGTCAAACAATTTCCGATACATAATTCATTCTCGAAATAAAACCCGATCGTTTATAACGTTGTTAGAAAATTATTTCGACGGGAAGTTTATTTGTATTGGCACAGTTTGCCCTTTGTGTAATTTAAATACAGTTTTTGGACAAAACAGGTGCATTCACACTGAAATTTTTAAGTTGTCAAGCCGCTAATGAAAGACCCATTACTAACACTATAATAATACTTTTAAGAAATACCTCACAAGTTCCTAGAAATTAAAAGTATTTATCCGAGACGAAATTTAAGCTAGTTTTCTTTTTAATCTAAATATTCATACACCAGTATTTAAAGACCAAAAATTAAGATTAATAGAAAATTAATGGGTTGGTTCATCTTATTTTAAATAAAATTTTTGAATTTTAAGGTTCAAAATCAATTTTAAAAACTTTTGTTTGCCTTCTTTTATTTAAAATGGTGAAACACGAAAATTTCTTTTGGAAAACTATATTTTACCTCTGAAATCTAAATCTACTGAAAAAATATAGTTGAGCCCTTGAACGTCTTGATAGAATTTATTTTAACTTACAAGACTTTGATTTTCAATAACTAATTAATTCGTATTACATAATATTGTAATTACAGCACTTATTTATACAAGGTGGGCCAAAAGAAGTCATCCCATGTTGTTTGACTCTCTTTTTTTTTCTAAATGAAAAACTTCGATTCTGTTTTTTGATTATGTTTATTGGAACCTTTAGAATTTTATTGGTCAAGTCGAGAAGATGATATCGGCCAAATGGGCGCCGTCACAATTGATTGCCATACGGGCTCGTTTTATGGCACTTTTCATCACTTCGGCGAGAACTTCGGGAGACAGATTCTCGCACTCGTGTCGAATGTTGTCCTTGAGGGCTTCTAGGGTCTCGGGCTTGTTCACGTAAATACGGGACATCAAAAAACCCCACAAAAAAAAGTCTGGAACGGTTAAATCGGGCGATCTTGCGGGCAAGTGCAAATCGCCAAAACGAGAGATGAGGCGACCCGGGAACGCCGCCTTCAGAATATCGGTTGTGGCTCGCGCAGTGTTGGAACCACATGTCCTCCAGTCCAATTGCGGCAGAAAAAACTCGGTTAACATGGCCCTATAGCGCGCACCGTCCACTCTTGTCGTTTGACCAGCGGCGTTCTCGAAAAAAAGGCACGATGACTCTTCCAGCGTGAACAGCGCACCCTGCAGTAACTTTGAGCGGGTGTAATGGCTCCTCGTGCATTATTCGTGGATTTTCGGTGCCCCAGAAGCGATAGCTTTGCTTGTTCACGTACCCGCTGAGGTGGAAATGAGCCTCATCGCTCATTATTGTTTTGGTCGAAAAATCGTCCACTTCGTCCTCGAGATTGAGGATGGCTTGGGCTTACGTTACACGCGTTTGGCGGTCGACAGGCAGCAGCTGATGCACGGAGTGGACTTTGTACGGGAACATGCGCAAGTCTTTGACCAAAATTCGCGTTAGGGACGACCGGCTGATGGCTAATTGCGAGGCACGGCGACTGGTCGATGTTTCCGGCGACAGCTCGACATCCTCGTCAACAGCGGCGATATTCTCGACACAACGGGCGCTCCGGGGCCGGCCACTCTTGGCAACGTCTCGTGTGGTCCCATACTCTTCAAGGTTGGTGGCCAAAGGGCGCAGTGTTTGCGCAGTCGGTTTCGGAAGGCCGAGGAATCGGCGACGGAATTCGCTGCGCCAACACTACAGACGAATTGTTACGCCAAAAAATAGACACGATTATTCCGCGTTCTTGGGGAGTGTATCGCTCCATGGCTTATTCACTTGTATTCTACATCTGTCTAGTCCACAAATGTCAAGACAGATTTGACATTGGCGGCCATGTGCAAAAATAAGAGCATCTTCCAATAGGGTGATCTCTTTTGGCCCACCTTGTATAATGAATATTAATTATTATTTAGGGATAAATTATTTTTATTTTATTTATTCTAGTTACTAGATGACCAGTGATGCCAAGTTCCTATATATATAGGGAATATAATAATCCGTTTACTTTTAGTTTTTCTCCTTTCTCGAGTGCGTGCTTAATTTTGTTTAATGGCGGCCCTTTTTTTGCTGTTCGAGTATCGTCTGGCGGCGTTGCCAACAAATGTGTTTCAAACTCTGCCCATTTTCCGAACACTTTATCTATAATTCCACTTCCAGTAAGTGGAATGAAATTGGGAACAAATTCAAAGCTGTTTGTTGTTTTGGTTTGTTATATTTGTGTTTAATTTTTGATTAATTGTTCGAGTTTACCTTAAAAAATATTTTAGGCATCATTTTATTGAAAGAAGCATCTATTTTTCTCAAGTTAGGCATTTTTCGTCAAAATTGGTTGGCAACGCTGTAGTTATTGGTCAGTATGGACAAAGTGCGCCAATCAGCCACCTCAAGTTCTAGTTCTAGCTCTTCGAATTTTGATGTGATATTCGGCAAGGCGTACCCTGAATCATCAATCAAGTATGGGTTAAAGAAGCATGCCCTAAGACTGGACTATTGTCCCGTTTGTCACGGACAGTACCATGTCCAATCCATCAAGATAACTACTATTGACGAAGGTATATAAAACTAGAAAAGTGGTGGAATAGGTCCCTATTATTAGGTTATTAAAATCCAAGTTATGTAGTGCCTCGCTCACAAAAGCTAAACATACCTACTAGCAACTTCTATTTACGTTTAAATCTCCTTGATGTTGACACTTTGGATTTGGGTACTCTTACGCATCCATCGCTTCCGTAAACGTTGACATTATTCTCATGGATTGTGCATGAAGCACTCGTAATCTCCAAACGAAATTAAAACCAAAAGGGTTGGGTATTGCTGGTGGTAATATTGCTTTTTGATCGATTGTATCTCTCACGAACAGTTATTATTGAGTGCCCATAAGGACGGATGCATTGTTGCCATTGGATTGTGCTATTGGAAGCGTGTCACGTTTTGCCGAAGGAGATTAAGTGGTAATGTGTTCATCATTTCACAGAACTCGTCTCCCGGCAATCACGTGGCCTTGCACAAACACACGGCCTCGAAGGGAGGCATACAAAATTGGGAAAATGTCAAATGAAATAGAGATATGCGTGGGCTGTGCTTTCCATGGATATTTCTCTCCAGATTAGGTTTTTGTCTGGTGGAAAATCGTTTCTGCTGGTTTGGTTTGGAAAAGGCTTGATGAAAGGATGTTTTATTTGTTAGATAAGAGCTGCGGGGAAGAGGGTTACATTTTCGATTTTAATCTTCCCAGAGTCTTGGGAAATCTGTAGTAAATTCTAAAAGGATGCATATGTACTGTGTAGGTACAGTCGAGAATTATGGGGCGTGGATGCCATGTTGAGTTTTATCTTGGATATATTTCTGTCACTGCAAATGATAGCGACAACGGGTTTTGTTATTGTTCGTGACAGTAATTCTATTTTAATCCCTACCGAAGGCGGTTTGAGTATGGCAAGTGATGGCACGATGCCACCATGCGACGAATTGTTGCAAAGCTCGTCGGTTATCGTTTTGTTTTACCTCCGTTCCCAAGATTGTGGGCATTTCTCCCCCGTGTTAAATAAGCGGATAAAGAGATAAAGGAGATGCGAGGTTGGCGCACTTTTCTTTGTCAAATAGTACTGAGTTTAGATGTGTGCGGCCGGTGGTCAATTTTCGCAAAAGATCGGTTCCAGTATACAGCGATTAATTGCAGTCCGGTTTTTCCTTCTAAATGTGACTTATACTTAGAAACTACAACCTCCTATCCTCAGAATTCCAAAGTAAGCATAATCTAGGTCAGACGTTCCCAATTTTTTTCGGCCACGGAACCCTATTTTTTGGCGGACCCCCATATTGATATTATAAGAAAACATCTTTCCTTGAAGTGCGGTTTGGATATTTTAATGTTTGACAAGAAAAGAAAGAATAAATGATAAAAAAATAATTACTTTGAATTTTATAAAAAAAAACATTTATTGTAGAACAAAAAATACGTTGTAACTTTTCAATATGAAGAATGACATTTTTTCACATGTTTACTTAAAATATCCTTAAAATTAGGCTTAATGTCCGACAACTGAATGTGAAAGCCTGGAGCTGCGTCCACTCTGTTTCTGTATTTGTTTTTTGTGTAAGTGTAAGCCCAAAACCCAGCCTCACATCGGAAAGTTGTTACAAATGGAAGGAGAACCATTGATGATGAATTTCGGTGCGACGCGACGGCACGATTATGTTTTTTTTTACGGAGCCCCTTGGACGATGTTATAATCAGTGTTGCCACTAAAAATAAATGAATCCGGTCAAATCTGACCGAATGACCGATTTTTTTTTTTTTTAAATTCGGTCAGAAAATCCGGTCAAGAGATAAATTAAGAATTTTTGACCAGAAGTCCGGTCAAAAATGCAATATAGTAATATATTTTAACTAAAAATAAAAAAAAATTATATTATATTAAATGTATGTAGTGACTTTATTTTTCTAAACTCTCGAAATCTTAAATCTAATAAAACAGAAAAACAAAAAATTCGTTGAAAAGCTTTGCATCACATCACACCGTTTTGCTGAAAAATTATCTTTCCACTCCACTTCTGTGTTTGAAACTGGTAAAACCAACACCGGAATTGAAAAATATGCTAAATCGTATTCACTTCAGGTCTGTTTGAATGCTCACACCGACCGAGTCACAGTTTGTGAGAGCTCTTCATTCTAAGATTATTCACAATAAATTGGTTTCTGCATGAAATTGTGAGCGTGTTCGTTAAGTATGGCCAAGTATCATTCTATGTTCTAGAACAATATTATTTTTCAGGTCAAAACAGGTTTTTTCCGGTTAAAGAATTTTTTCGTTTCGGTCAAAAATCGGTTAGACCGGATTTCAAAATTTTCTCCGGTCAGAGTGAAAACATTTCGGTCAGATATGACCGGAATCCGGTCAGAATGGCAACACTGGTTATAATAAACGTTTTGTTTCAAAACAAAATGCGGTGGCCCGATGACGTCGGTGGTATTGCTGTTTATTTTGTTTATATCCCTCGCACAGGTCCATGTTTTTTGTGCCGACGCCAGTTGCAGGGATTGGGCTTTTCTCAAAACTTCCTCCCAGGCAGCCTTTTTATCTAATTTATTAACCTTCAAAATGAAATGTAAACTTAAATATGTTTCAAATATTTACAACAATTTTATAAAAAAATACTTACTTTATTGTTTTGAAAACTAGCAAATACAATTTTTTTTTCTTTGATCAAATGTAACTGCAAGTTTTTTTCAATTTTTATTTCACGGCTCATTTTAACAACTTCTAGCAATGCAAAGTGAAAAGTGATATATGACAGAAATGCAAAGGTGATTTAATGCTTTGTGAATCACTTTGCACACTCAATTTGCAGGAAGGCGCAAAGACTTTGCAGGAGGACGCAGACTTTGCAGGAGAGCGCAAAGACTTTGCAAAAAATTGCTAGTGCAAAGTGAGATTCGCAAAGAATATTGTGGAACAGAAACACTTATCACTTTGCCAACAAATTTAATTTGATGAGTGCAAAGTGAAATGTCGATAATTTGTTTTGTGGAAAAGGGCCCTGTCGTGGTTGAATATTTTTTTAGAGTCGGAAAGGGAAAATCTATCATAATATACTGCTGAGGTAGGCTCTAGAGTATCCATAGACTGTCAGCATCTGTATTAAATAGAAAACTTAACTCATCATGCTTTCTGTTGATCCAATCGTTGATTTGGAGTATGATTCTGTGCGTCCATCCTTCCTTTTCAGAGTGATTCCACCTTTGCTGCAACTCGTTTGGACTATCCTCTGAAGAGAAGCTGTCCAGAGGTATTTCTGCCTGCTTCTATCGAAAGATATCGAGGCAGCTAATACTGAGCCGTAGGGAGATTCGCTTTAACGATGGACCCCAACCTCCAATATTGGACATCAGCTATAGTGCGGGTGTTTCCTTTGCTACCTTTTCAGCTGGTGTGAGTATATCGAACGTGTTGTCTTTAGGTATGAGTGTTGCATCTATGGTAATGCCGAAGCTAAGGAACTCTTACTCAGACACGGCATATGGTCACTCTTCTGCTTCCAATAAGTACAAACGTCTGTATATTTCCTCCGCTAGCTGTAGCCCCAATCAATTCGAACATTCTTCTGATGCGTGGATCTGATTGCTACTGTGTAGATATTTGTGCTCTAGCCCGTCCAACAATTAAGCCATCTTTATAGCTTTTGTCGAGTGCAAAGCGGAATCCTTAATCATCGCACAATAGCAGACCTAACACACTGCCCTTAGGAACGCTACTAGTCATGGTCAGTGTTGCCACTTAAAAAAAATTAAGCCGGTCAAATCTGACCGAATGAACGACTTTTATTTGTCTTAATTCGGTCAGAAAATCCGATCAAAAGGTTAAACAATAATTTTTGGTCAAAAATACGGAATATTGTAATATATTTTAACTAAAAGTAGAAAATAAAAATGATTTTTTATTATAATGTATGTATAGTTTCTTTATTTTTCTAAACTATCCTTAAATCTAATAAAATAAAAAAAAAATAAAAAACCATTATTCATTGAAGAGCTTTGCATCACAACGTTTTGCAGAAAAAGGAACTTTTCTCTTCGGCGTTTGAAATTGGTAAAACCAACACCGAAATTGCAAGATAATATCTTTAGCATATTATGATGCTAAATCGTCTTCATTTCAGTCTTTTTTGAATGCACACACCCAGTCACAGTTGGTGGGAGCATTCAAATGAAACTGCCTCGAGGAGCCGTATGCAATTTTGAGTGTGTTCGTTAAGTAAAGGGTTTTCCAATAAGAGGTGTTATTTTGGTATTTAAAGAAAAATGTCATTTTTTGAGATAAATGATCGGATGTTTATTTCATAATAAAGAGCTTATGCCGTTTATAATGAAAAACAACATCAGCCAAATGGCCACCACGAGCACGCATACAGGACCATATCCTTTTCACGAAATTTTCCATAACCAAATCGGAAAGTGGCTGCCCTATGTCCTCGATAGCCTCACGAATTTTATCCTTGAGGTCTTGAATCGACGCTGAGCTGTTGGCGTAGACCTTATCTTTCACGTGGCCCCAAAGGAAGAAGTCGCAAGGTGTTAAATCACAAGATCTCGGTGGCCAATTGTGATCACCTCTTCGATAGATAACACGGTCCGGAAACTTTTCCCGTAAAAGATCAATGGTTTCGTTGCTTGTGTGGCACGTAGCGCCGTCTTGTTGAAAGTAAACGTTGTCCAGATCAATACCATCCAACTCCGACCATAAAAAATCATTAATCATCGATGACCAAAAAATGCTTTAGTTCTGCGAACTGTGACTGCAAGATTTTCACCATTTTTGTAGTGAATTTTAATAATTTCAATGCGTTGTTAAAGCGTGTATCGTTCCATTTTTAGTAATGGCGTAGTTTCTACTTGTCAAATGTTAAAGAATAAAAGCTTCAAAAGTGACAGCTACCGAAATAGCGGGTCATTCACAATAACACCTCTTTTTGGAAATCCCTTTATGTCCAAGTATCATTCAAATTATAAAAAATCTATCCTTTACGTCTAGTCGTAGAACAATATTATTTTTCAGGTCAAAAAAGGTTTTTCAGGTTAAAGAATTTTTTTTCGTTTCGGTTAGACCGGAATTCAAAATTTTCTCGGGTCAGAGTGAAGAGATTTCGGACCGAATGACAACACTGGTTATGGTGTACTGACTCTTCTCGGAATAGTGCACCATTCACCACCATTTATCTATTAAATAGTCTTTCATGATATGTCACAACTTTGGCACTCAGTTTCCTTAAAATAATTCCCCAAATCGCAGTGTTAAGTTGTTTTAAATTAACTGTGACCACGCAATGTTTCGTTCGTTTATGCTTCTTATACATATTATTCACCTTTTACAAGACTCTTCTACAGCAAATCCTGGAAATAATTCCACGATTGTGCGTGATTCCTATGCGATGCGTAATTGTAAAACGATGGCCTACTGAGCAATGGAACGAGCTACTAGTTACGCTTTGGCAGGCGTGGTACTAAAATCGATACTAAATCCAAAAGTACGTCAGTGAATGCTCATGCAATATACAAACTGTGCGGTCAGCACATAATTGTGGTATCCAAACACGTACAAGGCAAAGCAAAAGAAATGCGGCCAACTGTATAATTATCCTTATGTGGTCAAACAGCGCACAATTCAAAAAAGGCTTGCAATCATCGCACAAAACCAACCCCCTCACATAGCTTAGCAACTGCACTCTGGAGGAGCACCATGTCCGTAACATCCGCCATCACTCGCACACACGACGAAGAGACACAATGACCGTAACTGACCACAGAGAACGTTGCGGCTTTGAATATGATGGTGGTTGCATTGCGCTCAGAAAAAGGTACACGGTGCTCGGTCCTTAGTCGGTTAGCTGCTCCCGTCTCCGTTCCAAATATATATGCGAGGATGCAAATAATGTTTTGAATATCTACTCGAATAATTCTCGAATATCCTTATCCCATTCTTTGGAGAAAGGGCCACCCACCAACGCCAGCTATCATCGGCATTAGCCTCAGCCATTGTCGTCCAATTTCTAATTTCTATCCTCTCTCCACCGTGACACACGATGACACAGAATTTCATCAGACGTTGACCATCCAGAAAAAGAGACTGGGAGATTGGCTGCGCCGCTGCCGCATATCCTGCTCCATTTGAATGCGGCGAAACTTTGTGAAACTTTGTTGTCGCGGCAGCAAGGACCCCAGCAATGATGTGCATAAAACAAAATCCCCGAGTTTCGTCGAGTATCCGCATTAGACGGACAGTCACGGGGTGGAAAAGTGACACTAAAGGACAAGTGTTGGTAATTAAGTTCCACAACAATTGGAATCAGGGATTATGTATGACATAGCACCTACTTTTTCACGTGCGCATATGTATTTATTTGTATTTGTTTCGTGCATGTGAAATGAGTTTGGCAATGGCTCGTTCACACAACAGGTACAGGGCCCGGGGCACCTCTGCAGAGCGGTATGATGCTGATGAAAATGTCCTTTGACAGCATAAATTATTGGTTTAATTAAGGACCCTCACTCTTACTCCATATGCAGTTGAGGGCCAAGAGCTCATATTTTTCTAAAACGAATGGCGTATGCCAGGCACTGACTTAGGTGAGCTCAAGCTCACTTGCTCTTTGCATTTACCTACATATGACAAGGTACATTTTTTTTGTTCTCTTGGAAATTGGTTTTACATGCAAGAGACACGAGGCGACGTAGTTGACAGCAGCAAAAGGGCAAGGGCTGGCGATACCATATAGTACCTACGACGTTAAATTTTCATCCGCATCCTTTGTTTTATTCCTTCAACACACATACACACACGTGTATTTAGTTTTTGTTGCTTTAGTGCAGGGAAAATTGCCCCTATCAAGAGAATGAGTTTTTGTTGCGACTACAAGTACAAGCTGGGGATCCATGTGAGGATATTCAGTGCGCCACAAGCCACATTATACCGAAGAAACACTGTTTATGTCACCAGTATAAGGAGTCCTTTCAGCTAAAACTCACCACGGGCTAATTTCATCACCGAGAGTCAAGATTTTATGATGTGAATTGGGAACTTCTTTCGCAGTCACTTCCTAGCTGATGCTGAGGTCCTCTTGTCGCTCTAAGTGATAATACTCGTATACGCTTTATTTTGCATATGTCGTCATGTGACGGGTACAAAGGACTCTGCACGACAACGGGGCAAAAAGTGCATTCCATTTGGTGGAGTGTGCAGCACATGAGTGTGCATCATTCATGATGCTGCTTGCTAAATTAAATTAAGCGCTTTTAAGGGACCACTTTTTATTTCAATTTGTCGGGTCGATAATTGACATGCGGATGGCAAACCGTTTTCCACTAAGTGAGCGTAATTGCTTCCAAACCCATTTAGAAGATGTCTGTCGTAATTATTGCCAAGCGGTTAATATAAATAATAGATTGGCGGCGTGGTGTGAATTGTTTTTTGTGTAATCCGTCGCGACCTCAGATTGTGAGTGATAATCGATTGAATCCAGTTCCGCTCTACAAGTTGCGGTTTGTAATTTTTCAGCGAGGTATTCCTCCATGGCATTTGAGACACTGCGGGCATAGTAGTAGTTCTTCGTTGAATCGTCTTTTCAAAAACGGTACCGCCCATTTTAAGCAGAACTTTTCTCTCAAGAAGGCCAGTGGTATCCTTGTTCACTTCTGAATAGGTCCATGGTCTACAATAGTGCAGGGGGACTTTGAATGTTGGCCCCTTACAAAGAGTTTCCTATCGGAGAGAGAGAGACTTCTGAAAATGTGTCTGAAAATGTGTGGAAAGTGAATTGCTTCGATAAGGCTTGTGGTTCGAAGCGCTTCGTAGAAGCTTTTTTAAAGCTTCTGACCGAAGGCATTATAGAAGCAATGAACTGTCATGCGGTCAGCCGCTTGCGATTGGAAGCTGCACAGAAGCACTTACTCGAACTTCCTCCTAACTTACATATGGAGGAGTTATAGAGGTAAAAATTAATTTCATGTGAAATGAATCACAGCTGTCTAAAGAAACATCAATTAATTAATCGGGGAAAAATTACAAAAAATAAAACACTTTTAGCACAGTGAAAAATATGTCAGTAATGTGATTTTAAATAAACAGTTTTCACTCATAAATAAATTAGGTAATACATAATATATTTATAAATTAACATAAAAAATAAGAAAATGTAAAATTGAAAAATGTAATAAAAAACATAAATATTTTTCTTGGTTATATTTGAGCCTCTATAAAGCTTCCATAAAGTTTCGGTGAGTCCCTACCAAAGTAATAACCTACTGCTGCCTACCGTTGATGTTAATTGCCTTTCAGACGAAGAAGTTGTGTTTTGAGTAAGGTCCAAGCTGTTCAGGATGTCTTAAACAAGTTAATACTTGCATTAAAGTGCGCCATATGTGTTTAGCACCTCACCGAAGTCAAATTGTTACTTGGGGGGCTACCCACACACTCTTTTTCGGAAGAAGAAGTCAGCCATTGACGAGACCATTCCTCGCCTGATTTCTGATGTTGCATTGTTTTCCGATGAAAGAGGTATAGACCTGGTTGGTTGGTTCAAGTGGCTGTATTCCCCGTTTCCTGACGAGGGAAAAACACAAATAACGCATTGAATCCCGTTTTGGGACAGATAACGGAACCTTAAGATAAAGTGGGGAAGGACGTTAGGGGAGTTCAAAACCAGCCTGCGGAGTTTGAGAAATTTGATGATGTGGTACTCTCACCATTCTTGTTGAAATGGATACTTTGGATGGCCGAAATATCGTCATAAAAGGGATGACCTAGTGCACTGCGTCTCGTTTGTGTCAGCGCAGCTACGGCAGTGGGTGTTATGGGGAATGCCGAACTTGGCTGCGTGAGTTCCTAAAGGCCAATGGCCCGTACTAATTGCCGTTAGTCTGGCGACGTCTGCACGCGTTCTGGCTAAGAGGTTGTTTATTCTGGCATCATCGTACGCTGGCCAGATCTTGATTGCAAGTACTACTTCTGCTTGAAAGACGCTAGCTGCGTTGGGAAGGCGGAACGACTTGGAGATGTCGAACTCGGCTGAGAAAATGCCCGCTCCCACGCCACAGCTCATTTTAGAACCATCTGTGAAGATGTCGAAAACGTTAACGACCGCTTATTCCTCCCATTTTGATCTAGAGGGGAATTTAACACAAAAGTTTTTATGGAAGTTAAGTTTGGGTACTGTGTAGTCTGTAGATGTACGTCTTAGTGCGTCGGGAAGCGAAATTAGGATGTTGGTATGGCCATAAGGCCTTTCGGACCAACATTTGGATTCCTTCAGTCTAACAGCGCTACATGCTACAATGTTTTTTTATATGCAGATCCACTGGCAGAAAATCCACTTACAGAAAATCATGAGCGCCTCGGTCGACATGGACATAGACACAGTGCCCTTCTATCCCAAGGCAGCCTTTGTAATGACGCTGTTGGTTGTCACTTCCTGTTAAGAGGATAGGTTCCATTTTGTGTACCATTTTAGCTGGCTCTGTTTTTAAAAGACCGTAGCTTATGAGTTGCCCTATAAGTTGCACACAATTCTTTCAAGTTTGATCTTAGAGGAGTCGCATAACAGTGCGTCCACTTATCTAAATCCGTTTTCAAGTTCAAAGGCATTTGTAAGGTCGCTAACCAACTTTATGTAGCAGCCAACTGTTTCTATCGTCATCCGACACAGCCGGAGGGGACTTGCAGGGATGCCAAAACAGGCCATAACTCTGCATAGCTCGTCGCTATAGATGCGCTGTCTTGGGTTGCTTTGAAATCGATATAAAGATGGGGTGTATCGGTTTTACCTCTCGAGGTTTTTTGAGGATCAGGCTTAGTGTACAATTGAGATAGACACGTTAAACGATCCTGGGTTCAAATCGCAAGGCTAACCAAGTTACTTACGAGGATTTGTAGGCTTTAACATAAAGCATTCTACGCGATGATAAGGAGACTGTTGCCTCTGTGTACCTAGTGGAGTTTAGAAACTCTCCAGTCTCCATTTCAACCAAAATTTATATTTAAGCTTCAGAAAGTAAGGTTACATGACTGCATACTCAGTTTTCAAATTTGGACATATCTCGAAAACGGTCCATACTTTCCTTAGTTTACCTGAAAACGGCAATAACGATTTTGGCCAAAATGCAAACTTAGAGTAAAATTGATGTTTCCAAAATATTTTCGATTTCGATAAGACTTACATAAAAACCCAAGTAAAGCTTACATCCCCAATAATAACTTGTACTCCATTTTCACGTAAATAGTTAAGCAATAGTATTTTTTAAACTAAACATTGCAATATTTGGTCCTGTTTTGTCTGCCAAATTTTACAAAAACCGCTCTAACGATTTTGATTAAAATACGTATATTCTAAGTAAGATCCCGTACTAAGTTTTTCTCAAAAAATTCGTACAAATCAATTTCTCAAATATTTCCCAAAATTGACTGCCCAAATATATCTTCGGTATATTTTTGAAATAATAACAATGCCCCACTTCCAATGGAAATCCAATAACATCTACGTACATTTTCTTTTTAGCAAATAGCTATGTATTACCAACTTCTTCATCTTCAACCATATTGAGTAAATGCACCCCAAAAATAATTCCAACAACGTTGCACCAAAACTTTTGATGAACGAGAAAGTTCGACCACTTTAATTTTTTGTTCTGAGAAGCCATTTTCCTTCTCTGTATTTTTTCCAGTATATATGTCGCGAAAAGATCTCGTCCTCTTTAATGTGCTCTTCTTAAAAGAGTCTCAAATTTGGGTAATTGCCGACCACTTTCCGCTGGCATCATAGGTGGCATGTTTCCACGTTTGACGAGTGAAGCCCTACAATTCCCTGCTAAAGCTAATGTTGAACTCTACCATTTAACTAGGTTAGGCTACGTCAGGTTAAGTGGGGGTTGTAAGATCGTCACAAAAGACCGAGCACCATAGCGGACCCATCGCCATCCCCATACCATTTAACTAAGGCAAGGGATGTTGCTTATAGAGTTTAATAAAACTGGTTCCAAGCACTTGATTGCCGCTTAGCTATCCGGGGACCTAACGTTTTCCTTAGACTTAATATTATTATTATTTGTGCCTCCAATACCTGCCTGCAGCCAGTGGTGATTGCAAATACAGAAAGAGACAATAACAAACCACCACGCCAATAGTTTTTGATTCATCTGCAAAGAGGTAGATCGGTTAATCATCAAAGAATGCTTCAACCTCCCAGAAAGATCTGGTAGGAATGGTGACTTGAAAATGTTTGCCAAACTATAGCTTATTTATTTATTTATTTATTTAATCCAGGATTAATCGGTATACGAAGAGAGGAACAATTTCTAAGTGACGGGGTTCTGGCCTGCAAAGTTTGAAACTGAAAACCTTGTCGGCTCATTCACAAGTTGAATCCAATCTAAGACTAGGCTCCCATTTGAAGACAATTGTTGATCAATACTCTTGGACAGTGTAGATGCAAGTTTTTTTCTGTTGCAGATGGGTATCGTGACAATAATGGTTCACCTGAGACGATGAAATGTTCCACGACTTGCATCATTTTTCAGCCGAATCCGGGTCACATTAAGCTCCATACCGTCTGATGAAAAGAATATATGAAAATATAATTATTAACATAGGATCGAATTGCGGAGGGAGGGGGGGAGGATTCCAAATTTAGTTCTATTCGGTGTCAAAATCTCATTTTATCGCGCCACTTGTCATGGATAAATGACTGATTAACATCACTGCTAAGTGTAAATAAACGTGTCACACGAGTTTTTCCTCAAATATGAAGGGATACGTTCATTACTGCCACCTGCTTCCGATTTAAACAAACACCACTTCAAAGGACAGCAACTCTGTTTTAACTTTCACATTTAACAATTTATTAATTCCATCAATTACTATTCGTAATAATTGTTTTAGATGTCACTACCCGCCTCGTGAGTCTCCCTATGTCACAGGGGATTAGGATAAAACCTCCTCGGGCTGAGCGAATTCGTAAAACATCAGAAATTGCAAAGCAAAGTCCTCCCCCACGGAACGCTTCCGGCATATATGCACGACGACAAAAAGGGGGGAAATCATTTTAACGCAGCATTGGATAATTCCAGTTGTTCTACCTGTGGCAATCACGTGGATATCCTGATTATATTACAAGTGAACTTTTAATAATTTAAACGCTCAAAGGCAGACAAATGGTATGCGGAAATAATCATGCTGCGCCTCCGGCAATGGCAAGACGAAAAATGTAAATGGGATAAACCAAAGGACAAAAATTTCATTGAATGTCTGCCGCCACCGCCGCCTTCGTATATCCATCCAACGAAAGAAAGCAGCGCAAAAAAAAAAAGAATAATAACCAAAAAGGGGATCAACCGGGGTTTCTTCAACTCAAACACATATCCACAGTTAATGAAAAAAAAAAAAGAAGAAGAAAAGTCTTGCTCCACCGAAAGTCTAAAATTTTTTTGAGACACGAAAATTATTTTAAAAATTCCCCCACAAAGCAATACGGACGTGGAATTCATACTAGTTACAAGTTACAGGTGGAGGTACGCGCGGTGTATACCTGCGGACTTTTGGGGTTATTTACATTGGCACGGGGGAGTCGAGAGTTGGGACATTGTTAAGTATAATTTCTAAATAAATGTAGGCGTGTTGTGGAAAGTTTTTACTTTTTTCGTTCCACATTCAAACTTGTAAATATGTACTTTGTTTCAGGAACAGCGGTCCGCAGATGAAATATTTACCCAAAGTTAGCTGTGGGAATCCGAATAGTCCTAAGGCGGGTGTGGCGGTAGACTTCTATTAAACAAATAATATTTTGGGTTTTTTTTTTTTTTTTGTGGGAACTTTGTCCATTGTTTGAGGACGCCCTATATTGACAATTGGCAAGAGATTCCGTTTGATTGTGGTGTTTACGTAAAGAAGGTATAGTACGTACGGGGTAAGGGTTTGTGTGATGATTCCAATTTTATTTTTGGGTAAGTAAAAAAAACCTGCCAGGGCTTGGCAAGATCAATTTTAGAGCAAATAGGAAATTGGCCTTTAAGACATCAATCATTTGAAATAGAATTTATGTAAGGTAAGGTAAGTCCACTGTGTTTTGTTTCACGCTGAGGCGAGCGGGAAATCAAATAGTTGGGCTTCGAATCGATAACTCTCAAGCGTTGGCAAAGTAAAGTGAAGTAAGCGAGAAGTCCTTTATGATATCACTTCTTTCTTGTCACCCATATTTATGCTGTCATACCTACCTTTCCTCGAACAACAGTCATCGTCGTTTTCTTCGAAGTTTTTTTGATTTATTTCGTTTGTTTCATTTTAATTTGTACATATGGAAATCAATAATTTTGTATTTTTGTATCGTTTGTGACAAAACAATACATATATAATTTATAGCAATCAAAGGTTAAAGCTTTCCCTCGCATTCACCCAAAGCACTTAACTGTTGTGTTCCTTGAAAATACCGTCCCCTTAATTAACCTTTTTAGACCACTTAAACAGTAGGAAAGTGAGTTTCTTATAATGTTTTCAAGTACCTATATGCTGTCGAAGAAGTTACAGGATAGCTACCTTGCTGTGGCGTACTTCTAACCCGAAGGCTCAGAGAACTGTTAAAAATCTCGGAGTAGATCTTGACACAAAACTGACTTTTAAAGAACATGAACATAATATGAGGACACTTAAAAAAACGAATATTGCTATCAAAGTGTTATATCCATTTTAAATAGAAATTCACTACTTTCAAATGAGAATAAGATTATAATTTTCAAAATCATCTTTCAATCAATTCTCTTGTATGGTTGCCAGGTGTGGGGTAAATGTGCTGAATGCTATATAAAAAAATTACAAGTTTCTCAAAACAAACAAACAAACTACTGCCCTGGCATCATTCTATTTCAGATCTGCATATTAGAACAAATGTTGAGTTGATCTCCAATAGAATAGTAATGCTTAATGACTCCTTTAGGATCAGATGCGATAACTCTAATAATCCTCTTATTAGTATCTTAGTTGAACACGGCCATGTTAAATCCATTTACGTACCAATATACCTATACCCATATGTTAACTTAGTTACTGTTAATTTAATTATCTGTTAATTGTTAATCCAATATGGTTTTCTGTTAATTTATCTATTTAATTGTTGAATTATTATTCTAAAATGATATATCTGTTATCTTTACACTTTATAATGTTTATTTATATTTATTTATTTACTTATCTAGTCTTCCTATTTTATTTGTTTAGTTTTGTTTTCTTTGTTTAATACGCTTATTCTAGCCATATCTATAGAGTGGCTTATTTTTACTGGTACACTCAGAAAAAAAAAGATGGTTGAGGGAAGAATTTTGAGATTTTTAAAAAAATGTAAGTTAAAACTTCTTGGTTCAAATATTATTTTCGTTAAAAAGAACTTGTTTTTAAATTTTCAAGTATCAGTTATTCAGCGTAAGAATAATATACTCTCCATTACAATTTTATTACATCATTGCCAACAATTTCATTCTTAAATCAAAGATTTTGTTACTTGGGTTCATTTTATCCAACGAAAATTGTTGGCATTACAATTTATTTCTTTTGAGAATACTCGTATATTGCACAAAATTATTATTTTTTTGTTGTTTCCTCAGCTTCTATTTTGTAAATTTTTAGCATCACATTAAAATATAAAGAATTTTTCAATAGAAAGATATACATTATTTTGTAAATCATATCTCATTAAATATATCTATATATCTATCATTGGCAACTGCATGCAGCTTTAAATATTGATTCAACATTGAGTTCCTATGTCCGTCAACAGTCAATCTATCCTTATTTGAGCCTCTTGGTTGCTTAATAAAGCTGGCTGAAGAGGCTTGTTGGTTGAGGTCTTCGTCTACCCCGGACTGTAAGCGCCACCAAAAGTAAAGTAAGTATACGGGTGGAATGTTACCCAAAAGCGGACTGTAGTGATTCAGGCAGATGGAAGTATTCTTTTATGGACCTTATTAGCGATTGAGTTTCGTCGCCATCTTATTTTTAATCCACTTCCACACTGTTTCCCTTCTTTTTTAAATGCAATCGTTCAAGCCTCGTCAGGTTCAAATAATCTACAGTTTAAAATGATATTTCACTGCAACAAGGCGAAGACTGCCTTCTTTCAAATGCCACGTGCAGAGTACGACGCACGAGGTAGCTATGGTCATGGGTCATTGGGTTGAGTTTGGTATCCTCCGAGGGTTCCCGTTAACCTGAAGCAGTCTATTAGAAATCGGTCCGTGCTAGTTTATCATGGTTGAATTTCAATATTCTCCGTTTGGCGATGGCACGGTTGCTTTCATTTTTTGTGGTTGACATAGCAGCATTAGAACAGATCGTACCCTTGGTGCACATTAAGGGGTGCTTCAGTTAGCAGTCCATAAAGAAACAGAGACGATTTGTTGTTGCGGTGGTTTCTCGCAGTTTCATAAAACGAATTTGATTTGGACGATTTTTTTTTTGTTGTTTTCAATTTGTTCTACACGCAGGACAGACATGATTTTTTATTAGTTTCCCCGAGACGTGGTGGGTCCTTAAAGGGCGTTGATGGCATCTCCCTGATTTTTCGTCGCCTCCTTCGTCTGGTGGAACTATATTGTACACTTACGGATTATTGGGCGGACTGACGGGTGGTGGAAAATCGACCCTACGGTCTGTAGCATATATAAAAATAAATAAAACAAAATATTCTCGAAGGGGTAGGGTACAAATGGCCAAGGCAGACCGACCTACCGACGCGCGATGTAGTGCGGGAAATTGCATTTATATTGCGAGGGATTTATTAAAGTCGTATCATCTAACGATACAAATTAATAATGTATTTATACAGAGCATAGCCAAAACAAAGTGCAGAGAGTGTGCTCGGCCATGAATAATGCATGAGGGCATTTTGTATCTTTCTGTGTTTTTTTTTTTTTTCTGTTGCTTTGCCAGGACCAAATTCAGCGATTGGCAGCAAACAAATAATAATAATCTGATGAAAAATGCTGATTTGTTGTTTTGTTTGCTATGCCTTTTGTGTTGTGTGTGTGTGTGTCAGTGTTTGCCTGTGTGATTGTATTATTTTAAATTTTAATTTAATTTGTTCTCGTAATGGTGAGAATTATTTTTATGTATACTTTGGTTGGGTCCTTTGGGGGCAATTAATTCGGAAGAGTTGCTCAGTTCTGTGTTGCGCGTGGATGATTTGGGTCGAGTTTGATGGGTGGGTACTGGGTATGCATGTATTCTTGTAGTTTAGCTAGTGTCAGATAGCATAGATAAAAATCTAACGATATCCCTGTTGATGTGCACTTTCCGGCAAAACCCTGTTCTCTTGTCCGATAGCACCGATCAAGATATTCCTATGTAAGGGAAGGTGTTGTCATTGATTCGCTCACTTTCACTAGGTATATAAAGGGTGTTTTTTTTTTAGAGTTATGGAACTTTGAGATGGAATAAAACAAAGATCGTCAGCATCGTTTTTAAAGAAGTACGGACCAATTATTCCAGCAACCCATAAAGCACACCAAACAGTCAGTTTTTGTGGATGTAACGGTGTCTCAACATACACTTGAGGATTATTAGCTTCATCGCTAAACAAAAGAACAGAACCATGATTTTCAAAATAAATTTGCAGAATTTGGAAGGGTTGTTCAGGCCAGAGACAATACTGAGACCACCAACTCCGGCCGATTTCCCGTTACTTAGCCTACAAGCTATATTTTTTATGGAGTGTACACATCTGGTGCGCTAGTATTGTTACATAGAAAATCGTATTGACAAATGTCACGAAACTTCAAAAATTCCGGCTCACCAACACACTCCCAGCAGATATGAGACACTTCCGCTGTGGGCAAAGTTGCTGGCAGAGTTCATAGAGTTTTATCCGTTAAATTTGAAATTGTTCGTTACGTGTGGATAATATTTTTTTTTTACACACGAAATCGAAGTTAATGATATCCAAAAGCGGAAAATACACAACCATGTTTGTCCTAATATGTTTCTAGTATATAGAACATCAACTTTAGATAGTTTTACTAACCAAACAAATCAAATTATTCGCCTTTTAACAATTTATAATAACTAACCAATGGCGTTCAGTAATGAAAAAATGTGGTATTCCCGAACTCTTTCACATTTCCCCACGGTTGCCGAGGTTGGCAGCATTTATTTTTGCATTTTTTGCATGTTTTTGCATGTCACACGGATTCTTTTTTGACATAACACCGATAGGAAAACAAAATGGCGAATTTGAAAAAAAAACGCAGGGGGCCAGCGGCAAGAGGATTGTGAGTTGGGGGTCTCAGTATGGTTTTTCTATGGTTCAGGCGTCAGTTTGTTCATGTTGAAATGCCAAACCAAACTAAAAATAAATCACTTTAAACCTGACAAAATGGCCGCCAGTTAAAATAGTGCTGCCAACTCTAAGTTTTATACCTCTAAAAAAAAACACCCTTTAGGAATTTTCGACTTGCCCTTGTCACAGGGCAGCAGGGTTCGTTGGAAAATCTGGAGGAGAAATTGTTTAGGGGCAATCTGTTTTTTTGTTTTTTTTTTAAATTCTATATTATTTGTATATAGGTACGCATTCTGTGAACGTTTCTTACGTTAAGTGACTTAAACCCAAGAATGAGGTACCGGAGAGATTATTCGTTCTGTTCTGTTCACAACCAAATGATTCAAAATTGAGCAAGACAGTCGAGGATGAGATAAATGTGTGTGTTATTTTAAAATGCTGCTAAATAATCGATTGATCCATCAAAGCTATATATTTGCCAGTGAAAATTGTCTGTTCTAATGTCTTTGGACTGTTTTCGTTTACATGACAAGTATTTCCAAGAAAGCTAATGCCAGTTGCATTAGGAAAAAGGTATTTTTTGTAATAGTTCCTTAAATAATCCCGGATTTAAGCACGAACCACATCTGTAAATTTTTTAGACAATATTATTTCATCAAAGTTGCAACATAAAATATGATAAAATAAAAAATAAGCAAATCTTAGGGTTTTCCAGATTCATCTGGGGGGAAATATTTTGACCGTATGGCAACTCTACAACTTGTAAAAAAAATGCCTTTTCCAAAAAAATAATGCCTAAAATAAAACCTAAAGTGTTCGGAAAATGGGCAGAGTTTGAAGTTGGAAACACATTTTTTAAGACCGAGGTTATATATAAAATTATTTTTGGGAATGATTTTTAAGAATGTTTAAAAAAATAATAATCTGTATGTTGAATCAAAAAAAAAAATATTAGAAAAATATTTAAAATAAAAAAAGATGCCTTTTTGAAAAAAAAAAGAAGCCAAAGGCTTAGCTACTGAAATAATGCCTAAAAGGCATGAAAAAGCCCTAGTTGTCATCACTGGTTGCAGGTCGCAACTCGCAATCGCAACTACCTGGCGGCACAGTGGCCAATTCTCGCGTTCTCGCACAGTGCACAGACAGAAAAATTGAGAGTTTCCGAGAACGGATTTTATTTCAAAATTTTGCGGGGAAAACTGAGTTGCACGGAAGCTGGCGGTCTGCCTCTGTATAGGTAAAGAGTTTTTGACACAGATGGGGTGAATGACCCGAAATGAAATATGTGCACTCCATTATGTAGACAGCGGCTCCAATCCACTCATCCCAAAGCGGAAATCGACACATTAATTGGATAAGTATCTCCCTAAGTGCTTTGCTGCACATACAACCACTGATTCCTGTGTGTAGTCGAACTAATTAAATTACATGCGGTAAGGACGTATCGGTACTTATTCGATTACACCTGAGTAAGCAGTTAAACCACACTTATTTGGAATGGGGAATGGCCAGCGGATGAAGTAGGTACATACAACATCACAACGCACTTTCTTACATCACACAGATAAACTCAACTTTAATTAACTAATTACATAGTTAAGCACACTCCTAGATCTATTATTCGAAACTATAATCGCCCCCTCCTTACATTGGTATTATCTTAGATTTCTTTCTTTTCAACGATTAATATTAACAACATTCCATCAGCGACAAATTAACACATTCTGAAGGGCGTCCCATCCCGAAAAATGGTCCCCACAACGGGGGGTTAGTATTACATTGGGATTTTAATTACACCAACACTTCTACTTATATGTGCTTAAGTGGGATTTTTCTTCTATTTTTTTTAGAACGGAGATAAGGATAATGAAATTATCTCAACTGTATGTTTTCCCCCCTTCACGCACACTCTTGTAAATTCTGTATGTTCTGATATATTCAGAAATCCTTTCGCTTCGATGGTTCCCTACGTCTTAACGTGCATATATACTGTCTATCAGCAAAACCCCTGAGAATGCCACAGATTTTGGAATCCTTTGTGTGGTTTTGTCCTTTTGTGACAAATTTAGATTTTAATTGAATTTCGCAAATTTCCCTTGATCAAAGCGGAAACAAAAGAGTATACTTTTTATGGTATTGAAAAATGGGAGAAATCTGTGCCCTGCCATCAGCATCGTATCACCGCAGTGTAAACGCACATGTTCGAGACGACATCCTTTAAGGCGCTAAACATTTGGATGAGTGTGCGTGGGGTTTTTATTGTTTTTTTGTGCGGTGCTTTAATAATAATTATAATAATAATAATAATGAGGGTGTGATTTTGATTAAGTGAGTTAGCGTGACGAAATGTGAAACTCTAGACACCGAGAGTGGGGCTATTTTGATTGGGATAATTAAACTTAGCATGGTGTGCGGATGGGATTGAATTTCCTTCACCCAGTCAGCCATTTTTGCGTGAAAGGCTTTTTGTAATAAATTTGAATAATCGCAGATGAAAAATCAGTTTGTCAGTATGTGGTGAATACGGTGACGATTTGTAATTGGAAGAGTTGAGTAAGTACCGATATTCCGACAAGCAAATGTCGGATTTGGGTAATTTTTCGATTCAAACCAAAATTTTGCTCAGGGGTTGTCTTAGGAGAGGAACGTTTGGGTGAACAGTTCCATAGGAAGAATCACTTTCCTGGCGGAAGATCAGCAGCATCAAGCGAAGTCATTGTATTTAGTATAACGACCGATGTTACAGCTGACCACAAGAAAAAGAAGAGGGGGAACAATAATAAGAGCGAGAAGAAGAAGAAGAAGAATAAGAGGGAGAAGATGTTGAATAAGAAAATGAAGACGACGAAGATCAACAGCAATAACCGCAGCTACAACTACAACCACAACTACAACTACAACTACAACTACAACTACAACTACAACTACATCTACAACTACAACTACAACTACAACTACAACTGCAACTACAACTGCAACTGCAACATCAGAAGTAATGTTCGATCTAGCCCAAGGAGGTACTCTCAGACGTCTCCTTGCACGGAAGCCCGTTAACGTCCATGAGGAAATATAATCGAGAGCAGTTTCTTGATTGTTGTAGCCAACTTCCTTGTTAGAGTTGGTCTTAGTTGAAATTACGGCTTGGGGCACTCATACTTTCTAGGGAATCTCGCATGAGAGAAGATGTTCAAAAAAATTGGTCTAGTGGGTTCGGACGGACAAAAGCGAAGCTAATAAGGTTCCGTTTTTTCCCTTTGGGTACGAAATCTTAAAACCACTTGAATGCCGAATTTCGTTTGAATTTTTTTTGTATAGGCTCGAGCCTTTGTCAAAAAGCACATCACACGATGCATACCACTGGTCACTGTTTCAACCGACCTACCATTCTAAGCCATACCGCTATAGCAGAAACGTTGCCTATACATAAAGCTAGCAACCTTTTATGTGAACATCGGATTCCCTAACTTATAGTAGGGGGTTGGTGGCCTAAAGGATGTAGGTATCCCTTGTTCCATGAAATCCAGACACACCTAATTGAAAATAACAAACAAGATGGCATTATCGTCCATTGGTTTTATTCATGTACCCAAACATAATGCTTGCTCTTGAAATATAATACCAAGAAAATGCAAACAAACAGTCTGGATGGCTTTGAAAGCATGTAGCACTTATTATTTGGAAAAATGTCTATCGATTATTTATTTTTGACGTCGGTAAAATAATACTTTCGATTTATGTCCAAAGCCCTGAGGGATCTACCTTCGAAATGCTGTCTCGCAACGCGATACCGGCTGGGACATAATTAACCATGGTTTCAGTTAGTTCGGGCTTTCCAATTTGCCTCTGTATCCCATTGTCCATTTGACGAAGTTGCGTCCTCCGACAGTGCGAACAACCGAACCAGAATCATTTAAACAGCCGAATCATTGCATTTACTTGTCATATCCCATATCTCGTTCTCGACACAGGCTCATCTGGCAGCCAACCCATTGTAACATCTATGCAGGTCAATAACCATCAATCATTCCCAAGCGAGGCGCGTAATCAGGCAACAGCCATATAGAATCGATCGTGCCCAAGTTTTTGGCGAATCCTGCAAATGTTCGCGCTGTATAAACCCGTTTGGAATCTACTCATATGTCGCGCTCAGCAACAATGGATCATTAATCGAACTATAGTGTGTGTGACTGCGAGTAGTGCCGCTAGGGACTGCACTTTGTAGCACACACGATATTTGTGTATGCTCTTATTCATCTGGGCAATTATGACCAAATGTTGTCCTTGGAAAAAGTTGCCAAAATTGATAGCTGCCACCCTGTGACAATAGATTATACCGCTCCGCGAAATAGAACGACAACACGACGATGTTTGACTATTCTGTGTCTGTGCGGTTATTCGCACCATATGGCGACACACATTCGAAGGATTCTTTTATTAGCGCAACGCGCACCCCCTCCTGGATGTTGATGGTGAGCGCTGCGGTGTTGCTTCGTTCGCTCTCTCGGATCGGACGTAATTGGGACTGGCGAATTCATTAAGGGCATGAGGTGACAGAGGACATTATAGCGACGCGCCATGTTTGTCCTGCGAACATCACAACATATAGATACACATGGGGGTGAGTTTAAAGTAATTATTTTGCAACCAGCGTGTTATTGCCAGGACACTATTCTGGTAATGGTAATGGATTCTTTTCTTCTTCTTTTTTTTCCTCCATTATCCTGGTGGCGGATGAGCTAAATGGATCTTTGGTTTATTTAGCAGCAAATCTGTGTGTGTGTGAGAAGTCGACGTTTGTCTTTTGAATTTTTCAAATGCTATGAATATTCAAAATTGCTGTATGTATAGTATGTATAGATGGCGGTGGGATAGATACTATAAAAGCAGGAATGTCGTACTCGCATATATGCTCAGAATGTGTGAAGAATTTCTTTGGATTTCAATAAAAGACTCGCGAAATATGCAAAGACTGGGTGTGGTTGTCTTGGGTAAATGTACGGAAATATCTTTAAAAACTCTTTGCACTGCTATTAGCCGTTTCAGAGGAAATGTCGAAAAAAGAGGAAAATTGTTCAAGATTTTTGACGCGCACTGAATTAATGCATTTGTTTGAATTTCGGGTACCAATTGTGATGAGAAATTGTACTTGGTGCGCAGTCCTATCAAGGCAGGGATGGGGGAAGGGGAAAACTCGATGTAGTCGGTATCCAGTTGAAAAAATGAATGACTTACTGATTGTCACTGATTTTTGTTTGGTTGGTATAGATTGAGTTGCAGTTTTCTTACGCCAAGTGGTAGAAAGAGCAGTATGGCTCTGGTCAAAAGTTAAACCTGTTGGAAATTTATTACTTACTTAGACCGGTCCGGGGTAGGTAAGGAACAGAATGAATGAGACTCGGGGAAAATTGCAACACTGTAATGATGTGTTGGAAGTGGCAGGCTGAGTCTTAGAAGCATTTACATGAGATGGAGCCCCCCAAGAGGAGGACCGTAAGGCGGATGCAGTATCAGTGTCTGTCATCGGTGTCTACTACAATTGAAAATGGCAGGCACATTACGTAAGCTGCTTTGACGTACATATTTGGAGCTGAGGTCAGTGGAAATATTTATGGTCAGCGTTTACATCTGGGACTGGGACATCGGTACTTCAAAACACTCAAAATAGAAGCCGCGTCTACTGAAATTTTGTGCAATGAAGATAGCCTGAATATGTCTCTGCTTTTCCGCAGGGACCAGCCTACCAACCACAGAACCACTGACTATTAACGACCCTAAAACAAGGTAGGAGGATGAATGATTTTAGGATCTCCAGGTTGGAATGGTCATACCAGGCCGAAAAATTAACGTTGGTCTTGGAGTACTACAAAGCGCGTCCACGTAATAAGTGCAATGGAATAGGCCGGGCAAGAAAGATATTAATAACTTTGATACCTACCACACAGTCACCGCCTTCAGAGAAAGTGTTCCTACCTATCTTTGGGTATGCGGATTGACCATCTTGAGCATCAACATGTGAGCGAAGGGCAATCTTCATCGAAGCTAACTTTGTGATAAAGGTTCGTTACGCCCGCACGCTCCAGAGGAGTGTATGTATGAGCAGGGACCAACCATATGTGCAAG
The DNA here is from genome assembly GCA_951230905.1 of Cheilosia variabilis. NCBI lineage: Eukaryota > Metazoa > Arthropoda > Insecta > Diptera > Syrphidae > Cheilosia > Cheilosia variabilis. The sequence goes on along the minus strand of OX579677.1, from coordinate 39,899,494 downwards.
ATGTGCAAATGCACAGGGCGCCAACTTCTGGGGGCGCATCGCTAGGAAAGAAAAATTAATTTTATCTTGCGTGAACAAATTTTGCCAAGGTTCCATTTTTTCCCTTTGGCTACAGAACCTCAAGAAGGGCGCTTTTTGTAAATCTTGCACAGGGTGCTAGTTTGGCTGGAGCCGGCACTATGTATGAGCTCCTCGGCAGGACATTTCTAAATCGTCCTCGATGATTTCAAATCCAACATTTAGAAAGAGGACATCTTCTGCTGCACCATCGGAAAGCATAGCCCTCTCCACTTCTGCCACTCACTCTTAAAAATATTCGGACTTGATCCATTCATCTCATCCTTGGCCTAGGATGTGTGGCTGAAGGCACGGACATCATGGAAGTCAAGGTGGGGACATGCACTCAGGGAAAAAACGAGATAAAATCAAGATAATCAGTGTCAGATCAAACCTATCCGTTTCCGCTGACGAAAGTCTGTTAAGCTCGGAAATTCTTAATCCAAATACAAAAATCTTATTTTGAGTATGTTTTTTGATTATCCTTTAATTCTTATTTTAAGATTGTTCTATAGCAGTATTAAGAACGTGTGAGCTTAAATTAAGCCCGAAATTACTTTATTTTTCACCTATTTATCAGTATTAAGAATAATGCTCCCTAAAAACTCTTGATATAAACTTACAAAAATTTTAATAAAAACAAGTTATCCTTAATAGCACATTTTTTCGGAATGCTTCAAGAATGTCATATCCCAATTTTAGATTGCACAGTTTTATTTGTCGAATTTTTTATCAACTACGTCACTTTCCTGTTTAAGAAAATAAAACAATTTATTTTTTTTAAAATCATATTTATTTATTGAATCAAAAATGCTTAGATGGACTTAAAGCTTTCATTATTTAATGGATACAGATGTAAGGATGGCAATTAAAATCAGAGATATTTCTTATTACAATTGTATTTATATTTAATTAATAAAGGGTGTAAAAAAGCGGATCCTCGGCCAGCTTTCCAAGAGCCCATTCACCAAAAATTCGGCGTTGTGGTAGGTCGGCTGGCTTTAGTTCTTGCACCAGCTGTATCTTAAAAGGCTTTACGCCCAAATCCTTCCGCAAAATTTTCCACGTAGTGCTGTAACAAAGGCCTAACTGCTGGGAACGGCGCCGAATCGACATTTCGCGGTCTTCTGTCACACTAGCTGATACGGCCGCAATATTTTCTTCACTACGCACAGTACGTAAACGTGTTGGTGGTTTAATGTCCAACAAAGTAAATTTGGTGCGAAATTTGGTCACAATCTTCCGAATAGACTGCTCAGAAGGTCGAGAATGCCGATCATAAAATGGAAGCAGCGCGCGATGAACATTTCGAACCGAGCACGAATTTTGATAGTAAAATTCAATAATTTGCAAGCGTTATTCATTTGTAAGACGATCCATGGTTAAATTGCAAACCAAACTGAAGCTGTTTGACAGTGACACAAGGTACTAAACACACGTCAGCTGTCAAAACCAGTGTTGCCAAAACCAAACCAGCTAAAAAATCACCCTTTATTATTAACTCCACTTGCACTTTATTAAAACTTTCAACTGGTTTATTTTTTGAAAAACACTTAACTACGGAATCACGGAAACTGTACGAGATATCTATCGGAATGAATGAACTTTTTTTATCCATTATGCAAGTTTTTCATGATTGGAGAATATAAATTGGTATATCCTGATTGTTTAGATCTTAATTGGTATGCACATTAATCCATCATGCAAGTTTAAGATTATTGGGGCTTGATTGGAGAGTACAATTCTTGTTCGATCCTGTATTTGTGTGCAAAAAAGATTATTCAGGTGATATGATTCAGATTTTAATATTGCATAGGCTTGATTTAATAATTAATACTTTTGTTATTGTTTTAAGAATTATATATATAAGAATGAGCCTGATGGGACTAGAATTAAGCTTGCGATGTTTTTCTGATTGGTGTATGTGTACATATCTCGCCAGTGACGGCTCCAGCCAAACTAGCGCCCTGTGTAAGATTTACAGAAAGCGCCCTTTTTTCATATTTGCACATGCATAAGTGTTTTCCACATAACTCAGGAGGTAGACTTTCAATGCTTTTTTTTTATTTTGAGATTTTTGAACAAGATTCTTTTGTAAAATGTAAGTTGATGTGCAGGGAATATATACCTACATGAACAGGTTGGAATATTTTGAGAGTATGTAGGTAAGCAGTGAACTTGCATAGGTCTAGTGGGATTTTTTTATTTTGAGTTAGATTCTCCTTGAAGTTGCAATATGCAAGTGATGTGAGTTAAAGTGCACGAAATAATTCAGCACAGGTGTGATGGATGTTGTTATATTGGGCTTATTTGAACAAGCTTTTTGTTTAAAATGCAAATGGCAGTATTTGTTCGCGTAAGATAAAATAAATTGTTCTTTCCTAGCAATGCGCCCCCAGAACTTGGCGCCCTGTGCATTTGCACATCTTGCACATATGTTTGGTCCAGCCCTGTGTCTCGCACCAATTGACGGACCATTGCGTTAGGAAAATTAGGCAGCTCCTGCACAGTAAGTACCTCATGTGTCCCGCTGGACTTGTTCTTTAGCAGTTCAACGAAGGAATCTCATTTCGGCAGCATATATCAATTGGCATTTCAATTTATTTCAAATCTCAAGGTAAGGCAATTTCCGATTGCTTCTGCTTCTTGATGATAGATAACCCTTGATGCTGTCTTCAACTTGTCTGGAAACTGGTTTCCCACCTCCATTCACATTAAGCATCAGCCAGCATAGTTGAAGGGAAGGTACGTTCGCCTAGGCCTACAGATTATCTCAGACGCAACAGTATGGGGAAATTAAACTCTGCCGCCAGAGCCTTTGCGTATTTTTCACCTTCCAGCCAGCACCAAGGCTTGAAGAACAATGGTTTGCGGAAAAAATGTGACTTAAGGAATTTACGTTCCGGCACAAAAATCTTTTACTACGCATCTCTAGGTGAATTTCACGCCTGTGGGCACGGGACGCACCTGACTGCAACCTCGCTGAATTAAAAGTAAACACCCTCATAGACTACCTCATTCCCTTTAAATAGCTTACTAAACTCCATTTCGATGCACTGCATTCCCATTTAAAGCCCTTATTCCGAACATAGCAGCAACCCCATCCCTGGTCCATAAATCATGTAGGTTTAAAACATGTAGGTACCTGTACTAAATGAGTTAATAAAAATCGTACAAAACTATCGATCCTATCTAAAAGATGCCATTATGCCAAAGGTAGACTTCATCTGTTTCAACGACCCAAGTGAAACACTCAACAAGTTGTTCTCGTCTTATACCTGTATCTACCGTCGTGTCTCGTGTATACTTTTCTCCTTTGCCGCATTCAACTTGTTCAATTTCGCTCCCTTCTCTCGCACTCTATGAATCAACATCGAAGATACTACAGGTGGATGTGGAGTCGCATCCTTCAAGAGACGCACAAGCTGCAGCAGACCTTCTAAAACTTCCATACCATACTCGTCATAGAGGTATGGGCGTATGGCATATGCCATTTCAAGATCACCACCCCCCACCGAATAGACCACTTTGAGTTCGTTTTCTCCTGCCTCTGCGAGAAGTACTTCTTAACACCACCACCACTACCATCATGATATATAGATACTCGTATCTAATGATAAAGGCAAACATTTTCGAACGTCTATCCTGGAAGAACACGCGGGATGATAGAAAGCGGCAAAGAATGAGCAGAAAAGTGCAGCCAAAAATAAGGGGACCAGTGCAGAAAAAGGACATAAAAGAAGCTACAAATGGCAATGTTTTTCGACATTTACCCACCACTATGGATGAGTGCGAACCGAGGGCAAAGCGCCAAAGCTAATAACCGAGAGTGGAAGTGGATGATAATATTGTTTTTTTTTTTTTTGAAAAATCGATTATACCACTGGATTGGTATAAAATGAACTTTCGCTCCTGGCAATCATTGAGCGTTTAAAAATCAGAAGAGAACTGCTGCTGCATAATGAATTAGGTCCACACTTTATCAAGACGGCATTGACAATACACATACACTTAGGTTCCACGTTTATTTAAGAGAAATTCATTGCGGTTATTGCACAGGATCTAAATTTATTTACTATAGCAAATGCAAGAACCGCTTTTAGACCAGTTGTCTTAAAATACTCTTAGGTGTTCATGTTCACTAGTTTAATGAACTTTACTTTAAGAGTTCTAAATTCATTTTATTCTTGAATGGAATTTAAGAGAATATTGTGGACTTCTTTTGCTGTGAATGTGGAAGAAAGGAAATAAGAAAGTCGATACAAAATCATTTGGGGTTCTTAGCATGGATTTTTGAAACGATAGGTGTTCATTTTGTAATTGGTGGAAGGTGGATGTTAACTTAAATCTTAGGGTTCAACTTGCCATGCATCGACATAATTTCCATCAAATAAATCGTGGAACATTGACTTTTATTTTTAATTCTTCCTCCATGGGAAGTGACATGAACAATGGGAATGGGATATGGGAATGGATATATTGCATGGGAAATAGTGGAATCTAACAAGTTGCTCTTATGAATGCAAAGTTGAGCTTGAACCACAGTTCACTACACTAACAACGTAGCTCCATTCCATAGGCTAGGAATAGTAATGCCTTGTAGAAGTAAGGAGAACAAAAACCAAAAGTTCCTTCAATTTCCGTGAATAAAGGTAACTACAAAAAAGGAAACAGGAGACAGGACATTAGCCAATAACTTTTATATTCATAATTGACTAGGGGATCGGTTTCTAGATCGTTTTCTAAAGCTTCCTACCTACCTATTGTCAGCGAGGAACGAAATTAAGAACGGGGACTAAAGGCACCAAGTGACAAAGAACAGAAACAGGAACAGAAACAGAATCCCATACACTTGCAACAGAAACAGAATTAGGAACAGAACATAATTTTTTCAGCAATAGAATTTAGCGACAGAAAAATGGCTGTTTGACGACAGAACGTAAACCATTCTACATTGATTGTTTCTGTTGCTGCCAGAAATGCCAATTTATAGTGGGGGAGAGGTTTTTTTTGTTTGCATTTTTCTGCATCTGTCATCTGGCTGTTTGTTTCGCATCGTACTCCTATTTTATATTGCGATACCACGTATGAATAATAAACGAAAAATGGAAAAAAGTTTTTTTTTTAAAAACGAAGAGGAGAGTATAATAGATTTCGTGAGAAATCACCAAATAATGTATAATGACCGTCACCCAATATTTTGCGACAGCGAAATTTTTTTATGGGTCTGTTTCTGTTTCAGTTTTGTGTAGCTGAGCGAGCAACGTAAACAGAACCAGAATTTACTGCGGAACGACAAAAACTTTCTGTTCTGTTTCAGTTTCTGTTCCTGTTTCTGTTCTTTGTCACTTGGTGCCTTAAGTATGTCATGAATAAATCATGATGTAAAAATATAAGAATGGCTATCTGCGAAGAGTGTACGCATCTTCTTTTCGGTTGCCTAGCATAAAGTCCTTGGATGCAATTGATGTCGGCAAAGGCATTATGAAGAATTTCAGGACTAATTGTTGTGGATCACTCGCGGAACTGATTACGACTCAGCTAAGAGATGGACAGTATGACGCTTCATAGATTAAAATATATGAATACGTAAGGGCTGTTACCTGTTAGGCAGCAAGAGAGCTGAAGGAAATGCTTCTCCAAGCGAGAGAGGCCACCCCCTGGCTACGTGCCTTGCACCCGATGTACCTGAATGTTGTATGTTGAAAATACTAGGCCGGCCGGAGACCGTCGGATGTGAGTTCTACAAAAGAGGCACGTTGCGTCTTCCATATGGGTATAGGGATATTATAGGTAACCCAGACGATAAAAGGTCTCAGTAAAGCGATGGAACGCGAAATCATTCTACACACGGTATAAAGCTGTTTTTGATAGACGAGACGACAGAAGGGTAGCATCTCTCATCACTGCCTGTTACGTTTTGTCTTTCTTATAACTGAAACCTCTTCATGTGTCATTACGTATAGATGGATTACTCACGCGTACACGTAACGAAGCCACAACAATTGAAACAATTGACTCACTAAGCTGCATGTGATATTGTTCGTTCCGAGTGCGACTTATACACATTCACTCCCACCTCTACTCCTTCTCCTGTAAGTATACATAAATAACAATCGAATTATTCGCAATCCTAAATGAGGTTTTGTTTCCAAATGAAACTTGAAAGGGAGGAGCTTCCTCACCCAACCTGGACATGGACAACAATTGCTTTAATAATTCCTCTAATGAGATTAGAAGCAGAACGCATTCGACGCGTATTGAAAAAGTTTTCTCTGCCATACGTGACCGGAATGCTTCGTCAGAAATATTAACACGTTTCTGTGCGAAAGATGAAGAAGTTTTTTTCGCTTTTTTTTTGTTTCTGGTGTTGTTATTCTCTATCGAATTCTGATGTTCGATGTCCTTGTTACACAGTGGAGAAGAAAAAAACAGAAAAAAAGAAACAAAATTAGACAAAGTTTTGGGACTGAAGATGCTTGATCCTTTCAGCCGGGCAGCGGTCGGTGGCGAGCCTAAGTAGAAACACATTTTCGAGTTTTCTGTTGTTGAAAAATTGTTTACTTACAACTGCAAAAGAATACTTAATAGAAGAAAATCTATTTTCTCATTAACGATATTGAATAGTGACGAAAATAACTTTAAGCTGCGGTATTGTATAAAGGAATTATATTACTTTATAGACTTGGAGGCTAAATATAAGTGCTACGAGGGTTCGAATGCCGTCACATTTTTGAAAATGTTCGATACACAGGTCTGAATTAAAAAAAACGGAACCGAAACCTAAGATGTGGGTTTGATTTGACACCTCGGCCGCGTACTATGTTCAGCCCTCTGTAAAATTGTAAGTAACTGGCGACGTATTAAGCATAATATAAAGTTGGAATTTAAATTATTTTAATTTTAGTACATAAACTAAAAAAAAATCAAACAAACTCATTAATATCCCTGTTCGTTAATATTATTGGAATGGCAGCAAGTAGCCCCTGGTTTATTTCTGATTTTAATGTACACCACATTGTTTAAGGACACCCATCAGAGAAAATCGACTTCTTCCTCTTCATGGCAGTGAAAAACAAGCTTCAAATTATACATTTTTTTATACCTTATGTTATACCTGATTTTTTATAATTATATACTTCTTTTTTTTTAAATTTAATTTTGCAGTTACAATGATATAAACAACGACTTTGAAAAATTGCATATTTGGGGTCAAATGTATGTTTTAAAACTATTCGGTCATTTTTTACCGGAATTTCGACTAAAAAAAAAATAGGTAGCATTATCCCTAGATTAGATTAGATTAGATTGTAGAGCGGGAGAGCCTTCAAGGGGGGCTCTGGCACTGCGGCTTCTTAAAGGAGCCTATTGTGCCTACCCTGGTAGATTCCTAGAGCCATCTTTTCACTCCAGAGGCAGTCAGGAAGACAAGAATCTTCTCTGGGTGTATGTCAGAAAGAGTTACTGGATTTACTGGATTGACAATTTCATCGCCAAGGATGCTTTTTCTGAGACGACATAGAGCCGGACATTCTGTGAGTATGTGAAGAGAGGATTCATCACTCTCAAGACAAAGTCTACATATAGGAGACGGTGAGAGCCTTATCCCTAGCAACCATTGCAATATTTATTTGTTACCATTATTTATAACAATCAACAATTTTTATAAGTAGCTATCTTTATTTTTCTCAAAAATGAAAGTCCATACCTATATCTGTTTGTGAATAATTGACTTCGAAACCTTTTGATCGATCACACTGAAAGTTGGCACATTCAAAAGTTAAGTATGAATTTTTTTTATGCTATTTACTTTTTTGTAAAACGCCACTAGATTTCGGTGCAGCACATCAACTTCGATGCCGTTCGAGTCCTGAAAATTTCCACACACCTATATATGCTTGCAAGCCTGCAAGCCGGTCACGAAATTTTTGTCTAGATTTGGCGGCTACCCTTCCATAAATTCCATAAAACCGAGATAAAAAAAAACTCAATTCAGCCAACTGTTAGACTTAGTTACCTACTAAACTAAATTATTAAACGTTTATTGCGAAGGTTTTTATGCAGTAAACTTTGTTGTAGCCCGAAACTAGATGGCGCTGCAGCAAACTATGGTGTACCTGAACGCTATCAAAGCAAAAACACGAAATAGCAACTACCTATCTATTTCTCGCTCTTTTTGAATAGAATTTAAATTATTGCTATTTCCCGCCATATTGCACTTATTTGTGGACAAATGGACTTTTCTTTGTTTTAATTTATTTTGAAAATTAAATAAACAGTTTTTTTTGTATTAAAGAAATTATTCCTTTGTTTTGGAAATTATATGAAGCTGCAACCAAGGAACAAACAAGCAGCCTCATAAAACTTCTATAAGCCTACTCTTAATCGAATCAATAATAAGACATAATTGATTATACCTACCTGGTGCAGTTGCGAAAATGCCTGTATTTAGGTGTCTAGTAGAATGTCTGCCGAAAATAGTACAACCGAACGTTGAAAGTCGGCTCACCAATACTGCTCCTTCGGAATCTCAACACACCAGAGCTGTGCAACACGGTACCAGACTTATGCTGATTCTGCGGTTATCAATGCTTCCCACTGATTTCTCATTCACCGTCAACCGGCTACAGTTTCCTGTACGTGTTGCTTTAGCAATGACAATACATAATTATCAAAGCTCAAGGGTTAGTCACTGCGCGTAGCCGGATAAAATTAAGAAAATCCATGTTTTCGCATGTGGGAACTCCAAAAACTCTGTACCTACATCTATACAACAAATCAGAGAACCAAAAACTTTGGGCCTTACTAATAATCACTTTTAACCTTCACACTAAATATTTTCTAGGTCACAATATGCAATTTTGTATGGAAAATTTTGCCATTGTGAGTTCGAAAAATTTTGCCCGGGGATAGATTCCGTATAACAATAATCGCCGGGACGATATCGTTTTTTAAGCTTTGATGACGATAAGAAGTTTCTGCCCGAATTTGTTTCACTATCATCAGATTTCATTACATTTGGGGAAAATGAATTGGATTAAGATCTCATACTCGTAATTTTGGCACTTAGTTCCTACTTTTGGAGGTCTATAGTTTCGATAATCGTCTGAAAAATTACGGAATGAATGCCCTGGACACCAAAATGATTATTAGTATCGGAGATTGTTTATGTTTATCCTCTCGCATCAGTCTAAATGTTAGCATTAGCTGGAGTTGTTGTAAGTTGTCCCAATTAGCGAATGGAAATGTCAAAACTATTTCTGATTTAAATATAAGAAATATTGATTAAAAGAAAGTACAGGTCAGTAGTATTAGCCATCCTTATTTATTTAAGGAAAAAGCAAATTATAGATTATAAAAATAGATAAGAAAAATATGCAGCCTATTTAATCTAGTATTGCTTTTGAGGTATAAGATGCATATATACCTGAAAAAGATACCTATCAAACTTTCAATGAATATGGGAAAGATTCGTGCGATCCAATCGTTCACTTAATTTCCTGCAGAACCAAATCCAATCAAGAAATTAAGTACCTACCGATACGCAGAAGGCGCTTGAATGAATATGGTATATAATATCAGCAATATTATTTTGCGTTCCTTCTCATACGTTCATGTTATTAACTTTATCTACAGGAAATTTTTTGTTCTTTAAGTATATTGAAAGGTTTCAATGTAGAATTTTCAGCAATTTCCTTCGCATTTTAAACCACTCTCTACTGACGGTCCAACCAAAATGACGCATTGGCCAACAAAATTGCCCCCACACAATATATCGTCGGTCGCTTTCACGGCACAGGGCACATAAGTCGAAATTTGTCATTTTCGAGCTAAGCAGATTTACAAAAATGACTACCAAAAATATATATTTTTTCTGCCTAATCAGCTTAATTATACTTCTTCTACTTTCCATGTTGTGAAAAGTGTCGTTTCGATTTTCCATTAACAATCCTGAAATTTTTTCTACCTCAATGCTATTTTTTTAGTTGCGCGTCGCGAGTGGTCGTGTTTGTTTCGCCAAAACGGTGTATTGCGGAAAATGTCGAGCTACGCAGAAACAAACAGGTGAGATTCTTGGGCCATTTCGAAATTTTTTATTTGATTGCATGCCAAAACGACACTTTTTCAACATAATAAGAACATAAACATTTCAGAAACTATCAGATTTTTCGCAGGTCGATTTTTTTTTTTAAATCCCTATTTCTTCTATATACATATATAAAAATTGAGCCTTTAAATTGTGTTCGTTTGTCGCCGATTCACGCCTTAACGCATTTACCGATTTTAACTAAACTTCAAACTTTCACACATTTTTGCCATTGGTCGATATATGGTTTTTTTCGAAGTTTGGTTGAAATCGGAAAACGTATGTGTGTGTTGTGCGTGTGTGAAAAAACACTTGAATTTCAGTACATTTTGGGTTTTTTCCACACATTCTATTTTTTTTTATAACAATGTATATTCTACTATCTAAAAAAATAGAAGAGAATAATATTTCAATAGTATGCAAACGAACTTTGTAGGTACCTATATTGTTTTCAATTATTAAAAGGAAAATAATTTTTTAGTATGACGTACAACTTTAAACGTCTCTCCTGAAAATCATGTATTTCCGACTTTTGTCACTTTGACGTGAAAACGACGAATGTAAATCAAAACCGTACACCCTGTGTAACAACCTCAAAGGCAATTCCATGTGTCTGTAACAATAATTTGTTTAGCTGACGTTAGTTTGCAACAAAAACTATCAAGAATAATCTAAATGAACACCCAACATCTATCGAGTTTTATTATATTGCATTTAAAAGTAATTTCTGCTTCATAACTCAAACTACAAGTTTTCACAGTAAATTCGTGTAGTACTACACACACATCGCATTCTCGAAATCATACTTTTAAGGGGTGCCATACAATAAACTTTTAACTCGATTTTTGACACACTAAAAGCATTCCAATACAGAGATATCCTTTGGCGAACTTACTTGTGTCTCTGACGTACACAGCGCGCAGCATTCAGTAGTCGGAAATCGAATTCCCGAAACTTTCCATCAAACAACTTTCCGCTAATCCAATTTGTGTCCTTTTAGTGTTTTGTTATTGAGAATCAAACGAGGGCAAGCGTAAAGAGGGTTCGCTCGCTTCGCTTAACCCGGAAGCACACTAACAAACTAGTTCACATCAGCCTTGCTCACGATTCACTGGAATTCGGTTAGTCGAAGATAGAGATAGATGCGTGGTCGTGCATGTGTGCTGGTGCACTTTAAATGTTTCTGATAATAGGTAGGTCCAGAGATGGACCTAAGGTTTTTTATGTTATTTTTATGTTGAATGACTAGTTCAGTTCGATGGTTTGGATGTAACTTAGATCGTACACTTTAGCAATTTTATTGCATGTATGTGTGCCAATTCCATCGGTTCATGCTATCCCAAAGAGGAACTGAAGAAACTCGGATTATATTTTTATAATCATTTATTTACGTTGTTACCTCTCGTGCGGTCGTGTGGCATACAACATACAAGACATTCGTTACGCCCACACGCGATCGTGTGTTCGTGTGCCATATGCGGTTGAATGCAATTTATGGTGACCCATGGTTTCGTGATAATGTCATCAGCGTAGTCCAGGTGTTGTGAAAAGGATTGAATTTCAGTAAATAGCAACCTTTTCCAAACAAAAATGTTGTTCTACAAATAAGAGCAGCAAGGCGAACATTTATTGAGGCAAGCAAACTGCTTATGAAGTTCGAGTGGCCATGGGTTGTTAATGTAATCTCGAAGAAATCCACACCACCTGGGTTTCACTCCTTTCTTTACGGATCTGAAATAGGGAGAATCCTCTTTAAAATCCGTTGCACAAATATCAATAAATGCTGCAGCTTGTTGCATATGTAGTTGTTGTTGTTGTAGGAAAAAATTACTGAACTTCATAGTTTTGAGTTGAATATGGAGTTCGCCCATTCACACACAGCACAATCATAAATAAATAAATAAATAGTTGGTGCAACAGGCCTGTAGGCCTAGCTTCTCACAACCATTCGTTTGTGTGAGGTTTTTATTTTTGGGACGAATGGAAGGGGTCTACAATTTTATGCCGGGTCCAAACGGCTAGTTGAGAAGCTCCTTCATGACAGTTATACTCTCGGATGTTTGTCAGACGTTCGCGAGAGGTGGCACAGTGGAAAAAAACCATAAGTTGGAATTTGGGTTTTTTTTCGGGATTCGAACCTAGGACCCCTCGCTTAGTAGTCCAACACACTAACCACTAAACCACTGCGCCGACACACACAGCACAATCGTTCCAATAAAAAAAAATCAAGCGAATATGTTGTGTTTAAGGCAGTGAAATGGTTCTTAACAAATTGCCTTCGCCTATTTATATATAAGATATTTGCACCTTGCCTGTTTGTTTTAAATGATTAAGGTATCCGCCAACAACTACATCCACATATTATAATGACAAATATTACCGTAATAAAATTTTGCAGAGTTTTTTTTTTCGGGATTCTACTTTCCTCTCGTTTCGGAACTTCAGAACCACTTCTGCCTATGGAGATGGAGTTGCCACTCGAAATTCCGTCTTCATCTCGAACATATATTCTCGCTCTGACGATGGGTTCCAGGGGGTATGTTTCCGGAAGCTGTACTCGTCTAACAGACAGGTTGGACCCGACTTAATCTAAAGACAAAATACAACATTTATAATAAAAAGTAAACCGTATTTACATCTTCAAGTTCCCACAGATTAACTAATAGTTGACACAATAGCTAGAGAAGAAGTTGAGATTACAAAAACGACATCTTTTTTTCACTGCGTCGCGTCTAGCTACCGTCTACCAATTATACGAGAGTCCAGCCGTTTGCATTCGTCATATAAAATTGTAGGTGCCTTCTGCCTTCCACTCGACGAATAGCAAAGCTAGGAGCTAGACCGAGGTTCATATATGGACTTATATTTTATTTTAGCTGTCCAGCACACATTTTTGCTATCGGACAATCGAACTCAGCCAAAAGTGGCAAGGGAGGTGTCACAAACCTGTTTATCTTTTAAACTATTGGTTCGGGCTGAAGTAGAGAAGAAGGCTATCTTCTGTCACATTTGTAGGAGACGAATTCAGGCATCTAAACGAGACCCGCAACATCCATCACTTAGCAAATGATTGTCCAATGAGATTTTTTGTGAACCAACGACCTCTTGTACCGAAAGTCGCGGCGAATTTCTTGGGAACATTGCCAATTTACCAGTGTACGGCATGTATCTCTCTAAAGAGCTCGTAAAACACAATTGGGTGAAGGGTTATCTACTAAAAAAGGCTACCACCATACACATCGCACCGAACGGAATAATAACAGTAAACCTACATTCAAACTTTTTGACTTGGTAGGTTTTAACAACGAATATTGCTTTTTTTTAAGATGGAATTAGTTAATTTTAACCCTTTTTTTTATTCAATTTTTGAACGTGTTTTGAAATGAGGCATGCGTTACACTTGGCAACGCATGATTCACTTTCTCTGCATTCTGTGCGTGACTACTCCGCCTCGAAAACCATTATGCCACCATGTGTCCTCCGATCAGTCGTATGAATAATAAACAAATTCCGTCGGGTTTTATAATTTACTATTCCCCTGACGAGTTGCATTTAATTCCAAGGGCGCGTTGATTTTGCATAAAAGCCGTGCTCTTAAGTAAGGTTAGTTAATTGGGTTGGTGAGACAAACTGAACCCAGAACCCGCGATGACTAAAACCTGGAAATCCTACCACCATTGAAAGACCGAAGCGAAATTTGTATAACCAGGGAAACAATTTGTCAAAAAACAGCTCGTAAAATAAAAAATGGTTTATTTGGATTCTAAATTAAATTAAATTCTGTCTTTATTAGTAATATGTTTACTTTTTGCTTACAAATAGGCTTAAAATATTCATTCCATTAAAATTTGGACAAAATAATAAAAAAAAAAATATGTATTTAAATTAATTACTTTTTGCTTACAAATAGGCTCAAAATATTCATTCTATTAAGATTTGGACAAAATAATAAAAAAAAAAATATGTATTTAAATTTAAAAAAAAAACAATTAGAATTATGAAAAATTAAAAATTAAGAAAAATTAAAGCTTTCTAGTGCGACTCCATATATATTGACTACATCTAGTTTTAAATCTCCAAATCACCAAAAATTAAGAAAAAATGAGAGAAATAAACCCTTAGCGGTAAACAAAATTTATTTGTACTTATTCTTTTTAAGAACCCAACCCAAAAACGTATTTCAGTATTTTAGTTTCTTTTTCTATTAAAGTATTTAAAATAATTTACTCCAAAATAAAATTGTAGACATTTAGTTTTTATTGATGGAAAGACACCTTCTTCATCAACACGCGCCACACATGGATCTATGTGGATCAATTGAAACCTATGGAAGCCTGAACATTCGTAAGCTTTCCCGGGGCATTTATACAAATTCGAAAATGGTTTTGTTATAGCTAGACCGGTCGGAAAGTTCTAAATTCACCCAACGAAAGCTAAAATTTACCAAATTTCCCATGCACAAAGAATTTCAAATAATGTATTTTGTAGCTTTTCTAATTACAACCTTTCTATAACATAAATCAATGAAATAGAAAAATAAAAACTTTTAAAAAAGATCACAAGAGTTGTGCAGGCGAATACAAACGCCCAATCCCGTATTGTTTTACTAGACCAATGCGGCATTAAAGCTCGTATAGTTTCAATCGTTTTTCAAAAAACTCATCAAAGGAACCTCATATCTAATTTGCTCCGCACAAGGCTAAAGGTTTTTCCTCTTCACTTTGATCTCATTTCGAGAGTTAATATTCTCTCAAACAGCGAATAATCACGCGATCTGTTTTCAAAAATCTTATTCTGGATGTGCAAGTCCACAGTTTTACTGCACTTTAATGCTTAGGCTGTGTAGATAGTTGAGGTCTCTTCCAACCCAAAGTCGCCCTTTGGCCACTTTTCACCTCAAGGCCCGTGGCGAGAACTTTTCAAAAATTCTATATTTTCAAAAACATTGGCTACTATTTCCAGTAAAAATACTCAAAACTCCCATTTGCCATACAAAGTGAACACTTAAAGGAAATATTCTCCGTGTCCAGAGGTTTTCTTTTTCACTGTATTCCAATGCGTTCCATCACTATTCGATTGCCCTTCGGTCTGCGATTATGGACTTGGATAACAATTTCAATTTGCTTTGTTTTTTTTGTTTATTTGTACCAGGCTTCCTTTTGGCAACTTTTTCATTTTGGCCACCGGTAACTCTGCAACTGACACTACCATTTCGCCGGTCTTACCAGTCTCTTTTTAAAGGCTTTTCAAGAATGACCAACCATTTTCCGTATTATATTTTTATTTCATAAGTCTTAGTCTTTCTTTTGAAGGCCAAAGGTTTGCTACAACTGGGCTCATATAAAACAATTCCATAGCTCTCATGAATAGCTCTCACATAGTATCGGCCTATAGAACTACCGCATCGCGTTGTTTTATTAACCCCAAGCTCACTCTCAATCTGATTTGCATTTAGATGTCATGGCTTCAAAATGCATCGCCCCAGTAGGTTGGAAAATAACTTTATGCACCGATGCAAGATATGTGAGCCGATGCCGATATGTTGGAGTATGTAGTTAAAATAAGTCCCAACAAAAGTGCACAGGATAAGCCCCTAATTAAGAAAACATTGGCAGAGCAATTCACAAAGAAACTCATCACAGTAGGTGGCCTTTGCCTTAGATTGCATCAATTGGCACAGACAGCGACCTCATGAATATTTTATTCCGGCGCTGCTCCTTTTTGCGTCCTTTCACCCGAAAACTGCAATATTAACTTAAGTCAGAGACAGAGTATCAATGACAGCTGCAAAAGGCTCAAAATCCAATCATATTTCGTAATATTCTCATTGCTTACCGTACAAGTAAACCCATGTGATAAACTAAGTCGACGACGACAACGATGTGTGTCATAAATCTGACATGACGTCCAGTTGTAGTCCCATCATCTCGCCCACCGCCGCACATTAGAGCAGCGCACAAAGCCGATGCGATATGGCATACCCAGTTACATGGTGATACGGTGAACGGCGGTGAATCCTGTGAGGCGACGTCATCCTTGAAATCCCACATCACTTTTCAATAAATATTTATGAGCCTGTAATGAGTGTTCAATACCGGCATCGGACTAAGCAATTGAATCCTCATGGGAAATAATTCAATCCAAATTGTATCCTTTCAATTTTCCTTATGTTGGTTGCCCCGAGCCCGACTGCCACCGAGCGCCGGCCGCCGCCAATGCGCGCTATCTCTGTATATACGAGTAGTCGATAGTCGTATGAGTAGGTATTGGCCTCGGTTTGGTGGAAGGATACGGAGTTTGGGAACTCTGCCGCCCATTTTATTTTTGCCGACTTAAAGAGTGAACTGTTGGATAAATTAAATCGAAACTGACGCTAATTCAGTTTCCGGCTTTGTGGTTTTGAACTAGTGTCTGGCACAGCAAGAACAAAACAAATCCCGTATCTTTCGGTAACAAAGAGAAATTTATTTTATTTTGTTTTTGTTGTGCTTCGTGCTTCGTTCTTCTTGCTGCTTGGTGATCGGGCATGAGGGTGCTGCTGGCATCATACTCGTGGGTGTATATAAGAGCAACCGCATAAATAAAGGACAATCGAGCGATGTACATGTATTGAACCCAAGGATCTGTATATCTGTTTCTGTGGTACTCGTTCTACCCAACAACTGTAGTACCAGCAGGTGGTGGGTGGCGCCGCTCAAGGATGTTTGTACATGTACAGTAATGAAAACGGATTTCGTATAATTACATGAATAGTTCGTTGGGCGGGCTAAAATGCGAATTTCATTTGGCAGTTGGCCATTTTAATCCAATTTAAGGAGTTTAGCAAATAACAAGGTTTTACACTTTCCTTCCAGTAAGCCGCTCTTCGGAGGGATACATTTCTGATTTTATTTCGTTCCGCTTTTCATTTTATTGTGTTTTTTGGTTGGTTTTTTATTTTTTTGGTAATCTTGCAGGCCCTTCTCTGGCTGTGATTTGTTGCCGAGGATCTGTGTGGGTGCAGTGTTGGTATACCACAAAACTACTTTTACGATTGGATTTGGTGGGAGGCAAAGTTCGTAAGGGCAATAGCTGTTCGGCGGCGAGAAACTAAATTCGGGACCAAACATACGAAAAGCCATATGACTTGGCATCGTTTTGCGGTTCAGTTTGGCTACGGAATTAAGTACTAACGTCGATTTTATTTCGATTGCCATGATGTCGGTTGTTAATTGGCTAGATATACATATTGCTACGAATCTCAGATGTTCTGCGGTAGGATGGTATTTGAAATTTTCTCTAAACTAAGTTTGTTGTTTAAAAGTGGATTAATTTGGTTCGCGTCTGGGGTGGAAGATACTCGTACCAAGTTGAATGGCATTGTAGGCCAACTCGTTTTGGAGTCATCAAAAATCGACACACTGGAAGCATGCAAATGAATGAAATTTTAAGACATACTGTAACATGGGGTTACTTTTCTCCGTTTTTTTTGCATTATTTTTAGAATCCTCTTAAAAATGGTAGGCAAATAATTTTTATCTATTTTTTTCCACCCCGTTTCATTAATTAGATATGAAATGATGCAGTAATGCTATGAAAACTGTTTAAATAATAACAAATATAAAATACTTTTTTTGTGGCTGTAAAATGGGGCAAAGTTGTCCAAGGGACGGGGTTACTTTGCTCCATCTGAAACTTTTAACTATATTTCATTTATCTAAAGAGCTGGAGCAAAGTTAGTATTGTATTCCAATACTACTGACTCAAAGGATCATATCTGTAAAAAAAAATAAAAATTCTTTTTTATTATAAAAAACAAAACAGCCTTTTTTTATTTCAATTAAATGCTTAGGGTCTATAAACCCGTTTTGGTGGTTTATAGACCCTATAAATTTCGACTATTCAAATTTCTTCCAGACATGGGAATCGTCCGTGTAATCGACATACCTTCTTGTTCCAAGCATCCGTTTACATTTTCTTGTCATTTCTAGATAAATAAAGTATCAAGTTTCAATAAATGTGAACTTAAAAATACAGTAACCATACATTTTTTTATGTTTTCGCTCCTGGGGCAAAGTAACACAAAAATCAAAAAAAAAAATACTGCAGTCACAAACAAAAAAATTCAATAATTACTATTTATTTATGAAACAAACAAACAAAATATTAATATTATAAATAGAAAAATTGTACTTACTTTGTTAAAGCTCACACAATTGTTTGTACACACCAAATTTTCCACTTAAAAAATTCAACAAATTTGCTACTTGAGCTTCACAGGCCAATTGCTGCTTACCAACTGCTGGCAGACGGTGCGTTGCAACATGTGGCAGATGTATATGCATGGGTTTTGGGATTTTCTCGTCGAGTAAAGTAAAACCCTGGCAAGTCGTTCGGAGTACAACGTAAAAGGGACTTGACATGAAGGAGAGACTCAGAAGTCCAAAATGATCCACTTAGAAAGAGAACGAGAGTGAATCGAAGTGGTCAGATATCTGACGCGAATATTGGGAGGTCAGTATGGATTTTTCAGGACTAGTAAATGCGCTGAAGTTAAGTGGTAATGAACCATTTATGAGCTTACTGCACATTTATTTTTATTTATTCATTCATTTTTCTTTCTGATATACAAAAATTCCGTGTCACGGTGTTTGTGGCCGTACTCCTCCGAAACGGCTCTGCCGATTTTTATGAAATTTGTTCTGTATATTTGGTAGACATGAGAATCGGTCGTTAAGTATATTTCATACCGCTAGGTGATTAGGGTGTCCATGTCCACCACATTTTTGCTTCTTATTTTTGACGAAAATTTTTTTTAGTAGTTTCTTTAGATTTGGCATTAAACCTATAAAAAAAATGTCCACCCTCATACCCCCACCCCCTATTTCTTAATCGCGATTTTAGTATTTTGTTGCTGATTTAGCTAAATCATCTCTAAATTTACGTGATTTATCATACATTTTCGTGATTAATATTTACGTGATTTATACGTGTCATACGATCTGTCATCGCAAATACACAGAAAATAAAATCGAACATACACAAATAAAATCAAACATACCTGTTATTAACTTCAGCACTTTATTCAGCAAACAACAAACAAAAAGAAACTGCAAAGAAAATTATTTCAATTTAAATTTTGTTCGTGTTTCGGTGAGTTTTTGATATTTTTATTAATTACATACAACCAAAAATAGTTTTATTCTTGGCAGGTATGGCAACAAAACAGAAACAACAGAAATAAAATATTTATCTGGTCCGAAGTGGACGATTTTTAATATTGAAAGTTGGACACCTAAGTCAAAGTTGACAAAAATGTCACACTTAAACACGTAAAGTTCGGTGGAGACGACTTTCGTGATTTGAAAATTACTTTGGCTAATTCACGTTGGTGGGAACATAGAAAGACTCCTTATTTTTTATTCCAAAAGTAATTGAAGAGAATCACGATTAATTTTAATTTACAATAAAAATACACGTGTTTTTCTTGGTGTAAATGCATGTTAAATGAATATGTACATAGATAAAAGCTGATGCAGTACGGCTACTAATGATGTTACATTTAAGTTAGTTAAGGAACAAACAAACAAGCTAGGCTAAACAGCAACCTGCAATCGGAAAGCAGAGGTCAGATCCCTTAACACGGTTTTACAGAAATTGAATATCATCATGCTCGGTTATTAGGCAAAGCACCCTAACTAGGAACTTCTAACAAACTAGCATAGCTACGAATAAGAAACGAAATCCGCGAAACAAGTCACTTCCCAGACCTCCAGCCTAGCTTCTCACAACCATTCGTTTTGTGTGAGTTTTTCATTTTTGGGACGAATGGAAGCGATCTATAATTTTATGCCAATTCCAAACGGCTAATTGAGAAGTTCTTTCATGACAGTCATACTCTCGGACGTTTGTCAGACTTTCGCGAGAGGTGGCGCCGGGTAAAACACCTTAAGTTGGAAATTGGGTTTTTTTCGGGACTCGAACCCAGCGCTGACATAGGTAAAGAGGTATCCTAATTAAAAACATATATTAATACCTATATCCGAAACGCTTTGTTTGTCGTGCAAGGGAACCCCCAATTAGCCTCCATGGCTTCTAGGTCTAGGTGAAAATTGCACACAACTCCCTTGCCTAAACTAAAGATCTTCGGTCTCCTAACCTGAGTTGGCTAAAAATATGAGACTCTGCACAACCAACAACAGATAAAACTCGCTCCAGTTCCTTCCAATTTCGCATTAATTTCTGGTGGGTTGTAACACTCAAGCTCTTTGTTGACAATCGATTCTCAGATCTCAGGTCCCAGTTTCCGCCTAACTAAACATGAAACCTCACATCTTTAGTGTTGTTCATACGTCATACATACTGCAAAATAATAACGAGAAAGAGAGACAGAGAGGGGGGGCGAACAAAAATGAACAGAGTTCATAATATCTTCAAATAAAGTATGTACCATATTATCAACAACGAGTCGTTGGCGTTAAGTCTATCTTCCTGAATCCATATCCATAAACATTTCGGCGAGGAAGAAGGGCATAAAGACACGGAAAAGTGTCTCCATCCGCCGCGCCACCCGTACATACGACATACGAGTATATCGAATGTCAACGAAATAATGATGTCACATTATATTCGATTCACCTTCGTCATATATCTTCCATTGACGACATTAATGGCGTTCCACAGGGTGATAAATTTCGCTCGCATTTTTTTTTCTTTCTTTTCGTTGTAGCGCGTCTTTTTCCATTCCTTCATGCCATTCAATATGACGCTTGATTATCAAATGAGGGCCTGTCTCTGTGTGGCGGTTGGGGGCTTACACTTATTGTATTGTATTGTAGGCGCAAATGCGTGCATGAATGTTATCGCTGGTATTGGGATTTGTGTTAAATCCGAGGGCGGGGGAGAGAACTGAATAAACGTACGACAATACAAATAGATAAACCGACCCATGTTCGCTGGAGGAATAGGGCGAGGAGGAGGTTTTATGCGAATGGGTTTATGGATTGCGACGATTTTTCACTTTGCATATATGTAGAGAATATCCAACTACACTTACGACATATACCAGTGCGAGTATATCGTTCAGTATAGTTTGTCAAGGCGAAAGAGATTATTTATAAAGGCTCTTTCCATGTTTCATTCGCAGCAGAATGCTGTTGGTCAAAACCGTATGGGGTATCTTGATTAAATGAGACAGTGGAAAACCGTTCAAGGTACTGGATTAACCTTGTATTCATGACTCCACGAGGACAGAGATTAATATAAAAACAGTCAAGGCGGAAATTATAAAAGCTCAACGCGGTAGACTTTTCTGTATAGAAACATGGAAAAAACTAGCGACTGCAGTAGGCTAAGAAAAAGGGACGGATAAGTCGTACTTGTTGTCAACATCTCAAAGACGGAGCAAGCAGTGTTCACGGAAAGATGTAAGGTTCCCATCATAGCTCTACCTAAATTTAGGAACAGTGAGCAAAACTTATATCAAGCCAAATATCGATAGACTTAATTCTGGACAGTAAACTAAGCTGGAAGATAAATATAAGGGACCGCGCAGAAAAGGTCGCGCTTGCTTTCCACACCCGTAAGCAGGGCCGGACCAGCCATATATGCAAGATGTGCAAATGTACAGGGCGCCAAGTTCTGGGGGCGCATTGCTAGGAAAAAAAAATAATTTTATCTTGCGCGAACTATTACTGCCATTTGCATTTTAAACAAAAAGCTTGTTCAAATAAGCCCAAAATAACAACATCCATCACACCTGTGCTGAAATATTGTTTGCACATTTAACTGTGGAACCCTCGGTTAAAAAATAAACCAATTCGTCCAGATATTCCTTCAGAATACAAGTATCTTTATTTTTTGAATAGCCAACCTTTAAACTGGCAAAGAAGCAACATCCGAGATTCAAGCAATTGCTTGACATTCACACAGAATGTAAGTGATATGCTACAAGTCTTGAAGGTCCTCAGAGGGATATGCTCCCTCAGAAAGTCAGAAGGTAATGACCAAATGAAATTCTTGTCGCTAATCTTAACTGAGTTTCATAAATAGAATTAGTTAAATTAATTGAGTTTTTTTTTCCTGCTTAAAACGGGCCACTGTGCCTATGCAAATCCTATATCCTCGATTTAGGAATTTGTCAAGAAATATCCAACGGCCATTGGTGGCCTTATACCATCAATTGTTGAATTTAGTGGGTGTTCCGTTTCTTTTTTCTTGGGAAAAACATCGGCCTTATTGTTGCCCTCAAATGACAGTAAAGGTAGTCAAGCGGTCTCGCACGGAATTGCGATCATAATGCCTTGAGCCTTGTGCGGCAACTCCAAGCTAGCTCAGATCTGGAAGCGTACTCTACCACGCGCAGCCTGACTATCAATCTAAATGGCAATATTCACGTTGAACATCGATCCCACCTCTAGTTAGCTCCGCAGCTTTGAGTACGGCCGAAACCTCTGTTCTCTCCGGGCCTTACTAATAATCATTTTTAAACCTTAACACTTAATATTTTGTAAGTCACAATATGCAATTTGATATGGAAAATTGCGCTACTGTGAGATCGATATATAATGTAGCCTGGACACTAAAAATTATTATTAGTATGGCGGTCTGTCTCTAAATGCAAACTTTTCTTAATACCGTTGTCAGCATATCCCTTTCTGCTTTCTTCTGGCTTTCGACTACACAAGAGCCCTATCTGGAATTTTGGGTCCTCATGTATGGCCTCAAGGAGCACTTACTTCTGCTTTCCTCTTACAAATGAAGAGAGAACTGAGGGCCTTGCGTTATGTTTCAAGAGAGAAAGCTTCACTTCAGCAAGTTTAGGCCAGGGATCAGGGATGCAAAATGTGTGTGGACTGTAATTAAATCTTAGTTCCGATTGTATTTTTTTCGTTCTTAATTGTATTTTTTATTTCCGTATACGAGAAATTTATTATCGTACAAAATTTCGAACGATTTCGAGATGTTCATTTAATTTTAAGAACGCAATTTCGTCCATCAGCTTCTAAAGCCTACAGCTAGGCGGATTTGTTTCAAACTTTGTTTGTGGGCTTAAAGTTCAGAGCTATTTTTTATTTTGCACAGAAATTTCAAAATTTGAATTTTTCTCGAAAACTATATGTGCGATATTATACCTTTAAAATGTTTTTTAAAATGTTTTTTAAAGGTATAATATGGTTAATTTAGTTAAATTTTATACATTGGTTAAGGTTATGTACATAAAACAATTTTATCCAAAATGCATGAGCAATTTCATTTTTTAAAATGATGCTGTCTAAGTACTTAAACAACTCTCGAACACCAAATTTTCTGTTTTGAAAAAATGTTCGCATGCTCAATAATACGTTGCACTTACTCAATTTTTAGCTTAACAGTTGAAGAAGTGTTCTTTGTCAAACCAATTAAGTTCTCCCACTTTATTTGCGATCACATAATTTCATTTTTTAAGAAATCAAATTGTAAGTTCACTGAAAGCCCTCAATTTGACTTTGTTTATCTGCATAAAATTATTCAATTTCAATTATGTATTTTGAAAACATTTCCGAAAGGATTAACAATTTCACTCAAAAATCTTGTAAGATGCAAAAGTTACAAAAACATTTACTCGTATATCGTTTTCGTTCTCATTATACACAGAACCTGTAAAACATTCTAACCGAAACTTCCGAATATTGGATAAAAGCACTAATTAAGGATGACATATACAAGAAGTGTATTAAATACGCATTGGCCCTTAGGAATAGAAAAATAATCGAATCTAAAGTCCTCTTCTGGTAGGCTGTGAACTCTTAATCCCACCTAGCATTTCATAGAAATGAAATAAATTCAACAAAAGACAACTTCTGCTTCTGCAACTTCTTTTGACACTGTGTGTATTGAGTTGGCCGCAAAAAACACGTTTTGTTTACTTGCACTCATATAAATCCATTGTAATTGAAACTCTTTTCCATACGCGTAATTTTTATTAGTAAAACCATAAATTGATATTTCTGAAAATTGACCCGGATCGGTGAATCCAATCTAACTATTTCCTAACTTAAAGCCAAATTGAATGCTTTATTTCTTATAATTTATACCTAGAGTTGATTTGTATTTCCAAAAGTCCTAATATAATTTATTGCTAACGGCCAATGAGTATAAATAAAAATTCAAAATAAAAAATACTCTTTCAGTGTAACTTTTTCAGGGCGATTGTATTGTGTATTTTTCCAAAGTCCATTGTCACTAAAAAGTTACAATTGTAACACGTTTGTCAACCCTGCCAGGGATCCCAGATTTAAAAAAAAAAAATCCCCCTTTTTCAACACCAAAACGATATTTTTTTCGCCTTTTTCAAAAATTAAAATCCCTCTTTTTCCCCCAAAAACAAAAACGCTTATTTAAGTTTTATTTTAACATTTTATGTTTTATTTAAATATGGACGTTTATGCACTTTTGTTTTTCTTTTGTCTTTCTCTTCGTCCTCGCTGGAGCTGGAACGAACTCTATTTCTTTTTTCTAAAAATAAAAAGTAATTCTTTTTTCAAAGCAAGGGGAAAATACAAAAAAAAAATATTTTTTTAACTTACCCATAAGCGTGAGTGTCTGAGTGTGAGAAAAAAGTGGATTGCGAACTTATGTTTTCTGTTAAAAAATTTATTTAAGGCAAACAACATCGAAATAATTATGTATAAGAATTATTAACTTACAGCTTCAATTTTGCCGACGTTTGCTCCTAGTTTGCTAAAAATCACACCTGTACAGGTACACTTCACAAATTCGCAAGAAGTTTTAGCTTTTTCCTTGATGATATCGATATGACATATGAAACGCCAAACGCCAAATAATGAATGCATTCAACATGAGTTTTAAAACAAAAATAATGTTTCAAAGACTTTATTGAAATACAATTTTAAATGTTTTTTTTTCCCCTTTTTAGATTGTTTCCCCCCAATAAATCCCTTCCCTCTTTTTTCCTCTTTTGTTAGAAAAAATCGACAAAATTGCCGACTTCCCCCCAAATTTGGGATCACTGGTTTAGGCAGCTCGAAGGGCGGTATCTATTTCGTACTAAATAGTACAGACTGAATTTTCTATGGGCTCACTCGAAGTAGAAAGTCCTCACCGTTCAGGACACTTTCTAAGCCCATATAGCGCTGATTCGACTGCTTCTTCGTTTGACAGATATCTTGGCAGCGCTTGTTCGGTTCCGTACTTTATCCAGCTCTCTTCATTTGGTAAATGCTAATGGTTCTTGTTTTGAGACTTACCTTTTCCTACGAAGATTAGAACGCTCTAAAGGCGGTTGGGTGTTGTTTCTTAGCATTTTTGCATACCTTTAGCACATCCTCGGGAAACTAGCGTGTCATTTCTGAAAACGATTGAAAACTAATTTACTATACGATGGACAAAGTTGGAGTTTAGGGCTCCCTTCCCAGTTACGACTTTGAGTTGTGTGCTACATCTTTGGATGCCTTCTATCCGTTAATAATAGTACAGCAATGTTTTGAATGCATCTAAGTATCTGAGCATGCGGCGGTAGGTAGGAACACTTTCTGAACAACTTTCACTAATTGATATAAAGCGAATTTATTTATTTATTTTTCACAAATATTTTTCAAAAAACAACTTCTTTCACACAATTATTATTATAGAGGTTCCACAGTTTTTCAAAGAAACATCCTGTCAATGAAGCTATAAGCGGGTAAGGTCAAACCAAACAGAAATTTTGTGAACTAAAATGTTTTTTCTGTCAAAAGTAAGCCCTTGCTTTACGAGCAACACATCATCCGCATCCCCTGCCATATCGTACTCATCGATCAGGTTCCATCGTCGGCAAAACTTTCAAATCAATTGCTCCATCTGTATCGAAATCCCCCTGTGGATTGCCACTCAATTGGGCAATTTCCCCTAAAAAAAAAAAAAAACAAATAAATAAATAATAAACAAAACTCTCCAAGCACAGTGCCTTTGAAAAATTATTAAACACCAATTGAAAAACCCGAAAGGAATCGTCTTCTACACACTATCGGCCCTCTTCCGTAAACCGTAATCGACCTAACTAATCCGATATGTTGCAAATTTCACGTCTGATTGCCAGCCATGAATGGTATCCAACTCCGCAGCGCTTCCCTTCACAGTTCTTAATTGCTTCTCAGAAAATGATAAATTTCCAACAGCACACATGTGCGAGGTATTAGCACATGAATCCATCATCCGATATTAACTTGCCTCAGCGTGTGCTTAACTGCGTGTGTGTGTGTGTAAGAGGTTTTTGGCCAAAAGTCCGTACATGTTCCACTCAGTAAACGATATGAAATGAATACGCTTTTAGTGCCTGCATCTCCCTTAAAGAAGTTTCCATTTTTATTATGAAATATTTGAAAGTTGTGCGGTCGGGATACGGAATGCGCACAAGAAAGAGTAAAAGAGTATACGAGTGAATACACAGCCACAGATACTATGGGCTATGGGGTATTGTCTACGTCTAGGCAGGCTTAATACGAATACGAATACGACTACAACTGGTACTGGTAGCAATATTTCGACATTCTCTCGTCGATGTGGGTCGCTGTGTGAGGACAGGACGGCGGCCGGCGGGTGATGCCAAAAAGAAGGACACCAGAAGTTATTGGAAAAGTTTTCTTTTGAGAACGTGTTAGAAATACTAGAGCGTTGCAATATTCCACAGAAGATACTCGGAGAGGCAGCCAACCCATGTCACATGCCCAGAATTACAGGGAATAGTTTTTGGGGTGGACTCGGTTTCATTCTTTTCGATAGTAGTCGAACGTGATGGATCTCATTAGCCGCATATTGTTCGCCTGAAATAGCGCTACTCACTTCCGTTTCCCTGACAAGTTCAAGATTCATACAGCATGGCAACTTTCGCCTTCGTGCGCGCTATAGGTAGGCACTTATACATATTATATACTCGTATGTGCAGTAAATCACTGTGCGTCTACATTCGCACAAGCCTATCGTAAATTCTGTTTTATTTCCAACTAAATGTTTATATTTCTCGGCTTAATTGCTGGCAATTTAATGATCGTCATGTTGCGCGGTGCACTGCGGCACGCCATGCCCCAGCGGCATCTTCTTGCGTATGGGATGGTCGTCATTCAGGCTCATTGCTATCACTGTGCTGGATCTTAATTGTCATAATCGTGTGTGAGATGCTTCAGTGAGAGTCGAAAATAGACGGATTTCATATTTTGTATCTGCGGATGGTGTTCTGTGTTGGTATTCAGTCTTCTGGGCACTGACACGGATGCGAACTGAGCTGCCAAAAGCGGAACATTTTGCGTGCAGGCGCTCAGCTTGTGTCGTAATAGTCGCAAGGGCCATCAAATGATCGGCAACAGCGACTGCCTACTGCCATCATGGTTAACCGGTGGCTGGTGGAGCTGAGGCAGCGCCGCAAAGAGAGATCGTGAGGGGCTAATGTTGACATGGTAAAAATAGGAATAGGATGTGAGTTTGAGTTTTTTTTCTTTCGGTTTTGTTTTGATTTCGTTTGCCTTTTGGGAATGAAAACAGCAAAGCAGCCACTGAGGTGATCTTCGCGAAGATCAAACGAATGCTGACTGCTGACTGCTGAGATCGCAGGCAGACATAATGAGTGCGCACACCGGAGACGGGAGTTGAGAAATGCGCTAAAGCGGTACGGATGCGTTCTGAATCGTGTACACACTGGCAGCCGTCCATTCATGATGTGAATATGAATTAATTCATTTTCTGCCACAATTGGAGCTCTGTCTTAGATTGCGCAATAGATACGAGTGGGTGATCTATAATGAAGTAAAATGCTTTGGGGGACAGTTTGATGGTTGGCCAGTGTGGCGTCATAACGCAAGGTTATCTAATACCTAGCTCGAGGTGAGTCAGTGTGGAATAATTACAGGTGCAGGTGTTTGAATAAACGTTCACACTGCATATCAAACTTTACACGCTGCTGACATTAGGTGGAGGCCCAGTCGAAGTGTGCGGTGAAAGTCCGCAAAACTGGTAAGGATTTCAATAGGCGAGGTTACCTTTGGTGCGTTCCCTTTATTCGTCTCGCTTTCCGCGGCAAATTAAAGCAACGTCTGAAATACCGTCGATTTTTTGTTCGGTCAATTCAACCTCTTCAAAAGGAAGAAGTCTTAGCTCTTATTGATGTCTCCTTGATCAGTAAAGGTTTCCATCAATGTCTTGATGCATTTCTGAAGTTTTATTGATCCTATTTTCGGTAAAAACAGATACTGCTGACATTATTCCATACATGGAACAACAATTTAAAAAGAATCCATTGGTTAGTTAAGGGAAATCACCCGTACCTCGTTAGGTTATGGGACTTTTCCAATACTCCAAGTGACTAGCAAATTGTCTGTTTGTTAATATATCTTCAATAGTTTGAAGATATACCACACACACATCAAAATATCACTCTACAGTTGACCTACCGTGGGAGCGTCGACAGGCTTCAATTTTAAAGCATGACCTGGACCGAAAACACCAACTCCAAATCTTGAATCTGTCGCCATGCCTTTACAAAGACAGATATTACCGCGATCCAGACGATGGATACGTCAGCTTTGACTTGGAACTAGCGGAAGTCCCGATGGTCAATACAGCTGCCATAAAAGCTTTCATGTCCCAGCATGTGGATTCGTCGTCGGGAATCGGTTTTGAAAGAAAGTTGTTAAATTTAAGATTCATTAGGCCTAATAAAATATGTACTCACATACCTCCTACAAAGGGGCAGTAAGGTGCAGCAGAGTGGCGGTTACTCTCCTTGAAAAGTCCTTCACTTTAGTGTAGCGAGTCCGAAGATGGGCGAAGGGAAGTGTCTCTAAGCTTAAGGAAATCTAAGACTCTCGCAATCGAAACGAAACTAGGAGGTCTTCCCAAGAAACTGACTTCTTCTTCTTATTAGTTGGCGCTTCAGTTGGGGGCTAGCTTGCGAGCTTCCATTCAAAATCCTCTTTAGGTAACCGCCTCCAGTATACTACAGATCTAAATCGACATCGTGGGCACCGTCTAAGGATGGGTTTTCCTCTGCTGCATTCTCCCACTGGGTTAGACTCTAAAGCCAACGTATCATCTGTTTCCATCCGCTCTACATATCTGAGCCATCTAAGACGACTGATAAGTAGTTTTTTTACGAGGTCCAAGTCGTTGTACAGCTCGTATGCGATTGAAAATTCTCTCCCAAAGCCCATCAACGCAAACGGTACCGAACATTTTGAAGAGAATATTTCTCTTGAATCGAATGTGGTTAGCTTTCTCTGGTTCGGAGTCAGCGCACGAAATAATAAAGGTCTGATACAGAACCTCCTTAGATATTTGGGTTAGAATAAAGCATCTTGCAAAATTTGGGCAGTTTTGGACACAGTGTCGTGGCACTTTCAACACAAAAAATTTATTTAAAGCACAAACTTATGTTTTATATTTGATATTTGTTAAAAAGACGTATATTGTCTTCTGGAAGCGTTTTGAAAATGTATACAGTATTTGGCAAAAAGGCGAGGCATTCCAAAAATATGTATAAAATTATAAAATTCGTGGGCGAATTTTGGAACATCCTATACATTAAATAACTAAGCTCTTCATAAAATGTCGACTTGATATATTTCACAAAGCAAACAAATTTAGCTTAGAAAATATTTCCTTGGTTAACTTGCTTCATACTTTCCCAAATTCGAAAGCAGGGCATAATTTTTCTGAGCAATTATCTAGGATAACCGCCACGACTCACGACCTTAGAAGGGTGATCCCAAAACTGTCAATTAATTTTGCAAATATAAACCCATGCTACTTGACAGTGTTGCGGCTAAGAGAAGAAAAAAACCCGCTCCCGACCACAACCTAAAATATTTAAAAGTAAATTATTGTTGAATAAAAAAATTAAAAAAACAAAACAATCAACAAATTCAAGATAACAAAAAACAAATTCAAGTAAAGAAGAAAAAAAACGTTTTGCAAAAAAAGAGAAAGTTCAAAATTACAAACTCAAAGATGGATTCATCTATTTCTAAGTTTGAAGCAGAGGCCTCGGTAATAGTTCTTGAATGAGATTGCGATTTCCATTTTAAAATACCGAATACGTATAAACAATTTAAACAACTAACACACAAATAACTATTTAAAAGGAACGACAATAACAACTACCTAACGTAACGACACCAATTACAAACGTTTTATGACATAAAAATTCTTGGTAGTGGATAAGTTGAATACCTACATGTAACGGTACAAAAAAAAAATCTGCCACGAAAAACTCCGTCGCGGCGTGCGTCGTCGCCTACTAAGCAATCAGTTATTGGCATGTGCAATTGTGCAACCAACCATACGCAGTGGTAAATGTTCTCAAACAGGTACGGAGCTGCCATTTTTTTGAACATGGTTTGTACTACCAGGGCTTGGTAGTAACAAATCGCTATAGAATTCACAAAATTTGATTTTACCGACAACATTTTATTGAAAATAGTCGGTAGTTTTAAAAATCCACTAGATCTAGCGACGAAACTGGCTCCTTGTACCCACGTTAAGTAGTTGTAAGATCTCGGACAATAGTTATTAAAACGTGCAAAACTGAAAGATGTCTCGTATTGTGAGGGGCTTCGTCTTCTCATAATTATGAACAAAAAAAAAAAAACTATAAGTCATAACTATTCATTTGTAACTTTGCACTTTCGGGGAAAACCAAACAGTTCTTTGTGCAATTTTATTCAAATAACTCCAATGCAGATGGTCAAAGGGGGAACATACAACCAGGAAAATTATGCTGATTTTCATCTCGATATAAAGGGTTTTCCAATAAGAGGTGTTATTTTGGTATTCAAAGAAAAATGTCATTTTTTTGAGATAAATGATCGGATGTTTATTTCATAATAAAGAGGAAGGTATGCCGTTAATAATGAAAGACAACATCAGCCAAATGGCCTCCACGAGCACGCATACAGGACCATATCCTTTTCATGAAATTTTCCATAACCAAATCGCAAAGTGGCTGCCCAATGTCCTCGATAGCCTCACGAATTTTATCTTTGAGGTCTTGAATCGACGCTGGGCTGTTGGCTTAGACCTTATCTTTCACGCGGCCCCAAAGGAAGAAGTCGCAAGGTGTTAAATCACAAGATCTCGGTGGCCAATTGTGATCACCTCTTCGAGAGATAACACGGTCCGGAAACTTTTCCCGTAAAAGATCAATGGTTTCGTTGCTTGTGTGGCACGTAGCGCCGTCTTGTTGAAAGTAAACGTTGTCCAGATCAATACCATCCAACTCCGACCATAAAAAATTATTAATCATCTCTCGATAGCGCAATCCATTCACCGTAACTGTTGATCCAACCTCATTTTCGAAAAAGTAAGGTCCAATGACCCCGCCGGACCATAAACCGCACCAAACAGTCACACGTTGAGGATGGAGAGGCTTCTCAACAATAACTCTTGGGTTTTCCGAGCCCCAGATGCGACAATTTTGTTGGTTGACGTAGCCACCGAGGTGGAAATGGGCCTCATTAGTCAAGATGATTTTTCGAACTGTGACTGCAAGATTTTCACCATTTTTGAAGTGAATTCTAATAATTTCAATGCGTTGTTGAAGCGTCTATCGTTCCAATTTTAGTAATAAATGGCGTAGTTTCTACTTGTCGAATGTCAAAGAATAAAAGCTTCAAAAGTGACAGCTACCGAAATTGCGGGTCATTCACAATAACACCTCTCATTGGAAAACCCTTTATAATAAAGGTCAGCATCAGGGAGGTACCAAACAATTACGTGACCGAAACCACAGTTGACGGGTAATGTCACAGAATTAATATATCAACCTAAACATCTCATTTATATGCAGTTTCACAACTAAAGGAACAATTAAGTATTGTCTACAATATCCCACTCACAAACTATACTGCCAAACAATACTTAATCAACGACTAATTATAATTATTAGCCAGGCCTGAAATGATATCCGATGCACAATAGCACATGTCCATAACCTGCCCAGAATCCTCAGAATTATTTGCCTCTATCATGTAGGTAATTGGATTTGTGTAAACCGGGTTTGCTGTTCACATTGTTTGACTGCTTTTATTATTTTGTAGTAGTCCTTGCGAGTCATTTAATTCAATGAAAGGATCTATAGAGGTGAAAGGTGAGAGAGATTCCGTTTGAATTTTGAATTTTGAAGGAACCCTTTGAACAGGTTGGGTGCACAATCCAAATACACTCCCAAACAAAGAGTTTTAAATTTTCTCCGTGACGTATTTGGAATGAATTTTTACACTTTGTTAAAAATTGACAAGTCGCATAATATGGATTACGCTATCGACGCCAGTGTTGTCAGATTATTCAAATCGAAATCGCCAATCTTAAATAGAAAATCGCCAAAAAGCGCCAAATTAATAAATCGTCGTTGCCATAAATCGCCAATTAAAAGTATTGTAAAATATAATAAAACCAAGCAACTTATTATTTAAAATACAAAAAATAACGCATTTACTAAAAAAAGGGGAAGAAAACAATTCATTTGACACAAACATCAACTAATATTATTAATAAAACAAAAGGCAAACAAAAACAACGTAAAAATCAAAAGATTTTTATTTACACAATCAAATTGCCAAGTTTGGAAATTTATTGTGACAGAATCTTTCAGTTTCACATTGACACATGTCATTTGATTTGAAAATCGGAAGTAGATAATTTCTTTCCGAAACCGATGGGTACCTTTTCGGTTTTTTTTTTTTTTTGTAATTAGTGGGGATTTTAATTCGGAAATGAAAAATTGCAAAAAATTGCACGTTTTTGGGTATGTCGCCAAACTGATTTTCGTGTCGCCAAATGAGACTTGAAATCGCCCATTTTGCGAGAAATCGCCACATCTGACAACCCTGATCGTCGCCAGGAACCCGTAGTGTCACTGACTATAGAGAGATTGACATGTTTCCTCGATGGCTATCAATATTAATCGAGTCCCCTACACAATTATTATCACTCAAAGTCAATTAAATGACTCATCATCAGTATATGACCCATTCTCAGAATCTCACTGGAAAAAAATAAAACTCACAAAAACACAAAAGAAGTCGATGGCACAAAAACCAAGATGCACATGTGGGGTACACCGATTTTATCGTGCAACAGTTTTGCACTCACATGTCGTAATTAATACAAGTTTCCATCATTCAGCTGGCAGATGAAAGAAAACATCATGTCGGCTGGATGCGCGATCTCGTGCAGTGCCGAGCATCATGTTGTGACTGTGTATATATGAAATTCGCGTTAATTGACGGCAGCATTTAACGCAACGCGCCACACAGTCAGTGAATTTCCCCATAACAGCGCCTTTTACAATAGGTTGCGAGTGTAATTCAATTAATCGCCGCGAAGATGGATGATTGCGTTGCACAGTTGCGGTGGCAATTTCCATCGTATACTTTCTGCACCCTTAAAGGACTGACAATAAAAGTTCACTGGATTGGTCTATAAAAATGTTGCTACTGAAGTTAAAAAATAATAAATTGCACAGCAGTGTGATGTAGCAACTCATGACGACGTGACATTATATATTAGAAGGCGATGAACGATTTATTGCAATAGAGGGGGGTGCATTTTTTGTGCAGGTCGGTTTTATGCAGTTGCCATTTTGGTTTGACTGCCTTTTATTTTCAATTGTGAATACGCAAAAAATACATAGGTAATCCGCTATAGCAATAATCATTTTTAGTGTCCAGGCAAAATTTTTCGAACTCACATGGCGGAATTTTCCATATAAGAAATTGCAGAATGTGACCTACAAAATATATAAAGTGAAGGGTTAAATTGGTTGTTAGTAAGGCCCAATGTGACTATCTTCATCGATTTTGATAGGTGTTGCAATCAGATTTAAATGGAGTCATCGAAGTAACATATCAAGGCCGTCAAACTCGGCCAAAAACTCCATTTAGGTAGAAACTACAATCGCCAGACAACGATATCGCAGCACCGTCCACATTGTGTCACCTGTCAATTGTTAACAATCAGTATACGGCAACCAGTGCCGTAGCCAGGATTTTGATTTCGTGGGGTCTTGTTTCCAAATCTTACGAGGAATTCTTTAAATAATGAACTATATATATTACAATTCATTAATATTTATTAGTTTTTAAATCGCGTGTACGTAAGTCAACATACTTAAATTATTTATTGATTTTTTTTTTGACATGAGATCAATCACCTTATCTAGATCCACATTGATATCCGAATGAACAGATATCATAGCAAGTGAGCTTAATCTTTCATTCCCCGTTGAAAAGTTCTTTCAACACAAGCTGTTGTCACTGAAAGCGTGGCCAAAACCGTAAGCAAAAAGTTTATACCCCTAAAGTAAGTCTTGTCACATAATATCAAGCAATGTTGCAACTTCGAGGAGAATCTAGTTCAAAATATCGCAAAATTAAAATGTCCAACCTCAAAATGTTCCACCCTGTTCGTGTCCTTACACATCCACTTACATTTTACAAAAGAATCTAGTTAAAAAATCTCTAAACAAAAAATACCTCAATAAAAAAAAACCCATTGAAAGTCTACCTCGTGAGTTATGTGAAAAAGACTTATGCATGTGTGCAGAAGTATTTTTTCATATTTAATGTGTGCGAAGATGACAAAAGGGCGCTTTCTGCAAATCTTGCACAGGGCACTAGTTTGGCTGGAGCCGGCACTGGGAACAATATACCTTAGAGGAAAACTCCTCCTTAACTAGAAGGGGATTTCAGCCAAATTGGCTTGGAACTGGGCCAATTGGACAATGGACAGGATTGATAGTTGAGGTGTCGCTTCACCCTGATCTGTCGAGCCTCAGTAGGTTGTTGTAGCAAAGCTCACCTATTACGCATTTTGGTCCTTTTCTTGTACTTATCTCAGACAGCGATGTGTCTCTTGTATCCTAAGCCTGGGCTTATAGCACCCTTGCTCTAACTACAGCTCCAATTAGGTTTTCCCTTTCTATTTTTGTTGTCCCTTTGTCTTGATCTGATGTAAATAATTTTTCCCTCAAAATTTACATAATCCTCAATTTAATGAGTATCATAGTTCATCGTATAATCGTCAACACCAGCATGTCCGAGGGTATGTAGCCATAAAAATAAGTCCCAAACAGAACATAGAAAAAGTAGTTCAGATAAACGATCTACAAAATGTTATGCCTTTCAATGGATTGCTGTGTATAGAAGACACTTGACAAATGGATGTCATCGTTTTTTCGAATCTTATCGCCACCGATACACGGTGACATATCTATTCAAGCTATATACCCGCTCAAAAGGGTCAATAGCATGAATGCTTCCTACCTGATGCTACCTTTGTTGACTACAAAAGAATCCACGGACTCAAATTATTGATTGAAATGTTACAATAGTACTAGATACATTTGTGGGTATAAGGTATATCTACCTATTCTGTGGATGTGTTGAGCGGGCTCTTGTATACCTGTACCCACTCCTACATGTTATGAATGTGGTGTGTCAGATTAAGCAATTTATTTGCCCTTACCTTGTCTCGAAATCGAATAATGGGAGTGTTCCTGGTTTTAACAATCAGTTGGGGGTCAGATTGCTCTACAATTTTATTGAAGAATGTAGTTTAAGGTCTTGGGGCTGTCAGATAGTAAACTTGAAATGTGCAACAAGCCCTGATGTATAATGCTCTGCACCAGTATCGTTAGATCAGCAGGGCCTTGTCAGCGAAAGTGTGCAAATTAACTGTATTCCAAAAGATTAATAAATCAATTCGCTGCCAACCAAAAAGTTTCCAATTACCTCGTACATTTGTAACAACCACCTACTCCTTGAGTACATAAATTAAATTAAAAAAAAAACATGTCAAAATGGGGTTCCCCCTCAACACTTGTGCAAATGAACTGTGCCGCGCCTAATCAGGATCTAAATTAAATCAGATTGGGTAAATGATTTGCGTGTGAATAACTTAAGTTTGGTCACACCATCTTAAATGTTTAGCGCCGCCTGTTTCATTACTAAATTCGTCGACACGCGTGCTAACTTAACACCTCATTATTCATTCACTGATGAGATCTCTGGCAAAAACGTTATGAAATAGGGAGCTCAAACGCAAACGCAATTCGTGTCCCTTTTCGACGACACAAAAATTGCCCCCTGCACGGAGTTGGAAAGGTGGGCATTTATACTCTCGTTCTCGTATCGTAAATTGAAAAATCGGCACAACGTGTTGGATTGCAATCAATTCGATGGCTTACAATCGACACTTTTGCTTCCTGGATATGATTGATGGTCAACCAAGGATGAGTGATGGATTTCGACGCGCGGCAGAGGTGGTAACGCTGCTGATGACAGTTCGAGCCGAAAAGGAATCGGATTTAATGACGAATTAGTTTGTTTGCCTCGAAACAAATCAATTCAAGTGGCACTTTGGAGGGGGAATATATAGGAAGTCTGAAGGTTTGAACAGGATGACATCGCTAGTTGGAGTTGTATGAATTAGAATGAAAAGGAAGAGTGGTTGATAATTTGAATGTCGCTGACATCTGGTAGTATTGTCACTTTGGAGATTGTGTTTCGAAACAGGCGCAGAAATAAAGAATTATCAGCACTAAGTAAGAAATACGGAAGCAATTTTTGTAACTCTTCATATGCGTGTCAGGGACTGATGTTTTATTCGCCGGTTCATAACTTCTTTCAAAGGAAACAATAAATTGGTATAGGTGGTACGACGTTTATTTAATTATGCGATTTATTAGGTGCAGTGGTTCCGCTAAACGTTACGGCCAAGCTTATTTTATGGAGGCTATAGCAGAAAACGGATCTGTACAACAAGCATGCCTTTGTGGGCGCCTATATACAAAACATTAGGGCTGTCGGGTGTATGGAGTGTAGGTCAATTGTCTCAGAAGAGTGAAACTTGCGGTAGAAAGTGGCCTTATGACAAGCGTAATTTTCTGAGGTCCCACTTCAAAGCGTGGCTGGCAGAAAACGGCTGAACGACACGGGTGGCCCAAGTCCCAAGAGACCCTATGAGCTATGACAGCAAAGCTTGCTTCCATTGGTGTAAGGATGACGGTAAATAGCCATAGAATCAGGATTGATTCAGAAATCTTTATATTGACAGAGGTTATTGTGGCCAAGTCCCATCCTATTTGGCCCCTTCTCGATCAAAGTGGTCCCTTTATTTACTTTGAGTAAGATTTTATGAAAAGAATGCAAAAATATAAAACAATTTGTTTCGTGATCAGGCGCGTGGTGGGAACAAATTTGCTACCGGGGGGATTTTAAAATAAAAACGCCCCTCCCTTCTTCGAAAAAAATGTAATTTTTTTAAAACAATCAAACCGAAATATTTTATAAACTCTAATTTCATTGCAAAATATACGTAAATACATAAATTGTTTCATATGAATCCGTATTACATTACTGTAAAAGCCTACGGAATTCGGAACTACTTTCACATAGTTTTTCTACAAGGTGGCGCAAAAATAACCTTCCGATGTTTTCCAATCCCAATTCATCAAGTTGCGGCAAAAAGAACTCGTTGATCATTGCTCTGTAGCGCTCACCATTCACAGTAACCGTTTGGCCCGCGACGTCTTCGAAGAAAAAATGTCCGATGACTCCTCCACCGAAAACAGCACACCATACAGTGACTTTGAGCGGGTGTAATGGCTCTTCGTGGGTTACACGTGGATTTTCAGTGCCCCAAAAGCTAAACGTCGCAGTGTTTCACCAGTAGGCGTTGGACGGCTAGGAAATCTGCGACGAAATTCACGTTGTGCCAAAGTCACAGACCGATTATTGCTCAAATAAATAGTCACCAATATTCCGCGTTCATTGCGTAACAGCGTAACATTGTTTATTAACGTGTATTTCGCATGTGTTTACTACAAAAATGTCAAAACAGAACTGACATTAAGGGCCAATCGCAAAATTTATAGCATTTTCTGATAGGAGGATTACTTTTGCGCCACCTTGTATAATAGTATATTTGTTGAAGGATGTCATTTTCGCATGCCATTAACATATGCGCCTCCAAATTGTCATTGCTCATGGTTGATCTTAGTCTATTTTTTATAATTTTCTAATTGGATAAACTCCTTTCACACTTTACCTGTGTCATCGGTAAGCAAAAATTCATAAATCTATACATATAATAAAACTGTAGTCGTTTTCATGTGTTAACGGTTGACGTGGAAACTACTGCACAGATTTCGATGAAACTTTTTTTGAAATGTCCCTTAAGATCTAGACAAGGACATAGGCTATTCATTTCATTGCCATGCCTATTTTTTTGGAACGTTTTTTTTTCTGATCAATGCAAACAAAACAAAATACTTAACAGAGCCAAAACTTCCATAATTATTTTTAGCCATCAATCAGCGACAATGTTTTTCTGAGGAAGTGCGCACATGGCTGATGATGTGCGATGATGGACGTATGGCGGTGTTATATTATTTCGTTAGTTACTGCAGTAGTATATTTACCTCTTGCGGTTCACACGCTCAACCAATCTTAACAAATGAAGTGTCAAAAATATTAACGATTGAAAAAGTTGAATTTTACTCCATTAAATTTCAACTACGCAGTTGTGTACAACTATGATTCAGGGAAATACTTTTCTTTCATTCATCATGCATTCATGCCCGTAGGCGTAGCGCCGTAGGGCGTTGGGTAGCCCCTACAAATGACGCCACGGAAGAGAGTCGACGGCCGAAGACGAAGAGAGTTACAGTCATAGGAAATCTAAGAGAGAATATTAAAAATTTGCGGGGGAATCGGATAGGAGCGCTGTGATGTTATTTCAAAAAATAGGGTTTTGTTGTCAAGGTAGCCTTGATATAATCCTAATATTATAAATGCGAAAGTAAGATTATTTTAACGACCGCAAAACCAATTTTTATGAATTTTGGTATAGGGATGGATGGAGTCCAACATCCAAGTTTAAATGACGAACCAATTATTTCTCAAGCTAGGGATAATAAAATTCATCATAGGTACCTATATATATATAATATTTGGTAAGAAATAAATATATTTTCTGCGTATTTTACCAATGAATTTAAATGTGTGGGTCTGATTGGTTGGCTTAAAAGATAGGATAGTTTTGGACCCGATAAGTGGCGCTGTTGTTGATATAAATATTTTAATTGAGGTACTCGAAGTACTAATTCTACGCAGACGAAGTCGTGGGTACCAGTTAGTTGTGAATAAGTTTTTATATTCCAAAGAATACATCCTTATCCTATAATCAACAATTAATTTAAAAGCACAGTCAACACAAAAATTGCCAGCTTGAATATGTTTGTTCTCATTAGAAGCTGATTCATCAACTTTGCTAAGTAAATCTTCTTCTTCGGACAAT
Organism: Cheilosia variabilis; assembly: GCA_951230905.1. Taxonomy (NCBI): domain Eukaryota; kingdom Metazoa; phylum Arthropoda; class Insecta; order Diptera; family Syrphidae; genus Cheilosia; species Cheilosia variabilis. Next base: position 39,860,046 of record OX579677.1, on the reverse strand, counting down.
TGACCCCAACTTTCATAAACTGTATCGTTCATTTTCTTTCGTGATTTTAGAGCAATGGAAGGAAATAAACGGGCAAAGGACACAAGTTCATCACGTACCTCTTCTTCATTTGTATTGGTGCATTCACATATTTTGTCCAAGGCTTTTTTCGGCAATTTTTGTAAACGTGCGCGGGTCGACGTCGGTCAACGTTTCCATAAAAATCTTTATGTTTTGCAAAGCGATTTTCAGTTGCCATAATTATTTTGTCGAAAATAACATTAAAGTTGGTAATCTCAAATTTCTTCCGATACAGTTTTCTTTAAGTGTTTTTTTTTTTTTTAATTTTCTCAATGCTCTAATGTCTTTACGGAATTTCTCTATTTTTTGTTGTTTTTTTTTCGACACAAAGCCCCGCTTGGCCTTTGAGAGTTCATGGTCCTCCTATAATTTTGCAAATAAATGGTTAAGGGAATCAAACACACATGAAAAGATAATAGATTTCTGTCAAACTGACTTGTCAATTATATTGAAAAGCTCATGAACTTCAATGGGTATGGGTAACATACACAGTACAAAAATGAAAAATTAAATGAAAAGAACTAATTTTAAAATAAGGAAAAAAATTAATCAACAAAATTTGTGTCAATTATACTTTCAACTTTTACTGGAAAAAAAAAACGCCCGGGGAAAATTCCCGGTTTCCCGTAGGGCCACTACGCACCTGTTCGTGATGAATACATCATTTTTTTTTTTGCTAAATATCCTCCCTTTTTTGGCTCGGGCGTCTTTATTCCCCTTCCTGAAATTTTTCAGCGGCAGGGCTGGGTAAACGTATCTACACTGATCCCCCCGACTGATACTGAAATAACACTTTCCTTTAAAGGGCGTGTAAATTGTAAAATAAATAAATATATAATAAGCACAACAAGTTAGCATATAGGTAGTCTTGTGTGAGTTTTTATTTGTAGACGCAAATTACAATTTTATTCCTAGCCCAAGCGGCTGTCTTTCATGAGAGTTGTGCTCTCGGATGTGCGTCAGACAGGTGCGAGAACTGGCGGAATAGGAAAAACCTTAAGCTGAATTTAAGTTTTTCCGGGGGTTGAAGCTGAGACTAACCCTTGAGCCCAACATTGTGGGAATGAATAAAACCACTATAACCTATTATGTCGCGTATGACAATGGCCAGTTTGCGTTTCTTGTTCCAAATTGGGTCTATGTCAAGTGTACCGAAGTTAAACGTTTTGCTTCAAAACAAACGTTCTAAATTTTAAAAGACCTTTAGCAGAGCAATGGCTTTTAGTTTGATGACATAGACAGCCAGTAATCCTGAAAATGTTCTACTCATAATAAGAAGTTTGTCGCATATTATGGTAAAATGAAAAGAGAAAATACCTGAATTAAGAAATGAAAAGATTTGAAATAAAGGAAGGTAAGGCCGCTGCCATCATCATTCGCTGATTAAAGGCGTTGAATTAAAGGATTTAACATTTTAGGGCATATGTCTGGAGTAGTAGGTTAAAAAAAAAACAAATAACACATCATGTGCATATGGCACTTTGATTTAAAAAGCGACTGCGGACTGCAAGCTGCGGGTTCCGACATGGGTAGTACATTGCCCCCTCCCCGGATCTAATTTGAGGCCATAAATGGACTGAGATGTACTGCGACCGCAAGTTTGTATTCATTTCTGGTGGTGCCATTACTAAGACGGTTTGAGCTGCTTTCGTGCGCACATTTAGTGTTGAAGACACTTACTAGGCTAGCCTTTCTTCGTGGTCTTCTTGGGAAGAATCCTCTCTCCATTTTCTTCTGTCTTAGGAGCATTAGTAAACATATTTATGTATATCTATGACGACAGTATCCAGTGACGAAGGAAACTCAATCTAGGTTATGAGGTTTAGGGCTTTCAGGTTCTTGTCCCGAACTGGGTATTACTTTTTCAAAATTCGAAAAGTCTGATTGAAGCTTGACGTCTTTGTTTCCAAAAAGCCGGGCTTCCTAATTGTGTTCTTTCGTAGTCAAAGACCAACTTAAAAAAAGCTTTCGCCTCAGTAATGGCTTCTGAAATTTCTTTATACCCACATTTAGAACCGTGCTGAGATTTGCTGTGTTTACCATATTTAGCACACAACAGAACTGTAGCCAAGTATAGGCCTCATAAACACGGTCGACAAAGAAGTTGAACCGACTGAGCCAAAAAGGACATTGCCTTCAGTTGTGGACAGTGGGTATCTTCTGAATAGAACCTACAAGAGGTCCATGAAATGCCCCCATATATTCCTACAAATTTACTCACTATTCGCTGGCGGGATTATTGTACCTGATTTTGCAAAATCTAATTCGCCTATAACGTGAATGGACGCCGAATTCACCGATGGTAACCGACTTTTTGTATAGAAATTGGTATGACATCGATATAGAAGCTTTTGCTGCAAGATGGGCTAAAATGTGAATCTACCGAGCTATTGGATAAGCAAGTTTGAGAAAATTAACCAATTCTAAGTAATGCTGGTGGGAAAAGGTAAATTTTCGAAGGGCAATGCCGAACGTATATAATATGTACATATATGGCCCAGCTGCTTGAACTTGTGGTGAGGATAGACCGCACTTTTTATGAGCTTTCCCTGTAACTAAAGGAAACAAACGTACCCTACTGGACACAGGAAGAGTACCTAATGTTTTTCGCGCGTATCATTATGTCCGTTCCTACGTGACGCCTTGTAGTCTAAACTGCTCGTCCGATTTTGAAGAGTGACTTGTCATTAGATTCGTATTCTTCCCCGCAGTGTCATAGGTACCGTGATCATTTTTTCAATCACATAAAAGAGGGCATATTTTTAAGTAAAAATTACCTATACAGTCAAAAATGGTTAAAGCGCATTTGAACTATCAAAATTTGTAGGTTTTGTAGGCCTTGAGAAGGTACCTACTCGCAATCTCGTATATTTCTTATAGTAGGAAGATGGGCCTTAAGCAAAAAAGACGACATTTTGGGAGAAAGAGGACAATGTTTTGTTTTCTTGTAGTAAAAAATCAGAGGGGACATATGAAGGAAGAAGAGGACTGTCCACCCAAAAAGAGGACGAATGGTCACCGTATTCATAAGCTAAAAAGATAAAAATAAAAAAACGGTAATTTAAAAAACCAAAAATCCTGACAGACTGTAAAAAAAGAATTCAAAATATATGAGCAAGACCCATTCAAGAACCTATTCCTAACTATGTATTTGGCAGTCGGAGGGTACTCAATACTCATATATTTGTTAGGCTGTTTAGGTATATAGTCTCCGATTGTCAATTAGTTGGGTATATACATGAATGTGTCTTGTTCATATCTTTTAAGTTATTTTTTTTACTGTCAGTTTTCTTGTATTACATTATTTTTATTGTTTAAGAACATATGGACGGTGGTAGTCATACAGTGGAATAGTGGTTTGGTCTCACTTGCAAGCCTTGTTCGTAGCTCTTCTTATTAATACAGGAACATTCACTCTTTGTTATTCAGTTTGTATGATTACGTGAGATACACTCCCTCAGGCGTTTCCACTTAACACATTTTCTTTTTTACTATACCTCTCTTAGAACGTCAAGGAACTAAATCTAATCGTCCGATTAAAAGTGCATTGACTCCAGATCCAGATCGGAAAGCTCCTCTCTATCCTCTATTCGCCTCTGATGTGCTCTGTAATGTGTGCTCTAAATGCTCCATGCATTCGTGTCATGTTTAAATATAATTGACTTTGTTCAGTTAATCCGTTTATGAAATGAAAATGCAAATTTAATTTAAATGTTCCGCACATATGAGTTTAGGTTGTACTGCTGCTCCTGCTCCTACTCCCACTCCCCGGCTATAAAGGATATAATAGTCGATGTGGATGCAAATGCAAACACATGCACACAGGACGATGACGATGCACAGAGACAGAGCGAGCGGATAGCTGTCGCTTATGGCAACAGTGCCAACAGTATAAGCTCAACGCCAAGAAACATCACATCAATATGCGGTGTGGAAGTGGAACTTATTGTAGTATACATACGCATGACAGGGTATAGGGATAGGGATACTGCTGGCGCTGGGGTCTGTACTCTGTAATATCTATAATATCGGTCGGATGGAAGGACACAAGTTTACAAATTATACATATAGAAAAAGGGTGCTCAGTTGAGTGTAAACATTGCAAACGCACATAAAACGAACCTGATATGCTGCACATTTGTAGGCAGGTGCAGACATTAGATAGTCGCAGCAGATACGAGATACCCTTCTTTTACCGCTGATGTTGCTGATGCCACGCCAACATCACTTTTCAGTGGGATTATGCATATCTGAATTCATCTAACTGGCCAGCTGCGGCTCTCTGTTAATAAGTTTGACAGTGGATTATAAAACCCAAATGTCTACTATTGAACACGAGCAGCAGTGCAACACCAGCGGAACGTGTTAGAGAAAAGTACCTCAGTCGAAGAGGAATTGGTGAAGGCCTCCATCCAGTGTCTCATAAAGTTGTCTGATTCAGTGTGGTATTAACAAGAACTAAAAGTTTGTACCTGGGGTTTGAAAGGAAGCTTCATAAACCTTTCGATGTTATTAACATTTTAGTTTTCTTTTACACGAATGAAACGACGTTTTTCTGTTTAAGCTAATACCGAGATTGGGAACAACGTTGCAAGCCAATATTTTTGGAAACAACCCAACAATGAAAATTGGTCAAAATCGGTTGCACTAGTACGAATATTTGCCATTAGGGTACTTAAGCTACTTAGTTAGATTGGGCTTCGTGGGGTTGTGAGTTTATCATAAGCCATAATGCACCACATCTTTCTTATAGCGATATCTAGGGAGCTTTGCGTTAAACTATTCCCCACTCAGAGTCACTGACGCTAAACATAAATATGACCTGAATTTCTTTCGAGCAATAAACCTTCTTAAAAAAAATTTCAAGTTACTTTATTTTACTCTGAACAATGGCTTGACATTCACACATTCACAGTGTAGATCAGCAATATGTCATAGGACATGTGTGTAGTAGGTAGAAGGTAATGCCTGCGAGTTTCCAAGTTTACAACCTAACCGCTCAGAACGTGCTTCGCCATCGAGGACAATTTTAGGAGGGTATCAGTGATGCCTGACTTTTCGGACTGAATTGCCTACGATACACGTCAAAAACACCCAAAAATGCCCTTTTTGCCCATGCCGACCTTAAAAAACAACAAAATACACAATTTTTTCTTGTTCCAAGAGATAAAAAAAACGCACTTTTTCGCCCTTTCAGCTCATTTTGAAAGGCAAAATGCACACGAAATGGGTAATTACAGACGATCTGACATCACTGGGTTATAGCTATCAGTATTCGCAACCTTTTAATTAATTCTCTAGCTTTTTTTCCGATCCAGCTCCAACTTAGTCTACAAAGCGCTTAAATAACCGTGCTCTACTTATTTTAGAAATCTTGATGATTTTAGCAAGAATAATTCACCCAGCCACAGTCGTTGAAAGGGTGAATTTGTTTGCCGAATTTAGGGGGAAACTAACGCTTTTGCTGATAAAAGAGGAGAGGGGGGGGGGGGGGTATTTAAAGTCTGGGTTGATTATGAATTATGTGGCTTTACGAATAGCCAGATGTACATACCTATAATGCCATGAAAAATAAAGCGCACGACTGGGTCGAACGTAACTTTCTCGTTCATCAAAAGTTTTTATGTAAATGAAGTGGGAGTTGGTGATTGTGTAAGCTGCAAGTCGTTGGAAATATTTTTAGGCTGCATAGTCAATATGGTTGAAAAAATTAGAAGTTGGTAATATTTGCTAAAAAAAAGTTTTACGTAGCTATTGTTGGATTTTCATTGGAAGTTGGGGCATTGTTATTATTTCAAAATTTAACCGAAAATATAGGAATACAGATCGGAATTTGGGTAGTAATTTTTGAGAAATATTTAAGAAATTGATTTGTTCGAATTTTTCGAAAATTAAGTACGGGTTCTTATTTAGAATACTTATATTATATTATATTTAATATGTATTTTAGTTGAAATCGTTGGAGCGGTTTTTGTAAAATTTGGCAGACAAACAAGTACCAAATATTACAATGTGTAGTTTGAAAAATACTATTGCTTAACTATTTAGCTGAAAACCGAGTACAAGTAACTGTTCGGGATGTAAGTATTACTTGGCTTTATCGAAATCGAAAATGGGGTTTTCGAAATATGAACAGTTTTTAAAATAAGCGTTTTCGGTGATTCGAATTGAAAATTAAGGACGCAATAATTTTGGAAACATCAATTCTACTCTAAGTTTGCATTTTGGTCAAAACCGTTATTGCCGTTTTCTAGTAAACTAAAGGAAACAAAATTTTTCAAAAAAGACTTTTTTCAAAAATTCATTTTACGATAATACAGAGAAAAAGTGAGCTTGCCATTAAGTTAGAAATGACCGTATTACCTTCGAAATGAATTTTTGTTACAATCGTATGGACCGTTTTCAAGATATTTATGTCCAAATTTCAAAAGTACAGTTATTCGATTTTTTAGCTGAAAACTGAGTAGATATTCAGTTTTAGTTTTTATTAACTTCGCCCACTTAAGCTTAAATATCGATTTTGGTTGAAATCGTTAGAGCCGTTTTGGAACAAATCAAACTGGTACCTTTGAACATTTTATATAAGAAGTTCCATTCATATTGAGGTTACCATGCCCCGAACTGTAAGCCTCCAAACTCCAAATCCGAAGTTTGAACGAAATCCGGTCAACCGTTTAGGCTGTAGGCCTCGAGACATACAGACAGACAGAAAGACAGACAGACAGACGAACAGAATTGTGCGACATGTTTGAAAAATTGACCTACTGAAGTGGTAAATTGCGCCAAACTATGTATCTCGCAAATCACTACAAATAAAAGAAGCTCGAAACAATTTTGTATTCTCCGCCGTTTTCAATGTCAAATTACGAATTTTTTTACCAGTCCAAGAAAAAATCGTTGTGATTTGTGAAAAATGTACAGTTCGTAAATTGCAGCTCAAAATTTAGCAATTGGTGATTTTCAATTCTTTCCGCGTACTTTTTCGGCGAAACGCACACAATATCACATGAACTTAGAATGGTTGTCGGTAAAATAAACTCGAATTAAACTGAAGACAAATCGCAAGCTGGGTGTCAATGCCGCAAATATAAGAGTCCTGCAACTGTTCGTACGAATTCGAAACAAACCCATGGTACTATTATGCTCCATTTACTACGAGGGACATAGTCTAAAAAAGGTCTAAAAGCACTTATCGCTTAACACTAACGCCCACCCCCCACTCACATATGGTCGAAAGTCGTTATGAATTGAAACGATTCCACACACAATATTTCGCCCCCTCTGCATAAAATTCAATTTTGACCGGAAATTTTACGACACTCGCATTATTATGAGCGACGATTAAAAAGATTCACTTAATGGCTGGCTATTCGCGAGGATTTCAGTTCAGGACACGCTACGCCTATCCACACAATCATATCACTTATTTATATAGGCGTGCGTAATTATTGAAGTCACATCGCCTATACGGTCGTAAATTCGGCCAAAACGACTTTTATGTTCAACTATTTTACATCCTTCGCATAATGGAATTCGATTTGACTTTATTACCAAACTTATATTTCGAATTGGTCATTCTAATTCCATTAAAACGAAGAGTGCCTGCGGGGGTGGGCAGTGGGCATGAGCATGAACATATTTTATAGGCACACATTGTCTGCCGTCAGTCGCGTCCCCTTTGCAACAGCAATTACTGTCTTCAAACATGAATACACATCAGATGCTTATAGTCGTACGTATTCACATCTAAACTTCAGCCGTATCGCATTGATTTCTCCGACAGCGTTGGCTGCCTCTAATTAACCTCACAAACAGTAAAGTTTCCAATTCGCATTGTTCGGAACTCTGGAGTCGCAAAACATCACACAACCGCCTACCGCATTGGTATGGTGAACCCCAGATACTCTCCTTATTTAGGTATACTGGCTACGCCAAGAGCCGAGTCCTTTGTGTTTGTACCCACTCGATAATCCTAATCTGATTACGGTGATATTTCCCAAGTTGCAGTTCATTTGATATGAACCCACAGACTGACTTCCGTTTTCCAATCTCTGAGTGGGCACATTGTAAGAGGCTTAGCTACGGTGTATGGAACTTTATGCCCATGTCCTTGAATCGACCAGGTAGATTTTGGTGCATTACCGCACACCTTCTCCTGCGCATTTCCACACTCGGAGCAGTTTCTGAACCAAGATGTCTGTCTGCACCATAAAATGAAGTAAATACACCGTTGGAGGGGGTAGTCGGTTTGTAGTTGTAAAATTCTTTACTCGGCAAGTGGAATGAAATCTAAGGATTCTGTTTGACAATGAAATCAATTGAAGCACTTGTTCGTATTGTTTGTGAGGATGCTGATCTGTTTTCAAAATGAACTTGCCGTCTCCAAATGAATAGACAATTGTAAAGGAAATTTACCCTTTATGCACAACGTTTGGACGCAAAGGCGGGTTCCATGGGCTTGGGACTCACAAGTCTCAGACAGAGACCCTTCACGGAGCCCGTTAATCAAGTTAAAGTATTTTTAAAAACAAGACGCGTATATTCCTCATTGGTGTAAATTACCTCAGTAGGTATAAAAAAAATAACTTCACATCGGCCACGATAACCCAATCGCGGAATGCGTATGCTATTCATTTAAGTTTCCTTTCCAAGGGGGCAGTTTTCTTTATACGTATAAAGATACTATGCACGCTACGTTTTGAATAATTTATGTATCTCTTTCACAAAAAATAAAAAAACTGTCATAACAAAAGGTACCGCCACACGCTATTGCAAACCTCTTAAGATTTGCAAGAAGTACGAAACTCCCACGTTGTCTGCGGTTGATATACAGGATAAACTTTGGCCGGCAATGCCCTATCGAACGTGGAATTCCTTTCACGCTAACGAACCTATTGGCTTTCCGTGCGTGGTCAATGTACTCGAGTTTACCTTGCGTGCTTTTTGTCGCGAATGTAGGAAGGAGTCCATCAAAGTGATCGTCAATTCAGTGGGCTAAAGGGTTTCCGAGTGTATGTCGGTATCGAAAGCAAATAAAATTATTAACAGGCATTCTGTGGGCTCTTACTGTATAGGATGGAATAAATATAAGTCCTTGGACTTAGACCGGCAGTTTGCCCCCAATTGGCTTTAAACGTGCTCCTCTTAAACTGACTCAAACGAAATTACACTGCAGATTTGTAATTTATTGAGTTCCTTTGAAGCAATTTTAAACATGAAACGATTTAGGGCTTATGCAGTTGAAACTGTGTTTAGTCAGTAGATTAAATTCATTCATCGTTCAGCGAGGCATAGAGGCATAGCTTAAAAAAGAGAACCTTAACAAATTATCAACTAAAATGCCAAGCTCCCATGTTAGGTGACGTCTTTTTCCATCTAAGCTGCTAAGTACCCCACATGCCACATTCGGCTTAAGGTCTTCCTCGTTTGCATCGTCTCTCCCAGATTTTTGTTGAAGAACCTCCATATGCCCGAGGAGATCAACAAGATTTGGGATCACTTAGCGGTCGAAACTGGACCGCATTCCGTTTAGCAGTTAATTTTTTTAAAGGTAATTGTCTGTAAGAGGACGCTTCATTTATTGCAAATGTTTTCCATCAGTCACACAATACGCACAAGAAAATAAATTGACATAATTTTCGATCACGGTAACGCGGGAAATTCTTATCTACTTAAGTTCATCTTCCGTTTGGCCTACGTTCCACGAAAACCGGTTTTGAAACAACGCCGTAATCGGTACGACAAAAAATCATGCAGTATTATCTAATGATTTGTTTTGGCATGGTCTATATCACTTTCAAATTTTCATTGTACCTTCTCCAAGCCCTTGCGATATATGTGACATTTAAGGGCCTTTGACGGTGTCCAGTTCAGTTAGTCCAACAGGCCAAACCTGAGGGCAGATCACGTAAAATGCTGATGGACGATATCGTTTTTCAAATTTGGATGACCACAATGAGGTTCTTTCAGACCGATTTTCCGATCGTAAGTTTCGCAGAACATTTGTGTAGAATGAACTAGATGAAGCTGTCAAACTCGTAATTTTAGCAATTAGTTGCTAATTTTGGAGGTCTGCAGCTTGTACAATAGTCGTCTCAAAAGTTATACGATTAGGGCCCTGGTGATCTAGCAAAACGTTTGGAGTACTACACCTAAGAAATATCGCCGAGAATGACGAAGAATTTTTGGGAGACCTACATATGATCTGTGAGGATCATTTTCATCGGGTTTGTGAAAAGGATAAATTTTATATTATTGATAATACTGAACGATTTCAATAAGACCGATGTCCAAACGGTGTACAAAAGGTATAACTTTATTGAAGAAGCAAGAAAATTTAACAAGCTCAGGCTTAACATGTGGTTGGTTGACAGTTTGACAGATTAAGTTGAAGTTTTTCCTTATAAAACATATGTCTTAGGGTGGAAACAAGAACATTCGACTATGAATGGGAATGTTGCAGGAATATTTTGAGGTTCGCTCGCGTACGCGGTTTGAATCGAACGCACAAAGTCTATACACGTACTCATCAAAAATAACAGAAAAAGAGAAAATTAGCAAAATAACGAGTAACGAGTAGTTCCTCTCTTGGCTCGAAACAGCTCAGAGAATTTCAACCGGCCAAGTACTGATAAAAATGTCAAATGCGCAAAATTGACAGGAAACAAATTCAAAATCCGTTTTAAAAATCAATTGTACACAAAAATAAAATATCTGAAAATAAAGAAAATTCGGTGGTGGTCGAATGTTCTCCTAGAACCTTTCATATGTTACAAAAAGGTAAGTCATAAATTTATTCGTGATTATGGATTAGATTTCAAAGATGTAAGTGGCTCAAAGTAGCTCGAAGTGTATCCACGTATTTTGGAGTATATTTTCAGCTTTCTGAGAGAGTTTCGCTCAATTTTTCGAGTTTGACAAATTTTTAGGGCTTGACTCGTGAAAGTACGCGAATGGACTTAATAAAAATGCAGAGTGTAATGTGAAAGTGATGCGACAATTCACGTTAAGGACTTGCGCATGTGTCGATGAAAGTTCAATTGGGGGGAAGTAGCGCCATCTGTCATTGAACAACATAAATAATTTCGTTCTGATTAAAAAACGAAAGATTAAAAATGGTGGGTTTGGGAAGGAAGACAGAGATAAGTTACATAACTAGTGATCGAGAAAGTCGCGTGCGATTCAGTCGTGCACTCTATTTAGTTGATATATTTTAGCGGCCATAAATGTAAACAAATAGTATTACAAAATACAATACTCTTATCCAAAGCTTAGAGTTGTGTATTAAAGATATTGAGCTATTTTGTATTGCAGCTGCAGCCGGTTACCTCTTTTTGCATATCAAAAATTGAATGGCACTAATTTAACGTCATGCGGTACTACATGTTAAATTCAATCTCTGCGCACCGTGAACCTACCTTCATCATTTCGGCAACAATGATGCCTAATTGTATACCCAGCATCTAGCTATTTACAAATTTAATCAGCAGTCTCTTGAGCCAACCATCATCATTATCAGCACCACTACCATTGCCGTCATTATCGTCATCATCGGTGTCACCGTAGTAACACCATTTAATCTATGTACAGCAATCCGTTTGCCAAATGAGCTCAGTTGCAGTTGAAATTGCCACCTTGATTCTCCCCTTACTGGGCCGTTGTGTCCTTTATCCTTCAAGTACGCCGCACAGAACGACGACCAATCTCCTCCGACATAGTAAAACCAGCATGTACCTCGGTAGCTACAGTTACATATTTGACGGCGTTTCAACTCATCGAGGCATATCAGCCATCGGCCACTTAAAACTGCACATAGCCTAATCTCTGAACAGAAATTATTATAATTAGACCCATGTATGCTCAGTCATGCACGACATCCTTTCTGCGGAATTAAATTAGAAATACGTTCGGCAAAAAAGTTACGCGACTTAATGAGTCTGTGTCCTGTCGCTATCAGTGCGAGTGTGTGTGTGTATGATACAAACAATGGCAACCTTTTCGATAGCCGCCAAATACGAGGGATAATCTGCAGGATATGTTCCCTTTAGATACAAGGACCGAGACACTGTACACACAGCCGCGCACACACCCTTTCGTTGCTGCTGCCTTTTAACCCGAAACTTTTTTGCAAGTGGGCACATTGCCATCCACGAGAACTGCATAAGGAATTTCGTTAATCAGTCATGATACTGTCAGGGATCTAGGAGGCGGATTAAACTACCGTGTGAACATTAGACTGTTCTAACACCTGCGTTTCTCGTTGGTGCTGTGCGGATGTTGATGCCGATGCTGATGCCAGTGTAGGACGGCATGAAACCACTCAAAAAATTATCCACATCAGTTGGTTAAGTTTTCCATTGGTGGTTTACATCAAAAGTGATGCGAATTCGAAGCGAGCCACCACACCGCCACTGTGCGAGCGAGCGTCTACAGCCTGAGGGAATTCTCCTGAACGGGTGCGAAAATTCCTGCTTTTCGCTTGAGTTGGGATTCATTCAATTTTTGCCTTGTACAAGTATGATGTGTGCGCATATGGCCGGGGGTATATGGTGTGGTTAAGCCATTGCAACCATTTGCGGCCACTGGGACATACACATGCGTAGCGTATATGAAAATAAGGATCAATCATTTGTAATGGCAGGACCCTAATTGAGCTTTGACGAACGTTTGCACAGGTGGATTTGACTGGCGGAAAATGGAAATTCTATTGTCTATACCATACGTTTGAAGGAACAACTTCTCCCAGAGCAGTCCTTTGTCAAAATGTTCTGAAAACAATTGTTTACGCGCCTGGTCGATTTATTACTCCTTTGGCACTGTGCATAGTGAAGTTAATTAGGAAGTATTGGGGCTCGTTCCGTGTAGTAGGATGCGGATTCAGGCGTAGTTCTAAAATATAGGAGTGTATGTACTATTGCATTTCAATGAAAACGACAGAAAGATGGTGACCAGGTGAACTGTAAACCACACACTGGCAATAGTCACTGTTCGTGCTGTGCTTCATACTCGTATAAGCGACCAGGTTGACTTGTGAATATTCCTGGACCGAGGGTACCTGACTTCGAAGTGACTTGAGTATATTATTGAACGCAGTCCGGTCGAAACACATTTCTGAACGTGGTTAACTACTGAGCGGGGAGTCTCAAGTTCGACACTCGGAAAAACTAATATTATAACTAACTTAAGGGTTTTTCTACCTCTCGCGAACGTCTTCCAAACTTCCGAGACTATTACTGTTCTGGAAGAGCTGCTCGATTCAGCCGCTCCGGCTCAGCATACAATTTATCACACTATTATATAAAGAGGTAATGTTTTCTTGTAAGAGGTAATTTCCGGAACTACTGAACCGATTTCAAAAAGTCTTCCACTAATAGAAAGCTACGGGATAGAGTATTGCGATAGGCTACTTTATTTATTTATTTTTTGATTTTCCATTTTCCATTTTTTTATTTTATGCATGTGAACGAAGCAGCTTACGTGATAAAAGCTGTACCTATTCTAATGAAATCATTTTAAAATTCTACTTTGCTTCATTCAACTTACCATTATATTCATAAAAAAAACCTTAAGACCGTAGTTTTAATACTTCAATACTTCTCCGAATATTGAGCTATTCAGCTTTCTGCTCCATCCATTGAAAGCATTTTAGGTACCTACACACGACATCACGCCACAACTCTATGCAGTTTGTTACGGTAGTCGTGTGGCTTTGCTGTGCGGACTTGCCGCTGACTTCACAGCACAGATAGGAAGACTAAGAGAGAATTTTATTTTCAAAATTTGCGGGATAATTGGGTAGGAGCGCTGGAGCTGACGGTCTATACTTAGTTTGTTAGTTTACGAACAAAACATTTGGGATCCACTTAACTTCATTTTGTTTGTGCGTATTACCAGATAGGGGTAGAATCCCGTAAGGTGATAGTCAAATATAATTTGTCAAAATTTGGCATCACTTTGTTATTTTAAAACATAGTTTTGATGTCCGTTGTCATTTTTTGCACAGAAAAATTAAAGTAGCCTTGATATAAATCTAATATTATAAATGCGAAAGTAATATTTTTACCTTTGAACGACCGCAAAACCAAAATTTATAAATTTGGGCATAGGAGTAGATGAGACCTCTTTTTGGGGATGCAAGTTTAAATAACGAACCAATTATTTCTCACACTAGGGATAGTAAGATTCATCACAGGTATAATATATACTTTTGATAAGCACTAAAAATCTGTGAAACTCCAAAAATTGAGCGAAACTCTCTCAGAAACCTGAAAATATACTCCAAAATATGTGGATACACTTCGAGCTACTTTGAGCCACTTACATCTTTGAAATCTAATCCATATCACGAAAAAAATGTATAACTCACCTTTTTGCAACATATGAAACGTTCTACGAGAACATTCGACTACCACCGAATTTTCTTTATTTTCAGATATTTTATTTTTGTGTACCTAAAATTGATTTTTAAAACGGATTTTGAATTTGTTTCCTGCCAATTTTGCGCATTTGACATTTTTATCAGTACTTGCTTGTTGAAATTCTCTGAGCTGTTTCCTGCCAAGAGAGGAACTTTGTGCGATTGCGATCGATCACCGATTTATATCGATTGCGTTCGATTCAAACCGCGTACGCGAACGAACCTAATCACAAGCCCGAACATTTTAAACCGTGAAAATCAGAAAATTAAATTTTGTTTGGGATGAAGAACATTTTTATGACGTCTGTCAGTATTGAAATGTGCTTTTGGTGTTGTCATTCCAATTGATTTGGACGGACTTGCATTGTGACGAATGAGTTTAACCAACTACATTTGATTTCGTTTCGGCGCAATTTGAAATTGAAAGTCGGCTCAATTATAATTTTGTTGCGCAACCTGAATGCACCGAAATTTAGTTACGGAACGCGTTTGCATGTGAAAAATCAAATTCAAATATCATTGAATTTGATGAATTGACGATTTTAAAGGGAAAATTCAAAGGCGAAGATGTTAAGTTTGTTCTTTTAGTTTCGTAGTAAGAATGGAAAAGACTGTCAAAATAGCTGTCTTGGGGATAAATTCTTTCCGAGAGGGACACGAAAAAGTTAGGGAATGCTTTTGTAGTAATCTATGAAAAATTAAAGATACATAATTCAAAACATCAAAAAAGTGATAGAAAAGTCGTTAAAATGTCTGATGAACTCGAAGATTTCGCTAATTTCAATTTATCAACCATTTTAGTTGATTGATCTAGCGATGAAAGTGATTTGGAGTTAATCGAACTTCTTTTTGATAAATCCCAGTATGTGGAAGAATTTGTACTGATTGAAGCTACAAGCATTCGAGAAAAGGAAAAAGCAACACTGCATTAGAAATTATGTGAAGGAGATTGTCCCTTCGTGGAGGAAGACGAACTTCGACGGTACTTTCAAAAAAAAAAAAATGTCTTTCAATTTAATTTGGGCGCCGGACGAAGTTCGCCGGGTCAGCTAGTAATTTACATATTATTTTAACACTGTCAGCTTTTCTGTTCTAAGTAAGTGGTACAAAATGGATCAGAGCATCGATTTAACTCCGTTGGTTATTTTTCTGGGGACCGATATTCTGCTGACAAACCATCCACGATTGAGGTACTTTTGCCAAAAACTTATCCGATTTTTCATGAAATAAAGTTCAAAGTTCATAATTGATTGATAGGCCTTTGGCCTTTGGCAAGCCAGCCGGGACAGTCAGTTGAATAAAATTGTACTCCGCTCCAAAATGGCTTATTCTTTTCCACAAAGCAATCAAATATTAAAAATCTTCAACAGGATTTATTTTCAAGAAATTTATAAAATAAACTGAAAGATCTCCTACAATTCATTGACTTTTTGCGAGCATCTGGAACCAGGTATAACTTCACTGAAAAATCTTCTTGGGCTCGGTTTCTATGCCTCACATTAACGATTTATTTACCAACCTACCACTCAGAAAAAAAATTCTAATGCCAACAATTTTCGTTGGTTAAAATGAACCCAAATGTCAAAATCTTTGATTTAAGAATGAAATTGTTGGCAAAAATGTAAAAAAATACTTATGGAGAGTATATTTTTATTACGCTGAATACCTGATTCTTGAACACTTAAAAACGAGTTCTTGTTAACAAAAATAATATTTGATCCAAGAACTTTTAACTTTAAATTTTTGGAAAATCCCAAAATTCTTCGCTTGACAATCTTTTTTTCTGAGTATTGACTTGTGGTAATCCACATTTCTCTGTTTTATATCCATCGGAACAGAATAATGAGAGAAACATACCCTCAGCGGTAAGCAAATGATGAGAGAAAAATCATAATAAAGTGGGTAACCAAACCAGTGTTGCCGGAGAGAAATATTATAAGGTAGTACTGCAGCCAAAAATTGGTAGTATTTTGAAAAAAATAGGAGTACAGACATTTATAAATCTTAAAAAATAAAAATGTTAGCACAAAAATGTTGTTTAACTTTGTTTTAAAAAAAATTCGGTTGAAAAAAAAACAAAGCATAAATAAATAAATTATTGATTCTAATAGTTAACAAAATTATGTAAGTAAATATATTTTCAATTATAAAAAATCTGTCTTACCGCAGAAAGCTTTTTGATTTTTTATGTCTTTCTATAAGCTGTTTGTTCTTTGAAAGTTTCATATTACAAGACGAATAGAATTTCTTTTTGTCGATTTCCTTAAGCAACGCAAAATCACTCAATCATCCTTGACGGAAGATTTTCGTGCGAGTTTTGCTTTTTTTGAAGATGTGGTAGGTCTATCAACTTAATCCGCATCAGAAATACCTAAAAATATATGTAGCTCTTCGGCAAGTAACAGATAATCGTCCGAAGTTGGAGGTATGATTTGTCTATGCACCAAACGACAATCTCAGATAACAATAAAATAATTACCGAACTTACAGATGAAAATTGCATGAAGCCAACGAAAAACAAAAATAGACTAGAAAGAGGTTAATTCTCTTTTTGACGACAGTTGCCGCCAAATTTGCATTAAATTTAAAGTGAATTAAAATTAAATTTATTAGGGTTGAAATTACACTTTGCTGCAAGTGTAAAATATTTTAGGTATTTAAAAAAAATAGGAGTACGAATGTGAAAGGAGGGAGTACGGAGGTGTTGAAAGTAGTACAATACTCCTATGGGAGCACTTTCGGCAACACTGAACCAAACCAATAAAACATTTATCAATTTCCGGAGCACCTAAACCTCTTAATTGCAAATAAACAGTAAATTATTCGCCTTCGTCCAGCACCACATCGTGTTCAAGATTAAGTCAAATAAATCGAATTGAATCAGCTCACCGCAGCCCCAACATATCGTGACGGGATCTACAGATCCTGTAAAAATCAAGCAATGATTACCACGACTCGTGTCGTATGGTATTCACACATTGAATTTTCGATGGGTTTCCCATCAAATGGGCGCGTGTGTCAATAAGGCTCTATTCAGTGCATATCCCATTCCCGAGGTGGGATAACTTGATGCCTTATCCGATGCTAAAAGATTGCGGCCCCATACGAACGGCAAAGAAAAAAGGCGTGCATATGCGACGGAGATGTTGAACAGCATGCAGCGCGATGTAGTGCAACCTTAAGCTCAATTTTTCGATTTCAATCTTAACGAGGCATAATTTTTCCTTGTCCGCTCGTAAATTTGTGTCCACCAACTGCGAGTATGCCCAACCAATTCATGTCGCGTTCCGTGACTATGAATGCCATCGCGAGGTGTGTGCCCACATACAGGGAGTCCGGCCGTTCGTTGTGGTATTTGCAGTCCAGGAGTGGTGTCATTATGCAAAATTTTACCACATCTCCGAATGGCCAAGAAGCAGGTGGCTTAATGTATACCAAAAATCACCACGCATCCGTCTTTACATCCAGTGTAACATTAAGTTGTAAGGAGCACAGAGAACTGTATGTAAATCTCTGCGAGCGTGGGGGACCCGAGAACGAAGTTATATTTTCGAAGAACTACTTATAGGCAAGGCCAATGAAATGACCGGTGAGCCTGAGCATGCCGCATAGTGCTGCGTGCAGAGTCCAACTTGTAAATTGAGTGGAAAATCAGCATCCGCATGAGTTGGTGTTATGTGCGGGAAATAAATTAGTAATGCGCCTCCATCGTATAGCTCCAGATGGAAATGGCAAACGTGAAGGCATTAAACGCGCCAAACTGATTTATGTTGGTTTTCTTCGATTTAAGTGCGTTGTTTTGTGGCATCAGTGCTGCTAATATCGTCAACGAGGAGGAGGCTCTTTTGCATTGCCCCACATCATCTGGATCAGGTACTACTACCTACCTACTTCAATTTAATAAAGTGGTGTTTTCGACTATTTGAGATCTTTACTTCGAAATATATCTATTAAGTCGTTAGAGGGATAGACTGTGAAACAAATTAAATGAAAGTCCGCATGGTGACACCCGTCAACTACTGGAAAATGTTGGTTCAAGTTACGTCGGCCATATTGTCTTCGACGAAGATATTGTTCACAACATCTGGATTATTGCACCTACGAATGGTTTAAACTGTTGACATCATCTGCTTAAAAATCCTAATAAAAGAGCGGATTTGGGATGGGTGCGCAGGGAGAATAGTCAACAGCGCAGCTTCCTCTTTGTGGTTAAACAGCTGTCCTTCCGTAATAGATAGTTAGTTCTGAGTATAGCTACTTCTCTGTTTTAGAGTAGATAGACTTCATCAAGTTGTGAAAACAAACATCTCCTTATTGGAGGAGCTTAGCCGCGATATGCCAGCTCCTTTCACTCATTTTCAATTCAACCCTAAAATCTCATTTATACAGGGTCATAATATTAGTTGAATGTTTGCCATTTACGATAATGAATCGCTTAACAATCGAACAATGCGTTAGAATTATTAAAACTTATACTAAAACGGGGCAACAAGCCACACAGTACGACCAATTATGGCTTTATTTCGTGAGAAGTTTCCTGGGCCCTATTTCACCAACCACTTTTCACTTTGCAATTTTGCAAAAAAAATAATTCCTGCAAAGTACAAGTGCGATGTGTTTCACTAAAAATGCAAAGTTCTCACGACTTTTTATTTTGCACTTTTTCAGAATTTTTTGCAAAGTGAAAAGTATAAGTGTTTTACCAATTAGAAAGAGAACTTTGCATTTATAATCGTGTTTGGAAATTTTCAAAGTGAAAAACATATGCGTGTATGTTCTCCCACGTTGATTGTTCTCTGTTTACTTCCAGATTATGTAGAACGCAGCAGGCTAAAAATATTTTACTTGCAATAGTGGGTTGCAGGCGGAGATAATTTAAACACGGAAACTTTTCCTTCAATATTCATAAAAAAATTAAATGTTTGAGAATGAAAGAAACTCGTACATTTCACATACCAATACTATTTTCAATGATTCGCCTATAGTCTTTTTATGAGCTCGGTTAAAACGCTGTTCCACTGGAACGTAACGTAGTGCTGTTATTAACCATTCACCTAAAAAGAATAAGCGCTGCCTCTTAAAAGTACTGCATTTGGAAATGGTTGATATCCTGCATTGAACTTCGCAGCCAAACGGGAGTTCCTTAATACCCTTGCATCGTGCACACTACCTGGCCAGCTTACGTTAATCGCATAGAAAGACCGGTCCGGCCCACATACCATCATTGCATTCAATGCATTCTTCCCATGTCTCTGCAGACTGTAGCTTTACTTATTCCGTGCATAGCAGCGACTCCATGATATTGCCCTCCATTTCCAATCCAACGTAGTATGCATAGAATCTGTTGCAAGGGACTTAGCAATTATTTCGTTCGCTGTCAAACCCTAGCCTATGTCCAATTGTTGACAAAACACGTTCCATACTCGTCTTCGTTAAACGAAAGCTTTCCAGGGTTGAAAAATGATCTCCAATTTCAAAATGTGTCCTTAATTTTAGAACCCTTTTTACATTATTTGTAGTCCCAGAGTCTAGGGAGCTAGGTTCTTTGTTTCTGTCTAATAAAAATGAACGCATAGTCGCATATGGCCGAGCTCTCGGCTCTTAAGTCCCCAAAGTTGTGTTTAAGAGCTCCAACAGTATGGTTTGGATATTGTTTCAACTCCGTGAAGATCTGACTAAAGTTCAAATAGACACTGCTTCATTGATACCAAGTAATAATGGTAACCAACGCCCAGGCTTACAAAAATAAATAAATAGTTGGCGCAACAGTTCCGTAGAGACCCAAGGCCTAGCTTCTCACAATAACACTCAAGGTATTTGGCGCATAAAGCCGCCTTCCGCCTGTTAAAAGGCACTGAGCACTTCGCAAAAAATGGCGGAAAACGGGGACGTTTGATAGAGGCAGAGGAGATATTTATATGCCCAGCTGAATAGCATAGCCAAAACGTTTATTTAAATTCAATCGAAAAGACCGGGCTTGAACTCATTTTCCAATAGGACTCTGACGACTAAGATATGTAAAAGGTTATAATATGTTATTCTCGCCAGCAGGAGTGTTTTGGCATTTTTAAGCTAATTGAACTACTGTGAGAAGAACAACTGTCAATAGTATCAGTGAGAGTTTGTATACATTTGCCTCTTGAGTACCTCAAAGTAGATAGAATAGGAAGCGGCACTTTGCCAACGTCCGCATTCTGGCCAACGCATCTTCATTCTTCGTTGAAAGGGGTTCACACAGGATCAGCGTTGTCAACCGATTTTGACGAAAAAATGCCTAATTTGAGACGCCTTTTGCAATAAAATAATGCCCAAAATAATTTATTTAGGTAAACAGGAACAATAAATCAAAAATTAACAACAAATTCTTTCTTGAACACAAAAAATACCCAGCCTAAGCAAAACAACGAACAAAAAACAAACTTTTAATTCGCTTCCAATTTCATTCCACTTACTGGAAGTGGAAGGAATTATTTTTAAAGAATGACAGATAAAGTGTTTGGAAAATGGGTAGAGTTTGAAGGTGGAGACACATTCTTTAAGACCGACGTTACATATAAAATTCTTTTTCGGCAAGATTTTTGGCATCACTGCACAGAAGCTTACAACTTTACAATTGGATCGAAATCTCAATTCTATTGGCCAGATGAGAGCTAGAAAGGTTTGACATGCTTGGTACATGCCTATATCACTTTCATCGCTGCCATCCCAATTTGGTTGCAAGCAAAATCCATTTGTGCGCAACGAAATCGATTCCCATTTTGTGTTGCAAAACAACAGAACAAACACTTTCTAATTCGAGAACGCGATTGGAAAATCCTTTTCAACTTGTCCCAAAACAGAAGGCCATTACTTAAATTGCGCACACATACGCCCTGTACAAGTAGATATAACCTCATTAATAGATTACATGCGGCTTATTTTGATAGGTCCGATGTGATCACCGGAAAGTCCCGTCAAACTGACTGTTGGCACATGACCAGAGCCAATCCCAAAACAACATTTGAATCAAAAATAGACGCAAAACCCAGCAGCTGAAACAAAAAAGACCGAAAATGCATCCCGCTCTCCAAATGCGCACAGACGGAGCAGATCGAAAATTTTTCTGAATGAAAAATCATTTGGCTTCTCTTCCGCACTCATTTGTGTCTTTGGGACCTGGGACGTCACCACGGGTCTCCATCTCCACTCCATACAATAAAAATAGACAACAATTATCGCCGCCGGATTAGCATATACCCTCACACGCCGTACTCGTGTCTTGTGTGCATCCCATAAACTTACACTCACTCCTTCATCTATTCCGGGGACTTACTATACGATACGGCCATGCTCCATTCATTAGTTGGAATTCCCGAAGGCAGCCGATGCAGACTCTCACTGCCCGGGCGAGGCGCACGGGTATGTGCGATTAATTTGGAAATTGACAAAAACAAAAGACAACGTCGAGCATGCCACGGGAACAAGTGCTGTGGGCCTGCTGTTCCGACCGGAAAGTCACAAATTCCACGTTGTAGGAATTGATGGCTTGGCATCAGGCAAAGTGTTAAAGTAAAGCTGGAAGGAATTTTTGGATTCCATCATATGACGGCACAAATAGCGCACACGAGTTCGGTGATGGCGCAAATATTTAACAATTTGACATGGCAGGTACTAAATCTTCGCGCTCCATTCGCATAAGGAAAACGAAAGGGTTGAGAGCACGAAATCGTCGCGCGATTACTGACTGAGCTCCGCTGACAAATGGGAAATTGTCGTCAGTCCGTGAGGCACTTGCCTTTTGGCTATCGGTGCATTTTCAACTTCGCCGAGGAATGGTTTCGATGGGGTAGTTGGTAGATGGCGAAGAAAAGCATTCCCAATGAAGTAATAAGACATTTTTTATGGTTTTTAGATTACATTACAGTTTAGGACTTGTAGACATGACTTGTGGCCGTCAGACGTCCATTGAGTTCATGCTTGGATCGGCGAAAAAAGATCAGTAGAAACGCTGTGGCTGAGTGGTTTGTGTACTGGACTGCGAGATCCAACCCCAAAAGAAAAACAAATTAGCATTTAAAATCTGAGAGTGTAATTTTCAGATGGATTTTAAGCTTAGACCTCCTGGCTAGGCAGACAATATTCCATTTCCATTTCTGAACTCGAATCATTGTGAGAAGCTAGAGCAAAGGGGGTCTCTCTGGACGTGTTAACTTTTTGTTCTCAAGCCTTCATGCGTAGTTTACTAGGACGAAAGTTTGATTTTTAATGGAATTGGTATATGAGAGCTTTACTTTTACAACTTTCGCCAAAGTGGGTCTGGAGAAAGTAGATAATGATAATTGTTTCAATATCAATAGTTCAGGACACCAGGCTGTTGTGTAATCAAACAATCAAGATAAGGCTTTGGTGGATAGGAAAAGTTGTGGATAATAGGCCTGCCCTCGAATGAAGTCGAAGATGTTGATATTCCTATTTAAAAAATGTAGGTACCATCTGCCTAGCTAATTTACTGGTTTTCTGAAAAGCTTAAGAATTGTGAAGCATAGACCAATGATTTAATGTACCCCAAAAAAAAAATCTAGAGGCATTAAATCACATGAGGGTTCTCACCTGCATTTCCGAAAAGTTTAAAAATTGTGAAAAGAGTTGTGAAAATCAAATTCTACTATACAAGCTTGCTTTCAATCTATTGCTGTGCAGCGTAAATACTTAATGGCCCATAAATTTATATTAAGACATGACGAGTGTGGTCAACAAATTAAATCAAAAAGCAATGCAACAGACGTACAACATAAGCTGTCTAAGAATCCCCATACCATAACCTGGTCAAGTATTCACAATCACAAAATACTTTTCGAAAAAATATAAACAAACAACTAGTCCATCAGAAGAAGATTGAGTTTCAGAAACTCTCTACTGGTGGAACTAGAGAATTCTTAGATTACCGTTGACCAAGAAATCATTAAAAGGAATCAGTTAAACCAAATAAAAGTGTGAGGACGTAAGCTCGTTCCAACTCTTGAGAAGAGCTGATCGTTACGCAAAACGTGAATTGTTTTAAAGTCAAATTTTAGCTTTAACTTTAAGAATACAAAACAAAAACAAAGTGCACGACTGGGTCGAACGAAACTTTCTCGTTCATCAAAAGTTTGGTTGGTTGTTTTCTTATTTTATTAAGTAGGTAGGTAAAGATCTAAGAACCGATGCTAGATAAAAGAAATGGGTGCAAATGAAGTCGGAGTTTCTAGTTGTGAAGCGAAGTGGCTGCAATTATTTTAAGTTGCATATTCAACAAGGTTGAAAATAGGGTAATATTTGCTCAAATGAAGTGTTGCGGTTATTGCATTTTTATCGTAAGTGGGGGAGATTATAACAAAAACTTAGCATAGATATGTGAAAATAGATTGGGAAGTATAAATAATTAAAAAAAAAGAAGATATTTTTCGAATTTTTTGAGAAAAACTCAGTGCGTATCTTATTTCGAATACTGATTTTATTTATCTTTAATATGTACCTATCGTTAGAGCGGTTTTTGTAAAATTTCGCAGACTAAATAGTACCAAATATTGCAATGTTTAGTTTGAAAAATACTATTGCTTAACTATACAGCTGAAAACCGAGTACAAGTTATTGTTCGGAATGTAAGCCTTACTTGGTTTTTAGGGTTTTATCGAAATCGAAAATGGGCTTTTCGAGATATGAGCCGTTTTTAAAATGAGCGTTTCCAGTGATTCGAATTGAAAATTAAGGACGCAATAATTTTACTCTATGTTTGCATTTTGGTCAAAATCCTTACTTCCGTTTTAAAAATATATCTAAATATTTAAGAAAATTACTTTTTTCAAAAATCCATTTTACGATAATACAGAGAAAAACTGAGTTTTTCATTAAGTTAGAAATTACCATATTACATTAGAAATTATTTTTTTTTACAATCGTATGGGCCGTTTTCGAGATACCTATGTCCAAATTTCAAAAGTACCGTTATTCGATTTTTAGCGGAAATCTGTGTACGCGATTTTATTAACCTCACCTACTTAAGCTTAAATATCAATTTTGGTTGAAATCGTTGGAGCCGTTTTCGAACAAATCAAAATGGTACGAACATTTTATATGGCAAGTACCATTAATATTGAGGTTACCGTGCAAAACAAAAACGGCCCCGAACTGTAAGCCCCCGACCTCCAAATCCGAAGTTTGAACAAAATCCGGGCAGCCGTTTAGGCTGTAGGCCTCGGGACATACGGACAGACAGACAGACGGACAGAATTTTGCCACCCACTTTTTTGAGTTCGTCTATCATCGTAATGTCAGAATTGATTAACATCCCGAGTTCGAAATTTTATACGAATACTACTACCTACTACGTAATCGACAAAAGTTAAAAATTAAATCGACTATTCGCATTTAAGTCAGAGTTAATCTCCTTGCTAAATTTGCTTCTATTTTTCTTTTTTGGGGAGCCTATAAGTTCTTTAGGAATGCCCACTTTAGAATATTATATACCCTGCAACCCTTTCTCTTTACAAAACAAATAAAAAACAAACCGTTACACTTTCGCATTAGCGTGAGCTAAATTGCAACAGAACTAGAATCCAAATGCAATCATACGCGAACGCATCCAACCCAAATAAGCCCAGCAATTTGCAATGCTCACATGGCAGAAGATCCATTCACAAAATGTCTGCCGTAAATTGGACCTTAGTCTGCATTACTCCTGGCAGGGCAATTGCCTCCACAAATCGAATAATCCTTTTCCAACGGCCATAAAAAGCGCCACTGCGAAAATTTACTCAATGCACCGAGCCATGGCATGCGAGTTAGGCGAGTAACTTATATCTGGTAAAATTCAAATAGCGTTTTGCTTCGCAGCCAAATCTCCTGTGAATCTATATATGAAGTCCAGTGTGCTTGCTTTTAAAATTGAAATGTCATGTGTATTGCCGATTGCCGTATTGGCGGTGATCGAAATCGGAATCTAAAATCAAATTAATTTCATGCCATGGGATTAGCGAATCCATACCGACAATTGAACGTCGCTTTGGTGGAATGGGTACATCGGCCAGCAAAGTAGTAAATTCACCGACAAATGTTCGCTTCGGTTCGGGTGTGTGTTTTTGCTTTGCAAATGGAACTGGCACACGGGATCAGATAGTAAATTGATTGTCCTGTAATCAATCGCACTTATTAAGTGCTGCCTAACTGGGATCTGCTTAATTAATACGAAGTCGTTAAATAGCTGACCAATCGCAAGGCAGATGTGGCCGTTCGTGAAGGCACAAGACTAACAGCATAATTATGTCGAAAATAAGTGAAGGGACTGCTTTTAAGGACGCATGCTGGGTCGTTAAATCGCTCGAGTGGTTCTGATGAGTTTAGGTTTGTCAATAGTTTTAACGGCTTTTACGTCGAGCCCAATGGACGTGAGCACTTATTTCTAATTGGAATCGTCCTTTCGTGAAAAATGACGTCTGCTTCTAATTAGTTGGTTTTTGTTCTACTTCGTAAATAAATAAATAAAATATTGTACTTCATTGAGTGTAATGTTCATTTAAGAATTTATTAATTGCTGGTTTTTGAATAAAAGAGGTTTAAAATGTGGTTATGATTGAGTTGCTATGTGTCAAGATACCACATTCAGTAGATCTTTTTGCCGAACTTGCATGATCATAAAACAATTTTGTTCTGGGAGCAGCTATTGATGGCAGTAAATTCGATGTAGTTTACGAGTTTGTCTAAAGGAAACTTAACAAAAATTACTCAGAAAATCACTGCACTACTTCGGTGTGTTAAAAGAAATAGATTTCGATTAGAACTCTTAAATCCAATTCAAATTGCCTGTCCAAGCTCATCAAATCTGTCTCCGTTAAATTTGAAACACCCCCTGCAATCTAAAGACTGATAGGAATCATAGCGAAGTACTTTTGTTCATGAAGGCACCTTTACGACCGTATAATTACGTTTTCCGCTAAAGGACACCACGATCGTCACTCATTTCGTCAAACAGACAGCAAACAAAAAAGTGAAACTCATTTTCCAATCAATCTTCCAATCCTAACAAGGGGTAAATCAAATTAGTGATGACACATTCTGATGACACAATTCCGCAGTTCAACCATGTCCGCTAAGCTTAAAAAATGCGAAATAGATAAGTATCATGAGCCGACAAAATGCGATAGATAAGATCTCTTTTGGTAGACCTATTACACGCCAGGGATATCCATTCATTGCTCACTGTATTACCGTAAGTCGACTAACGATTTCCCATTCAAACGAGGTTACGCTTGTGGCTGTGGCATATATGCGTATAAGGGTAGGCATTGAACAGCCCAGTGATTTGTACACATGTCATAGACCTTTCATCGAACACTTGTGTTTATCTTTGTACTATTTTGCTGTCAACTTGTCATTTATAAAATGGAACTCTCCGCTTTTATACATTTTGTTTTTCTCTTTTGATTTGCAAACCAATCAACGACTATGTCATGGGGGTTTTGATTGTATTTGAAGGGTTTCATTTGGGTTACGCCAGGGTGGGTAAGTAGGTATAGGTATACATCAAAAGCGATTCGTTCGCTTCAATCGCACCTGCAACAGTCTTTGTGAAATGTTTTCAAATCAATTGCTCGCTTTGTTGCGAGAATTGGTTGGTGGCCAACAACATTATTTTGTTGTCTGCAAATATAATATGTACGCAAATACAAATTTCCAGACAGCCATTAACTTTAACAATGAAATGCGTTCGTGTTGCTCTGGTAGGTCTTCCTAGTTTCCAAATTGAAAAGTTGAAACGTGGGTAGCTATCCCGAGAGTGATAGATATTGGAGCATGTAGAAAAATTTGCATTAAACGTTCAGACTTTCTGATCGCAGGCGCGCCTTGAAAGCAGAAGTCTTGGCAATCGCGGAAGTGAGTAAAGGAAACACCTGCTAGAGAACGGTATTTCCACTTTTATTAGGCGTTTTTCTGTTTTAGTTCAGAGCACAACCTGAACTGTTATACAAAAAGTTCGTGTTTCTTTTTTAGCTCAGATACATCAGAGCTCAGAATTTGAGTTTTTTTTTTCGTTCACAGCGCGATCAGAGCGCGCTCTATGAGCTCAGAATAAATTGACTGAGCTGAGTGAAAAGCTGATTACACACTTCCAGTCACATTTGACAGAAAAAAAAAAGGATAGATAAAATAGTTGAAATGCGGACGAAACTCGATGTTTTGGAACTGAAAATTAATAAATAAAAATGAATAAATTTTTAATTTACACATATATTTACAACAAATGACAGCTATGTGCTCAAATGTGTTTCATAAATACCTCAGAACAATCTGAGCGCGCTAGATTCAGAGCGCGCTCATAATGCTCGAGCTGAGTTCAAACGCCTATTGATAGCCAGGCGGGCATAAAAAAGTTTCTCCTACTGTAATTAAATCGTTGCTGGATTTCTGCACAGCGGCTGCAATGAGCTGACTCACGAACTGGCTTGAAAGGATCATGATCGGTCATTTCAGTGGATTAAGCTATACACCTCTTTAATCACTGACGAACAAATTAAGAACCTGCAAAATATCACGGCGGCTTTAGCCTGCACTCGTCATAAGCCGGACCAGAAAACACATACCTGGCTAAGATCGTAGTTGCTGTGGTGGGTCCGAGCTTCATAAAAGCCACACTATTAAATAAAATCTCAAGGATGACCGTAACGTACGAGCTGCGGAAACGAGTTGATCTACGAAGACTCACCTCACCTTCTGAGCTACTGCCCGAGTCACTGTCAGAAGACTTGGAAGATCTACTCCTTATGGACACTAAAGAACCTTCTTACCATTTAGCGAGTCTTTACAGCTTTTCGAGGATAGCCGGCTGGACAAAGTCGCAAATACATGTCAAACCCCAATATCTAAAGGGCATCCCATCAATCGGTCCACAAACGACCTAAGTGTGGCCACCTTGAATACTGTAGGAAACAGTTGCAGCTTTGCTATAGGTCTACAATTCTCGATACATCTCTTTGAACCCGAACTAGGCTAAATTTGTAATTTTTAAATATCAATGGTGGATAATTGTCGGGTGCTACGCTGATACTCGAATCTAGTAATGACAATTCAGAGAGGATTTCATCATTTGTTAAGGAAATATGACCAAGGTCAGTTGGTGCCGTGACATAACCCCAAGCGTCATAAGGCCAAATCTCGAAATTTGTGAAAATGTCATAAAGCCAAATTCTAGCATTTGGTATTATGACACTTTGAGAAAGCGTCTAAGGCCAATTTGGCGCGTATTTTTTTCTCAAATATTTTGACTTTTTCCTTGAGAAAATAACAGTAAATTTTTTTTTATTACAGAACAAAATGCCCAAACAATCGATTTCGAAAACAATATATTTTCATATAAAATAAAAAAGTAAATTTTTTTATTACAGAGCCTGAAAAAGTTATGGGAAACTGATAAGAAACTCTCACGACACATAATTAGTTTTTTTACATACATTGTGAGAAAAGTGTACAATTAATAATTGTTTATAACCGCAAGAAGGAACCACATTATCCAGTACTGTACTTCTATAAAAAGGATCGCTATTTTGGTATCTGCACATACCAAATTTCCACGACACTTCCAATTTCAAATATAGTAGAGACTTCAAGTAGATAAAAAAAATAAGTACAAGTACAAGTATACGTTCATATGCGGTACAGTTACGGATAAATTAAAATATCGACTTGATTCGAAAATTGGGCTTAATGTCACTTTTTGGATTTGGCTTTATGACGCTTTCTCAAACTGTCATAATACCAAATGCTAGAATTTGGCTTTATGTCACTTTCATGAAGCTACATAAGGCCAAATTTCTAGATTTGGCCTTATGACGCTTGGCCTTATGTCACGGCATCAGGTCAGTTATAGCTCAGATTTTATTTATTCGCTCACTAAAAAAATTCGACTGGAAAAATGTTGCAAACATGTTACAAATTTCGTTTACATTACTACTAGAAATTCCGTTCAGTGACATACAAGAAGCACGGTTGCCACTTGCAAAAAAAATGAGCTACCAAAATTCTGTTGACGTTGAAGAAACACAAAGCGAAAAAATAGCATACTAGACAACTAGTCTTGTTGAAATTCCTTATCACTATCCTAAGACTTTTCTCTGATTTATGAACATTATATAAAAAGACGGCATGGCAGTGTTTAAACTTCCATTTGCTTAGTCTTCAGAGAAACTTAAAGGAAAGTGTAGGATGCATAGCACGTTGTTTCTATTTATTGAAACACAAATTCTTAAAACATAAGAAAAGAAAAACATAAGTCTTTCGAAATATTCAATTAGGTACATTAGGCAGGAACTTAGTCAGTCTTTAAGTAGTTAAACAACGGCTACTTTATAAAATAAAATAAATAATGACTTAACTCACAAATGTAATAGTAGGCGTGTTTTTTTGAGCTTCGATCTCAGCAAAGCAAAGTAAAGTAGGATTTTCAGCACGCGATAACAACAACTACAACCGAGTCTCGAAGTGTCAAGTAGAGCGTAGTTGTTGTAATTGCATGATGAAAATCCTACTTTACTCTGCTTTGCTGAGATCGAAGCTCAAAAAAACTCGGCTAGTGATACCTACTTTAAATACTGTTGTTGACCAAAAGCATGATTTTCTCAAATTATTTTATTTCATTTTTAAAATTGCTTGTTTAGACAAAAAACATTTATAAAACATAAGACTTATTAGTTCAGTAAGGAACGTAGTACGAACTTTATCAGTCTTTAAGCAATTAAACAACGTCAAAAACGTTGTGCACAAAACCAAAGTTAACCATCTGTCAAAAGAGGAAAATAAGTGCATTCAGTCATTTTTTGAACAAAACAAGTTTACATGGGTGGTTCTGACGCATATGCAAATGCAATGATCTCACTCAGAAACAGTAAGGCAGTATTTAAATGAATTGATATCGAGTTCTTTTTTTTTGGTGCTCCTGCTCAAAAAGTTACCAAAACCAGACAAAAATTACCAAATTACCAAAACTGAAAAAGCAAAATAAAAATTACCAAATTTGGTAAGAAATTACCAAAGTGGCAAGCGTGACAAAAAGGTATTCCTAAAGATTTCCTTTTAGTATTAAGAAACGACCAGAAAGCTTTAGAATCACGTTTTATATTACCTACCTAGTTTCAATGGTTGTAACATACATGATAGAAGAAAGAATAAACCTGATAATCACTTCTGCACAATTCTGTGGCGCATCTATCCGCGACGTCTCACACAGCCACAGTTCAACTGCTGTTGAGCACACACAGATTTGTATTTTTGCTTCTCTTCTTTTCTCTCTTTTACTATCTCTCTCTTGATTTGATACCAAATACCACTCTTCATCTTCATACAGTGTAGCCTGCAGTGCTGTCGTTGTACTGCAAAAGCAGTGTTTGTACTGCTTTCTGTATCTATGTACTGCTGTGCTGCACAGCTGCCTAAAATACTGCTTTTTCACCTTAAATACAAAGTTTAGTTGGAAGTAGCAACTATTAATTGAATTCATCTCTTTATTTCCCAATCTTGTTAGAGATGTTAATATTGAAGAGCTTGATAGTGAGTGAATTTGAATTTGACAAATGTTTCTATATCTACAGACCTCGAAAGTTTTTGAAGTGAAGTGTTCCTCCAAAAATACTATGGGAGCAGAAAGCTTCCCGTCTTTAAAAGCTTTCATTGGATCATTAATTATTGCTCTTCCTCAGAGTAGTGCCACTTGCGAAAGAGGTTTATCGGGGCCTAATTTAATTAAGACAAAAACTGGGAACTGATGTAAGATTTTTCGTATAAAACGACACAATTTGCCACGTAAAAAATTAAAAAAGATCAGTCCACTTTGAACGCTTTATTTCGACTGCCAACTTAACAATCATCAGATAACTTATTATACCTTGTATTTACATAGAAAGAACATTGCGAGAACAAAAGACTTGTATGTACATAAATTAACGTTAGCCATTTCAAACAGTGTCGCAAATCATACGATCATACAGTTCTACTGTATGTATTTCCAAGGAAAGCATTTATACAAATTGAATTATCCGATATATAATATAGCCTATATAGGTGCATGGATTAGCGTAGACAGGGTGACCTTAAATATAAATAGAAAATAATGCGATTGCACATTTCAATTAAAATATGAGTCTCTTACACTGATTAAATGTATCAACAGTAATTGGCATCCTTTGCGCCAAATCTATGCTCGATAACTACAAAAGCTACGAATTTAAGCCATCACCAAATTTATTGAAAAAATATCGTAAAACATAACTTTTTTAATTAATTATAAATATTTTTTTTGCATTGGAATTGCTTCTTTTTGTAAACAGTGTAATCTATTTTGTATCGAATATGTATTAAGTTATGGCGTTGACAAGCCAAATGTGATATCAATTATCAAATGTGCTCAAAATGTACATAAGACTTATGCTAATATCACGACTTCCTCTTTTAATACTTTATTTTTTTTTAGTTTTTACTTTTTAACTACTCTGTGCAATTGAATTGTCTTATTTTTTTTTAATAAAATAAAGAGTATACGCAATTTACATAAGTGTGCTATGTGCTTTAATTTTAACGTTGATTAGCGTTGATTAGAGTAGCTCCATACATAGCTCTATCGTATAAGCTATAGGTGCTGCTTTGTACTACTTTTTGTCAACTGGTAGTACTGCTGCTTTTTGTCTTCAAACGACAGCCCTGGTAGCCTGTCCTGTGGCCAGCGTTGCCAGTTTGGGGGTTTTCCCCCAAGATCTAGGGGTTTTTTTGATCGACGGGGGGAAATCTGGGGGGAGAAATTATTTAGGGGGTTTTATTATCTGGGGTTTTTTTTTTTTGCAAATGCGTTCAATTATTTTGTTCTTTTCACTAAAAAGTATCGTAAGTGAACATTAAACAAACAACACCAACAAACCAAATAAATGCATGTTCCATTTATGCCAATTCCATTCCAACGCATTCCAATATTCATTGCAGCCAGGATAATAATAAACCCTAATCTAAAGCTACATACATCACACACTAGCTGTTTTTTATTATCAGCGTGATCTGAGCGGAAATTTGCAATGCATTGTGGTGAATGCTGCTAACAAGTAAGGGGAAATCGGCGTCAGTGACAGTAGCTTCAAGCTCTTCACTGACAAAAACTAAATCCAAAACATTTCCCAAAGCGTTGCGAACTTCATTTAGTTGACGGAAATTACCAGCTGACATAGTGTCTACTACTTCAACTTCATTGGCTTTGTAAACATTAAATGGGATAATTAATTTTACATCGTGAGAAAACAACCAACTAATATGAGGCAAATTAAAATCACCTAGCACTACAGCAAACGAAGAGTCATCTAAATTTTCATATGAGCCTTGTAAATTGCAATACCTGAGTAAGGTGGAATGTACGAAACAAAGAAGTTTATATGAATAAGATTGCCATTTTCAATATTACTGACCCATTGTAAGGCTGTCCCTTACCTTTTATAACTCTGTCTATAAATACTGTAATCAACTACTTTGTTCTGTTTACTCTGATCGATCTTTTATCGTATAGGAATTAACCTTTCGACATAATTATACTTGGAGTTTGGCGGTCGAGTCATTACACGAGCCACCACTAGAACATGGATATTATGGCGACTCTGCGTTCGACTTTTGGGGTAATTTCCCACCGAAAATTTTCAGGCTGCTTCCAAAAAAAATGAGTAATTTTGCGCATTCCCAAATACCTTCAGACAAAGGAAATGACAGATTTTGCCAACACCGCATACAGTGTTGCCGGAGAAAAATATTATAAGGTAGTACTGCAGCCAAAAATTGGTAGTATTTTGAAAAAAATAGTAGTACAGACATTTATAAATCTTAAAAAATAAAAATGTTAGCACAAAAATGTTGTTTAACTTTGTTTTAAAAAAAATTCGGTTGAAAAAAAACAAAGCATAAATAAATAAATTATTGATTCTAATAGTTAACAAAATTATGTAAGTAAATATATTTTCAATTATAAAAAATCTGTCTTACGGCAGAAAGCTTTTTGATTTTTTATGTCTTTCTATAACCTTTTTGTTGTTTGTAAGTTTCATATTGCAAGACGAATATAATTTCTTTATGTCGATTTCCTTAAGAAACGCTAAATCACTCAATCATCCTTGGCGGAAGATTTGCGTGCGATTTTTGCTTTTTTTGAAGATGTGGTAGGTCTATCAACTTAATCCGCATCAGAAATACCTAAAAAATATAGCTCTTCGGCAAGTAACAGATAATCGTCCGAAGTTGGAGGTATGATTTGTCTATGCACCAAACGACAATCTCAGATAACAATAAAATAATTACCGAACTTACAGATGAAAATTGCATGAAGCCAACGAAAAACAAAAATAGACTAGAAAGAGGTTAATTCTCTTTTTGACGACAGTTTGGAACATAAAATTTATTAGGGTTGAAATTACACTTTGCTGCAAGTGTAAAATATTTTAGGTATTTAAAAGCAACAGGGGTACGAATGTGAAAGAAGGGAGTACAGAGGTGTTGAAAGTAGTACAATACTCCTATGGGAGTACTTTCGGCAACACTGAACGCATATCCTTGTAAATGGAAGTGTTGTTGGGAGTGAATCCCTTCACCTTCTGTGCATGAAAAATAGTAAAGGCCAACTCTGTAGAGCGCAGATACTTTTAAATTTGTAATTATTAAGCAACAGATAATCATTTGTAGTAATGATGGCCTTAAAGTCAAAAGCCGATGGCAAATTAAACCAACCTGATCAGCGATTCAAATATGTGCATATGACCGAAAGCACCTTAATACGTCATATGAATAATGCACACCCACTTGTTACCTGATTTCCACTTCAATGCACACGTAGCTATGAGCAAAGAACATGATACATTTATACCTCCCCTTAATTACATGAATTGTGAAAAGTGCGAGTATACCAACTTTACGTCCCAAGCGACATTCTGTAATTTTAAGCCAAACGGAAATTTCGAATTATTCCTCCCGAAATTGGTTGTCATGCAATTTGTATCAACCGCCGGCCGCCAGATACGTCAGCGGCCTGTTGCCCAACCACGACCTTGTACAGAGCAACAGCGCACAGTGTTAAAGCATCCCTCCGATGCTTTTGGCTGTCAAAGCACACAAAGTAATGCAATACCCAGGAAGAAGACGCATCAGCTATACGCGGATCACACCCCCTTCATTAGTGGCGCTCATGTGGAAAATTATATTTTTCGATTTATATACTGTCATTATAATGGCGAGGGTTGGACGAGGGCAATACACACCGGTACGCTACCCACTACAGTCGTCCTCATATTACAGAACGTAAAAGAGTGTGGAAATATTAATATTTCAAATGGCTCTGTCGAGTGGAGTCTGCGGAGTTCATCTTTCGGTTTCGTTAACATTAAATCGAATCCAATTTCAAAGGGCTTCACAAGTGCACGAGTAGGTATACTATGATATAACGCAGCTCACCTTGTTTGGATTTCCTTCTGTGCTTGTCGTTTTATTTTAATTTGATAAATGTCAAAGTAATTACCTTTGGGGCGAGCTGTACATTATATCTCTACCTCGAAGAGCATTGACAGCGGATACGGTGTATACGACTACGAGGGGGCAGTTTACCTTTGAGTTATGAGATGTCATCGCTACTGTTACCGGGCTTAAATATTAACCACGCGGTATAACGTTCTTCAAGTGTTATTAGATCTGGATGTGGGCGATGGGTAGGAATCAATTTTCGGTAACTGGAAATTAAGCCAATCGAAATGGCCAAACTCAAAACTTGGCATTATTTCGCCTTAAAATTTGGCCTAATTGACCTAATTTCGTAATGCAAACCGAAATAATGGCAAAAATCGAATGGAAATAAGACCCCGCTGTTTTTATGAATTTAAAAATGATTTAGATTTCTATTTCCGAAATTCTTTATCCAGAAAAATTCTGACTCAATGTGGCGGCCTGATTTTTCACTAGTCCTTGCTTGGTCAAAAATCTCCTTTATCAACATCTGGCCAACCGAACGATGTACAGCTAGTGGTAGTTATATTTTAGAATAGCGTTCGTGGGTTGACATAATATGCCAAGCGGCGTTCGCCAGACAAGTGCAGTAGCAGTTCTAAAATTGAGCTATACCTCAATACCTTGTGGACCTGACTGATTGCTGGTGCTCTAAATGGGCAACCTTGCCTTTCGAATAGAAATGGAACTCGTTGCTTTTGAATGAATGAAATTAATAGCTTCCTCGAAAAGCTAACTATTCATTGAGTCCCTCGTTTCAACTCGATTATTAACGCTAGGTAGGCACTGCAAATATAGAGGAAGGGAAAATTGATTCAAAAAAAAAAAGCTCCAACGATTTCGACCAAATTTGATACCTACATCTCGAAAACGGTCTATACTTACTTAACAAAACTATATTGTTGAGGTAAAACGATATTTTCTCAGTTTTTCTCTGAATTATTGCACAATGGATTTAAAAAAACGCATATTTTGAAAATCTTGTTTTCTATAGCCTTAACCATAGACAAACCATACTGAGACCACCAACTCACAATACTCTGGCCCCCTCAGTTTTTTTTTCAAATTCGCCATTTTGTTTTCCTATCGGTGTTATGTCAAAAAAGAATCCGTGTGACATGCAAAAACATACAAAAAATGCAAAAATAAATGCTGCCAACCTCGGCAACCGTGGGGAAATGTGAAAGAGTTCGGGAATACCACATTTTTTCATTACTGAACGCCATTGGTTAGTTATTATAAATTGTTAAAAGGCGAATAATTTGATTTGCTTGGTTAGTAAAACTATCTAAAGTTGATGTTCTATATACTAGAAACATATTAGAACAAACATGGTTGTGTATTTTCCGCTTTTGGAAATCATTAACTTCGATTTAGTGTGTAAATTTTTCTTAAATAATGAAGAAAATTTGCTCAAAATGTTTTCATTTTCCCTCAACCAATCTACATTGTTAATTTTTCATGAACATTTTAAGCAAATGTGCACTTATTCCTAAAAAAAAAAATATTATCCACACGTAAGGAACAATTTCAAATTCAATTTCAAAAAAACGGATAAAATTCTATGAATTCTGCCAGCAACTTTGCCCACAGCGGAAGTGTCTCATATCTCCTGGGAGTGTGTTGGTGAGCAGAATTTTTGAAGTTTCGTGACATTTGTCAATACGATTTTCTATGTAAGAATACTAGCGCACCAAACGTGAACACTTCATAAAAGCTTGTAGGCTAAGTAATGGGAAATCGGCTGGAGTTGGTGGTCTCCGTATTGTCTCTGGTCTTAACTACACGAAAACGGTTACAGCGATTTTGACCAAAACGCAAACTTGGAGTAAAATTAATGATTTAAAAATTGTTGCGTCCTTATTTTTCAATTCGAATTACCGGAAACGCTAATTTTAGAAATTGCTCATGTCTCGAAAACCTCATTTTCGATTTGAATAAAACTTTAAAAACCAAGTAATGCTTACATCAGAACAATATATTAGATACCTACTCCGTTTTCAGCTATATAGTTAAGTTAAGTTAATAGTGTTTTTCAAGCGATGTTTCCCAATATTTGTTACTGTTTTAATTTTACAAAAACCGCTCTAACGATTTTGATCAATATGCTTATTAAGGACAATCCAAGTCTTCTTAATAAGATCCCGTACTTAGTTTTTCTCAAAAAGTTGTAATAAATCAATTTTTTTAATTGTTTCTCAAAAATGACTACCTAAATCGTGATCTGTATTCACATACGGTATATTTTTGTAACAATCTTAATGGCATATACTTCCAATGAAATTGCAATAACAGTCAGGCAAAACTTCTTATGAGGATCTATTTCCCATTTCCAGCGTCACTAATCTATTCCAGTCAAAAATAAAAACAAGCCCTAACAGATCAGAAACTCCTGCTACACTTATACTCAAAAATCTTGTAGATAGTAGATAGCTTATAGATAGTACAGTACGCGCTTACACCTGTCTAATTACAACTTCCGAAAATTGCCCGTTAGTGAGAGCTGAACTTAAACAATACTCACATTGTTATTTGATATGTACTGCCATATCAGATGATTAACCCAAAAGTGGATTTTATTTAACACTTTTTCTACATTTTATGAACCGTTTCTTTTATCTAGCATCGCTTATCAGAGTTTTACTTACCTACCTAACAAAATGAGAAACTTTTGACCCAGTCGTGCACTTAATTTTTTCATTGTTTTGTCATAAGTTTTCCGTAAAACGCGGACCAACTTCAACCGCCGGGTTATTCTTGTAGCTATATTTTAATTCATTATTCGATCGTATATCCATGGACGGCGGCTTACGTCCGCGGGTATTGTAAAACGTCCGCTCTTTTGCTCTTTACTTAGGTCTTTCGAGGGTCCTACGAAGAACAGTAGGTACTGTTTTATTAAATGTGTCTTTGGAATGTCGAAGGACAACTCGTTTATAATTATGGACAACAACCCAATGCGGTCGGGACTTTTTATTTGTTTTTTCACAAAGCCCGTACGTATAAAAAATCCTGAGGGTCAATTCTCGTTCTGTGGAAAAGTGAAACGAAAATGTTTTCAGCCTTTCACCACAATTTCGATTCTCGTTCTACGAAAATGTGTAAACAAACATCAAAAATGTTCATATAACTAATTTTTTTCCACTCATACTCATTTTCAAATGAATGTTTTTAGTGAAAGATTGAAAATTTTTAGTACTGAGTGAATCGAAAAAATGAAAAATGGCTCGCAAATTTTATAGCTAAATATATACAGAATACCTTACATTTAGCTTATTTCTTCAATCCTGTGCGCTCTGCAGAAGGAGTTATAGAAGATTGTCAAAACGTATAAGTAAAAGAAAATTAATTCTCACAACGGGCCTAAATAGTTGCACTCCAAGCAAGCTTCCAGTTACAGCATCGACGGTTGACATCATTATCGAAACTATTGGTAGGTAGTCAACTATTCAAAGGATTCCATTTAGTAGAGCTCCCAGCACAGTCCTTAATTCAAAAACTCGATATTGGATAGTTCTGGTACGTAACATTGATGCACTTCTGCTTTTTAACTAACTAGGCTAACTAGGCTTGCAAATTGCTACCTAAAGTTGTTTCCAATTGTCATTTAAATGGCAATATAACGTCTGTGGGTATGAGCAGCTTTAACATTCAAGGGCGGAGCCATCGGACAGCAGCTGCGGTAGCCATTCACAAAATTTCAATCGTCCGCTTATCCTTCAAAATAGCGTTAACTAGATCCTCCGTAGGACAACATCTGCGGTAGCCATTCACCCAATTTCAATCGTCCGCTTATCCTTCAAAATAGCGTTAACTAGATCCTCCGTAGGACCACTTCTGCTGTAGCCATTCACCCAATTTCAATCGTCCGCTTATCCTTCAAAATAGCGTTAACTAGATCCTCCGTAGGACAACATCTGCGGTAGCCATTCACCTAATTTCAATCGTCCGCTTATCCTTCAAAATAGCGTTAACTAGATCCTCCGTAGGACAACATCTGCGGTAGCCATTCACCCAATTTCAATCGTCCGCTTATCCTTCAAAATAGCGTTAACTAGATCCTCCGTAGGACAACATCTGCGGTAGCCATTCACCCAATTTCAATCGTCCGCTTATCCTTCAAAATAGCGTTAACTAGATCCTCCGTAGGACCACTTCTGCTGTAGCCATTCACCCAATTTCAATCGTCCGCTTATCCTTCAAAATAGCGTTAACTAGATCCTCCGTAGGACAACATCTGCGGTTGCCATTCACCTAATTTCAATCGTCCGCTTATCCTTCAAAATAGCGTTAACTAGATCCTCCGTAGGACAACATCTGCGGTAGCCATTCACCCAATTTCAATCGTCCGCTTATCCTTCAAAATAGCGTTAACTAGATCCTCCGTAGGACAACATCTGCGGTAGCCATTCACCCAATTTCAATCGTCCGCTTATCCTTCAAAATAGCGTTAACTAGATCCTCCGTAGGACAACATCTGCGGTAGCCATTCACCCAATTTCAATCGTCCGCTTATCCTTCAAAATAGCGTTAACTAGATCCTCCGTAGGACAACATCTGCGGTAGCCATTCACCCAATTTCAATCGTCCGCTTATCCTTCAAAATAGCGTTAACTAGATCCTCCGTAGGACCACTTCTGCTGTAGCCATTCACCCAATTTCAATCGTCCGCTTATCCTTCAAAATAGCTTTAACTAGATCCTCCGTAGGACAACATCTGCGGTAGCCATTCACCCAATTTCAATCGTCCGTTTATCCTTCAAAATAGCTTTAACTAGATCCTCCGTAGGACAACATCTGCGGTAGCCATTCACCCAATTTCAATCGTCCGCTTATCCTTCAAAATAGCTTTAACTAGATCCTCCGTAGCTCTCGATCTTCCGCCACCGACATTGAGGGCGATCGACAGAAACGGGTGCCCTTGGACTTGGTCTTACCATCTCCTCCTGATCTCACGGATTGCAAGCGCGTTTGTAAATCCATAAGTAGTTGCCATGCTTTTAACATAACCATCAAGTCATTTGGCCAACCGTTTTGTTAGGAGAAGTAACTGCTCGAGCCTCATGTATTCTGGGACTCCTACGACCTACGAAACCCTTTAGAACTACAACGCAACGATCTCATTTCGGCAGCTTCCGCGATCTTGGTCTTTCAGTCCTCACCCATATTTAACTACTACAAATTTAGGTAAGAGTTGCAACAAACCCTTCGGTTGAACTTTCGTTCAATCACAAGTGTGACAAGTGTGACAAGTGTTCTTTTCGGACGTCTTCTTTGTCCTCTGGCGTGAGCACATATATCCACTGGTAACAATACTCAAGTAGACGCACCCTTTTATAAGAACGACACGAAATATCCCTCACTTATTCTCGTAGTTACACCCCGAGGGTTCGATTGAAATCAAATTGGTTTCCTATACTCGCACATTCGTGTATGGCGTATGGGTATACTTGCACACCATTGCCCAATTACTCGATGGTCATTATCTGAATCACAAGCGTTTACCTTTCTTCACAATTGTGAGAACTCTTCTTGTGGATGCGCTTTGTAAATCGTATCGATCAGGCCAAATTACAATTTGTCAATCATTTTGGACACAACTTGAACTCGCACCCTGTCATCCCAGAGTACACCTATAGGTATGGCGGAGGAAAATGTCA
Organism: Cheilosia variabilis; assembly: GCA_951230905.1. Taxonomy (NCBI): domain Eukaryota; kingdom Metazoa; phylum Arthropoda; class Insecta; order Diptera; family Syrphidae; genus Cheilosia; species Cheilosia variabilis. Next base: position 39,819,393 of record OX579677.1, on the reverse strand, counting down.
ATTATTTGTGGCAGTCCACTGATCACCGTTGTTGTGCCACCAATTATCCTATTTCCAAATATCAATACAAACACTTTGTGTAATGCTGTCGGTGTGTTTGTCCATTTTACTTCGCCCACTTCACGGACATTTCTGGGTGAGGTGGTGGTCACAAAGTATTTGCCAGTCATTTGCCTGTCAGTGGCCATCGTCAACGTCACATCCCCATGCCCGTGTATCTGGTGTTCTCCGAAACTGAAACACGAAAACACAGACGACCCATGGCAAGCGCACCGAATGTTAAACAACTTGACAAACAAAACGCCATAATAATAGACCTGTTGGAAATAATTAATGGTTTTCGGACATTGCGACAGGAAGGACTCGGCGGAGCGGCTTCACCTTTTTGACATGTTCCTGTTACCAGGTCTTCCTCCCTTTGCAGCGAGTCTGACGATGGCTGTGTGTACGTCCACGTTGGCCTTAGTCTATATCACAACTTCATGGACATTTTGCGATTGTATACAGTTTTTGCCAACACCTTTGGGGAATGGGGCCGACATCTGAGTGTGGGGTTAGCAGTGTTTTTTGTTTTTTTTTTTTCTTTTTTTTATAGCTGAACATGAGCCTTTGTGTTTTGTGTGTTTTGAAGCGCCGCGCCTGGGAGAGGTTACCCTGTTAACGGATGTTTCAATTTTCGGTCATTTCAGGTGTTGAGTTACGCTCCAAAGGAGAATTCTATTCGCACGTCTATGTTCGGAGTCTTACTATACAAGGCTGGACAGGTTGGCAAAAAAAATTTGCCAAAATGTTTTTGCCATGTCGCTGGGCCTTGGTGCATCATTATTTCAATTACATGCTTGGATCCAATGAAGAATTTTAGGGCGTGGACATGGACACCGGAGTAGATAGAATAATAGTTGGGAGGCGGCTTTTTTTTTCTTGTGCATGTGGTCCTTAAAAGTTATAATTTTAAGGGGTGCGTTGAAGCTATTGCTGAACAGATAGGTATAGGTACTCGTAAATTCGGCAGCAGTTAAGGTACCTACTGTACAAAGATGTGAGTTTTGGGATCCGGCAGATATTAGAGTATACTTTGACGGCCAGCATATTTACTTTTGATAAAAAAGTTGCCGAACCTGCCACACTATGGCGACCTTTAGAGAAAGGCTTGAAAGGTGGCAGCCTGGTGACCTAACCGTTACGAGCTTCCATCAATCATCCCGCAAATAATTATGGGGGTTAGAGGTTGATGCATCTTGTCAATAAATATCTGTTCGCTCACGGGAAAATAAAAATAGTGAGCTTGTTGTGGAGACTGTGAAATAGCGACTAGATTGAGTTGGTGTTTTTGCAACAAAGCAAAAGGGTTTCGCGTAGTAGTACCTCTGATGTCTAAACATCGGTTGTTTGTTTAGGCTAAGCTCACATCGCCAACTTTGATTCTAAAACGTGCTTTGGCCTCCCCGCTATTGAGCTGGTGTCCTCTAGGTAGGACAAGATTGATATGGTTAGAACAGATCCGACACTTCTTCTCTAACCGTTCAGGGATTCAGTCAGGAGATTGAGAGTTAGAAACTGCCCACCTTTTAGTGGATTGAAGGACTCTTACGATTTGAATCGGAATTTATATTTGAGTTAAAGCATTTTCGTTCATATTAACATCGTACATGATGTAACTTCTGAGAGTCTTCTAAATCAACTCAATGGATTAGGTTAGGTTAGGTTGAGTGGCGTTGTGAGATCGTCACAAAAGATCAGGCACCAAGCCCATCGCCATCCCCAGGGAACCATTACGGTCAAAAACCTAAGCCAAAGCGCCCAAGCAGTCAATTTCCCTACAGAATTTAATTATTGTCCCGATATTGTTGGAGGAACCAGCCTCCTCTCTATGGATTACTTTGTAAACTTTGACGTGTCGGAAATTGTATCCCATTTGTACTGTTACATTTGAACTGGAATTTGAAAAGATAAAACTTTATTCTGTTAAGCTTTTTTCTAATAAAATCGCTTTTATTACACTTTTGTGGATTATTATAATAATTCACTTAATAATTATCAAACCGATATTACTTGGAAACAATTCTTAAGCGACTTAAACCAATCACTTAACTCACTCTATTAGTTTACACTTATTTATCTTCACAACCGATTACTTTTTCGAACTTTACCAATTGACGAATGGAGGCTAACCCCTGGCGGTAAATTTTCGCATCGGTAGGTCGCTATAGATTTTGTCAGCTGGTATTTATTTCTATGAAAAATCGAGAAGTTATTGTGAGAAATTGTGTACTAAATTCAAAATATACGTTTAATATAAGAAAAAAAATTCATTTCATAACAGAAAAATAATATCATAAAAGTGAGTGCGATAAGTATTGATATAAAAGTGAATACTAAGTTTTTATTTTTGTGTAGCAAACGCAGAAGACAATTCATATCGTAAAGAGGGAAATACATTGTATCATCTTCCAAATCTGCTTAGGATCGGGACAAAATTTCCCAATTTACCGAATACACAGGATGGTTTTCACTATAGAACCAAACATGTGCGCCTTTCCCAGCCTAAACCTTCCGAATTCAGCAATGAAAATTGCAGAAAATTTAATGAAATTGATGATGCAGCTACCACCAGCTCAGTAACTTCATCTACGGATGGAGGTGGGGAGAGGCCAATCTTATGTATACAGCCAGCTTTCACTATTTCTTCGCCTTCCCGGATAGACCTTCTAAAACCACTGAAATAGTGAATTACTTCACAGAGCGATATTGGGTCAACCTTTGAAACTACTAAGCTGGCGGATCCTCCATCATCAAAGCAAGCAAATCTGTAAAAATCATGATTAACACACTTCTTATAAGATAAAAAGCAACCAAAAGCAAATTATTATTTGTTTACATTACATTTAACACTACTTTGAACAGACTTTTGTGCTAGTTTTACCAGATGAATTGACTCACACTATACAAATTTCGGACAAGTAGTACTTAGACTTGCAGAATAAGTTTCTTTTAAATTAGTTGGTTAGCTTTTTAATAGATAAATAATTAATTTGCTTTCACGAAACACACGTATTCCTTTTTTTATCCACCAGGTGTCGCACGAAAACTTTTTCACTCGTCAATCACTGTTTAAAAATCAACTGTCCCTCTCTGTTCTCGAATCTGCCTTTTATATCCGCTCCGCCATCTATCGGGAAGTTTATAGTTTGTTCCGCTTCGTCCCGAACAAACTCGTTGGTTCTAGAACTATCTCACTTAACTCTCCATTTATTTGACAGGTACGAGTCTCCAATTGGAAGTGGAACTTGTTTGGTGACTAATGGGTTGCTTACACTTCACCATTTTAGGTTCCACGCTACATTCCACACCACAATACAGACGGGACACCCATTATTGATCTTGCCAGTTTTACATTGAAACCTTGACATCTGTCATCGATATCGAAGGGGCAAGTTACATCACAATACCTACCTACTATGATGTAACTCGTATTAAGCTTTTGATTTTTTTGTTTGGCTGTAGCAATGACCTAGTCACTTAGGTACTGGCTTTAGGTCTTTTAGTTTTTTAATTTATACTCTACTTTTCATTCCATCGTATAATAGATTTTGTAAATTTACGCTAACCAAGGTTTCAAGTCTTATGAATTTTCTTTTTTAAAAAACCTCTAAAAAAGGTTTAAGTCATATCTCATCTTAAGTTCCTTATAGGACTGCGGTATAGTGTAAGTAATATAATTTGTAAGTAATTTGAACCAGGGCAGTTACCGAGCTCTTAAATACTATAAATTTTATGTAACCTAGACTATGTTTCTAGAGTCAATAAACTTCCTTCTATCGATATATCGTATACATCGATAGTCTAAATAAAACTAGCGATGGTAATCGTTGAAATTTATTCGCACCTAAAGCCCTTGTTATTACAACTATAAATCAAAACCAACAGTCAATATTGACAAGAAATGTTATCAACTTAAAGCGAGAGCTTTTCAAATACGCACACGATCATGCAGGAGGAGATATTTTTACGATTCGTTTCTGGATTGTGCAGTTTAGAGTAGTACGTGCCACGTTTCATTGTTTCAATTTACAGAGATAAAAAGACACATAGATTATTAGAATTATTTATTATTTATCTTGTTTTACTGGTGGAAGATTTATCCGTTTTTGTCAGTTATTCGGAAAAAATCGTTTGTTTGGGAGTTAAAGAGTAAGTTTATTACATGTTAGAGCAAACTTTTTGTTCCGTTAACTTTGAGTTTTAGCTTTTGAGAATTTTTGGTTTTGTTGTTTTAAATAAATTATACCTAAATATGTAATTTGGTTGGATTTTTATTGACTTGTAATGGGTGTTTATTAAATATCGATAGTTTTTTAATGAAACTATCGATACTATCGAAACTGACAACTATCGATGTTTAAGCAATCCTTATCCCAAGCAGTCATCGAGTTTCCTCTCCGAACTTTCTACAGTGGATAACAAGCAGCTTAAAAAGAAACGTGGAGAGTGTGGCACTTCGCAAATTGGACAAAAAAAAAAAAAGAATATGCTACCCTTTAAAACCAAAATCTCCTGAAAGTCGTGTTCAGTTTTCAGTTCCCTTAAATAACCTTAAAAAGTTATCAAAAGAACATACTTTTAATATTTTACCGCACAAAAAGGAACGGAGGGGTCAGTTTGAAAAAAAGGTGATTTCTGAAAAAGCCTCTCCAAGAAATCAAATTTCACCTTTTTAGTGCGCACATTCACACCTAGGGGAGTGGAAAAGTTTTAGCAGTCTTCGGCAAGCGGTTTCGCCTGTGAATAGTCTGACAATAACGGAACCATATATAGAAAAGGAAGGTGGAATTGCATTTTGTAGGCCTGCAGCTATAAGCTGATTCATATTTTTATATAATAAAGTGCAGCTGTGACTTGCATTAATCAAATAGTGAATACATCCCTCTCGTTGCCAGGTTTCAGTGAGAAGTAAGTTACTTCAAAAAATTGCCGATAGAGCTCGCACACGTACAATAAAGCGAAGGCGAATATATAAACCACAGTGGAAGTTGTGCTTTCCAAAAAGGGGACATTTCAACAGACGCTTTTTATTAACATATCCACAAAAAAGGTAAAAGCTTACTTTTAAGTTTTTATGGGAAGAAACAGTTCAAGTGTTATACTAGCGATAATTCAAAGAAGTTATATAGAATGTTCTATGTATGAGTTACAACTTTCACTCAACGTGGGCAGTAGTGTTGCGAGGGTTTCGTTTCGTATTTTAATTCAAGAATACTTGCTTAATTAATTTGATATACTTTTGCTCAACAGATCCTTCAAAATTTCAAAGAAGTGCAGCAAGCAGCAGTTGCATTGGACTCCCCCGCCAGCCGGTGTTGACATACTCTAACTTTATCAAGTAATAACCTCGCAGTAATACTTGCAGGAAAATAAATGTACTCCAGTCTTATTCCACAGATGATGTAGACGAAACAAAACGGCTGCCAACTCGCACAGACTTTGTGGTAACTGGAGCGGCAACATTCAAGTGACCGAGTTTGCATTTTCAGGTCATAGCGATGCACCTAGCACATGGATGTCATCCTCAGTTATGTTTCTGTTGAAAAAGTCATTACTCTTTCTCCCTTTAATCTATAAACGTTCACGACTATGAATATAATGTCGAAAACGAACAAGAACAGTCTACCAAGTAGGTACTTAGCAAACGTTTACTTTACTTGAATTAAAATGGTTGTGGCTATTTACCATATAGCTGTGTGTTTGAGCGTATTCACAGCTTTTTGATGATTAAGTGGTTGAAAAGGATGACAGCCTCTAATTGTCTGTTTAATAACTGTATTATTGAAATAATTGTGTGGATCTTCTATTTGCATTCATTTACAAGAGTGTCGTTAATTGAAAAGCGTTTCTTTCAACGCGCTTATGCGAAATGTGGTGGTGCTTTGAAAGGTAAGCACAGGGCTGACGGACTGACCTTAATTTTTTTAGATCGATGCCTACATCGAAGTCGAATATACGACTTGAATTGTTGAACTTATGCTCGGAGAAAGAGGGTGCCCTCCTCGTTAGGTATCAGCGGTGCCACTTTGCTGAAATAGCAGTAGATATACTGCACTTTTCGCAAAAAATAAATCTGATGCCACTAAATCCAATCTACTGGACTTTTTTTGTTTGATAAACCTTCTCTTGGACAGATGTACAAAAACCATTCATGAAAAGAACCGGTGTAAAGAACGTCTGAACGAAGCCAATTTTTTGTGAACTTACAGCCGTTTTAATAAAAAACCCGCAACTACTGTCCAAGTCGTATGTTACCTAGCACCTAGTTAAATAAACGGTTTTCCAATAAGAGGTGTTATTGTGAATGACCCGCTTTTTCAGTAGCTGTCACTTTTGAAGCTTTTATTCTTTGACATTTGACAAGTAGAAACTACGCCATTACTAAAAATGGAACGATACACGCTTTAACAGCGCATTGAAATTATTAAAATCCACTACAAAAATGGTGAAAATCTTGCAGTCACAGGTCGTCGATGATTAACGATTTTTATGCTCGGAGTTGGATGGTATTGATCTGGACAACGTTTACTTTTAACAAGACGGCGGTATGTGCCACACAAGCAACGAAACAATTGATCTTTTACGGGAAAAGTTTCCGGACCGTGTTATCTCTCGAAGAGATCTTGTGATTTAACACCTTGCGACTTCTTCCTTTGGGGCCACGTGAAAGATAAGGTCTACGCCAACAGCTCAGCGTCGATTCAAGACCTCAAGGATAAAATTCGTGAGGCTATCGAGGACATAGGGCAGCCACTTTGCGATTTGGTTATGGAAAATTTCATGAAAAGGATATGGTCCTGTATGCGTGCTCGTGGAGGCCATTTGGCTGATGTTGTTTTTCATTATTAACGGCATACCTTCCTCTTTATTATGAAATAAACATCCGATCATTTATCTCAAAAAATGACATTTTTCTTTGAATACCAAAATAACACCTCTTATTGGAAAACCCTTTAAATAAAATATTAGTTAAATTTTCCTATTAATAAATGAAAATAACTGAAAACTATTACATATTGCCTGTCATCACGGCGGGCTAATAAATTTCAATTGTGACAAGTGAAAAAGGAAATGCAAAAACAACAGTCAACTAATTTTTTCATATATTTTTTCAAATTTAAATTTAATTCATTTGTCATTTTGACGCGAAATATGTTTTTTAAGAGTTGTAGACTCGCTAACAGACCAGACTACAGTAAGTTAGTTATGTGAAAGTTACGAAGCGTAAGTTATCTTCTAAAAATGTTTATTAATAGCAATTTGAGTTTAACGAATGTCTTTGCCAATAGTTAGGCCTAGCATGTACAAGGTGGGCCAAAAGAAATCATCCGATGTTGTTTGGCTCTCATTTTTTTTCTTTATGAAAAACTTCGATCCTGTTTTTTGATTATGTTTATTTGAACCTTTAGAATTTTATTGTTCAAGTCGAGAAGATGATATCGGCCAAATGGGCGCCGTCACAATTTATTGCCATACGGGCTCGTTTTATGGCATTTTTCATCACTTTTAGGCGAGATCTTCGGGCGACAGATTCTCGCACTCGTGTCGAATGTTGTCCTTGAGGTCTTCTAGGGTCTCGGGCTAGTTCACGTAAACACGGGACTTCAAAAATCCCCACAAAAAAGTCTGTAACGGTTAGGTCGGGCAATCTTGCGGGCCAGTGCAAATCGCCAAAAAGAGAGATGAGGCGACCCGGGAACGCCGCCTTCAGAATACCGGGCTCGCGCAGTGTGTGTTGTAGCTACGTCCTGTTGGAACCACATGTCCTCCAGTCCTAATTCGTCCAATTGCGGCAGAAAAAACTTGGTTAACATGTCCTACCGCGCACCGTTCACTGTTGTCGTTTGACCAGCGGCGTTCTCGAAAAAATGGCCCGATGACTCCTCCAGCATGAAGAGCGCACCATGCAGTAACTTTGAGCCGTTTCACGTATCCGCTGAGGTGGAAATGAGCCTCATCGCTCATTATGATTTTGGTCGAAAAATCGTCCACTTCGTCCTCGACATTGAGGATGGCTTGGGCGTAGGTTACACGTGTTTGGCGGTCGACAGGCAGCAGCTGATGCACGGACTGGACTTTATACGGGAACATGCGCAAGTCTTTGACCAAAATTCGCCTTAGGGACGACTGGCTGATGGCTAATTGCGAGGCACGGCGTCTGGTCGATGTTTCCGGTGACAGCTCGACATCCTCGTCAACAGCGGCGATATTCTCGGCACAACGGGCGCCGATACTCTTCAAGGTTGGTGGCCGAACGGCGCAGTGTTTGCGCAGTCGGTGTCGGACGGCCGTGGAATCGGCGACGGAATTCGCGCTGCGGCAACACCACAGACGAATTGTTACGCAAAAAAATAGACACGGTTATTCCGCGTTCTTGGGAGTGTATCGCTCCATGCTTGTTCACTTGTATGCTACATCTGTCTAGTCCACAAATGTCAAAACAGATTTGACATTGGCGGCCATTTTCAAAAATAAGAGCATCTTCCAATAGGGTGATCTCTTTTGGCCCACCATGTAAAGGGTCCGCCATCTAACTTTTTTTTTCAACTAGTGCTTATTTCGCTAATGGTAACACTTAGCTCATGTCTGATTTGACAGATAATTAGTTTTATCCTTCCGCTGAACGAATATGGTTGTGTATACGCTTGAACAACGCTGGGAAACATTCCGACATTACTTTGAAAATCATGGTAATGTTGCAGAATGTGTGCGAAAATTGCGTACGGAATTTGGAAGAAGAGAAGCATCGTCAGCTCCGTATGTTCGTTATCTTGTGAAAAAAGTGAAAGAAACTGGCATCCTCATCGATAAACAAAAGCGTGAAAAGCCAAAAACAGTGCGTAGATACACCTTGCTGCTGCGGCAGAAAGTGTGCGTGAAGCGCCATCAACATCAATTCACCGTCGTTCTCAACAATTGAACATTTCGGAGACATCATCGGAGACGAATTTTGCATAAAGACCTTGGTATGACGCCATACAAAGCCCAATTGGTTCAGGAGTTGAAGCCAAATGACCATCCAATGCGTTTTCGCTTCGCTAAGTGGGCCTGCGATCGACTTAGAGAAGATGCCGATTTTGCCAAAAAATCATCTTTTCAGATGAAGCTCATTTTCATCTTGGTGGGTATGTAAACAAGCAAAATTGTCGCATTTGGGGCACAGAAAAAGATAAGTGTTACGCCGACAAGCCAGAGACAATTGACGCTTTAAAGGACAATACTCGTGAAGCCATTGGTGAAATACAGCTGCACACAATCGATAATGTGCTTAAAAATTGGACCGATCGTGTAGGCTGCTGCATGGCCAGCCGAGGCAGCCATTTGAATGAAATTATTTTCCATTATTAACCGGAAGGATTGAACTTTCAAATAAAAAAAGAAATATGAGAAAATATTCAGTAGTTTTTTTTATAGCATTTTAAAAAAAAAAAGAAGTTATTTGGCGGACCCGTAGTTACGCCACAACTATTAATACGGCTGTTATTGTTTAAAGAAACATTAAATATACATTATATACATTAAGCTGTTTTTTTTTTGTATAATAAAAAATCTAGTACGGGAAGATCCAATCTAGTGCATTTTTCTTAATGAAATACTGCGCTCCTCTTTTTTTGGAGTGGCAACGCTGGCTAGGTACCTATACTTATTTGGTGAAAAAACTTCTCAAACTGGTTTTTATGTGCGACAGTGTTTTATGTGGCTCCAAAATATATGCGGAATCACCGCAAACAGACTGATTGCAGCGCTCCCAGCCACTATGAAACGCTTTGTAATATTGTTCTCCTTAGATACGAATGTTACCTATCAGTCGAATGTTGCCAATTAGACCAATGGAGCTTCCGCTTCAACTTCCGTAGAGAAATAGACTGCCTCTGAATTATATTGAAACACTGAGACCAATCAGTCTTCCTCTGTTCATTTGAACAGCGAAATTAGGTCACCTGTATATCTATTATCAGACTAAAACTGAATTTCGATATCCACGCACGTCACGTGGTTCGAAATCAAAAAGTTATCACAATTCGAAGTCAAATGAAATTTAAACCCACCGTCAGCCGGGATGTGCTTTCAAAGTGAAAAACTTTCTTTTTTTCTCGGCGCGACATAATCTCTCGTGTTCCTCCCACTCATATTATCACCTCAGCTCCTATATTGATCGGCGACAATCCTTCGCGTTAGCTCATCATTCTGCAATCCGTAACGTAGCAAAGATTGTGATTGAAAAAAGAAACACAAACAAGTGCCAACATCTTTGGAGACCATTTTCCTAAGGACACGCGCCACGAGTGATTTATTTATATTTAAACGAAAATGAAAAGGAAGAAGAAAAAATTCTTTCTTTGAAAGATAAATCCTGGCAAGGGCACAGCAACTTACGGTGCAATTTACTAACAGCCGTCTATTTGTTCCGGTCCTTGTGAAAAATTTACAACATTCAACCATCAGCGTTCCACCGGCTGGCGCTGTGAACTTCGAAATTGGAAAATCACATCTATTAGCTTCCGCAAGTTGAATGGGCGAAGCAGTGCACGTTTAATTTCCTTGGGCATCGATAAAGCAGTGTACCTGGTATATATGGTAGTCATCCCTCTGGGGGGATGATGGTGGACCTTTTGCGCGGTAAAAATGCCGCCAGCATCATAGATTCGCGAGGAATTCAGTATGCAAATCGGTATTCGCTAAGCAATTCGTTCGCTTGACAGCGATTTGATTTAATCGATTACGTTTTGTATACAGAAGTCAAGGGAAATTACAGACAAAAAATAAAAGACCAATGTATAGTAGGAGAATAACGAGTGTTGATGTAATGTTATCGTATTTGTCCGTCAATTCGAACACAAAGAAAACCAAACAAGAAAGAGGAGCGAAGTTACCTCCCTGCTGCGACATGATGGGAGATGCTTTGGCATTAAACCGCATGAGTTATGGCTGGAAAAAGATATTCACGTGACGAAATTAGGTCAGCTTGTTACGATGTAATGTTCGCCGGCTTCTTGCAAATTGGATAATGGCAGCAACCGGTTTTTTACGAACCGTAAATCGGGTTTTCCTATTTCATACTTTAAGTTTTATCTTAAGCTCCAGCCGTCGATCAGCTGTAACGATCTGCGATTCCTGGGTTTTCTGCTGGGCTTATTTTGATAATCAATTTGTCTTTGAACTCACCGGGACAAACCCACACTGGTTTGGGTCAGTTTGTTCGCTGAATTTTTTTTCCAGATGTTCGCACAATGCTGCCGACTTTAAAACAACTAAGAAGGTCTTCTCTGATTTAATTGGGCAAACGTATGCTAAGGTACATATGTCCAGGTTTAAGGTCTCGTTCCACCTTTCAATGGAAATCGGGTCTTCTTCGCCGTTTAGAGTTCTGCAGATGAAATTTCCCACAGCCACTTCAAAAACCCTTAATACACTGAAGAACGCAGGGACGCCAGCAGACATTCTTTTCATTCATCGACTACCCTCAGGCTTGGTGGATTGCAGGTCTCTTTAAAACTCTATCTGCTTTAACGCTAACCCTCGTAGTCTGCGTTGCCCCGTTTCTTCTATTTTCCATCCCATCGCACCTCCTATGGCTCAAACGAAGCACTCATATGCAGAGAAAGGTAAACTTATAAGCCTGTTTTCGACCTCAACCGCAGCACTACCTCCCTAAAATTCGGTCTCCTTAAACATCCTTAGCTTTAAGTCCTAGTTATAAGTTGCAGAATTTATTTAAGTAGCTTGTTATTGTTATAGCTTGTATTAAGCTTAATAAATGCGGGTTCTTGCCTCGACCAAAATTAAAGATGTTTATGAAATCTGTGACCATCATTTCAAAGATGTTACTATTAGTTTTTTATCTGAACTGAAGAATTTGGGCCTTAACAAGCATTCTTGTGATGTTATCGGATTATTTATGATATATGTCTGTAATATCGGAAAACATCTGCAAAGACTCGTCGAAAATTGAGTGAAAAGCAACAAAAAGCGCAACCAAAAACTGGTCCAAAAACCGATTCAAAAACGTTCCTTAGAACGAGTGAAAATACACAGCCAAAATCACTTCGAAAAACGTGTCCAAAAACGCTCCCACAACGAGTCCACAAACTAGTTAAAAAAAAAATTCTTCATAAACGCTTCAAAATGTCGTTGAAAATTGATTAAAAATGCGGCAAAAAACATGGCCAAGAACTAGTTCAAAAAATCTTTCAAGACTGCGTCCAAGAACGCGCCAAACATGTCGAAAAACGCTTCAAAAATTCGTGGAAGATTGAGTCGATTTTTTTTTCAAAAACCGTTCCAAAACCTTGTTCAAAAACCTATAGAAAAAAGAGTCGAAGAATCCACCCAAACTAGTTCCGTCGCACGCTCATCAGTTTGTCTGGGCTAGATTACTCTCTTAAAAGGCCCATTACAGAAGACGTCAAACCGGCTAACATTGACCAGGGGGGGTAACTTTGACCAAAAGTAAAAAAGTTCTTTATATCCACTTACACAGCCTCTAGTATAAGTTAGAATTATAGTTATGGGTTTATACTAACCGCTATTTGTTCACAGATGGCGGAAAAAAAGATACAGGGAATAGGGGCAACTCTGTCCACATGACAGCTAATGTACTGAAACCCTTCTGTCTGTACTTTTTATGTGCTAAGAAACTTATATGTTTTTCAGTTAGAAAAAGACACTTAATCATTAAAATTTTAGGAACAGTAAGTAGTTTAATATGTTTCCTTTTAAGAATATATACTTTTAGCAATATATTTCAAATTTAAGAAAGTTTTTGAGATCAATTTGGAAATTATGTCTTAATCTATCAGCCAATGGCTAACTTTGACCGGGAGCTTTCAAACTTTGACCGGGTGGTCAAAGTTAAACCAACACAATGGCTGGGATATCAGAGAACTTAGTTTCTGGTTTTAGGAAGTGCGGAATCTGGCCCTTTAATCCATCTGAAGTTGTAGACCGTCTCCCATCAGAAAATGTCCAAAATGACCTTACAGGTGCAGTTTCATCAGCTGTGTTATCTGTTCTGAAGACAATGCGCAGTGGCAAAAACGAATCTCCAGTTCGAAAAAAGAGGAGCAAAATCAATGTCCAACCTGGTAAAAGTGTCGAAGTTGATGCTTTTTCAGGAGCTATTGTGCCGGTAAGCCCACTCGCACTATTTGAGGAAGTGGAATTTTTGACAGATGCTGATGATTTAATAGACCCAAATAATAATTTGGAAGAAAAAGAAACATATGTGGATGAACAGCTCTCGACTGAATTTGAGCATGATAATGGCAATTTCTGCGTGGATGAAGTTTTTGCATTACTGTGCTCAAAGAAAAGCAAGTAATGGATGTTTGTAGGTAGGTCTCTTAAATAAAAATATTTTTTAAAAGAATTTTAACGACCATTTTTTAGACGATGCAGTATCCAGAAGACGAATTTTTTTTAAGCCTCAAGACAAATGTTTTCTAACTGTTTTTAATTACTACTAACAACTATTTTTTATGCAACTTATTTATTAATATTAGTTCTTCATTTCAAAGCACTATGAAGTTAATTCAAATATCAAATTTAATATAATCAGCTAATGAAATTGAATAAAACTACCCTAACTTATCATTTTTGAGAACAATAAATATGCTGGTCAAAGTTACCCTAAATCGGGTCAAACTTTGACCACCCTGTTTTTGTTAAGAAACTACCACTACGTCTGTATTCAAGAAAATTCTAACTTCGGAAAATGAAAGTACAAACGCAAGCCCCTATGCTGGTGTCATTTGTTTTACTCTCGTACAAAAATCGGAAATGATACACCTGTTTGAAATTCAAAAGTGGTCAATGTTAGCCCGTTCGACGGTACCTCAATCAATTCACAAGTCTGTATCTACCAGCAGACGGGCCCAAATATTCAGCGCAGCGGGCACACCAACTTATACCTTTCGCAATTGAATTCGATGTTGCTTGGACATGCACGACCATTTCATTTCCTCTTCTTCATCGTACATCCTTCAAATTGTAACACTAATTCACATGTGCCCCATGGTAGACGTGTTTCCAGAAATTAATAAAAACTGCTTTAAATTCTGGCACGAACCGCTCAATATTTCGTGCTAGGGCATATTATTGCCTCATTTAGCTCAATTGTTGCAGAAATAAATTCTAGATTAACGTTAACAAAGCTGCATTTCCCTTTCATGTTCACACAAAAATGTCCTGCGCGACATGCAATTTCCCTATAAATACATTTGCTAATGATATTCCTTTTAATGGCAGAGATATAGCTACAAGCATACAATTTAAAACCTATGCACGCAATTTTTACTTAGGAACTGGAACACATTTAACAGACATGACGTCTAAAAATGCCCCGCATGGAAACTTTGTGCCGTGCTTTGATAAAAAGCTCAACAAACTCCACTACCCATTGAACGGATTCAAACGATGACCATAAAGTTGAATGCGAATGCAGTTACATGCATGAATGGTGGATGCGAGTGCACTTTGAATTTAAGTGATAGGTATCTGCTTCAGATCTACCTTTGGTCTAAATTATTTTGTACACAACTGTACAACAACTACCCAAGCACACTGTGGTAAAAATAATTATGGCGAGGAAAAGGTTTATTTACAGAGGTTGATGTGGGCTTTCCACGAAAAAAACTTGGCAAAACCACAGAGACTTCATCAGATGGGTAGAGACCAGAGATACCTGCCCAGCATGGTGTACAACACAAGAGACTCGAGGAGACCTTAATAGAGAGTAAATCACTTTTTTGTGGTTTGTTTCTACAGCTTTCCCTGTAAGAGAATAGTTCGCTGTAGATTTGCCTTGCATCTAAGGACACGCCGTTATTAAAAAGCGAATGATAACAGAAAAAAACGTCCACGAAATGCTGCGGGGCGTTCCAGCACGAGTAGGGTGGCGCTCACTTTATAGCTTTTTAATGAAATTAAATTTATGAGACTTAATTTTAAGTGGCCATGATGACACATTTAAGATTTGTATTTACGAAAGGTAATTATAATTTGCGTTCAGTAAGCAAGGACGAACATTTATGGAAAATGTTTGTACCTTTACGTAAAAGAGTACTTAGATAGTTTCACAGTGGACCCAACTGTCGCAGAGCACCCGTTTACACACCTCAAGCTAGTGGCTCAGAAGTAAAGTCTTCGGATGTGAACTGAAACGAGTGTTTATGAGTAGCGTAGGAATATCCTTGTAAATATTTGAGTAGGCGAAGACATTTCCTTTGTCCACCATAATACTTCTTCAAATGTTAGGTAGGAACAGGATTCCAATTCCCCAACAGACTGATTAAAAAAAATACGTTTATGCTGTCGGTATACGCAGTGGAGTACACTCTGAGTGTGTTCGTAGACATGGGGGGAGTATTCAAGCTGCTGACGCAATATGAAGAAGAATGAGAAGTGCTCATCTAAATAACAGTCCGTAGGACTGAATTCGACTGATACATGACCAAGGTGATACTAAACCTATAGAAGATGACCACATCAGGTGGAGAATCATCAGGGAAATAGAAACTCGTTAGACCGATCATATGGCTGATAGTCGTTGATAAGCTGTGAAGGTATTGGAAGAGAAAAGGTTACGCCGACGAAAGTCATTAACGAACGGATCAGTCGCCGCCTATCAATGACTACTGACAGAAATCTTATCGATAGGAGCGAATCGACTTTTGTTCATAACAACAAGATGTCTGGAGGCAGTGTTGCCGCTAAGAGAAAAAAAAATCCGCTGGCCCACAACATAAAATCCGCTAGAAATGTTAGTTTTTGCATGGCAAAAATCCGCTAGAATTCGCTAAAATATCAAGCTGAAAGTATAAGTTAAAAAAAAAACATACATAATAATTAAAAGTAAATTATTATTGAATAAAATAAATAAAAAAACAACAAAATCAAAAAATTCATGATAACGATGGAAAAAAAAAAGTTAAAAATTACAAATAAATTCATCTAAAGGCTTTTCCAATAAGAGGTGTTATTGTGAATGACCCGCTATTTCGGTAGCTGTCACTTTTGAAGCTATTCTTTGACATTTGACAAATAGAAACTACGCCATTACTAAAAATGGAACGATACACGCTTCAACAACGCATTGAAATTATTAAATTTCACTACAAAAATGGTGAAAATCTTGCAGTCACAGTTCGCAAAACTAAAGCATTTTTTGGTCGTCGATGATTAATGATTTTTTATGGCCGGAGTTGGATGGTATTGATCTGGACAACGTTTACTTTCAACAAGATGGCGCTACGTGCCACACAAGCAACGAAACCATTGATCTTTTACGGCAAAAGTTTCCGGACCGTGTTATCGCTCGAAGAGGTGATCACAATTGGCCACCGAGATCTAGGGATTTAACAACTTGCGACTTCTTCCTTTGCGGCCACGTGAAAGATAAGGTCTACGCCAACAGCCCAGCCAAAAAATGGCATTTTTCTTTGAATACCAAAATAACACCTCGTATTGGAAAACCCTTTATTTCTAAGTTTGAAGTAGAGGCCTCGGTTATAGTTTTTGAATCAGATTGCGATTTTGTTGGCTATCCGATTTTATTTATGACGTCGTTGACCGTAATTATAGCAGCTTCGCTTCTGTATTTTTGGGCGTACATTTTTTGCCATGACAAACTCCGTCCGAAGCTGCCACTCTTTTTAACATGGTTTGTAGTACCAGGGCTTGGGATTAAAAAATCGCTAGAATTCACTAGATTTTATTTTAGTGACAACATTTTATTAAAAATCGTCGGGAGTCTTAAAAATCCACTAGATCTAGCGACAAAATCGCTAGAACGGCAACAATGCCTGGAGGTCATAGTGGAACTGAAGAAGGTATGATTCAAGCCACATCCTTTACAGAAGAACGTTCGGGTTGGTCTTCAGCAGCCCGTACAGTAGGTTATATCCAAACCTCACAACCCCTATAGACACATACACCCACGACGCTGCAAGAGAAGACTTCTGCAGTGAAACACTCGGCCTAAGTGAATCGTGCAAAGGCAAAGTCTTTCGGACAGATATAGCTGCCTCTATACAAGCAGCCTTCCATCGTCTGTGATCGAGGACCCTTTTTCCAGATCGTCGTCGTTGGCAATAACTTGATCTCCGAAACTGAATTCCGGTCTTTCCTGCTGCCTGAAAGAAGAATTTGAAGATCTTCTTGGCTCTCCATTTGTTTGGAAAGATCAAACCAATGTAGTCGACTTGTTTTAGCTTTGTGGACAACTTCCACTTTATTTTACGGCCATTCGAAAATTATTTTCCATAAAATCTCGTTGTGTGAACAAATCTCTATCGACAAATTTTTCTTTTCAGTATCAGTAAGAAAGTTCCATCCATCATGAAGCGTACCACTCAGAACGAGAGGTAAGCGAAGCTTGACGAAGCTCGCGTTGCATGTTTGGCATATTTCAAAACAGCTGTAGCGACACAGAGCTCTTAATGGATTAAACTGTCACAAGCGGCCTGCATGCTTATAAAGAAAAGGGCTGAGGTATACGTTGGATATCCTCTGAACTTGCCAAAGTGTAAGCTTTCGGTCTTGATTTGACGGGGTTGTACGCATGAAAAGTGGTAAACTAATTTATTATATTTCAAACACTGTATTGGTGCAGTTTAATTTAATTTTGACGGATTTCTCCGGTCCTGGGAAAGACGAACAGAAAAATGTATAGCTGCGTCAATCGGAGCTGTTTTGATTTGTGTGCACTGCACTGACTTGTGTATCAATGGTACCATCAACCAACACGGGACCTACAATAGGTACGAGATATGCTGATGTACATTCTTCTCATTCATTTGCGCTTTACAGGAGGACAGCAATTTTTACCATGAGATTCGATTTCCTCCTGCCATCTATAAAATTTCAATCACGTTTCCTATATCCACGACTTCTCTTTTCTTATAAAGGGTGATTTTTTAAGAGGTTTAGAACTTTTTTTTAAAAAAAAACACAAAAAATTCGAAAAAATGAATGAAATATTTATTTGAATCGATAGTTTGAACCTTGCAATTTAATGTTTAAAGATAATTTCATGCAAATGTTGACCGCGGCTGCGTCTCAGGTAGCCCATCCGCTGAGTCCAATTTTGGCATACTCTTTCACACATATCGGCCGGTATCTCACGAATGAATGCATGGATGTTGGCTTCCAGTGCGTCAATCGAAGCGGGCTTGTCCCTATACACATTAGCCTTGGCATACCCCCACAAAAAATAATCTAATGGTGTCAAATCGCACGATCTAGGCGGCCAATTGACCGGCCCGAAACGTGAAATTAACTGTTCACCAAACTCGCCTCGCAATTGCGCCATTGTTTCGCGTGCTGTGTGGCATGTGGCACCGTCTTGTTGAAACCACATATCATGCAAGTCAAGAACTTCTATTTCGGGCAAAAAAAAGTTTGTTATCATCGCTCGGTAGCGTTCACCATTGACAGTAACGCTGCGATTCGCATCATCTTTGAAGAAATATGGCCCAATAATGCCGCCGGCCCATAAACCGCACCAAACAGTGGCTTTTTCGGGATGCATTGGTAGCTGTTGCAATGCTTCTGGCTGATCTTCACTCTGAATGCGGCAATTTTGCTTATTTACGTACCCATTCAACCAAAAATGAGCCTCATCGCTGAACACAATTTTTCGATAAAAAAGCGGATCCTCGGCCAGCTTTCCAAGAGCCCATTCACCAAAAATTCGGCGTTGTGGTAGGTCGGCTGGCTTTAGTTCTTGCACCAGCTGTATCTTAAAAGGCTTTACGCCCAAATCCTTCCGCAAAATTTTCCACGTAGTGCTGTAACAAAGGCCTAACTGCTGGGAACGGCGCCGAATCGACATTTCGCGGTCTTCTGTCACACTAGCTGATACGGCCGCAATATTTTCTTCACTACGCACAGTACGTAAACGTGTTGGTGGTTTAATGTCCAACAAAGTAAATTTGGTGCGAAATTTGGTCACAATCTTCCGAATAGACTGCTCAGAAGGTCGAGAATGCCGATCATAAAATGGAAGCAGCGCGCGATGAACATTTCGAACCGAGCACGAATTTTGATAGTAAAATTCAATAATTTGCAAGCGTTGTTCATTTGTAAGACGATCCATGGTTAAATTGCAAACCAAACTGAAGCTGTTTGACAGTGACACAAGGTACTAAACACACGTCAGCTGTCAAAACCAGTGTTGCCAAAACCAAACCAGCTAAAAAATCACCCTTTACAATCCACGTATAGGTGTATCCATTGATCCACCTATGCACGCTGAAGGGTGGCTAATTCCGAAAGTGATACCAGCTCAACGGGAAGAAAATAAAGTTTCGCTTTATCAATCGTCCAAGTTGGGGATACTTTTCTTTTTCCCAAAATGGCATCTCCTCCAATATTTATGTGTAACTTACCAGTTCCTTTAAAGTTCCAAACTTTCATTCTGATTGATTTAGGGAAGAGTGATCCTTTCCTTAGACAGTTTTGTTTTAACAGCGAAAGGTGACAATAAGTGCAGAAGAAAATTAGCAGGATAAGTGCGATAATTAGCAACAATCTCCAAACTAAACAGGAAACTTCAGAGATTCATTTAAAAAGGCATAATGAGGGAAACTCCCTTCTTTATACAAGTATTCGCATGTCTTCTTGGGGCCTGTACCACCCAAGGAGGTCTTTGTCGATTGTGTTACTATCGCATTTATAGTTCTTGGAATTTGATTCAGGAGACTACAGACAGGGACTGCGAATCACGTGCCACCGCCACCGTATGTGTACACGACGAAGAGGATGAGGATGAGGTGGAGAATGTTGTGCAACTTTGATGCTAATGAATTCTCTAAATTCTATATGACTACAATCTGAGGATGTAACCCACGCCGCACGATATTGGATGCTCTAAATAAATTTGTATCATTGTGAGGAAGTGAAATGACAAGGAACAAGGAGGCGAGTAGGAAAATAAATAAAATTTGGGCGAGAAGCCTTCGATTGTCGCATCAGCGAATTGTTGTGTGGGATTTTGGACGATGTGAATGGTTGGCAAATTGAAGAACCTTATGAGCAATAATTAAATTCAACGTTCGAATTTGGCCAAATTGTGCACGGCCAGCGTAGGAGCTTTTCTTGATCGTAGGACATAACACAACAGCACAAAAAGCGTGGTAGACTAGAATTAAACATTTTTGTTTGCGAAAATCACAAAAGTTGGATGAGGCTATTCAAAAATGAGCTCCACTCGAACATGTCGCATTTATGGCGGAACTAAGTCCCTCAAAACGATACTGGCAACGCAGCAGTTATGTTGCGGAAGGGCAGGCACTGAAAGGAGATGTAGACGAGTAGTGTTTGAAGCCTTCTCTACTTCAGTTGATGATTCGATTTATCGAAAAATTAATGACCACATTCATAATAAAATCAACTTCGAAGCAGGCTTTATCCACGAGTACGAAGTGTCGGACAAAGCCCACTGGGAACGAAATGTCCTTCGCGACAGATCACTATACTAATCTTTACGAAGTTCTAGTGAAGGAGCTGACACGGGTCTTACTCAGAACTCAGAAAAACTCAACATCAGCCTATATTTCTGTCTTCCGAAACATTGCAGTGCCATCAAAGCTTCAGCCAAGCTATTCGTCAAGGCTTGGGTGTCGAAAAGCTAACTCAAAGGCAAAAGCTTTTTGCAACGAAAGCCGACTTGTAATCAAAAGCCTCAAATTGGCGGAACAACCAAACCCATGGCTGGGTTGCCTATTTTCTTCCATCCCAGTGGATGTGTATCAGACGAAGTTTTTCGACTCAGCTCGTCTTCCGTTAAATAAGCCACTTCTACTGATGCAGTATATAAAGGGTGTTTTTTTTAGAGGTATACAACTTTGAAATGTAATAAAACAAAGATGATTTTTTTAAATTGACATGAAATTTACTTTATTTGAAAGATAATATTCTGGCATTATAATTTAAATATGATTTCTGGCATATGACCGCCACGGCAGGCTCGGACGTAGTCTAATCTGGAGGTCCAATTTTCGATGACTTATTCCAACTTTTGTGGCCGTATGTCGGCCAAGTGTATATTTTCCAAATGGTCAATCATTTCGGGCTTATCGGCGTAGACTAGCGACTTCACATATCCCCATGGAAAATAGTCAAATCGCACGATCTTGGAAGCCAATTCACGGGTCCGCAACGTGAAACTATGCGGTTACCAAACTTTTCCTTCAATAAATCAATTGTGGCACGAGCTGTGCGACATGGTTCCGCAGTCTTGTTGAAACCACAGCTCCTGCACATCATGGTTGTTCAATTGATGAACGAAAAAGTCAGTAATCATGGCTCTATAGCGGCCACCATTGACTGTGACGTTCTGGCCAGCATAGTTTTTAAAGAAGTACGGACCAATTATTCCACCAACCCATAAAGCACATGGCTCAAGATAACCTTGAGGATTATCATCACTATAAATACGGCAGTTTTGTTTATTGACGTATCCATTCAACCAAAATTTAGCTTCATCGCTAAACAAAGTTAGCTTATGAAAATTGGGATACGTATTTCGAACAGAACCATGATTTTTAAAATAAATTTGCACAATTTGGAAGCGTTTTTCAGGTGTCAGTCTATTCAAATTCATGTGAAAATGCCAAACCAAACTAAAAATAAATCACTTGACACCTGACAAAATGGCCGCCAGTTAAAGTAGTGTTGAACAAAAAGTTCTATAAAATAAATAAATAAATAGTTGGCGCAACAGCTCTGTAGGGACCCTAGGCCTAGCTTCTCACAACCGTTCGTTTGTGTGAGTTTTTCATTTTTGGGACGAATGGAAGGGATCTACAATCTCCTACAAGCTCCTTCATGATGTTTGTCAGACGTTCGCGAGAGGTGGCGCAGCGAAAAAAAAACCATAAGTTGAAATTTGTTTTTTTTTTTCCGGGATTCAAGCCTGGGACCCCTCGCTAAGCCACTGTGCCCTTAAAGCTCTATACCTCTAAAACACCCTTTACAAAGAGAGCAGTATTTGAATACATCAACCTAAGATACTGGGGCAATGCTTAGGTGACGTGGACATTTCTGCACCTAAGCTTCCAAGACTTAACGTTGCAAAAGAGGTCAATGTTAAGCACTGCCTCCTTTAAATGCGCAAACATTTTTCTTGTCAAGGGAAACATTTTGTAGCAGCAGGTACGGGCATAAAGAAAAAATTAACACATGCTGGCCGGCCTAGGGTCTTCCAATCTAAAAAAGGATTATTCAGAAAACTACTTACCAAACAATTTCAGTGATTTTGGTAGACAATTGTAATAGAAAGGCATCCGTCCTACCCGATGTCGACTATCGAATTTAAGTGACATCTAGTAGAGACCTTCTCCAGCCTGCCTATAACTAACTAAGACCGCATTTAACGATTTAGGCATTCTAAAAAGGGGTCCGACAGATTACACTTCAGTTGCTCGTATACTAGGTGTTCGCTGCTCAACATTTCATATGGGAAAGAAAGACTGACCCAACCGCTGGGCCCAACCTCTATTTCTCCAACCCCAAAATTGTGCTAGAAAAATTCCAGGACTAACTGGACTAGCTGGAGTCGGACAAGTTTTTCAAAGCCTGCACAAAAACGGTCTAGAGAAAATCGCTGAATGAAACTTTCCGAATTTAGTAATAAGCCGGTGGAAAGGTCCACGCAATCCAGGCCGGCTTTGTCATGACTTACCAAATTTCCAACTCTGAGCTTAACCGTTTGTTCCTTATTTCATCATTGGTCTGCTAAATCTTTCTACGAGAGCGAGTGCGAATCACATCCACATGAGCCAGTGCAAAGCAATCGATCAAGACAAAGACTACTGTGTACGGCCCTAGAGCTAGATACAGTCGACCTCGAGCCAAAGGGTTCCTTCGAGTACGCAAATGTATTGGTAGAAAGCATCGCTACCCTATCTTCAATTTAAAGCCCACGTCAGGTATACATTCCTTTCAAGAACACTATTCCCCTGGCGAAACCGAAAATAGCGTCCGACTGCAAGACTGCAATCGATTCAAAATCACTGAAGACATCTCCCAGTCAGTCCGCGATTTTGTGTGAATTACAAGCACATACCCCCAAAGGAAGGCTAAGAGAAAAAATAAACACATTAAGACACTAAAGTGCTTGCAACAAAGCGTGCACCACGCATTTCGTCCATTATCCTTATTGCAACTACACAAGCGGTGTTCATTTAAATTCGCATTCGCCAAATGTATGCCAAAGTTTCCGGCAAAGGATTAACCGAATTACTTAATTCCCAACTCTAACACAATGCTCGTGCTTCCATAAAACGCAAACTTTATCCATTGTCCTAACTGGGGTGTAGAGGAACACTAAGGAGGGTCGTATATACACCTAAACCATCTCCGAAAGTGTATAACTTCGGAAGCTAAACACGGACACTGCCACTGCCATACTGCCATTACAATTGGTCCATACACGAAATTTTATTTTCCTTTCCTACAAGTTCCAGGAAGGACAGATCGTCATGACTACGAATGGCAGTTTGTTGTTACCCGTGTTCCGGTTTCTTTTTTTTTCCCCGTCTTTTCCATGGAAGGTGTAATTTTGTCATCCTTTTATTTAAGGGTCAATCTGAACGAACGAACAAACTACCGTATACGAAGGACGTTAAAGGAGCGAAGCAATTCGTAAAATGAAGCTTTTATTTAGCGCTTAATTTTGCCATTAAAAAAATTGGAAAGGACCAACAAAGTGCGCTGAATGGGTGTCCGGTAGCACACGCTCCACCCCCCAAATTGTTTCTTCTTCTCCCGCCAGAGGACATATCTTCAAGAGCGTTATAGAGTTATTCAGGAACGTGAACTGAATTAATTTCAGGGAGGGTTTTTTTTTTTTGCTAATGCATTAGAGTAGGTATCCCCACTGGTGAATCAAACTTCTATGTGCAGTGCACGAAATGGGACACAGTCGCTTTTGTTGGCACAGCACCCGGTAGTAGCCCTGCAAGGACTTGTATCTAAAAGTCGTAAAATGTGGAGAAAAAAAAGTTGTACGTTGCTGTAATGTGAACTCAAGCGACCAGCAGAGACTTTGAGGTTTTTTTTTTTGTTTTGATAATGAGGACGAGCAGGATAATATTTCTAGTCAGAAGTGTTTCGCGAATACTGGAATACTGGGACTCTTTATGGCTTGTAATGAAATGATCATAAATTAGAGGTGTCAATGGTGTCAGGTAGGTCGTTATGTTTCTGAAAAGGGAAAGAGTTCTGAGTTCTTTTATTGGATAGGTAGTACATATTTTTATATTGCTGTGTTAATTCCTGAGAAGGACGGGAGTAAACAGGGAAATGGGAGTGTATTAGAAGCATCATAATTGTGTCCTCAAATTCCTTGAGTTTCGAAGGGGAGCAAGTTATCTTGTTTCGAAAACCTTGGTGGATCCTTTTACTATCTCATTTCCGGTAGCCGAATTAGAACTTCAGTAATTATACCCTTCCAGAATCGGCTAAATTTGATATCCTATGTTCAGTGGTCCTGTTATTTTTGATTCGATTTTATATCTATATGGTATCAAGTGGGTTGTGTGTGTGTGGGGGATGACGAGATTAGTTCCCTAATGGTGGCAGTTAAAGCGATAGCAACGCTAAAAGGAGAGGCAAATATGCCGCAATGAAAAGGCAAATGTGCCGAAACAAAGAGACCTTTAGGTTTTACTTGACTTTATTTCATTGAATTCTTTCGATCGAGTATGAAATGATTCGCTGATCGCAATTGAGGGGTATAATTTCAAAACTCTTCTATTCCACTTTTATTCAAAAATGAGTTAAATATGAGAAAGTGTTCTTTAGAAGGGCCCTCATCTAAGTATTTAATTAAAAATTTTCAAAACATGTTATTTCCTATACTTTAGAGTACTTAAAATGTGAAGTTTTTTTCAAAACTACACTATTCCAATCAGTCGTTTAATTCAAAACTCATTTATTCCCATATAAACTGAATTCCGCACCAAACCTCTTCTTTTCCTATGCAAATCAAAGTAGCCGGTTTAAAAACTCATGTATTCCAATGACATTAAAAAAGGCGGGAATTTTTGTTATTTTGAGAATTTTTATTTTTAAGTTTCTTAATAATTAATAATATTTTTTATTATCCAGTTTTGAAGACTGTTGATATTAGAAGACGGATTGATTTTAGTAGCTTTTTACATTTTTTTTCGTTTTACTCAAAATTCCCAAAAGTCGAAAAGAAGAGTTTTGAAATTATATCCCTCAATTGTCCTACTATGTCTATAGTTATTCGGTCTTACTAACAACCAAATTTAGACTCGACTTAAGGGCAATAGTTGAAATTAAAATAAACTGTGTACCAATAATCAAGTTATCTTCGACTTTAAGATAATCGAGACTGTAACTTTCGATCCGGAGAAAGTCGAGTCTGCCCATTATTAATGTTTAAACGTCAGTCTTTGTAATAAATAAATAAATATGAAATAAATATGAAATAAATATGAAATATGAAATGGACAACAGATAAAGAGAAGCCGCAGCTTAAATTGGACGCAAGCAATGCGAGAACTATTTCCTAGTTGACTGTGTCAAACCATTGGCTGATATCATTGATAGCAAAATTAACAATGCTGCAATGAGACAGTCAAAAAACAAAGCAACCATCTTTTATATACCACTCAAAATACGACCAACTGCCAATTTCAGCAAATTATTTGAAAGCGCAGAAACCAATTATAACGCTTTTGAGTTATACTGTTGTAATTTAGCTATAAAGTCAGATGTAGTTAAAGTTCCGATTACTTTGATTCTTGGTACCTACAAATTAAAAGTCGAAACTATAGTTAGTTTCGAAATTAGTTAAACTTGAGTTTACGGTTTGGTTGTTGGTAAGGCCCATCGTTTCAAATGGTGTATCTGTGACTTTTGACTTGTTTATTTATATTTTTCCATAAAAATTTTTTGCTTTAGTTCTCGCTATACAGTTTCTTATCCCGCAATGTCCTCCGTATAGAGTGAGTTATGGTAATCTGTTAGGTATTATCCTGTGTATTTCTTCTTTGTTCGTTATTCGTTTTGGTGGCGTATAAAACAGTATAATACTCGTATCAAAGCAACCTTCTTTCTCATGCATGCTTATTGTTTCGAATATCTCACTATTATCTGTTAGCGCTACCTTTTTACCCGACTGGACACAGGGAGGGTTATGTGTTTCCGGCGTATCCTATGTACGTTCCTACGGGACTCCCTGTAGCCTAAACGGCTTGACCGATTTTGAAGAGTGAGGTGTCATAATATTCGTGTTCTTCCATAGGCTAAAAAGATAGAAATAAAAAAAGTTAATTTAAAAAACCAAAAAAAACTCGACTGACTGTAAAAAAAAAGAATTAAAAATATATGAACAAGACTATGAGACAATAGTTTTAAGCATAAATATAGAGGAGGATGAAATAGTCATACCAATGAATATGGACACAAGAACTCTGGGTAAAATTACAATACCACCACGATCAGAAGTAATTCAAGTAGTTCTAACTTCGAACTTGGACACTCCTTTCTGATTTAAATATCATGTGTAAAGCGGCAACACTTCATTTCAAATACAATACAGAAACAATTATTATAGACAGAGAAATCACTCCTGTCTATTAGTTAGTGCAAGTGAAGAACTGCATACGCGACTTTGTGGGTGGGTCAGCCGTCAGTGTTCAGTGATGTGGAATTCAGTTCAGATTAGTCGGTATCTGGTTATATCCTGTCAATTCAAAGTTGTGCTGAACAACTCACCCGCCCAAATATATATTCCACTTCGATTTCAGCATTAAAATTACTGAGCCCAATTACTACGGACGGAGAACCCCTAGGAGTCTTCTTTATATCTATTGGATTATTTAAAAATTTAGAATAAATGTGGATCCACGCAGGAAAATCAAACAATTTTCTTTTAAAGCAGTTTTGATACTTTAAAAATTGATATATGTAGTACCTTATTTGATAAGAAAACTGTACCTAATATTAAAAATCAAAGTCTTTCATATTATCTGACGATATGGTGTCTTCAGGTACTTCACAATCGGCAACATTCTTTAATCAACCACATATAAAAAAAATGTTTTAGCAAGACTTATAATTTGATAAATATTAAGAAGTATAACTTAATATTTATCAAACTATAAGTCCACCTTGCCGTGTTCCACACTGAAATCGCTAATAGCTGTCAGAGTCACTATTCACATTTGACCTACATGTCAAATTGACATCAATAAAAAAACAGTGTTGAGCACAAAAAAAGTGCTGCCAAATTGTTCGCATTCTACTGCATTGCCAATTTAAAGGTTTTTCAATGCAAACATTATGTTAATAAAATTTGTAATAAACTGCAAAAAAGTTATAAAATACAAATTTTGAATGTTAGACCTACCTAATCTGAACAAATTGGACCTAATGTACTTTTTAATTGAAGAAGTTCGGAAAAAGGTACAAATGTGCCTATAAAATCAACCCTGGTTAGTGGATTAAAATTAACCGAGTCAATTTGTTTAGGGAAACTCGGTTAATAATAACCAATTTATCGATTTCCTCGAAATTTTTTCGGTCCTAAATATCGAACTTATTCTGTGTACTATAACCAATTGTTAAATATTAATCAAGAAACTTGCTTCATAACAACTTATAAAGTGTTTTTTTTTTAACAATCGAGTATTGGTTGCTTTCAACAGAGACTTAGTTAATTTTAACAATAATCGGACTCGGTTAATTATTTTAAAGTGTCGCTGCTAGCAGATCGTCCAACGACTGAAAGTTAACCATTTTTTTTAAGACAATCCCCAATGACGTATCCATATTAATGACTTCCCATCTTTTGTGGCAGCTGTCATAGCAATTTTCTCCATTCATAACAACTCATCCCAATGGTATCTCGAGGCTTCCAGAATGTCGCACCTCGTGTGTAGAGTGTCGGTCGTACTCCATTGAATGCTAGGGCTCCAGTTGCCGTTTGAGCGGGTTTGATTTTCATTGCTGCTCATTTTTAAAATTGGGTTTTCCATTTCACTCTACAGTTCGCTACGATCCTCAATCAATCAATAGCGAATCAGGCATTTTCGTTGACCCTTTAAAAGTAGAACAGAAATTTCAGTGGGACCCATAGAACTTATCCATCGCGATGGATTTTTCCATAAACATCATTGACGAGCATGAGCTATATTGACGCCACTGGGTTCAAGTGTGACACCAACACAACCATCAAATTCAAAAGTAAACACAACTTGAAAAAAAAAAAACCCAACACACCAACCGTGATTTTAAAAGCAGATCGACCAACGCCCGATGTGTTGAAATCCACTAAAGAAACACAAACAAAGCCAGCATAGTGTTGAATACCCAGTGCATCCTTCTCGCCAACTGAAAATCCATTTCTTACAGCGCGGTACACATTACACAATGGAACCATGTAATCCGATTAAAAAAATGCAAAGCAATTCATGGAACATGGAAAACATGCGCCACCTTAACACTCCGCCAAACACACAAACTGGGTGCATATGGTTTAACATTTCTGCAAAGGACTCACGTGCAGATGAAACCAGCCCGCAGCTTAACTTAACAGTCATTATACTGGAATTAATGGAATTATTGCCTTCATCACATACACCAACACCATAGGCTATAGTTTCGCATCTCATATATCCTGTACCAAAAATAGGATACACATCCACCCGTATCTGGTTGCGATTTAAAGCGACTCGAAAATATGTTTCAAAGTTCGTAAACAGAAAACGTACATATATACGTATCACCCACTGCATGCAGCGATTGTGAACCTATGGCCTGCCAACGAACCAAACATAATGAATTTCATTATCCTTAGAGACGTGTTGATACCGCATACTCGTATATGGTAGACGAAAAGAAAAATCCAATTATTGAGGTGAGAGCAGCTACCTACACATCAAAGCACGACAAATAGACACAAGTTTGAAAATATCAAGGATGCCATCACCAAAAGGCATGCATTCAAGCCCATAGTGTCATTAGAATCCCTCCTTCTAAAATTAATTTAATACGAAATAACAACAAGACTGCATAAGCCTTGTACCCTTCGGGCACATCGCTGCATACGTACAGGTTCTAAGCGTTTTTTCCACCCAACGAACTTTGGCTGTGAGGCTGTTGCGCGCTTGTTTCTTGCACATTTCCATGTTTTTCCTCGTTTGCTCGTCCTTCTTCCACACTGGATATGGATAACAAGGTTCGTTCTCCTTGAACCTATTTGTTGCGTATATACAGAAAGAGAGAGAGAGAGAGAGAGAGAGAGATAGGGATGCTTCCCGTCTATGAAATATGCCACAGGCTCCGAGTGTAGCGTTCGGAAGAATCCTCTAACAGCTCCTTATTAGTTGTGAACATGGTTGGGTGCATGTTTGTTTACCAATAAGCTGCATAGATGTGCCCCAGCACCCAGCACAGGAAACGTTATTTGAGTTTTGCATTAGAAATGTTTAAAAAGTTTCTTGCTTGCGCATAGTTTGAGGAGCATTATGTTGTAGATCGGGATGAAGAGCATTCTCAAATTTACCATTTAATATCCTACGACCTGTGCCTGGCCTGCCTGCGTGCATGCTTAAATTTTCCGTGAAGTTTTCCAGTCAAGTTGAGTTTGGCTGTGCTAAATTAGACTCTAACTAAGCTATATTGGCCGCTCTTTAGGCTGAGTGGAATGTAAGTGCGGGCTAATCGAGCGTGAAGCGTTGCCCACTTGCCTGTGCGAATAAAGTTGAACTATGGCTGAAATTTACGACATGGACCCCTTTGGGGCTGCTGTATCTACATAAACCTGAAGTGCGGTTTTACGACAAGTTCACGGACACTCAAATGGGTGCGGTTGGGACTATCTTCCATCAGAGAAGCTCCTTCGTGTTCCTTGAAATTCGAGCCACCATAAACACACATAGATACCAACCCTTAGACGACTAACTATCCACAGTAAGGCACAGACAGAACAAATACGCAGCGTGTTTGATGGTTTTCCATTAATGTCATTTGGGTGTTCACAAAGGACATCTGTGTCTGAATTTTAATCATCAAACACAGCGGCAAAACCCCATTACCCAAATCAAATACGATTGCGGGCCCTCAACTACATGGCACAACATCAACACCGCACCGGAAAATTGGATACAATTGAAGCACTCCTCCGAGGAGATACGCCACAAGACGAAGAATCATCCTCTAATTGAAAATCCTTTCAGGTGCACGTTGCCGTCCTTGTTACATCAGTGCGACCATTCACGTCGTAAAGAGAAAATCTCCTCTACACTACACCCGCCTAGGACCGAATAACACACTACCGGCACATAAAAAAGGGAAAACTTTACAAACAAAATCTCTTACGATCCGGCCGCTACTTCCCCAGTGTGTTTCACACAGCAATCAAATGGATCGCATAACCTGACCGAACTTTGGAATGGCTTTAGACCGTAAAAATAGAAACATTCAATTTGAACCTCTGATGTGCCGACTGCCACATACTACATCCCACAGGGAGGGCGAGGAATTGGATTTGCTGGCGAAAAAAGTGTTCTTTGGAGCATTTCCGTGCGAGCGAGAACTGTAATCCTTCCGGATTCCCAGAGGAGGAGACTGATGCTATTGAAAAGTGCACACATCTACAGTGTGGCTATGCTACACCTCTGTGTCGCCATTATTTCTCTTTCTTAACCTTTGGTGTGTGGATTGTTTTTCTTTCCTTTTTTTATTTTTTTTGTTCATGTTCAGGGTTCGGGACTGTTCCTCATGTGACTTTTGTTGGCTTCAATATATGCGATTGGATTGCCTGGCTGAGGGACAAAGAGACTTTTAACTGCAATCCTTCCCACAATTGTATCTGTATGCAGTTTTGCTTTGATCGCAGAAAATTGACCTAATTGTGGAGTTTGAAATGAGACCCTCTAACCAGTTCAGTTAGCGCATCCATGTGGGTTTGTGTGTACCTCAAACTGAACATAACATGAACACGTTCCTCTCCTCCGCGGCCTAGCCATCTCATGGCTATTGTGTATTTTAAGAAAACGAAGCAGTATAATTTGTATAATTTATTTTTTCCTTATATTAGCTAGCAGCTAAGGAAAGCACAAAGTTTTCAGTCCGAGGTTTTAGCAAAAAAGAAAGAACGATGACTTAAATGTCGTAATCAAAAACGTTAGGAAGTGTTCGGAAACTATGTAAATTTAAGGTGCTCATCCAATAGGTTCCTTATGTTATCGAAATAAAATAAGGGGGGTGAGCTTTATTTTAAAATAAATCAGAGTTCAAAATCTAATAAATGCATGAATTGAGTACCTACCTTTCATAAACAATACTTAAAACTAAAATTTATTCAGTTAGAAATGTGCTTTTAAAACGAAGATTGTTGCTTTACGTGGTTTTTCCTTAAAAACCTAAGGTGTTTCTATTAAGTTGTACAGGGTGGGTCATCTAGTGGTTTGTTTTTAAATCATAGTTTTATTTGACACTAACAGCTGTTTCCCGGTCGAGATCTTGACAGAAAGTCAGTATCATACCTCCGCGGAACGAAATGAGTCGCTTTACGGTTGAACAACGTTGGGAAATATTGAAAACTTATTTCCAAAGTGAGTGCTGCTGTGTTGTCCAAACAGTGCGTTTTTGAAAAGAAGTTTTTGCCGAAATAAGGCACCCACCGTGCCTCCAGATATGGATTTGGACGACATCTGGTTCTTGCAGGATGGCGCGCCATACCACACAGCCCATGCCACAATCGTGTTGTCAGCCATCTTGGCGATGTCAATTGACCGCCTCGTCGCTGCGGTTTGACCTCTTTTGACTTGTTTTGTGGGGAACCGTGAAGGACCGATGCCAAAAATTCGGAAGCGATTCAAGCACTTAAGGCCAATATCATCCAAGCAATCCGTGGGCTACTTGCCGAAACCATCAACAAGGTCTGGGAAATTTGGAGGGACAGAATGCGCTACTGCGAATTCAGCCGAGGCGCCACTTGAACGACGTTGTGTTCCATAATTAATGGGAAGGTTTGCTCTTACTAGCTGTTTTTTTATTATCAGCGAGATCTGATCCGGATCAGTATTTCAAACCAGCCATATTGCAAATATTCTTCTCAACGTGACGTCACACAAGGCACATGTCATTTAACTTGCAATGTCTGGGGTTTTTGAATTTGAATCAAATTTTCATAAATTTTCTTTTCAAATATATTTTTGTGAAACAAATTTAGTATTTTATGTTCAAATATGCACCACATGAACAATATTTTGCTGCTACCGCTTGAGTTTATCTTGTCATATTAAGGTGTGTCCAGACCACCGAAACATTTCAGAAATATTTCTGCAGCAAATCGGACAGATTTTATAAACATTTATAAAAGATTTCTGAAATTTACTTATTAAATGTTTATGAAATGTTTCAACTTTATCCTGTTTTGGACTAGAAGAGTAAAGTTTTTATTTTTGTAGTTTTGGTCTCGGGAATCACGCGACACGCGATTTAATTCAAATAATCGTATTAAATGAATCACTTTCTCATTAGGTATTCTAAGCTTTTCTGGACATTTTTATTTTATTTAGAAACAAATAATAATCGAAAAACATGTACTCACTTTCTGCAGGGATACTTGTAAAACAAAAATTATTTCCCATCACGATTTTTTTGGTGTCCAGATCAAAACCAGCAAAACATGTGTTTTAAAAACAAATCTGGAACATGTAGGTATTTAATTATTTATCTATCAAATATTTGGCTGGTCTGGACTACCTTTATAGAAGGAGAAAAAATAAAATAACTCGGAATACGGACAGGGAGTTTATTCGAATGCGAACAAAATCAATTGATTTTTTGAGTTCTATTTTTTAGTCTGGCAACGTGATTGTGTTGCACGCGAAACAATGGCGCAATTGTGAGGCGAGTTTGGTGAACAGTTAATTTCACGTTTCGGGCCGGTCAATTGGCCGCCTAGATCGTGCGATTTGACACCATTAGATTATTTTTTGTGGGGGTATGCCAAGGCTAATGTGTATAGGGACAAGCCCGCTTCGATTGACGCACTGGAAGCCAACATCCATGCATTCATTCGTGAGATACCGGCCGATATGTGTGAAAGAGTATGCCAAAATTGGACTCAGCGGATGGGCTACCTGAGACGCAGCCGCGGTCAACATTTGCATGAAATTATCTTTAAACATTAAATTGCAAGGTTCAAACTATCGATTCAAATAAATATTTCATTCATTTTTTCGAATTTTTTGTGTTTTTTTTTTTAAAAAATGTTCTAAACCTCTTAAAAAATCACCCTTTACTTGCAAACGCTGTTGCTCGCGTGTTCTGAATGTGTCGGTGACTCGTTGACGGGCCAGCTTTGTGTCAATGCATTAGCTCGAAGGCGTTCATTGCGGTGCTCTTGACTTTCATTAGCACGTGTGATTGCAGTCGGATTTATTACATTTCCATTGTCCGTCAATTGATCTTGTGCCGATGTATTTAACCGATGGTTGTGCTGTAATTGTGAATGGATAGTCCTTCGACCAATATTTCCCCCAATTAAATTGAGAATTTACAACTAATTGTTTGCATAAATTTTGACTTCCTATAAATTCTGATCATCTCCAAAGATACAAACAAATTTAAATATGAAAATAACGAAACGCACTTAATGCAATACACTTAAATTAGAATACCTACGTGTGGCCGTAGTTGTTGCTTGATTCAAGTTTGTGTTGTTTTCAATGACACCACACTCGTTGTCTTGCAATTCGAAATAAAACAAACCACTATTGCGTAAATTAAAATTTACTTTTGTTTGAACGATTGAGAACGAATTTGTGAGATGTCAAAAAATAAAAGCAAACAAATAAGCTTGATGACCAACAAAAATTTATTCAGTGACATACACACGTACAGTAGAATTATATACATAAAGAAGATTTGTATGGGAGGTACCATGCGTCTTTATCAAATCCCGCCTATATTTGCAGCAGAACTTAAACTATGTTCACTCAACCGAAATACCAACCGTTAGCAGGAGCAGAAATATTGGATTCTTAATTTTTTTTTATGGGAGGTACCACGCCCCTTTGTACAATTGGACCGAATTCTAAATCTAAGCCACCCGGGGCGCAACCCAAACGCATACAAAAAAATGTATGCAAATCGGTCCAGCCGTTTAGGAGGACTTCAGTCACAACACACGTACAGTAGAATTATATATAGATAATAGATAATACATGGAAAACATTTAATTTTGTTCATTTTATTGCATTTTTAAAAAGAAACTTGTATTTGGCCCACCCTGTACATGTACACGTTTGGGTTTTCCCGTGGCCAGGATAGTATTGCTTAAGTTTGTTCTTTTTTATCACCATCTAAAAAAGTTAGGTAGGTACGAAATGTCTACTTTTGTGTGGTTCACATGTCGCTAAAATAAGATGAATTTCGCATTTTTACCCAAAGGTTATATAAATTCTTATAAAAACGTACATATTTTAATAATGCTTTTCAAATTTAACGCCCCACAAAAAAAAAATAGAAGCTGAATATTGTTACATAACATAAAATTTGAGATTGAACCCTCTGCAGGTCCGACGAAGCTTTCTCGCTACATTTTGTTCTTTCATAAAAATTGGTTTTGAAAAACCCTGGTACGATAAAAAGCGTCAAGATATAGATTGACAGAAGCTAACCAAGGTTACCACCGCTTCTTAGAAGAATCCAATTAATATTTTTATTAGTGAAAGAATTTGAACTTGAATTTGAATTTGAAAAACCTAACTCAAGTCCTTATTTCCCTACAGTCTTTCTTTATTCTAAATCTTATCAACAAGAAAAATGCTACATGTAAAAGATAAAAAGCCCCAAGCTATGTATAACCAAAGATGGGTGACTACACTGCCTATCCTATTTAAAATTTATCAAGCATTTCCACTTCAACATGCCAAATTATATTACTGGATAAAAACAGCAACAACTACAAAGCTATGTGCTTAATCGCCTCTAGAACAACCAATCATGCCCACGTTAAAATTGCGAGTTTTTCATTTCAGAGTCACGGTGCGTGCAAATTTACGACCCGTAATAAATAAAAAAAAGTCACGTTCATTTCTCCTGTGAAATGTCATTATAATGAAATAAACTGAACAAATACAAGGCACACCGCTTTGCGTTGTGTATTGTTGAGGCGGTAAAAAAACCGTATCTGAGCAACACGCATGGCAAACAATTTGCGACAAAATAATACTATTTACTTAGGATTCATCTCCGTAAAACAAGTTATTATTTGATTATGATATTTGGTTGGGGATTTTCTTATTGATTCCTCATTAGGAAGCTTTGTAACTGAATGTGGATATGAAGGTCCTTGGAAAATTGTTCCTTCTCGCCGGTGTGCCGAAACTGAAACATGTATGCGTAGCACGTACTGCATGACTGTCTGTTTAGCAGTGACGACTGACGACTGACGAAGTGCTTCAAATGTGGTTCGGTTTCCGGTGTGCCACCAAACTTTCGACGGCATATTGTACCGGTTGACTATCTGGATCCGGTGATAGCCAGAACCACATTCCTCATAATGTGGATGAATCCAATCCTTTTCAGCAAGCAGTATTCGGATTTTAAGTGTAGGGCTTAAGCCGCTCACGGAGTTCCTTGTTCATTGTGCAGCGCATAGGAAATGTAGAGATGAATGCTCTTGGATGTAGCAAGGCTCACGTAATTTATTGGAGTGAGGCATCCGGCAATTTGTCCTCCGTTTGGTTCATATCATTACTAAATGTTCACAAACTCTTAAGACAAATTGCACCTATATATTGAACCGTATGCGAATGTGAATGGAAATGGTTTTAATAATTATTCATGGACAGCCCATCTGTATAACTGATTGCAATTGGCAAAGGCAGTTAGTACCTAGGTATATTTAATACTCCGTCAACATAAAACGTGTCGCCATCATTTGAAAATGGTTTGAATAATATTTTGGCTCACTCAAGCGTTTTCCTCCGACCTTTTGAACTTTTGGGGGCAATTTTCGAAGCTTTTGGAGACGTTTCGGGGGCGATTTTTGCCGGTATTTTCGGACTTGTTTCTCGACTTATTTTTGGATAAGTCTCTTTTTTGACATGTTTCCGACATTTTTGAAGCCAAATTTGAGGTCCAAAAATGTTTTCAACTCCTTTTTGGATGCATATTTGGGTCCTTTTTAGACGGTTCTTTAGACTAGTGTTTGGATGGGTTTTGGGACACTTTTAAAGAGCGTTTTGTAAGCATTTTCGACGCGATTTTTAAAGCATTTTGGAACACTTTTTATACGACTCGTTTTTCAACTCCTTTTTTATGAATTTTTGAACCATTTTATGTAAGCGTTTTTGGACATGTTTGTGGTCGAGTTTCGGTCGTGTTTTTGAATCGATTTTCGAAAACGTTTCTTGACGTATTTTCGAATGCATTTTTGAGCCATTTTCAACGAGAGTTTGGAGATTTTTTTGGGATATGTTTCTGAACTTGTTTTCGACGCTTTTTTGGATGAGTTTTTCGATGTTTTTTTTGTATGGGTTTCTGGACCCATTTAAGCGATTTTGACACGTCTGTGGTCGAGTTTTGGGCGTATTTTTGAATCGATTTTCGAACACGTTTCTCGACATATTTTCGAATGTATTTTTGAGCACTTTTCGACAATGATTTTGTACATTTTTTCGGATGTGCTTCTGAACTTGTTTCTTGACTCATTTTTGGACATATTTTTGTGGCGTCTTTCAAAGCGTTTTGGAAGCGCTTTTTTTATTCTGATGCGGCAAAACAAATTTGCTTGCCAATTGGGAAAACTGAGCAATATCATTTTACGTACTGTGGCACCGTCTTTCCGGAAGATATAAAATTAAAAAAAAAATAAACAAATGCTCTTCATAAATTTAGCGCTCAGGATCAGGATCCGTCTTGAACAATATTCCAAACAACACATATTTTCGAAAAGTGGTTGCTGTCACCAGTATGGGTGTCAGCATTCGTTGACAAAGAAATTACCTCGATATTTTGTTTCATAGTACCTACCTCTGTATAAAAAAGTCGTAAAAAATCGCGCAAATTATACCTCTTCGAGCCTTCCATTTGAATTTACTGATCGAAATCGATTCACTTCTGATGCGCCTGTCGTAGACACACTTCACAATCATTATTACTTTATTCACTTATTCTTTACAGCGCTTACATTTGACAGTCTTTAAGTACTCATTCAGCGGTTGCCTGTGTAAACCTTTTTATTGCTTCCAGTATCTATATTTATCGAATTCAATTTGCTTCGCCACGCACTGTATGTGCGATTACGGATTAATTTTGGAAATAAAACGAAATGTCCTGCAATTCCGTTGCTAAATTTGAATTTTATTTAAATGGAATCGGTGTGCTTCTTCCCGAAACACAATCGTTCTGCATTTTCAATATAATTGAAATTTGTGCCTCAGCACGTTGACTTCAAGGTGTGACAACAACGTCAGCCACCATCAGATGATAGCAATAAAATCCTCGACTCGTACTTTCGTATTCAGGTTGAATTTCTTACGATAGTCGTTCTCGGTTCTCGCATGCGGCAGCACAAAAATATGCCATCGTGTGCCACCTGCCACGCGGCTAAGCACGATAGGAGGTGAACTCTTTCTAACACCTGCACTTTGTTGTAAAAGAAACAATTTAGCCGCTACAAAAGATCTGAGAAGGCAACTCACAGCACAGCTTTGATGTCAACAATACCGTACAGGCGCATACACCCCTCGACCGATGACAAAGGGATCTCTTAAAGCCCTTTTTAGGAGGAATATAACTGCTCGGGCAAATTTTGTTCGCTTTATTGTATTATTATTATTTTTTCGTTAGATCCTTTGTGGCTGTGTTACGTACAGGCTTGTCCTAGTGACTTCGTTCCCATGGAACCTAAGGGTGTCATGGGGGTTCACCTTGTGTTGTGCTGCCATAATATTGTTATGTGATTTCTTGTTTTTTTCTCTCTCTCCCTTTCTCTCTCGGCGGACTTTCACCAGGTGAGCCTCGGTCCCGACCGACAACAGCTTCGGGGGCGGGCATGTGAAGTTAAAGCTTTTCTATTTCGCAATTCGCACGGGCGTACACGTACGAATTTAGATCGAACGTGATTGGAATGTAATCACAATGTTCGGTGTGTAGATGCAGGAATTATACCAATAGGTGACGAAAGCACCTATTTGTGTTGAGTTGAGCCAGCACAGAAGGGACGCAGATTTTCACGTGTCAATAATCTCATTCTTATTCTCTTTGAGATTTTGATTTCGCTTTCTTTGCTTGTCGATATGCCTGTAAAATGTTGAAGCAAAGTGGAAGTATCCTTGGTGAAGGCATGTTGTTATTATTAGCTTCTTTGGCGCAAAGTTACCTATGCCTGCTGTGCTTAGTTCACTTTGATTTGGGAAAAGGGATGAGGATGTTGTTTTTTTTTTAATAAAAAAACGCATTGGAATATTGATTAGGTACCCAACCCATGTGAGGGATGATGGGGTATTTTTTTCAGAGAAATAGAGAGAGAGAGAAAAATGTGTGAATGGAACTATAGTGATAAGAATATTGAGCAAATTTTTTGTTGTTGCAGACTCCAAGTAAAACAATTTATATTTGATCATTTATTTATTTATTTTCCACCTATCTATTACAAGGATCGCGGTAGCAAAGGGAAACCCTACATCCTACTTTTTTTCATATTTCAATTGATATTTCTATGCTTGCACTTATGTCAACAAACTTTCGGTTAAGAACTATACCTACTAATTAAAACTGTTAATATTGCTCCTACAGGGTTAAGCTTAGTATCCTGCTCGCGCTAAATTTGATCTCCCATACAAAAATGTCTACAAAGATAACATTTAGCGCTGCAGTTTAGCAAAGCAGTACCCTGTTCGCTCGCTAAATTCTTAACTTCATATAGATGGGGAGATGACAAGTTTCCACTCATTTAGCTCGCGAACTAAATGTCCGGTACATTTAATCGAAGATACATTTTGTCAGAAGACAAGGGAAAAAATGTTTGTGCTGTGATTGTTATGGATTTTTTTTTGGAGGAAACCGTAGAAAGCACTTGCCTGATAAATAAAAGAAAAAGCAAAATCAAAAATTCCTTTTCATGCGATGAATTTCATAAAACAAAATACGGGGCCTGTGGAGGAACGATCAGCAATATGGAAATTGCATACAAATTCCACTGAAAATAGGGATCTACCCGACACTAAGGAACGTGTCGTCTTCTACTTGATAATACTTTTCTTGTATCCATTGTTTTGGAGATATTCAAATATTTCGATGTATTTGAAGTCTGAATTTCGAAATTCTAATTATGCGTATAATTAAAATTACGTTTGCTGACATCCGCCATATGAATAAGTGGTTTTTGTCCCATCTATATGATGTTTAATAATTTAGCGAGCATTTATCTTTGATG
The DNA here is from genome assembly GCA_951230905.1 of Cheilosia variabilis. NCBI lineage: Eukaryota > Metazoa > Arthropoda > Insecta > Diptera > Syrphidae > Cheilosia > Cheilosia variabilis. The sequence goes on along the minus strand of OX579677.1, from coordinate 39,779,912 downwards.
TGGAAAAACGAAGTGGAGATTAGGGACGCTGAAATTTAGTGTCAACCGAGTAAACTTGTTTAAGGAAACTCGGTTAAAAGTAAACGGTTTATCCATTACCTTTAAATTTTCATTGTGGTAAACAACTGGTTATGATTTATCTAGAAACCTGGCTGATAATGTGTCTTTTTTAACAGTATACGTATGAATTTAACCTTTCTATGTCAGATAGTTTTTAAAAACGAATACCTACTCTTTTTTTTTTTCAAAAGAGACTTAGTTATTTTTAACCCATTTTTGTTTTAACCAAGCAAAAACGGCAGTATTCCTTTCTTAAATGGTAAATTACTTTGCTTAGACTTGGAGTTCCAAAATGTTCATCAGAGATGTAAGATTGCTTATCTGTAGTTACTGAATAAAAGTTGTAAACGACACTCTTCCAAATAAAATTAAATTAAATTATTAGGCTCACTAGCTGTTTAAAACTCAGCAATATTTTTTTTATTTTTTTTTGCCGAGGGTAGGTGAAAATCTTCCAAAGACACTATGAGAATAGCAAGCGCGTGCTCATAGTAGTGTCAGATTTTTACTGACTAAAAACACCACCATAGATTGTTAGATACTGCAACTAAGATATAACATATCAAGCAATTTTTCTATCACGAAATAAAAATAGCTTTTGACAGGTTACTTTCCACTGAAAGATCCTGCATGTTCCGCAACTAAATCGCGGTTAATCCTTATCTTGCCAAGCCGAAAGGCTTCGTGCTTTATAGTCGGCGCAATAAATTACTCTCATCCAAAATTTGTCGGGCTGTATATTGTTGATATGACCGATTAGTCGGTTTCTATGCTTTCGCGCGAAGCTACTAGTTTCAGCTTCGATTGTAGGAATTCCGAGATCCCTGTGGATATCGTCGTTTCTAGTATACTACGGTGCTTGGACAATTTCTCTAAGCACTTTATTTTGAAAAGTTTGTGAAATATTGGCATTCGTTTTCTTGGTACAACCCCAAAGTTGTATACCGTAGGTGTACACCGCCTTTAGGACTTACTTGCATAAAAGCAGTTCGTTCTCGGTACTGAGCTGGGAATGTTTTCCGAGTAACCAGTACAGTTCTCTATATTTGATATCGAGTTCTTTACGTTTCATTTTCACGTGAGAGTTCCATTTCAGCTTTGCGTCGAGTGTCATTCCCAGGTATCTGGCCTCGTTTGAAAAGGGTATTCGGGCCAAGTTTAGAAAAATTGGCAAGTCATTAGTTTTCTTATATGGGTAAATTAACGTGAACAGATTTAGTTTCGTTGAGGGCGATCCGCCCGTTCCTCGTCTATTCATTAACTTTATTCAGTGCGGTTTGCAGCAATATGAGTAACATTATTTAGTATTTATGAAACCCAGATTTGGGTTCTTGTTCGATTCGATTTTGTGGCGATTTCTGGGCGTTCTTTTGTTAACAATAAGCGTTTAGTGGAAGTAGGTCAAAATATATACGCCAAAATCAATGCATACTTTCGGGTCTTAGATATATTTATGAACTTATTTGAGAGGAACATAATACTGGTGTAGTAAAAATAAATTCATTATTTTTGTACGAAATTGAAGGGTTTATTTAGTATAAATATAGAATGAACTGATCTTAGTCAAATATGCGCCATTTTCTCGATAACTTTCTGCCATTTTGAAGGTAAGAATGCTGACAGATACATGCCGGTCGGCTTTAGCGATTTCCATAATTTTATTAACATTTTTGACAATTGGCCTTCCGGAGCGTGGTTCATCTTTAACCTCAAAATTACGGGAACGGAATCGACGAAACCAAAATTGCGCATGGTTGGCTGTTACAGTATCAGGACCATAAACGCTATTTACATTTTCAGCCGCCTGACTTGCATTTTCGCCTTTATCGAAGAAAAACTGTAAAATTTAGCGTATTTTCCCTTTGCAAGGGTTCATTTTTCACACGTGCGCAAACGAAACTAGATCAATCAAATGCAAAACTGTCAAAGAAGCTTTTTTAGTACTAACTGTCATCTTTACAACAACAACAACATCTATTGTAAATCAATGAAACAAAAACTAAGCCAGATATAGAGTACTAAAGCCATCTATTGAGAAAATAATGAATTCCTTTTTACTACACCTTAGGTACCTAGAAGGTTTGTTGGCGGCTTTTTTGGGGCGTTTTTTAAAACTATTTTCGTGCAGTTATCGGGGAGTTTTTGCAGTGTTTTTCGCTTAGTTTTGGATGCATTTTATTGCATTTATCAAAGCGTTTCCGTGTATTTAATTGCGGACGTTCTTTGGGGTGTCCTGTTGACCCTACTGACGTGTATTTCGGCGCAATTTAAAGTGCGTTTTTTGCAGTTCTTATATGCGTTCTCGACTTCGGTGTAAAAAACTACAGATTATTACCCATTGGGTTGCATTCCGGATGTTTCAGTAACATATAACATTAGGTACTCTTACTACATGTATTATGGTCTGCGTGTCAGTTCTGAGCTGCGACTGCTTTTTTGAGAATCCATTCTGTCATTTTGTTTGACACATCTGACAATACATGACAATAAATCCGAAAGGCATTCCCGACATCACTTGTATTTTATGCGGAAAAAATATAATAAAATGACGGTACCTATCCATTCGAGGACTCACCTCTGTGGCATTCAAGTTAAATGAGTCTCATATCTATAACAGACGGTAGCGCCGTCACTTTTCTGAATTCATCAATAATTTTCCTTGATTTGCACAATTTTTCACAACAGTTCCAGCTATGTATACCTAGTACCGACCAATTAAAATAGTTTCACGGATATCCTTCAGGTGTCAATACCTACATAATAAAAGACACATAATAAAATTCACCTTCCACAATCACAGATTCATCTTCCCCAATCGAATTCTTCATCGAAGCTTAAAAATCGAATTAATTGCTTTCAGTATTTCATTTCCGCAAGAGGTCCTTGTTATCTTCAACTTCGACCCACTTGAAATAAAAATTCCGTTTCGTTATTTGCATTAATTTCCCTTCATCAATACTGAGCCGTCCGAAAAAAGTTTCAATTCCCTCTTTTATTTTCCGCCCTGTAACACTGAGGCAGTCCTGTCATTCATTTGGTGTGTGTTTGTTTTCTACTTCTTTTTATTTGCACTTTACTCAGCGGTTCATATTTTTTTCATTGCCAGTTTTCACAGGTCTCTATATTTTTGCACATAAAATCGATCGAACATTTAGCGACGAGAATTGGCACAAAGTGAATTCTGCATCCGTTTTCCTTTTTTTCCCCCTTTTTACACTTTTATACTGCTGCAACACGAAAGCATTTTTTACATTGTTTCCGGTTGCAGATGACTTTTAGAAATGTCATCTAAAATTAAAAGAAGGACAAAAATCCTAAGCCTGGGCATAAAAACTGTTCGATTTGGGTTATATTGATCTGTTAGTGGAACTTCCACTTTCGTACAACCGCCATCGTTTGGACACTTGAAGGGATAATTAAGTTGAGCTGTGAAATTCAGCAATATTTCAATTTTATCTGCTGAAGAGAATGCACTTCGATTTTTGCAACCACCAGCTGTCCCTTCATAAAAGGTTTTTATGTCGAAGCGCAATTCAGAAACCATATTTGGAAAACAAAAACCAACATGCTGCCGAATGTTGTTGCCAACAATGGGCTCTTGTGTCCCTTTGAGAGAGTTGCTAAAAGTTTTTAACAACTTTTTGATTTATTTACACAGATTTGTATCAATTAGTGCAAAGAGAACTGTGTGCACACATCTATATGAAGAGAGTGTGTGTGTGCACGCTCGTTCGTTTGACCAACAAGTAAATAGCAAGCTGTTATCATTATCCAGGATGAGCTTCTGGAATGCATGTCCCCGGTGATATCATGCGGAAATGTAATAAATTTTGAAGGGTGGCACACATCATGCGAGTGTGTGTCCCCAGCTACTGCTGCTTTGCCGGACGGAACATGGCATATCTATTGTCAAGGACGGGAAATTTATTGCGTTGACACACTTTGTCGTTTTTTTTTTTGTCCCCTTTCTGCGGCGAATTCGATAGGAAACTATATAAAGAATTAAAGACTGTTAGATATGCAATGATAAATTAAATTAGTTCGCTTTACTCAATAGGTGAATGCAAAAATCCGGAAAATTCGTTTACGAAGTTTCAGTATGGAAATGCGATAATTTAGTGTACCTACATATTTTACATGATGGTAAAACTTTTATTTTTTTTACAAACTCTAAAAACCGGGGCAAAGTTCTCAATGGGTCAAATTTTTTTGTACAAAATTCTGCTTTCAAAATTCTGTTTTCAAAATTCTACTTTTTGAAATTCTGCTTTTCAAAAAAGCGCGCTCTTTTGAACATTTTCCAAACCTTGTTTTATTGTTTGCAGAATTTTGTAAGGCAGAGATGGAGAGAACATTTTCGTTTCTTAATTTTTTCCTTCAATTTTAACTTTCTTTTCTTCACTTTTATTTGTAGCCTTATAGGTATTTCCTCCTGGGAGGAAAATAAAAGATGTCGTGGGTATCTTTTAAAAATACGTTTTTATTTTATTTTTATTATAGAAATATGAAAGCACTGTTATTGATATTTTTAAGGAAGACTGAGGAAAAGTCCTTGTCTGTCCACCAAACCATCAATCGCAACGCATCAGTAATTACAAAATCCTACCGAGTCGCTTGTCGAAGGAATTTTGATTAAACAACATTTCGGCTGTCCTTTTATACTGCCGAATTGAAGCTTCTACACGTGGCTTGAAAATAAAAGCATTTATATGTTGTTTGAGCTTTGCAAGGAAATTTTGTATTTAAATTTTGTCATATTCAAAGTGATTAGGAATTTCAAAAAGTTGTAGTTTTCAAACGTTAGAAATTCATTGTAGGTATTGGGTATGTAAGTGAAATTTATAAAGTATGTAAAAATATATTTAAAAATTATAGGTAGAAGTCTAAAAAGAAAACTAATGAAATTATAGTAAATAAAGGTTGTAATTTCGGACTGCTTCATATTTTTTTAATTTAATTTCGCATTTTTTTTTTAATTGTTTTTTTTATTGAATTTGTTTTGTAAATATTTCAGATATTTTTTCTTGTTTCTTTTTAGTTTTAATTTTATTTTATTTTTTTTAGTTAAAAGTAAATAATTTTTAATGTTTTATAAATTAAAAATTAATATAAAAAATATAATTTTGTTTTCTCGTCGTTTACATTATTTGTTAGTTGGGAAAAAGCCGAATAAGCTGAATTTTACTGCATTAAATTTTAAAATCAGAATTTTGTAAAACAGAATTTTTGTGTAAGAACACAAAATTTTGCAAAGCAGAATTTCGACCGCATCCCCCAGAGAACACCAGCAAACGGAACTGTGGGCAGTAAAGTTCCGCTATTTGTGCCCAGTTTACACGGAACCAAAAATGTTGGTCGAGATAACTTTCTAACAGCGCCCTCTAGGCAAGTTTGAGAAGGTAGGTCTTGTGGTTGATTTGACATGCTGACCTGTAGCATATGAGTCATCCTTATTTTGGTCTTGTGGAAGCGAATTTTTATCGGACAGTGTGGCATGTGATTGTTTGTTGTGGTAGGTGGTACACTATTTTTTTTTTTTCGAAAGTGAAGATGATAGCAAGAGAACTCGCTAGAAATGATAACTAACATTTTCTTTGCTACAAAACTCTGGTTCTAGAAATATGACTAGAAGTTCCACAGAATCTGTGCAATAATTGGTCGTCTATAAGCTTAAAGTTCCTAAGATAAGCATCTGGTGGTATTTGTTCAGATCTTGGGCTAAGTGGAGTTCGACAGATCTACAAATTTCTTCCCTAAAACGCACCCAATCAAGCTTCCGATGAGTTCTTTCTTTTCCCTCCTAAGTATCACCCCTATCGAAATATACGATTGGACTTGAAATTGTATTCAAAATTTCCGTTCCGATACAACTTTCAGGTGACTTCGTTATGTCAATTGCTTTTGACAACTACACGGGACATTTTTTCCGAAGCTCTCAGACAACCAATTGCTGCGGAATATTTTAATGTAAAATAAACGCGTGTATACGTTTCATTTATTTTGTTCGGAAACGCACTCTTCGAAAGCAATCTGACTTACGAACAGATTTGACTTTCGTTTCGAATACCTCAATAGGGGTTTATATTTACATCCAGTCGATCGGAGACGAATGGCTTAGGTACTAAACTTTTCTTTCCTTTCGCAATTTTTGGAATCAGATGTTGAGGATAGCCAGGCTTTGAGAACAGACCATCAGAAGACAAGTTCTGAGCTACTTGTACCAACTCAAAAGATTAAAAAAGTTTATAACTGATTGCGAGCATTGGCTTTCGAGTTAAAAGCGCATTTTTTTTGTAACTTTTGTGGAAGAGCGATGTAAGTCACGTCAACTTAAAATATCTTTTGTACCAAAAAGGGTCATCCAATTTGTAAGATCGTCGTTGCTTTTAGTTATGTACTCGTAGCTGATGGTACCTTTTCATAATTTTTCAGGACACATTATTTCCCTGAACTAATCACTGTACTTCCGTAAAAGGACATTTGCATATAATACACTCAGTTGTTTTATCCTCCTCAAGGTATAGTCGGCACTTTGTGAGTCGCAAATGGATTTTATTTGGCTGTTGTAAACCATAATGAGCTGTGTGGTAAGCCAACTCTCAACTCCAACATAGGTGGGCTTAAAATTCTCGGGCTGAAAGGCTATTTTTACCTATTTAAGTCCTTGAATATTCTCCCAATGTAGGAGATAGTTTGTTCGGGTTTCCAGATTTTTGTAGCCAAATTTACAGCGAGTTTGGATGTAATGCAGAAAGCTTGCTGTCCTACACAAGGGCTTCCCAAGCCCTTTCCGATCGGTTCATCAGCTTTTTCGTTCTCATCAATTCCCACATAACGGGGAAACCCATTCAAATTTTCTTTTCTTCCATGTACTGAGTGTTTGCGCAATAATACACTTATGTGGGTCGCGCTACAGTCCCGAATGGACCCGTGCCTCACCAAAATGCATACCCAGTCAAAACAGGCAATAGAATACTGCCTCCAATCAATACGTTGAGTGATGCCTCTGTCGATTCTCCGCAGACCTTTAGTCTGCCCAATCATTTCGTACATGCTCGACAAACTCGACTTCTCGCAGTGGTCCCAAATTGGGGGGAGAGTCGGCAATTTTGTCGATTTCTTCTAACAAAAGGGGGAAGGGATTTTTTTGGGAACAATCTAAAAAGGGGAAATAGAAAAAGTCTGCTTAAGACTTCACAATAGTGCAATGTACAATCTTTAAGGTACATATTTATTTTTAAATATACCTATTTATTGATTTAAACATAAAATATGTGATTTTAAAATTATTTGTGGTTTTTATTACTATTTCATAAGACTGACTATTATTCTTTTGTTTGCTTAATTCTAAGATATTTAAATAAAACATAAAACGCTAAAATAAAACCTAAATAAGCGTTTTTGTTTTTGGGGGAAAAAAAGGGATTTTTATTTTAGAAAAAAGGGGAAAAAATATCGTTTTGTTGTTACAAAAGGGGGATTTTTTTTTAAATCTGGGATCCCTGCTTCTACACCTCTGTGAAACAGGATTCATTGAAAGGCATCTCAATAAGTCTTGAAAAAATAACGAGCAGAACGTGGGCGATGTCTTCGAAAGCATCAACGCTATTGGCAGCGGTCCAAATAAGTGATTTCCTAAGAAAGCCTCAATGTATGCGAAAAACTATTCAGTTTAACGCTGCCCTTATCTGTTTTCCTACAGAACAAATCAGAGAAAATGCCGACGATTTTTTCAGAGAGGCTTTTCAATCCGCATCCCAACTTAACGACGACTCATTTCAAGTTATGAATTAAGAGCTCCAAGAACTTCATTGAACCAAACAATGCATTCTACTGAAGCCTATTTTAGAGTTTCTATACTGATTCCTTGCATAGATTCGTTAATACAAAATCCTACGGACAGAGTCTTGGTCAACGAAGACGTTCTACCATCGTTTCAAGCTCGTCTCCCATGTTTTGCTGCAGTTGAGCGAGTGAACGAAAATGAAAAGCTTACACGTTACTTTGATAATGCAATTTCGTTGTCAGCTGTGAAAGCTGAGTAGGTACATTCTTTGGTGCGAAAAAGTGCGATCGGGTGACCCTTCCACCGAAGTTTTGAAATTGCTTGATATATGTGGCAAGACTTACTTTAGAGGTGCTTACGTTTTTGGCCACGCTTCCAGTGACCACAGCTTGTGTTGAAAGAACCTTTTCAACTACGAAAAGGATTAAAAAAGTGTCCGTTATGGGGAATGCATCCTGGCTTCGGCACTGCATATAGAGTTTCTAAATCTGCTCCTCCTACCGAAAATTACTTTTAATTTGCATTAAGAAACGCTCTATCGACTCGCTGGTGTTCAGTTTAAACCCGACTACTTCTCTGGTGTCAATTCCTTGCCAGAAATGATTCTACCCCATTCAGACGACATTCCTCTCCACCTACCACCAATTTTCAACTAACCTTTCACAGATGTGAAGGCACTCCAAAAAAAATCAAAGACGTCATTTGCGCTTAATCAATAACGAATGCCTGATCTAGTTCGTATACATAGAGACTGTATTTCTCGACAAGTACCCGTACCCGCACATAAACCATCATAAACCCTAAATTGTGTAGTCGTCGTCTTGCAAGTATTTTATTCAGCTCTCACGTGAGCCACTTAACAGAAACTCATGTAAGCCTCAGCCACACATCTATTATGTAAAGATTTCTACTATAGCCTCCGCATGTTATGCTTTGCTCGTGCAGTTGCTGCAGCCAACGACATTTGGCACACACACCTATACTTGCTCCTCAGTCATGGCATCCTCTGAATTACCGAGCTTATTCGCTGGAGAAGCAAGTACATTTTCCATGCAGAAGAGTCCCACTATAGATAGCTACCTATAGCTTGTGTCAGGCTGACTGAACGTTTATCTTCACCTTCAATCCACAAAATTTGTAGTGCTTTGTTAGAGCTGTGCAGAAGCAAGATTACCATTTGATTCCATGAAACACCAACAACAACATCCGGCTATAGGCAAATGCAAAGAGTTATTCACTTAAGGACTCTATCCGAAAACCTTGGGATAACATTCTATTTTAAATTGATTAATAGTATGAATGCACATCTACGTCCGCACCGCACCGAAAGAAGGTAAACAAAAACGAAAGTTCCTTGCCAATGGGATGGAATACTTCGTGTGCAGTGTACGAGTGAATATGTGTGGCCCCTAATTCGGTTCCCATTTTCCGGTGCATTTGGTGAATGGAGGCCCGTTTTGCAGAGGACAGAAGAATATGCACTCCATGAGCGTACTTCATCATGTCACGGATAATTTTAATCTCACTTCGTTTTATGGGCTAAATTGAGCAAGGGGGACACTTCCTAGGTATACCGTATGCGTATAGCCAAGGCAACCCCACTACTTGGCCAACACATGCACATTTTCCATAGACTTTAGCTGCCGCAAATATGTCGCGTCCCGGTTGGAGGTGCTCCAGATAGAATCCCTGCGAAGTGCACTTATGAATGTTTATTTCAACATCGAGGACTTTCTCGAGAGCGCTTATGGTTGGCGCACTGGCGACGGAGTCCATTGGAGGAGAACAAAAGATATGTGCTCCACAATGCTACAATGGGCTACCGCAGGGTGTTTCACTTTTACGATATTGTCGCACTTCTCTGCGAGGGTGGTTGGCCAATTTCATTAAACCATCCACACTATCGGCTCCAATGAAGCTCTGCTCAAACGCACACTCACCAATCAAATGGTGTCTGTGTCTGTTGGCCATCATCGACTGTAAGGAATTTCATGGATCGCATAAATTACAACATGTCTAGGCATGCGACTTCCTGGATTGAAACAAAGAGGTAAACAAAATCAGTTTCAGTTATGGTGTGTCCTCGATAGGCCCTTAACATAATCTATCACTGGAGTGGATTTGCCTTAAAGTTCCCTGCAAAAGGATGTGGCTGAGGCTTGAGGGCAGGAATACCTACTTTCCCCCCTTAGTCGAGTCGAGAATTATTCTTTTGTACGCGCATTCCCTTCCTGTTTCTTTCAGTTTTCAGTTTTTTTTTCCCCCGCTTTGTTTGCATCCCAACAAGAGGAGGACTTTGAGAGCTTAGTTCATTGTTGCCTAGGAATTGGATGCACACAGAGATGCCTTGCGAATGGAAGTCATTCACCGCTTAAGTCTTTCAGTCTCTCTCTCTCTCGCGGCGTTAGGTAATCTTCATTTGCATACACTTTAGTTACACCGTGTTAATGGCTGTGTGGATATTTTTTAAAATTATTCACATTCTCGTTCTGAAAATAAATTGTTTGCACTGTGTTGTGTCTTGCTCTTGGGTGTAGGTATGTGCACACAGGACACAGCTATACAAAGACGGATTGCATGAATGCGTGTTTTAATTTCACTCTGCTGGTGATGGCAGTGCGGTTGTAGTGCTGGCAGGAGGTGTATAGTACAACTGTTGCAACTCTTAAGGGCTGCTACATAATTGTTGCATGAAGTGCTTACAACAACCTTATTCCGGTCGTGAACGGGTTGTACTAGATTTCGGTTTTAGTAGGTTACTTTGAGTGCATTTCAGTTGCAAGTTTAAGTCTTAAAGTATGCGAAAGAAATTCAAAGAATAAGGAACTCACTCGCAAGCAACTCAAGTCAAAAAGTTTTTAATTATATTGAAATGTATGCTGAGAACTTACAAAGTGTCTATAGATGGTCTGGCATCATGTGCATGTCCTGTGAGCTGTGAGTCAAATTTCTTCTTGAATATAGGGTTCAGCTCTACTGATACGGAAATCATTAATATTCTGATTTAATACATGTGTGTGTGGCTACACTGCTTTAATTTTTAAAACTTTTTATAAAACTGATATCCTTAGATTTTCCCGTCTCATGATAGGTTTATCCACTGTTTAGTTGATGAAAGACGCCGGTTGCGTTCTTGATAGAATAGATTTTCAAAGCATTCTCGGTGTTTAGCCACGCCCACTCTGTGGGGTGTTTTTGATAATTTTCTTAAAAGTTGTGAACAAATAAAAATATCCAAGGCTAGGCAGCGGCATTAGAGTAATTCTACGCTCAATTTGAGGGATGACAATAATTATGTTCAGATTACCTATGTATAGTTATCGCGGCGAAAGGATGCTCGGGAACCCTTTCTGGGTCTAATTTGGGTACCTTTTTTAGATATAAAACACTGTTGTGAGCCAGGGTCGATCCAGGAAGTGATAGTTGTAGGTTACGTTTAAGTTACAATAGGCCTAGAGTAGGGTATATTTTGGATTTAAGGTTAGAGTAGATTTAGTTTAGACTAAAGTAAGCTTCGCGGTAACTTTCCCGTTCCCTCTCATTAGCGTTGGCAGAAGTACTTGAGCGCTTCCTTTTCTCTTCTATCAATCTCTCTTTTAACCCGACTGGACACAGGGAGGGTTATGTGTTTCGCGCGTATCCTATGTACGTTCCTACGGGAGTCCCTGTAGCCTAAACGGCTTGATCGATTTTGAAGAGTGAGGTGTCATAATATTCGTATTCTTCCCCGGAGTGTCAGAGGCTAAAAAGATAAAAAAAAAACTGCGGAAAGACAAAATGGAAAGAAGATAAAAAAAAAAGTTAATTTAAAAAACCAAAAAACCCGACTGACTGTACATAAAAAAACAATTAAAAAGATTTGAACAAGACGCATTTAAGTACCTATAACTACCTATTTGTTAGACTGTGTAGGTATATAGTCTCCGATTGTCAATAAGTTAGGTATAGGTACTTAAATGCATCTTGTTCAAATCTTTTTAATTCTTTTTTTACAGTCAGTCGGGTTTTTTGGTTTTTTAAATGAACTTTCGGGTTTTTTGGTTTTTTAAATTAACTTTTTTTTTTATCTTCTTTCCATTTTGTCTTTCCGCAGTCAAATTAACGTAGCTGTCTTCTTTTTTTTTTTTGATTTTGTTTTCTTTAAATGGCACGAAAACAAAATGTGTGTTGAGCAGGTGCTGTTTGGTGAGGGGGCAAGAACTACCCCCATATATTCAATAAGCAAGAAGACATAGCTTGCTACCTTTTATATGAAAAATGAGCTGACTGTACCAGTGGTTTAAGTGCACGACCAATCCATTTATTCCGAAGAATCATTAATGCACAATCTTGGAGTCACAGCCTTCAAAGTTAAGTTATCTGAGGATAAGCAGACTTTTTGAACTCGCTTCCCGGGGATATATTTCCTACTTTTATTTTTGATATGTTTATGTCCTAAGAAAGGGACATTAATGTCGAAAAATACAAACGTACGCACAAACCTACGAATCAAGGCTACGGTTACTTCTGGGCTCATGGACATAAGTCCACGAGGCATAAATCCATTTTGGACTTATGCCTCATTGAAGTGGGACATAAGTTCCAAATTTTGTATGCACGTTCATATAAATTATTTATGGAATTATGTCCCATCTAACTTGTTTTGTTTTAAAAGAAAAGCTGTAGGTACCTGTTGCTTAAGTTAATAAGAATTAATACCAGAGCTGCCATTCCAGAATTTTAAGTTCATGCTTGCACTATTGTGTAAATTTTAAATTTTGGATTTTTTCATATTGAATAATAGCCCAAATTGTTTAAAATGTAAATCAAAATATTATTTTGGGCGATCTCGAATTTTTGTCTTTTATTTTCTCAATTATTCTGAAACTATTTCAAACAACTTTTTGTTTTTGAGAAAATAAATGAAAAATCACATCTTTCCATATATTTACTTCGTTTTCGTTAAAATTAGCTTTTTATTGGTATACATACGTATAATGAAACAAATCGTCGCTTTCACGCCAAAGTGAAATAAGTCGAAAATATATGGTTTTCAGGAGAGACGTTTAAAGTTTTGCGTCACACTAAGAAATTGTTTTCTTGTTACTTAAAAATAATATGCAAAGTTCGTTTACATGCAATTGAAGTATATTTCTCTCTTTTTCAGATAGTATATCTAAACATTTTTATAAAAAAAAAGCCTTTGGACTTACGACGTTTTGCGGAAAATCTAATAGGTAGTTTATTAAATATTTATTTTCTTATTATGTTTGCAAAAGTGTCGCTTTGACCTGAAATCTAATAAAAAAATGTCGAAATAGCACAAGAATCTTACCTGTTTGTTTTTGGACATTTTTCGCAATACGCCGTTTTGGCGATGACTAAAAAAATGGCATTGAGGTAAAAACAATTTTCAGATTGTTAGTGAAAAATCGAAACAACACTTTTCAACGTGGAAACTAGAAGAAGTCGAATTAAGCTGATTGGCAGAAAAAAAAATATATTTTTTTGTGGTCATTTCTGCAGGTATATGTATAATTACATACTTAGCTCGAAAATGACTAATTTGGACTTTGCCGTGAAGGCGGCGAAATGTAATACAAGAATGTGGGTTTTATTTGTATGGGTACTTTGTACAGAAAAAAAAGGCATAAATGTTGAGTTTGGACTTTTTTGTATGAAACAATATTTTTCTACTTATAAAATGTTTGAATTATCTCCCATCGAAGTGGGACGATTCCATTATGAACTTGTGTCTCGTGGATTTATGTCGCTGCCCCGACCTTCTGCGCTCTTCTGAAAGTAATTATTACCGCGATATTGGGAAATAAGAAACTAACTTTCATTTACAAAATCTCCTATTCAAAAGAAAATCGCCCGCATACAAGAAACATGAATTTTTTTATATGTTATAAATTATTTTTCTTATACGAATCCGTTGTTTTAAGTTATCGAACAAATTTCGTGTCGTTTTAGTGTTTTTTTTAATAGGAAACTTTTTTCCTTATTTTTTTTTTAATAAATAAATTTGCATAAATAAATTTTCGTGAAACGTTAATCCCAGTATTCGCAATGATTTCTAGGTACTCGTAGCTACTTAGATACTTAGATAAAAAAAAAAAGGAAAAAAGCTTCCTATATAAAAAAAAAACACTTGGTAACACAATATAAATCAGGAAAATCAGTAATTCTGTTTAAAGCGCTTGTACATAATTACAAATTTATAAGTAGGTAGCTAAAAGAAGATCTAAGTGACGCTTAACCAGTCAGACCAAAAATGAATCACCTAATTTAACGCGATTTTTCCTTTCACTATGAGCACAAAAATGTTACCAAGTAAAGGGTTTTTCACGGAAGGGACGCTACAAAAGTAGGGCCACAGGGACAGCAAACGACGCCGAATTTCTTGCCGCTCTTTTGACAGTTCTCTTCAGTAGGGTCTGCCATTTCATGATGGAAAGATATACGAGCCAACAACGAGTCGAAATTATTAAAATTTACTACCGAAATTCGGAGTCAGTGGCCTCAACGTAAAGAGCGCTACGTCCAATTTATGGTCGTCATAATCGTCCTAGCAGATCAACAATTGAGCGTCTAGTGGAAAAATTTGAATCCACAGGCACAGTACAAAATGTTCCCGTGCCAGTGAGACAAAGAAGTGCCCGTAGTGTCGAGAATATTGCTGCCTCTGAGGCTTCAGTTGAAGAAAGCCCAAATGTGTCTCTCACGCGTCGTTCTCAAGCGTTGGGCATCTTTGTGACGTCGTTGTGGCGAATTTTGCGAAAAGATCTTGGCCTACATCCTTACAAGATTAAATTGACGCAAGAACTGAAGCCGCTTGACCACCAGAAGCGTCGTATGTTCGTGAATTGGGCTGAGCAACAACTTGAAAATGATTCGGACTGATTCATCGAAAAATCATCTTCAGCGATGAGGCTCATTTCTGGCTGAATGGCTTCGTCAATAAACAAAATATGCGCTATTGGTCAGGCAGCAATCCAGTCATCATTGCATCCCGAAAAAATTACGGTTTGGTGTGGTTTATGGGCCGGCGGCGTCATTGGGCCGTACTTCTTCCGTGATGATCAAGACCGGCACGTTACTGTGAATGGGAATCGCTACCGTTCAATGATAACCGAATATGTTTGGCCCCAATTGGATGATATGGACTTGGAGGACATGTGGTTTCAACAGGACGGCGCCACAATCCACACAGCGAATGTCACAATCAATTTATTGGAAACCAAGTTGGGAGAACGTGTTATCTCACGAAATGGTCCAGTCGCTTGGCCGCCTCGGTCGTGCGATTTGATGCCGTTAGACTATTTCCTGTGGGGATACGTCAAGTCTATGGTCTATGCCAACAAGCCAGCGACGATTGATGAACTTCGTAGGAATATCGAACGTGAAATTGCAGCAGTATCGGCCGATTTATGCTTGACAACCGTCGAAAATTGGGTTCAGCGTCTGGACTTCTGCAAGCGTGCCCGTTGTGGCCATGCAAAAGAAATCGAGTTCCATACATAATGGCATCGAACGTACTTTCACGGGAATAAAGAATTTCATTGATATCCAAAACCGTTTTTGTTTTATTTAAAAAACTTTTGTAGCGCTCTTATTGAAAAACCCTTTATATAAGGTTTTAGGTGAGCTGTAACAGTTTTATGGGTAGACATTCAGAAATATCACTAAACTACACCGAAAGCCATTGTTAATATTCGTAAACATTTCCAAAAATATCTTCCCAATTGAATATATAGAGTTTTGATAATTGACGTCCTCAACCTTCACCTCCCGCCAACAAAACTTCACACCAAAGGGTTCATAACTGCGGAAATAAAAACAAAATGCTGGTGCCAACTATTTCACAACATCTTATTCGCAAACGGGTCAAATTTCCAAACACCATCTTGAACTATTTATTTGTATGCAGTCCTTGATTAATGTTGACATCATTGCGAGAAAGGCACACCAGTCAGAGTCACTCCATTTGATAGACGAGCGTATACAAAAATTAGTTTCCCTGGGGTTGTTCTTTTATTTCAGTTCGCCTCGTGATAAGTTTTCTCTCTGCAGCATAAGTCATGACAATTAATAACGAAATAGCTAACTCACAGAAGTGACTGGACAATCTCGAGTCCTTAATGGTGATAGTTCGGTTTAAATTTGAAGCTCTATGTAAACAATTTATGTGCCTTCTTTGAAAACTCACCGAACCATTTCAGTATGTAGTACCTATAAAAATGTTATTCTTTAAAAAAGTAAACCAAGTGTGGAAAATACCTTCCAAATAGTTTTACATTTAAGGCACCATCAAAATCGGTTTCGACAAAACCTGATTAAAAGCAGGAATCGTTTGGAAACAGAAATCGGCAAAAAAACCCGTTATAACTGTGTAACAGCTAGATGGCCGTAAATCAAATCAATCATCCATTTTTTTCGCTTCGTAATTAAAGTTCCAACAAAAGCCAATCCCATATCCCATTTACTGTGATTAAAGAAATAGAAAAAACAAAATTTTTATTGAAATTGCGAATCTATAAAAGTTTTATTTGAATTAAGTTGCTCATTCCATGGTGCGGTCGAATAATAAAAGGCCGACAAAAAACACATCGAATACCATCGATAAAACAAATATGTATATTACGTGCGTTGCCACACACTATCCATCCGCTTTGGTCCTTTGGATGAGTAATGGCATCTGCTGGAGCAGAAAAATGGTTGAGCATTCAAAACAGTGAGGAGAAATGTGTCCCATGGATGTAATAAAATTGTTATCCCTCCAAGTGTAGCACTCTCATGGAGAGGCAGGCGAATCACCCCGCCCGCTCGCCGCCCCTACACAAAACGAGAACCGTTTGTAATTCGCTTGTGTAGAATCGAACCGAATGACACATTATTCAGTGTTCGACGCCCGATGTGTGGTGATAAATGCAAGGAATGTGTCGATTTTTCAAAATGGGATTATGAATAATCGTCACACGTTGTTGGGCACTTACGGGCGAACGACAACATATCAATGGTTGTTTTCGGTGTCACTGTACAATAGGATACGAGATGAGCACTAGCCTTACGGGCCCGTCCCGCACAGTTGTATTGGATTCCGGGTGGAAAAATCGAAAGGGAAAATGATGAATACGATTCGTATTCGGTTTTAATGGCACTCTCACTGCCACTGCGAACTAACATACGTATGGGTAGGGTATGGCTAAGAGCAAGGATCAGGAGGATAAAGTTTGTACGTTTAATCGAATAATGGGAGTTTTCGGGTCGAGGCGAGGCGTTTGATTGATTTATTGGAGTTGTCAGCAGTAGCTGGCCCAATATGTCACTGGGGGATAGACGGAAACTGAATTTTAAGTTGTCCACCGTGAGTTAGCGGCTGTACTCGTATCCTGGTGATGGAATACAAATTTGTGGATATAGCAACACTGAGCACTTCCTTCCTTTCAACTTTACAGTGACGGCGCACATGATCTACTTTTTTTTGTGCTGTGAACTGCGAGTTCAGCGCTTTCACTTT
Organism: Cheilosia variabilis; assembly: GCA_951230905.1. NCBI lineage: Eukaryota > Metazoa > Arthropoda > Insecta > Diptera > Syrphidae > Cheilosia > Cheilosia variabilis. The sequence goes on along the minus strand of OX579677.1, from coordinate 39,762,564 downwards.
TTTGTCCTACTGCGGCAGAGCAGGAGGAGTTGTTGATGACAGCATATATCTGCATGTATTTATCCTTCCATGCATTGTGCATCCTTCGGATGGTAGATAGCAGCTGAGGACATGGTGCAAGGCTGTCGGAAGTAATTATTGTTTGGCAATGTAGCGATTTTCGGAATGCAGTAGCAAAATTTGCACACAATCAGGTGAGCTGGCGGGAAAATTGCAGAGTGTAGGCAGTAGCAGTGGCAGTGGATATATGCCAGATGCCAGATGCCACACATAGGGAGAGCGAGAGGATCTTTAGATGAAAATGAAGTGCCTGCAGATACAATAACTCAATTATAATAACGCTGACTGAGCGGAAATTCACAGGCGGCGGTATTTCACAGCCTGAAGATGTGTGTTTATTCATGATGACATGCCAGTGGAAACAATTTGCATTCATCTGGAGTGACAGTTCATTATTTTAACTTGCCCATGTTTAAAGAAAAGTACACTTGCTTGAGGATTTTCTTTAAACAAATTCACTGCTCAGGAGATCACAGCAGAAGTCCGACAGCAGTTACAAGTGTCCTCTATATGGATACTCATATAATGCGTGATATACGAAATATCTATCCTATGGCATAGTACCTACACAGGTTCCACATTATTAGACCCGACTGACAAAATTTTTGCTGACATTGCTGGTATTAAATACGGTTTTATATTTTTTTTAGCACTACATACCAACAATTGCAGAGTTTTGTGAAATTGTGATGATTATACTGAATCCTGTGACAGTGACAGTAGGGACCCTGACCAGTTGCACAGCTGTCTCATCGACGACGCCCGTTAAAGTAGCATGAGCGAAAGCCTCTTAATCGAATACATTTGGCTTCCACCCTTTCTTAATGTATATAGCTTTGTGGTCGCTGTCGTAATAGTGGGGCTAATTTTGCATGTTGTTCTCCGAGAGAGATAGCTGCAAAGATGGGTCAATTTATTGAGCGTTCTTCCATCTGTGTTTTGGTTACCGCTGTTGGAAACCAGTACGGCATGGATCATTAAGGCCTTTAGCAAAATTGCTTGCCATCTTGATCTTCTTTGAGAAGGCGATGGCCCGTGCATCTACTGGCGCAACAAATCTACGGATATACATACCTAACTAGAATTCCGAGATTTTGATAGCCTGAACGCATTTTTAAGTAGGGATGCAACATCGTTCTTAAAAACATCGATGTTTGAAAACATCGATGGTTCCACGACAAACACCGACGTTAAGAAAACATTGGTATTAACAACGATACATCGATGTTTGTCCGATGTTTTATTTATCTTCTCCATCACACAAATTGTTGGCTATATTTACGACGTACTGTACCTAAACAACAAAATATACTAGTCTTACTAGTTTCAACTCACAGCCTTAACTAATTTCCAGTCAACTAGAACTAGACCACAAAACAATAAAATTCATCTGCGAAATAAAACATATTTTCTCAATGGATTTATTTCACCATTACTCTGCAAAAGCAAAAACACAACAAAACAGCAAAGCAAGTAGTTCTGTAAAAAAAAAAGAGAGCACAGCAAACTTAACACGTGCCGTCGGTCGGCGGCAATCGGAAAAGCACCAACGAAATAAATTATGTTTTTTACATACGCCATCACCATTTGTGTGAAAAACTTAACTGTCCGGAACACTGAAAATAGTGTTCAGGTGTGAGGGGGACAACCCTAGTATGAAATGGTTTTTGATTTAATGCTATTACACAAAAACAAGCACATTTTATATTTCATCATCTTGACAATGTTAAACGAAATGACTGAGCGATGTCGATGTTTGACAATTTTGCCGTCGATGTAATGGCTATCAAAACATCGATGTTTATGAACGAAACATCGATGTTTTGCAAACATAGCGTTTGCATCCCTATTTTAAAGGAGAAATTATTTCAATTCAGGCCGTTCGGATGCGGTGTCCTGTGAAGACAAAAGGGCAGTTTGGATATACAAATTTACTGAACAACAAAGACGAATGCCCCGCTCTGGCATCATCCCATCTGTTCTATGATGTATTTGAATTGACTCTAGTTGTAAGCACTTGATTTAAACTTTAGTGCGCGGTGCATTTCCTAGCAAGCGAAAAATTAGAAATTGGCCGCATTCAAGAATCTAGTCATCTTAAGTCGACTAGATTGGTCTGGATGAGATGTAACCTGAACGCAAAAACTAGATTGGTCGGGAACGTCACCTTTTCTACGTCAGCCACATATGAGAACTGTCAACTTAGTACTCAGTCACGAATTTCTCGACTAGATTCGTCGGCTACCCCTCCATAAACGTCAACTGAAACATCTGCTCTCACGACCGATTTCCCCCAATCAGAGTCGAGTTTCATCTAGTGAGAGAGCTGTCAGACTTACTAAACTAGATACTTGAACGTCCCCATTGTTTCAAATTGATATTACGGCATTGACTGCAAATCATCATTATCATCGCAAGTTTTTTTTTGTCATACCGATTTCTGAAGCAGAATAGCTTGTTTTTAAATTGTGAACAATATTTAACAAGTATAGGTTTGCTAAACACTAAAATGGTGTTTTGAAAGACAACTGCGTTACATTTAAACGGTTTTTATTTGGAAATTCTCCAACTAAAAAAAAGGCGAAAATAGCAAGAAATTGTGGTAGGCTCTCGAAAAAAGTGCCAAATTGTAACGTTAGTCGCACAACGATCACGATAATTACGGTGTTTTTTCATGAATAAAAAAAAGAATGACTTTCGAACTTCCGTTTGTGAATTATCCCCCATTAAAGGCAAAACCAATGGGAAGATAACAAGTTATTTAACTTTTTCCCCGAATTCGGTTTAATTGTTTTCTGGTCGGGTAAGGTTCTAGTAACCGCCCACCATCTAATACTTAAATAAAAATGTCTTGTTTTTTTCACATTTTATGATTAATAATTAAATAACTTAACAGAAAAACAATAAACGAGTTGGTTAATATCTAAAAAAACACTAAAACTTGCGTTTTTCGTTTGATACCTCCACTAATTCTCTTGAACTCTAAAACGCACTTTTCACTTCCTTGACGAACTACATAGACTGCGCATTTTTTTTCTTCGGCAGTTTAGTGATGTTCACAGCAGTCAAATTTTACCAGCACGTTAGATAGGTCAAAAATGATGGCCCAAATTGTTCGCCAATGAAAATGACGATTAAATTACTTATTATCAACTATTTAACGCAAAGTGGCCGGGTACTGGTACACCTACCCTAGATGGAATTAAATATAAGTGACAAGACTTGTAAGTCAAAAATATATTCTTATACAAATAAATGTAGAGAAATGTATGCCATTTTGTTTAAATGAGAAAAGCTGAAATTTAATATTGACTGCTTTAAAAAATAAAATCCCAATCTTTCCTATCGCAATTTCAAGAAAGCTGATACCTACGTACAGGGTTGCAAGTAGTATAATTTCTTAATCTCTGGATTGGAGCATGTTATTATAGGTCCATTCGCGTACTTTTACGAGCCAAGTACTAAAAATCTGTCAAACTCGAAAAATTGAGCGAAACTCTCTCAGAAAGCTGAAAATATACTCCCAAGTACGTACGGATACACTCGAGCTACTTTGAGCCACTTACATCTTTGAAATCTAAGCCATATCACGAATAAATTTATAACTTACCTTTTTGCAACATATGAAACGTTCTAGGAGACCATTCGACCACCACCGAATTTTCTTTATTTTCAGATATTTTATTTTTGTGTACAATTGATTCTTAAAACGGATTTTGAATTTGTTTCCTGTCAATTTTGCGCATTTGATATTTTTATCAGTACTTGCCGAGCTGTTTCGAGCCAAGAGAGGAACAGCTCGTTACTCGTTATTTTGCTAGTTTTCTCTTTTTCTGTCATTTTTGATGAGTACGTGTATAGACTTTGTGCGATTGCGATCGATTTATATCGATTGCGTTCGATTCAAACCGCGTACGCGAACGAACCTTATGTGTCGCTCAGCTCGCTATTGGAATGCAATATGGCGTAGTTTGTGAATGGCAGTAATTTACTATTTAATGATGTCTATAACAGTTTATGTGGGAAAGAGCTTCTTAAATTGATACAAATGACTGTATATACCTGAGATCATTTGACGAAGATGAAAAATTTGCTTCAGCGATGATGCATTGTTTGAAATTAAATAAGTGTAGGAACAACTAATTCAGACATTTGTCTGTTGTGCAGTTACAGACAATGTACAATTTCCACGTTAGCTCGTAATCTGTGAACGAACTGACAAATTTGAAAACCTGACGATTAGCTGAAGTAATTTCCAAGAATATCACGTTATATTATGCCAATATGAACTAGGAATATCGTGCTTGTACAACCTCTACTTTCTTTTCACCATTTTTATTTAAGTAGATAAAGGGTGATTTTTTAAGAGGTTTAGAACTTTTTTTTAAAAAAAAACACAAAAAATTCGAAAAAATGAATGAAATATTTATTTCAATCGATAGTTTGAACCTTGCAATTTAATGTTTAAAGATAATTTCATGCAAATGTTGACCGCGGCAGCGTCTCAGGTAGCCCATCCGCTGAGTCCAATTTTGGCATACTCTTTCACACATATCGGCCGGTATCTGACGAATGAATGCATGGATGTTGGCTTCCAGTGCGTCAATCGAAGCGGGCTTGTCCCTATACACATTAGCCTTGGCATACCCCCACAAAAAATAATCTAATGGTGTCAAATCGCACGATCTAGGCGGCCAATTGACCGGCCCGAAACGTGAAATTAACTGTTCACCAAACTCGCCTCGCAATTGCGCCATTGTTTCGCGTGCTGTGTGGCATGTGGCACCGTCTTGTTGAAACCACATATCATGCAAGTCAAGAACTTCCATTTCGGGCAAAAAAAAGTTTGTTATCATCGCTCGGTAGCGTTCACCATTGACAGTAACGCTGCGATTCGCATCATCTTTGAAGAAATATGGCCCAATAATGCCGCCGGCCCATAAACCGCACCAAACAGTGGCTTTTTCGGGATGCATTGGTAGCTGTTGCAATGCTTCTGGCTGATCTTCACTCCAAATGCGGCAATTTTGCTTATTTACGTACCCATTCAACCAAAAATGAGCCTCATCGCTGAACACAATTTTTCGATAAAAAAGCGGATCCTCGGCCAGCTTTCCAAGAGCCCATTCACCAAAAATTCGGCGTTGTGGTAGGTCGGCCGGCTTTAGTTCTTGCACCAGCTGTATCTTAAAAGGCTTTACGCCCAAATCCTTCCGCAAAATTTTCCACGTAGTGCTGTAACAAAGGCCTAACTGCTGGGAACGGCGCCGAATCGACATTTCGCGGTCTTCTGTCACACTAGCTGATACGGCCGCAATATTTTCTTCACTACGCACAGTACGTAAACGTGTTGGTGGTTTAATGTCCAACAAAGTAAATTTGGTGCGAAATTTGGTCACAATCTTCCGAATAGACTGCTCAGAAGGTCGAGAATGCCGATCATAAAATGGAAGCAGCGCGCGATGAACATTTCGAACCGAGCACGAATTTTGATAGTAAAATTCAATAATTTGCAAGCGTTGTTCATTTGTAAGACGATCCATGGTTAAATTGCAAACCAAACTGAAGCTGTTTGACAGTGACACAAGGTACTAAACAAACGTCAGCTATCAAAACCAGTGTTGCCAAAACCAAACCAGCTAAAAAATCACCCTTTATAAGCAAAAATTGCAGATAGTGGGTCAGTATCCTTTTTATTAACTATCACAATTAAGCGGAATACATACATACTACTATTTATATTTATCCTGATTTATCTACTTTAGGAGATTCGTTTGAGCAATGTGCAATTTCCAAACCGAATTATTAATTAAGCTCCATTGGATTTCTTTTATACATATTATTTCTATGAAAGGGAATTAAATATTCTGAAGTTGGTGGATATTTTTGGACGATTTTGCATATACATAATACATATATATAAATATACAAATGAGTTGGCATTTATCTAAAAATTGTATGCTAGACAAATTAGTTACCTATATAGATTTCCCTTTGTTGTAAATACATAATTTAGCCTAATTTGGGAATTAAAGTTATTTTGATGCTGCTTTGACCTGCGATGGAATTTTGTTTTATAAAGGGATTTTTTAATTTGTAGTTATATAAAATAATCAGATTGGTATTATCATGTTGGAGCTACTCGTGTAATACTCTCCGAAGCCAATAAACATTTAAGCGCTAAAATATACTTAAAACAAGTATATCATTAGTTTTGCCAGTAAAATTGATATCGCCCTAATTTACAACTTAAAGCGAACTGATCCCTTTTTAGTTTGTCGGAAATAGTCGCTTATTCTAGCTATATCTATTATCTATACATAAAGATTTAACGTGAAATTTGGCATCCACTTATACGTCATACTAAATAAATTTTATTAATTTGGAACTAACATAATATTCTATATGTCGATAGTTAGAACTAGTTAAGAATAGAACAAATTTATTCAGCATCATTGGAATAAAAATGTATATAATGTGCAGGACAATCATAAATAGATACAATTTCAACTGCAACTGTTTGATACTCTTTTATTATTGATGTGGTTCAAATGTAACTGTCGGTTTGTGGTTATTTAAATATGATATAAATATTTGCGAGTTGACGTATACATATACACAGCATTAATAGTGGTTGGTGGTAGTGGTATCATGTCGTGCTGTTGAAGTTTCTGGGTTGTTGGTTGAAAAATTAAAAATTAATTATTGCGCAGCAGCTGATTCCGAAGAAAATCAACATGAAAATTACACTACCCATAGAGCAGTACCTGGTTTTCCAAGAAAATTGTTAGCTAAGGTTCATCGTAACAGCGCTTTAACTACAGAAAATGTGGCTATTCAAAATGTGCAGTATAACAGCCTGCCATTTCCGATTTAATCGGACGAATATAAAATGCGCTACTGATTTCTTATTAAATGTGAAGACAGAATACTTATTTAATCTATAAAACGGCACACTGTATACTGTTTTATTAAATATTCTGGCTTTTAACAAAAGTAATTGTAAATATCCGTCCTAAGAATAAAAAGCCTTGGAAACTGCAAGCTTAACTTGCTTTTTAATTTCTGAGCTTAACTTGTACATTAAACTGACTTTTCTCTGTATATATAATTACAATCAGTGGCGGACTAAGGGGGGGGCGGTGGGGGCGGTCCGCCCCGGGTGGCAGACTAATAGGGGGTGCCATCAGTAACAGAAAAATAACTTTGCACACTACAAAAAATAAAAACACAAATAAAACAATAAATTTGTTTCCCAAATACCTACCTATATAATATGTGCGCATGAATTTCGTTACTGGCCTATTCTCTTAATATAAGTAATATGGAAATAAAATATTTATCGCCCAAGAGCAACAACCAAGCATTTACCAAGCGTCGCAGTTCTGTGTTCAGTTCTTTTTTCTTTACTGATATGAGTATTTTTCTTTGTTTCGTTTTTAAATAACGGTACGCATTTTTTATGGCATATAACTCTATTCTTCTATCCGACGTAGATACACAAGTTTGTGTGTATATATCTAAATATTATCATTAGGCCAGAGGACGGAGTATAAAACCAAGCAACCAAGCTTTTCCAAATTAAAATTAATAAAGACTTATCTAAGATCAACGATGAGCCAAAATAGGTTGACTAATTTGGCTATACTTTCAATCGAAACGGAGCACACAAAAAATATAGATTTTAATGATATAATCGAAACATTCAGTACAATAAAAGCGTGTTTTTTTCTTAAATTTTTCAAGGGGTGTAAGTTTGCTTTACCGCCCCGGGTGTCACTGCCTCTTAGTCCGCCACTGATTACAATGAAATGTTAACGTTAACAAATAAATGAATTATACAATAGAAAATAGTCCGACAAGAAATATGTAAATTCATTAAATTATGACGATTTTAATTGATTGTTTGATTTATTTTAATTGAGTAATTCGAAATTTATTTGAATTGCTAATGACTTGCTTGTGTCCCCTGCACTTACTTAAATGGAAGTTGTGGAACAATAAAACTTTTATTGAGAAGCGAAATCGGAACATTTATTTTAGCATCAAAACTGTGCAAGTTCGGCTGTTCCTTGAGGCGTTTTAGTAGTCGAATCCTGTATCTAAGAGGAAGGACACCGATATCTGAATCACCTCAACCACTGAATAGGTTGATGCCGTTCTTATCATTCTGTTTTTCTATTATTACACTAATGGCTCCTCTTCTGTTCTGGATCCGATAGATAGCGGTTATTTACAAATTTTATGTTTTGTTTAAAAAATTGCTTTAAAACATATAAAAACAGGAAATGTGTTTTGCATGAATTTAAAAATTATGGAAGCACAGTGCTGCAGTGTTTGATGTGCTGGACTAATAAGTGAGGGGTCTCCAGTTCGATTCCCGGAATAGTACAAATTACATTTTTTTTTTAAACTGCACCACCTCTCGCGAACGTCTGACAAATATCCGAGAGCATAACTGCCATGAAAGAGATTCTCAATTAGACGTTTCCAGTCGTCCGGTTTTTGCAACAATTTCTACTTTAAAGACAAAGCCCTAAGACTTGTTTTTTTTATTACAAAATTCGGGGATTTGTCATAACAATCACCCCAACCTGAAAAATTAAAAAAGGCCTCAAAATATGAAAAAATCCCCCATCTAAAAATGTTTTTATTTTTGTTGCTTTTCATGCAGTTATGTGAAGTAATTTATCTTAATATTGGTTCGGGACTTTTTCATTGGGCCAAAAATGTATGTTGTTAATATAACGAAATTAATTGAACAGATGGAACTTTAACAGTTCTTTCAAAGCGAATAGACATTTTCCATTTTTAAACAAAATGTTTTTCCTTTATAATTAATTTTAAGTATGATTTCATCCTACGCAACGACTAAAATAAAAAAATAAATTAATAAATAATAAACCAATAAACTGTAAAATAATTGTTTATGTAATAGAGAAAGAAATTAAAAATTCTAACCAGAAGTGATTATAAACTCAGAACCTATTAATTTATTTAATAATAAACTTTATTTTTAAAACTGGTTAAGAAGCTTCCTGCAGTTGACTGCACCTAGAGATTGATAGCAAAATGAACGTAGCTGCAAGATTCACTTTTTTTTTCCGGTTTGTTATAGTACTTACGAACTATTTATTAATGGCTGATCAAAATCTCTAAGTGGAGGTTTTTATTAAGCAAACAATTAATGTATGACGTGTGGGTACATTATACTCACCTTTTACTATATATGGCTTACACCAGTGCCAATTACATTTGTTATTTGTATGAAATCATCGTCTATTTTTAATTTGTTTGCTATTTGTAAATTTGTACCTACTTGCGCGGGAAATGCATAATGCGTATGCTTCATAGGCGCCGTGAGATGTTGCGAATAGTTATTAGTTCTGAAATTACAGCGGTTAAGTGTATTTACTGTAGGTAACTGCCATGCATGTTCTGCTCAATGAAGAGTGTAAAGTTGTACTTTTCTAATAATATTGTAGAATCAATATTTTTAAAACATTCGTTTTGGTGATATTTCGAACAATATCACTTATTCATATTCAGCGGTATTATTTGTTTAAGAACTTGAATCATCATTTTTGACGTTCAATTCTCCATATCCATCCCCCTTTGACAAACAGATATTTTCAAAGTTACGTATCCAGAAAATGGTATTTTCACCTAATGATCAAAGTGAACAGCAATTGCACTCCGCAACTGATGGATGAGCGCCATACCACAAGCAATCATTTTGAATAACTTCTAGATAAAGTTAGTAAATATAATTTTAATTTCTTATCAATAAATTTTGAATATTTTTGAAGTAAAAAGTAAAAAACTTCTTTAGGCACGCTTGACTTGGGGGGTAAGCTGGTGAATGCGTCACGAAAGCGTTACGGAAATTGCGAACGGGAGTTGAGAGGGAGATATAAATTAGTGAACTCAGTCCGTAGTTCGTTTGCACATAAAAAAATATAGATGGAGCTAAAGAAGTTTTACTTCAGTCGTTTGGTCTAAAGCACACTTGTTTTTTTTTTTTTTAACATTTTTACCCAATTTACAAGAGTTAAACGTTGGAAGTGTTTACTTTCCTTAAGACAAAACTACATACTCAATATCAAAGTGATCTGAAATTTTACACGACAACCAAATTGGCACGCAATAGTGGGGGCCGATTTAGTGGAAAACCGCAAAGGCTTGCAACAATTTCGTGGGAAAAGATATTTTATAGGTTGGATTTAATTAAGAAGCTAATAGAAAGTACTCATATCAATAGAAAATCATGTTTCTCAGCAATTTCCTAAATTCTAACCCTAAGCAAGATCATTCCTAACGTTCGTAGGCGTATTTTTAAATAATTTCGAATGGACTTGAATATGCGCATTGGTAGAAAACTGTTTATAATGACCCCGTTTAAGAAATTAATAGCGTCGTACGGTACGGGGGACTCAAAAATAAATAAATATGTGACGCAACAAATCTATATTTATGTAGATACCCTAGACCTAGCTTCTCTTAACCATTTGTTCTGCTTAATTTTTTATCTATGGCGCAGTTGGAAAAACCTGAAAATGTAATGTTTCACCGTTTACGGGAATTACTTATGCAATTATATCCAGACGACGGCATCAGGTGCGGGTAGCAACCAATTCTGTGAGCGAATACATAGGAAAGGCCCCTAATCTGAGCAACCACCCAGTAATCTGAGCCCACCTGGGTGTTTTTCGTTCAAAAGCTAAGCTCCTGTTATTTAAATCATAATATAAATAATAAAAATATTTTTAAATTTCCTTCACTTCTTTACTTGTATTGTTTTAATTGTTTTTCTATATGGGGTTTTTCCAGTTGGTAACAGAAAATCGGTAAGTGCGGACGTTTCACTCGTGTATTGTGCAAACGTGTCTTTAGTCAGTTTTGTTAAGAAAGCATTTATTTAAAGCAAGTGGGTAAATATTTTGTTTATTAACTCATACATGTTTATATTAACAATTAGCATTCATAGCAATTATTGTTATATTTTAAGTTCTGAAAAATGGTTTATTTATTAAAATATAGGGGGGGCGCACAACTGGGATTCAAAAACAATAAAATCCAATAATAAGTCGGGGTGGCTCACTATTGGGCAAGCAAAAAAAAAAAACCTTGTTCCATTTACGAGCCAGGCCGATTATTATATAAAATATATAAAAAAATACTCGTTCATTGCATCTCCGTGTGCTACTTTTAATTCCTTGAACTATTAAATTTTGGGATAAAGTAATTTAGTACAGATGTTAAAAATGCTATAAAACTCAACTAACATTTGCTCTTTCTAAAACTTGCGAAATGCTGATGCTAAGTACAAATTACAAGATATTTTCGAGTTTAAATTTAAATTTTCTTTCATTGTTTTAATATTTAGAAAACGCATCGTTATCTGAGCGAGTCCCTCTTTCTAGAAACCTGACGATAAGTAACGTTAATGGGGCTGTCGTTCGAAATCTATTCAAATCTGGACCTGTTCCTAATAAGGCAGAATTATTCACCTAAAGAGTACATAAATAGAAACTGGACCTTGTTTCGACTGTGGTGCCAATATATCGACCCCGGAACGAGGAATACAACGTTTCATATAGTATATTTTTTTTTACCATCTACCTACTTATCTAAAATGAAGTTATTGTCAATTTATTTTGTTTCATTGGATATTAAAACTTAAAAATGCATTTTGCATATGAACATTTGTAAAAGCAACGGTTATTTTGATAAAACAAAAGGAGTTATATGCGGGCTCGTTATTGGAACGGTAGTAGCTCAAATTAGGAACATGGGGGCTCAGTAGGAGACCACTCCGTATTTTTTAAATATATTCTTTTTACTTAAATAGCATGAAAACTGACTAAAAGATAAGCCATTTAATCAAAACAAATTAATTAGTCCTTTGTAAAATGAAAAACTTCTTTCGATACATGCGAACAGTTAATTTTGCGGAAGCGGTAAACTCAAAACTATCCTTAAGGGGGCTCACTACTGGGGCTTTTACCTAGGTGAAGTCTGAATATTTCTTAATTTGCGTTATATATAAAATTTAAGACCTTAGCTTCTCACAACCTTTTTGCTGGATCAGCATAACTTAATTAAAAAATTTTCTTATGGCAGTAATACCTTCTTGGATGCTTTGCATGTATTCGCAGTATTCGCAAGGGATGGGTTAGACGGGACACAACTTTAGGTAAATTTACTAATTTGACTATGTCGGGGCTGAAACGTTGAAACCCTTGCTTAATAATAGTCCAATGTGTTAACACTCACAGATCGATGTGAAATTGTTTGAAGCCAAAATCCGAATCAGCGTTGAGATTGTGGTTGTTGGTAAATGCGCTGGAATGTTGTTTTTTATGCCAGAACCAGCGTTGCCACTTTGCTGCTAAAGCAGTATTTCTACTGCACTTTTTGCAAAAAATTAATCTACTGCCACTAAATCCAATCTATTGCACTTTTTTTGTTTGATAAACATTCTCTTAAAAAGCTGTCCAAAAACCATATATAAAAATAACCCATGTAAAGAACCTCTGAACGAAGCCAACTTATTCCGAACTTATTGTATAAAAAAACATTAAAGTGATATAGTTTTAAGCAATTGATCTTTGTTTTTTTTTGTATATCAAAAAATCTTCTTCGGAAAGATCGAATCTACTGCATTTTTTTTTAATGATTTACTGCGCTCTTTTTTTATTGAAGTGGCAACGCCTCAGAACTTATGCATATGTAACCAAATGATTGCAAATGTTTTATGCTAAAGCGTATATATCGATCACTCAAAGTAGATTTGACATTCGCTCCTTCCACAACCATTCGTTTTTTGTGACACGGTTGAAAGAGACCTACAATTGTCGGGTCCGAATGGCTGAGTTGAGAAGCTCTTCTCTCGTCAGACTTTTTTTTATACCCTCCACAGGAAGGTGTGTATATTCACTTTGTCATTACATTTGTAACGCGAAGAAGGAGTCACCGGAGACCTCATAAAGTATATAATTATATTCTGAATCAGGATCACATTCTGAATCGATTTAGCCATGTCCGTCTATCTGTCTGTCTGTCTGTTGAAAGTACGATAGCGCCCAAGGGAATTGACATAGGCGAATGAAAGTTGGTGAAAGGACTTATTTTTATCGTCGTCAGGTTGGTATTGAAAATGGGCTATGTCGGTTAAGTAGTTCTGGTACCTCCCATACAAAATCAATATTAGACCCATTTGTCTCTCTGTCTGTTGAAAATACGATAGCGTCCAAAGGAATCAACCTAGGCGAATCAAGTTTGGTGAAAGGACTTATTTTAATTGTCGTTAGGTTGGTATTAAAAATGGGCTATGTTGGTCAAGTAGTTCTGGTACCTCCCATACAAAATCAATATTAGGCCCATGTGTCTCTCTGTCTGTTGGTCAAAGTAATTACGTAGTACCTCACATGCCTAAAACTTTGCATGACTTGTATGCAGTGGAGGGTATCAAAGCATCGGCCAGGCCGATGATAACACTTTTACTTGTTTATTTTATGAAAAGATTAGAGACGGTAAATTTATGTTCATCACCTCATCAGATTTCGAAACTTGTGGCTCTCTGAGTCAAATGGAATTGAACCTCTTGCGTCCCATGGCCGAGAGAAGAGTCTTCAACTGTTTTGTTTTTTTCAATAATCTATCATTTCAAGTTTTACCCTTTCAAACTTTGCATATGAGAGAGATTAGGCTCTAACGTTTTGTTTTAGGTAGAACTAGTTGGAAAACTTTAAAAAAAATTTCAGATCGAAAAAGTTCTAAGAAGACACAGATTGCCCTTATGAACAAAATCTGGAAGCCATGTTAAAAGAGCTTCCCAGCTCCAATAGATATTTACGTATATTTGTCTGATGTAAAATTAAATATATTATTAGATTTAGAAGCGCATTTAACTCACTTAATATGACTGCCCAATCTGGCAACCATGTCGGCAGAAAGTTCATACGCAATCCACGTGCTCGGGTGTAGTGCAAGTACAAGCTCTTGAAAGAAGCACCAAAACATGTTATGCTTATGAATGCAATTGAGAAAACGTTTCTGGTTTTCGTCATTCACTGAAGATCACTGTAGCCGTAGAATATACCCATACCCAAATGACTCACTTTGACACGGCAAAGCGACTGCTAAGACAGAATAACAGTGCGAATGGGCAAACAAGTTTCCAAAACATTTTATAATGATGCTAATTTGAAGGCCCCGTAACCAGAACGTTCAGTCTCATTGAGAGCCTCGCACACTTCAGTTCACTTCAATTGCCAAGTCAGTCCGCTGTTCTGGTACGAGGTATATTTAATAGAATATTCAAATATGTTGGCGGAACGTTTGAAATTGCATTTGACGGTTATCTTAGCAGTAGCAGTGTCGCTCGTTGTGGTTGGCGTCGGCGCACGTTAGTATAACAATAAAAAATAAAAAATAAATAAAAAATTTAAGCTTAAAATCGTTTACAGAAAGCCAAAGCTCTTGTCGAACTTTGCGCAATCAGTTGGGAGTTTGTGTGCCGATATTGACATGTAGAACGATAACTCAAATGCTGGAGAGCGCGCCAAGGCCGCTGCCGCCATCGATTGCTGGAATAGTCAGGCAATCGCACTGTGGTACTTTTGACAATACTGTAAGTTGCATGTGAAGCGCCATAGAACCCTTGTAGTGATAGTGGCATTTATTTTTCCAGCATCATGTGTGCTGTGAGAGAGGCAGTATTACAGGCGGAACAAGTTCCACATCAGTGACAGGATCGCAGCCCCGTTCATCACCGGCCACAAGGCCGCCTCCAAGTGGGTCTGGTCCTAAGATTCGACCAAGTGGGTTGAATTCGGGTGCCGCAGTTCGAACTGGTATGTCTCTCCTTCAGGCGACAAAGTGCGGTGAGAGTGATGCTGATCGTGTTGCCAATGGCGAGGATGCCGCTCTCTCGGAATACCCCTGGATGGCGCTCTTAGTGTACAATGATGGCGGGCGAAGAACTCTGGACTGCGGTGGATCGCTGATCACCGACCGGTATGTCTTAACCGCCGCTCACTGCATTCGCGTTGGAAGTAAGAAAGTGTAAGAGATTTTAATTTTGCACTGCCGATCATGAACTGAAATTATTCCCCTTTTGCGAAACAGAGTCAGTGTGCGTTTGGGCGAACACGACATAAAGGAGGACATCGACTGCGCTGGCAAGGGAAAGTCAAGAAAATGTGCTCCACCCATACAGGAAATTGACATCGATGAGTCGATATACCATGCCGATTATAACCCGAGCCGGTTCTCCAACGACGTCGGACTGATCCGCCTCATTAGCAAGGCTGTTTTTCGCAGTGAGTATTTGTACAAGTTTGTGACTATTTATGGAGGCGTAGTACTACTCATCGATTTTTTTTTGCGCAGCCAGCGTTAGGCCAATATGCCTGCCGATAACTGATTCTACTACGGAAGTCCAGTTTACAAAGATGATAATCGCAGGATGGGGTCGCATCGAGAACGGCCTGAGAGCGAGTGTTCTACAAAAGGCAGTTGTGCCCGTAAGGACCAATGACTTTTGCCAGAAAATCCATAGGCTTGTGAAAATAACCGACATGCAAATGTGTGCTGGCGGAAGCAATGATATCGACACGTGCAAGGGCGATTCCGGTGGACCGATATTTTTCACAGGGCGATACCAAAAAAGTGTGCGGTACATCCAGTATGGAGTGGTGTCGGCTGGTAGCTCAAAATGCGGCTCCAGTTTTCCGGGCATTTACTCGAAGGTGGTCGCATACCTGCCGTGGATAGCGGCCAACATAGCTCATTAATCCAAGACTTTTATCTATAAGAACACAACATATTGCCATGGTAGTTTTATTTATACATATCACAATAAAATTCATATTACTCATTTTAACATTATGAAAAGAGTACCTGTCGTTACTCGTTAGTGAAGACGGGGTAGAGCCGAAAGTTTATTTTGTTGGGGGTATAGGTGCGGGCATAATTTTTCAGTGGAGTGCACCTAACAGCAATGGAAAATCCATTTGTCAGCCATGGACGAGTCAGGCCGAGTCAAGTTAGTTTACTAATTTCTTACTAGCTTTAAATTTCACTCTGCGGGCGTTGTTGCAGGATAAAGCTACATCTGTGATTTATGAGTTTGTTATTTTTGCCGTGCAAAATTCAAACAAGATACCTCTCAACATTCCAGGTCTTCTGTCGCATGTGCTATGAATACTAGGCCGGAGTGGAATGTTGGGAACAGGTTTTCGTTAAGTGGCACAGAAACACCGGTTCCATATAGGCGGCGCACTTTCTTCCCGCGATGATGAGGGCAAAACCAGAATGCAGTAGCTTCGCTGTAATCTTGCTGTCCAAACAAATGCACACACAACTCCACACAGTGCGAGTTAAATGTTAAAATACGGTCAACTTGCTCGAGTGCGACGTAGATGAACGAACGTTAAAGTATATATATATATATATATATATATGTATATAAGGTATACGTTAAAGCTGCAGTTTTGGGTTATGGAGGTAAGTACTTATGGTTTAGTAGTAGGCGATCTGGTTTCGCATGTTTAGATATACAGCTATCCTCACTTCACAGTGTTCGAATGAAAGTGCTGACTTGATGATCCAGATTGAATGGTTCTTTTTAACTGAGAGCAGAATTTGGAACGCCTTTGCAATTAAACAGCCAGCTGAAGTGGTTTTTGTAGATCCCCAGTACCGACTGGTGACAAACACGGAAAGAATTGAAAACTAAAACGTATATTGACGTAGAGAAGTCGTAAATTGGAAAATTTTTCTTTGTAATCTTTTATCTTTTATGATTACCTCAACTTGTATTAATCTATGTATATCTAACACCTATCTGCATGCATCTGAGTTCGCCATTTCCGAAAGTACTTAAAAAAAAAAAAAAACGTTTATCTACACCCACATTCATCATTGCTTCAGTTTAAAGTTGACTCCAAGCCTTCAAATCAAGTTCTTGTATAGTATGGCCCGGATAAAGTTACGAAGCCCCAATCAATAACATGCTATCAGAAAAATAATCTTGGTATTCTTTTACCATGGGGGGGAAATACAAAACCCACGAAAAACAACATAACCATTATGGCTCTGCTGCAACTCTGGGGTTTTTTCGTTTAGCCAAATAACTTTCAAGGGGACTGTCACCTCGTTTTGTGATTTTATTGCAGGACGCAAAACAAATTCACAACCACTTGTACTTCCCATTGCTTGGTTTGTAAAAGTCGTATTAATGGCTTAAAAATGTCATTGCGAAGAACAACTGGGAATTCACAAAAAAAAAAAGCGAACAGCTTTAGGTATCTCTTACATCCTACTGTTTTGGGTCAACGAAATGTGATTCATTCGGCCAAGTTGGTAAAACAAATTACGAATGAAAAGTGAAACCCTCGCCTCTGGAAAGCTTCGGTTTGTATCTCTGATTAGTCACGCATAAGTGGTGGAAATCACTTAACCGATCTCGTAAAGTTTCCTATATTCTATTGTATTACTAAATACTCGCTCATCGCTAAATGACGCTGGGTAACAAAAAACAAAAAAAAAACAAAAACAGCTGTCTCAGTGACAAAGGTGGTCTTAAAAAAGTTCAATCGGCCTTAATGGGTATATAAATCAAGCAGTAATGTCTTTGTTGGCTTTGACTATAATATACCAGCACCAGAATGAAGGGAATGTATGATGCACAGTATTTTATCATCAGCCATGATCCCTAATCGATCTCCCGAATGCACTTACAACAACAGCACCCGATCCTGATCGATCGGTATCAGAAATCATGATCTGCAAACTATCGATTTGTGATAACTGAATATGATTAAATGTCTGGGAATTGACCTCGTCTAAATAGCTACGTCGTAGACACAGGATCAATGTTGGTATCGGTACCATGTCGTGTTTTTAGTGAATGCAAAATTTAGATTTTCATACCATATTGAAAATTGAATTGGAATCTTCTTAATGTACATAATTGAATGCGGATCTTTGCACCATAGTTAGCTTTGCATAAATCATTGCATACGTTTGGGAGGACACGTATTCCAAAACGACTGTAGCCTCCGCTCGAACTTCATAGTCCAGTGTCTTAAACTCTCTTCATACCCAAAAAGTATGCAATGATTTAACTTCCCTAATATGACAAGAATTCAATCCAAAATGAATCAAGAGAAAATTGTCCCGAACTGAAAGCTCCAAACTACAAATGGCGAGACGCAAACATTTTGGAGTTCGCAACGTAAAAATTAATTAAAAAAAACTCTTGAGTTGGAAACTTCGTACGACAACAATTCTGAGATCAGCTAAGCAAAGTAAAGTAGACGATTCCCTAATAAGACACTTCAAATATTGATGTACGTGACAAGCGAAAAACTGTGATCGGCACCTACTGCAACTTATAAATAAAGTGCACGACTGGCTCGAACGTAACTTTCTCGTAACAAAACTTTTGGTACAAATGAAGTGGGAGTTGCTGATTGTGTAAGCTCCAAGTTGGAGTTATTATTACAGTGCATTATTCAATATGGTTGAAAAATGAGAAGTTGCTAAAAAGTAGTTTTACGTAGCTGTTATTGAATTTTCATTGGAAGTGGGGCATTGTTATTATTTCAAAAATATACCGAAGATATGTGAACACATCGGGATTTGGGTAGTCATTTTTAAAAAAATATTTAAGAAATTGATTCGTTCGAATTCTTTAAGAAAAGCTAATATGTATTTTGAAACAGTACCAAATATTGCAATGTTTCTATTTAGATGAAAACCGAGTACAAGTTATTGTAAGCGAAAATGGGGTTTTCGAGATATGAGCAGTTTTTAAAGTGAGCGTTTCCAGTGATTCGAATTGAAAATTCGACGCAATCATTTTGAAAACATCAATTTTACTCAAAGTTTGCATTTTGGTCAAAATCATGCCGTTTTGAGGTAAACTAGGGAAAACTTTATTTTTCAAAAATTACTTTTTTTCAAAAATCCATTTTACGATAATACAGAGAAAAACTGAGTTTTCCATTAAGTATGGACAGTTTTTGAGATATTTCAAAATTTCGAAAGTACCGTTACTCGATTTTTTTAGCGGAAAACTGAGTATGCAGCTATGTTTACCTCACTTACCTAAGCTTAAATATCAATTTTTGTTGAAATCGTTATAGCCGTTTTCGAACAAATCAAACTGGTATGAAAATTTTGTATGGGTACCATTAATATTGAGGTTACCATGCAGAAAAAAAAACGCCCCGAACTGTAAGCCCCCAAACTTTAAATCCGAAGTTTGAACGAAATCCATTCAGTCGCTTAGGCTATAGGCCTCGGGACACACAGACAGACAGACAGACAGACAGACAGACGGACAGAATTTTGCAACACACTTTTTTGAGTTCGCCTATCATCGTAATGTCAGAATTGATTAACATCTCGAGTTCGAAATTTTGTACGAATACAATATCTTTCTCTTACCACGTAATGGAGAAAGTTAAAAATGTTGAAACAAATTGTATCTATCCTTCTTTAAACAAACAGTGCTCAGGCTCAGGCGGAATAGCCATCTGCATTTTATTCCTTAAGCAATAACAATTCAAGGACGAAAGTCCAAAAGATTTCCCTTTAACATCTTCTCGTTTGAGTAAAGATGGAAATATGCTTCGAGGGCTGCACAATATCTGTAAAAATGTCTGTAGAATAAATTCCAAGATTTGCACTATATATTTTTTGAAAACCATGTAAAGGGTGATTTTTTAGCTGGTTTGGTTTTGGCAACACTGGTTTTGACAGCTGACGTGTGTTTAGTACCTTGTGTCACTGTCAAACAGCTTCAGTTTGGTTTGCAATTTAACCATGGATCGTCTTACAAATGAACAACGCTTGCAAATTATTGAATTTTACTATCAAAATTCGTGCTCGGTTCGAAATGTTCATCGCGCGCTGCTTCCATTTTATGATCGGCATTCTCGACCTTCTGAGCAGTCTATTCGGAAGATTGTGACCAAATTTCGCACCAAATTTACTTTGTTGGACATTAAACCACCAACACGTTTACGTACTGTGCGTAGTGAAGAAAATATTGCGGCCGTATCAGCTAGTGTGACAGAAGACCGCGAAATGTCGATTCGGCGCCGTTCCCAGCAGTTAGGCCTTTGTTACAGCACTACGTGGAAAATTTTGCGGAAGGATTTGGGCGTAAAGCCTTTTAAGATACAGCTGGTGCAAGAACTAAAGCCAGCCGACCTACCACAACGCCGAATTTTTGGTGAATGGGCTCTTGGAAAGCTGGCCGAGGATCCGCTTTTTTATCGAAAAATTGTGTTCAGCGATGAGGCTGATTTTTGGTTGAATGGGTACGTAAATAAGCAAAATTGCCGCATTTGGAGTGAAGATCAGCCAGAAGCATTGCAACAGCTACCAATGCATCCCGAAAAAGCCACTGTTTGGTGCGGTTTATGGGCCGGCGGCATTATTGGGCCATATTTCTTCAAAGATGATGCGAATCGCAGCGTTACTGTCAATGGTGAACGCTACCGAGCGATGATAACAAACTTTTTTTTGCCCGAAATGGAAGTTCTTGACTTGCATGATATGTGGTTTCAACAAGACGGTGCCACATGCCACACAGCACGCGAAACAATGGCGCAATTGCGAGGCGAGTTTGGTGAACAGTTAATTTCACGTTTCGGGCCGGTCAATTGGCCGCCTAGATCGTGCGATTTGACACCATTAGATTACTTTTTGTGGGGGTATGCCAAGGCTAATGTGTATAGGGACAAGCCCGCTTCGATTGACGCACTGGAAGCCAACATCCATGCATTCATTCGTGAGATACCGGCCGATATGTGTGAAAGAGTATGCCAAAATTGGACTCAGCGGATGGGCTACCTGAGACGCAGCCGCGGTCAACATTTGCATGAAATTATCTTTAAACATTAAATTGCAAGGTTCAAACTATCGATTCAAATAAATATTTCATTCATTTTTTCGAATTTTTTGTGTTTTTTTTTTAAAAAAAGTTCTAAACCTCTTAAAAAATCACCCTTTACATGCACTATACAAACGCAAGTTGACTATATAAGATTTAAGTATAAAAAAAAATATTTTTATTTGTTGGTGGAACTGTTGTATAAATGTTGTTGTATAATTGAATAAAACCAAAAAATATACATTTTAATAAAGGGTTTTTCAATAAGGATGGGTCGACAATGAAAGTCAAGCAGTGCATGAGATGTTAAATATATTCTTTAATTTGAAAGGCCCATGTATGCCATAATGCGGAATATAACATCGTTCTAATGTCTGCCGAGACTTCTCACGGTGGCATGGATCAGAGTGGTATAGTTTTTAATGACTCTGTCGCATGGATACGACTGAATTTGAGCGATGCCATTGGTTACGGTCTCACCAACGTCATTTTCGAATAATAACTGACCAAAAACGCGGCCAGCTGAAAATCCTTACCAAACAACAACTTTTTGTGGACCATTACAGTGAACCTCGTTTTGTTGGCGTCATCTCATAAATACGTATGGTGACCACATTTTAGAATTTATAATAATTAATCGAAAATGAATCAATTTTCAACACAGCTTTCAATTATGCAGTTCTTTATTTCGATTGATAAATAGGTACTTTATGGCAAAACTTAAAAAAAAAACTTAAACTAGAACACGTTTTTCTGTAGGTACAAGATGACTTGTTTGTTGTTTGCGTTAGCGGTATCATTTTATTCATTAAAATCTGGTTTTCTTAATGTTTTCATTACTGAATCAATTTTATTGGGTTTGTTACGCAACTTAATACGAATTCACTTTCATCATTTGTTTACCGCTAAGGGTTTATTTCTCTCATTTTGCCCACAATTAAGGAATGTGGTCAGCATTTGAAGTGCGAGATTTTCAACCGTCGTGTTTTCATTATAAAGAACAATATATCTATCTATTTATATACATAAAAATTGAGGCCTAAAATTGTGTTCGTTTGTCGCCGATGCACGCCTTAACGCATTTACCGATTTTAACAAAACTTTCACACATCTTTGGGATTGGTCTATATATGGGTTTTGTGAAGTTTGGTTGAAATCGGAAAATGTGTGTGTGTGCTGTCCGTGCGTAAAAAACACATGAATTTCCATACATTTTGTTAGACGGCTCGACGGATTTGAAAGATTTTTTTTTATTTTGCGTGTCTTAAATCAGGGATGGTTTTGGAAAAATGAAAATTCGAAAAATTCTCATCAGGTGGCGCTGTAGGCACATTCCGTTTTCCATCTATGTCCTTCTATAGGTTAGGTTAACCTATCCTATGTCCTTATATAGTATATACGTATATATCACAATAAATCGCATTGTGTTTCAATAATTGATGTTCTCTTAATGTGTGAACCGATTTTGTATCTGGAAAATTCAAACGAAAGGTGACGTCAATACCAAGGTTTGTATGTATATACGGTCTTTGTATGTGTATTGGCTATACGAGTTATCGGCATTTTAGTGAACATACCTGTGTTGTCGACCTATGGAACTATTCAATATTTCTATGGAATTTTGTGGATGGGTATTGTTGGTTCCAGCTAGGAAGATAAGATAGTCTTGGACCCTATAGGTGGCGCTGTTGTCGATCTCCGAAACCACTCTACTGATTTCAATGTAATTTTGTGGATGGTTATGGTTGACCCGATAGTTCTGGTCTTGCTCTGCCTTGGTGTGGTGGACGCAAATTGCAAGCATTACATAATTATCTGATGTGGTATGTGGCCTATGCGTGCGTATGCCGTACGGCGCATATCACTTGGTACAAAGATGGGGAGGTATATTGTGTTGGTTATTCGTATACTATCATTTTAAAAAATTGACCACTCGCCCAAGTAGTCCAGCATACCAGCCACTGAGCCACCGTGTTCACAAGTCGCAACTACCGATATTTAATGTTCTATATTAGCACCTTTATACAATGTGAAGTGGAAAAGAAAATATCTGAACGGTGATTCTTACTTCCCGCGCAAACTTCGCAAACTGCTCACATTCTGCTTTGGTTGATTGAGAAAATCTGACCGGACCAACTCGATTCAATCATTAGCGCGGAAAAAACGATCAAGAAATCTATGAAGTCGTTCAATAGAGAGGTTAAACTATCGAAAGGGATGTTAATTTAATCGATTTTAGGCGGTACGAAGTTCGCCGGGTCAGCTAGTTGTTTTTAAAAATGTTAGTTGAATACAGAACGAATAAAGAAGAACTTCGAAAATACAGAACATTTTTATGTTTTTTAATACAAAATAATTCTTAATGAACATCGTTTTCAAATTCAGAACTGTTCATTACTATACTACGGGCGGATGGTCACCGTGACCGTACATATGCGGCAATTTTGCTTCATAACAAAAAATGTGCCTTGTCGCTGAAGACTCGGATCGGGGTACTCTTTCAAATTTACCTAAGCGCAGTCAGCGAACAAATAGCTTGGTCTATGCGGTCGTTTATTTTGAGCTCTTGAGCTGGTTAGATCATGTACGGGTGTAGGCCTAAGTCGCGACGCCGAATTCGCTAAGTTGAAACGGTGACTTGTTGTACACAGGGAAAGGAATTATTTAATTTTTCAGAGTCAACGCAGATTCAATTGGTTTGTTTGCATTTCCATTTTGACTTAAAAAAAAAAATACCCCTAAATCAGTATTTAATGAACTTAACGAGACGCATTTTTAAATGTGCATACACAAGTACATATGCAGTTCTATTAAATGTCCAATTTGCCGCGAATTGTCCATTCAACAGCATAACCAAACCATGCATTACAACAACTAAATGCTAAATATTGGTCTATGGACAAATGCCGTTATGCCAACCACCATAAAGCGATCCTTTATTTACCCTAAATGCAAAGTGCACTTAAAATTCCAACAATAACCCACTTCACCATGTAAATGCAGTTTGTTGTGACAATAATATAAATATAATCGCAGTGCATAACAGGAAAATAGCACTAGTAGTGCATATCTCACAGTTTACGAGCAAGTACATCTAAAGCATTCCAGAAAATTAGTCTTTCGAAAAAGCACGTTGTTAACACTTTTTTTTTTAGGAGCGAAATGGCAGAGGAAGTGCTCTAAATAAATGAAATAAATTTCATCATTATGGTGTGAATTCCGCAAGAGTATTCCTTGTGGCGAGCCATGAAAATTGCATCAAACCGCACATCCGAATAATGAACACGAACTACAATGCCCTCTGGGCTCTGAGTGTTACACAGAAGTTAATTACTTTGGCCACTGCATCCCAAATCGAAGGCTGGCCGGCGCGTTGCACGCGAAATTTATTGCATGCCATTTTGTTTGGATGGTTGTATGCGTAATGTGGGATAGTTCGGGAGTGGAAATAGCGACCAAAGCGCGTCCGTCTAATGGATGTGTAACAGTTAATGGAGGACTAGTACTTTATAGTTCATATTTTTTGTATGGAATCGAACAGGACATGGGTGACAATGACGATAATTAATGATAATTACCTCGTTTGGTGTGGGTAAGGCACCTTGTGTGAAGTACCAACATCGAAGGTTTATTTCATTAGAAACGAATGATTCTGAAATGAGTTCTTTAATTTACTTTGCTTGCAGATAGGTGTGGCTTTTACCCTTGCATTTTTGCTAGAAGTGGTTTAATGTCTCTTAAAAATTTAATTGATTTTGTAATCTAGTAATCTGTTGTTTTCATTTTTGGGCATTCACGGACCAAATGTTTGATGGCTTCTGTTTCTATAACTTTTTTTTAGAAAAATTTAAGGAGCCACCTGGTGAGTTGATACCTAGTCCCAAGGCCAATGAATACCTCAGGCACTATAGTGTCCTATGGTGCACCTAGGTTCGAATCGTGTTGAGCAATAAGTTACGGAATTTGTTTTTGTGTCGTATTAAAAAATCCACTAAGTAATTCAATGAACGTACAGCTTTTAAAATACGTACTTCTCGTTTTCTGATTGCTATAGCAAACTACTTTCTTTTCCCGTCGATATGAATCGGTGATTGCTAAAACAACATAAGTGACATTTTTATTTTTTACAGGAGAAAGAAAAATGGTAGAAGAGTCAGGTTAGTCTTAGTACAAAATGCCGATTTTGGGATCGAATTTCTGTGTGTTTTAAGTATCGAATTTGTTGCTTTTGTTCACAACGCAGTGTCTGCATATAAGCTGTGTAAAAACGTAGTAAAACTGATTTCGAAAAATTCTATTGGTCACAGACTGAGATCTGCGAGATTCAACACCAACTTTTCGGTTCACACCAGATGGTGTTAATTTAGTCCTTTAATTTTGTGCCCCATGGGACTTTTTCTGTACAACAATTGGAATGGTTTAATAAAAATAAAATCTCCTGTTTCGTCTTTATGTTCTAGATGTTCAAGCCTGATTGTTATATCCTCGGGC
Source organism: Cheilosia variabilis (assembly GCA_951230905.1). Lineage (NCBI taxonomy): Eukaryota > Metazoa > Arthropoda > Insecta > Diptera > Syrphidae > Cheilosia > Cheilosia variabilis. The sequence goes on along the minus strand of OX579677.1, from coordinate 39,737,099 downwards.
CTTGATAGTAAACATTTTTAGTTTCGACTCTTAATTTTCGTAGTTCACAGTTTCCCATACAAATTTCGTAATTGTGAGCTTCCGTAAATTTAAAAACGAGACCAAAATTTGTTATTTCCCTCGAGCTTTATCTATAAAAGGTCACTGAGATAGGCAGCTTTAACTTATTAAGTATTTTAGTCAATTAGCCAAACTAATCGAAGTCATATACTAATTTTCGGCTGATTTGACTGTGTTTCCTTTAAAGTTTAATTTTTTATTTAATTTGAGTAGCTATTTGAAGACTTCCCTACACATTATGAGTTGCATGAGTTAGGTACATCTTTTAAAAAAGTGATAAGCTGAATAACTGATTTAAAAAAAACAATCTGCCAAAAGTGCCAAAATCGCCTTAAGTCTGCTAAAAGTGTTCCTGATCCTATTAAAATCACGAAATAATTGCAAAACCTTTGCCCGAAAAAAGCGTTGTCGGTCTGCCAAACAGATTTATAAATGAATGACATGTTACATGGAACGGTAACTAAGGAACGCGTTAACTGATTTATACCATTTTTAGTTAATTGATAAATTTGGATAGTTGTTTTGTATTTAAGCAGGATGCACACCAATTACTGCGCTATTAAAAAATTTTTTTTTTAACTTCTGCCATTCCATATGCAAACGTTTTAACTTCAGTTTGACCTCAGTGTGTACACTCTGTATCCACACAACAAACGTATCTCTAAAGCGGGTTAAACTATAATATTTTTCGTCCGTATTATAAATCAGCTACAAGTTATAATATGCCTATTCTTTGCATTTTTAGTTGTAATCTAGAATACTGTAGTGTAAAAAGTAAAAAAAAAAAACACTTTATTGAGGATATCCTGATCCTATAACGTTTAACTAGAGTTGCAGTGCGTGAAATACGCTGGAATATTTAAATGCCTTTGCATGAGACAAGATGCAACTAAATTGATCTTCTAAATATTTTTTTTAGTGGGGTAGTCAATTTTTATGACACCGATTACCCCTTTTTTCTCTCATTTTTGGAATCGTCTCCTCATTTTGGGAAGTTTCATTGCCTACTATATTCTACTAAAAACCGAGAGGTTCGTAATTGCAGAAAAATATTCAAACCATTTTTACGCAACAAATGTTGAAGCAGTTTAAAAACTTCCCTACCTGGAATATATTGTGTATATAAATATAGCTAGCTATCGAAGCTTTAAGCGTCATAATGGATGCCACCAATTTAAATTACAAATTCCGTGATTTAATTAACGGGTCATACATTATGGATTAATTGGTAATATAACTATATAGACCATGTTAGCATAAATGACAAATTTAATATAAATATCCATTGACATCCGAAACAAAAACTATACCTAATTTGCATTGCATACGCAGTCGATACTTGATGGCAAATTTCATCATAATGCATTTATCTGCATCCATTGGTTTATAGCACAGAAAGAAAACAACGTTATGACAACAACTAATCCAATTAACAAAAATATGGCGTTATTTGTGCAAATGTTGATACAATCGTACAAAATATAAATACTGTTCAGCGGTGTGCACTGTGCAGTGAGTTAAGCTTTAAACCCAAATTAACAGGGCGACACATTTTTGTTCACATGTTCCTAGCTGCTTACATCATTATGGCTGGAATGGAAACAAATCTGTTGACTCCAAATATTTTCACAGCAAAACGCATCCCGGTGGAACTAATCCGTGGTGCGCTGTGCGCTGTTCTGTTCCAATATAACAACAAAAGATACCGGGTGAACCTCAATTCTCTCGGAGGGAGTTCTCTAAATGCCTAGATGAGGGCTCCGTACGTACATTCACCTATTTCGCTCGAATAGCGCAACACAACGATAGTGTTACTATATGTACTATCCAACAATTGGTTAATATAAAGCAAACATTTCAATACGTTCGTATATCTGGAGTAGCTACCTGCCTGTCTACTGGTTCTTTTGAAACACACATTTATGTCAGAATGGCAGCTTGATGGGATTTTTTTTTGCGTGGTGTAGTCCTTAAAAGTTAACAACGACCGCTCCCATTCTGATGCTGTGAGGCAACTTGACAACGCCACAATGCTACCGGTAGCGTATGATTTGATGAATTGCTCGCGCACTGGCGGCGGTTGGGGGCTTGTTAGTCGGGTAGCTAACTTTGTTCTAAAACCAGTTGTTATGGCATCGACACATCGCTCGTTCCGTGGAGATAATTAGGTATTCGTGGTATCTGGCAAACACTCTGCTTGTGCACCATAGTGGAACGATGTAGTTGGACATTTGTCGCAGTCCGCTTTGTGGTTATTTCATTACGGGATACGCGGTGGTTTATATCACTGAACCCAGGTTTCGAAAGTTCTTAACCGGAATTAATTATTATGTTCGCTTTAGGCTTTGACAAATACTTATCTTATGTGGTGCTGAAGATACGTTTGATTAATATGGGGACGCGAAAACAAGATATAGCTAATCAGCTCATCATGTAGATTTGGAATTTCTGAGTCTTTTCCTGACCCAGCTGGAATGTGAATATTTGGTCGAGGGTAACCCTTTCAGGAAATTACTGATAAGGGCCAACCGATCGCTAATTATTCCAGAGAGAATATTGTATACGATGTTGAAGGCGCAGGGACATAAGTCTCAACTATTTCTTTTGGGACTTATGTCCCACTTCAAAGAGACATTAGTCCCAAATTCGATTGGGACTTATGTCCCACACCATCGGGACATAAGTTCCAAAATATTTTGTCGAAGATGGGTCATAAGTCGCAAATTTTCTGAGAGATAATACATAGGAAAACGTTCTGAATTTCCATTAGGCATCCAGCACTTTTTCCGCTATATGTACCAGCGCAATTATTCATTAATTAATTAATAATTTTGAAAATTAACCACACAATTTGAGAGATAATAAGTTTTATTTTCTTGAATTCTCAAAAACTAGAATTTTATAAGTTTCCTTGGAGAATTTGAAAAAAGAAACTAATAAAATTCGTTTGCTTGAGAAAAGAAGAAGAAGAAAATAAAACTAAATTGTATTTTTGGACACACTTTTTTGTAAATTATAATTGTTTTTCATTTTTAACATATAATACAGAACTATTTTTCTAAGCCCTAGAATGAACTCAAAATAATTTGCATTATCAGTGCTTGCAATCTCACTTTCCATTTTTACGACACTAGCTAACAAGATCAAAAACTGGACTAACTAAGATTCCAATTAATGATATGCTTAGATTGTTTGCCGCAAATTGTTAGTAACCGTATTTTTGTTGTAATTGTAAGTAATGCGTAAAACCAAACCAAGATAACAGAGCCAAAAACTTGTTTGACTGGCTATAAAAATAAATTCTTGTTGCCTGCTCTTCATTGAAAATTCTCTAAGCTCATCAAAAAAAAAAATTATATTTATTTGGTGCGACATAAGTCCCAACTTTTACTTTTGGGAGTTAATGTCCCACTTAAGTGAGAGCATCCATTTTGTGGGTATTTTGCATTTCTTAGCTTATAAGAGGCCCAAGAAAGATAATTTTTATTACCATTTAGAACCTGAAGAAAAACTAATCGAATTCAATATCGGGGGGTTTTTCTAACAACGGCATGAGCAAAAAGGTAATTTTTTGATAATCGTCGTGGGCAAGTCTGTCCGAAAAGTTTGGCATCACTGCCTGAAATAAGTCAGTCTTATGAAAACCAAATTCAATGAAAAAAATAATACATAATTCTAAAGTATCTACCATAATTTGCTGAACAAGCAAACAATTTATGTAGAAGGTACTAAAAAATGTGTTCTTTTTAAGTTTTTTCGAACTTATTTATCAAATGAAAAACAAAATTTAATCACTGAAAATTGTGTTGTAATTTCGGTTGGTCCCAATTTTGGCGGTAGGCAATTTTTCATTGTTAAAACAATAAGAACAGCATAAGCAGTAATGCCAACCCTAATTTCCAAAAGTCTGTAGATGAAAGATAAAAATTCAGTAGAAGTCTGTATTTATCTTGACGAAATTCTGTAGAAATCCAGACTTTTTTTTATCATGCTAAAAGTGCTGAAAATGTAAGTTTTGAATGGCATAAAACAGCAGTCTTTTATTATATGTATTAATTTTAAACAAGTGCATAAGTTTTATTAGCCGCTGGTATTGCTGGAGTCGATAATACTCGTCGTAGTGCTGGCCTTGTTTTTGAAATCATACATACCTTTTGATGTTAAACATGTTTTTGTATTCTTCAGAGAGTTGTACCTCATAGCACGGGGTGAACAGTGCATTTTTTATGAACAAAAACCCTGTTAAGGTTTTCGTTTTAAGCCTGTTTCTTTGTTTACTCTTCACTAAATTTATCGCCGAAAACAGGCGCTCAACATTTGCACTGCTATGAGGCAAACACAATAGAATATGTGCAAATTCCGAGAGTAGTGGGAACAGTGATGCCAGATTACAAGATATATTTTTTTTTCAAGATTTTTGAGCTACAAAATATGTACAAGACTTTTTACCTCGAATCATCAAATTTCAAGATTTTTGATGTCAAGAAATTTCTTAATCTAGCACATTAAAAGAACCTTTTCTTTTGAAGAAAAACGTTTTCTATTAATTCCATTATTATAATGTAAGTCGATTAGAGCCCATGCACAATTTCTGTTTTACTAACGTTTTCATCGCCTCTAAGGAAACATGAATTTTAACGAATTTGATAAAATAACTGATGTAACGTGTTGTTGAAACTGTTTTTGAAATTTTTATCTTTACAAAGGCTTTGTCGAGCTTTAATGAACCGAAATTCTATGATCTTGATATAGGTAAGAAATGAATTCTAGGTCAATTTAATTTTTATATTAAATATGATCAAACATTTCAAAAAGCATTAACATTAACTTATGACCAAAGTTTTTTTTAATAGATATTTAAGTCATTTATTATTATATTTATATTATTTTAATCAAAATCTTGAAAAAAAGATTTTTTGTTTCGGAAAAACAAGATTATCAGATTTTTTATCTGGCAACAAGGCAGTTTTTTTTTCAAATTGGAAACATATCTCCAAAAATCTTCCACTTGCACATGATTCTCTGAAGAAAATAGTAATGCTTTAGGCATATTTTTAAGTTTAGAGCGCTCGCTAAGCCAGTAAGCTAGAATAAGATAAATGTTAGTTTCGAATTAGATTTAATCGTTTTTGTCTAGAATATAAGTTTAGAGAATGAATAAATAAAAATGAATTGAAAAAAAATAAAAAAATAGTAATGCTCAATAGTCTGAATATCATCAGCCATGCAAATAACGGTTAAGTGGTTCAATCAATATGTCATTCATATAAAATGACAGTAGAACGACAAATTACGGCTGTAATTTTGAACTGAAAAATGTGTGGAGGAATGTAGTTGTCGGTATTTAATTGCTGCTCTCACAGTCACACTTCGACCAAATGAAGCAAGAAAGACTGAGAAAAAACCTACAACTGGGGGGTTTGCATGTTAACGCCATCACTACAGCGAAAGTAATAGATTTGTTAAGGTGGAAACGCATTATTTTGGGAAGTATTTTTTAAGGTATTTTTAGTTTTTACTGGAATCTGAGATTTCTGTATATTGTAGTTTGAATTCTGTATTTCTGTAGGCAAGGTGAAAATTCTGTAGATATACAGAAAATTCAGTCAGTGAGCCTAAGAAAAATCCCCTAGTCGGTTGAAACAGTGTTAACTCGGTTGGCTTTTTTCACTCGAAGCAGTGCAGTGGCAGTCTATTTGACTATTGTAGGTAATGCATAACTATAACAACTCTAAAAACTGAAGCCTTGCCACTTTCATTTATTATTCATTTCACTTTTGAATGTTTAAATATATACGACTGTGGTTTCCACTTTTCACAATGCCAAATCAACTCATCTCTTTACAATCCAAGAGTTGAAATTCTAGACCACATTTTTGTTTTGCATTTGTCAGTTCACACAGTTTGTATAAGGAAAATTCACCAGACTGCATTCTCTCCTTTGAAATCAGAAATACTAAATGTGTAGGTGAATGCCAGAGGAAGCTTTCAACTCAAGTTGTTTATCGTGCTAGAATTAGATTCTGCTCAAAAACAATTCCGTCTTTTGTTTCGTAAATTAAGCACTTTCTTCGAAATCTCGGAAGAATTTATGGCAAACAAAGGATATTTGAAGCTGTGTCGACCTTTACTTTCATCGTAATATTATTAAATGAGTTTCATATAATTTTTGAGGTGATCCGAAGAAGCTGATGCTGATAGAATTCTTCACAAGCTTACAGCTCAGTAGTCCTGAATGAGCGTTGGCATGCTTTTATTTGTTGTCTTACGGCTCCCTTTCGAGTATTTGTTTTGTGCATTTTCGGTTAAATGGTGTGTCTCTAGTGGCGACCAGCTCTATCAAACCTTTAAACGGATTATGTGAATGTCAAAGGTAGAACCTTTTGTGACGATAATTATGTGGCACAATAATTGCCATTTACAGATTGCCATGAAAACAGGTCCCTCCCAATAAGAGCTATTCAAATTAATTAAAATGTACCTACCTAACATAAATTGGCAAAGCAGTCAATCAGTCAGTCAATGGTTTTCCGTAGATTTTGGTTGAATTCCTATCAAGAAGATTATTAATAATTCAAGGTTACGAAAATGGAGGTGGGGGATGTCGAATATGGAAGCTTCATAAATTTGTACGCACGATTTGTAATCTATCTAATATTTCTGTCTTTAGCGGCATATACAGTATACACGTGTGAGTGTATTAGTGAAAATGAAACACGAAGGTAGACTTTGTGTGCTGCTTGGAGCAAAATCAAAACGATTTGATTCCTGTTCAATCGGGCGTCAATGCTTGATAAAGTGTATATTGGTGATTGACTGCTGGATGATGTATTGATGGAAGGCGAGGAAGCAACATCGGCGGCATTTTTTTTAATCGTTTTTTTTTTGTATAAGATGGAGGATGTTTTTGTTGTACAATTTATAGAACTTAATCGTTCTTTACCAGCGTTGTGGGATGTTAAATCAAAGGAATAAAGTTATCTGGGGTCAGGGGCGGATGGGCAACATCTTGGCGGCCCGGGAAATATTTTTTTTCAGTCCTTTTTTAATTTGCGGATATGGCTAAAATCTACATTTACAAGGTGTTTCCGCATTTTTTACTTTCCAAAAAACATTTAGTTGAAATTGTCAAGTACATACACAGAACCACAAAAAAAACAAAAAACGAGCTGACACAACGATGACAAATCCACCCCTAGTTAACGAGCCAGCCATCGGCTCAGACGCACAGCCATGCAGCATGCACCCACAAAGACAAACCGCAAGTTAAAATAAGCATAACAACAACAAAACGTTGTATGAAATGTAGGTAATAAAGGGTTTCTGTTTTTTTCATGTTTTGATGGAGTAAAAGAGTGAAAAGAGTGAGCGTAACTTTCTCGTTCATCAACATTTTGGGTGCAAATGAATTGGCAGTTGCCTGATTGTATACATTTCAAGTCGTTGGATTTATTTTTAGGATGCATATTGAATACTATTAAATATTAGCTAAATAGAAGTTTTGCGTATAGCTTTTATTTTACTTTCGTTGCAAGCGCCATTGTTTTTTTTTTGAGAAAAACTAAGTACGGATTATTAAGAATACTTATTTTATCCTTAATATGTATTTGGATCAAAATCGTTAGAGCGGTTTTTGTAAAATTTCCTAGACAAAATAGTACCAAATATTGCTATGTTTATTTTGAAAAATACTATTGCTTAACTATTTAGCTGAAAACCGAGTACAAGTTATTGTTCTGGATGCAAGCATTACTTGGTTTTTAGGGTTTTATCGAAATCGAAAATGGGGTTTCCGAGATATGAGCAGTTTTTAAAGTGAGCGTTTTCAGTGATTCGAATTGAAAATTAAAGACGCAATAATTTTGAAAACATCAATTTTACTCTAAGTTTGCATTTTGGTCAAAATCATGCCGTTTTGAGGTAAACTAGGGAAACTAATTTTCAAAAATGACTTTTTGCGAAAATCCATTTTACGATAATACAGAGAAAAACTGAGCTTTTCATTAAGTTAGAAATGACAATATTACCATAGAAATTAATGCAGTTTTGTTTAAGCTGAAATATCAATTTTTGTTGAAATCGTTAGAGCCGTTTTCGAACAAATCAAACTGGTATGAAAATTTTGTATGGGAAGTACCATTAATATTGAGGTTACCAAGCAAAAAAAAACTCCAAACTTTAAATCCGAAGTTTGAACGAAGTGCGTTCAGCCGCTTAGGCTGTAGACAGACAGACAGAATTTTGCGACCCACTTTTTTGAGTTCGCCTATCATCGTAATGTCAGAATTGATTAACACCTTAAGTTCGAAATTTTGTACGAATACAATATCTTTCTCTTACTACGTAATGGAGAGAGTTAAACATAGGGGATTCGTTTATATCTCTTGTAAAATTATGAAGCTTTTTAAAAAGCTTCTTCTTGAAGTACATTTCCTTTTCATATCCCACTTCTTCTCATATCGATAAGACATCTGTATATTTATTTTCTGCGATACAAGTTTGAGAGTTTTTAATGGGCAGTCGAAAGAAGAAATATAAAAACACCATTTTTCGCTGATTAATTATATACAGGCAAATAATAGTGTGAAATACAGCAACAAATGGACAAAAAATCCTATAAAAATTTGTTAAGAAAATGAAAAATTCATTCCGGTTCTTTATTTTTATTTTTTTAAGTATCTCATTTTTGAAAATTATTAAATTGCAATCTAGGTACTAATACCTACACTCTCGCATTCTTGAAGAGTTTTTGACGAGTGTAGCCGCCTTAGGTTAGGCCGCTCATTGAACTGGCAAATATTTCAAATGAAATGACAGTTGCAGCTTAAAATTTATATCGATTACGGCGTTTTTTCAAAACCGATGTTTATGGTAGATTTTATATATAGATGGACTAAATGAGGGTGAGTTTCCGTAGGTAAATTCTTGCCTCACGAATTTTCTCTGAAATTCAACTCTTCCTAGTTTGAATTATTACTTCGCCGGGAGTTCATAATTGCGAAATATGTATGGAAAATATAGCTACTGTGAACTGCGTACGTTTTAAGGCGAAGCTAAAAATGTTTATTGGTAAGGTCCACTATCCTTTACCCCTTTAGTTTATCCATGTTCCTAAAACTCAGGGTAGCAATAACATAAATACTTATACATAATGCATAAGTAAGAATTTTCTATCTATGTCCGGCTGGAGTAAGCGAGTTGCAACGTTAGCTTGTCCGATAGCAATGGAGTTCTTATCGCTAGTGATTGCAGAGTTGATGCTAGTGAATAATCTGTTAGATTGTCAAATTGTGTTCTTTTGCTGTCAAATAAGTTGAGTTTTTTTGTATGGAGTAAAATTTTTTTTAATTTCGCCCGATTTAACTTTGTCCTCTGCTGGCTTGTCGTGAATATGGCAGATAACTTTTTAATGTCTACTTTCTCCGAAGCCATTGGAGCATAAAAATCAAACAATTAGCATTAAATTAGCACAATGACTTGATAATTTAAAAATAATAGATACAAACAATTTAACAAATTAGTTTTTATAATTTAAATTTTAAATTTATGTTATGAAACATAGCTTCAACGAATTTATTGCAGTTTTAATAAAAAAAAAATTTCTGAAATAGCTAGCTAGTTGTATACCCGATCGTACTTCTTTTCTGTTTAGTGATTTTCAAAAATCTGAAACAAATATCCGTCGTATTCTATTATTGACAGTGCCAACAACTGTGGTGGTGGTGCCGTATGAACACGTTATTGAAACCCCCTGTCAATAATTGAATCTATTGCAATTCCTTGATGCAGTAATTGGCCCCCCTCTTATTTAATATACTAACCGATCATTTTAATATTAAAACTTATATAAATAATATTTCACATATTGCCATTTGAAATAGCTAAAGTTTTTTCTTATAAATATTTCGAGAATTTCAGAAAAAATCTATGCTTACAAAATTGGAAGTCCTTATTAAGACTCACAAAATTTTACACCAAAAAACAAAACCGATAGGTGGTTGAACTTTTTTTAAAAGTATCGACTGAAGAGAGCCTTTAATATAAGAAAAACAGGAAAATATTACGAGTTTTCTAACATACTGTTTGGAGAAAAAAAATGGAGCAGAGAGGTGTCAAATGTCAACAGTTTTATCCAAAAAACGGGTGTCAACTGTAGATATCCGTTACTCTTGTTCATTTTGAAATGACAACGCCAATCAAGCCACATTTTTGTTTGTAATTCACTAGTAATCTCAGATCGCGGCAAAGCCTTTTGAGATCAAAACATCGCAGTTCAAGATCACTGCCAAAAACGCTCCCCACCTTCTGTCTGACTTCCGGTCACAAAAGTGCTCGCCTGGCTTCCATATAGACCATGAACTTAGACTCGTAAGATCTATTTTTTTTAAATACATATACTTCAATGTAAGCATGCAAATGAGGAGGTTCATTCGAGGCCGTGTCGAAGAAGGAAAAGTAAACCGGAAGTTTTTATATCTATACAAATTTAATTTTAACTTTTATTGTCAAGGCATTCCAAAGCTAGGAGCCAGAAGATACTGGTGAAATACTCTCTACTTAGATCTATGCTTTTGGACAGCGGCAAATGATAAGTCAAAGCCTATCTTTAAAGCGCGACATTTGGCAATGCAGCTGCAAAACCAGGATCAGTTTCGTGCTGTAGTTTTTAAATCTATTCCCGACAAACACCTTACTGTGGGGAAAAATAAATTTTATTGTAAATAGTAAGACAGTCGGGTAATCATTTTCAAAATTGGAAATAACAGCATATGAAGCAAATTCAATCCATCGCCTGTGGACTTAATATGTACTTCGATTTAAGTTCTAAATTTTGTCAATTGCTTTTCCTGAATTTTTCTTAGATCCATCGCCAAAATTCATGTGCGAAATTTTATCACATTTCTCACAATCAATTGAGAGATGACTTTTCGCAGCAGCCCCCTTTTGCCTTCACGCAATGCGTAGTCCCAATCCAATTCACTTGGGCCACAATAAAAAGGACCTAAAATGTTGCTTTCCCCTTGCACTTCGAAAGGGATAGCCATAAAACAACATTTTTTCACGTTCTACATGCAGTCAAGAAAAAAAAACAAAACTCAACCGTTACTTATATTGAGGACATTTTCCTTGCTAAAGGTTTTGCTTTGGCAACGCTCGTAGCGAATTACGGTCTTGGTCCTCTTCTGCTCAAATTAAAACAAGAAGCACACACACAAAGATTTTATTTCTTTTTTATATACATGCCTTACGATCTGGGGGGAATCAACGAGGCCCTTAACACACCTATGAATAAAAAATGTCCGCCACTAGTAAATGACACATAACCGCAGTAAAAAAAAAGGGGAAGCTGCTGTGTACATAGCTGTGGATATTCTTATGAATGGTTCACGCAAGAAGTACCTCGCAGAGTGCAGATAGCACGGCTAATTAAACGTGAAAAACCCCAAAGTATTTAGCTGCAAACAGTTTAGTGTAATAGTCATTAGCTCGTGGGGACGGTGACAACGACGAGGACGATGGGGTTCTGTTTAGTTTTCATCATATTTCTATGTGGCTCGTAGGTGGAGCGAAGGCAGATGGAAATAATTAACTACCGCAGAAAGAAGAAATCGTGAAAAACAAACGGATCTAGAAGGAAGATTAAAAGAACACGGGGGACAAAGCGGTAAACTCCTGCTAGATGCGGTGACATATTACCCTCTCTCTGCCACCTGTGCGCTCCGTATACACGGACGATGGCTTCCCCAGTTTAGTTGTCGTTCTTTCTATGGCGTAGCGTTCTCGTATTCCCGTGATGTTTATGCAACGGAATAAAAGAAGAAGCAACAAACGTCTAAACAAAAAGTCGTAATTGCTTAGGGGCTCACGTTCTCGTGCACAGACAAGCAAAGAATCCATCACCACGTTCGAGCAGCAAAAGTGGAAGCATGGAGGAGAGTACAAACATCATCACCTGAAGTAAGATCCATTGAAAGCGAAGAAAGGGCGAATCAACGTTTAAATATTAAACAGGACACTCCGCAAAGTCGTATACACTTCGATTAAAAAAGCCAGCAACGAAGCAGTTACTGGCAAAACCTCAAAAGCCTGGTACTATGTCGGAACGGGACAATTGCTGTCAGTCATTGCATTTTAAGCACATGATGGCAACACGGATAGTGGGTAGTAGTCTCCCAGTTGAAAGTGACAGAATGTAAAAGGCCCACTCCTTTTCAATATTTCCCTGTTTGCTCCAAGCAAATACCGAAATGCGAATAGAAGAAAGACGAAGCAGGGCCCGAAGAAAGTGCCTCATCGTCTTTTTAAAAGGGATTCGGTTCTCTGTGCTATGAAAAGGATGTTGACAACTGTTTAACTGCGCTTGTAGAATTAAGGGGTTCTTGAGACTGCTTTTTATATTCCTCGACAGTTGTGTAATCAACCAGAAAACTTCAAGTTTAATCCCCAAAAAAAGGAAAAACCCCGAAGACATATTGTAGAACTAAAATCTATTAAAAGGGGTTCACGCTTTTGAAAACGTATGAGGCTATTTTTAGCTGCAATATTTTATTCAGAAATTAAGAACTGGCGCATGACAGGCGCTCGGAAATGTAAAAAATTAATCTAAGGCGTTGTTAATATATAAAACAAAACTAAGTGACACGGTGAGATGTTTCTCTCTACCGCCCGCAATTTTCAACCAATTTTTTCAAGGTTTAGCTTAGTAGGTAGCTTAAAAGTTTTAAAGTTATGCACGATAATGAAAAAACAGAAGATTGTTGCTTACAAAAAAGAACTTCAGTAACTTTTGTGCAAAAACAAGTTTTTTTACTACCTTGTGTAGCGGTTTAAGTAATACACTCAGAAAAAAAAAAAGATTCTTAAGCGAACAATTTTGAGATTCTTAAAAAAATTTAAGTTAAAAGTTCTTGGTTCAACTATTATTTTTGTTAACAAGAACTCGTTTTCATGTTTTCAAGAATCAGGTTTTCAGCGTAAGAATAATATACTCTCCATAAGTATTTTATTGTTTCATTGCCAACAACTTCATTCTTAAATCAAAGATTTTCATATTTGGGTTCATTTTAACCAACGAAAATTGTTGGCATTACAATTTTTTTTCTGAGTGTAGCTGTGGGACGGATGCAAGAAGGACGCATCATTCATTTTTAGGCATAGGCTGGTAGCCTTGGAACTGCAACTTTTTCAATTTTTATCTGATCCCTCACAATCAGCGCCATCGACAGGAGGGGCGAATATAACTCTAGAACTGGGATACGATTTTCCCAAAAAAAAACACAAAATTTCCATCGCTCGTGATCTTCACAAAATCGGGTCTTGCACCAGCGCCTTTAACGAGGAGGTTAGATTTCGATGTAGTTGTAGGTTCTGTTGATGCTCAGAAGGGTTCGTATATAAAACAAAAAAAAAATTATAACGCCGATAAAAATTTTGTAGCATTTATTTCATGAATGAAAATGTTTTTATGCTTAAAAATAGCTTATAAAACAGAGATGATTTGACACTAATTTGTGACAAAAAAAATTGATGTTCCATACTGATCCATACTGATCCTTAAAACTACACTCTGATTTATTTCAATAAGAATCTAAATATTAACATTTTGGGAATTAAAAGCCGTTTGCCCTCCCTTCGAAAAAAAAAAATGTACATTCAAATTATTCAACGATATTCCTTAATCATTATTATACTCGTAATTATGACGCTTTTGAATTCCTTCATTATGCGTACTTGGGACCGGCATTTTTCCGTCTCGGGCCCGAGTTTTCTCTCGACCGACGCAGCACATAAATAAACTCGTCGAAATTAACTAGATCTAACTTTGTAAGTTTCAAATTTCCAAACACTGTCTGAACAACAAATGTTTATGAATTTTTAGTTTCATAGAGAAGCTAGGCCTAGGGTCCCTACAGACCTGTTGCGCCAACTATTTATTATTATTTTTAAGACCACGGAAGGTTGAAAGCCTTGATTAAAAAGTAGTTCTAGAGACGAGATAAAAAACTTTGTTTGTTTGGACCAAATTCCGCACCAAACAGTGACTAGTTTTGGGTATATCGGCTTTTCAATGTATGCGTGCGGGTTTTCTGTGCCCCAAATGCGACAATTTTGCTTGTTTACATACCCGCCAAGATGAAAATGAGCTTCATCTGAAAAGATGATTTTTTTTGGCAAAATCGGCATCTTCGTGTAGGCTACTGCATGGCCAGCCGAGGCAGCCATTTGAACGAAACCGGAAGGATTGTACTTTCAAATAAAAAAGAAATTTGAGAAAATATTCAGTAGTTTTTTTTATAGCATTTTCAAAACAAAAAAAGTTATTTGGCGGACCCTGTAGTTTTCAGAAATTTAAATTTTTTATAAGATTATTTTGCTTACCCTTGGTTATAAGAGGCACACGATTCTTAACACAAGATGCACGACACTAATCAATATATAAATAATAATCAAATAATTCCGGGACATATTCTTTCACTGATGCTGTACAGTTACCCGCTAAATACTAGTTAATGTGATCGCCTCTATGCGGCATACGAATTATAGGCAGGATCACATTGAAAAATTCAGTTTTTTGTTGAACTGATGATTCACGCTTGATGAACTGATGACTCAGCCTTTTCAATACTTATTTTAATGTGTATGTGATAGGAGGTCGTTACTTTAATGCCTTTATTACTTGAGGACTCGTTAGGGTTTTATTACTGGTAATAATTGGCAGCCTATGATTTCTAACGATCCTTTAAACACGTTGACCTGCTTTTTTATCTATAAGTTCTTCTTTGTTGGTGATATCTAAAAACAAAAGAAATATGAAGGCAATTATGTACACAATTTAGAACATCCTCCTCAGGGTTTGTTTCTACCTGTCTACTTTCGGGTGACGACTGGTGTCAACTATAAATATTTCACTGGCAGTCTCTTGTCCTCAGTACAGCCTCAATTCTTAACCACTACACACGTGCGCTCATTTTGTACGAACAAGCAATTTAATATTTTTGAAAAGCCACATAACTTCAAATCAATTCGAGAATGGAAACTATCTGCCGCTTCCCATCTTGCAGTTGGTCTGGCGCCGTCAACGACCTCTTGAATCACTGTGATGCCAATCATCAGAAATTCGTCAAAGACATTCAAGACGGTGACTTTTTCAACTTTAGCTTGGAGAATATTTTAAAGGATACGTTTCTGTTATACAGCAAGACGGGAATCTATTGGCTTTTGTTTAGCGGAGTCAAAAATAAGGCGTGCGTCAAGCGTGGAATATTCGCGGTTGCCGGTTCAGAACTTCACCAATATACAGTAAGACTCGGAGGCATAAATACCTCAGCTGTTGCTTACCTTGGACCGCACAAAGCACGGCCGGAGAACTCGAAGAAATTCGACTTGAAATTGTCATTACAGCACTTGGAATACTTTAAAGGATTTATTGCATCAAAGAGTGTCAAAATTCACATGGGAGGAGATGACGATAGGCAAATGGGAACGCATCTCTAAAAGTGGACTGGAATGGACCACCGTCCAATTTCACCCGACGCAGAAGTTGTGAAACTTCGAATACTTCAACTCATCTTAAGAGGAAATTTTTGTTTTTATTATTATTTTTGTATAAATATTTTTATAAATAAGCCGGTTACGTTGTTTTGTCTGTGAAATACTGTTCTCAACAAATGAATTTAAATTTTTTAAACTGTGAATTTGGAAGTTGTCGAAGTGGCTGGAAGTTGTGCAATTGATGCGCACATGGCAAACGTCAGCGGGCACAATTTGTTAGCACTCTTCAAAGAATGGTACATAATTTCAGTCTTGCCAAGTCTCTTTGTGAGACAGCTAACAGTGGAAAAAATAGTAGAAGCACGCGCTGTTCCGCCAGTTCCATTCAATTCGAAACTCTTTTAATTTGGATCAGTAATTATAGATTAAAACCTCCCTTAAATACACTCATTGACGTTGAGGCGAGTGAAGTGAATGAACAACTTTACTCTTTATACGTCATGAAGCTTCATTTTTAATTTCCCTAATCCGTAATTCACTATTCTATATACAGTCCATTTAAAAAAGTTAAAGGGTGTCCCAAAGTTTAAATTGGCTGCCATTTGTGCGGAAAGTGTTGGCATAAAAAAAGAAAGTCGGACAGCAGCCGTCAGCTTAGGGTTAGTAAAAATGGACCACAAAGCGAAAGAACATTTCATTTTTGGAAAACATCGCAAATGTTGCTGAGACAGCTTTGTTGTTATAAAACAAAAACATTTTGAGGAATTTCTCGTAAAAAAATGTCGACCTGTCTTTTTAGAACTTCGTGTGGTAGAATTGTTAAAAAGCAGAAAAAACTGTAGGCGGTTTTAAAAAATATACATAAATATAAATATATATAATGTAGACATATTTTAAGGTACGTAAAAAAAAGTATTATGGTAGGTTGATTTTGTATTCTAGCTGACTAGTGCTCCGCTTCACCAAACAAGGAATTCTAGAGCTAGGAGCTAGAAGATATTCAGGAAATACTATTTGTTGCATTTGTGAATCAGCTGAATGGTTCTGGCCCTATTTCACCAACCACTTTTCATTTTGCAATTTCTCACTTTATCCTTGCAAATTTCGTTTCACCAAACGCAAATTTGCAAAGAGGAGATTATTCCTTTGCAAAGTTGAAAATGTTTCCTCTTTGCAAAATTCGTTTCACCAAACACAAATTTTCAAAGTGCAAAGCATGTTTTTGCAAATTGCAAAATTTTCTCAATTTGCAAAGAATTCGTCCATTTCGTTTCGCCAAACAAATTAGATTTGTACTTTACATTTAAAATCGTGAAAAGTTTGTCAATAATATGCAAAGAAAAAAAATCAATTGCAGTTGAGCTTTTGTTGTGAACAGTTGGTGATATAATTAAAAAAATATACAATGAACCGTTTCGAAGAACTCTTTGAAGACGAAGAGGATATAGATAGAATGTTCAAAGGGTTGTAAAATTAAGGACACATTTTGAAATTGGAGATCATTTTTCAACCCTGGAAAGCTTTCGTTTAACGAAGACGAGTATTGAACGTGATTTGTCAACAATTGGACATAGGCTAAGGTTTGACAGCGAACGAAATAATTGCTTAAGTCCCTTGCAACAAATTCTATGCACACTACGTTGGATTAGAAATAGAGGGCAATATCATGGAGTCGCTGCTATGCACGGAATAACTAAAGCTACAGTCTGCAGAGACATGGGAAGAATGCATTCAATGCAGGATATCGACCATTTCCAAATGCAGTACTTTTAGGAGACAGCGCTTATTCTTTGAGTGAATGGTTAATAACACCACTAAGAACAAATCAGGACGTTCCAGTGGAACAGCGTTTTAACCGAGCTCATAAAAGGACTATAGGCGAATCATTGAAAATAGTATTGGTATGTGAAATGTACGAGTTTCTTTCATTCTTAAACATTTAATTTTTTTATGAATATTGAAGGAAAAGTTTCCGTGTTTAAATTATCTCCGCCTGCAACCCACTATTGCAAGTAAAATATTTTTAGCCTGCTGCGTTCTACATAATCTGGAAGTAAACAGAGAACAATCAACGTGGGAGAACATACACGCATATGTTTTTCACTTTGAAAATTTCCAAACACGATTATAAATGCAAAGTTCTCTTTCTAATTGGTGAAACACTTATACTTTTCACTTTGCAAACAAATCTGAAAAAGTGCAAAAAGCAAAGTCGTGAGAACTTTTGCTCGTACACATTCCCGCTTTGCCATCCATCATGGATGGAAAATCACTATTTCAAACACATTAAGGTCGAAAAACAAAAATATATAAAAAATTTATAGGATATAGGAAGTCTCCTAATCCTAATACTCAATTGTGTTGACATAAATGACTTATTGCGTCGACAAAGTTCATTGAACTTATGTTTCAACATTCGAGTCCAACAAATGGCGTCATCTCCCGATAAAGAGCTGTTGCGTCAAGTTTCTACTTCAAACACTTTCACACACTTTCTCTCTCTATAGTACCTACTAACTTAACCAATATACATGACACCGTATGCTTTCTACAAAATAAATTGGAAAATGTTGGAAGAATCGAAATTTCACACATAAATTTCGTATTACGAATATACCTCTCCGATGCAGTATTGTATTTATACCCTACTACCCTGCCAACATATTTCATGCCCCATTCCGGTCTGCTCAAAATTTTCAACACATCGAGATCGCTGTGATTTATAAATTATTGCGCGGACATTTATTTTCTTTTCCCAGATTGTGGGTACCAACCCGTTGCGAAAGAACCATCATGGAACCTACCAACAAAGTGTACAGGACGTAGGTTTCCACTCAAATATGGGAAAAAAAATATCACATTATATCATTTTCCATATGGTTTACGGTCTCGTTGTGTGACATTTTATACCTCACTGGATCATTTGGAAGCCTTTTTCCTTTCGCCTTATCGAACTTGTCTTGGCTATGATATTTTTACGACCGTCTCTCTAAGGGTGGACTTAATTTTATTATCGAGCTTCATGTATGATTAAACCACTCAATGACTGAAAATGAATGTTCCATCAGGATATCCTGTGAACATGAGCGAAAAGAATACTTGCTTCGTTGCGTATATGTGGAACGTATTATTTTGGGTATTGAAGCTTAATAAACATGAACTCTTAACGATTTGGATCTCGTTTTCCCATTCGTTGAAGTGGAATGTAATAAAATTGTCTCTCTGGTTTATTATCCTTGAGAAGGCGATAATCAATGCTGATGATGGACAATGTAGGATTTGATAGGGAAGATCGCAACGATTGTTAACATTTGTTTGGGTAGGTAATAATATGGAGTTAATTTGACGAACTTTGTTGTAGCTTGTAGGTCCTCCATAAACAGGGAATTGGGATTGCCTATTATTAGATTCATTATACTGGTGTAGTGGATTTGGGTTGGGTTCGCTTGTGATCGACCACCAGGAAGTTAACAAAAAGGTAATCTCTTGCAAATGTCCCAAGATGATATTGAGATCAGGGTTATCATTCTGTAAGGCGAAACATTCAAACGTTATCGTGTGCACGAACGATTTACTTCTGCAACTTAGAGCAAATCATTCGTGCGCACGAAAACGTTCTAACGTTATCGCCTTACAGAATTTGACCCCAGATCTAACCAATTTAAAAAATAAAACTCGACTTCTGATGCAATCTTCAGTTCCACAGACTCCTTGCAATCATAATCCACTAAAGACACACAAAAGAAAAGCCTTATTCCTCTCCGTAAACTTAAATTTTCGACTAATTCGGGATAAATGGAATTTGTTTTTCTTATAAACCTCCAACTCTAACCCTATTACGATCTATGCGCATGTAGAGACCAAAAAATCGAGTTTCTACTTTCAGGAATATAAGGATATTGCCTACTTTACCACCAAATGCGCGCTGAATGCAAAAGGAAGAAGATAAGAACCGGAATAAGGCAAATGGCAGAAAGATAAGTGAAAACTAAGAACAACTTTTCCAAGTGGCATGGTGCAACATGAAATTTCGAAAAAAAGAGAAGAAAAATAAAAGAAAATATATTCAAAGAAACACAAACTCTTCTTTCCGAGTATATAAAGGTCCTGCGCCGCCGGGGGGAATAACTTTTATTCACAAATAAAACGTTAAAATGAAAAAACATTTGCGAATGGAATCCAAAGGAGAAGTTTTTCACTTTCGACTGTGTACTGCCAACAGTTGCTCCTGCTGTGGTATGTTATGTGTACACAACACTCGCACAGAATGGCCGAGTTTTGGAACTTTTATTTTTGGTCTAATTATAGGTTTCGTATAAGAAACAAAATCAGCAGACTCTTTTTGGTAGGAGCCAAATTTTCCTTAATTAATGGATAGTTCTTTGTTTCATGCACTTGGGCTATAGTCCTGTAGTAATTAAATACGATAGCTTTAATGATATTGCCATTTTCATTAATTTGATAACATTGTCCAAACCAGAAATGTGCATCGGGGTGGATGGGTGGATGGTGATGGAGCAGCTCATTATTTTTTTAGTTTTGTATTAAATGTGTTTGTGTATCGACTCTAAATGAACTGTTTTTAACGGATTTCCCTACAAAATTGTAAAGAAAACCATAGAGGAAACAGTTCAACACTGCATCACCTACCACCAGTGATAGGTGATGCAGTGATAGATAGATAGATCCCACTCACCCATTCAGTCAAATAGGATTTTGAGTAGATCTACAAATTTAAGAAATAAATGTTATTAAGCCCATTTTTAAAATTTTGAATAAAAAGTTTTTTTTTTAATAATAGCCTGCAAACCTCTTATCTTTTCTTTCTCTTGCTGGCAAATTGTAGCACACCTTTATTTGAATACACATAAACATAATATCCATAAACTAAAACTAAGTTTACCGATTACCTGAAATTTTGAAAAATTCTCTCTTAAATTTCCTATCCCTCTTCTTAATAGCGGGCGCGGGGGGTGTAATAAATAAAGTGCACGACTGGGTCGAACGTAACTTTCTCGTTCATCAAAAGTTTGGTTGGTGTTTTATTATTTTATTAAGTAGGTAGGTAAAGATCTGAGAACCGATGCCGAAGATGAAGTGGGAGTTTCTAATTGTGAAAGGAAATGGCTGCAATTATTTTAAGGTGCATATTCAACGAGGTTGAAAACAGGGTAATATTTGCTAAAATGAAGTTTTGCGTAGCTGTTATTATAACAAAAATAAGATTGGGAAGTATAAGAAATTAAAAAAAAGTTATTTTTTCTCGAATTTTGTGAGGAAAACTAAGTACGTATCTTATTTCGAATACTGATTTTATCTTTAATATGTATTTGGATCAAAATCGTTCGAGCGGTTTTTGTAAAATTTCGCTGGCAAAATAGTATCAAATATTGCAATATTTAGTTTAAAAAATACAATTGCTTAACTATTTAGCTGAAGACCGAGTACAAGTTATTGTTCAGAATGTAAGCATTACTTGGTTTTTAGGGTTTTATCGAAATCGAAAATGGGGTTTTCGAGATATGAGCAGTTTTTAAAGTGAGCGTTTTCAGTGATTCGAATTGAAAATTAAGGACGCAATAATTTTGAAAACATCAATTTTACTCTAAGTTTGCATTTTGGTCAAAATCATGCCGCTATGAGGTAAACTAGGGAAACTATTTTTCAAAAATGACTTTTTTCAAAAATCCATTTTACGATAATACAGAGAAAAACTGAGTTTTTCATTAAGTTAGAAATGACCATATTACCATAGAAATTAAATTTTGTTACAATCGTAAGGACCGTTTTCGAGATATGTCCAAAATTCAAAAGTACCGTTACTCGATTTAGCGGAAAACTGAGTATGCAGTTATGTTAACCTCACCTACTTAAGCTTGAATATCAATTTTTGTTGAAATCGTTAGAACCGTTTTCGAACAAATCAAGCTGGTAAAAAAATGTTGTATTTTGTATGGGGAGTACCATTGATATTGAGGTTACCATGCAAAAAAAAAAAACAGCCCCGATCTGTAAGCCCCTAAACTTTAAATCCGAAGTTTGAACGAAATCCATTCAGCCGCTTAGGCTGTAGGCCTCGGGACATACAGACATACAGACGGACAGAATTTTGCGACCCACTTTTTTGAGTTCGCATATCATCGTAATGTCAGAATTGACTAACATCTCGAGTTCGAAGTTTTGAACGAATAAAATATCTTTCTCTTACTACGTAATGGAGAAAGTTAAAAAAAGCTAAATGAACTGTCAGGTTACTATGTACAAGTGTATGAGGCTAATTTACTTTCCCACACAGTAACACGGAAAACCAGCTTGTAGGCAAATTCTCTTAAATTATCTGAGCTGATGGTCTGTTTAATATTTACTTAGTTTATGTTTGAAAACATGAGACACAGAGATTGAAAAAATATGGTGTGTATGAGATGTCAGAACTGAAAATATATTATTATGATATGGAATGATTTTGACATAGTAGACATAAAAGTAGACATTAAACGGTTTACTTACAATCGGAATAACATTATTTTTAACTTTTTAGTTCTTTTTACTCAACAAAACTTGTTTATTTCAATATATTTTTTTTTTCGTTAATTTATTTTGATTTAAAAATAGTCAACCAACTAAATCGTCAGATGAACCAAAGTGCTTGTGGAGACGAATTTAAAGAGCCCACACTTGACGGGGTTGCCTGTCGGCTTATAAAATTTCCCATAGTCAGAAAAAGTCTATCGATAAAAAGCGCGCTCGATAGTGAATGAGATTAAACATTATATCATTCGTTATATTGGACATTCACTGTATTAAGGACGACAATCTCTGTATAAACTCTTTTTGCGGTGCTGCCGTTTTAGGGGTAGATAAAACTCAGCTTCACAATTTTCGGCCACCTACTCATTCTTCGATTCCACTCAAAAGAAATTTGTACGCAATCCATTCTGATTTAGCTATTATTTATACAATAATCCCCTGCAAAATACAGGCGGAACAATGTCTGATGTGTCCTTAAGAAAAATCATGTGCGTACGTTCATAAAATCGCAATGTACTTCGCTGTGTACAGAGAACACGAAACAACATCCTAGTGGAGGTTTCTTTAAATGAATCTCAACTATTTTTATTTGCGGTCTCAGTTGCTGTTAAGCTAGGCGGGCATAATGGTAGAAAAAAAAAACCATAGATATTCGCTGCACGTACCACGGGCAATAAATGAAACAAAAAATACACTTCCTCACGTTTGTCGGAATAAATAATTCTCAACAGCGAAATGCAAAAGGATACGAAAATAACATTTATTTCTTTTATTCCGATTATTTGCGGCAGGCATGAGAAATGGAAAAGAAAGCCAATGAGCAGCGCTTGTATTTGTTTTGTCGTAAAAGAATGAAGGAAAAAGTAAAATAAGTTCCCGAGCCCCAGGAACGTTGGTTCATCTTCCTTGTTCTTTATTTGAACAACGGACGGTCTCTGGTGTAATTCATTTGAGCATGCTCAAAAATGCGATGCCTCTTGCCATCCCAAGTATAATGTCAAATAAGTGTCACATTAACGTGAATTTCAAAATATCTGTCATGTAGAATCTCTAGGGAGGGTGCCCGGACAAGTGTGGATGTCACAATGGATGTGTTTCTCCAATGCAAATTCATAATTTCATAATTTTCATAATTTTTAATACGACACTGAAATTCAATATCATTTTTTTTTTTTTTTTTTAATTTCATATATTAAGACTTAAGATGACTTAAAATTATTACCACCAGAAAATTGTTTCAGAAAGATACTCGAATCCCCCATTAGAAACGTCTACAAATTAGCGCTTAATTGGTTCATTATTTTAATTAACAGCAGAGAGGGGTTCCATTCCTCAGAAGACCAATTTTTTTTCTACAAGGTGGGACAAAATTAATATGTTGAACTATAATAGCTTTTGAGTCAAAAGTTTGGACAAAACTTCAATAACACCCAAGAGTAGTCCCTAGCAACCGTTTTCTATGTTGGTATTTAACCACCATTTTTTTTTTTGAATACTTCTTCATCCTTATGAGATCTTTGTCGGTTTTTTTTTTTAGTTTTCACTTCAAGGCGTCTTTTAATATCCGCATGAAACTGGGGATGATTTAAGTTAGACTGTCATTTGAGATAATCTCATAGGAAGAAGAAGAAGTCTGCAGCTCTTTAAACTGGAGCAATAAGCCGGCCAATCATCTTATCCATTATTTCTTTAAACTGGGAATATTTTTCTTTGCTCATATGGGCATTGAGACGAAAAAGGGTCTCAAGGAGTGTAAAGACTTCGAGTTTTTTTTTTTTCAAATAGTGTGAAGGTCAATAACAACCGAATAGTTGAGTCTCTGGAAAACGGCTGTTGACAAAATAAAATTTTAGCTATGGTAACGAAAATTCCGTCTTCATATTCATCGCAAAGTCATACGTGGAATGTTTAGAAGGGATTTGATTCCCGTCAGCTCAATGTAGAAGGGTGTTTTTTTTAACAGACAAACATACTTTAGAGCTCGCTCTCTAAAGACATTATCCATCAGAGCCCTATAACTTGCAACAGTTTAAGTGCAGAAGTAGGACTTATATGCAAGAACTTAGCGGCCTGGTGGTCTCGTACTTGCGAACAATTAAACAATACAATCATCAATCCGAACAAATTATAGAAGCATCCTAAGTAGACAACTAAAGACCGCAGGCCAAAATATTCTAGCCCTTGATCTTTTAAAGTCTGCGCTGCAAATGATTACTATCTTAAAGGGATACATCTTATTTATGTAAATCATGGTCTGACGAAATGTTTGTCTTAAAAACAGACAAAATCTTCACAGACCGTTCCTTGCGGAGACGCAAGAGCTGGAGGCCGATTCACATCATCAACACCTTCTATCTACCATAATTAAGGGGCCTGATGGGACAGTGAGATAATGGAATAGAGGGTGTCTTGTAAAAATAATTCTTTGATGAAAAAGATGTCTGCACCGATATTACCTGAAAAAAATACTACCAAGACCTTCAATTCAGGTAAGGGTTTCAGAGACAGGAAAAAGTGCCGTCGAATCAATTCGAAAGTTGCTAAAATTATGTCTAGATTCTCTATAAATACCTACAGAAGTTAACAAACTTCCTCATAAAACGTAAACGTCACGCTAACCATGGGAAAATATAACTTCGAGCTAGTTAAGAAATGCGCTAATGACATAAGCTCTATTAACGAAGCCCTTTAACGAATGATGAGCTTTAGATAGGCCTGCGTAACAGTAAGGTACATGTTTGCTGGGGTAATCAGGAAGGATATAAAAGCAATAATAATAAGTTAGTCGATTCCATGTGATGATACCTTTAGCTTAGGCGGCATAGCTTTTGATAGCGCGTTTGCTTTTACTTCTGACACGACTTGCCCAGCTAAGCAAATCGCAGAAAAGTGTCCAACTTAAATGATGCAGCAAGGAAATCTATTTTAAGAGAAGAGAAGTGGAGTTTTAAATATGGCATAACAAGTAGTAAAGTGGCCCTAACCAACTCGGCGTACGTAGGTCCAGCGACAAGGTTCTTAGAAGCTAAGGCTGTCTTACATTTTATATAATCATGCATCCGCTTTTTTTTTTCAAATATATGTCGGAAGAATGTATTCAGCGACATTTTTAAAATTTTACTGCAGACAAATAAAACTTACTGTAAAGGTAATTATTTGCGTATTTTGTTTGTTTTTAATTATTCTATCAACAAAATGTAACTAGATAAAATGTTTTTGTTGCTTAGAACATTTTTATGGTCTAAAGATTGTCGCTTGATACAGAGGTAAATGTCGCTTAAGTCATTGACATGGTAGGATTTAATACAAGATGCCAACAAAATCGTCGTTCAATTCATTTTTATTTATTCAGTTTTTTAACAAAAAAGTATTTGAGAAAATCTTTTCAAATAAACATACCGGCGAGTCTAAAAATATAAATATTTCCAAATAACGGTCACATGTCTAGACAAAAATGTTTCAAGCGACTGCAAATGGAGCAACTTTTCGGTGGTACTATGTTCTAAGTGACAATATCAGTTAAACTGAGCGCCATGTGCAAAATTTTTTTCTCGTAGGATGTGTGCATAGTACAATTATTTTTTATATAATGGCGCTTAGCATAAAAGTTTTGGTGGTTAAAACAAATAACAGGACATAACAAATATCTACCCAGCAAATATGTCGGATACTACAATTTTTATTTCTCTCTAGTGTCGTTTGTATCAATGGTAGAGACGTCAAACCAAGATCAAAACGTGGTGCTTGGCACAATTTGTAAGGCATGCCAAAAAGTAATTTGCTGAAAAATTGTAGCTTAACCCTTAAATGCCCAGTGTATCTTTAAAGATACAACCTTTAAAAAAATTATTTCTCCGTTCGTTTTGACTTTATTTCATTGTTCCTTACTATTTTTGCTTTATTGACTCAAAATGTATCCACTGTAAAAAGAAAGACCCATAACTTTTAAATTAAGCTTACTTTTTACAAAATATTTTCCTTTTTTAGTTTTGAAGAAATTTAAAAAATATATATTTTTTTTTATTTAATAATTTTAAAGTATGTGACATTGCTGTATCAGAAAAAATATATTCTGATGAACGCATATAAAGGGTGATTTTTTAAGAGGTTTAGAACTTTTTAAAAAAAAAAACACAAAAAATTCGAAAAAATGAATGAAATATTTATTTGAATCGATAGTTTGAACCTTGCAATTTAATGTTTAAAGATAATTTCATGCAAATGTTGACCGCGGCTGCGTCTCAGGTAGCCCATCCGCTGAGTCCAATTTTGGCATACTCTTTCACACATATCGGCCGGTATCTCACGAATGAATGCATGGATGTTGGCTTCCAGTGCGTCAATCGAAGCGGGCTTGTCCCTATACACATTAGCCTTGGCATACCCCCACAAAAAATAATCTAATGGTGTCAAATCGCACGATCTAGGCGGCCAATTGACAGGCCCGAAACGTGAAATTAACTGTTCACCAAACTCGCCTCGCAATTGCGCCATTGTTTCGCGTGCTGTGTGGCATGTGGCACCGTCTTGTTGAAACCACATATCATGCAAGTCAAGAACTTCCATTTCGGGCAAAAAAAAGTTTGTTATCATCGCTCGGTAGCGTTCACCATTGACAGTAACGCTGCGATTCGCATCATCTTTGAAGAAATATGGCCCAATAATGCCGCCGGCCCATAAACCGCACCAAACAGTGGCTTTTTCGGGATGCATTGGTAGCTGTTGCAATGCTTCTGGCTGATCTTCACTCCAAATGCGGCAATTTTGCTTATTTACGTACCCATTCAACCAAAAATGAGCCTCATCGCTGAACACAATTTTTCGATAAAAAAGCGGATCCTCGGCCAGCTTTCCAAGAGCCCATTCACCAAAAATTCGGCGTTGTGGTAGGTCGGCTGGCTTTAGTTCTTGCACCAGCTGTATCTTAAAAGGCTTTACGCCCAAATCCTTCCGCAAAATTTTCCACGTAGTGCTGTAACAAAGGCCTAACTGCTGGGAACGGCGCCGAATCGACATTTCGCGGTCTTCTGTCACACTAGCTGATACGGCCGCAATATTTTCTTCACTACGCACAGTACGTAAACGTGTTGGTGGTTTAATGTCCAACAAAGTAAATTTGGTGCGAAATTTGGTCACAATCTTCCGAATAGACTGCTCAGAAGGTCGAGAATGCCGATCATAAAATGGAAGCAGCGCGCGATGAACATTTCGAACCGAGCACGAATTTTGATAGTAAAATTCAATAATTTGCAAGCGTTGTTCATTTGTAAGACGATCCATGGTTAAATTTCAAACCAAACTGAAGCTGTTTGACAGTGACACAAGGTACTAAACACACGTCAGCTGTCAAAACCAGTGTTGCCAAAACCAAACCAGCTAAAAAAGCACCCTTTAAATATTATGAAATAAAATACAGTAATTTTAACCAAATGCGATATACCAGCTCATAATGATGTAGCGGTAATTGGTTGTATCTTTAAAGATACACTGGGCATTGCGGCGTATTTCATGATTTCGGTTGATTTTCGCTTATGACGACATTTGTTCTGTATTCAGATTTGTTCTGTATCATTAAGAAGAGCAAATTAGTTGGTTGTTTATTGATTTAGTTGATTCAATTGTGTATCAGTGAAGTAAAATGATTTTAAAGGTTACATTTATATAATTTTACATAACAGTACACTGAAATTTTGAGACTAAATTGCAGTCATATCAAAAATTGCAGATTGGTACAGAATAATTTCTATATTTGAAAGACCGTCAACAAAAATTAGTAGTATATGTGGCTTTATGCACTGTGTCGTTCTTGGAAGCAAAATTTGGATAGTAAAATTGGTGGTTTGAAGATGACTGATGAAGAAGTCCGAGCTTTACTGCATTATTTTAGTTTTGACAGCACTGATTATTGGATGGAAGATTGCCTTTTACTGGGTTCCGGGAGACCGTTACATCCCGTGGAACTGTGCAGCAGTCAAGGTAAGACAAGGCTTCTACGGCGTTGATAATGTTAGTCTGCACAATGAGCATGCACCTGCTGTCTTACACTACACAAATCATTCACGAGGACGCAATAGGCAAATAAAGTCATAAATGGAAACGGAGAAGCTGTGGAGATGCAACTGCAACTGTCCTGCCCTATCCAACTTTGGGGGACGCTTACTTAGGAAACTAATTCCTCAATCGTCGCCCGACTAACGGCAATTAGTACGGGCCATTGATCCTTAGGAACTCACGCAGCCAAGCTTGGCATCCCTCATAACACCCACTGCCGTAGCTGCGCTGACACAAACAAGAATGAAACAGTGTTTCATCTTCTCTGTGAGTGTCCGGCACTAGCCAAAACCAGGCTCAGTGCACTTGGGCATCCCTTTTATGATGACCTTTCGGCCATCCAAAGTATCCATTCAACAAAATCATAAAATTCCTCAACTCCACAGGCTTGTTTTGAGCTCTCTTAACGTCCTTCTCCCCCTTTATCTTCGGGTTCCGTTAGTTGTGGTCTCAAAACGGCGCTAAATACGTTGTTTGTGTCTTTCCCAACGCAGCAATAGGGAATACAGCCACTTATTTGCGAACTAACAGGAGTAGATTTACTACTTCAGAAGTTGCAATTTCCAAATTTTCAATCGTAAGTTGCAACTTATTTTTATCATTTTACAATTTACAATTCTCGAGTGGTGATTTGAGGCATCACCGTATCAAATTGAAAATGTTTTATCGTGAAATTAGAAAACTTTATTCTCAATTTGCAACTTATATCTTGTGATTTACAAATCAAAATTCATAGTTTTATTAATTTGGTTATTTTCGAATACATATTTAGAGTCATATTTTATAATTCTTTTTCCTCCTGATATCCAAGAAAATCATACGGCGCCATATCGTCCGGAGACAACAGGATTTGTCTGGGATGGTTTTTTGGTCTATGCTGAAATTTAAAATGCAAACAAAATAGTTAGATAAACTTGACATTGATACGAACCTTTACAATTCTTCTCGATTACATATTGTAGAATCCATTCCAATTTATACTTCCTTCCTAATTGCGAGATGTACATTCTGAAAAAAATACAGATCTATATGCATACTTCGGCGTTTTTGGAATTATTCAAAAGTTACTTAGAATATAATATTACAGAATGCTTTATAATTAGAAGTACACAACCTATCAGTACGAATTAGTTACAACTTTAACTCGACTGCTTTAAGGAAAGATTGAATATCGACTGCCTGTCTCTGCAACGACGCGCAACGTGCACAATGATGATTTGGCTTCATGATAGCAGCTGTCTATACCACATACATACATTCATCCATAAAAAGAAAGGATTTAAAAGGATTTCGATAGGTACATGGACTATGGGCTGTGCATACAAACATTCCACACACTAAGTAATTGATTCCATGGAAATTACAAAAAATATTTTGCAATTTACGACTTCTCTACGTCAATATACGTTTTCAGTTTCATGTGTTAAATTTTTACAAGATTTTATTGATTCATCATTCAGTTTTGGTAAATCACCAAATATTTTTCGCAATTTGAGATTGTGAAGTGGTGTTTGAGGAATTGACCTATTAGAGTGGTAAATTGCGCCAAAGAATCTCGCAAATCACTACAAATAAAAGAAGCTCGAATTGATACTTCTAATCGTAAATTTCAACAAACAGAATTTGGTATTCTCCGCTATTTTCAATGTAAAATTACCAATTTTTGTATCAATCCATGAAAACTTCGTTGTGATTTGCGAGAAATATATAATTCGTAAATTGAAACTAAAAATTTTGCAATTGGTTATTTTCGATTCTTTCCGTGTAGAAATTACATTACAATTACTTTACATATATATGAGCAATAACCCGTTCATCTAATTAACTAAAAAAAAAAATCGTGTGCATTTGTCAAAATTTTCATTCCGAATAGCGGTGGGGGGTTAATGCCCAGTGTATCTTTAAAGATACGACCACCTTTTTGTTAATAGCTTCTTCAAAAAAATTTTTTTTTGTTTAAACAGCGGATTTGTTACTTTTGTGTCCGTTTACATATAAATTATTTTTTTCATCAAAATCGGTTTCATTGGGCATTTAAGGGTTAATACATTCTTCCGGGGAGGTATCGATTGTGTACCTCGGGTATGAGGGTTGTTGCTCCTCATCTAAGGTTCCCGTTTAGGTATGCAAACAGCCATGTTATCGGTTTATGTATGGGGTACGACTGATTCTAAAATACCCGTTTTTTATAATTATTAATTATTATACAGTTAGGTACAACCCGAGCCCTAGGCCCCATCCAAATATACTACTGATGCCTATGCATTTGAGAAAACAACAAAAGCTCTAGCCACAGAGCTCATTCATCCGATGCGGCTTATGTACCTTTTCTAAATCCAGCAACAAAGTCGAAAAGCCTCAACTGGTGCTGTTTCTGTAGATACGAGTAGTTAGTTTTACCAAGCGAACCGTGGATCTAAGCGAAAGCTTCTCTACACACGGTATAGCTATTGAATGACCAGCGTAGACGACCTACCTACTCAGTACTCGCTACTGGCCGGACTTCACTGTACAATTGAAGTGAGCTGGCTCTCTGCTGGCAACTGACAAAACATAGTCCAATCTGCAGTGAAACGCAAAACATTTAATTAACCTTTGCCTTTGCTCCCATTAACCCCGATGCGGCATTTATGTAGATATCGCTCGCGCTCGTTTATCATCCATTGAAAGAGCAGGCTCACTGCCGCACTCTACAGAGTCGTCGATAGCTGCGTGCCAGCAGCAGCATAGTGATTACATCCACGGGATGCATGCACGTTCCACGTTGGCCGTCGGAATATACGAATGCTCAAAGAAAGCACGCAAGGACGTGTTTTAATTAATATTTTGCATTCATGCATTACTGGCAATCGATAACATGAACTGCTTATCTCGCTCTTTATCACTCATCACCTTGGCGCACATACATGCAGTCTCTTTGGGGGAATTTAATTGATTCCTCGTGCAAAGGCAGGACACACACGATAGTGAGCGTTGATATAGATGCGTTACGTTTGCTGCCACGGATACGGATCGATATTTTGTCAGTATGTAGTTATGATTGCAATTAATGCTGGGCCGCATACGTATTGGCTTTTCGTTTGTGGCAGTTAAAAGGGTTCGCATAAAAGAATTGGCAGTCAGGAGTCAGGAGTGTTCAAAAATTAAGTGTGGCTGGAATCAAAAAAGCCAACCCAGAGCAGGTAAGTAGCAGTGCTCTCGAACTCTGGCGATGACTGAGAAGCAGTCATGTATGAAATATGGGTGCAGCAAGTATAGCTGGCCAAATGTGCATAACAAATGACTTAAATGCAGGTAGATTTTGTAGGGAATTTACAGGAAACTTTGCTTTATGTTGATGGGGCTGTAGTTCATCACGCTCGATGGGTATGTGGCTTCCAACTGACATTGGCTTTCTTGAAACTGATTTATGCACTGAACTTTCGTGCGTAGTACCTACAGTGTTGCTTGTAAGGGTGTCCCATAATCCGCGCAAAATGTAATTTTGATAGAAAATACAGATTTTTAAAATGGCTTAAGTGGATTTTTCACATTTTTCAGGAGAGCGATTTTAAACTTCGTGACAAAAAGAATTACTTTTTATTATACGTTATTCCAAATGCAATGTTTTTACTTTCATTGAGTTAAGTCGTTGTTACAGAAGAAAAAACTGTTTTCCAGGGTAGGTAGAAAC
Organism: Cheilosia variabilis; assembly: GCA_951230905.1. Classification (NCBI taxonomy): domain Eukaryota; kingdom Metazoa; phylum Arthropoda; class Insecta; order Diptera; family Syrphidae; genus Cheilosia; species Cheilosia variabilis. The sequence continues at coordinate 39,705,295 of OX579677.1, read as the reverse complement.
AAGAAACAACTGTAGCTAAATTTGTTCTCATTTCCAATATTTAAAAATACAGTTTTTGGCTTAAATTTTTGAGCAAAGAATTTTAAAGCTGACATTTTTTATTGATTCTTAGAGTATACAGATCGGGGTTGTCTGTTGGATTTTGTTGATGGCATGTGGCACCGTCTTGTTGAAACCACATGTTGGTCACATCCATACCTTGTGATTTAAGCACTAAAAACTGGGTTAACACCATTAATTGTTACTGTCTGACCCGCCGCATTTTCGAAGATGAATGGTCCGATAACGCCTCCAGCCCAAAATCCGCACCAAACAGTAACGCGTTGTGGATGCATTTGTTTCTCAACAATTTTCTGAACCCCAAATGCGACAATTTTGATGATTAACGAAGTCATCAAGATGAAAATGAGCTTCATTGCTGAATATGAAATTGCGGACTGTAGCTGACAAACCTTCATTATTTTTAAAATATTGCTCAACAATGAAAATGCGTTGTTCTATCGTATAGCGCTCCATTTTTACTAACCCCGAACTGTCAGATGTCACATTGTCATTTTTTTCCGTTGGAATCACTGTACTATTAAATGGCGCAAAATTAAATTTTTGCGTGAGTTGTGGGACACCCTTTAGAAAGTAGTTACTCAGGTATTTAAATCCAAATTGTTTAAGTTCCTTGATACAGGAAAAACATTTCTTTCCCCTTTTTTTTGGTTCGTTGGACGCCAATCAAAGAGTACTGGTTAAGAAACCTGCTCTCAACTTCAATATACACCCAGAGAAAAAACAACTCAAAATCAAAGAAAACCACTTCCATTTAAATATTTTTCGGGTTGATTTAGCATTGACTACAACATTTTTTAAATCAAAGTACCATGACATTAATTCAAATGTACCTATATTTTTTATTTTTTAACTTGATCTAACCACGTTTGTACCTTGATTTGACGTGGAGTCATGCTTAAATCAAATTCATCTACCTTTAAAACAAAGTTTTGAAGTGGGTGGCGATTTAAAACAAAGTTAAATTAACTATGCAACACTTGTATGTACGTAGATGTCATTTCGAAACTTAATATTGGAAATACATATTATCATGTTACACTTTTAGCTACGTCAAAAAACGATCTTAATGTAAATGTGAATACGTTTCACTTTGAATCTAGGTTGGCTTAATTTAGAATTACGTTTCGTATTTAAATCAAATATGTTTTAACGTCAAAAGGAATATTCTTTATGAAAGTTTATTCAACGTAAAATCAAATAGAACATGTTACATTTTAGCTAACATTTTTTTCCAGAGTGTATAATGATTTAGCATCTACCGTGGTGGGGAGGCAGATTAGACAAAGGGAGGTGGAGTTCATCTGACAGTTTTTTTTTACATTGACAGCTTAATCTATTGAGAATTTCAAAATCCATATTCCTGTTTCAGTCTTATTGCTTGAATTTGCAATTTTCCTAGTAAACAGGAATGCCTTCCGAATTTTTGTTATTTGTTAGCATCCTTATTGGAGACCATCCCGAATAGCACAGATTGTGATTTGCAACAAAACTTCGATTGTATTGCTGTTATATTTAAGTAATCTGTAACAAAATCCGCTCTATATCAGTTGTATTCATGTTCACGCGGGACTATTTGTAACATTGTCATTCGAAATGTTGTAAATACGTTTTTTTTTAAGTTTTAAACTTGTTCACAAAAAGGGGGGGATGTTTGGAAATAGTTTTCTATGAGTTCGTAAGTTAGAGTTCTAAAAAGGTTAGTAATAAGTAACACATACGTTTAGCAAATTTTCATTTTGGATACTTCTAACTTAAACACATTGAAACGTTTGCATAGCAGAAACTTAACAACGAAGTAACTTAATTACAATCAAAAGTGGTTAAGTTTGTACAAATTACGTTTACAGAATGTTATATAAATAAAGAAACTTACAAAAATGGAAAGTCATTGCTAAGTTTTTTATATGTTTTTAAAACGAATCGTATGTACCTATATTAACAAGTCATCTTTGATATTTTTGCAATTCAGTAAAAAAAAAAATAAGGGAAACATTAAAATGTGAAGCAATGCTATAAATGAGTTTTTACAATTATAAATATGTTTCATTATATGACAAGTACATCATTTGGAATTATTAGCTTCAGTCGTCGTCAATTGATTGTGATTAGTGAAATCATAATGATATAATGTTGATGATGTTGATGTCAAGTTTCGTGGCGTTATTGTAGCTTCATTATAACTTAACATCCTCCACATAATCAAGTAATTGTACTCAGCGTTGCCAAATCAGCTTCCCGCAATTATTCTGTATTGCAGAAAATGTTACATCAATGCACAAAAAGAAGATATAACCTCGAATGTAATATTGTTCCACGCATACGATCCGTGAGATCATGATTTTTTTCGTCGAAAAGGAATAATAGCACTGATTTGTAGTTTTATTATTTGAAAACTCAAAATGTAAGTCAGCAATCAAATGTAAGTTAAAAAGTTAAATGTAACTTCGGATTTGGGGAAAAATATTGCTTACGATCTTCACGAAAAAAGGAGAAAAGGAGAAAAAACCAAATGTCAGCCGAAAACTTGCAAGCCTATTTGGCCAGAGCAGTATATTTTATTGGAATGTTGTTGATACAAATATTGTAATGTGCAAATAATAGGAAAAAAAAACATTGTAGAGTTGAAATTTTACATTTATCAAAAGTGTTTGTAAAAGCTGAAAAGCTTAAGTTGAAGTTATACGGAAAAACTATAAAAATCACCGATGAACATTTTTAAAACAAGCTTCTAAAAATGTTTGGCAACACTGACTATAATGTCAACAAACAAAAGTTAGTTATAAAGAAGTTATAATGCTATTGCTTATTTTCAATTATAATGATGTTATAATAATGTTGATTTACTATTTCGAAGAAAACTAAAATGTCTGTTATATACTTACTGTTGTTGTTACATCTCATAAATATGGAAACAACAGTTTGCTATCATTCAGTTGTTACTTTGTTGTAACTTCATTTCAATAGCATTTCAAGGAACATTTTAGTTATAATATTATGATTCATGTTTTAATGATGTTTCATGTGACAACCGCCATATTGTTCACCATTTTATATACCTGTTTAACCATAGTTCTTAAGATGTGAAAAATACATTTCAATTTTCCCAATATATTACATAGATTCTACAATTCATTTGTATAGAAACTGATGAATATGGTATATTAAAATTTGTTTACACAAGTCTTTTGGGATTTTGAAGCTTAAATACAAATTTTAATATTTTCTGATTTTCAAACTTTTCTCCTATTTAACCCTTTTTTGGAGGCGCGTGAATTTTCCAGACCAAAGATATTAATGTTCATGACAAGAGTAGTATTCGTTTAAGGATTTTGGTCGGAAATCGCAGCAAACTTGAACTGTTTTAGATACTAATACCTTTCAGATCAAATATGTTTACCTTTCCTTTTATACTTCATAATTTGTTTGTCTATACATGTAGACTCAAAAAACATTCTAATAATAACTTATTTAAAACTTCTGGAATGTTTACAGAAACATTTCTCGTACTTATTTTATATCCAACATGTTATTCAAACTGATTTGCATAAACAACAGGACAACTCAACAGTTACTTAATGGTTACATTGCTAAAACATTAGTTAAGTCAAATACAACATGTTTTCGTTGAAACAACGTAATAAAAACTATCATTTAATAAAAAATAACCTCAGTAAAACACAAATACTACAAAGTTGTTGCAAAATATGAGGCGAAATGCGGCTATTTTGGTTACAATGTGGGATGTGACAATGTTACTGCAATACTTAGGAAATAACTTGATAGTTATATTAGAGTTGTATGTACCATATTAAAACCCAAGTGTGCTATTCGGGATATCACCATCGATTGCTTAACAGGCTCTCGACCATCAGTGAAGATCGGCCGCAGATGCTGCCACCTTCCACCATCATTACCTACACTCAAAAAAATATTGCAAGCTAAATTCTAGTTCGATCATTATCTTCATTCTTACATGCTGAATCTCAAAATAAATCGAATGAATCTTAAAACAATAACAAAAATCTAAAATCAAGCTTTTTATTATTAAATCAAGCCTGTGCAATATTACAATCTGAATCATATCAAGTGAATTAATTTTTTTTGCACACAATCAATCTCCAATCAAGCCGCACAATGTACAAATTGCATGATGAATAAAGAAAGTTCAATCATTCCGATTGATATTTCATTCAGGTTATGCGTTTCCGTAGTTAAGTGTTCTTTCAAAAAATAAAAAAGTTGAAAATTGTAATAAAGTGCAGTTTCTGAAACAGACGTAAGGTAGTCCATGAGTCGTGTCCATCCTCGTGTCTAGAGCACTAGCGTCATTATACATTCGCCAGATGTATCCAAGTCAATATTTTGACTTTTTGGACCACGTATACGATATACCCTTGAGTCCTTTGTTTCATGAACACCTCCATTCGACAGGAATCGTCTATATACCTTACTTAGGCTACGTAACGTATATTTTAACAGCCATGCTATTAATAAAACTGCAGTTTGACAGAATCCTCTTCTACAAGTTCGTATCTCCAAAATTGGTTCAATCTACTTGTTGTGTAAAATCCTTGGCAAGACATCACAACTGTCAATTTCACTTAGGTATACAACCTCAACAGCCTTACTGACCAATAGTATGCAGGTCGTCTAATTAAAACAGCCTTCCCCAACACGACGACACCACACGTTCTTAGAAAGTCCTCCGCCATCTCCTCATATGGGCCACTTCTCTTTAAATCAAATACGATTAAAAGGGATCATTCTAGGAATACAAAGTATAGTTCCCCAGAAAACTCTCTACGTTTAAATCAAAGCCAACTGACTTGCGATAACGTTACAAATATGGTATACGCTTTCGCAAAGAATACTAAGCACTGGATTTGAGCTCCTAAGGCACAACAACACAGCATCGTCCTTTCTCAGAGAAAACTTAAAAATTCGTGATCCATGGGTAAGCAAACAGTCATCCATATCTTGGCAAATATTTGTGTTTTTCTTTAGTTCTCCTTACCTCGGAGATTCGTGCGTTTTACCTTATTTTCCAACAACAATTTTCGATAAATTTGATATCCTTTGGGATAAACCCGGTCTACATACATAAATATAGATATATATGCTTCGTCCGAATCTCAAAGGAGCTCAGTCAAACACATGTCCTGCAGTTGTTTGTGAGAAATGGGTATGGAGATCATTGCTAAGAAAGGGGATGATAGGTATTGACGGGAAGGGGAACAGCTCCCTTTTTGAATATCATATCAGATGGATATCCTACCTACTTTCACCTCTGCTTTTCCGCATGTACCTACATACTCATTTATCATCGCAACGGAACTGGAATGTTAGCTTTGTTTGCCAATTGACTGCGAATTGCAAAATCAATATTTTCTGTAAACAGTGTGCCGTTTGCCGTATAACAGGATATACAAAGCTGAACACACACAATAAAATAAATGATGTTAAATATTGCGTTGCAGAAAAATATGCACTCACACTCAGTGACTGTGCTGATTTTGTATACCTTCTAAGTGCCGCTGCATAAATTTAATTGCTACCGATAGAATTTTAAAGTTTCGGAGGTCCTTCGCAAAATAATTGTGGACGGTTAAAGAACAGCTACGGCATCCATCTGGTGTAATGGGAAGTGCGCTATTTCGTTCATTTAAATATGGAACACCAGGCTTGCCAAATTAATGAACCGATGTGTGTATACGGAGGAATTAAATGCGGCTGTGAAGGGTTTTTTGCACGAATGCACGTTCGCGGTTTTATGATGTATATACAGCTGCAAGCCATGGATGCGGATGACCTTAATCTTGGTGCTTTGGGAGGCATAGTAAGCGAATTAAGTACAACTTTCACTTCGGCACGGGGAATTTTTAAAAATAGGCCGGCTGAGTGCCAGATGGGCTTACTTGAGTTCAGAATTAATACAAGAGTAAAAGGATTTAACCGCGGAAGTTGAATGCTTTTGAAGTGTGCGCGATAGCTCATTGGCATCACCAATCGAAGATGTGGTCCACATGAGGCGAACAGAGATGAAAAATGGTTTCCTATTTTCAATCTTCTGGTTGTAAAATCGGTCAGTATCAGCACATCCTGCATGTCACTACATAACTCTTAAACCTAGATAATTGAGCTTGCTGAAATTGAATACGAAACACTGAAAACCACGCATGGGCTTAAAGTCGCAGATAGGCTTGATGCTCTTTTGAGTCAATTTTGAAAATTCCACGACTCCAAGGCTGTCTTCAACAGAAATGTCAAACAGATACTAGCAAAATCGGAGCATTGCAAAGAGCCTTATGTCGGCATCCATATTTACAATTGAGCAGTATTCGAACTGCGATATGTCTAATTAAGACTGTAGTATAATTCCCCGGCTTAGGGATCTTCAGTCTTCACAAAGAAACACGAAATACGGATTGGGGCAACCTATTTCAACGAGTGCTAAACGCTATACTTACTTGTTAATGTATGTAGTTCCTGGGTTTTGGTATGGCTGCCATAATTCAGGATACGGCCCAATGGCAAACCTGTTTCACTCAAAAAAAAAAAAATTCTTACATAATTTCCGAATGCCGACAATTCCAAACTTCAATCAAAATTTTGATATTTGGGTTCAACCCTTTCGAACCGAAAATGCTCCGCTGGAAATTTAAAACTGCTGCCGAGCAGATATCATAGTTTAAGAACAAGTGAAGTTGTTTATAGTTCGCTTTTATTTTTCTCTCCACCAGAACGCTGTAACCTCTTGGGAAATATATTCCCTTCCGTATTCTTCTTTCTTTAAAATTGGGATGCATCATCCCAATCGTACCTAAGGGTAATGATGAAAATAGTTTTTATACTGTAGGGACATATGAACCCAACTACTCTGCAGGGAGTCCCAAATGCTAAAAACCCACAAAAAGAGCAATAAATATTAGTTTTTTAACCACATGTTTCTACTAAAGGTAAATAACTTACTATTCCAATTAAAGACAAATTATGAAAGACAATACACTACTTGTTTTTTAGCCAAAAAATATGTTTTTTACACACCACTAAAGAGACACGTGTTGTTCACTTCACCATTAACAAGAAATGTCATGCAGGAATGCGGCATGGGTGAAGCAATTTGAGAGCTAACGCCAAAAACACCGGAAATCATCATTTTGGAAGCGATTTGCTTTATAAATTTTCCCAGTAGGATTTTGTAAACACTTTTTGATACATTTTCCCAATCGGGTCGAAAGGGTTACTTAAAAACAATGCACATTTTATGACTAGATACAAATTCCCCAACTGCCGAGAGATTAAGTGGCACAATTTTATTTTCATTTTTTGTCACTCATACTTTTTCGAAGCGTTTTCGACCAGAAGGTGTTTTTTTTTTGTTTGTTTTCGTTTCAGATTCCACTGCTCTTAATAAAGGGTCCACCATCTAACTTTTTTTTTTCAACTAGTGCTTATTTCGCGAATGGTAACACTTAGCTCATGTCTGATTTGACAGATAATTAGTTTTATCCTTCCGCTGAACGAATACCTATGGTTGTGTATACGGTTGAAGAGGAGGATATTGGCAACATTTGGTTTCAACAGGACGGCGCTACGTGCCACACAGCCGAAGCTACACTCGATGTTTTGCGCCCTGTTTTTGAAGATCGCATTATGAGCCGCAGAGCTGATGTCGTTTGGCCACCTCGGAGCGATTTGACACCGTTGGACTATTATTTGTGGGGTGCCGTAAAAGATAAGTGTTACGCCGACAAGCCAGAGACAATTGACGCTTTAAAGGACAATATTCGTGAAGCCATTGGTGAAACACAGCTGCACACAATCGATAATGTGCTAAAAAATTGGACCGATCGTGTAGGCTACTGCATGGCCAGCCGAGGCAGCCATTTGAATGAAATTATTTTCCATTATTAACCGGAAGGATTGTATTTTCAAATAAAAAAACAAATTTGAGAAAATATTCAGTAGTTTTTTTTTATAGCATTTTCAAAAAAAAAAGAAGTTATTTGGCGGACCCTGTATTTGGCGTGATTCAAGTAATATTTCTTAATCAATTAAAAAAGAGGTCTACACAAATTTTCCCCAAATATTTTGGAAAATATCATCAACATTTTGTTCTTGATCGCCGTCCAGTGATGCTAGCTAAGGCTTTTTCATGCCCTTTAGGCATTATTTCATTAGCTAAAGCTTTAAGGCTTGTTTTTTTTTTTTTTTCAAAAAGGCATCTTTTTTTTATTTCAAATATTTGTCTTATTCCTTTTTTTCACCTTTCACTTTTTACCGGACTGGACACAGGGAGGGTTATGCGTTTCGCGCGTATCCTATGTACGTTCCTACGGGAGTCCCTATAGCCTAAACGGCTTGACCGATTTTGAAGAGTGAGGTGTCATAATATTCGTATTCTTCCCCGGAGTGTCAGAGGCTAAAAAGATAAAAAAACTGCGGAAAGACAAAATGGAAAGAAGATAAAAGAAAGTTAATTTAAAAAACCAAAAAACCCGACTGACTGTAAAAAAAAGAATTAAAAAGATTTGAACAAGACGCATTTAGGTACCTATAACTACCTATTTGGCAGTCGGAGGCTACTCAATACTCCTACATATATATATTTGTTAGACTGTGTAGGTATATAGTCTCCGATTGTCAATTGTTTTTTTTACAGTCAGTCGGGTTTTTTAAATTAACTTTTTTTTTAATGTATGGCCAAGATGATCTGATGGACTAAAACTATGTTTGTTTTGTTCGATACCTTGTACCTACTTATGAAAGTAAAAAGTCATGAATTTTGTTCCTATAAGAATTTCTACTGTGATTTATAATAATTTATGTTTTTTTTTTTGGAAATAAAAATAATTGCGCTTGTTTAGGTTTTTGTATTTGTGTTTAATTTTTGTTTTATTGTTAAAGTCTCCGTAAAAAAAATTATTTTCTCAAGTTTCTTTCGTAAAAATTGGTTGGCAACGCTGTCGCAGTCCTACTTTGGGGTAGTGGACGCGCCTCAAAAGCGCTGTGTGTAGCTTTATATGTATGCTGCAATATTTTTCTATAAGAAAATATGCAGATGGTTGCGCAGACGCAATGACGTGTGGTGATGCAAAAAATAAAAGGATTTCCCCAGTGTTTTTTGAAGGAACATTAGAGGTAGCGTGCGTCAAAGTTGATTTCTTCAATTTTAACGAAACCCCTTCCCACGGGTGGTGTTAATGATATATGGAAAACGTCTTCAATAGTCTGAGGAACTGCGTTCATCCACCCTATTAAACAGAGAAATGTATCTTCTAGTCTAAACTCAAGTCCAATAAGGCTGCACTAGACGGCCTATCGGCAGAATTATTTAGGACTCGATACAGAGCATACACAAATTCATTTCCAAGACTTCATCGGAGAAATTGAATATCTGCATTGTTTGGAAAGGAGACCTTCTGCAGCCACATAAAGGTATCCCTCTGATCCCAGCTTAATCCCTCTGACTTAATGAATTTATAAAATAAGCCAGCAATAACAACGCATGAAGTCCAAATAAACACCGCATGATAACGGTTGCGTATTTTGGTTAATTCTGCTTTTGCATGACCAAAGCCATAAAATTGCCAAAGTGACAGAGGGACAGACCCTTCTTCTGTAATCGATGAGTAAATGCTGTATGCGCTGCCCGTAGTCTACGGTGGTCGTGCAAAGTGCAAAAATCGGCTCTACTCAAAGGTAATGTAGAAGCCATTACCCACTTCCCCCTTTTGCATTTATAAATAGACGAGTTCGAGTGTCCCGTTGCCCATTTACTTAAATACAGCTCGTTAGTCTTTTTATGCATGCTGTCACGCAAATTGCTTCACAGAGCTTGCAGGCACCCAAAAATATATCCCCCAACCAAATCAAGCCAATTTGTGATAGTCCTTCACATTGAAATAAAAGTAGATCCCACCCAGCATAATAACTCATATTAAATGTCATCGCTAAAGAGATTAAAATGTTTCTAATGAACATTTGAAACCGCTGCAAAAGCAATCGCACATCCATCTAAAAGACTCATTACATTCATCTCTTAGCTAGAGATATTTTGACAGCCAGCTGGAGGGAGAGCATAATGAATTTTTTATGCAAATTTATCTGCCAACGCCGACACACGCCAGCTATACCCTCATATCCTTTCAAATTCGCACAGTAATTGGAAGTAGCGAATTCGCATGCCTGTTGAAGGAGGGAATTTTAAAGAAGCCATTATGAATCTTCATCAGAATATGGCGCGATGAAAATAAAGGACAACGTTGAACCCGAGTTCACACCAGACAGCAAAAAAGAGGTGATTGTCTCCCGACATCCCATTATTTGGCTGTGGCTTTATTAGGGAAAGCAGTATCTATCCCCAAAGTCAACACACCCCACTCGACAGATAGACACATACTCGTGGCAAAAAAATAAACAAAAAACTCCAACACAAAAAACTAACCCACAATCTTCGCCTTCTCAAATGGTGTCAGGATTAATGATGCGAACCATAGCCACCACTGTTATCGTTTAGTGTAACTGTAACTGCACAAACATAGATGCCCTAGTACACAAATTTGCGTTTAATTTCAATATGAATGTAGATACTTTTGCTATCGCAGTTATTCATGCAGAGACCGTGAGACTACTCGTATGTGTGATTTGGGCTTCAGCAATTGGAAATTTGCCAGCTCATTTGAACATGATTAAAAGCTGTTGCTCATCATAGCCTGGTCAGGATCAGGATGTGTTTGATTGAATTGGCACAACCACTGGGATACGAGCGCAAATACACTTCACGATGAGAAGGGCAAATAATTAATATCAAAATGTCCCTACAGGGATCAACATCAAACAGCTATCTCCGGTTGTATCTCTGCACGCATTATGCAGCATCCAACAATTCGCACAGAGAGCCGTGGAATTTTTAATTTCAATTGTATTCCTGTTCTGTTTATAAACTTAAAATCACTAGTGGTACTCGGAACGGGACGTAGTTGGGCGAATTGTTTAGGGGATTGCACGAGAGACAAAACTTTTGGCAATCGTACTATAGGATTATTATGCGGTTGATGTTGATAGGGTTTCCAACCAGTGTTCCCAGATAAAAAATCTGAAATTTTGTTTTTCTGAAATAAAGAATCTTTTGTTTTCAAGACTTTGTTCAAAATATAAAAAGAGCGAAATATTAAACACAAATTTGAAGTACTTTGCTACTCATCTTAATATCTATACAAAAAAACTTTGGTCATACCTCCATCATTGGAACATATTTGAATTAAATTGACTTAGAATTTTATTGCTATGTCAAGATCATAGATTTTCGGTTCATTAAAGCGCAAGAAATGCTTTGTAAAGATTCAAATTTCAACAACAATTACGAATTTTTGTTTTATTTAAATGTACATCAGAAAATATTATTTCAACATTTGCAGATTAATGTGGAAGAGATAAAATATTGAAAATAAAATCTTTACAGACTGTATAGGTTTGCGAAGTTTCCATCCGCTGTTTTTACTCCAAAAACATTTTTCCAAAGACACGTTACATCAGTTCCTTTATCAAATTCGTTAAAATTCATGTTTCTTTAGGGTTGATGGAAACGTTAGTGAAACAAAAATTGTGCATTATACATAATAATGGAATTAATGGAAAACGTTTTTTTTTTTTTTCAATAGAAAAGGCTCTTACAATTTGTTAAGATTCTTGATATTAAAAATCTTTAAATTTGATGAATTTGAGGTAAAAAGTCTTGCATCTACATATTTTAGAGCTCAAAAATCTTGAAAAAAAAAGATAGTGTAAGTTCGGGTAATGTGGACCACCGCCATAACTCGTTTTCTGTCGAGAGTAGGAAAATATATCTGTTACTACACCCAAGTTAAGTTATGCAGAGAACCAATTCCAAATACGATTTTTGTCGTTTTGTAGTGAAGTCGTTAATTATTTTGGCTGCTTTATTATTCCGAGACATTATATATACAGGGTGTCCGCCGGGAAGGTATACTACTTTGTTTCTTTATAATTTTTGATTAAATGACAGAGTATGGATCTTATATTGATAAATGTTTGGAATACAATATCAGGTAAATGTCCGCCTCTGTTAGTCTCACAAATGCGAGCCCTTTTGAGCACATTTTTCATTACATTCTCACACATTTCACGCGGTATTTCATTAATTTCATCACGAATATTTTGTTTGAGTTGCTCAAGCGTTTATGGTTTGTTTGCATAAACCTTGCTTTTCAGATATCCCCACAAAAAGAAGTCCGGAGCAGTCCAATCAGGCGACCGTGGAGGCCAATCAACATCACCATTTCTTGAAATAACTTGTTGTGGAAAGAGGTCTCGCAGTAACTCCATTGTAATCCTAGCTGTATGCGATGTGGCACCGTCTTGTTGATACCACATGTTAATCAAGCCCAAAGCATGAAGTTGTGGCGTTAAAAAGTTTTCAATCATATCACGATATCGCTCCCCATTCCGTAAGGTCCAATGATTCCTCTTGACCAAATTGCACACCAGACTGTAACTTTTAATGGATGCAAAGGTGACTGATGAATAATTTGAGGGTTTTCCATTGCCCAGAACCGACTATTCTGTTTATTCACATATCCATTCAAATAAAAATGTGCCTCGTCACTTATTATGATTTTTTTCATGAAAATCAGTGTAATCGATGATTGATTTTGATAAAATGTTTTAACGATTAAATCACGTTGGTTTATCGAATATTTTCCCATAATAAATTTGCCACGTGTCTACTTCACGGCTGCCAAATATGAACTGTCAAGACTAATGTTTACCAAAATGGCGGCAAAACAAAGTAGTATACCTTCCCGGCGGACACCCTGTATATATATTTTTTTTGTTATTAAAGGTGAAAATCTCGAAAGACACAATGGGGTTAGAAATCCAGAGTAGTGTGGGACTCCAACCGCAATAAAAACACCTCCTTAATCATGACCAATCCAAGAAAGATCGACAAATGATTTTAGTTTCAACGTTCAGGAGGGTTCTCTTTTCTTTTTTTTTAGATTATAAGGTCGTGAGGCTTTGTGCTTCTTAATCTACAAATATTGTAGATTACATTTAAGACGTCTATTACAGGATTAATATGCACCTGCAGACGCTCATTTTGACGAATTGCGTACTTTTTAATTACTTCCGTTACAAGATCAATCTGCAAATCACGATGCAAGTATTTCTAATATACCATGGGACATTAACTATTCCCCGAAGGACTTTTTTTTGGAGACATTATAATAATGCCAGTATTTAGTTTAAATTTTTTTCTTGAAAACCATTTCGGCAAATGTGGAGTACTCAGGAGTGAATGAAGTGCTGTAGTACTCCACATTAGCCGCCTTTTTGGAGAGCTTTCATTGTGATGTTCATTTCAATTTTTGTTTGCATAATTGAAGTTAATGTTCATTATTTATTATTTTAAATATTGACTAAAGTTATTAAAATGTGTCCTTGTCTTGATCCATTTATTTCTGGTAGTGCGGAGCGGTACTCCACAATACCCGCTTTGATGGGTCCACATTACCCGACACTTTTGAAAATGACCAATTTTGCAAAACTCCAAAACAAAAAAATATTTTTTTGTCTGTAAGCTATTAGCAAAGAAAATGTTGACAACAATATTCCAATGAATAAAAACAATAGCCCCTCTCAACAAAATAAGTTTCTGTTTCGGAAATATTTCAGAAAACAACACGTTACCCGAAGCTACTCTATATCTTGGAATCTGACATCACTGTTTCCACCTAGTTCTATAGTTGTATACAGTGCGAAAGGGGTAAGTACAAAGAACATTAATTATTTTACCGTTTTGGGGATGTTCATGTTCGTGCGGCGCGAAAGGGGCGGCTTCCATCCACCGATGGACAGAGATCTCGGAGTACATTTGATGCAATTAGCTAAGTGGATTGCTAAGTAGTTAGAGAGGGGGTTTTCAAAAATTCCAAATATTGTTTTATGTTTTCAAATTGAAAGTATTTGGAAATTAAATGCGGAAACTTTAATTAATTTTCAGACAGAATGTGGGGGTAGTTGGTTTTGCTCGGACTGAATGCCATTGGGGGGAATTGTCAATTAATTATCGACACTTGCGGTATAATTTGTGTTATTTGACTGCCAGTGAATAGACAGTGCCGGTGCACCTGATGTTCAACATGAGTGGTGGTCGTGGATATTCAGTGTAGAGATTTATTATGCAAAGATGTTATGTATTGCCCCGCGAATGGCGTTCGACTAAATATGAGGGCGGTAACTCCCCACTGAGTGACACGGAGCTTTAAATTATTGTAAGCCAGCGTTTGAGATTCATTTTGTGTCTTACAGAAAAGTGCGTATTGGAAAAGGGACCACTTCTTGTTAGCAATTAAATGGAAAAAGTCCTGGAATTCCTTTCAAAGTTCGTTGCCTACGTAAGTAAAGCTTTTTCATGGAGTTTTATATTTTTTATTTGGGAATGGAATTACTATATGATTGCCTGGCACTCCCTCTAATAATCAGTATAGGAAAGAAATCAACCCCTATTTGAGGGCATCTGTCAGATACTATAGGAAGTAGTAGAATTAGTAACCTTTTGTTTCCCAGGTTCTCAGCCTAGTTTCGTTGGCGTTATTCCACCACTATCCACTAAACCAACTGTGATCTGCCGTATTTGCAATCAAGATTTCAAGGCGCTGCTTCTCAATAGGAACAGTGTAACTCCGTGCTGTCTCTAATATTGCATCAGCTCGTATTAACCTAACAACGAATTAAAGTCTCAGACCAATAGGGCTGCAGATCAAGTTTACATTCGGATTAACTGTAAGGATTATTTAACTACAGCATTAAGAGCGAAATTTGCTCAGACTGGAGTATGGGAGAAGTAGCAACAGCGATTCTCGCTTAAGTTGCGTTGCCAGTAGATCCACACCACAGGCAATCGAATAGAGACTCGTCTGATGTCTGTGTAGTGAATTACTGCCTATAGATAAATGTTTTCCCTGCGGCTTGTAGATGTCATCACCAGAAAATTATGTGTAGCTAGATAAACTTATTTGTTTATCAAATAATAGCGATGCGGTATCGGTAAGCATTTAGGTAGACATGGGTGAGTAACCCTGAGCATTTAACTGTAACAGTAAACTTCAGCTGTCAACTTTAAATGGTTTCACAAAGAAATGGTATAAAATCTTGCTTTTGAAAATAGATTAGGAAAGTATTTTCTAAACAAATTTAGCAATAGTGGCTATACCTACGGAAAAACAATATTTTATCAGAAACCCGAAGACAAAACCTGCATTAGGTAGTTATGCATTGGAAGATAACATTCGGAGTCTCATTTTTTAAGCAATGGTACATGAGAAGCTTAAAATAGTAAAACGATGTCGTAGTTGAAAGAAAAAGGTTCTTTAAGACAAGGCACTCTTATTTCGGTTGGATATTAGTCGCCACGTGATTTTGAATTTGATTTTGAATCAACGTGTATCCACCAAGAGCTTTGCGTCATCGACATTTCACATGTTCCCAAAAGCTGAATGTGTTTTTGACAGCTCTGCTTGCATGTCACATATGTCGTGACAGGGGTTTCATATAATTTTTTGGCATAATCGTATTCAAGTAGGATCTAACCTACTTCAAGGAGGACTTCTTGTCACTTTCATTATCATTATATTAATATACGTGAACATTTAAAGTTTTCGTACACTTTTTAGTAGATATTTATTATGAAATGAGCAGAATGAAACTTATATCTATGATTCGAAAGATACTGTGCCATATATGTGTACAAACAAATTGTGGATAAAAGTCGCCACCCAGATTCATAAACACGGGTCTCACAGACCCTCTCAGTTGATTAATCAATAATAGCGTACGGTGTGAAAGAGAGAGCTTAGTGTTGCCCAAGTTTTCTTGGTGCATAATTATACGTTAAGTTTTTTTTTATATTTTACGTGCCAGGTGTCTCAGGTACGTTTGTTTATGAATAGTGCTACAAATTTTTATTGTTGCATGTTATAAAGGGTGATTTTTTAGCTGGTTTGGTTTTGGCAACACTGGTTTTGACAGCTGACGTGTGTTTAGTACCTTGTGTCACTGTCAAACAGCTTCAGTTTGGTTTGCAATTTAACCATGGATCGTCTTACAAATGAACAACGCTTGCAAATTATTGAATTTTACTATCAAAATTCGTGCTCGGTTCGAAATGTTCATCGCGCGCTGCTTCCATTTTATGATCGGCATTCTCGACCTTCTGAGCAGTCTATTCGGAAGATTGTGACCAAATTTCGCACCAAATTTACTTTGTTGGACATTAAACCACCAACACGTTTACGTACTGTGCGTAGTGAAGAAAATATTGCGGCCGTATCAGCTAGTGTGACAGAAGACCGCGAAATGTCGATTCGGCGCCGTTCCCAGCAGTTAGGCCTTTGTTACAGCACTACGTGGAAAATTTTGCGGAAGGATTTGGGCGTAAAGCCTTTTAAGATACAGCTGGTGCAAGAACTAAAGCCAGCCGACCTACCACAACGCCGAATTTTTGGTGAATGGGCTCTTGGAAAGCTGGCCGAGGATCCGCTTTTTTATCGAAAAATTGTGTTCAGCGATGAGGCTCATTTTTGGTTGAATGGGTACGTAAATAAGCAAAATTGCCGCATTTGGAGTGAAGATCAGCCAGAAGCATTGCAACAGCTACCAATGCATCCCGAAAAAGCCACTGTTTGGTGCGGTTTATGGGCCGGCGGCATTATTGGGCCGCTTCAAAGATGATGCGAATCGCAGCGTTACTGTCAATGGTGAACGCTACCGAGCGATGATAACAAACTTTTTTTTGCCCGAAATGGAAGTTCTTGACTTGCATGATATGTGGTTTCAACAAGACGGTGCCACATGCCACACAGCACGCGAAACAATGGCGCAATTGCGAGGCGAGTTTGGTGAACAGTTAATTTCACGTTTCGGGCCGGTCAATTGGCCGCCTAGATCGTGCGATTTGACACCATTAGATTATTTTTTGTGGGGGTATGCCAAGGCTAATGTGTATAGGGACAAGCCCGCTTCGATTGACGCACTGGAAGCCAACATCCATGCATTCATTCGTGAGATACCGTCCGATATGTGTGAAAGAGTATGCCAAAATTGGACTCAGCGGATGGGCTACCTGAGACGCAGCCGCGGTCAACATTTGCATGAAATTATCTTTAAACATTAAATTGCAAGGTTCAAACTATCGATTCAAATAAATATTTCATTCATTTTTTCGAATTTTTTGTGTTTTTTTTTTAAAAGAAGTTCTAAACCTCTTAAAAAATCACCCTTTATTATTTACCTTATACAATGAACCGATGTTCGGAAATTTCATAGAAAGAACGGTAGATATATACAGTAGAAGTCGGTTATAAGGACGGTGAAGGGGCCGAGGAAATAAGGTCGTTATAACGGGCGGTCGCTATATCCGACTGCCTTCCACAAATAGCTTAATTTATAATGAAACTAACCAAATGAAATTAAAGTGGACGTTTTAAGCGGCTGGTCGTTATAAGCGACTTCCAATGTATATTCTATTAGAATTTAATAATTCCACGATGGGTGCAGTAGATGCCTTTGACCAAATGTATCATAATATATCTTGCAGTCCGAAAACACAAAGATGGCCAATATGCTATTTTTTTTATCATATTAAATATTATGTCCATTGTCAACTCTTTTGTCGTCCACGTTCATAATAGCAGCCGTAATAAACAAAACAATTAGCAAGGCGAGCATTTGTGAAAGAGGTGTCACACAAATTGATAGAGTCCTGGTTGCGTCATCGTCGCGAAGTACCAACTTTGGGGCTTTTACTTTCTAATTTTAACTTTAATTACCAAATGTATGTAGCATACATTAATACAAATTATTATATTTTTTCTCAATTCTGTTTATATTGCAAGTGCCGTTGGTATCACCAACTCGAATGTCGAATGTGGTTAATGCCAACTGTGCTTGCTACTGAGAGCAATGCCGTTTAACATTTTTTCCTATTCCTCTTTGCTGATTCGGTTTGTTGGCGATGCAGCTTAGAATTTTTGGTCACTTCGATCCCAGCCGCCACCCAGCTAACAGCCAGCGAACCATTCGGTATTATTTTTGTGTTGATTGATATGAATAAATAATTATAACGTGCTGCAGTTCGTGGAGTTTCATTCATAATCAATACCTAAAAATGGAAAATCGTGATACGTTTTTTA
Source organism: Cheilosia variabilis (assembly GCA_951230905.1). Taxonomy (NCBI): domain Eukaryota; kingdom Metazoa; phylum Arthropoda; class Insecta; order Diptera; family Syrphidae; genus Cheilosia; species Cheilosia variabilis. The sequence continues at coordinate 39,687,017 of OX579677.1, read as the reverse complement.
GTATCACATAGGTACTTAAGAAAGGTAGGGTCGATTTTCGACCACAGGCAAAACTAATCATTTTAAAAATACAATAAGTAACAAATACAAGAAAAGGCTATAAAGAGTCGCAACAGTATTGCGGAACAGTGTAGCATTAAGACAAATTTTACATTAACTAGATGCAAGAGAAACTCGAGGACTTCTTTATATAAATAGGAACAAAATCGGCCCACCATGAATTTAAGGTGTAAGTAGTTTCTTCCATACGCACCAGTCTTCTGTCTTCATGTCAGAAGCTGTAAGTCTATGTAGACTGGTTCGTCTCTCCGAAGACAAATCTTCCCCCAGTCAACATTGACCAACTTTCTCAAACCCATAATGACGGTCTATCAGAGGGTATAGTCGGGGGCTAGAGTGTTTTGACTACCTTGCGTAGCGTATCCAGTGAGATCCACCTCTACGCATTTAATTTACCAACTTTTCAATGAAGTTAGGTTTCGGGCCACATATGAATCACAGCTTCCCAAAGGAAACTTGTAGGTACGCTGTAAAAAGGTGGGTCTTCAGTATATTCGGTCTGGAATTTCTGGTATAACAATGCTCCTATACAACTCTGGCCAAAGTTTGCCTTTGCGGACAGACACTTAATCTAATTTAAATAACCAGAAAAGGCATTTCTAATCTGCAAACCGAGTTTGTCAGTATATCTTTTGGATGGAATTCTCAAACGCTCCTCTTCTTAGACGATGTAGTCTTATATTGCACGTATCTTCACTGATCTATGTCAAAAATGTCCTCTGACTGTATCGTGGCCCCAATATAGCAACAACGCTTTGGCTTTGTTTAATACATTCAGGACTGCTGCCTTATTGTTTTTAACTTAACGTAGTAAGAGAAAGATATTGCATTCGTAAAAAATTTTGAGCTCGAGATGTTAGTCAATTCTGACATTACGATGATAGGCGAACTCAAAAAAGTGGGTCGCAAAATTCTGTCCGTCTGTCTGTCTGTTTGTATGTCCCGAGGCTTACAGCCTAAGCGGCTGAACGGATTTCGTTCAAACTTCGGATTTAAAGTTTGGGGGCTTACAGTTCGGGGCCGTTTTTTGTTTTTGCGTGGTAACCTCAATATTAATGGTACTTTCCATACCTACAAAATTTTCATATCAGTTTGATTTGTTCGAAAACGGCTCTAACGATTTCAACAAAAATTGATATTTAAGCTTAAGTAGGTGAGGTAAGCATAACTGCATACTCAGTTTTGCGCTAGTAACGGTACTTTTAAAATTTGGATATATCTCGAAAACGGTCCATACGATTGTAACAAAAATGCATTTCTGAGGTAATATGGCCATTTCTAGCTTAATACAAAACTGAGTTTTTCTTTGTATTATCGTAAAATGGATTTTTGAAAAAAACATTTTTTTTAAATTTAGTTTTCTTTAGTTTACCTGAAAACGGCAATAATGATTTTGACCAAAATGCAAACTTAGAGTAAGATTGATGTTTTCAAAATGATTGCGTCCTTAATTTTCAATTCGAATCACTGGAAACGCTCACTTTAAAAACTGCTCATATGTCGAAAACCCCATTTTCGATTTCGATAAAACCCTAAAAACCAAGTAATGCTTACATCCCGAAAAAAAGATTTGCTTAAATGACTTCGAATTTCAGTCAGACTCGCACTAAACGAGAAAGTTTCGTGCGACCCAGTCGTGCACTTTATTTATTTTGTCTCATTATTCCATGACTGCATGAAAAAGTAGTGTCTCCCGTTTTTTTTTTTAACACATGTGGCCTCTCCTCTCGAGAGACATTATTTCATTATCGATGATAAATATATTTTTTTGTTTGCCACCGATTTTTCTATGTCACGTGTCCCTACCGTCGATCGAAAATATTTCAATTTCACACATTCAACATTCAAATTTTTTTTCGTTAAAATACAGTCCTCTTAAGTGCGACTACAAGTAGTATGGCATGTAAATTTATTATTTGAAAATCGCACGGCAAAAAGTACACCCCCACATCCACCACGTCGCCCTTAATTGAAACATCGCCTCTTGAGTAGATGCTCAACTGAATCGATATTAAATATCAGTTAGTTAGGTATTCCACGAGATAAAGCAGCTCTTAGTGCCTTGCACAAGATTATTTACGAGCACCCAATCATACAGCGATTCTTCGCTCCCCCCGCAAAACGCTTAGTGAAACGAGTAAAGCTTTACAAAATATCTTGATACGAACGCTCTTCTGGCTGTGGTATCAGTATGCAGTATCTCGTTTCGAATCAGTGTGTACATATAGATACTTGTCTCGTACACATTACTGTGCAAACAATAACTTTCAACTGAAAACAAATGTCTCACGTACACCTACCAAGCCATATCGAGACGGCGATACCACATCCTGCCGCTGGCTCACTGTCATAGTCATAGGCATAGGCACTAGCAATAGGCTGTCAGTGTTTTTGTTTTGTGGTAGACACTTTTTTGCTCGCTCAGAGAAAGTCCAGCACATGGCTGCGCAACGCAGCAAAGACGTGGCTTTTTGTTTCTCTCCGCAACGTGCTTAGTTGGCCCATTCGAATCTCTTATACCGCATTGGTCCTGAAAGACATATCTACTCAGAGAGTGCGAGAGAAAGCAAAGCAAAAATGGAAAAGCTTATTTTAGAAATTTCAGCGCGCCGCCAGGACGAAAAATACGGTCAAAGCTACGACGAGGTTTCCATTTCCATCCACACAATTAGTTTGCGTCGAAATTTTCATAAGGACCGTTCGTTTGTCGGATTAAACCGTCTTTATCGTTTATCACATCCTGATAAGACGGCGCGCGTGAGCTTTTCTTGTTCGTTTCGTCGCTTCCCTTCACTCGCAAGGAATATTTTATGTAGTGTCAAGTGAAAGGGATTCGCGGTGATTCGCGGGTGCAAACTAAGACGCTGCAAGTGAGCCGTAAGCCTAATGGGTGTTACCAATGCAAATAATCGACTGATGTTGTGAAAAAAAAATATATTAACACAAACAGAGGTGTTGTCCTGATACCAACTTGTGAGGATAGTCGATTCTGAGCAGTTTTCTTTGTGAATAACCACTGCAACCACATCGTGTCGGTCGGGTTTCGTAGTTCTTTGTTTTCCCTTTTGCTGCACCGTGCAGAATGTAATAAGGTAACCATCTCTTTTAGAGTGTTTGCGTGCGTGCTACGCGAATCATTTCATCTGCAGTATAGCTAGTGATATACCTACAACACAAATAGTCCAATTGTCAATTAAACCAAAAAAAAAAACACAACAGTCCTTAATGTGAGTCCCTAATGGATCGTAGTTTACATTCGAAACGAAGAATGCTCTTACTCTAACCGTACATACCTAGTAAGTACTTTCCTTTGAACGGTGCTAATGATGGTGCTGCTGCCTGCTCACACTGCCCGTCCCAATTAATTTCAATCTGCTGACCACTATACCGTGCGAGACCTGTGTGCGTGTGTGTCTGTTCCGCTTTTGTGCACAGAAAGAGAGAAAAGTAAAAAGCCAACACAAATTGATTTATTCTTATGAAATAATTGGATTAAGTACCACCACTTATGGGATTTATAGGATACTCGACCTCAACACCATAACGGATACCAAAGGATACCGTCCAGCAATTATTGTTAACAGCCGTAAGTAAATCAACAATATATCTACAGTCCGAGATGCTGCTGCTAGCTGATGCCTCATCAACTTTTTAACGGTAAGTGATCTCATTCTCCGGGGGCAATTTACTGCTGCTGGTCATCCTTAATCAAGTTCATAAACAATTCACAGGTACACTTGTTCAGCCCACTCAGGCCGGTCACTCGGTCAGTGCTGTTAAATCTTTTATCGCCTCTCTGAATCTAAATCCCCTTAATTTCTTGCATGAGCATCGATAGCGCGGGATCATTATTTTAATTCCGACGTCCAGCCTACGTAGGTCGATGGACGTCCGGGCCATTGTGTATCCTTTGTCGGAACTGTTGTTCCATTCGATGCTGCAATAAACCAAATAAATAAATAATTTCATTAAGTTCTAAAATGTCGGGCAATAAAAATTGTGTTAACAAGCGGAAAAGTCCTTTTCGTTTCTCCGTTCGAGAGTTTCCGGTTTAAAGGACACGAAACGTGTTCACTGCGACGACGAGACGATCGCTTCCAACCGTAACCAATGTACAGGCTGTCGCTCCCAAAGTCATTGAACAAAAACCAAACAAAACCAAACGGTGGAATGAACAAACAAATATCGAACGAAACAAAAACAACCCACACACACAACAAGTATCGTACCGCACATCGGTGCGATGACGATAAAACTTTTATGGGTAATTCCCGGAGCTTAATGGGAGAAATTTGTTTTTCACCCTCAAGTCATAATGAATAAGTGTGATGTGTATCTGCGGTTGCATGTGTATCTCTGTTTCGCGCCGGAAGTGGGTTGCTGGGTGACTATGAGTGGCAAATTAAGGGAACCGGTTGAGTAGTTGTGTGCATAAGGTCCATGTATATACAATATACATACATGCCATCGAGGGTATACTGGCTGCGGAGTGGCTAAACCCTCAAAGGAGTGGGTGCGCGCATTGATTTGTTTACATTTTTGCGCTTTTGTTTGTTTCGCACCTCTCGGACTCGCAAGTCGTGATGTCCTTCAGTCAATTAACCTGATTTTGAGCATTTTAGCGCTTTTAAGTGTCGAGGGGACAGTTGGGAATGCTGTTTGTTCTTGTTATTATTTTTTTTTAAATGTGGAACGTTCCGAAGGCATTTGGTTCATGCCCTCTTTTGGCAGTCATATAGGAGACAGGTACCTACCTATATACGTCTGTAGTTTCCTGCATGTATCTTGTTCTCCTAGTTATTTTCGTGATTTTATGAAGTTTTCTATTTCTTGAAGGCTAATTGATAGGCTTGCTGCTGCTTCCACTGGTATTCATCATTCGGTGTTGTTGCTTCGTTGTCACTTCTCTGATTAATAGGTTAACGAGTATCTCCGTACATTCGAAGGGAGTCGAGGAGGAACTGCTTCGAATCCTTGATATATGACTTTGGTTGTGTATTTGTATTTGACAGTCGTTATTTCAGTATTGCTCCGGAAATAATTGGAAGGTATTAAACGAATTCTTGTTTCTACTTACAGCAGGTCTTGGAAAAGGCTTAGGAATTGCAAATCGATGAACATCACCATTTCGAAGTGCTGCCAATTAGCCTGTTATGCATTTCATGGGCAGCTTTAGAGTTGACGTTTGTTTATGATGAATTTATCGTCAAAGATGCAACGTCTCAAAGGACGGTTGCAATATTGGTAGAGAATGCCACCAACATAAGAGCGCAATAACGAATTGAATTACTCCAGGGCTTATTGTCTTGGTGGCTTTATTTCTCCCGTGTCACGTATACCTATTCTGTTCTATGCATCTGCGACGTTGGCTTTTCTCAGTCATTCGACTCTTCTCCTCGTTTAGCCTATGCATGATCGTTATGAAGGAGCAGATCCCCAATCTGCCACCGTGACATTTGGCAGCTGAGTATCTTCGCCGGGGATAATAAGACATTTAAGACTGTGGCCAACAAATAAGGACGAAGTCCCATTGTGTTGTTGCTATTAAAAGGTCCATAATCTCTTCTTGCTGCCTTTAACCGCATTTTCGTGACCACCTCTCATTAGTCTTATATTAGCTAGACGTCAGTGAAGCTCTGATTTTCCCCTATAAATCGTTGGGATCTATGTCCGCCTTATTGGGAGGTTTGCCTTAATTAAAAGCTGATCTTATAGGTACTGTTGATCCTCTCTGGGGATTATTGGTGCTGGCTAGATCGTTTGGTATTCATTAAGTCCTCGAACGCATCCATGTCGAATAATGATTTTTTCCACTTCGACGAATGGCTGCTTTATACAGTGCCTTTTTTGCTTAGCCGCTGTCACTCGAATATTTGTTTGGTTGGGGGCAACAGTTATATTCATATTCGCGACTGTTGTAAGCAATTTTCACTGACTTGCCCTGTAATCCTCTTAAGTGTGTCCACAGTCTCCTCAATTGAACTTTACTGAATTTTCGGAAGCTCTACTCGCAGTATATGACTTTTGTACACAAAGTTTTTTCAAGTATTTTTAATTGACCTTTGGGTTATCTGCACCTAAAATACATTGAGCATGAGTGCGATATTGCTTTTCAAGGCGCTTAGTAAAGGGTTTTTCAACAGGGCCGCTCTTTTGACATTTCTCTTCAGTAAGGTTTGCCATTTCATGATGGAAAGATATACGAGCCAACAACGAGTCGAAATTATTAAAATTTACTACCGAAATTCGGAGTCAGTGGCCCCAACGTTAAGAGCGCTACGTCCAATTTATGGTCGTCATAATCGTCCTAGCAGATCAACAATTGAGCGTCTAGTGGAAAAATTTGAATCCACAGGCACAGTACAAAATGTTCCCGTGCCAGTGAGACAAAGAAGTGCCCGTAGTGTCGAAAATATTGCTGCCGCTGAGGCTTCAGTTGAAGAAAGCCCAAATGTGTCTCTCACACGTCGTTCTCAAGCGTTGGGCATCTCTGTGACGTCGTTGTGGCGAATTTTGCGAAAAGATCTTGGCCTACATCCTTACAAGATTAAACTGATGCAAGAACTGAAGCCGCTTGACCACCAGAAGCGTCGTATGTTCGTGAATTGGGCTGAGCAACAACTTGAAAATGATTCGGATTTTCATCGAAAAATCATCTTCAGCGATGAGGCTCATTTCTGGCTGAATGACTTCGTCAATAAACAAAATATGCGGTATTGGTCAGGCAGCAATCCACACGTACTCCATGAGTCATCATTGCATCCCGAAAAAATTACGGTTTGGTGTGGTTTATGGGCCGGCGGCGTCATTGGGCCGTACTTCTTCCGTGATGATCAAGACCGGCACGTTACTGTGAATGGGAATCGCTACCGTTCAATGATAACCGAATATTTTTGGCCCCAATTGGATGATATGGACTTGGAGGACATGTGGTTTCAACAGGACGGCGCCACAATCCACACAGCGAATGTCACAATCAATTTATTGGAAACCAAGTTGGGAGAACGTGTTATCTCACGAAATGGTCCAGTCGCTTGGCCGCCTCGGTCGTGCGATTTGATGCCGTTAGACTATTTCCTGTGGGGATACGTCAAGTCTGTGGTCTATGCCAACAAGCCAGCGACGATTGATGAACTTCGTAGGAATATCGAACGTGAAATTGCAGCAGTATCGGCCGATTTATGCTTGACAACCGTCGAAAATTGGGTTCAGCGTCTGGACTTCTGCAAGCGTGCCCGTTGTGGCCATGCAAAAGAAATCGAGTTCCATACATAATGGCATCGAACGTACTTTCACGGGAATAAAGAATTTCATTGATATCCAAAACCGTTTTTGTTTTATTTAAAAAACTTTTGTAGCGCTCTTATTGAAAAACTCTTTATATCCCACCACCGACCGCAGGATTTCTTACGTTTAGAGCTGCCAGCATGACATGTCGCTCCGTCCACATCAATATCACTCAATTAAGGCAGAAAGATCTTGTTCATTATGTCCCGATGTCGAGCATCAGTTAAATTCAATTACAACACACTTAACAGTCAGGGCCGGACTAACCATGTGCAAATGCACAGGGCGCGAAATTCTGGGGCGCATTGCTAGGATAGAACAATTTATTTTATCTTGCGCGAACAAATACTGCCATTTGCATTTTAAACAAAAACTTTTTCAAATAAACCCAAAATAACAACATCCATCACACCTGTGCTGAATTATTTCTTGCACATTAACTCACATCACTTACAATATTGCAACTTCAAGGAGAATCTAACTCAAAATATCGCAAAATAAGAAATCCCACAAGACCTGGCCTATGCAAGTTCACTCCTTACCTACCTACATAATCTCAAAATATTCCACCCTGTTCATGTAGGTATATTGCTTGCACATCCACTTACATTTTACAAAAGAATCTAGTTCAAAAATCTCAAAACAAAAAATACCTTAATAAAAAAAACGCATTGAGAGTCCTCCTGGGTGATGTGGAAAAGACTTATGCATGTGTGCAACTATGAAAAAAGAGCGCTTTCTGTAAATCTTGCACAGGGCGCTAGTTTGGCTGGAGCCGGCACTGTTTACAGTTGACCACGCTAAATCAATATTTTGCGAACTGTGACAGCCAAACCTTTATTTCGTTTGAAATATTGTTCAATTATGAAAGAAAAGTGTTTATTCGCATATCGCTTCATTTTTACTAAACCTAAACTGTCAGCTGTCAGTTGTCAACCTGCATTATTTTTCCTCCATGCCAACACTTACCTTACCACCCAAAATGTAGCGTCAAATTCAAATCTTGCATGCATTTTGGGACACAAGTTATTAACTTGTCTGGAGAGGAGTTGCGTTTATTATTATTAGGTCGTAATATTTATTAATTAATGATTCGTTTCATACTTTCAAAGTATGAAAACATTCAACAAGAGTTTGGTTAAAATAATAAGAATTGGATTATGAAAATTTGAAAGTGTTTTCGCCTTTAACTTTTGGTACTGCTAGTGAACATAATACAACTTAACATCTATATAGCCTTAGTAGTCCACATGGAAATATTTTGTAGCCAAAGTCAATTTGGTGTATTACATCGGTGTAGAAAGCTTGTGGATTTCTAGGATCTCTTCAGAAGCATATTTATGTAACATGCTATGTATTAAAAAATATTGATAATATTTGATGAAATGTGAATAATGGAATTTGGGGTGTAAAAATAGTTGAAATTTAAGAAAAGCAATATTCTAGCTTTTCTTTAATATCTCCTATTTTTACACCAAAGCTTTATTTTGAACACTTTAGAATTTAGTCTACCAACTGCAGTTTATTTAGTAAAATCATAAAGCATTTTTCTCCTACAAAAATAGGCGTTTTTGATTTTTCCCACATAATCTAGATCATTGATTTCCATGGTTAACAACAGCTGTTCAACTGGATCTCGTTCTATTGTTGTCAACCATGGAAATCAGTGATCTATGGGAGATCATGTGGGTATAATAAAAACACCAAACAGTAAAAAGACAGAAAGCGCGTCCCAAGTAGTAAAAGTAAGCTAAAAAGTTGATTTAATGTTTATACAATGGCAACAAATTTTCAATATAATGCTTAAAATGGAAATTAATACTTTTGGGGGAACATTGATTAAAAAATAAACACATAATGATGTACGAAAAATTCTAAATTACATAAATATCGACTCTTTTAAGATATTCATCATAAAACCATTCAAGGGAATTTTTTGCTATGCCACCCTGCGCTGTGCAAATTAATTGGGACAGGCAACATTTTAATGATTTTCTTTATTTTTTTATAATATTTTGTCAATTTTTTAAAAATTAATAATTTATATGGCTGCCTTTGGCAGCAATTACATCTTTTACTCGATTTGGCATTGATGAAACCAATGTTTCGCAAATTTTTCGTATTTCTTCGTCGTGAAATCACACTTCAATAATTGCAGAAATAAGCTTCTTTTTGGTAGTACAATTCCTTTTCCTCAGACTTATTTATATTATGGCCCAAAGATTCTCTATTGAGTTGAGATCTGGAGAGTTGCCTGGCCATTCGAGCACCTTAATACCTTCTTCCACAAAGAATGCCTTATTTTTTTTGAAGTGTGGCATGGGGCAAGATCATGCTGAAAAAATGCATTTCCGGTGGGAAACTGTCTTCTCATGGTCGGTAAGAGCATATGGGTTAAAACGTCAGCGTTCAATCATCATCCCCAAGGCCCAAGGACTCGAAACAGCCCCAAAACATTACTTCGGGGGGTGTTTAGGGGCCTGAACAATGTGACCAGGCCGGAGCTTTTCTTTGTCACGACACTTACCCGGCAGCCCTGAACTGCAAAATGGCTCTCATCAGAGAAAATGACACTTCCCCAATCTTTCGAAGACCAGTCTTTATGTTTCTTTGCCCATTGCAGCCTTTTTCCCATCATAGCCTCAGTTAGGAGTTTTGTCATCGCGATTCGTTGTCTTGCGTTTTCGGCCGCAATGTCCCGTACGAGCCGTTGCAATGGATCCTGTAGCCTTGTGCAACGCTATGATCCTAGCAACACTTGATTTTGGAACTCCAACATCATCTGAAAACTTCCGTATGCTTTTGTTAGTGTGCTCATGCAAAGCAATAATCTTAGCCCTCTTCTCCATCGAAATATCCATTTTCAAATTTGTATAAAACAAACTAACCAAAACTAATCAGCTTCATAACACTAAACTTTCATAATACACAAAAAAAACTGCAACTTACCTTCGCAAATCCAAAAGAAAATATTTGTAATTAATTTGCAAAGAACCTTTCCAAAGTTTAAAACAGTAACGCGAAAATCATGTCCCAAGTAATTTCCAGAAAAAGCGCCAACATAAATAGTTTTCAATGGTCACAAATCAGACTATATTTCCATTAAATGGAAACTTCACTTGTTTTGTATGTATTGTTATGTTACAGTAAAGGGCATTTCTAGTATCTTTTAGACGCACAATGGTAGCAAAAATATCAAATAGTTACCATCTTATTGGAATGCTTTTATCGACACAAAATTCAGTCAAATATACCGTGTGGTGACTATAATTTAAACTAAATTTGGATAATAGTCACAAATTTTTACTTGCGTCAGACTTTCTGACCACATCTCTACCTATCTCCTTAAACCATCGATATACTTTTAGCATTAGGTACAAAATGTTATTGTTTCACGCAACAGGTTCTGCCAATATCATAAATATAAATTGCCCACACACAATCTTTGATGTTGGGCATTACTGAAAACAAATTGAAAAAAAACCTTCTGAAGGATGTAACATTTTCCTATTTGCTCTTCACTGGAATATTAAAATTTACTTTGTACATCTCATGACAGGACAACAAAGAGGGAGTTCATCTATTCAAATTTTCTCAGTATATAATTTTCAACAATATGACTTCACAGTATAATTTCGTATCTTTGAGAGTTAATTTTGAATGCAATATTTCAACGAGACATTTTTAGCATAAATATCTATTGTTGTTAGTTTCACCCTTTCACTGGGTAAGGCAGAATCATAACTCGGGGATGAATACAATTTACCGAAGTACACTACAATACGGTTCCTCAATATAGGCAGTATCAATAAAGAAGATAAAGAAGGGGTATCCTTTTTTAAAGCTAATACTTTCAAATTACACAGCTTTCTCAGATATAAAAGTTCGTCTTTTGGTAAGAGAAGGTTTAGGTTTCGGCCTCATGACTCTTTGGGAAAGCTTTTGTAGCGCCACCTTTTGAGCCAACTACGTCGTTCTGTTATCAGGGGCACCGAACTTGGTGTCAAATCTATGTTGTCGGTCTGCAGCTCGGCGTTTGTTTCAACTCTTGCCTATAGTCATGTAATTTTGATAATAAGAGAACGAGTACCAGCACAAATACAAGCTACGCAAGCTGTACTTCAGCGGTCCATCCTTCGATGGTTTGAGCACGTTCAACGCTTGTCCCTAACTCAGATTTCAAGGCATGCTACAGAATCAGTGTCATCCCGGGTAGGCGTTCTCTCAAATTCTTGAAGTTTTAGAGACAATGGCGGACGATTGAGAGTTGCGGGTTCGACTTGAAGACTATCCTCACTACCTCAAGGTTAAAGCTGAAAATTGTGACGTTTCGCCCGTTTCTTGTTGTTGTTAGTACTTGGGTACTTGTACTTAGTTTTGTCGTCGGGAACCATTGAATCCCTTTGAGACGCTTGGGGTGAAACGTGACCTCCGTTACTGCGGGATATACTCGGAGACTCTACGGTCCGGAGCAATTGTGTTCAGTCGCTCTACATAACTCAGTCATCTTAGGCGGCTGATCCGAATTTTTTTTATAAGGTCGACTTTTTTTTATTCAGCTTACAAAGCCCGCCAATGCAAACGGGACTGAAAATTTTACGAAAATTATTCCTCCCAAAGCGACCAGGGATATCTTCATCACCATTAGACGAAATCCAAGCTTCAGCGCCATAAAGAAAGACTGGGTTTATAAGAGTCGTTTACGGAATCTCCTTAGTTTTTCAAGATAGAGCTCCACTACTCAATAGCATTCTGGGCCCAGAGGAGCAGCTCTGTTTAATTTCTGCCAAGAAATTCTCATCAGAATTTATAGCAGAGCCGAGGTAAACAAAGTCACTTACTCAAAGTTCACCTACCTCCTACTTTGATATCAAAGGTTTCTGTGATGCAACAGCGAGCTTTGTCCATCGTCATCCGACACAAAGTTTTGTGAGGTGCGAGTTTTGTAGAGGTGGCAAAACTAGACATGGCTCTGTATAGCTCTCTAGATACTGTTATGGGTTGCTTTGAGATCGATGAAAAGATTCGATTTGGACCTCTTGGCTTTTCTCCACGACCTGTTAAAACGGGAAAATTTTATCGGTGGTGTACTTTCCCGGCCTTGAACCGCACGCGGCTAAGGGTTAATCAGGTTGCCTTAGAGGGGTCTTAAGCGTTCACACAGTACGACAAATAGAATCTTGGAGATTGATACCTCATTGACGCAACTTATTGGTTCTCCTTTCTGGTGGACGATGCTGAGATTCCATTCATCAGATATGTATTTGTCTGACCAAATCTTGCTCTCTACCGAGTCGAGTACAGTTGATCTAAAAAGATCAGCGGGGAAACCGTCAAGCAAACCAGCAGCTTTGTGGGTCTCTAGCTTCGGTATTGCTACCCTTACTGCGTTTTGGTCAGGCGGACGGAAGTTTTGTCTATCGTCAGCCATATTGATTGATATGTTCTGCCTAACAGTGGGATTCTATCTAACTGAGTCTAAGTCTATGAGTCTAAGTATTTTTCTACAACAATGTTTCGTTCGTCATCTGTACTGGTTTCAGTGCGGGGTTTGCTATTTGGGTATGTCCTTTTTATTTTTGGTAAGACATCCGTACACTTTTCCTGGGTTGGCATCTCTCACTTTCTTCGATACCTCGCTTCTCGTGCTCTTTTCTTTCCTTTCTAAGAAGCCTCACCACGTTCCGTACCTATCGATCAGCTTTAGTCCTCTGGTATGGCCACTACCTTTTCATTAACCTTTTGCAAAATGATTGCGCCCAATTAATTACTCCGATATCGATACAAGAAGTTGTCACAGTCTTTTGTACAACTTTGTAGCCTGGAAGTTAAATGCATCTTCAAATAACAAAAGGCTTTTCACCACTTTTGACCTCTGCGATTTAGGTTCATGTCACCATCGCTTTTACGTAATATCTATACGTCTCTCTAGTCTCTCTGTTGTGCCGTCGTTCCATAAAGTCCTTGAGTTTACAGGCTCCAACTACAGTCTGTCTGAACATAAATCCTCGACGTCGACCATCAAGAAGCAAGTTCCTTAATGAACCATTTTCCATTGTTCCAAGTTCCAATTGCTATTATATTTTGAACTCGTGCCTGCAGAAATTTATTAAAAATATAATTCATAAAGTTATTTCACCCAATTTCTCCTTCGTAGTTCACTACTCCATATAGTACATCAGAGGCACTCTGAACTGCGGTGGTTTTGATATATACCAGGAATGCATTCGTTTTTAAAAGCAGAGAAAACCCACTTGACAGAGGTTAACCAAAAAGCTATTTGCCAATGACAGGTGGCTTATATGAAGTGTCATTTCTCTTTGTACAATGTGCTGTCGTTTGTGTGGGTGCACAATGTATGGCTATACGTATACGTACCTGCGGGCGTAGCTCTTTGTGTGTACTTTAAAATGTTTGTTTTGAATTGAAGAGGATGCCATAGTTTTCTGAATATAAAATGCGACCAATAACAGTTTTCACAAATATATAGATGCACGTGCTACATGCATACTACTATAATTTGATTTATTAATATTATTATTCTGTCACACTAGATGCTTTATTATATTTAAATTTTTTTTTAATTAAAAAAAACTAAATGCATTTATGATAATTCCCTTTTTTTGAATGAAGGAATGCACAATTGCACACACACACTCATAGATTGTATATCTACTCGCAAATAAATCATTGAAGTTACCATTGATTTGTGGATATATGCAATGGAATTTGTGTAACTTTTTGTGAGAGTTCTATATACATATGTCAGGAATATAAAAAATGATCAATATTGGTTTGTGAAAACTATTGATTTGGAATGGGGCACATAAATAAATTATTAATAAGCAGCTGGGTGTATATTGTCCGCAGAACAAATTATGTAGGTATTCATTCACATCCGAATGAGGAATAACAATAATTGGGTTTTAATGCGTTGCTTGAAACTATTCCCAGAAATAGTTGCTTTCAAGGACAGAGTTCTGAAAAAATAACAGTCATAAATGAGTGGGATACTCGGAAAAACAAGGGTTCAAATTTTACCGCATCGTATAGTGAGAAGTTGTGCCAAATTTTACTCGCGGAAACTTACCAATTTTTCCCGGTCCCTATTTCATAAAAATCGGGTTTGTAATGACGCCGTAGTCGGTACGACAAAAAAAAAACTGTAACCTATTACAGTCCACGACGGATATAAGAAACCTCTAAAATCCTAAAGAAAATTATATTTATAATTATTATTATTATTTATTATATTATTAAATAAAATAAATAGTTGGCGCAACAGGTCCGTAGGGACCCCCTAGGCCTAGCTTGTCACAGCCATTCTTTTTCTACGATTTTTTTTTTATTTTTGGGACGAATGGAAGGGATATACAATTTTATGCCGGGTCCAAACGGCTAATTGATTAGCTCTTTCATGACAGTTATACTCTCGGATGTTTGTCAGACGACTATGAGAGGTGGCGCAGCGGAAAAAAAAAACATAATAGTGCATTTACACCATCACGAGCGCATTTTTGCACGAGGCGGGACAGAGAGATCTGTTTGACCGCAGTCAATGCTAATAAAGGCGTAAGAATGAGATCACAAATCAGACGCCTAAAGTGCCGTGGATGTAAATAAAACGGAAATAAACACAAGTTCCGGCGAACAACTTCTCTACAATCACTTGAAAACATTTCTATTTCTGATTTAAAACATGTGAAATAAGAGTTATAATTAGTTTCAGTAAATTAAACCAACCATTAATCAATCAGTAATACGAAATAAATAAATAATTTCGTAAGCCATCGCTATAAAAATATCAACGCGCATAACTTTCCCATAATTCCTACCACGCAAACAGGACGGCCGATTGAAAAACGTGTCATGTTTTTTTGAGTGTTAGGTTATGCCTCCCTTTCAGTCATACTGCTATTTAGTATTTACCATCCCTTAAATCGTCCGTGTTAGGAATGAGTGACTGTGTTTTTTTGGGATTCGAACCCCGGATCCCTCGCTTAGTCGTCCAACACAGAACACACTAACCACAAAGCCACTGCGCAGTGACACATGGGAACTACTTATAATCATTTTTAATCGCAACAATAGGTATCATAGGTCGACGTGCCTTTTATTCGCCTTGGTGAGTCAGAACTCTTAAAAAATATTTTGTAGGTCACAATGCTTAACTTTACATAAAAAAATGCATACTACTATTGAGAGTTCGTAAAATGTATGATTATTGGTATCGTGCATGGTGTTTCCACATGCGTTTCATCAAAATAGATCAACATTGATCCAAAGTGTGGCGGTTAGAGGTTTTTAAAGTCTCGCCACTCCATACTTACATAATCTAACCTAAAAAAGACTCAATAACCAAACACTTCCCTCTTCAACTTCTAGTGGTGGCTGGCGGGTATCTAGGTTTTAGACAAAGACTCAAAGCTCACCATAAAAGCTCGTTGTACAGAATGTGTTGCACTTTACGCCTTTAGGATCATTTTTGGAAAAAATGGGAGTTCCAACCAATGAAGCTGCTATAGTTATAGGTAACCATTTTTGGTCCCATACTTACCTAAGGGTAACTAGTACGGTGGTCCGCCCTAACTAAAGGCTACAACATCACAAGGCTAAATAGAGTTCAAAGAATGCTTACGACTCGGAGCACAAAAGCGCTTTGGTCAACCCCAAACGAGACTTTGTTTAACCTGTCGCTAAATAATCTTTCCTTAGATCTCCATATCAATCGCATTATATTACATAGGACAAAAGGGTTCGGGTCATCTGGGTTCTGATCATCGAAAACCTATGACCATGTATCTCTTAGAGGCTGCGACTGTGACTAGAACCGATTACTTTATGCAAACGAGTCCACCCGCACCCAAGTTCACGTCCCGTACAGAATAGAGTGGAAAATAACACTTCGAATTGGGTACTCAGTATCGGGCTCCCCGGTGCAATGGCTCGAATATGAAATGAGGCGTAAGATCGGGTGTTTTCCTAGTCAAACTAAATATCTCTAATTCTAGGAGCCTTCCCACTTTTTCTAGTGTCTTTGACTCGTATGTACTGGCAGTGACTTCGAGACTTAGAGGTTGCAAGATACTCAGAGCCTTACCAATAAACATTTTTCGCTTTGATTCAAAATTTTAGTTGTTCACAATTGTGAGCTTCCGTAAATTTAAAGTCGAGACTAAAATTTGTTATTAGTACGGCGCTCAGTATTTACTGAAAGCCCGGCAATTATTAAATAAAACAACATCCCTGAAACTAGTAGCACAGTACCAATGATTAAATTACCCGATTACAAGCAAGCACTTCAATATTTTCCTCACCTGCGCTTCCGACCCTAGTAACATGGAAGTGAACGAATGCGTCAGATGGTGCAGCTCAACTCTCGATAGTGTCCTTGCAGATGTAAACATTTTTCAGCACTTCTGTCAACTTGAGTCAACATCCCAAGTAGCTGTCATATCCTGGACGATCTGGAGCTAAAATAATACAAATAGGATAAATTAACAGTACAGAAATTTGGAGGTAGGAACAACCGGCCACAGGACCATGGCCAATCACGCGGTCCCAAAAAGCCCAACACAAGTGAAGCCCCTTTGCCTGAATACCCGAGCAAGCTGAGCACATTTCGCACAGCCATTTTCGGCGAGCAAACTTGTTCAAGAGGGACAATCCACTAGCTGTCAAACATTCAGTTTTATAGACAGCCATCTTAAGTTCAAGCATGGCTAATGCTTTGGTCTTTGAAACTTAGGTTCCTACTTCATTGTCGTGTCGAAGACATTTACTGAGAATTGACATCTCTCTTAGCTGCAATCGAATCCACACCTTAGAGATCGCGGTTGTCTCTTTCGCTCGATATGCCCTCTTTGCACACACGACAAAAAAATCTTTCGAAAAACTCTTTATGAGGTTGAGCCCAGTGTTGGTTCCCCATTTCCGATTATCGTTCAAAACCTGTCCTGAGATTGGGAATGTAATGCCTCCCGAAACCTACTTTCAATTTTTAAGAGTCACATAAATAAGCTTTTGCGGTCTGATTTCGGCCGTGCCATACAAGGCTCCTGCTTATGAATCCAATGCACTCAGTCATAGAGCCGATAAAAAGTTTGTATATATCTCAACTTGAAAGTCGTTGGTGTTTGCCCCAGCTGGTGTTTCTAAAATCAATCTAGCAGTTAGGTTGCCCCTTCCCAGGGACTCCGTAAGCGCTCTTCTGCCTAATGAGGATCTCCTTTTTTTTCACTCCCTTTTATTTTGCGTTTCAACATGTGAGTCTTCTTTCATACTTTTCCGGTACATTCCATATACCATCTTTCTTTTTCTTGGCTGGTAACCCACAGTGCTTTTGGCTACCTTCTTCAAGGCGCAGGGACATAACTCCAGGGGACATAAATCCATTATGGACTTATGTCCCACTTAGGTGGGACATAACTCCAAAATTTCATTATGGACTTATGTCCCACTTTGGTGGGATATAAGTTCATAATTTATTTTTCAGAGGTGAGACATAATTCCAACTATAGAAGACGTTATCAGAAAACAAAGTCCAAAGCGCACAATTTTATTAATTGTTTTTATAAAGCATCTGTGAAATAAAACCCAAATTTTTAACACATTAGCGTCGTCTATAACAATTAAACGTTTATTTCAACAAGAAAAAAAAACAGCGTAACAAAAATAAAAACGGAAACAGGTAGATTATAAAGTAATTAAATAACAAAAGATATAATTTAAAGGTAAACGTGGCAAGAATTTTTTATTATTTGCCGACAAAAAGGACACAAAAGTTCGTTATTATTTTTTAAAGCATCATCACTGAGCTTTGAAAAACAGTCACTGCAAATTTTGCAATGATTGCATGGCTGAAGGAGAACGTTTCGAGGGTTCTCAAAACAAATTGCGCAAGTGAGGATAAGTTTACTTTCTTCTTCTTGAGGGCTCAATAGATTAGATTCATCCTCGCTAGCTGATGACACATCTGATATCATATCCGCACTAAGTTGAGAAGACCCATAGAGCTTGGATGTCAATTGATTTATGAAATCTGATGTTGTTATCTTGCCTCTATCAAGTTTTTTGGTCATCGTATAAATGAAGTCGTCCCTTTTTTCAAACTTTGATTTTGGCCGCTCAAAAATTCTCCATGTCTCTCCATCCATAGCCGAGCAAAAGTTAACTGTGGAGTTATATTCCTCATCCAAAAGAGCTTTGCAAAACTTAAAAAAATTTCCATTTTTCGGTAAGAACTCTCCAAGTTTTTTGTTATAGCATTCCACCAAACTTGTGGTTCGCATTGTCTTTTTATATAAAGAGAACTGCTGTGATAGATCCTGATAAAAATAAATAAATATATTAATAAGTAGTGAGTACAAACACATTTTAAACATCTACATACTTTAGTTATCCACTGCTTTTTAAAATAATTTACAAATCCCATAAGGTATGGGAATTGCGACGCTTCACTACTTAGGGCATCGAAAGCAGTTTCAATTAAAGCTGGCTTAAGCAAAGGAAGCACAAAAAACTTATGGAAAATCTTATAGCTTTGTCTGTCTTTTTTAACGCTTGACATACAATTTTTTGTTTTTGAAGCTTTTCTTCTTAAGGCCTGAATATAATGGAACCAACATCCCCTTATTTCCGCCTCCGGATATATTTTTCGAAGTCCATTCCGTAAACACTGTTCGAAGTCAGTGGTAAAGGAAGCTGGACAGAATTTAAATATATTTGATTCAATAAATTGAAACATATGTATGTACATCTCTTGAGACTTGTTACTGGTTAGCAAGTAGAGAAAAGGATACACCTAAGAATGGTAAAAGAGAAAATGTAAACCTTTTCTATACAGAATTACAGAAAATGAAAGTAAAAAAAAATTATTTAATTCCCAGAAACAAAATCGTATTTTACTTAAATGTTTTTTTTTCTTAAATTTTACATAATCTTTCTTTTCAAGTTTAAATAGAATCGTTAAGTAATATACGATTTTGTTTCTGAGAATTAAAGAAAATAAAAGTAAAAATTCGCGCGAAACAAAATCGTATTGTACTTAACTGTTCTTTTTCTAAAATTTTACATAATATTTCTTTTCAAGTTTAAATAGAAACGTTAAGTAAAATACGATTTTGTTTCTGAGAATTAAAGAAAATAAAAGTAAAAATTCGCGCGAATGTGGGACATAAGTCCATAATGAAATAAGTCCATAATGAAATTTTGGAGTTATGTCCCACCTAAGTGGGACATAAGTCCATAATGGATTTATGTCCCCTGGAGTTATGTCCCTGCGCCCTTCTTCAAGACCTCGATCTAATGAGATTTCATTGAGTTCGTAATTTATACAGAGAGTGTAAAAATACATTGAGTAAAAGACTTATAGAACCCTAGCCTGTAGCTTCTCCGATATACAATCTTTTCTAGGGAATTTAAATTTAATGTCGGATGTTCGAAAATGTAGGATTGTGGCCCACAATTATTCGATTACCATAATCAGACTTCAAACCATTTTCGTTTATCCTCCAATATTGGTTCCTTTATTCTGTTTCTAAGAACCATTCAACTTATTTCAATTATGAACGTATCTCTTTCGTGTAGTGCCCAGCCCACCCACAACATTCAATCATGGCTTTCTGACAAATGAAAAATGCTAAATATTCAAAGTACAATGTAGTTCTTTCGGTAAAGAGAATGTAGTTCGCATTCAAGTTATTGCTTAAGTACCCACATAGAGTCCTGTCGAAAACATTATCCCATGTATGTTCAATATTTGAATAAAATTTTTCCCTTTCTTGTCGGGCTTTTAATACTTTTTCGTTTCTGAGAACTCGCTCAAAAAATACGTCTGGCGCTGACTCCAATTTTAAATATTAATCGACAATCCTTCGGGGAGCTAAAGCAATAAGCAGCAAACAACCAGCTTTGACAGCTGTCAAAATAATAATTTCACAGTTTCTTTTTGTTTGCCTTCAGATACATTTATTTTTTCTTGTTTGATTTTTCATCGTTGACTATACTCCTTTCTCATACACACACACAGTCTGTCTCTGTATCCACCAAACTTGCAGAGCCGAAGAGAGGTAAGCTTCGGCACAGAGCTGCCACAATCAGCACCGTGTATACACGATCCACCATCGGCGTCTTCTCAAACCAAACGAGTGCCATCGGATGAGACAACTCATCTATTCCCTCATGGAATTTTAAGATTTTCATTCCTTCGGCTTGTCCCGGGAGGAGCTCGCTGGATATGTGAATAATTTGATTGTTGCCACCCACTGCTATGTGTACTCCTCTGTCGATTAAATTCATGGGGATGTATTTATAATGGTTTTAGTATCTTGTATCGAAATGGAATAAAAAAAATTCAGAGTGAAGATAAAACACTGCCACGCAGCGCATTGTGAAATTTGTCAAAATCCTGCCAAGTGATTGGAAAGCTTTTATTTGTGTGTCACAGACAGTGGGTGGGCTCGGTGGGGGTGGAAGATGTATTCTTTTGCCGTAATTAGTATTATTGGCAAAAAGGGAATGCTTTTGATAAGAAGCTCAAAAGGCAACTGTGGGTGGTGTAATTATTGGAAAAATCCTATTGTGTTTTGAAGTGAGAACTTGACACCGGATTCCTTTTGTACGAAGGAATGAAACCTTAAAATTGACTTCGCGACTTCATTTTTGAGACCATATTGATGTCCTTCAATTCGAGTACATTGCGGTACTGATTAAATGGAAATTATACTGATTATTGAACACACAAGAGTCTTGTTTCAAAAACATTTGATTTCATTGTATGACAAGTTGTAAAGGTATTGCTTCGTGGCACAAATTGCTACTGGAGGACACTTGACAGAGATTAGTCATCGGAGAACAGCAATAGAACCGTCAATAAAACTGACAATAGTATAAACACAAAGGATAACAAAGTCTTCACTTCAGTTTTTAGAGAGCTGCCTGTTACGCGATGAAAACTATCTATACACACACATAACTTGTATGCAGCTGTACAGAGTATATCAAAGAAGGCTGGGCCCTATGTGTCTCTTGACAGTTTTATGTTGTTATTTGGATACTAAAATCCTGCAAAATCCTTCAAACCACCTGACAAAAACCCATAAGAAGCTTAAAGTGTTTGAATGTACTATTCATTCTAACTCGTGGATCAAACACTAAACCACAGTCCATAGGTACGACTTCTTATGAAGGGAGCCTGATATTTTCAGTCCGGCTTCTTCGATCTAAGGACATTTTTCAAACATTTGCATGCTTTTCAGACGTTTTTTTTTTTTTGTCGGGGGCTGAACATGGTATCTCTTGATGGGTACTAACGGCAACGGCCTTTCACCGAATAAAGAGACGACCACTGGACCCTAAGAAGATCGTATAGATGATTTCGTAAAAAGCATGCTTCAGCTCATCCATAAAACCAAAAATTGAATAAAGTGTTTTCGCCCAATTTGTTCAGTCCTGAAAAAATGCTACTTTAAATTGCGCCAGCTGAAGACCCAAAGTATCCTCATAATCGCATGCAAGATGCTGCTGCAATATTTTCTAATGAACCATGAATCTGGGACCTTATTAGAACAATGAAAGTCGTCGAAAGTTCACTATTGAATTAACTTTCAGTTGGACCGATCTTATACTAAAAATCAAGGAACTCAAGAGTGACGAAGTAGATAGCTTATAGAACGATGGCTCAGAGGCTTAGTACTGGATCATATAGGTTAAAAAAAATAACAGCTCGTTATATTGCCTAAACTCTTGCGAACATCTAGCAACTATCGAAAAGCTATCAGTTTGGATAGGTTGTATACAGCTTTAAAGACCTAAGTCCAGCGCGCTAACACAAAAAAAAAAATTGACTAATGCTAAAAATTATGACAAGGAATTCGGTGTATCTAACCTCTATCCTTTAGGGAATTGGTATTCCTGAGTCTCGGCATTTTCTGGTAATTTTTCATTTCAATGCGATACTGTTTTGATAGTTTTTATAGTATTCACAATATTTGACCTTATTCATGCAAAATTCCAGCTTTTAAGACATACGGCCCATATCTTCTCCAGTCCAGATTAGAGAAGAATTCGTAATTGAATCGTACACAATATGTCCACTGCGTTGCGTTTGTTTTTCGAACCTCTTTTAAAACTTATTTTACGCGTGTTTTGAAGCATCCACTGACGGTTTTCTTGAGGCATTTTCCACCTATGTTTTAAGCCTTTCTGAAACATTTTTAATGCACTTTTAGAGTGTCTTTCGAAGTGTTTTTAAGTGCTTTTTGACACGTTTTTATGATGTATTTTTGATGCATTTTTTGACCCCAAACCTTAACATTCAGCTCCTTTTTCTTGAATGGGTCAACAGCTCACTAAGCCGTGAGCTTTCTAAAGCCAAAAACTTTATATCCAAAATATAAAGCGATCAAGAGGTATAGATTGTATTCCTTTTCTTACATTTTTGAACAATCTCGTTAAAGAGACGATGGGTAAGAAACGAGCAAGCGTTGTTTGTACTGTACTTTTCGCGAAAAATAAATCTGCTGCCACTAAATCCGATCTACAGCACTGTTTTTGTCAGAGGACTGCAACTTCAAATTTAGCTGTGCCCATAACTGCTTATACCTTCTCTTACATGCGGGATCGATCTCCGCCGTAGGTATCTGAAATTTGTACATCCAAGATCCAACTTATCGTCAATAATCGCGCCAGCAGCTCCCTCTAAACAAAGCATCATTCCAGGGGTTTGTTTATTAACTGATATTAGCTTTGTCGTTTCGCCATTTTGAGTTCGTAAAATCTATCCAATCCTAATAGCAGTGGAGATGCCAGATTACAAGATATATCTTTTTTTTCAAGATTTTTGAGCTCCAAAATATGTACAAGACTTCTTACCTCAAATTCATCAAATTTCAAGATTTTGGGTTTCAAGAACATTTTAAATGTAACAAATTAAAAGAAGCTTCTCTATTGAAGAAAAGCGTTTTCTATTAATTCCATTATTGTGTATAATGTGCGTCGAACAGAGCCCATGCACAGTTTGTGTTTCACTAACGTTTCCATCAACTCTAGAGAAACATGAATTTTAATGAATTTGATAAAATAACTAATGTAACGTGTTCAGTCTTAAAAGATTTTATTTTCAATATTTTATCTCTTTTAGATTCCTCTGCAAATGTCGAAATCATATTTTCTGGTGTAAATTTAAATAAAACAAAAATTCGTAATCGTTTGAGTAGGTACTGAAACAGTTGCTCAAATTTGACTCCTTATGCTCTTAAAATTAAGAGCCTCCCCAATGTTTCTCTACACCACTTCGCTTATGTTCGCTTCATTGACTTATTATATATAATGGACTGCTAGTGAAATGTCACTTCCATAAAATCTCTGCCCAGAAAATAGCGCTCGTGGTTCTATGCGAAAAATAAGTGAAACAAAATGACAACCATCTTGGATATCTCCATATAATGGTAGAGCCACTTATTGGGCGTGAGTGGATTTGCCAAGTGAAACCGTTGAAATTCAAATTATTGCGGCATTGTTTACAATAGATGTCATCTCGAAATTGTGCTAGTTTAAATAATTAATAATAGATGAAACCAACAAAATTTGAATAAAAAATCGTTTTTCATTGTCCCATAAATTGCACAATTTTCATATATTTATTGCGAATTAGTTTTTTATGTTGTTTTTCATTATTAATTTTAGAAATATGACAGAATAACACTTAAAGCGTATATTTCAATCACATTTCTGATCAATAAATACTTATGATTGTCAAGAATATCACATTCAAGTAGGTATATGAGAATTGAAAAAAAAGTTATTTTTAAATTCCGCATGCAAATAATACCGCCCATAAAACCCACTTTATTTCAGCTTTTTACGATTTGTCGGTTATTTATTGTTAAGCCGATAAGACATTTTATTGCGTTATCAAAGAAACAAAAAAATTTTTTCTTTGTTCTCTTTATTTAACCCTCTTTTAAAGTTGCACTCAGACTTTGTGTTTAAGCAATCAAAAATATTATTTATTGTTCTAATGAACAGAATTGTTGCTTCACATCCCACAAACTCAGTTTCTCCACTATTCAAGAGTATTTGCGGTGCTTTCACTCAAAGTCTGGGCAACAAGACTGACATTCATGATTTTAGAATGCCAGTTAATATGTTTGCAAAGTGAAGCCCAAGTTTATGTTGAAAATTGACCAATTTTTCAATATACTCCCTCTTTATTGCCTTCCCATTCTCATCGAGAATTACTTTATGGGCTCCCCATGTATTACGAATTAATTTAATACAATGGCAAGCGTCTATGAAATTTGTTAATCTTTTTCGGGATGCTTAAAACTTGGTTTCAACTCCTCTACACTTTATTTTTTAATTTTTAAATCTTTATTCAATTAATCGCAATAACACAATTCTTATGCAAAACTATCTGCAACGAAATGGAAACGTCTGATGTGAGTTTCCAATTTATTCCGCACCGAACCACGAGAGCTAGCGCTTATGTTGGAACCAACGCGAAGTTGTCTACTAGTAGTCCATATATAATAAGTCGCTTAATTTTGACAGTGTAGTTCTTTAACTAAGGTCCGGCAACATTTTTTTTCTTCGGAGGTAAGACTGGTTTTCTTGGTACTTATTTTTTTTTGTTCGTTCTTTTTATTTGTACTTCCTCAAAAACCTCTTCTAGGTTCTCCTCGTTAAAATATTCCATTTCTAAAAGAAATTAAATTAACAACAACGAATTTTTTTGTGTTGAACTTCCCATTCTCCATACTCTTATTTTACTTTCGTTTGAAATACCTACCGATATTATCCTGATCTGTCAAAATTTAACTGTGGAAATATGTATTTTGCATTAATACATATCTACTTAAATTCTGTAGAGATTTTTCGTACAGCGGCTAACAAATTTAGCTTGAACTGTACTGCTGGGCTTAAATGCTTTGCTTAAATTTATCTTTTGAGACATTTTTTTATGGGGGCTTAATTTAAGTGCGAGCAGCATACTCAGCTTTACACTTTAATGAAACGTAATTCTATGATCTTGAAATAAGCATGTTTCTAAGTCAATTTAATTCAAATTAGTTCCAAAAATTTCAAAAAAGACATTAATTTATGACCACATTTTTTTTATAGATATCTAGGTGATTTATGTTTTAGTAGTAAAGTACATGAAAATTGTATTTTATATTTCGCTCTTTTTTATATTTTGAACCAAACCTTGAAAAAAAGATTTTTTACTTCCGAAAAACAAGATTTTTGAATTTTCTATCTGGGAACATTGCCTATTAGTTTCGCGCGTTCTGTTTTTTTGGAAAGACAACCGCGGAAATTAGAAAGACTCCCAAGGTATGGCGTGGGCGCAGTGGCTTAGTGGTTAATGTGCGGGGGCCTCAGGTTCGATCCCCGGAAAGACACAAATTACATTTTAAGATATTTCCACTGCGTCACCTCTCGCAAAGGTCTGACAAACATCCTAAAGCATAACTTTCATGAAAGAGCTTCTCAATTTGGCCGTTCGGACTCGGCATCTTATTGTAGGTTTCATTTGCCGCAAAAGGCCTGTTGGGCCAACAATTTATTTAGTTATATAAGTGTAGTCAAACATTTTTTCAAACATCTTAGACCATTCTGTATTACCTACTGTACCTGAAAACGACTGCGCTACTTGACAAAAAAAAAATTATTTTAAATCGAGGGAAAATCCTATAATTCCGTTGCGTATTTCTCGCTCACGGATGCGGTTAATCCACTGATTTCTTCCACAAACCGTCACAGGTATATCGATTTTAAATCCTTTTTAAGTAACTTACTTTCTGAAGTCCCAATAGAGACAATCTCTGCACACCTATCTTAAACAAAAAAAAAAAACTAAATAAACAACAGAACTTCAAACGAGCGCGCACACAGGTATATAATCTCTACTACGTTTCTACGTAACGTATAGCTACTGCTATGTATACGACGTATGCAACTATATAAAACATTTACAGAATCTCCCAAAGGAACTCGCGCGCACATAACTCCCGCCATATAGCGAATGTCTCCCTCGACAAATTTCGCTATTTGATTGATTGAAAAAGGAAATGAACATGATGTCCTCCAGTTTTTGAATTTTCTCTTTATTTTCATTTTGTTTTTTTTTTATTTTTGCTAAAGAAAGCACAACAGAGGAGAAAGTACAGAGGTGTTGTCGCATGTGAGCCAATGTCAAAAGACTGTTTGGTTATGGAGTGGATTTTGTTTCCCTCCTCTCCTAACCCGTAATGGATAAAAGGGAACAGCGTGCACTGGATCGTATGATTCATTTTCCCCGTGATATTTGTGATATATTTGCGATTTTTCTCTATTTTTTTTTTTCGGAAAAAAGATTTGTTGGATTTGAATTTTTCATTTCATTTCGAAACCGTTTGCCAGTGCAATTCCTTTGCGAATAGACAAATTTAATTTAGCACAACGGAAAGCTAATAGAGGAGATTAAAGGGGAGGAGGAACGAGGTGAGCAAATTCAACCCTCAGGAATATTTGTCATGAAAAATTCAAATAAAGATGTATGCTAACATTTTGTTATGATGATTGCAGTGGTGGGTTTTGATGAGAAGGGAAGCAGACCGCATGGGTCTGCCTTATGAGCTTGTATATTGTGGACGAAGCTGGGATATATAGGACTAGCCTTAGCTACACCGCCCTCGGTTGTATGAGCAGTTCTTTTTTACGTATTTTACTATAAAAGTGAGAGCGCCTAGAATCAGCTTTCTTAAGACAGAATAATACTGAGGGCAGACGGCAAAGTCCGTACGTAAACCTAATTTGGAATATACATAAATAAAGGGTTTTCCAATAAGAGGTGTTATTTTGGTATTCAAAGAAAAATTCCATTTTTTGAGATAAATACAGGACCATATCCTTTTCATGAAATTTTCCATAACCAAATCGCAAAATGGCTGCCCTATGTCCTCGATAGCCTCACGAATTTTATCTTTGAGGTCTTGAATCGACGCTGGGCTGTTGGCGTAGACCTTATCTCTCACGTGGCCCCAAAGAAAGAAGTCGCAAGGTTTTAAATCACAAGATCTCGGTGGCCAATTGTGATCACCTCTTCGAGCGATAACACGGTCCGGAAACTTTTGCCGTAAAAGATCAATGGTTTCGTTGCTTGTGTGGCACGTAGCGCCATCTTGTTGAAAGTAAACGTTGTCCAGATCAATACCATCCAACTCCGGCCATAAAAAATCATTAATCATCGACGACCAAAAAATGCTTTAGTTTTGCGAACTGTGACTGCAAGATTTTCACCATTTTTGTAGTGAATTTTAATAATTTCAATGCGTTGTTGAAGCGTGTATCGTTCCATTTTTAGTAATGGCGTAGTTCTACTTGTCAAATGTCAAAGAATAAAAGCTTCAAAAGTGACAGCTACCGAAATAGCGGGTCATTCACAATAACACCTCTTATTGGAAAACCCTTTATATACTAAAAGAAAATAGTATACCTACCTAAGTCAAACTATCTGTGTCTACGCAGCGATATTTGTTATAACATAAGCAACCTATGATATGATCCATCGAATTGTCTGCTTAAAATATATATATATAGAACTTTGAAATGGAATAAAACAAAGATGATTTTTTTAAATTGACATGAAATTTACTTTATTCGAAGGATAGTCTTCTGGCATTATAATTTAAATATGATCTCTGACATATGACCGCCACGGCTGGCTCGGACGTAGTCCAATTTTCGATGACATTTTCCAACATTTGTGGCCGTATGTCGGTAATAACGCGGCGAATGTTGTCCTCCAAGTGGTCAATCGTTTCGGTCTTATCGGCGTAGGCTAGCGACTTGACATATCCCCACAGAAAACAGTCAAGCGGCGTTAAATCGCACGATCTTGGAGGCCAATTCACGGGTCCGCAACGTGAAACTATGCGGTTACGAAACTTTTCCTTAAATAAATCATAAATCATGGCTCTTAAGCGACCACCATTGACTGTGACGTTCTTAAAGAAGTACGGACCAAATATTCCAGCAACCCATAAAGCACACCAAACAGTCAGCTTTTGTGGATGTAACGGTGTCTCAACATACACTTGAGGATTATCATCACTCCAAATACGGCAGTTTTGTTTATTATCCATTCAACCAAAAGTGAGCTTCGTCGCTGAACAAAATTCGCTTATGAAAATTGGGATCACGTATTTCGAACAGAACCATGATTTTAAAATCAATTTGCACAATTTGGAAGCAAAGTGCGTTAGTATTGTTACATAGAAATTCGTATTGACAAATGTCACGTAACTTCAAAAATTCCGGCTCACCAACACGCTCGCACCTTGCATATGCCACTTCCGCTGTGGACAAAGCTGCTGACAGCGTTCATAAAATGTTGTCCGTTAAATTTGAAATAATTTATATACTATAGTATTTTTTTTAGGAATAAGTGTATATTTGCTTAAAATATTTATGAAAAATTGTCAATGCAGAATGGATGCATAATAACAAAAACATTTTGAGCAAGTTTTCTTCAGTTATTAAGGACAAATTCACATAATAAATCGATCTGAATGATATCGAAAAGAGGTAAATACACAACCATGTTTATCCTATTGTGTTCTAGTATATAAAACATCTCCTTTAGGTAGTTTAATTAACCAAACAAATCAAATAATTTGCCTTTTAACAATTTATAAAAACTAACCAATTGCATTCAGTAATATAAAAATGTGGAATTCCCGAACTCTTTCACATTTCCCCTCGGTTGCCGCTGTTGGCAGCATTTATTTTTGTAGTTTTTGTGTGTTTTTGCATGTCACACTGATTCTTTTTTGACATAACACCGATAGGAATACAAAAATGCAAAGTTGAAAAAAAATTGAGGGGCCCAGCGGCAAGAGGATTGTGAGTCGGGGGTCTCAGTATGGTTTGTCTATGCTATTCATGTTGAAATGCCAAGCCAAACTAAAAATAAATCACTTGACAGCTGATAAAATGGCCGCCAGTTAAAATAGTGTTGCCAACTTAAAGTTCTATACCTCTAAAAAAAACACCCTTTATAACGTCCTCTTTATGACATGTACCAAAGCATTTTTTTCAAAATGCGCCCCAATTGGAAATAAAATTGCTTGTTAGCTGTGCATGCCATTACCCGGCATAAGTCAGTTTAATGTGATATCATGTGGCAGTTTCTTCTCGATTAGTGCCGACGTTTTATTTGTATTTAACAATTCAGACGGAAAAAAACGTCTGCAAACATGCAGGTCATTAAAATGAGTGGATTTAATGATAATAGTCATTAGTAAAGGTCTGTAGTGTTGTAAAGGGAATGAGACGTGTCGTCTACACATATCATGCACGGATTGTCTTCATAGCTATTTTCCCTTTAATTTTTTTTTCCTTGATGTTGTTTTTATTTATGGCACGTGGCATAGATGCTAGGCCCTGATGAGTTTGCAATACCGTGACAGCTGTTGACCGTAGGAAAGGTAGTAACGACTAGGATTCTCTTTAAGTCTTCCATATGCCATATGCAATATTCATTTTAAGGAATTCATTCTTGCAAGCTCCGGAAAAGCCTTTCAATATAATTTTTCCAGCATTAAATTCATACTTTTATTCGTTTTTCATAAATTTGTAGAAAATTAACAAAAGCACCAACAATGTATCAACGCCAACAATGTATCAACTGTCAATGCGAAACACATTCCGCCAACAGTCAGAAAAAGGTGGATCCTGCGGCAAAGCACTAAAACTGTATACAAACCTCCTGGTGGCACATGGATGATTCCCACCGCCGAAACAAATAAAGTGAAATTATAAAAATAACAAGTCATGCTGAAGCGATGATGTACGACAGTTTCGCCACTAATCCCAGAAACCGTCATTCAGCATTGACAGCACTTCACCGAAGTAATTTTCCATGTGTTGACTTATATTATTCAGACAAGTTGATGGAAAGAGAAGGCCGAAACGTCTTCTGCAATAAAACTGTTGACAAGCCTGCACATCACGCATTGACAATATGACAAAATGAAATAAAAAAAGCGTACCCATTCGTCCTCAGCATATACCTTTCATGTGAACAGAACATAGTAGGTTTATGTATGCAAACATCTTCTGACACATCCAAACATGTCTTTCGATAACATCAAAGTCATAATACTCGTATATATGCACTGCACATACTCGTATCAATGTAAATGTTCTGCTCGAATTTGTTGAAATTTCTTGAAACACACTTCCATAATGATATTCATCGTGTCAAAATGTGAGAAAGATGTATTTAATGGATGCGGCGGAATGCTGCCATTATGTGTGAATGCTATGTCAGAGCAATTTGTTATGTCAAGACTTGAGAGTGCTACATTAGGATGATATCAGAGAAGAGAAAGAAGCTCTGCTGATGTAAACTAAAGGGTAAACCTTGGATTTTATCAAAAAATAAAAAGGTTCAAACACGTTTCTATCAATCAGCATCATCTGTTCCGTTGCTTGAAAGGCCGATTTAAAAATGTTGACATGGTATGGGATCACTGGGATGT
The DNA here is from genome assembly GCA_951230905.1 of Cheilosia variabilis. Classification (NCBI taxonomy): domain Eukaryota; kingdom Metazoa; phylum Arthropoda; class Insecta; order Diptera; family Syrphidae; genus Cheilosia; species Cheilosia variabilis. The sequence continues at coordinate 39,656,142 of OX579677.1, read as the reverse complement.
GAAAATTATGTTTCCACTGAAATAATGCGCGAGGTTTTGAGGGGGAAAGTTTTTCTGATTTTAAGTGGTAACCTTTTAAATGAGGAGATGCCATTTTAAATAAGTTTTTCAGCGGATATTTTATGTTCAGTGAATAACTTTCTGGGATTAAGAACACAGGGTTACCATGTTCGTATTGCATTTTTAGGTTGCATACGTTTATCGTTGATGGTGTACCTACCTTGCAACGATCAATGGAACATGTTCTTCTTTAAAACTATTCAAAAGAGGTTGGTAGAGAAAAGAAAAAAAGATTTAAAAAGAGAAAAAAGAGGTAAAAAAGACCGTAATGTGAAAAAATAAATAAATAGCATAGATGAGCTACAGGAAGACAGCACCTTGTAGAATCCAGCTAGTTCAGTCCATTCAATCCATTCTCTTACTCATGAACGAAATTATTTAAAATAGTAGCTGACCCGACAAACGTTCTCATGTCTTGGACATGAAAGTTCAATTAAATATAAGTAGAAAAAAATAAATTTAAAAAATAAAGCGCTTTTTGAAATACAGACGAGTCCCTCTAAGTCGAACTTTCACGGGAGATAAAAATTAGTTCGAGTTAGAGTTATATCTGAAAAAATTCGAGCTAGAGGGATTTACTATATTTTCTGTAAGCGAATTTATTTAAGGTAAAAAATAGGAAAGTAGGTACATTTTGAACAAAATTAGTTAAAAAAATTAGTTATTTTTGATTGGGATGTGAAAGTAGCAGTGTTCACCCGTTTAATAAATGATTCTATTTTAAAAAGGCAATAACCAACAACACAAATGTTGGGCACCTGCAATTGTTTTGACTTTTTTTCCTATCACTCTAACTAGAACACCAACACAAGTGTTGCGCATTTAATTTTTTAAGTAGAATATGCATGTACATTGTACACATCTAAATGCATATACATTGTATGTATGCAGGAACACAACGTATCGTCGCGACGAAACACTTGCGGGAGGGAGATCTTTTTTTTTTTTGATTTTGTTTTCTTCAGACGACAAATTTAACTTAGAGGAATATTGTAATAGGTCAAGAATCAAAAGAATATATTCGAGTTATAGGGATTTCGACTTAGGGGATGACTTTTCTATGCAAAATTTAAGGGAATGCAAAAATTGGGTCGAAAAATTCGAGTTAGAGGGAAATTCGAGTTAAAAGAGGTTCGACTTAGAGGCATTCGACGTACGAATTTTTTGTTACAGTATAGGGTTCGCCCAGTGGTAAAAATTCTACTCGTACTATTTAAGTAACCTGACTTATACACAAAATATTTGAAAACAAATTACACACAACATTGCATCTCTGCACAATCTTCCCAACAAAAAATCATATTTTTTGTTTAAGGCATTAAAAGTGGTTCTTAACTATTTATATAGAAGATATAAGATTGTCGGTCGGAATAATCGGAATGCGCGGAATCAACGTCGTCTCCATCATATTTTCCCATAAGAATTGTAGCTTTGATGGCGTTGTTCATTATTTTTTTCACCATTAGACAAGAAGTACCATTACAAAGACGTGGTTGGTTGATATTTCGCAACATAATGAATACCTATCTGACTTTTTATTGTAAATTTAGGGGGCGGTAGGTAATCCGAGCAATTACAGCGAGTTTAAAAATTCCGTTGAATATTGAACATCATCAGTGGCTTAGTGGTTAGTGTGCTGGACTACTAAGCGAGGGGTCACAGGTTCGAATCTCGAAAAAAAAACCTAATTGCAACTTATGGTTTTTTTTCCACTGTGCCACCTCTCGCGAATGTTTGGCAAACATCCGAGAGTGTAGCTGTCATGAGAGAGCTTCTCAATTAGCCAGTTAGACTCGGCATAAAATTGTAGATCCTTTCCATTCGTCCCAAAAATGAAAAACTCACACAAAACGAATTTCTGTGAGAACGTTCGCTAACCAAACGCGATTTCTGTAATTTTTAGCAAAGCTTAGAAACACCTTCTCCTTCTGATTGGATTGGTCGTTCTGCAACGCAACGCGCATTTGTTTTGACGACAGCAAACATACTACGGTAATGTTTGACGGGAATCACCTGCCAAAAGAATCAACACACCACCAAGTCGGTTTTGATTTTTTTCTAAATCTTGCATCGCTCGGTCTAATGCAACTAAAGAGTTTGTGTGTGCCATAGTACATTCGATCAATTTACATTGCTCTAACACTTTGCCCATTGCTCAGCTCTTCCAAATATTGCAGGTCAGAGTTTTATTTATTTGCATGCTCAACGCCAACTTGAGGGCCGAATGAGCTGTTCAACCAACTACCAACAGCGTAGCTGCAATTCCTGAAAAAGTAAGTGCAAGTATGCAGTTCCATTTTGAGATTGAATAGTTTCAAAAATAAATGATGCCTTGAAAAAGTTTTTCCAGTTCCACCGGGCGAATGCAAAAATAACTTCCCCGCTCATTTTCATATCTGGATTTGATGTCCTAATACGCATCTGATGCAAAATATCATCAGACATGCAACTTTTGTTATGTCACTCATTTGAACATGAACAAAACAATTTGTCAAATCGGTGTAGACGTTTTCAAGTTATGGCATTTACCAACGAAATATCGATTCGTTTATGGAATAAAATTAAGCATGATGCAAAGTCGAATTGGGAATTGCAATTTTGTTTTAATTGAAATGGCATATCGGTCGGTATCATGGGAATTCGGGGGATGAAGACATCTTGCCCCCTGAAAGATCATTCATTTTGCTCATTAGTTTTTTTGACTACGACTTTCAAAATATAATTGTCCTCATTCCTCCGAATCATTATTCGGTATGCGTAAAAGTTCAATGCGCTGCACTTTTTATTGGTTTCTGCGCTGTTTACTGAATTTATCATCTTCACAGTATAATATTCGTCGGCACCATCCCCGAAGATGACTAAGTACTGCAAAACATCGTAAAGTCGGTGGATTTCGGCAACGCTTATCCGCTGATCGTTTGGTCGATGGAGAACAATATCTCTGGGTTGGAATTGATCTCTGACTATGACAATTGCCACTTCGTCTATAGCTAAAGCATTTTGTCCCCAGACATGTTTTCCAGCGAGGGCTTTGTGCGTGTGATTGATAATGTTGTGTGTATCCGATGGCTTCATACCAATTGTTCTTTTAAGCCAACGCATATAATTTTTCCTTTCGTGAAAGAGCTCCTGTAGTTGCAAAACGATGAATCCTTTTAGGGGGGTAGAGATTCTGCAGCATGCATTGACTTCATCTCTATCATCAGCGACGAAATAAATTTCAAGAGATTTATGTTGACCATCTGAGAACGGGAGCAGGAAGTCGGCTTCATGATAGTCTTTTGATTTTAAAAGCTGGCGTGAATTGGCAAGCTACAATTTCCTCCCCAAATGAGGTCAATTGAAAGCAAGAGTTATATTGAAACAGTAATAATTAAATTTAGCCGAGTGAAGCGTAAAAATGGCGTATCCCTGTGGAACTGATATGAATTCGCAAAAACTCTCCTTCGATCGAATCGATCAACCATCCTCCAGATGCCAACAATTTCCGACTCCCATTTGAACAATTCTTTTCAGTCGGCCAAACATTCACTTCCTCTAACAAGACAACTTACCGGCGTCAGTAATTGATGATCCACAACGAACAAGCGAAACTCAATAATAGGACGCTCCACGTAATCATGTTCATCTGTTAAGCCTTTCATAACCATACTTTGGGAATTTTCCACTTTTTAAACTCATGATATATGCAAGTCGAATCTACGTAATTCATACCATTTGGGGAATGCAGCAATTTGTAGCTGCCAACTAGGACGACGATGTAACATAAAATCCCTGCCGGAAAAATTAAACTCTCTAACCTTATTATTGTTACGTATGTACGTTGGTGTACACGTAACGTATACACAGATCTCTCCCCTCCCCGCCAAAGGGTAGAGTGCGGGAAAAATAAAAACGGCATGTATTCGTCTTCACAGACAATTTGCTAAATCCTGATTTCGTTTGCTAACCATGTCACCTTTCACCAGGGTGATCCTTATCCGCACACAAACAAAAATATGCCTACAGCCGCCGTCTTCAGTCGTCACAGACAGATGAGCAAACAAACGAACGAACGAAAGAAAAAAAATCCAAAATACCCGAGATTGTAATTTACGATGTGTATTAGCTGTCCATTATCACTCATGCAAGTTCGCATAGCATCACCATCCACCCGACATTCACCCCACATCGAGCCTCAGTGGTGTAGTCCTTGGAGGCAAATAATTCGTTTCCACTGGTATACAGAGGAGCCCAGATCCCAGATAACAATGCTACACGAAAAAATACGAAAACAACAACAGCGGTGTCGAGCCGAAGGAAAAAAAAACAAGAATAAATACAAAGTGTGCAGATACAAAACAAAAAGTCAAGAGTCAATGCCAGAACGGATGTGAAGAAAATTAAGTTAATTCGAGAAGAAAGATAAATGGCACCCTATCTATGTGAATGCTGTGTTCACGAGTTGTGCTCTTTGAAAGGAATTTTAAGAATTCCAAACGGAGGGGTGGTGCTGCGGGAGTAAGCTCTCTTAAGGCCCTAAGAACTGGAAATTAACTATACCTCGCTGTACTTTCCACTTCTGTGCTTGTGGAATGTGTAAGTCACAAAAGTAATAGAGGCATCGAGGCATAGTTGCCTTTGGTGAATTTATTTTCGAATTCATTGAAGACATCAAATGGGTTCCACCGACAGCTTTTGTTTTTACCTCGTTTGATCCAAAGAGGAACCTTTGGAAGTCGGAATAGTATCTTATGTTGCAAATACCTTCGGACCACAGTTGGGTTGTAAGGGGTGAAATGTTAAGACTGGTAATGGTGGCAGCTTTGGAATGGTTCGTGCTGCGTACCTACATAAGTTTTGTGTTGTCTGGAGTTGCCTATGCCAATTTTGCAACAACTCAGAAAGAGACGGACACTCATACGCCTTCTCAGAGGAAATGTAGCAAGCTGCTCTTTGAATGGGCTGAGGTCTGAATGGGGTCAACTTAGCGGTGCCCTAATTATTATGTCAACTGTCTTTGTTTTTCTTCCAAGCAGTAGACGGATCTGGCACATCCGGTCTTGACTTGCTCAACTTATCAGCCCGAAAGTTGAACTCGAAGTATATTGCAATGCAGCTTATGCTCTGTCGAGATCAACTTGAGGAAAAGTCTAACATGAGCCCCTTTAGATGGCAGCAGAACCAACTGATCCCGTACAAAATAGGACATCGAAGTTCTAATCGCGGCCACAAAGGTGGTTCGCTGCCCTATAAGGAGTAAATAAAAGCACTTTGAAGATTATACATTTTTCTTATTATTGAATAATGCACTCATGCACGGGAATTGAGATTCAGTACCAACTTAACATTTCCGAAATTATTTCCAATAGGTATACAAGAAAATTGCAACCCTGATTTTGGTGGAAATATTCCTTCCAAAGGCAGTCTTCAAATGTCCTCTATCTACCGCACTTACGTTCATTTATAGATTTAACCAATCTTTGCTTGCATTCAACCCTTCGTAGTTAAAGCTTTTGTGGGCATTTGCTGAAAATCTATTAATCTCAGTAGGCATTTAAAAAACTACCGTCGACTGCCCTAACATTGACCAGTTTTCAACTTTGAGCTTGAATTTCAAAGCGTTGCTTATAAATATCTACAATGTGCGACTTTTAGTTTATGGGGACTATCATTCTGAGCTATTACAGCATGATTTTACTAAACTAGGTCAATTCCTATTGGATTTATATAAGAAATAGTGGGTGGTCAATGTTAGGGCTCCGAATTCCTAACATTGACCACCTTATGAAAATGTACCATTAATATAGATTTTGGTATACTAAATAAATTATATGTATACATTTGTTATACAAAGCTAAAAAAAAATAATAATGAAATAGGTATTAAAGATAAATAAATTGTAGGCATGTAGATTAGGGTGGAGTGGTTTTGTATGAACAAATTTTTTTTTTTGAAAATTAAAAGCCCTGGGTATGGAAAAGTTGCATTACGATTTACTTGTAACAGTTATCAAAATGATTTTTCAAAATGTTAACGTTTACTACTGCCCCACCCTATTTGAATAAATGTTAAAAAGCGAAAAAAATTCTACCATTCAAATAAAATTTGTCTGCAGTAGATTGCCATGCATTTTTGAATATAATTGTTTTGACAGTCGAGAGGCAAGTGTTATTTCGTGACGGAATAGAAAGATTTAATTGCGAATATATAATTTCTAAATAGAGTAAGATTATGGCTTTGTTAAGAAGTGAAGTTATTTGTCCTATATTCGGTACTGGGTGTGATTTGCCGCGCAACGTTTTACCATCTTATCAAGATGTTATGAGATGTTTTCTGTGGGTGAGCCATAATAAAAACAATGTATACAAAGATTTAGTTTCTAAAACAAGTGAAGAAGTGGCCCTTAAGTTAGCAGAAGTGTGGAAGAAGGCATCAATTCCCATAGTTGAACATCACACTATTTTGGCACGTATAAAATCTTATCATGATAAGTATCGCAGTATATTGAAGCCCTACAAAGGAAGAAAAGACGTTGTAAGCTATCGACTGAAACTCCATAAGTTTAAAGAAGAAGCCCAAGTTATTTTTGATGTAGCCACATGCAAATGCAATAATTTTGAGTTATGTTTCTGTGAAAAAAGTCGTAAAATACCCACCATTGAACGAGACTTTTTAGTTGATCAACGTACTTGTCGGCAAATGATTATGGGCAGCGTAGATCACAAAATTTCAAAAAAAAAACAAGCTTTTTTGATTAGAAAGCGGAAGTTCGAAGAAAACCAAGAAGCAAGGAAAAAATCTGAGTTAGTTCAACCTGGGACTTCTTGTCGTTCTTTAAGGCAAACATATTTTGAAGGCACCAGTACTCTTGAAACTGATTTACCAATAACGCCCTCATCTTCGCAAATTGGAGGAGCCGTAAAGAACTTTCCCGTAGTTGCAAGAACCCTGGATAGGTACGGTATCTCTGATCGCGCAGGCGCCGCCATTGTATCCGCCACATTGCAGGACTTTGGTCTGATATCGCCAAATGATACGTCTAATGTCGTAGATAGAAGCAAAATACGACGAAACGCACAAAGGAACGAGATTTACTATCTAATCAAGTATTAGTTATAATACCAGATCTTTTCGGTGTATTCTTTGATGGGCGTAAAGATAGAACCGTATCTATGGAAGATAATCGTCGAAAAATTATAACGGAAGAACACATCAGCTTAGTTTTGGAACCTGGTTCTGAATATATCGGACACATAGCCTTAAAGTCTGGCAAAGCTAATCTCGTAAGTAAAGAGATCTTTAATTTTTTGTCAAACCAATCAATAGATTTTGAAAAGCTCCTGGCGATAGGCTGCGATGGTACTGTCATCAATACTGGGAGCAAAGGTGGAGTCATACGGCTTCTAGAATTAAAAATATGCCATCCATTACAATGGCTGGTGTGTCAATTACATGCAAATGAGCTAAGTCTGCGACATCTCTTTGATCATCTGGATGGAAGCACAACTGGACCGCGCAGTTTTACTGGACCTATTGGAAAAGCATTGAACGTCTGCGAAGATATGCCAGTAATCAAATTCAAAGCTATGAACTGTGCACTACCACATGTTAGTAATAAACAAGACTTAAGCACGGATCAACTTTATTTGCTAGAAATTTGTGAAGCTATTAGTTCGGGAACATGCAATGAAAGTCTTTCTAAAAGAAATCCAGGCAGAATCGTGCATTCCAGGTGGCTAACAACAGCAAATCGCATACTTCGTCTTTATATTTCTTCAGAAACGCAATCTGAAAATTTAAAAATATTGACAAAGTTTGTTCTTACAGTCTACGCACCGATGTGGTTTACTATAAAAATCAAGCCGTCATGTATCTATGGCGCCCAGCATTTGCATCAGACTATACGGCTTTCAAGATATTTAAAACGTGAATTGCTAGAAATAATAGATCCTGTTATCCAACGAAACGGGTTCTTTGGACACCCAGAAAATATTTTATTGGCTATGTTGGCCGATGATAGACGGCATATTCAGGAACTCGCACTACGGCGCATATTAAAAGCACGACTTTCGAATCAGGTCGATCTAAATATTCGTCCCTTTAAATTGCCCGAATTCGATTTCAATGTGTCGGATTATGATCAACTGGGATAATGTAACAGAACCACCACTTACGAGATCCCTTAGTGACGAAACTATCAAAGGCGCTATTTTGAATCGGAATGTGTTAAAGGATATAGTCGCAAAAATAAAGGCATTTCCCTGCCACACTCAAGCTACCGAACGATGTGTTAAACTGGTAACGGAAGCCTCTACCGCAGTCTGTGGATCTATACGACGAGATGGTTTCATTAGAGCTAAATTGAAGTCACGTCAAATAATGCCTTTTTTTGAGACGAAAAAGGACTACTCCCTGCAGTAACGTATTTTTCTCAAATACCATTTTTATTTAAACTTTTTTTTTTTACTTTAGTATATAAATTTCATATTCCAATTTCTTGTTATTTTATCTTATTTGACTTAGTTTGAATAAAATTTGATATAATCACCTGTTATTATTTCCGTTTTACTTGACTTCTTGGAACTTCTAAGCTTTGAATAACACTCAATTAGGTCAAATTTTGAAGGGGATGGGGCAGTATATGTAATTTAAATATCGGGAAATTTCTTTTTCAGGTTACTTTTTTATCCCTTGGTGCAACTTTACCACACCCAGGAAAGTTGATTACGCAAAAAAATAAAATTCACTCCACCCTAATGTAGATACTTCCGGTAGTTATGTTAAATTTTTTATTTCATTTGTTTTACTATGTTAAATATGTTAAATAAGTTATATATACAATACACATATTTGTTATAAGTAAAACAAAATAAATAAATACATAATTTATTAAGTATTAAATATAAATAAATTCAGGTAGGTACCTATGTAGCTACTTTAGGTATGTTAAGAGCAAACTTTTTATTTACAAGAACATAAAATTAACATTAACAAAAAAAAACAAAAAAACATTAACTATTAGATAGGTACTAGTATGTATATAGTATATTTAGGTAGGTACCTACCTAGGTAATTAATTCAAGTCATTAATAGCAAAAAATCAGTCGAGCATTCATGTTATACATACAATACAGTTCTTCATCACAGCTTTAAATTACTAAAATTAACTAAAACTATTTTAACATTTAAGCTGGTCATATGCCAATAAATTTTAGGAAAACAAAGAAAATAAAAATGCTTGTTTAGAACTTGCAAAACTTTCTTAGAAGGTGCGCAGTACTGCCTGGTAGAGTTCTTCGATGGAAGATTCACCGTCGTCCGAACCCACAAAATCAATTTGCAACTCCTGAGTTACACCACTTGTGCTGGCAATGAGCTCTTCAGGATCGTCAGCATCTTGGCCAAGGCTTTCAGGTGAATTCAAATCTGTTACTTGGTTATGCTCTTGATTCATTGCTAAATCAACACCGCTTAAATCCTCTATTGTTATCCCAAGACCTGGCTGTGTCTTAACTTTAGAGCGCCGTTTGCGTGTTTGTGGAGATTCTTTTCCATACCGCAATTCTTTCAGGACAGCAATTACTGATGTTGACATGTTTGCTTGTACTGTGTTTACGTCCTGCATATCAGCATCTGAATTTGGTAAACGCGAAAGAACTTCATTTGGGTTGAATGAAAAAACCCCACATTTTTTGAAACCAGCTGCTAAGTTTTGGGACTTATTGCTTTCATTGAGGCACCCTTCAACTAATTTCTTAAGCAGATTTTAGAAATTTGGATATATCTCGAAAACGGTCCAAACGATTGTAACAAAAATTTATTTTTAAGGTAATATGGTCATTTCTAATTTAATGGCGAACTCAGTTTTTCTCTGTATTATCGTAGAGTGGATTTTTAGTTTTTCTCCGAAAAACTCGAATAAATCAGACTAATAATTATTTCTCAAAACTGACTGCACAAATTGTATGCACGATTTGTATTCACATATTTACGGTATATTTTTGTAATAATCTCAATGTTCTACTTCAAATAAAAATGCAATAACAGCTAAGCAAAACTTCTTTTTAGCAAATATAACCCACTTCTTCTTTTTTTTAACCATTTTGAGTATGCGCCTTAAAATAATGCCAACCACTGTGTGGGGTGTGTATCGTATGCGATGCCTACGAGTGTATTTCCAATAAATACATCTAACATACATTACATATACATACCTATACATATTCCCTTTACACCCATATAATATTGTAACACTTAGGTTATTCGTACTACTGCGCGTACGACTTAAAACCATTCTTGTATCAACTCGCAAGCAAGCCAGCTGTGCTACCCTACGAATAGTGTGGCAGATAAAATATGGGTTTTTTTATGAGCAAAGCTCTTTTTCCCAACAAAAAATTAATATAGTTTTATTTCGATCGGAATAGTTTCAGCCGTTTCCTTTTTCTGAGGGTGCACACAATCAGAATATCCCACTTCATTTGCACACCAAACACGTGCATTGGGATATTCAGTTTATAACTGGCAATGAAAATTCAACAACAAATCTCCGAGTTCTTACATGTAAAGATTTCGGTCTATCACGAACCCTGTTTCCAATCATAGACACCTTATACCAGCGCTACTAATATATTCCAGACAAAAATAAAAACATGCCCTGACTGATCAGAAAACAGAAACTCCTACTTACACTCTTGTCCTCGTACTCAAAAATCTTGTAAAGTGTAAGAGCTTATAAAATTCTACAGTAGGAGCTTATAACTCTCTAACCAGAACTTGCGACAATTCCCTTTTACTGAGAGCTTCAACTTTTAAAAACAAACATGATTTATTTTATTTAACACTATTCCTTTTAATATAATTCAATGCACTGTTTCTTTTATCTAGCATTGTTTCTCAGATTTTTACCTATACCCACCTAATAATATAAGAAAACAACCAACCAAACTTTTGATGAACGAGAAAGTTTCGTTCGACCCAGTCATGCACTTTATTTTTGTAAGTCGTGTCGTAGCCCGCCCACTCCCCGAAGTTGGATTCACTTGTTTCCAGTCGAGCAATAAAAAATCATGTTCGACATAGCGCGTGCATTTACTAAAATGCCAGAGCACTACGAAGGCCAGTCCAAAGAACCCAAAGACTGCCGCTGACAATTTAACCTGTACTATTACTCGATATAATAGTGATGACGCGAAATCAATTCGCACATATCCCACCAGCAACGCCCACAGCACCCTCTATCTATATAAATCCTCCGGCATATGGATATAATTATTAGCGCCTTTTGTTACAGCCATAAGGTTCTGCCAAATCAATGCCGCCATTATTGCGTTTCACATATTCATACATCAGGGAGCCTATCTCAACTATTTATCTAAGCTACTGGTCATGAATTATAATTAATGTGTCCTACGGGATAGAATCTACGTTTCATCACATCATGGGTTGCCTTTTCCCGTTTGACACAGATCCGGTTATCTGTCTAATCGGGTTCCCTTTCGAGAATTAACAAAGGAAGACGAATATTCAAAAGAGAATATAGGCAGAATATCACCGAGTTTTGACATTGAAATGCCAAACATTTACCTTTTCCCAAAACTCTCTCTTAAATTATTAAAGTTGAAATCTCGCATTACCTTTTATGCCTAATAGCGGCCATCCATATTCGAAACTGAGAGGCAATGAGTTAGCCGCCCAGTCATTCGGTCACATAAATACTCGCACATATTGAAACAATAAATATACGGTTGGCTCGGCTTAGGGGCCGTATATGCATTCAATTAATGGCCCACATTTATCTCTTTCTTGGACGGCCTCTATTACCCCACAAGTCAGGAGCACAATTCACATGTCGACCCTTTGGTGTCATGCTACAAGTCGCCCACTGGGGAATATTGAAGGACGCTCTCGCACTTTGCATGAATTTATTATCATCTATCCCTTTTATTGTAATTAAGATTTCGAGAAAGCGGTAGATTAGCAATTACACCCTGAACCCCACCCGACTTCTTCCGACTCCCGACTGCAAGCCAACAAAGTCGAGCAGCTACATGGTATGTTGCGCCTATATGCTATTTATTTAATATGCCAAACACACATTCATGTTATCGGTCTTATAAGTTTGCCCTACACAATAGATGAGCTTTAACAGAGGAAGCTTATGCGGAGCTCCCATTTCTTTCCGGAACGTTTACTACACACTATCTGGAGACAGGGATACGAAGCCTTTCTTATCCTTAACCGCATTCGCACACACGAGGCTAGGGACAGATAGCTCAACGTGTCCATTAACAATTATGCTTAGTCCAAGGAGTACCGACCCGTGACCCACTAAGGTCCTTCGTCGGTTTAAGCACACCAATAATATGTGGGTGTGTTTGTGTGTTTGAAGGCCATGGACTCAAGTCTTCTCCTGATAATTGGCTTGGGAATGGCTACATGCCTCCTCTGTGATGCCTCTCTACCATAAACAATGTCCATCAGCCAGTGGGAGGAAGACACTCGAACGGGAGCCACAAGCAGGACACAAGGAATTCCCGACACAGTGATGAACCTCTGTGTAACAAATACTGCGGTCATCCCGTCCACAAAACAAACAAACAGAAATCTCTTCATCTTTTTGCTTTCATCCGCTTGCGGAGATTGCTATACACCACCCTCCGCCTCCCAACAAGAAGCGGGGACAGGGAAGTAGAATAAATGGAAAGTTTTCAATCATTTAAGGATTCATTATGTTGAAGTTTACTTCGCTTTGTGGGATGCTTTTGTATATCCGTAGATTGGAGCAATGTTTTTTTTTTAGCTGGAAAAAGTTTTTTTTTTTTTTGTCATTTCTTCTGTTGCTGCCTTTTTTTTTGTTATTATTATGACCAAACAACAAAGTACTTACATCTAATAGAGATAATTCGTCTCTGTTGGTCACTGGGAAAAGCAGATTTAATGAAGATGAACATCGAATGTTATTTGCACTTTATCAAAATTAAACGAAGCGGAAAAGAAAACATGTTTGTTTGGAGCCCTCGGGCCTGGTTGCAGGGGAGGGAAGAAAAACCTTATTTCTCGGAGTTGAGCACCGAAATATGTACGCCAATTTGAAGACACAATTTTTTTTTAACTATGAATAATATAGATAAATCGTGTAATGTAAAATTGTCCTCTCTTTTTATAGTAATTTGCGTCTCATTTAGGTTTAGGTTCCTTAGGTGTGGCGAAGATCATCATCATTAAGGCGTGTGGAATTGACACACAATGCATGTGTGGGAGTGTAAGACAAGTGTATGTACTTACCAAAAAGGGTTGGACAGACCTGATGTTGGAACAAATTTTCAACTTTTATTTGAACTTTCAGTGACTGCACAAGTTGTATTTTTCAACAACCTTTTTAATTAGGTATAGATGGTGTCTGCCCAGAGTCGATTTAAAAACTAATGTCCGAAACTGCCTCCGGCTTTCACAGTTGCATTAAAAAATAATCGCACTTAGGAAAATTCGATGTAAAGAATCGGAGCTCTAAGCTGATATCTATAAGCAGATAGTATTTCGCGAATACCTCCTAGCTCTTAGCTTTGTAAGCCTTGGCCGAATCGAATTGTTTTTTTAATTCAATTAGCTAGGTTTCCTAAATATTTAAAAATATAGGTCACTTTCGTATTGTTCGGCATTAAATTGAAGATTTTATTGTTTGCAAAGTTTAAAAGGGCAATTGGGTAAAGAACGATAAATTAGGCCCCGGTAGTAGTAATTTAAAGAAAAAAAAAACTTGCGAAATAAAGATATAATAAAAAAAAGATGGCAGCACTTAGAATAAAGTACTATAACACTCTTGTGAAAGTCAGGTATCTGTTTTTTTCATTTTATTTTTAAAATAATTTATTCTGTTAATAGCTTTTGAAACAAAAAACACTTTCAAACTTGAAATTTAGGGAAAACAAATTTAAAAACTATATTTTGTGTGCTAATTTTTCAATATTGTGAACATAGCAACTAGTGTAGACTGTCCCCATTAATTCTTAATCGAACACCGAGAGCCAAATTGACTTATGTTTTAGTTGGGAATAGGTATTTAAAGTTAAAAGAACTTATTTTTTAACTTTAATTTTAAATTATATATTTTAGTACTAAATCGAATTTTATTGTCTGCTTATTTACTCACCCACCCTAAATGCAACAGGTTTCAGGGGAACCCCCCACCATATATTACATGCTGCAAGGTTAACAATTCTCTCGCGGTAGACGCTGTCGTCCCAGAAATCCGCGGATAATGCCACTTCTCAGGCGACTATGAACTTACTTTAAGCGGAGCAGCATATAAAAGTAATTTTCCATTTTCTCGAAAACTAAAACACATGCGTGTCACCTGAGAATTGGTTTGCTCCATACGCCAATTTTGAGTATTTTGAGTTGGGCATCAAACATAAGGTATTTAAGGGTGCTCTTTTCGAATCTGTCACCATTTTTGCGCTAACGCTTACCAATCCGGAGATATCCAGCATCGACTTTCCTCCACATCCAACAAGTTCAATGGTTAGTAACAATTGCTTTGCTCCATTTTCCATTTTTTGGCGTATGGAGCAAATTTCACATACGAAAATCCTTTAGATTGAGTTTAGTTTTATTTTGCTCCATTATCATTGCAATTGGACTCACACACAAACTGAGAATTCGTTTTTAATTTGCCAAAAGGAGTGACTCCTGCGTTCCCCAAAATAAGAATAAAATAAATTTAACCGCTGTAAAACCAATTCTGTTAACAGGGTTAAGTAGAAATTTAAGAGGTAGATTGCGTTCATGGTGTAATAGACAGGTATTTGAAAAACATTGAAATTCATAGTCCTCTTCATCTCATTAAAGTTGCTTAAAAGTATGCCATCTGATAAAGTAGCCACAAGATTTTAAGGCATATTCGGTAGTTGAAAATCGATTAGACTTCACCAATGTCCCATTTTCCAAAATTAAAGTCCTTGAATACGAAAAACTAGAGGAATTTGAAACTAAATATAAAATTTCGGAGAGAGAAATTGAATTTAAACGCGAATTTGTAATAAAATCAGCAACAAAGAAGACTCTTAGAACGCCCAAAAACATTTTTTCACAAAATTTAAATGTGTTGCCACCAAAAGCTATTAAAAAAAAGAAAAAAAAAAAAGATATAAAAGAACTAATAACCTTTCTTCCAAATGTCGATAGGGAATGTTTCCAAAATTTGCTCAAAATATAAGGCCATCAAACCATTTTACTGTCTACTAGTTTATAAAGAATAATGTACTTAATAGAAATGAGACTGTTAATTTAAGTTACTTGATGTACCTAATATTTGATATAAAGCTTTTTTAGTTAATTTTGTCTTAGAATAGCAGTAGAACTGTTTAGAACACTTTTGTTATACTTTATTTTTTGTTTTTATCAATAAAGTTTATAGAAATGAAGAGAATAACATTTAATCTCACTTCAAATTGAGACTAATTCCTTACAAAGTTCTTCTCAACAATTCACTTTGGTTTGCTCTATATCCAGATTATTTTGCTCCACGTGTATGAAAAACTAAAACTTGAAACTAAACTGGATATGAGGCACAAAATAAAAAAATCCTCTTTTCGTAAACGCAGTATAACTGCATGGATGATTCAAAAGTTGTACTCTAGTCAGAAATAAACAAAGGAATAACTGCTATAAATCAAGAGAAATTCTATCGGATCATTTTTGAGAAAAAGATGTGCCAACCATCTTCATAGTTTTTCTCGAAAACGACTAGACGGCGTATGGAGCAAACTAAATATATCTCAGGCGACAAAGTCAATCTGGTTTCCAGTGTTCGTTTAAGAATTACTGGGGGCAGTAAATACTAGGAAAAATGTTCTATGTTCACAATATTGAAGAAATCAGCTTTCAAGTTTGACAGTATTTTTTTCACTAACTATTAACTTGATTTAAAAATAATATGAAGCAACAGAATCCTGGCTTTCACAAATGCTAAAGTACTTTAGTTTAGGTGCTGCCATTGCTTTCAATTTTTCGTTTTTTATTTGAAGTATTATTTTTTTAAACTATCCCTCCCGTCTTAACGGAGCGAGTAACAAATGCTTGTATTTAACCGCACTACAAAAAAAAACCCTTATCGTTTTTTGGCAGTCATTATTAAAACAATTTTTCTCGAATTTACATGTCTGTTTTTTGTGGACATTCAGTGTGTTGATAATCGTGGTGAAATACAGGTGTTTTCATAGAATTTCACCAAAAATTCATAGTTTGAATGTTTTTTGTCAGATTTCTGAAAATTCCACGATTTGGTGCTTTATCCCTTTATCCCACGGAAGGCTTTTCGGACATCGAAATTCCCACAAAAAGGGATAAATTCCACGATTTAACAACACTGCTTTTAAGTAGGTACGATACCCAGCAGCAAATTGACTGGGCACACATCAAAAAGAAACGCACACACCTTGTGGACAAAATTTAATAAACCTAATTGAATGCTGTTTCTTTTGTTCTGCTTTTGGCTAGTAAGTTCCCTCCTCCCCTGGTCAAGAAGCGGTGAAAAATCAAACTGAACTTTTAGCCGCCGCCAAAGCCACCATAAATGTATTTCTTTGGTTGATGCATGTTTCATTTTTAACTCTTATACGAAGATCGACCCATTTTAAAGTTGCCTGCACTAAATCAGTTGTGTATATATCTACCTATAGCGAAGCCACACAACGGTGCACTTTAATATGTGACCTAGGAATGAAAGGTTCGAAGTGGAGTGAAGATGTGTTCGGAATCTTCTTTTAACTACATGAAGTACATACAAAAAAATTGCTAACATGTATTCAGGTCTATTCGGGCGGAAAGTGCTCCTCGGGGAAATGTGCTTTCAATTTACAATGTATTTTCTTCTTTCACTTCATCTGACACTGTGTAGTTTAGTTCCTCTCAGTTATTTGATTACTATTGACGACCGGATAAATAAACGTATATAAACAAGAGGGAGTTGTGTGTGCAGACATTTTTCCCAGCACTGCAAAGGGTGTAGGGTGTAGCTATATGTGAACACCATCGGAGGGTAGTGGTGTTTTAAGAACTTAATTTTTGCTCTTGACTTTCGACATTTCATTCCTTTTGACATCCTTTAACCCATACACAGTATATCTACATAGAACACACAACACAGTCGAGTGAGTTTTGCTCGGGATGGTGTACGAGTATGCTCAACTTGCTTGTGTACGAGTTGAATGCATTTTTCTGGGACAAAGTCGTCGTGCAAAAAGTTATTTTTAAGTTTATTCTCTCAAGTCATACTACCCGATGGCATGTCGGCGGTAAATTAATGATACGTTCGATAATAATTTATTTTATTTTCGATTTATGGTATTGAGTGAGATAAGCTTCGTTGTGTACAAGAAGTATTTATTGTCGACATTTTGCAGTTGTATAGGTTCCCATGTAAATGGTTGTTTATACAATTGCTGTGGCATATAGTTATCCAAGTATTTCTGTATAAAACCGGCCATTAAATTCTAATTTGAGAGCTGTGTAATTGCGGCTCTCACGAGGGAGTATGAAATTCACAAGAGATCAACATCATTAATCCTATCCACCTACATTATGAATGATTCTACTTTTCCCCTTTACAAGGAAAGAGGAAGCAAAAATCATTTTTTAAACGTAGGGATTAGGAAGGCCTCTTTTCAATTATCCACGGATCAGTGACAGAGCGACTTCAACTTTCACATTATGTACACCCATTTGGGGTTGAGGAAATAAAATTAAGTTTGCAGGGAATATGCAAATGTGTACAGTGTACACTGTATTTTTCGTATGATGAGAAACGTCGCGTCGGCAAGGCTCCAAATTGCTAGATGTACCTACACGCCAACCCTCCGCGAAAGGGAAATAATTCAAGTCAAGTTTCATTGTAAATAAGTGAAGTTTTCGCTAAGATTTAATGAATCTTGTGCCGCTATACAGAAGGTGGGGAAAACAGCCTGAAGTTGGTGACCCTTAAGGTATTCTATTCGATTCGTCAACAAATTTTGAAGGATTTTCAAAGTTTTTCGCCTGTTTTTGTATGAATCCTCTTTTGGTTCGTACCTACCGACACAAATGAAGACTCATTTTCGTTTGAGGCATAAGAACAATTTTAATCTTTTTGTCTTAACTATGACAGTGGGCCATATAAAAAATAAAATGCGAAATGAAATACTATTAAGAAAGAAGTATAAAAAAAAAAATATTTTATTTAAGAAAAAAGTTATATATATTTTTAAGTAGAATCCGAAATATTATTTCGATGATTCAGAAACTTGGCATAGCTGCAATTGAAGTGCACATGAAATAAGAAGATTATTGAATTAATACCGCGGGTCACATGTAATTGCCTCGAGGGCCGGTCATGATCAGCGGGCCGAATCCTTGACATGCCTGCATAAGAGGGTCAAACAGAACAGCGTTATTTGACCAGACATTGGGTTCGAGTCCGGATTTTTCACTGATTTCATTGAATTGTTATTATAGCTATAGAACTTTTGCAAAAGCTTGGTTGGCGGAACAGAAACCTTTGAAAGGAAATTATACGCAACATTTTTTTGTTTATACAAGGTTGGTCAAAAGAAGTCATCCGATGTTGTTTGGCTCTCATTTTTTTTCTAAATAAAAAACTTCGATTCTGTTTTTTGATTATGTTTATTTGAACCTTTAGAATTTTATTGTTCAAGTCGAGAAGATGATATCGGCCAAATGGTCGCCGTCACAATTGATTGCCATACGGGCCCGTTTAATGGCATTTTTCATCACTTCGGCAAGAACTTCGGGCGACAAATTCTCGCACTCGTGTCGAATGTTGTCCTTGAGGGCTTCTAGGGTCTCGGGCTTGTTCACGTAAACACGGGACCTCAAAAAACCCAACAAAAAAGTCTGGAATGGTTAAATCGGGCGATCTTGCGGCCCAGTGCAAATCGCCAAAACGAGAGATGAGGCGACCCGGGAACGCCGCCTTCAGAATATCGGTTGTGGCTCGCGCAGTGTGTGCCGCAGCTCCGTCCTGTTGGAACCACAGTCCTAATTCGTCCAATTGCGGCAGAAAAAACTCGGTTAACATGGCCCTATAGCGCGCACCATCCACTGTTGTCGTTTGACCAGCGGCGTTCTCGAAAAAATGGCCCGATGACTCCTCCAGCGTGAAGAGCGCACCATGCAGTAACTTTGAGCCGTTTCACGTATCCGCTGAGGTGGAAATGAGCCTCATCCCTCATCGCTCATTATGATTTTGGTCGAAAAATCGTCCACTTCGTCCTCGAGATTTAGGATGGCTTGGGCGTAGGTTACACGTGTTTGGCGATCGACAGGCAGCAGCTGATGCACGGACTGGACTTTATACGGGAACATGCGCAAGTCTTTGACCAAAATTCGCCTTAGGGACGACCGGCTGATGGCTAATTGCGAGGCACGGCGTCTGGTCGATGTTTCCGGCGACAGCTCGACATCCTCGTCAACAGCGGCGATATTCTCGGCACAACGGGCGCTCCGGGGCCGGCCACTCTTGGCAACGTCTCGTGTGGTCCCATAATCTTCAAGGTTGGTGGCCAAACGGCGCAGTGTTCGCGCAGTCGGTGATCTCTTTTCGCCCACCTTGTACTTCTTTTAGAAAGACATTCTTGTAATACACATCGGTTCCACTGGCATCTTTTTTTAATTTTTCTATACTGCTTCGAGCTGGAAGCTGAAGGGACAAGGTGCGATATTTACTGATGGATCAGAACCAGCTACCGAACTTTGTTTGACCTGGCATGCCTTTATATCCAAGGACCCAGCAGATCAACACCCTGTACTGTGTTTCAAGAACGTGGAGCTCCTCGCGACATCTTTTTATAAGCTTGGGTGGTTTTTTTTCTGATTACTATTTTCAGTTCCTCAGCAGTGTCTGTGAATTCCCTTAAACGCAATCGAAGGCAGCTATTCTAGGTCATGGTATTTTGCTGACTTAAAAGGTTCGAGCTTTATACATATATTAGGTGCTCCTTGTGTGAATCTTAATATATTTAATCTTGTATTCAATTGAAGATCCCCAGATCGCCACATCCCTTACGGCTATTGAGATTAGAGAAATGTCCAAACCGACCTGCAGCTCTATCAGTTAGCCTTAGACCCTGAAAATAAGTGTTGTCGTATAGGCGCTTTTACTTTTCGAATGTTCTATATTAAAGGTAATGAGCTCGTAGGCATGTTGTCTATTTTTTGCGACTTTCGCTCAATTCTTACCCGAGTCTGCTGCGTATTACAAATGCACATTCTCAGAATGGCTGTCTCATAAAAACAACCAGAGTAGTAGATGCGATAGTTTAACCTACATGCATCCTATATGAAATATGAATGGCTTCATAGCAGTCTAAGGCCTGTTTTAATTGAAGAGCGGCAGGTGGGCTGTTCAGTGCACGCAATAATCCACATGGAAATCCAAAAGTTATCCTACTTCTTTCACTTTTCCGAGTTCCTAACTTGGAAGCCATCTTTGTCCGATGTCTGAAGTATTATGAGCTAAATAAGATTCTTCTGATTTATTACCCCAGCAGTGTTTGCCAGGGTATTGCCTTTTCTGGACTTCATTTGACCTCTTAAAGGATGTCAGAGTTTGAGTTCATCCGTCGTAAGTGAGGCCTCTTACTGAACAGTCACTGATTGTATATGTATAGTCTTGCTATTTTTTTTTTTTTCTTACAATCGCAGTAGTCGTGCAGTAAATTCCGTAAATAGTAACTGGTGTTCCAAGGATATTTGTCAAATCTTCTGTAAACTATTGTCGATTGGAGTCTCCCTGTTAATGTGGAACCCGTCACCGTTGTCGTGCCGTCATATCAAAGTGGCCACATGAAGAATTGTCGAGGCATTGCAAAAATATATTGCATACCCAAAATCTTTTGAAACAAATAGTTGTAATTATTAGTTCATTCAAAAAGTCCATAGAATGACACATAGATGGCGTTACTAGAATATTGTTTCCGTAAGATTTTTATTTAGTACTCGCCTTCAAACGATAAGTGTAGAAATTTGACAGCAATCTGACTATTGATTCGTGAGTTATAGCATTTTGTGTGAAGCAACTTTTGTTGTTGAAAAAAAATGGAAAAAAATAAATTTCAAGTTTTGATAAAGTATTGCTTTTTGATAAAAAAAAAAAGACTCAGTGGAAACCAAACAATGGCTTTATAAACATTATCAGGACTCTGCTCCATCGAGACAAATGGTAGAGAAGTGGATTGCTGAATTTAAACGTGGTGCAGAGCGCAGTGGACGCCCAAATGAAGCTGTTATTCCAGAAAACATAAAAAAAAATCCACAAATTGGTTATGAACGATCGCAAATTGAAGGTGCACGAGCTAGCTGGCATTGTAAAGATATCCGATGGATATCACTATTACACACCAGAATGCTTTCTAGAAAGAATTTTAAGTCCAATGATGAATTGCTGAAACTGAGGCCTATTTTGACGAGAAAGAGAAATCGTGCTATAAAAGTGGTATCGAAAAGTTAGAAAATCGCAATATTCGTTGTATCGCTCTCGAAGGCAACTGTGTTGAATAATAAAATCGAGTTTTGTAAAAATGTTGTTTTTTTCTTACTTATCCTACGGACTTATTGAATGACCTGTTACATGTGCAAATGCACTGCCCCAACATTTTTGCACGTCTTTTGTCCCAAAAAGACCTACAGTAACTAATTTCACTTCCAAATGCAATATAGAGGATGGTCGGGTTACAAACAAATGTCTTTAATGCTGATTTTAATCAAACATTCAACAAAGTTAGTCGCATTATCCAGTTAAAAAATAAAACTAAAATTAAGATGAATATGTTCCTATCTTAGAAATCATACGCAAAATGTGAAATGATTTGTAAAAAATATGGCGTCCCTCAAGGAAACCATTTTCGTCCAATCTTGTTCCTCTTATGCTTTTATGTAATCAGAAATTTCGCAATATAGGTACAAATTTCTGTAATCTGATTTATTCTAAAAATATCTCATATGTCTTATTACAGCATGAAATGAACTAGTAACAAATAAAATCTTAAGAAATGTCAATGCATGTCCAGATGTCCTTCACGAAACGACAAAATCCAACTGAGCTTTATATACCATTAATGATGAAGTCATTAAGGGGGTGAATCGGTTTAATAATCTTGGAGTCACCTTTGACAGGAGGCTCAACTTAAACTTACACTTTTATTCCATTTTCAGTGAAATGGGACTTTACAATTTTTTTTTTTTTCAAAGGATTTTAAGGACCTCTATGAAACCAAAACTCTACACTGTTCTGTGGTTCAAACTGCTTTGGAATACTGTAGTAGAAATACTGCTCTCCAGAATTGAGCGCATTCAAAAGCAGCTTCTTCTTTTCACACTCGGACCTTAGGAAACAGGAAAGACAAATGATTAATTTTTCTTTTTACGTTCTTACTGGTAACGTCACCTCCACCTTATGTTCTTCATTCGGTAAATACGTATCAATACCAGAATGAGGATATTAAGGAATCCAATTTCTACTATACCAAAGGACGTTTCGATGCAACTTTTTTAGTTGGCCCCATCCATAACCTAACGAGGGATTTAAATAAATACAACAATTGGAAATCACAAAATTAAATTAAAAGCAATAAAGGATATAGAAAAACTTTTTGTTTTCATATATCCCTTCATTAGTTGATTAACTGCGACTTTAATTTCGTGATAGTAGTTAATTAAGTAAATAAGAATGTGCTTGAATTTAATTAGTCGAAAAAAAAAAATGCCCGGATGGCCAGTTGATAATGTGTGTCTCGCCAGAAACGCGTGTTAGAATAATCGCATTTGGTCAGCGCAGCGTTTGCGATTGGCAAACATTCAACTGGAAAAAACACAATTCAAAGTACCCTCCCAATTCATGTGAAATTTATCCTCCTATTAACGAGTCTCACCCCATCGTCCAACATGTGTATCAATTCGAAATCACTAACGATTCGATGCTATCAATCAATAAAAGGATCGACACATCTGCACTCAATGAAAATAAGATTGGCATGGACCAGGGACTGCGACTCATCAGAACACAACATGTATGCCACTGTTTGCTCGTCAACAAAGCAATCATCTTTCTTCTTCTCTTTTTACCACAGAAGAATGTGTCAATCGATTGAATGGGTATAATCCATACAAGGACGTCTGTGCTAGATGGTATGACACTTGCAAAAGTGTCAGTTAACCCCAGAGTTGGCAAAAAAAAAATTCACATCGCTTGCAAAATATCAAACGAAACAAGAACAAAAAAATACAAACACAGCACATTGGAGTATTTTTTGAAAATCATTCCAGGACACAACTTCCACTTTGACAGTTCCCATTCGGCTCATCTCATCGGCGTGCAGTGAACGTTGACATGGACAAATCCATTCCGGTCTCGCGCTTCTTATCGTTTCAAGGATCATGTCGATTTATGATATATTCGATGATTTATTGAATCAGTCGATGATTGATTTATGATTTCACTATAATCGGAAAATGGATGACTAATGTCCTGGTGTAAGCCCACTAATTTTCTCCAACCGAGTTGGGGCTTATTGATAACAATATTTGCAAAACCTACCTCATCTATAGATATTGCGGCCTACGCAATAATTTACAGGGTCGTAAAATTATACACTTTTATGTTCGCATCCGTTTTTTAGTCCTGCACAGCAAACATATTCAAAAAATGTATATTACAGCCTGCAAATAACGATTGGGTCAGATGGGTATCGGCCCCATTTATCTAGATATCCTCTGAGGCTTTTATCTATCCCCTTTTTTATTCGGTAGTACCGTCCCTCCATAAGGATTTTGGTGCTCAGATTTCTTAGTTCACAACCACACACAAACGCACGCTGTTTTATTGCATTTTACAAAAGGAGCGACTCATCGACCCGCTAAAAATCGATTCAATTAGGCGTAGTTAAGGACACTCAGTGCCAGCTCCGAAGGAGCTCTGCCCTTTTCCCATAAGGGATATTGTCTTTTTTTCTGCCAGTCTAATGTTGTTATTTCAAGGATATACGAGTATGCTGTGCCAAAATGGTTGGAAATTATTTTCCCATAGACATCTTATCGAATTATGTGCGTTTCAATGGTTGACAGGACTCTATGCAAATCCGTATACTGCGGACATATTCCTCGATGGTAAGGCAGCTTGTCACAGCGACAAACAAAAAAAATACCATGATGCTAAAAAATTGCTATAATCGTTGAAAGCACTAAAGAATTGGAACCATTTTGAGTTTTGCCCTACCGCTTTTCCCATTTTTAGTTTCTATCCCTCTTTCGCAGAATAAAGCAAGAGATAGGATTAGGAAGACGGACGGCGGGGACAAGAATTCCCTATTGTAAAATACACAACAAAAAAAAAAGGAGCGTAGGGAAACAAAAACTAAATCACTCTAGATGTGGTTCGATTGGGAGTGTGGCGTTTTTCATTTATCTTTTTATGTAGGAGACTTAAATGGTACTTAACAAACAACTCGTCAACGTTCCAAGGAGTGGGCGGGGGTACTATCTACAAACTCTGAGTTTACTTAAGCAACTGGATCCTTTTAACAATGGACTTCGGCATATTGGGTCCTTCTACTCGTTCTGTGACACCAAATGTACACTTGTACAGGTCGGCTGTGGACCGATAATGATATTTACTAATGGACTTAGATTGAGGTCCCCTTTTAATAGAAATACAAAATGTCAGTGTATACATTGAAGTTTAAGGGATATCGATTTTTTTTAATTTTAAAAGTAATTGCTACAACAGAGAGACCTCGATTGTTGGACGAACTTGTGCGTAGATATATATTTTTTTTTAAATTGAAAATGGATGCGTACCATATACACCGGACATCTTTGACAGCCTTAAGTTGGGTGGGCCTCTTCAAACGTCAACGAATAGATCTAACAGTTGAGGAGAAATCGATGGATTAAGTGTTTGCTGATGTCAACGCCTAAGTTCTTCCTATGTTGGTCACATTTATGCAGCGTGTTACCTTCTTTTATATCTGTCTGTATGCGAGGTAGTATTAGGTTTGTTGTTGTGCTGGCCTATATTCTTTTGACATGAAGACTGACGGGGTGCCGAGGTGTCACCGAAATACAGCAATTTGGGCATACCAAAAAACATTTCGATAAAATCGAATTGCTATAAATAATTCATTCATTAGCCGTAAAGCTTTGTAGCAAAAGAAAAAAAATCCTAAGCAACTTTTGAGATTCAAAAATGGACTTCTCTGGAAAGTCATTCCTGGTTTCATCAGCAGCCGGAGATATTCAAATTGATTTAAAATGCGTGGTACTTTGTATTTTCCAAGAAAACAAAACCCAACATTTATAGCTGTGAATACCTCACGATTTTTGTTGAAATGGGAAAGAAATTGTCAGTGGTTACTGGTTACAAAGTTCGCCATAATAGGTAGTAAAGAAATCTTAAGTTTGCATCTCGCAAATGTCAGATTTCTGCTATATCACTCAGAAATTTGTCGAAGCTGCTGTGCTACCGGTTGGTGCATTTTTTTGAACATTCATTCGAATTAAAAGAAGTACGATGGAATACAAATTAAGGCTTACAAGATCAAACCAAAGACTACCTTCCTACTGGCCTCCAACAGGGTTAAACGCTGTCCGCTTTCTAAAAAATAAATAGAATCGTTATATTAATACGTGAACATCAAAAGTTTCCGTACACTTTTCAAGCATTTATTATGAAAGGTGCTGTGCCATAGATTATGCGTTTATGTCAACAATAAGGCTGGTAAAATTAAGTTAAGAATCTCCATGCAAAATGCTTATCAGTTAACTGAATTCATTTTTGTGACATTAAATTTGTCGCCGCAATGTTACCATAGTAACTCTTTCAACAATAAGTCATCTAAGATTAGAACCTGTTTCCGATGGAGCGAATCATTTACCCATTAAGGAATGCAATTTACGTAACCCCTAAAAGTAAGCAATTGTTTAATTTGTATTCATTTAGAGCAGCCATACTTAACCTTTTTTCAATAGCGGCCACAAAGGTGTTTTAGCTGTGGTGCTTCGGGCCGCAACGCAACATAAAAATATTTACTCAGCTATTAATAAGAACCATTCTTTAAATTTCATGGTTTATTTGTTGTTATAAAAAAATCTTGGCAAACGATTCTTTAGTTCTATTAGTACATTAGTATTATTTAACTGTGTTAGGTGGGTCAGTTGGAAAAGCTTGGTGGGCCGCATGTGCCGTGTAGTGTAGTTGTCAAAATTAAGTGGTATAACTCCTTCCACGCAATCCGAAAGTTGCGTGTTTCGTAAAATCGGAGAATATTCCATTCCGAACGGATACCTCGATAGGGCTGATTATCTGCGAAGTCCTTTTCGGTATAAATTATTTGAACATCCAAGGATTCCGTACTTACACTTTTTTTGGTACAAATTATAAAAGAAAGGGAATAAAACTTATTTGATAATAAATCATTATAGTCCGTCCAAAAGGAGTTGAAACATCCCTAGATGTTCAGTAGCAATTTCATTTGTGGTTTCTATATAAGTAGATATTTTATGTGGAGGTCCCTTTTTCGGCTCGGTTCCCTTTTCATTTCCATTTTTAAAAATTTGTTAGCGGCAACGCTGCTCTGTGGCTTTATTTTTTTGCTTGATTTGTTGTTGCAACACTCTTTTGTGTGTCGCAAGGAGAGTAAAAATATCTGATATAAAGGCACATGCGCGTGAAATTTACAATTTAGTCTGGGCGGACTATACATTCTTATAAAATGTATGGTAGATTTTCGACTATAAGCAACACTAGTATTAATAATTTGATGACAGAACTTATACGACACGTTCTCGTATCGACGGTTTTATTATTAACGGAGACGTCTGCTTAAGACAGACAACGTTTTTCGTTGCATTATCGTTCACCCCTAGGTATACAATACATACTGTTTGCTGAAAAGACGAGTACTGCTTACGTCGGGAAATAATTAATTGAGGTGTTGAACGTTATTTTGATAATGACGTGAGTGGTGGGTGGGTCAACTTTGTAGCCAATTAGCGTTGTTTGGTATAGCGGAGACAGTAACCAGCAATAATTATATTATTAAAGCTGTCATTGGTTCTTTTAGAGCAGTGGTTATTAACCTTTTAGTTAAGTCTTGCCATGGACCACCAACTGTTTAGAGGTAATATACAGTAAATGTAAAAGTAAATGAATAAAAGTTTGTTCTATCTATAAATAACGCACGCATACAATTTTTCAATTTAAAATAAGTATATTATTTTAATGAGATTTTTGTGACTTCATACTCTTTACTTACTTTTGGATCCTTGGTTCTGTGTTACTTAAAGTCTAATGCGTGTCGGCACTGGCATCCAACCGATTACAGTCGATGAAAAAAAGGAAGGTAACGTATAGCAATTTCTCGAATCTTTGGTAAATAAATTGCCTTTTGGCTCCAAAAATCTTCAAGATTTGTTCCTGTCTCGAATGTATCTTTTAAGTTACTTTCGCCTTGCATTTTAATGACTTCTTCTTGAATTTCATCAAGCACCTCAGAAACACTTGAAATGAAAGGATTGCGGATCAGTTTCCGAATACCATTGTCCTCGCAGTCAGAAAAGTAGCGAGGGAATTCATTTATAAGTTTTTCAAATGAAGTGTAATATTATTCTGTACTTCTCCTTAAGTCTCAGCACACTGTCCGGCAATAATTTGATTCAGTATATCAAACAGTGTTGTTAGCACTCTCTCTTCGTTTATCCCACGAAGCGTGGTCATTTTTTCCGTTTCACCATACTCAAATTCCCTTTTAAAATCCCAGTTCTTAAGAGTAAAATTTGTATTACACGGAAAGAAAATCACGTTAAATTAACCTTTATTATAAAAACCGCAGTTTTTAACACTGCTATGATTATTATTTGGTAGTACAAAATGTTGATAAAAGACAATTTACATAAGCTGTTTTTTATGGACATTCAGTGTGTTGATAATCGTGGTGAAATACAGGTGTTTTGATGGAATTTCACCAAAAATTCATAGTTTGAATTTTGTTTGTCAGATTTATAAAATTCCCACGATTTGGTGCTTTATCCCTTTATCCCACGGAAGGCTTTTCGGACATCGAAATGAACACAAAAAGGGATAAATCCCACGATATAAAAACACTGGTATCAAACGCAGAAAAGTTATCTCTTTCGACAGTATTGATCCATAGCTCAATTTGCGCGATAAATGCACTGATTTTATCTTCATATGATCTTTTGTAACTCGGTGCTGAATAACCTGGAGAAAGGATTACAATATGATGTAGTTTATACTGACTTTTGACAGCGTTAATTACCATGCGTTAATTTGCAAACTTAAAAGACTTGGATTTCATTCCAACTTTCTAGAACGGATTCGCTCTTATCTCTCGGATCGTATTCAGTATGTTCGTATAAAGGATGTACTTTCATCACCAGTTTATGTCACATCCGGTAGTCACTTGGGCCCTCTGCTTTTCCTTTTATTTATTAACGACATACCCGATCGGTTTTTGAATTCATAGTGTCTGATGTTTGCTGATGATTTAAAAGTATTCCGACACATTCAGTCTGAACATGACTGCATACTTTTACAGGAAGATCTTAAAAGACTTTCTTTGTGGTGTCATAATAATGACCTTCGCTTTAACGTATCTAAATGTCAAAGTATGTCATTTTGTCGTATCATATACGTACATGATCGATAATATCCCACGAATGATGAAAAAATCGACCATATAACTTAAACGTATTTGAAATTTGGACTCACAGAACTGATCCAGCATTTTCCGCATTTCAAGACAATTACCGAGCACCCGCAAGGCCAGTTTATTTAATATTTTTGGGATGGCGTCGCGGACCACTTCGGATGCTTCCAGGGACCACCGGTCAAGAACCACTGTTTAGAGAGACGTCCTCAAACGACTATAGTTGGGAAAAACTATATTGCCATGCTTTCCTCATTTTCCTTTGACCTCTCTACTTCACCTCATTATGCATTATGTAATAATGAAAGCATTTCCGTGTCATCCAAGGAATTTATTTTATTTCCCTTTGAATAAACAAAAGAATATGAATACAAGCATGAGTCATAAAATAGTTAGTTCCACTATACTTCCCCTCTGATTAGTTCTTAGACCCACAGCCTAACCACAATCGTAGTTGCATAGAACGACTTGTTTTATTTCGCTGTAAGAAATCCTTCTTTCTAATTTTGTCTGTCCATTGCCCCACAAATGGCAGTGTTGTTATTTGTCTACCGCCAGCGGGAGAAACCTATTTCGCCCCCCTGGCCGAAAAATTAAATGAAACTGAAAATGAAAATGAAAATGAAAATCGAAAGGGAAGCACAGAGAAGAAGATGAAAACTCAAGAAATACATATTTTATTTACGGACACTGGCAGCAGTTATTTTCCTTTGGCACGTCAATATGGCAGGTTCTTTTCATTGTTAACATCATTTCTTCATTTCGCGGCAAGTCGTTCCAAGATGATTGCCTTTTTAATGTGTGCGCTCACAAATCTGCCAGCCATAGATGACACACATCCGGCTGAACGCACAAAGTACACAAAAAGTAGATATTCATGATGCTCAATTTAGGTAAAAAATTCACAAGTGCAAGACGGCCATGCTCTCCTCAGCAATTTGCTGTTGGCTTTATATATATTTTTTTCCTATTTTCGGATGTATCTTAGCCCCCAGCCACAACCACGAATTAAAGTTACAGAGCGGCAAGAGCTGAGATGAAACCAGATGAAGGAAATAGCCACAGTCTATGGCTTGACGCTGCATTATGCCGGAATCTTTGCAAGTATTTTGCACTCAACAAGAAAACTTTCTGGGCCATGGAGTGCAGAGAGCGATTTTCTTAAACTGCACAGGCTACACTGATAAAAGTTACGCTGCCGAAGGCCATTTTCCATTTCCTGTCTTTGCAACCGGTCCCTCCCTCTAATCAGTATCCGAACTGACAGTATAGAGCAAAGCACTCGTATAGAAGGAAATTGCCGCATCCACATCAGCAGGAACATGCATTCCTTTTCGTAAACTGTTT
The DNA here is from genome assembly GCA_951230905.1 of Cheilosia variabilis. NCBI lineage: Eukaryota > Metazoa > Arthropoda > Insecta > Diptera > Syrphidae > Cheilosia > Cheilosia variabilis. Next base: position 39,626,035 of record OX579677.1, on the reverse strand, counting down.
CTGGTTAAAGTTTAAGACTTGAAATGGCTTCCAGTAAAGGAAAAGGAGCAGGAGGAACTTTTTGACCTCATTTTCATGGTGCACACGAAAAAACAAATAGCACACTAAAAAGGACGAAGAAGAAAACGAAAATAAAACTCGAAATGAACTGCCATCACTATATATACCGTACCGATACCGTATAGCCACCCAGCCTTGGCAACCTTCGCGCGTAGCAGGACTACAGACTACACTATCAACTATAATCTTGAGAATGCCCATAAAAAGTATATTCCAGCTCGGTTCGCATTAAAAATGGGATTCTCCGGCGGAGCGATGTTGCTCTGAGGTTCGGTCTGTGGCTCCGTGGATACATCCTTTTCGGTGCACAGCGCACAGGCAACGGCTCATGCCCTTGGTCTCGCAAAACCCTACCCAAAGGCGCTGGTCAATGGCGAAAATTAATTTTCCAACTAATTTCGCAGAAAGGTATAAAACTTTTAATAAGGTTACGGCGATTATTAGTCAGAGTTGTGGCTGGATGATGGAGGTGATGATCCTTGCGAAATGTACCTAGTGGAAATGTTCACAGTCGGACACTTTATTACGTTTGCGAAATTATGCTCTGGCGGGAACATTTTATCACCAAAATTCCAGTGAATGGCAATGCGGAAATGTGAAAAGGGTTGAAATGCGGAGTTGTGTCGTTGTTGACTTTTGAGAAATTAGCAAAGTAAGTGCTTGAAAGGGGACCTCTGTCACTTCTTAGCCTTCGTTAACAGTTGAGTAAGTTGGGAACTCCTTCTGCACACTTTTGTCAGGCTGAAGTTGTTTTGTTGTTGTTTGTCTTAATCAAAGGCGACATCATGTTTATGAATGGGGTAGGTATCTTGGAATTGAAACTTGCGATACAGCGAGGGAAGTAATTAATGCGTTGTAATGTTTCTCGGTTTTTTTTTTTTTAAATTGAGTGGGGAAATTGAAGAGCGGTGTGAAGCAGGTGAAACAGGATTTGGATAGACATAAAGAAGTATGCAAGGAGATTGATAAAATGTCTTCCTATAGATCCCATTTTTTAAAAGTTTCTCGGAGGAAACGCCCAAACACTCTTTCCCTCATTATTCTCACGGATTTTGTACAAAAAAAAGTGATATCTCAGCTTATGAACAGACAGTCGGAAACTATCTCTATTTTGAGAAGGGAATGTGACAAATGTCCTAAAAAAAATTGTTGGACAAAACTATGGTAAATAGATCTTCGATTGCGGATTCCGCTTCAGCCCTATTGTGGGGTCACTGAAATTGCCTTAAATTGATAGACAGAGAAAAAATGAATCAGCAGGAGTGGGAGCCAAATGCAGTCAATCGTCGGAAAAGTGTTCAAGGGAGACTTAACAGCGCAAGAGAAGGAGAACAGTTTCACCCGCAGCTACTCCCTTGTTCGATGAGAAGTGCCGACTGGAACATTGACGAATCGGACAGAATGTCGTTAACAGCTTGAACATTAAGGGAGTTAGGGACTTTTTTACCTCGGATCCGTAAATCTTAAAAAAGTCCTCATAAAAAAAATCAAGACCAGTTAAAAAGTATTCTAAGCTAAAGGTTGCTGCTGCGGTCATAATTATTAGTTCTTAAAAAAAAGAATAAAGCAAAAAAGAAATGCTGGATTAAACCATGTGGTGATCGTTGTCTTACAAGAGAGCTTCAAATTGAAGATGCTGAACAGTTCAGGGATTTTTGCCGTTTGACAACAAGTGAAATAGAATATATAATTCAATCCGTTGGGCCTACTATTTTTAAAATAGATACCAAATTTCGTATCCCTGTCTGTACGATTGGAAGAATTTTGAGAGAAGTCTGTCCATCAATTTTCAGCAGTTTAAGAGATAAATATTTCAGGGTAAAAACAAAAACAAAAAAAAAATTATTTTTAAACGTAAATTAAAAAATACTTCAAGGAACATAAATTAAGTTAATTTTTATTTTTAAATTTATCGAATTCAATGTTCATATTTCTCTATGAGTCGTTTAATTTCCTCCGATATCCACTGTTTTGCCATGTCGACTCTCGACAGCTGTCCGCAAAATACGAAGCATACTGGAATTTTGCGAGCTAATCTCCGATAGTGATCAGAACATGTGTCCACTTGCGAGTGACTTTCAAAAGGCTCGAATCTCGAGAGTAAAAAGTCTCCGCGAACTACTCTCAAGACTATGCCCACTTGCGAGTTTGCTCTCGAGAGCTGCTCGCAGCATTTTTACTCACAAATGGACAGGCACCTTAAAAGCCTGTTTGTACAAACATAAAATATTAATTAAAGTTTTTGTGATCTGCTTTATTTTTTTTTCTTTTGTTTGTTCGTTTTAGGAGATTGTTTTATACTAATCACTTGAATAATTTTCTTATTTTATTGTATTTTTTGAATGAAAACGATTTTTATTTTCAAATTTTAGCATCCAATTCTATTTCTTGCCTTTTAGATATTTTGGATTAGAATTGCTTTGTGTCATATCCAATTTTTTTGGTGTTCCACTTGTAGGTATGGAAAAAAAAATTTGTTTCAAAATATAGGAGGTGGGACACAAGTCAAAAACATTGTGTGGTTTTATGAAACCAAGAAGCAAGTGAAACTTTTTTAGGCATTTAACTGAAAATTTTCGGAAAATTATTAGATTTAGAGTGTTAAAATTGCGTTCTTAATCTCAGAATTAGTACTCGGCATGGCATCTGTTATCAGTCTACTAGTTTTTTTTTCCGCCGGCTCAGAGTGAAGTTCGGCTTGTGAAGGTGACTGAAGGCCTAAATAAAATTAAATATATTGAATGGACCGGATACAAATTAAAATACTCCATCAAATATTCATATAAAATGAGTTAAAATAAGTTCAAGCACTCAAAATTAAAATTTATTGACTGGTAACAGATCATTTTAACTAGTAAGAAATATTTGTTTGCGACCAAAAAATGGTCTCTAATAATTGATGCGATGGACAAAAAAATTCGGGGCGATGGAAAAAAAGTTTCCCTTTAAAAAGTAGACTTTGACGTTAATTAACGTAGCTTGTTAACGGTTTGGCAAAACACTTCGAAAATCTGTAGGTGAACTCTTCATAAAACTAACTTAAAGTTAAAAAAATAAAAATAAAACTCCTATCACACAGTTCTGGGGTAACAAGTACGCAAACCTTTAAATGCGTTTTTCTCTGAAAAGTGCTAATGGCGTATGGAATGTTAGTGATATAGTCAACAAAAACATTTAGCTTCGATGTCAAACTCAAGCAATTCCTGTATTTTATTAAAATCAGTCGCGTCTTTAAGCGTCCGCTCACGAAAACTATTCAAACGAGAATGCCCTTTCTTAGTGTTGTCTCTTTTTAATGCTAACAGGAACAAACCAATTCTTGCCAATGGTGGGTTTTAAATATCTTTTTTAGTGTCTCTGTACTCAAATTAAAGATGCTGAACTAGATATATCCTTGATCGGTATTCCCTAAAACAGCAGAATGCAATTATCCTCGACACACTATACTAAAGGGTTTTTCAATAAGAGCGCTACAAAATCAATGAAATTATTTATTCCTGTGAAAGTACGTTCGATGCCATTATGTATGGAACTCGATTTCGTTTGATGGCCACCACGGGCACGCTTGCAGAAGTCCAGACGCTGAACCCAATTTTCGACGGTTTTCAAGCATAAATCGGCCGATATTGCTGCAATTTCACGTTCGATATTCGTACGAAGTTCATCAATCGTCGCTGGCTTGTAGACCATAGACTTGACGTAACCCCGAGGCGGCCAAGCGACTGGACCATTTCGTGAGATAACGCACGTTCCCCAAACTTGGTTTCCAATAAATTGATTGTGACATTCGCTGTGTGTCCATGTCCATGTCCTCCAAGTCCATATCATCCAATTGGGGCCAAAAATATTCGGTTATCATTGAACGGTAGCGATTCCCATTCACAGTAACGTGCCGGTCTTGATCATCACGGAAGAAGTACGGCCCAATGACGCCGCCGGCCCATAAAACACACCAAACCGTAATTTTTTCGGGTTGCAATGATGACTCATGGAGTACGTGTTGATTGCTGCCTGACCAATAGCGAATATTTTGTTTATTGACGAAGTCATTCAGCCAGAAATGAGCCTCATCGCTGAAGATGATTTTTCGATGAAAATCCGAATCATCTTCAAGTTGTTGCTCAGCCCAATTCACGAACATACGACGCTTCTGGTGGTCAAGCGGCTTCAGTTCTTGCGTCAATTTAATCTTGTAAGGATGTAGGCCAAGATCTTTTCGCAAAATTCGCCACAACGACGTCACAGAGATGCCCAACGCTTGAGAACGACGTGTGAGAGACACATTTGGGCTTTCTTCAACTGAAGCCTCAGCGGCAGCAATATTCTCGACACTACGGGCACTTCTTTGTCTCACTGGCACGGGAACATTTTGTACTGTGCCTGTGGATTCAAATTTTTCCACTAGACGCTCAATTGTTGATCTGCTAGGACGATTATGACGACCATCAATTGGACGTAGCGCTCTTAACGTTGAGGCCACTGACTCCGAATTTCGGTAGTAAATTTTAATAATTTCGACTCGTTGTTGGCTCGTATATCTTTCCATCATGAAATGGCAAACCTTACTGAAGAGAAATGTCAAAAGAGCAGCAAGAAATTCGGCGTCGTTTGCTGTCCCTGTCGCTCTACTTTTGTAGCGCCCCTGTTTAAAAACCCTTTATATATAGCTCATCTAAATAGACAGAGTGTCAATCATTTGTTTGTAGTAGCACTGGATGTCATAAATTTCGTTTTTTCTGTTTTTGTTTCATCAATCGTTAGCAGTCCCTAGAATTAGAATTTTAGTAGGTCATGCTGCGGCCGGGTTTTTACCTCTAGTCATGAGGGACCATCGCAGTGACCATTAATGCCCACCTAATGGGGCATGTGTCGCGTGGACTAATAGTCTATCAGCAGAAGATTTCTACTGAAAGCCTAATGTCACTATCAAATAAATATTTCATTAGTCCTTGTTATTGTGATTGTGGGCTGTGCTGGGGTGGCCGTAGGCCCCCCTGCGGATATTTCTATATTGAATAACAACAACACTCATGAGTATATCGTTGCGTTGGTCGTTGGCAAAGGCAGACAAGTAATCATCATTGTTGTGTGCGGCGGTGCTTACTTGAGCAGAGCTCGCCTTTATTTGAATGGTGGTGGTGGAGGCGGGGCAGGCGTTATTTTGGACACAAAATCAATTTGGAAAATACACTTAAGAAAGCAATTGCTAGTGGCAATGCCAACTCCGCGGAGAGGATCTAATGACAGAGGCAAGGAGGAAATACGTTCAAGGTCCGTGTGACAGTGCGTATAGCCGCCGATAGGTTAATCATAGATAGCTAGCTCTGTCAGTCTGGCTTTGACGAAATGAATATGAGAAAAACATTGCCGACTTCTTAATTAACGGATGTGGCTAATTGCCCCAAGTCGATGAGGTTTATTTGTGCAGTTCTTGTTTTTGTAAAGGTTATAATTGCAAAGTGTGTATTCGTGTGTGTGTTGGGGGTTAATTCCTGCGACATTATGACAAGGTTCATCAATAATGGCTGGTATATTTTGGGATACGCTTTTAATGGCACATAATATCCCTGTGGAGCAGTGTGGATCTAATGTGTTTGCACAAGCTTCTGATTGATGTTCCAATAAGTTTGCTTTAATGGATACGCGACATTTGTTGACATAGGATATATGGTATTCTGTAAGTGTCGATTCGTGTCTCTCAAAAAGTAGATATACAGGCTTGGCTAGGTAAACATTAAGCGAACATATTCATGGCGTACCATGAAGCACTTAATGAAACTTTAAGACATGATGAAGTCATATACGCTGCGACACGAAAGGGCAGTGGTGTGCATTTTGAGTATTAGGCTGGTTAAATTGGGTGAAGTTTTTGGTTAAAACAAAATTTAATACATTTGTAATATACAGGGTGTGAGTTTTAATAGGGCTGCTAAGAGACAGTTGCTAAGGTGTATATAATCATGGTCATGGTCTACTTGCGAACCTTTTAAAAACATCAGAGATCACAATGGTGAGGTTTATATCAATTTCACTGGAACAGACTTATGGTGTGCTTACTAAATCCTTGCCAGAGTCACCAAGACTTGAGCTGGAAAAAATAGATAAAAAGACCTAATCCAGTTATTTAAGGGCCGGGGGATAGACAGATACGTTGTAAAATTATGCCTCAAATGTTCAGACTGTTTCCTTAAGCCATCGGAGGATGCCAATAATCCGCGATTTCCCCTATAAAACATGGTTGTTAACTGTCTCTAGGTTTTTTGAGATTTTGAAATGCCGAGATCAAAGCGAGATTTATAAAAAAATAAAACATTCGAGAGTCTGTCATGAAAGAGCTTCTCAATTCAGCCGTTTGCATTGGCATAAAATTGTAGATCCCTCCCATTTGTTCCAAAAGTAGGAAAATATCTCACAAATTGTGTAAGCTGTAGACCAAATGCTATCTATTAATTCAAAACTTTTAACCAAACTTTGTCCATTCATTATTCGATATAACAGGTTCTTCCCAAAATTCAGTCGAACCTTAGCTCCGAGATCACACAGCTCTGGAAAAGTTTTTTTTTTTTAATCTAGAAAGCTGTTGTGGCAGCCTTCCTTTATAGAAGCAGAAGACTGCTCTTTTCTTTTGTTAAGCTTTAAAGATGTAGATTGCAAAAATTTACATATTCGGTTTCGATTTTATTAAAATGCACTCTAAACCGCTGTTGCTTGTCCACATGTCCCAACATACTCGATCCTCCATACTCTTGTATAGCCTTACGTACAGCTTCAAAAGGTGAGATTCATTTTTTGAATAATTATGCTTTGAAGTCATTTGTAATTCTTTCACCGGATTGTAGTCTAAAGCTCAACTTTCTGCGGAGCTTTTGTGGTAGCAATTTTATTGTTGTGCCTATAACTCGGGTGTCATCTAGCAATCTAAGCATATCACCAGCGCCAGCGTATAGAAGGAACCTTATTAAGTTTAGAGCCCGGTTTGAATTCCCCCACCCAAAAATGTGTTATTTATGTAAATTATCTAAAAAAAAAAAAATTGGAGGCAGTACAACATTGCTCTTTTCCAAAGAAAGGCCTCAAAGCACTTCTAAAGGACGAAGTTTTTAATAACTCCATAAGGTCAGAAACAAAAGTGCTACATCAAGAAAATCAGTGTCCATTCGTGGTCGAAAGTGTGCAAAGCTCGGAAGTTCATAGCCCAAGTACTTACATCAAACTATTTTGGAGTATGTTTTCGAAAAAACTTGACATTATTTCTAAAAGACGGTTTTCTCACAAAGAGTGTGCTTAAATAAAACCGAAAATCATTCCATTTTTAGAATTCAGCATCTTAATTTCAGAAATAAAATTTAAACCAACCTAAGGCGTTCCTAAGCTCGTCAGAATAAATTTATGTTAGAGCTTCAAATAAGACCGCAATCTTCTCACTTAAAGAATTCCACAGCTGCATTTCAGACAATTAAGTAAATAAAATAAATAAAATACCTAAACCCCTAACCTATCTCTCACAACCATTCGTTTGTGTGAGTTTTTACCTCTTGGAGCTGTGAGAAGGGACGTGCAATTTTATTCCGATCACAAACGGCTGAACTGAGAAGCTTTCCCACAGGTACACCGTCGAATGTTTGTCAGACGTTCGCAAAGGGTAGCGCAGTTGGAAAAAAAGGACTCTCCAAACCATTGTACACTAAAATTAAGCTAATTTTTTCTGAAACTCATAAGAAAAAAAAGGCTACACAAATTTAAGAATATTTAGTGTTGAAGCTGACAAATATTAAAATTGGTATGCTTTAAAAAGGTCATATCTTGCTTTAAGACCCAACTGCTTCTGTTTTATACAGAGAGAGCAAATCACAATTTCAGCAAACTAAAATGTACATCACTACATATCCTGACATATTCGATTTTTTCTACAAACATACTTACCCACTTCCATCGTAGGTATAGAGTGTGCCTATCACTTTGGTACTTACTTCTAAAAATATTTTCCGATATTGTGCCCAATGTTTCTTTAAGCGTGCACCACATAAAAAAAAGCTGCGTGTACGTAACTCAAGTGCGTAACAATTTAATGTTGACTTATAATCACACGTGCCATGTGCAAAAAAAGAAAACAGAAGGAGACTGTCTTGAATTGAAATGTCAACCTTTGGAATGTGAGATTCATTCATCGAAATACCACCATCACCATTGCCTTATCGATTTGACATGCTACCATACAGCACGGCACCATACTCCACCCGTTATAAATCCGCGATCCCTTCGGCTTTTCGGTTCAACACTATTTCCCTTACACTATCAACCTACCTCACATGTGGACACGAATAGTTAAACATTTTCCAAATGCCTCATGACAGCTAAGAATATATTTTTTGTTCTCCTAGCAAAGAACGGAAAAGAATCAGAATGCCAAACTCAATGTCAGACCCATTGGGTCGTTGCTAAAACAGAAAATAAAGAATCCTTTTCGCAAATCCCATTGCAGCCAACACAAATGCCTTTCATGTATGCTTAAAATCCACTAGAGAAAATTTATATTTAGCTTAAACTTAGCACAAAAGAAACTGGAGAGGTACATGGGCGCATGTATACAACAAGAAGGAGAATATTCGTATATCTTTTTAAACATTCATATCCTTTGGTTAATATTCTCTCGGTATAAGAAGTGTAGTACACGAACCTGCACATATGTGCAGCTATGTGTGTCACAGCACTCCTCGGTTATGGGCGAATATCACGAAAATAAACCTTACTCCAAGCTGGTTTGGTTGTTTTATAATAAATTGCAATCACGTATCCTAACCTTTGGTTAAGACCTCAAAAACGAACGCCAAGTAGGACGAACATATTTTCGCTAACCGTGCGGTCATGAGTTGGGCAATGGGCAACTCTCGGAAGCGAGGAAAATTCTTCAAGACATTTTCCTTTTTTCTTTGCCATCCAGTAAACGAGCGCGAGTATTTTTCGTTTTCCTTCCCCACTGCCCTAGATTAGAGTATCCTTTCCGGATGTATGGAGGGCGACTTTGTATATCTTAACCTGGTGCAGCTATACAGCATTTTGAATGGCTTCATTTTGTGGACCCTGGGAGACATTTATCTCTAACTGTCGTTTAATGTACGGTCGCCGTTAAAATGAGAGTGGAGTAGGGGGATTTGTCATGAGCGCACTTCTAACCCCGTAATGAGATAAAACGAGATCCATAAACCAGCGGACGAATAAAGTTATATTTTCACATATCTAGCTAAGTTTTAACATTAATGGATGTTGCATAAGGACAAGGAGAACTTGTGATATTTCACACATACAGATAAGCGCAAGCCTTTCGTCAGTTAATGGACTAGATTGGGGGAGCCTTTTACGCTTTTACGAATCCACTTTCGTAATAATAATACTTTTAAGTGGACTTTAGACAATGAAATGGCCAACTGTACTGTCTGTGTTTCGTATTTTTTGCTTTTTTTTTGTCTTCGTTGAGTGAGTTTTATGGATGTGACCCAGTTGCACAGACACACACACACACACTCCCGGTAGTAGGAAGTACTCGGAGATACTCGTATTTCAAATAATTTCATTCAAATGCTTATTTCAACGTGTTGTAGGAGATGGTGTCGGTGTGTAGCTTGGTTGCTTTGAGCCCGAATGGGTGATTTGCATTACTCTATCTGTTGCAGTTGTTATGTGCTACATTCGTAGCAGACGCAATTGTGTGTGGGAAGGCAATTAGGGCAGGGAAGAGTTGTTGAAAGCTTTTTTCTATTTAAACACTAATATGCGCGTCCGTATGATGTCCTAGTTCATTTTATTGCAATATTGTAATTGTTTTTGGCGCGTATGCCAGTCAGTGCCATTTAGGAAGGGGTAACATCAGTGGCATTATGACAATGAAATTTTATTAGTTGAATAGTTCAAACTTTGTTTGAAGCACCGATTAGGGTCAGGTATAAGCACTTTATTCTATCGGTATCAGAAGTTCAGAATAAGACAAGCACTGCCCTGATTTAAGGCCTTATACCCAGTGTGGCTCTTTGCAACCAATAATGGCAGGGTATTGATTAATTTGAATTTATGCTTAGAAGCCGAAGTACAGAGGTGGATGTTACTTTTCTACATTGGACTGTAATTGGCCTTGATCCTTGTTTCATCTGCCAGGCTTTTATTTGTTATCGTAATCCCTGCGAAACAAACTGAAATTTAAAAGAGAAAAAAAAAAAACAAAAACAAAAGTATATTTTACCAAGAATTTCCTCATTGTCTTTGTCTGCCATTTCTTTTATGCACCAGCATGAGTCGGAAAGCTGAGCTTTATGATGAACTTTCAACAAATATCCGTATTTGCCACTTCGTCCATTTAAAATTTTAACTTTCTCCATTACGTAGTAAGAGAAAGATATTTGTATTCGTACAAAATTTCGAACTCGAGATGTTAATCAATTCTGACATTACGATGATAGGCGAACTCAAAAAAGTGGGTCGCAAAATTCTGTCCGTCTGTCCGTCTGTCTGTCTGTATGTCCCGAGGCCTACAGCCCAAGCGGCTGAACGGATTTCGGTCAAACTTTGAATTTAAAGTTTGGGGCCGTTTTTTTTTTTGCCTCAATATTAATCGTACTTACTATACAAAATTTTCATACCAGTTTGATTTGTTCGAAAACGGCTCTAACGATTTCAACAAAAATTGATATTTAAGCTTAAGTAGGTGAGGTTAACATAACTGCATACTCAGTTTTCCGCTAAAAAAAATCGAGTAACGGTACTTTTGAAATTTGGACATATCTCAAAAACGGTCCATATGGTCATTTCTAACTTAATGGAAAACTCAGTTTTTCTCTGTAATATCGTAAAATGAATTTTTGAAAATAGTCACTTTTGAAAATATAGTTTTCCTTACATCCCAAAAAAAAGATTTGCTTAAATGACTTAAATGAATTTCAGTCAGACTCGCACTAAACGAGAAAGTTTCGTGCGACCCAGTCGTGCACTTTATTTTTTTATATTTTGCTTTCAAAATTGCGCACAGGTTGCTTCTTGTCTCATATTCAGCCTTACTAATATCTTGTTCCCACCTCCCATGTAGTGAGTGTCCAACGAGCCCTTACATTGATATTTCCATTCAAACTTCTGTCCAAAATAGTACCGAGTGAGATTATTTTAAAATATGAAACTTCATCGAGAGTACAACTATCATGAAAAGATTCTCAATTCTGCCGTTCGAAATCGGCACACAATTGTGGGTAGGTAGCTACCTTCCATTCGTATCAAAAATAAAAAGTCATACTAAACCAATGGTTGTGAGAAGCCAGGCCTAGGGAGACCTACCGCCAGCTATTTATTTCGATTTTTATAAAACTCCATCGAGTGTCATCTCTCAAAAATGAATGTTAAATCATTTTTCAGAAAGAAAAATCAGTTTTGTTTTGAAGTGCTTCGCGCTGAGTCCGCCTATTTTTAGCAAACGTCGATTTCCTTCAAAGTAACCACCATTGTTATCATCATTGCAATCAGAGACAATACTGAGACCACCAACTTCGGCCGATTTCCCATTACTTGCCTAAAAGCTATATTTTTACGGAGTGGTCACGATTTGGTGCGCTTGTACATTACATAGAAATTCGTATTGACAAATGTCACGTAACTTCAAAAATTCTGAGTCACAAACACACTCGCAAAAAATGTGAGCCACTTCCGCTGTGGGCAAAGTTGTTGGCAGAGTTCATAAAATTTTATCCGTTAAATTTGAAATTATTCGTTACGTGTGGAGAGAATTTTTTTTTTGGACTTAAGTGTACATTTGCTTTAAATATTCATGAAAAATGAACAAGTAGATTAGTTGAGGAAATATAAAAACATTTTGAGCAAATTTTCTTCATTATTTAAGAAAAATTTACACACTAAATCGAAGTTAATGATTTCCAAAGGCGGAAAATACACAACCATGTTTGTTCTTATATGTTTCGAGTATATAGAACATCTCCTTTAGGTAGTTTGATTAACCAAACAAATCAAATTATTCGCCTTTTAACAATTTATAATAACTAACCAATGGTATTCAGTAATGTAAGAATGTGGTATTCCCCAACTATTTCACATTTCCCCACTATTGCCGCGGCTGGCAGCATTCATTTTTGTATTTTTTGTATGTTTTTGCATGTCACGCGGACATAACACCAATAGGAAAACAAAATAGCGAATTTGAAAAAAAAAAAAAAAACTGAGGGGGCCAGCGGCAAGAGGATTCTGATTTGGGGGTCTCAGTTTCGTTTGTCTATGATTGCAATTATTACCATAATGGAGCTATATTTTTTCCCCGGCTGTGAGGTGTTTATACGGAATAGGTTTTTCACAGTTGTATTGGACATTTGGGATTAAAATATAGGATACCCTTTTATCTTTATCTGCTGTTCAGAAGCGGATAGTTTATTTTATGAGAACCTTCTAGTTCCTCGCCCTGAAATGCCTTGAGCGATTGAAATAGTATTATTTTTTTTTCCTTAAGTTTGATTACTTCTACTAAATTAAACAAAAAAGAGCATTTAGCTCCAAAAATGTCTTGTTCGACTGTCTGCTTAAAATCCAAACATATTATTTGACTACCTTACTTTTTCTCTCGGTTCGGTCCCCACAAGATCGACAATCTTTTAGAATTTATGTATTATCTGCCATTTTTAAATGGTAAATGTTTCCTAAAATTAAATGAATTCTAAATAAATCTTAAAAGACCTTAAAACTAGTTACAACTTAGATGTTGATCACCTAAACCATTACTTTCATTGTAGGTAAGTGGCTGCTGACAGAACTTGTACATAGATTCCATCAACAGCTCTAGAGGACAGTTTACAATTTGTGTGAGTGCTTATGTTTAAAAATCTTGGGTGAAATAAATTCAAAATAAATAAATAGTTGGCGCAACAGGTCCGTAGCAGCGTTGCCAAAAAAATGTTGAAGGCCTTTTCCAAAAGAGCCATTTCCAAAAATTGCCTTCAAAGAAAACTTTGAGACAACAAACATGAAGTCGAATTTTTATTTTCTATGACGGGAACAAACGAAAATGAAACGTCAGTCAGAATGAATGAATTCAGTGTCGCTTTCAATATGTGAACTTGCTAAATTTTGTGATGAAATCTGAAAGTGGTATTTTTATAACATTTTGTTTAAGGAATACAAAAAAAAACAATATATCCGGTCCATTTCTTGTTGGGGTCCAAAATCAAAAATAGAGGGCCAATGGCCCGATCGGGCACATTGTGGCAACGCTGGTCCGTAGGGACCCTAGGCCTAGCTTCTCCCAACCATTCGTTTTGTGTGAGTTTCTCATTTTTGCGAAGGGAAGAGCGTGCCAGCTCGTCTATAAAGCGGTAATCTAAAATTATAAAAAGAATTTGTTATAAAACTAACATTACGTTAAAGATATACTGGGTATAAGCAGTGATGCCAGATCGGGGGACTTATTCCTTTTTGCGGGATTTTTTCACTTAAAATAAGCTAAAAGGGTCAATTTTTCAAAAAAAGGGATTTTTGTTCCTAATTGCTAATTTCCTTAAGAATATAAAAATTAGTCAACCTACGATCAAATTAAATATTTTCATGTTTAGAAAAAATTCGTTCAAAATATCTGAATGCGTTCATTTTCTTTTTATTTCTTTAAACTGTTTCATAAACTGACATATCTGTGGTGAAAATCTCAACTCATCGCACACATACTATTGAGATGAAATTTCAAAAGAAAACAACAATTTGACACTTGACGTCGTGAATTTATGTGTTCTTTTTTGTAATGTTTTAAAAATGTATAAGATGTACCTACTACATTTGTATTTTTGTATTATAAACAAACGTATCTTAATCCTGCTTCTAAAGTCTGGCATCACTGGGTATAAGTTGTGTTTAATTTTAAAAATCATAATGCATAAGTTGGAAATGACATCGGTGGAAGTGCTCAAAACAGATCGATTTCTTGGCCAAACTTGTTTAGCACGCTCACCGGCGATCTTATAAATACTACCAAAGAGGTTATGACTACTTTCAAAATGAAGTATAAAATACACAGCGCGGGCATTAAGGAAATAGGAATCTCCCTGGTGGTCTCGGACCTGAAGTGCAGGGTTTCGGGGAACCTTTTGGCTGGTGCATTATTTTCCATATCTTCAACGTGTCGACATATTTTGGATTTTTGAACGACTTCCACTTCCTTCCACATCTTTGTAAAGCTCATAGAGCGGTTGTATCGTCTCCTACATTGATCCTACTCAAACACAGGACCAAGGAGCAGTCGAAGAATTTTTCTTTCGAAGGAGCCCAGTAGATATCATGAGTACCCCTTTATCGTCCAGCACTCGTCATCGGCAACATATAGGAGAACAGGCAAGATAAGGGTTTCGTAAGGCATAAGTATATGGATTTCGATTGTGCTGTATCTAAAAGCTTCTAGTTTTTACGTTTTTAGGCACTTCAACTGTTTTACACGTTCCTTCGTGGGCATTATACTTTTCCTTATTGTAGCTGCTTCCTCCTCTTGATAGACTTTGAGGATTTGGGGTTTTTTAAATATCAAGGACCACGTTCAATTTTGCTTAATGCCAATCCATACCTTTGATGAAACTGTTTTCCAACGCAGAACATTTTTTTACAGGCCTCAAAATGCTGCCAGACTCTGGTGGTAAGCAATTCCATTGACTCAGAACTATATGTTCAGAATTTCGCAAGCCATGCAAATGCACTTCCACAATGTGTAGGTAGTTAGTTATCTTCTTATTTGGTAAATGTCGAAAAAACCATTAGCATTCAAAAAAGTGTGAGAAAAAAAAAATTGCCATTAAAAAGCCAAAGGATTCCCTTTACTTCCTCGTTATACATATTAAGCTCTGTCAGTTCCCAACTGCAATGCAATGGCATCATTAAAATCAGTTGCCATAGACACAGCGAACTGAGATATCTACAGACTCATCAATTAATGAGTACAAGGCGAACAAAAAAAATAAAAATAAAACCAATTTACCGAGCCGGAGCCGAAGTCCCCTTTCGCGGCATTAAAGAGCGCATCCAATTAAACGTCAATTCCTTAGTGCGCCATATTTCGAAATTAAACTGGGTTAATCATTTGCTTTGTTCCTAGCTCAATCTAATTGTCATTAAACGAATGGACTTGTGTTCCCGCGGATGCCTGAAAAAGAAATCACGGAAAATAATCTCCAAACGATGGCCGCTTCCCTGGTGGTGCACGAAACTCCAGTAGACTTGCACATAATTTCTACCGAACCTCCGATAATGTTCTACGGGTGGGGGAGTACCGATAACACTCATCCAAACAATTATTTACCACCCCATGCTCAACTTGCCAGCCCCATCATTCATCATGACCAAGCGCCGCACTTAAGGATACATCTTAAGCCACAGTGGCGGTTGCATGGATGAAGTTTCCGTTCAACTGGGTCAAGGCCCACTTCAAAAGCGAAGTGAAGCACTGAGCATTGTTAGCTTCGCGCAAATTCCTCTGCACAAGTGGAGTGGAATTCTTGCACCGACTGTGTGTGTTGGTGGTCTGAAGTTTAACTTGCTTCTATTCACGGAGCACATAGAAACTAGAAAAAAAATAAAAAATCAAGCATCACATTGACGTGCAAATGCAACCAGCAACCACTATTAGGCCACCCCCACCCATACGCCGGCCGTGCCGCTCTCCGTCGGCAGTTGCAAGGCTTAAGGCCGCTTGATATAAACACATTTATCGCAGACCATTAATTAACCCCTCGCCCCTCACCCAGTTTAGATGCACGGTGCACTGCAAGAATTAACTGAGCAGGACATCACAACGACAAGGATTTACTTTTTCAATTTTCCCCGAATAGAGTATGTAGTGGCGCATAGGGGGCTCGCAGGCAAACCCAAGTACTCACCAGGAGTAGCAATTAAATTCTGAGAATTTCAGCTCTGGATAGCAGTGTTTTTAATACTTAATCCGATAGCTCTTGTGTTGGTTGGCAGTTGGTTTCACATTCGACATACATCCCCTTGCACACATTTATATTTATATGTGTTCAGGCATCCTTGTAGGAAAGCCGGCAGGACAGCGAGAGGTTTCGTCGCTTGATGTCGG
Source organism: Cheilosia variabilis (assembly GCA_951230905.1). Lineage (NCBI taxonomy): Eukaryota > Metazoa > Arthropoda > Insecta > Diptera > Syrphidae > Cheilosia > Cheilosia variabilis. The sequence goes on along the minus strand of OX579677.1, from coordinate 39,609,885 downwards.
TGTAATTTGATGAATTTCCTTTCCGTGAGTGCAAAATCTACAAACGGGACTCATCGTGACCTTCATTTTTGCAAGAGCCGATTGTTCACAAAGATGAGTGCGGGCCAGAGGAAACACGGGTTTTCGTTATAGAAGGAGGACAAGTGTTTGTCAGACATATATGTGGGTGTGTGTGTGTGTAGTTAGTGTGTCGGTTAATGTGTGTGGTTGGGTGCTGTAAATGTGAACGGCGTTGAGGTTAGACTGAAACTGAATTGAAGTGTTTCCATAGGAAAATTGCGGCTTCACATATCTAAAATTATTTTGACAGCGTGATGAAAAATGAATGGTGTGGACTGTAAGCAAATCTTAGTTCCGATTGTATTTTTTCGTGCTCAATTGTATTTTTTATTTCCGTATACGAGAAATGACTTCGAGATGTTCATTAATTTTATGTACTATTGCGCAATTCCGTCCGTCAACTTCTGAGACCTACAGCTAGGCGAATTTGTTTCAAATTTCGTTTTTAGAAATTTTACAATTTGGATTTTTCTCGAAAACGATATGTGCCATGTGTGAACAAAAATTTATTTTAAAGGAATATGGTCAACTTAATTTAATTGGTTATGTACCTACATAAAAACGGGTAAAATAATTTTATCCAAAATGCATGAGCAATTTTCGAACTTTCGAACCCCAAATTTTCGGTTTTGATAAAAACGTTCGTATGCTCAACAATACGTTGCACTTAATCAGTTTTTAGCTTAACAGTTGAAGAAGTGTACTTTGTCAAATCAATTTCATTTTTAAAGAAATCAAATTGTAAGTTCACTAAAAGCCCTCAATTTGACTTTGAACTTATTTACCTGAATAATAATGATCTTTCATTTCCAATTATGTACTTTAAAAACATTTCCGAAAGGATTAAAAATTTCATTCAAAAATCTTGTAAGATGCAAAAGTTGCAAAGAAATTTACTCTTTGAGATAATTTCTACTATGCATTTGCCATTAGGAATAGAAGAACAAAATCGAATCTTAAGTCCTCTTTTGGTATGCAGTGAACTCTAGATCCCACCTAGCATTTCATAGAAATGAAATAAATTTAACAAAAGACATTGTGACTCAATTTTGTTGTATCACCAGAGGCGAGCTTCAACCTTCAAGTTGAATCGGTGATTGGTAGAACAACATAAGTGACATTTTTATTTTTTGACAGGAGAAACAAAAAATGGTAGAAGACTAGAAGAAGTTGGCTTAGTACAAAATGCCGATTTTGCGATCGAATTTCTGTGTGTTTCAGGTATCGAATTATGTTGGTTTTGTTCACAACGGAGTGTCTGTGTGAAAACGTAGTAAAACTGATTTCGAAAAATCTGTTACTTGTGTTGTTTTAACAATCACCGATTCAGTTGTGAACCATATGAACAAAAATTGTTATAATTTGCAAAGAGAAATTTGAAAAAGTGAAAGCATTATGTTATTTGCGTAACTTTTAGTTGTTAAAACATACAACCCTACGGCTATTCGACTGCCCTAATAAATTAACGCACCACACTTTAGACAATCAGAAAAATCATATGCATGCACATAAAGAGTTGCAAGGCCTAATATCCCAAAGTAAATGTCACTTAACTTTAATAATTTGGAACTTGGAACTCGATCGAGCGTGAATTTCAACTATTTAATCGGGTTTGACAGATGGCACTTTGGATTTGACTTAGGTACGTGGTTTTCGATTTGGTATTTCTGATTTTAATTTCAGATTTCTGCTGCCAAATCAAACCTTAAATCTTAATTTTATTGGTGTATTGAGTTGGCCGCAAAAAACACTTTTTGTTTACTTAAGGCACCAAGTGACAAAGAACAGAAACTGAAACAGAACAGAAAGTTTTTTCGTTCTGTAGTAAATTATGGTTCTGTGTACGCTGCTCGCTCAGCTACACAAAACTGTTACAGAAACAGACCCATAAAAACAAAACTATTGGCTGACAGTCATTATACATTATTTGGTGATTTCTATTATACTACTACTACTAAAAACTTTTTTTTTGCATTTTTCGTTTGTTATTCATACCATGTGATGACCACCATCACAATATAAAATAATACGATGCGAAACAAACAGCCAGATGACAGATGCAGAAAAATGCAAACAAAAAATACCTCTCACTCACTATAAATTGGCATTTCTGTTGCTGGCAGCATCAATGTAGACTTGTTTACGTTCTGTCGCCAAACAGCCATTTTTCTGTCGCTAAATTCTGTTGCTGAAAAAATTATGTTCTGTTCCTAATTCTGTTTCTGTTGCAAATGTATGAGATTCTGTTTCTGTTCTTTGTCACTTGGTGCCTTTACAGTAATAGAAATCCATTGTAATTGAAACTCTTTTTCATACGCGTAATTGTTATTAGTGAAAGTAGTTCATGTTACATGCAAATCTGGGAAAATATTGAGGTGTCTGAAAGCGAGGACCTTGCATCAAAAGCGGGGCAAGTCCAAATTTTACTTTTAGTAGGAAATCAAAGAAAACTCTTTCAAAAATTAACTACTAAATTAGCATATTTTCACATTTTTTTAATCAAGTTTTAAGTTTAATAAACAATATTAGCAATTTCTGCGGTTTAAAGTTTGGATCTGCCCCTCATTTGCATCAAATATGGACTTGCCCCCCTTTTGATGCAAGGTCCTATGCTTTATTTCTTATAATTTAGACTTAGAGTTGATTTTAATTTCCAAAAGTCCTACCTATCTAAAACATTTTTTTGCTAATGGCCAATGAGTATAAATAAAAATTCAAAATAAAAAATACTCCTTGAGTGTAACTTTTTCGGGGCGATTGTATTGTGTATTTTTCCCAAGTCCATTGTAGCTAAAAAAGTTACGATTGTCACACATTTGTCAGACCTGACTTAAATCACCTCTAATTAGATATTGGATGTTCAGTGTTCACTTGCTATTCATTCGGCTTAGGGCAGATTTGAATAACAAAGAAGTCCAAACATAAAGTTTGGCCCTTGGGTATTCATATAATGCTTTGGTGTAAGACCCCAAGTATAGCTAGCTGTCGATTGGTAATCAGCTGCTGGAACACAAAAGAGAGTGAGTCACCTTAGTTGACGAAGTTCGATGGAAGTTGTGCATGAAAGCGGAAGTGGACTTCTTTGAAATGTGAGCTATTTGCTTTAACTTTAAAGAGATTTAAATGTGTGTCCAAAGTCAGGCAGCAACTTTCCCTAACGAAGAAGAAATACGATATGGAGAGATGACTTTCTCTATGCGAGTTTTCTCATCGAGGGGCTCTGTAGCTTGCGCCACAGATGAGAAAATAAATGTTTGACGATTTTAATGCTGAGGTAGAAAACAGAAAACAGCAGACAAATTGGGATAGGGGCAAATTTAACTTTGCGATGGTCTTAAGTATCAGAAAAGCGTGTACGTAACTAAGATCTGGACTATAGCATTGATATCAATGGAATGTGTGCCCTTAGGTTTTCAATAAGGTCTTAGGGAGAAACACCCCTCGTTGTACATAGTCACAAGCTATTCGAATTCTTTTCAGAATGCTGGCGTTCTCGACGTAGGAAATAGATCAGGAAAACGTAATTTAAATCACAGTTGCTCGAACTCACAGGATTAAGATGAATCTGGACTCCTACGGTGATACTAATAAAACAACCTAACATTTATAGGTTGGTCAACGCTGAGAAATATTAATACAAGTACATTTAACACGAGGGAGCGATGTCCACGATCGAGACTCCACGTACTACGACAATTCTACGGTCTTCTCGGTATTTTAAGAGCTCGACATTGGGATTGATTTTGGCGTCTTTAACGCCAAAAATTTGAGGGCATTTTTCGACAGCTACTTCTTTTCGAAATTGGGAGTTGTCCGTCAACTTGATTACTTTGCGACCGTAGCTTCTCGGTTCCACTACTCGGACCACCTAGCCAAAGCATGGGATGGATGCAGATGCATATCACGCCCCAACAAGCAACGAATACTCTAAAAAGGTGCTCTAAGCAGCCAGTAGCTGTAGCAACAAATTGTAAGTGAATGTTTATCTACCACTAAAATCGTTGCCAAAATGTATCCCTATTATTCGTAGGACTATTGGTAGAGACAGCAGTAACATTTGCCAACTGCGACTCCATTGGAGTCTTATCGCTAGATTGAAGAGGAAGAGTAGCCAAAGCTCCACCACTATTTTGAGCTAGGGTTCAACAACGCGGAAACAACGAAAACCCTGGTTTTATGAAAAACCAATAACAGGGCCCATCAATTAATGTTGCAGACCAAGTCCAGAGGTGATGTGAGAGCTGCCCGGAAGCTCTACTTGCAAAAAAAAGGAGGAACACTGCAAAATAGGGAAGCTATTGAGGGAAGCTATAACAGAGGCAACATTCAAAAGTTCAAATAGAGAGTAAAACGATCTTCCAAAGGTTACAACGGCCGAATACAAGTCTGCAGAGTTGAGCATGAAATACGTAAGTATAGTCACGTCTGTATTAAACGGGATATATTTACATAATACAAAATACAAATACATTCACATCAAAAAGGTTTTTAACCTACTGGAAATAAGCATTTTCAAAAGAAGATATTTCCTGTCAGGGATCAGGGTCTTTTATAAAACAGCTGTCAAATTTACCGGTCATATTTATACAAGCATATGATTCATCATGTAGCTTGGGTTACCATCATCCTAAAACAAACTTACGAAACTTGGAAGCCAACATGAGAAAGGACTCTGACCAAAGTCATGATGGACGGATGTACGAGTAGCTTCAAAGTAAAGAAAGCTTTTGTCTGGCTGTAGAGTGACTCTTTTGTGGAGGTTATGGCCATCCCCCACCAATGAATGTCATAGAAAAGTAAGTAAGCTCCAGATAAACTTAGAGTTGTCAACGTTCTGCGGCATACATGTTTGGTAGGACTCAGCTTATAAGACCGTCTTACCGATGACAATACTTGTGAGTGCAAACCAATGGAGTCCCTAAAGTATCACACAGTTTTAAGAGCATCTATATCATTTACTGTGAAGATGGTGAAACCCCTAGTGCGTTCCTTATAGTACCCGCGTTGTTTGGATTGAAAAACAAAACCAAATGCATCCTTCAAATGAAATCATCCTATAAACTAAGGCCCATTTGGCCGAACATCTATAGATCTTTTATTTTTTTCGCGAGGTGGAAACAAGTTACCATGTCACACCACACCTGAACCTGAAATTGAAGTCGCTCGTGATACCGGACTGGGCGATGAATCCTAGTAGATCTTTTAGTGGTCTATCAGATATGTCCTCTGCCTCAAAAGTGGGATTTACTTAAGTTCTGTTGACGTAATCTTGTTAGCAGCGTTGCCAACCAATTTTGACAAAAAAAAATTCCTAAAATATCGCATAAAATATTTTTTTTAGGTAAACTGAAACAATAAATCAAAAATTAAAATTAAAAAAACAAAAACCATTTTTATTTCCAAAAACAAACTTAAATTATAAATCACAGAAGAAATTCTTAACAGGAACAAAATTCATGACTTTTTAGTTTCATAAGTAGGTACAAAGTATTGAACAAAACAAACATAATTTTAGTCCATCAGATGGTCTTGGTCCTTGAAATCATACAATAAAAAAATAAAAAGTCAGTATGTCGAATCAAAGAAAAAAATTGGAAAACAAGATGCCTTTTTGAAAAAAACAAGCCTTTAAGACTTAGCTAATAAAATTATGCATAAAAACCATGAAAAAGCCTTAGTTGTTATCACTGCTTGTTAGGCAGATACAGTGACACGACACGAGATGTGTTCTGATTCTTCGCCCTCGCTGTATAGTCTGCAAACGTTATCTTGGGTTATATCCATAGGTAGTCATGAAGTTTTTTTTTTTTACTTGAAAATGTCCAGAAAGGAACCAAGTGACTACATGAATCTGACTTCTGGTAAGGCTTAGAAGTTGGGTTGTTATTATTTGGGAGACGTTTACCTTGTCTGTTAGTCCAGTTTCCAGTTATGGCTGACCTTATTTTCCAATCAGTGGTTTTAAAGCAGCATTTTGCAGGGAATTCCACGGAATGGTCTTGGCATCTTGAAGGTCAACGTCGATGTCGTTCCTTCCCTCATACTAGTTGTGATGTTATTTTATAGCTTTTGATGGCAAAGACCGCAGCTTCGCTGTCAGAGAGACTATATTATGTTTCTATTTGTAATAGATGCTTTTAGATTCTCTCTGGGGCATAGTTCTCCGGCAAAGATTTCCGCTTGAAATACGGAGTAAAGCTACTATTACACGGCGATTTTTTTGCGTCAATTAAATGGCGCTTTGACGTCAAAAAAGCCGTCATTTAAATGTCGTTGTGTGTGATCGCTATTTTTGGGATAACATTTTCGGCGTCATTTAAATGACTAGGAAAATGGCAGACCAAATGACATGAGTTTTGTGCCATTAAAATGACGAAAAACAATTACCGTGTGACGCCTAGGACAAAGGACCAAACTTTTTGGCTGTTGCGTCATTAAAATTCCAGCCTCCAAAAAATTACTATACACGAAATTCATGACATGTCATTTTTCTACGCAGATGACAAATGACGCAGCATGTAATACGATATCTGTGCTTTCAATTGGTGTTTTTCACGTGGCGAAAGGACGTATTCGTATATATAAATAAAAAAATTGTTTTTTTTTTTTTTTTGTGGTTGTGTTGTTCGGGACCTATTGAGGGAAATGGAATACGAACCGCCGAAGTGCCGAAATTTTGGACTATTCCCTCAACTATGTTGTGAATATGAGTAGTACACAAAGTACAACGAAGTCGAGAAAATAAGGCAAAACGCAGAAAGCAGGATTTCGGGATAGGAAAATTGGCCATTCATGGAGCAACGTGGCGGTGCAAAAGCAACAGGCGCTTTGGGGTAGCTCAGTTCCAGAGTACAAACTTCAGCATGTCAAAACCGATTCTTGGGAAATTGTTGTACTAGAGCTGGCCATCGACCCAGTCGATGTAACCGAAGCCAGAAAGAAGTGGAATAGCATGCGCAGCAACTTCAAGACGTTCGTGACGAAACTGCGCAAGACAAAGTCTGATCAAGGTGCAATCGATGCAGATTGCATCGCATTTCCGAGCAGTAATTCAGCACAAAATCCACTCTTCTCAACCACTTCTATTGCCAAATACTCCGCTTTCGTCGCGTTGGCTCGGTATCAAGATCTTCGTCACAGCTTTCCAGTATACATGCTGCCAAATTCGCCGTCTCCGCAATTTCCACCATCATCGCAAAAGTTATTTTCGCCATTTTTTATTTATTGCAATATATATTTTCTTTTCACTGTTTTAATTTAATTTATTTAAATTATGCGTCTTCGCCAAAAGAAAAACACTAAATCAAAGTAGCTATATTTTTCTCATCGGTCATTACCGTCTGATCGCAAAACAGGTTAATGACGCGAAATCGAAACAATACGAAAGGTGACATTTGTCATTTTGATGTGACATGTCATTACCATGTGATCGTCATGTTTTCGCTTGTCATTTAATGGCATCCCAACGGAAAATTCTAAATGACGCGCAGTGTCCGTCATTTTATTTTGGGACCAAAATGACGATGATGGTCATTTCGTGTGATCGCCATTTTTTCGCAAATGACCAATGGCGAATCGTAACTTGAAAATCACTCTAAGGCGACATATTTTCCCCACGTCACAGCGTCATTTAAATGACTCGAAAAAAATGGCCGTGTAACTGTACCTTTACACTTGTCCATGCTTTGTTAGATGGATGTTTCTTTATTAACACCGTATACTCCAGCTCCAACTGCTTCACCTGTTTTCGGCCCATCGGTGTACCATCCACAAGAATCGTTAGCAAATATTGGTTTATTCTGTTCCCAGTTATGGAGATTTGGGAATGCAACCTTGAAGTTTTGGCTGATGTTGAATTTGGATAGACAGTTGTCTGCCCACCCTCTACAGCGAACCAGACATTTTTTTTATATGAAAAATCAGCTGGGAATCTGTTTCTGTATCGACCAGAGTTTTCCGTTTTTCAATGCATCTTTAACTGTAACTGTAACTGCAACCTACACATGAAATTAAAATATAATTACATCGAATACTTTTTCTGCGACCTACATGGTGGAGCAGGCTTATCCGAATCATCAAGAGTAATGTCACAATAAATACACAAAGAGTTACACCTATAGGCATATAATTTGCAGCGTGTTGTTGATCCGACAGAAAACAAAGTTGATGCGGCTTGGAGAATTATTTCAGTTATCTAAGGGTGCGTAACACCCTGAACTCGGTGGAATTATATACGTAAGAGGATTTCGTAATTAATTTGGATCAACTCGGAAAATCCTTGTTTACAATTTATTCAGCTGATTGCCAATTAATAACAACGAACACAAAAAAAAAGTAAGTATTTCCATTTCGTGAAGTATTTCCATTTGAAGAAAATGCAATCGCATTATGCAGCCTGTCGTGCACAAAAACTTTGTAATCTTAATATAGGGCAAACACACCTATACCCATCCTCGGCTAAGCCTCTTAGCGGATATGTTTACGACAAGGACCCAGCAAGGTTAAATTTCAATAAGTCCCTCTTAATCAAACTTGAACGTTATCCTGTACAAACTCTGACCTAAATACACCCATTCGCATTGTATCTCCAAGTTCATGTGTGCCGAACAAACAACCACTTCGACACCTAGTTCAACCCTTTTACCGTGTTGTTTGGCGATGAAAGTGTAAACAAATCCCCACGCAAAATCGGTTAAGGCGGACAGAATGGGAGCCAGAGTTTACAGATATAATACTATATATTTGACAAAGGGCGGGAGGCTGCAGCCCCGAAAGGCCACTGCAGTGTATGGGGGAGAAATAATAATTTGCTCCCCAAGAACACGTATAACTTTTAATCCAATTATAATTTAGGGTAGGTGGTGAATTTCAGACACAACGAAAACAGATGAGGACAACTCGGCACCACGTACGTGAATAACACTTTTCGGTTTACCGTAACTATTTCAGTTTCTCGATTTAATTTCGTTTTTCTCATTTCCGCCAGCATTCTCGAAAGACGTGATTTCCGACCGAAAATTCTCAATTAAGTTTGATGCGGCGCGCGTTCTCTTGCTGCCGCAGGGCTGAAAGCCGAATACTCGAATACTCTCTGACACCTGAGCCACGTGCACAGAAATACCCAAACTCACGTAGATATGCGATGTATATTTTGGGGAGCAAAACCCTTTGCAAACTCGGCGCGTATAGGTCTTGCATCCATTTCCTTGAATGAATGCTAATTTCCTTGGCATACGTCATCTCCGGTTATATAATACAACGACAAGCGCAAAGTATTCCAAAAGTATGTCTTCCATCGGGGAAAGGTGCTAGATAGATAGACGGCATATATATATTATATGCAGTAGACGGAGTGTTAAGCAGCCGGATTAGGACAAGAAGTTCTGTATACATGCCGAGCAAAAGTTCATACGTTCGTGATCTGATTAATCGGAGCGGGAGGTGTCAGACCTAATTCACTCAATTCTTCGGCAAAACGTGTGTGCGCCACCCCAGGAATGCATGGAATCGTGTCATATGTATGCAAACATTGTATGCAAATTGTTTCCTGTTTCAGTCCGAATGCAGTCGGGTATGTGTCCATTGAATGCGGAACGGCCGAAGAGGGTGGCCTCGGCCCCGGCTGCGACGGAAAGAGCAACAAAGCCCGAAAGGCTTATGGTCTTGTAATAAACAACACTCGGTCGAGGTGTGAAGCAAATGGCATATGAACTCCTTGGTTTCGCAATAAAACTTCCTCATAAACATTTGTCATAAGGTGAGAGGCGGCTATTGTGTGTATATTGTGCTCCTTTAAGGTACTAGTCGTTTTTCTTTCCTGTGGCTGAGGTTATGGGGACATAAAATGGCTCAAGGTGTGGTCTACGGTGGAAACTTTGAACGGATTGTACACTAGTTGTTTGTTGCTGTGTGTGTGTCAATTGGGTATGACCTGTCGCAAAAGTTCCGGCCGTTCGTGGTGTGCTGCGAGGAGTTTCCGAAAATTTATTAAAACTTTTACCAGTGCAGTGGTGACATTTTATTAGGTTATGGCCAGTTATTGTCGATTTGTTGACCTAGTACGATTTAAGTTTGGGTCCTTTTATGATGTCGTACCGTACTCTGGGAGTTATCTGGATATCGCACTTTACAACCATTCTAGGTGGCCTTTTGTGGACTTTGTGGGTGACGAGGAATTGGATGAAATTGTACTTTAATCTTCACAGTCTGACATGTGAGTGATGAATTTGTATAGGGATAGAGATTGTTAAAGGGTTAGCGGGTCCTTTATCCTTTGTCCACTTGACAATGCAGTCGTGATAGCTCCGTCGTTTTCAGACTCGCAAAATTGATTTGCCAAAAAGGCATTGGGATGAGGAATGTCAAGTTATTTTTTTGGAAACTAAGAGAAACCGTGTTCGACGGAGACCTATATCCTGCACAGCGTCCGGTACTTGAAGGATTATTTAAGGAAATCGGAACAGTTACCGAGTGTTGTACTAGCAATTGTAACTTGGGAGGAGAAGCTCTTTATTATAGTCGATTGTTATTCACTGCTTATCTCCGCAGGATCACGAAGCCACGAACAAGACTAGAAGCTCTTCACCATGCCTGAGGCTCAACTAAGAGGCTTTGACAATATGTGGGTGTCTTATATACGGTCCCATGCTAGACGTATTGAAGGTAAAGGACTTTAGGTACACTTATTTGAGAAATAGCCGGATACTTACTTTTTCCTTGGGGACTATCGCAGGGGAATTTGAATTAGCTCTTTATAAGAACAGTATGATGTACTGAAAACTGAAGTCATTGTACTCAGCCCATAACTGAAGTAGAAGGGTATGTATACATTTCCTGACTTCTCATGCAAACCACTTCCTCCGATCTGTATAACTAAGAAAATTAGCGGTACTGGAGAGCAAAGATCGTTGAAAAAAAGGTTCCTCTGTAAGCCTTCCTGAAATAATCAAGGCCTGTGAAGGTGCAGACAAAGTGGGTTGTTTATTTTACTTTCAGCACCTAAAGGGTGATTTTTTAAGAGGTTTAGAACTTTTTTAAAAAAAAAAACACAAAAAATTCGAAAAAATGAATGAAATATTTATTTGAATCGATAGTTTGAACCTTGCAATTTAATGTTTAAAGATAATTTCATGCAAATGTTGACCGCGGCTGCGTCTCAGGTAGCCCATCCGCTGAGTCCAATTTTGGCATACTCTTTCACACATATCGGCCGGTATCTCACGAATGAATGCATGGATGTTGGCTTCCAGTGCGTCAATCGAAGCGGGCTTGTCCCTATACACATTAGCCTTGGCATACCCCCACAAAAAATAATCTAATGGTGTCAAATCGCACGATCTAGGCGCCCAATTGAACGGCCCGAAACGTGAAATTAACTGTTCACCAAACTCGCCTCGCAATTGCGCCATTGTTTCGCGTGCTGTGTGGCATGTGGCACCGTCTTGTCGAAACCACATATCATGCAAGTCAAGAACTTCCATTTCGGGCAAAAAAAAGTTTGTTATCATCGCTCGGTAGCGTTCACCATTGACAGTAACGCTGCGATTCGCATCATCTTTGAAGAAATATGGCCCAATCATGCCGCCGGCCCATAAACCGCACCAAACAGTGGCTTTTTCGGGATGCATTGGTAGCTGTTGCAATGCTTCTGGCTGATCTTCACTCCAAATGCGGCAATTTTGCTTATTTACGTACCCATTCAACCAAAAATGAGCCTCATCGCTGAACACAATTTTTCGATAAAAAAGCGGATCCTCGGTCAGCTTTCCAAGAGCCCATTCACCAAAAATTCGGCGTTGTGGTAGGTCGGCTGGCTTTAGTTCTTGCACCAGCTGTATCTTAAAAGGCTTTACGCCCAATTTTCCACGTAGTGCTGTAACAAAGGCCTAACTGCTGGGAACGGCGCCGAATCGACATTTCGCGGTCTTCTGTCACACTAGCTGATACGGCCGCAATATTTTCTTCACTACGCACAGTACGTAAACGTGTTGGTGGTTTAATGTCCAACAAAGTAAATTTGGTGCGAAATTTGGTCACAATCTTCCGAATAGACTGCTCAGAAGGTCGAGAATGCCGATCATAAAATGGAAGCAGCGCGCGATGAACATTTCGAACCGAGCACGAATTTTGATAGTAAAATTCAATAATTTGCAAGCGTTGTTCATTTGTAAGACGATCCATTGCAAATCCAGTTAAATTGCAAACCAAACTGAAGCTGTTTGACAGTGACACAAGGTACTAAACACACGTCAGCTGTCAAAACCAGTGTTGCCAAAACCAAACCAGCTAAAAAATCACCCTTTAAATATCGGCCACTTTTTGCGCAAATCTGCCAAAGATAGAGTGCTATAGTCTTTGATGGTCCTCGAAATGTTGAATGCTAATGTTTATTTTTAAGGCCATGGATGTTTGCCTTGTGTTGTCCAGAGTCCAAATTTCTTCCTAAGAGATAATCGGCAATATTGAACAGCTTTTACGGTGCTTTTTGCCAAAGACTTATAGGTACTGCCCTAACTTAAGACTACCTTAACAATGGTTCATTTTCTATACTAAAGTACGCTAAGGCCAATGGCGATAGATTTTGCGATCTTGAGGTCAACAGGCGGGAGGTAGATCCATAGGGAGTGCTACAGGATAACTCAATGGCATTACTGTGTCTGTTAAAGACTAATCTTCCAGTAGCAGTTGTGTCAGTGTCAGTCATTCAAGATCAACTGATGTATGACCATTTCCTCGCCAAGGATGTTTTTCCTGAGACGGAGGAGGGCGGAGCATTCCATGAGCATGTGAAGAGAGGATTCGTCACACTCTAGACAAAGTCTGCATGTAGGGTCCGTTGAGAGGCTGATGCGGTGAAGATGTTTTCTCGAGAGGCAATGACCACTATGCCTGTTAGGATTCTCAGATTATTTTTGTCCAGGTTGATAAGGAATTGACATTCTCTGGGGCAGAATTGGAGAACGAATTGTTAGGTGCATTTCTGTCCATTTGTTTTAAGCCAGACTTCATTGGATTCGAAACCAGTCACTCTCACAGCGTGGTTTTGAAAAAGGCTTTTGCTGAAACCACAGGAGGGCTCAAGACCTATGAGTAGAGCTATTGCGGCGTACTTAGGTAATGAGTCTGCCATCTCGTTACTATCAAATCCGCTGTGGGCTGGGATCCAGTAAGGAATGACTAGGTTTTTCTTGCAAAGTCGTGCATGTTTCCAGAATGAGCTTCGATTTTATGACAGTCGTAGTCAAGAGCTCAAGTAGCAGTTAGGATTTGATGTACCTATGTGGCGAATGGCTCCAACTTCGTACGGCCTAGCTAATTTAGGGATTTTTGAGCCCTTCGTCAGTGTTAAAAATGATCAGTTTTGGAGGACATTTCGTTTTTGTCTGGCTCTTTATATTTGAAGCTTACTGCGAAGTCAATTTTCTTTATAAGTGATTTTCTTTCTATTAGAGGAGAACTGTTTCTGAACAAGACCCTGTTTATCGGTCTGCTGCTTTATGGCGTTGGACTTTGTCTAAAACAAATTAATGTATCGAAGGTTGAGAGAGGAAGATTCTTTGTAAAATTGTCGCTCGCGTTTGAGTTGACGGGCTTTGGAGAAGAAGATTCAGTGATGAACTTAGACTGATGAGATCTGTATAGCGACATCGAGCTTTTTGAAAAATTCCGCATAAATCTCAGTCGTCTAAGATGGCTAGGTCATGTAGAGCGAATGAAAATAATACTCCGGCCCGTAGAGTCTTGAGATCTTAGTTAGTTTAGGGTTCGGTTCACCCCGAACTGTGTAGAGCTACCTAATGAACGAACGAAGAGCAAATGGTTGGTAGAGCGATAGTTGGAGATGTCCTAAGCACACCTGTGATACATAGGCAATGCTATTCTCTAAGTTCTCTTCTCTAAATAACGCGGTATAAACGTAATGCAATCTATTCAGTTACCTAGTTCAGTTAGTCTAAGTCCAGAACTGCCAGTTACTTTCTAGCAATATTTCTCTCTTTAGAAGCTTTCTAACAACTAACACGACTGGAGGTCCATTCAGCTTGGAAGGAGAAAGTTATAACTGTAATTTAGATCCGATGGTAGTAGATTTCATTCCGTTGTCGAAATAGAGAGTACAAAACGTTCGTTTTCGAAAAATTTTAGTTTCGGAACGAGATACTGAGTAGGGCCCCTGTGTGATTTTTAAAAATTTAAGTTTTTTGTTCTTTGAAAGATTTAAGGTGAAGGGAGGTATTTGAAAGTAAATTCGAACAATGGGCAATCATACCCAAAGGAAACAAAAATGCCCTAGCTTTCTGCAGACGATACTCTAACTGTCTCTTTTTCACCTCACGAAGAACAGACTAACATTTGTGCGAAAGTATGTAAAACTTTAACTGAAAACAATTATTCCAACATCTACTCGCCATTTTCAAATCAATACTAAATTCCAAACTCGTTATTTCAAGCGTCCAAAGCAAAATTAAAAACAAACAAAAGTTATTAAAATGAAAGACTTGTCAACAGCAATATTCGTTGAATTGAACTGAAAAATCAATTTGGAAAACGGTCTACATCTATGGGGGGAGGGTCGACATCGACACAACCGCCTAGAGCGATTGCAAATAGAAATCAAATTAAACAGAATTAATTTCGCAATCGATATCGAATACCCGAACAAAAAACTCACAGTATACGGTCTGCGTGACTATACATCAGCAAGCAGAGACTCTATTTACTTTGTCTATCCGGAGAGGGCGTTTTTGCAGGAAACCATAAACCATTCTGCCATCAAATACGCAAACACAGCGATGACCGATAACCAACAACGTAAATGACAGCGAAATAAACGAAATCCACCAAAACAAACTCCATGTATCCGCAAACTTGTCTAATTCAACAAAAGCCACAAACGAGCAAAAAATCCTCGAATGCCATACGAAATTCGTATCCGAAAATCCGATATACTCGTAGATATATCCGTAAACAAGGATCGCGCACACAAAAATGCAACCTCAAAAGTATGAATAAAAAACAATACCAAACGAACAAGCTCTAAACTAACCGAAAACACAGAAGCGATTTCCAATCAAATATTGAATTCCAACAGGATCACGATTCACGACCAACGGCAAAAGTGAAGGTAGAGAAATTCGAAAGGAAATGCCAATATTTTCAAGATTTTTTTTCTATATATGGCGAAACGGCGGCTTCTTCCAGCATCAATTCACTCAGAACCAACTGCAGTAGGTCGGCCGTCATCATGTTTTGTTGTATCCCCTAAGCCCCTTAGGTTGGCCTGCGGACCGTAGATACGGTCAGACCACAGAGATGCATCTGCAACCACGACCACAACTATAGATTTTTCACTTTTCATTCTTTTTCGCCCCCAAAGTTGTGCATAACCATGCACAAAAAGGGAGCCGTGGTACTTTTGGGGCAAGTCGGGTGCAGTTGTGTATTGCCAGGAAGGAACTAAGTTTAAGTAAAAAACAAAGCATTACGGTTTGCCTCCTTCTGCGATAGCACTACTCGTTGTGGACCAGACTGATGCCTTGTTAATACAAATTCTACAACACCCCAAGGGGGTGTTTGTTTTACATTTTTTTCGGAAACCTTTTTTGTCTCACTTCTTTACCACATCGTCATGGCGTTATCAAGTTTAAAAATAAAAAACATTTTCATTCTTTGTGCCTGTTTTTTTTCCGATGTTTCATCTGTTACATTGCGGGTCCGTCGCTCGCTTTGTTTTGAGGTGCAAGTCTGGCGAGTTGGCGATAACAAACCGCGTGTGCTCATTTTCAGTTGTGTTCACTCGGCGCCAGGAGGTGTTAATATGCAAATGTTTGCCGTGGTGGGTTTTACCTGGCTTCCATTCGTTTGACACATGTGAAAGTGGATTAACCCAAGTTAATAATGAATTTTTAAATACATGGGATCTTTTAATAAACCGGACATAAACAGTTTGTTTATTTAACTATTTATTTAAGTGTCACCGGCTCTGGCACTATTTTACTGCGTACTTTCTGTGACATGTCCCAAAAAAACAGATTTTTCGAAAATAATACTTATTTGCATCTTTTGGGGCATTTATATACATGTATCGGAAGCAAGTTTTTTATAGATAGGTAATGTACTTTGAGTTTCGTTGTCATTTTATTCAGCTCATCTCATAGGAAAAAGGGAACACTCATATTAGAAGAGGGAAGACTTCCGTACCTTTTTTTGAGCACAGGTTGCTCGTTAAGCATGGCTGCGCAACGCGTTAAGCAAATAAAAATTCGCTGCACCAATATCTGTTGAATCGATTGCTTTACTTATAGAATTATTTTTAACTTTTTGTGCCGATATCAAACATGTTTAGCAACCCAGCCCCGGGGCCCGAAATGAAACCTAACCAAATTCTGATAAAAATAATAAAGACATTTTTCAATGTCGGACAAACTTGGCGGAGTTGAATAAAATGCTGATGCTACGAACAGAACAGAGCAGATGACAAAATTTCAGTTTTCGTTAAAATTGGCTGTCTTTTGATTCTCCTGCTCCAGGAGTCGAAACTCACAACGTATGTTTTAAAGAAGCTTCTCAGTTTTGCATTTCGGATACGGCACAAAACTAGAGGTTGTCTAGCAAGCAAGCAAAATTTCAGGATAATCACAGCTGAGTTGGTTGTTAATGAGAACGTAATACTTGGCGGTAAGTGCGTGGTGCGCTTAAAATTACATTAGGATTCTATTACATACATGTAGGCTTTAAAGGTCGTGTAACGAACAAACCAATAGTAGTAGTAAAAAGTAGTAAAATGTTTTTTATTTTCAACTTTTTATAAATATACATTATTCTGACATTAAAGTGTTAATTTTTTGTTGAAAAGTAAAAACTAACGACAATGACATAAACATTTGTCTGTCGGGTAATTTACAAATTGCTATACGTTTTGTTTTGGAATTTGGTTTAAGAACAATTAAGTAAAGGAAAAGAAATACATAATGAAATAAAGTTAATACCAATCTTTGAACTAATTGAATTCAGATACAAGTTGTTTTCTGTAGTTTATGGCGACGGTAATGTAATTGACCAGTCTGTTCCAATCAATTATGCTCCCTCCATTAAGTTCATTAATGAGTTCAGCTTCACTCAAAGTTGCCTTTTCAAAATATCTCACTCTAAACTCCCTTAGTACGGAGCATCTGCCTTAGAAGTGATTAATATTTTCTTCTTATCTCATATTACACATGGAACATATCGTTGAAACACTGCCTCCAAATCTCCGCGCATTAAGAAGGATCAAATCGCATCTGGCTTTAAAAATCCACGAAATTTTGTTGATATCGATATCATCGATGAGATATTGTTGTCCTTTCCAGTAATCCAGGAACTTGAAAATCCTTGTGCTGCTTTTCCTCGCTCTCCGTTCTGTTACTTGTCGACTATCTGCTTTGAGTTGATCCAGAAGCTGCAGGTTTTTAATGTTCCAGTCCATTTCCAGCGGCATGTTCTGATCCTAGTGTAAACCAAACCAACAAACCAATATATCGTACAAAATATATTTTATCATATAGTGAGATACGGTGAGAACTCATGTCATTATTCTGTTTTTTAAATGTTATATTCAAAAATGTGGGTTTGCATAAATATATATAACATCATCGACGCTTTTTCTTAAATTAAGAGAAAATTACTGGCGTTAAGTTCAATATTTTTGGGGTTGTATATATAATACGCTGGGTAAATATTAGAATTTAATATATCTTGCATATTTAATTTGATAAATCAATAAGAGATTTATTAAAATGCTATTACAAAATATATCCATTATATTTAAATTCCATACAGAAAACATTGGTTTCTATGTCAAAAGTATATGAAACCCTTACATACTACAATTTCTTATAGATTTAAAAATATTTGTATTAGAAATAATTGAACTGCGTACTGAAATCTAATATCAACACCTTGAATTCAATATTTTCTGTGGTTTTTCTTTTTTAAACCCGTGAATTTTAAGAGTAAAATATTAATATATGTTATTACAAATTTAGATTTGATTTATATTCAGATGATGAATGACCCTCATTTAATAAAAAAATTGTAATATTGTTTATAATTTATTTTATGTTAAAATTAGTTATTTTTAAATAAAAGATACCATTATATTTAAAACCAAAACTTTTTTTATGTTGGGTAATCCATTTCCGTGGTCGTCATATGCATGAACTATTTTGTGCATTATTCAGCTAGTTGGTAAGAGCAATATTTCTAAGGTAATGAAGTAGAATCTCCAAGCCGTCTCTGGTCTTCAGAGTTTAATGAAAAAATGCAAATAAATGTTACCTCTTACAAGAACACCTGTAATACTGCGGACTGCGGATGCTTTAAAAATTACTGCATATTCTTATTTTTTGTGGTCCTTTTTCATCGGTTAAGTATAGTGGAGAAACTACGAAAAAATTAGGATTTCTATGGACAAATTCCGGTTGAAACTTCAAGTTGTTTAATATTCATTCCACCTGTCATTTGTCAATTCACCTTAACGAAAGATGAACTTATTACTAATGTATATCCGAACATTGGTCAAAATTATCGTAACTACGATTGGTTGAGCGCACGCGCAATTTTAGCAGCGAAAAATATTGATGTCAATGACTTGAATTGGACGATTCAAAATCAAATTCCGGGAGAGCTGCGTTCATACAAATCGATCGATCGCGTTGAAAACGAAGACGATGTCGTCAATTATCCAGTGGAATTCCTAAACTCTTTGGATTTGTCTGGCATTCCGCCTCATCATTTGCGTCTTAAAGTTGGATCTGTCGTCATTATGCTAAGAAATCTTCATGCCCCGAAATTGTGCAATGGAACCCGACTGATTGTCATGAAGCTAATGAACAATGTGATAGATGATAGTGGCAAGGATTTTGAAAGGGCTGTTCAAAGGAGAAGAATGCCTGATCCCGCGAATTCCCTTGAGTTCAAACGATTTGCCATTCCAATTCAAACGTATTCAGTTCCCAGTGAAACTTGCATTTGCGATGACAATAAACAAGTCGCTGGAAGTGTGCGGCATAAATCTGGAAAAATCATGTTTTTCACACGGCCAGTTATATGTGGCATGTTCCCGAGTAGGGAAACCATCCTCACTCTTCATTTACGCTCCGGAGCAGAAAACAAAAAATGTTGTGTATCGTGCAGCTTTAAATTGAGTCATTAATATATTCTTTGTTTTAGATTTCAATAAATCTAATAGACTTTAAAGAAATTAATACTTGATTTTATTATATTTTCGCCAAATATTGGCCGGGACGAAGTCATCTGTTCAGTATCGCTAAATTTCGATCAAAGAAACAAATTTCAGGTGGAATCGTGAGTGCTTGAAATTAATTCAGTCAAAAAATATATTTTGGGCAAAACAAAGTTTGCCGGGTCAGCTAGTTAGTATTTTAAAATTCACACAATAACTTACAAACATTTATTGAATGAATACAGTTAACACCAGACTTTAATTGAATTTTTGACACCCACTTTGAAATGAAAAGCCATGCTGCTGTGCACTACATAAGATAAACTCGATACTCAACGTATACGACACATTCGTAATGCATCCGTTCTCTAGCTTTATTTGGCAGTTTGAAATGAAATTGCAAATTTGACCTGAATTTCCACCAATCGACAGACATATAGAGCAAAAAAAAAAATAAAAGCAAAACAACAAAATCCTAACAGACTCATCGTGCTTAGTGGGGTCGCAATCGCAATATCACCCCAGCCTGGATATAGGATATCTATGCATGTGCACGGGATGAGGTAGCAGCTCCTATTTGAGTTTCACTGAAATCCATGCCCTAGATGAGTTCATTTAAGTTAGCCCGATGAAGCGGCAAAAGGGGAGATTGGAATGGATAAAGCATCCGACAGGCAGAAGATTTGCATGGAAATGAATGCGGCGACGGCGAATGAGAATATTAGGAGAAAGTGACACAGGAAATTATTGAAATCGAAGGCAAAAATTAAAACTTAAAGAAGCTCATGAATATTCATTCGCATGCCCTAATTAAAGAAACATTTGAATAATCCTCTAACACATTTCGTATGCGCAGCTTAGTATCGGCTGAGTCTCAATTAAAAATTAAAATATACTATCCCAATGTGAGAGATGTTCGTTTTTGCCATACAAGATATATACTTATTCATGAGTTGGCTTGGGTCTGCTGGGGATTTTGGATGGAATATTTCTGTGAATATACACACACACAGAGAGAAAAGGATATCAGCGCGCGAGAAAATTCTATTTTAATTCAATTTCGTTAATTAAGACAGGAGAATGGCTGATGAAATAAGACACATTGAAGATTAAACAAGAGTGTGCGGTTTAATTGACATTAGAAATGATACCGAGATGGAATGTTAATGTCTTAGATGAGCATCCGGCTAAGCAAATGAATTGGTGGCTCTTATCTGGGTAGAGATAAGTGTGCCTAGTGGAATTGGCTTCAAGCAGAGCTGGGACTTAATGCAGCAGTTGAAGTTTGCTGTCAAACTGCAAACACTTTAAGACTGGAAACTCATTCCGTAATTTTTAAGACGATTACCGGCGAAACGATAGACCAATTCCAATTCATTTTCCACAAATGTAATGAAAGCTGACGATAGTGAAACAGAATATAACTTCTTAAGGGCATCAAAATTTTTAAAAACGATATCGTCCCGACGATTATTGTTATACGGAATCTGGCCCCTGTTGAAGGGAAGTTAAAAAAATCTCAACAATTGCTATGCCAACTTTTTTGACTAAAAATATTCATTTCCCCGCTTAGATCCACTAGCAAGTATTATTTGTATTTTTTATGGTTTCACAAAATTTGGCATTACCTACTTCGTAATCCAAAGCGAAATTAAACCAAGTTTGTAATTTGACTTGATTTCTTTACTGAATGAAAAAATAAAACCAATTTGGCATCACTTTTGAAAGCGAAAAAATGCCAATTTTTGATTTTGGCCTTATTTCGTTTGGGTTTATTTAACGTCAACTTCGCACCCGGTTTACCGTTAGTACTCTTTGAAAGGATATTGGTCTCTTCATTGATAACAAAATATAACTGGTCTGCACCAACTCGTGTTAAAATCGCTGCACAACTGAAAAGTCATTTCGCTTCAATTCGCAATCTAATCGCAGAACTAAGTGAGTTGCCCGTGACGTTGTTGTGCTAATCGACGTATTCCACTGTTCAAGACGGGTTTGCTGCTGTTCAAAACTATTTTTGTTCTCCATAAGCCTGATATTTACATTATTTTCAAAACATATTAAGTCTATGTGATACTATTGATAGACAATCCTGCATAGAAGGCAAATATAATGTGCACGACTGAACCGCATGAAACTTTTCTTTTATTGCGAGTCCGGCTGAATGCCAGAGTCCTTTATGCAGATTTAACTTTTGAAATAGTTCTCAAGTGCCGCCCAGATTTAGCAACTTAAAAATGAAATGAACAGTAGTTGGCTCAACATGTATGTATCGGACCCAATGCTTAGCTTCGAATGGGAAATGCCTTCAACTGATGTCGAATATGAACAGCTGAATTGGAATTTGGAACCCTTAAATATCAATATTCCCTATAATTTTTTGTCAGAGTGATGACGCAGTGGAAAAAACCTTAAAAACCTTTCCGGGGATTGATGGTGGGATCCCTCGCTAAGTGGCTGGGTAACCGCTGTAGAAGAATTGTATTTTAGATGCGACTCGTAAAAATATCCTCGTAAGACTTTTATTTCACCCTTCTATTGACAGGTGTCATTCCTCTTCATGTAGGAGAGCGGTATTTTTTTGCAAAAACCTATTACTCTTTACAATATTAGATCGCATGCAAATAATCAGTTAATGGTGTAAATATGCCTTCAAATTACGTCATACTTGTCATTATCACATCTGCTGGAAATATATGTTCATATATAGCAAAGCAGCTAACAAAAAATTCTGTATACCACGTACCCAAACAGCATATCCTAACTAACATAAACGGTTCGTTGGTAAATGCCAAGCAAGTTAGGCACAAGGTGCCGTTGAAGGAAATGAATATTAAACTCGATAAGTTGGCGACGACGAAACGAACGGTGTGAAACGACTGGGACATTAAATTTCAAAAATCATTTACGTAACGACGTACGACAATGCCATTGCCATGTTCCTCCTAGCGTGGTAATGCATTTCGTTGGGTGAATAATTCAGTACTCATTTTACAAATCGCTTGACTTATTAAGCAGATTATCGTTAGAACTGCAATTTAACTGGGTTTAATCTCCATTTTAGCTCTTGGGCTAAGGATAAATTATTAAAACATATTTTGTATTAGACAAACTTTGGAAAGCTGATTTGATGTTGTGTGTAGCACTCTTCTTGGCCGCAAGAAACTTGTTCGTTTCTTGCAAGTGAACTAAGGAAAGGACTCTATTTCGAATGGAGATAGACACAGGATTTGGTTCGATTAGGAATTTCCATATCGTTGATAAAAAAAATATACCTAGCACTAGACTTGTGTTCGCCTCGCTTCGCCAGTATGCCACCATGCTCCTATACAAATACATACATCGATTTTTCATTTCAATCTTCGATAGTCCCCATGCTGTGAAACACTTTTTTTGAAGTATAAGTTCTGGTTTTTTATAAATAATAATCATTATTCCAAAATTTGAAAGATACTCGCGAGATGACAAATAAAGTGACCGACTGCGTCGAACGAAACTTTCTCGTTTATCAAAAGTTTGGTTGGCTGTTTTCTTAATTTAGGTAGGTAAGAAACTGAAAAACGATGCTTGATAGAAGAAACCGTTCACAAAATATGGGAATAGTGTTAAATAAAATCCACTCTTGGGTTATTTATCTGATATGGGAGAATATATCAGATAACAATGGCAGTTTTTAAAAGTTAAAGCTCAAAGTAACAGGCAATTGTCGCAAGTCTGGTTAGAGAGTTATACTGTACTATTTTATAAGCTCTTACAATTTACAAGATTTTTGAGTACGACGACAAGCGTAGTAGGAGTTTATGTTTCTTGATCTGTTAGGTAGAAATAGATTAGTGCCACTGTCTTAAATTGTTAATGATTGGAAGTATGCAGGGTCGTGGGGGTGCAAATTGGTTGGAATTATTTTAAGCATATTGAATATGGTTGAAAAAAAGAAGAAGTGTTTAATATTAGCTAGAAGAGAAGTTTTGTGTAGCTGTTATTGTATTTTTATTAGAAGTGGGGCATTAAGATTAATACAAAAATATACCGTAGATATGTGAAAATACATCGGGATTTGTGCAGAACTTTTGATAAATAATTAATAACCTGATTTATTCGAATTTTTTGAGAAAAACTAAGAACGGGATATTATTTAGAATACTTTTATTATCATATATAAGCATTTCGATTGAAATCGTTAGAGCGGTTTTTGTAAAAGTCTGCAAAACAGTAACAGATATTGCAATGTTTATATACTATTGCATAATTATTCACCTGAAAACTGAGTATCTGACGTTGTACGGGATGTAAGCATTTCCTACTTGGTATTCAAAGTTTCAATTAAACCGAAAATTGGGTTTTCGAGATATGAGCAGTTTCAAAAATTAACGTTTTCGGTGATTCGAATTGAAAATAAAATACGCGGTCATATTGAAAATATAAATTCTGCTCTAAATATGCATTTTGGTCAAAATCCAGAATCGTACTTATCATTGTACGATAATATAGAGAAAATCTGAATTTTAATACTGATCGAAGTCACCTTACCCGGCACTGACTAAGTAAGAATTATCAACTACTACCCTGTTGACTTCTTTCTTTCATCATCGCAATTTCGAATTGAAGAATGTATCTGCTATTAGCTGCTTTTTATTATCACCTATGATCCATATAGATCATCGATTTACATGCACTTACAACAACAGCATATGATCCTGCTTCTCATCGAGATCACGAATCATGATCTGAAAGTTATATCTACTATTTCCGATTAGGTGGCTTGATTTATTTTTAAATGTTGGTGTGGCTGTAAACGATAGCCACACAATCACATTGCCAGACTAAAAAATGGAACACAAAAAATTAATTGATTTTCTTCCCATTCGAATAAACTCCCTGTCCGTATTCCGAGTTATTTTATTTTTTCTCGTTCTATAGAGGTATGTCCAGACCCGCCAAACATTTGATAAACAATTAAGTACCTACAACCTACATGTTCCAGATTTGTTTCTAAAACACATGTTTTGCTGGTTTGGATCTGGACACCAAAAAAAACTTTTATGAAATGTTTCACAGTTACCCAATCGTGATGGGAAATAATTTTTGTTTTCAAGTATCCCTGCAGAAAGTGAGTACATGTTTTTCGATTATTATTTGTTTCTAAATAAAATAAAAATGTCCAGAAAAGCTTGGAATACCTAATGAGAAAGTTATTCATTTAATAAGATTATATGAATTAAATCGCTCGTCGCGTGATTGCCGAGACCAAAATTACAAAAATAAAAACTATACTCGTCTAGTCCAAAACAGGATAAAGTTGAAACATTTCATAAACATATAATAAATAAATTTCAAAAATCTTTTATAAATGCTTATAAAATCTGTCTGATTTGCTTCAGAAGCATTTCTGAAATGTTTCGGTGGTCAGGACACACCTTAGCAGCAAAATATTGTTCATGTGTTGCATATTTCAACATAAAATACTAAATTTGTTTCACAAAAATATATTTGAAAAGAAAAATTATGCAAATTTGATTCAAATATGGTAACACCCCCGACATTGCAAGTGAAATGACATGTGCCTTGTTTGACGTCACGTTGAGAAGAATATTTGCAATATGGCTGGTGGTAATATGAAGTTTGAAATACCCAGTATTATCTGTTTTGTTTTTGTAAGCAACTGTTGGCACAATTCCAAAATTAAACTTTTCAATGATCCGTTTTGTTTTATTTTCGTGATCTGATCCGGATCAGATCACGCTGATAATAAAAAACAGCTGTTATCGCAATGGTTTTGAGGAACTGTGCAACAATTCTTCATTTTACAATGAAGTTGTTTGAAGAGTTAAACTTTTTGTATTTAGAAGTACAACTCATACGGTGAATGAAATTTTTCTCAGTGAAGACAATAATATTCTCTTTAACCTAAAATAAATATTTTAAATATTTTTGCATCCAATTCCATCCATCAACAATGAGACTTGTGAAATTTTGTCCTAAAGTTGTTTTTTTTGCTGAGTTCAACATGGAGTATGCGTATGCCGTGTGAAAATAAGAATAAATATTTCATACTTTAGAAAATTGCAAACCTTCGTTGCCCAAAAAATAGGCTGCCTTCATTTCCTTTAATTTGTAGGTATATATTTTTCCAATTTTAGATTCCTGTAGCCTTCGATTTCGACTGCATACAGATAACAGAACTGGTTGGGGTGTTACCAGGGGTCAGATTCTGTTAGGCGAAACGTTCAAACGTTTTCGTGCGCACGAATGATTTGCCGTATGTTACACAAGCAAATTTCTTCGTGCATACGAAAACGTTTGAACGTTTCGCCTTACAGAATGCCGACCCAGCTTACACATTTAACGTATATGTACTAAGTGGTTCTCTTTGCATTAATTATCATGTTGGACACAACTTAGATGGTAATTAATCTCCGCATCCTCAGGCGTATAGGTGAGTGAATTTTGCGACCGGATAAACACTTATTTTAAGTACGTGTTTAATCGCTTAAAAGCGATTATACAAATAATTGCAGGATTAACTGTGCTCGATTTCTATTCAAAACGGAACGGACCTGCTTATGACTTGCATCGATTTGTCACTCATTACGGCAGACTTTATGTTTCTTATGTATTTTTGCATTCTGAGGTTGGTCGCGCGAGTCAAAGCACGTTCCTCTAACCTCTGGAAATTTAAATTTAGAAACTTCTTCACTCATGCACAGGCCATTAGGTGTACCAAAAATACTACCGGCAATATAGGAGCTCAACGACTGACTACAACACCGAGCGGGGTGTCGTGAGGATAGAGCGAAAAACTATCCAATAACTTTCAGAGTCAAGTTCTGTCGGAGGAAATTATTTTATGATTTATAAGTTTTGTGATAGTAAAAGTTTGCAGGCAACCGTACGATTGTTTTGTGGGTCAAATTCGTAATTCAAATGTTAGCCAACGGAGGAAACATCTTGCCGCCCGGCAAAAATAAAGGATATCCTTTTTGTGTCTGTTTTTGTGTAGATTTTGTGAGGCTTCATATAGTTCGGCTAACCACGGGCTCTTTTCTCTTTGCGAGAAATTGTCATCGCGTGACATCTTTTATGAATGGATTCGGGCAGTTGGCATGGGCAGTTGTGGTCTTTCACATGGATGATGGAAGTCCGGTCAAGAAGTGCACCCAGAGTGAAATTGTTTTTCTCTCCTTTATGTATATCTATATCTTTCGCTATATATGGGAGTATGTGTGCTGCATGTTCGGTGAGAAGCTTGTTGATGTCGTAAAAAGAGAAATGGTGTACGGCAAAGAATGGGTGTTCGAGGGTTAGTTTTTGAAAGCGCACATGCTGCTAACGTTCTTGCTGAAAACGAAACTTACAAATGGAAATTTATTAGATTGGCATTGCGGATATAAAAGGATTGTGACGATAGATATGGAATTTTACAGAAGAGTATAGGTATTTGTTTACAAACAAAAGTTTCATGAATGCCTCTTGAGGGATTCACAAATTATGTAGTTTGGACTGGGGCTAACAACATCGGTCTCTATAAAATGAAGTATGGTTAGACTTGGTCATAAACTATTTTAAGTACGGTCAGTATAAGAGGGGCAAGTTGCTTGTTGCTAAATGATTGTGCCTTCAGCTTCACATAGCTAGGCAAGCAGACCATCTTGCAAATGATCGTGGAAGAAATGTCTGCATGGATATGAGATGGATATAGGTGGGTTCCGTACCAGTGGCTGAGTTTATAAAAATGCAATTGCATCTTTAGTAATAAAAGCGACCAGTGATCGTGTCCCAAGGAGCATCTTGCGACTTCATGTGTCATGTTGACGTCGTTGAGACGGTTTTGTTACCAGAAAATATTCCCAACAAGTAACATTTTAGACACATGCTAGGTAACATTTCCCATTTAGGAATATTCCTATCTTGGAGTTTTATATCCACACAGGTACGATATTGTGTCAAAATTGTTTCTTCAATGAAACAATATGTCCGCAGTATGAAAAATGTGTGGAGATGTGTGTTCGTGCACACAAATCCTATATAGTAGCAGTGTATCAGTTTTTTTTTAAGCTTTATTTGTTACACACAGCGACGAAACTACTTTTTTACTGTCACCATTATTCCCGAACAGGAATTTGTTAGGTATCCGTTTAGCATTTGAAAAAAAAAATGCATAAATGGAAAATAATAAAATTTAAATTTATAGTTTTGGTGGATATGGTGTAATTAAATAGATAACAAAGTTTTTATTATGTCTATATAAACATCGTAGATTTATTTTATACTGATTTTATAATGCTTAAAATAACATAAATAATTATAAGAGAGATTTTTGATTAAAAATATAGAATATTTTGTAAGGACCAAGGTTTTTTTCGAAGCGTATTAGTAACATTTCAAGGCAAAATGATGTTCCCCATAAAATATCAGTAGCTGCTTTCTGTTTAATTATGAAATAGTTGATGCAGTCAGAATATTATTTTGGTACATAGCACAAAATGAATGAATATCACACATCACTATATATGCTATATACATACACAATAATAGAATTAAATATTAATAAAGCATTTTTCCCAATTTGTGTTGAAAATTGTTATGGCCTTGTGTGTTCAAAGACGGTATATAGGATTTGCGCCAAAAACAATTCTTACTTTGTGTTGCGCCACTTCCGAAACAAAAAAGGAACTGTTACTTCTTTGTTTCGAAACATAAGTTCCTAAATGGGATCACTAATTGACACCAGAACGTCGCCAGGCCTAAAATGTGTATTCGAATGCTACTTGGGGTATTATTTAAGACCATTCGGAGAAGTAAAATGCTAGTCAAAGCCTCAAGGACTTAGGACTATAAGCTATTTCTTGACTGCCCATTGAATTCAGTTTGAAAGGCCGAATTTTTTACCCGGATTTAAGCCAAGGCTACCGATCGTAACCCATAAGCATTCAACCTTACAAGATCCATTTTTGTTATATTGCAATTTATTTGGAGAAACGTCTCTGAATACTTCGGGGCTATCAGATCAAATGTTTGTAGCATTCATACACTGGAGTGATTGGGGTACAAAAAACGTTTCATTGCTTTGGTTGACTAATTTAATAGTGAGTGCTTTAGCTCGGTCAGTATGCTGATTACGACGGCCTTAGGATCTCAAGTATAGCCACGTTCCAATTCGGAAGGTTCCTTCCATAAATCACCAAAAGAAGAATACCAAAATATGAAAAGTTTTAGGTCCTAACAACCGCATTCAGATTTTCAATTCATAAAATGTTTTAATGGAAGATTTTTCAATGCTAGCTAATGTTTTTCAAGCGGAATGTAGAAGCCTCCACGCCTTGAGAAACTCACTGATCATGGGTCTACCTCCAGGCTTTATCGATTTCTCAGTCAAGAGCCTCTAGAATAAACTATATAAGGAGAGGGCACCGTGGAAAGCTTGGCGCAGAAAATTGTTCTCAACTGGTAGTATCGTAACAAATAAGGGAGAATTGTTTTATATTTTGTGAATCGTTTATAAATTTCCAGGACTCTAAAATTCTGAAAATTAGTCAACCAACCAAACCTCCGATATTTACAAAAACAAATTATTAAAAGCGGAATAACAAATTATTGCCACATTCCCAAACTCTTCGAAAACATTTCGTACGGCGCTAAGTCTCTTATTTTTCCAACTAACCTGTTTCTCCTACCATCTGTGCCTTGGAAAGTTGCAATCTACGCCGGAATTGCGACAGATTTCATAAGATATTTCCACCTCTGTTGGAATTTCACAAGCTTTTCTTCTCTTGAAAAAAATTGTGAGGTTTATTTGACACTCCGCCATTTTTGTCTCTTCCCCGACGGTACCAATTTTTCAAACCCAATTTGTTGCAACATGACTCGTTAGCTTTGCCTCCTTAAACAAGATCTAGATAATTTTGTTTGATCTTATTGCCCCAAAAGATGCTTAGAGTTCAATACCAGCAAATGGCAATCTATTTCCTTGTCACTGTTGTGGAACAAGTCTTCTTCCTTCTCGAACTTGCCTTTTCGAGGTTCAACCTGTAAATCGCTTATTCAATCTCTTCGGGACTTAAGGATTCATTTCAGCTCGCATATTAGATATATTCCTTAAAGCCAATTAAATTGTTTTTATCCTTAAAATGTGTACCAACCCCTGCGTGAGCAGATCTCTCGCACCATTTTTTTCGCCACATTTTCGAGTATATGCTAGCCAAGCGTTGGCTTATTTTCAGTGACTCCGATCCTTTCACCTTTTACCTCCATATCGAGACTGCCTCAAACGTATTAACCTGAATAACCTTGAAGAACGCAGGTAGACTGCAGACATTGACTGGACGTTTTTACAGCTCCGTATTCTTTACCACCGTCTCTTCTATCTGATCCATAAGTCTATGGCCACGGGTCTAACGAGTTAGACGTTAAATCAAACCTTAATGCTTAGTTTATAGGTTTAAGAGCAAAGCGCCTTTCTTTAGATTCGATCTCGTTTACAATTGCCGACATAGGGTCCCAGTCATTAGTCCCATATTTAGTTCTAAGACTTTAGTCTTGGTTTCAAGACACCTCTACCCAAATTATGCCGCTTAGATTGTGCTCCCATACCAAACCAGCGTGAATTTCATCTAATGAATGGGATCGTACTTCATCACCTACCGGTCAAAATCAACTCACCGAGCATCCATTAAAATGTTCAATCTTCTAAAGCCAATCTTCCGTACGCGGTAAATCTGCATACATTTCTTTTTCTGAATTAAGAAACTTTCAGTCCATAATCCCCATAATCCCTAAAATACTACACTCCTCTTGGATTTAGCGGAAGGCCGGAAGCCGTCAAAATCATTCATCGCCCACCAAACTAGATTAGAGGCCTTAAAGATCCAACCTCTCCCTCTGCCTCTCATTGTAAGTATTATATCAAAACAACAACAAAAAACTGTCCCTGAGCACATCAACATCCTGTGAAAATGTATATACAGCTGCCTTTCATAAATTATCATATTAATCCCTGTGGGTAAGGTTTTTTTTCCAATATTTTGCAAACATCTGCGCTGGTAAATCGTGGGAGGGAAACAAAAAAGAACGTGTAAAAAAAACCCGAAGTGAAATATTCTCCCTTAATTTCCACCAGATTTTCCAGAGATAAAAATTTATCCGAATTCATTTCAGACGTAAAATGAAAGCTAACGTGCAGAGTTCCTCCCCACTAATCGATTACACAAATCGATTACTTCACGACATAGGCAGCCCCAAACAGGATATTTCCAAGTTGCCCTTAAGCAAAGTTATTCATTAAAGATTGTTGTGTTCTATTTTTGGTAATATCTATACATACCTACTTATTCCAGGGGTGATTACGTAGACCTCGTCTCACCAGTGCAATAAACGTTGAATTCCGCAGAAAACCTAAGAGTGTATTTGGTGGCCGCAAGGACCAATTTTATTCAGTTTAGAGATCATCGCCATTAAATCACTTCAACATTAAAACTTATAAATGAGTCACAGAAAAATTATCATTCATATATCTCTTTGATGAAAATGAAAAAAATTTTACTTGTAAATTATTATCCTGCAATAAGGATTTTAATTTGTAAATGGAAATTAGTATCCCTTTCTCGCAGGCGAACTAGGTCAGCACTATGAAACACCATTACATTCTCTCTCTGATTACATCACTAAACAACAGTAAAAGTGGAAAGGTAAGAGCCCGGAACAAGGCTAATCAAAAGGGTCCAGACACTTTTTTATTTTTAAATTTCATAACTCAATCCCACTTCCTTCTTTAAATGTGCTCTGGATCGGTGCAATGCTCGTTCGTCCACCTGTATTGCACTGCTCATGTTTGTCTGTCTTATTTGGTTATGGAAATTTATGGCAAAAAGTAGAAATGCGGTAAATTGGTTTTGAGAAAAGATGACCGACGGAGGGTAAGTAATGGTTGACCTTTAAATCCATTTAACAAATGAAAGACTTTTAAGTACAGTATCCAATATCAATTTATCTTATCAAAAAATGCTAATAACAGAAGAGCGCGTATAAAGAAGGATAGGTTGGTTAAAGGTGGGAGCCAGAATTAGGCCAGTGTAATGTACATGCAGCTCTGATACTAAGCAATCTATACCGAGAATGACCTCTAAGAAGTTTCGGTCCATATTTGCTTAGACATGGGGTCGTATGAATAAAAACTAGCTTTGAGTAAAAGGTTGTAGCAAAGTAAAAGCCTTAGCAAATGCTTTGAATCGGTATGAATAAAAACCTAGTTTGCCAAAGTAAGTTCAAAAATTCAAACATAGCATTTACTTCGCTGTACATGGCCTTGCCTTGCAATTTCTGTCAAACTTGACAAGTGACAACTGTCCGGTGGTTTGTTTATTTTGAATTTGTTTTCAAATTTTTGTGGGAAAATTGGGGACGTTCAAGTATCTAGCTTAGTAAGTCTGACAGCTCTCTCACTAGATGAAACTCGACTCTGATTGGGGGAAATCGGTCGTGAGAGCAGATGTTTCAGTTGACGTTTATGGAGGGGTAGCCGACGAATCTAGTCGAGAAATTCGTGACTGAGTACTAAGTTGACAGTTCTCATATGTGGCTGACGTAGAAAACGTGACGTTCCCGACCAATCTAGTTTTTGCGTTCAGGTTACATCTCATCCAGACCAATCTAGTCGACTTAAGATGACTAGATTCTTGAATGATGACTAGATTCTTGAATGCGGCCATTATCAAAAGCAATCTATAGCTCCAATTGCACCGGGAAACAGTGCTACCAGATATTTTCACCAGGATTCGTAATTACTAGCTTTCAAAATCGTGGAAATATGATTTTTTTGGAAATAAAAAAATAACAAAACAAAAACACAGAAGAACGTTATTATACTTCAATTTATTACAACATAAATTATTTTGGATAAGCTTAGTACGCTGCTCGAGCTAAATTTTCGCTCCCATACAAAATTCTCTACAAAATTTAGCTGAGCTAAATTTAAGCTAACCCATTTAACTGATTGGTACGCAGCTCGAGCTAAATAATCAAACTTTTGTTTCAGAATGTAGTGTGCCCATTTAATGGGTCGACACATTTTCTCAAGCTAAATTGGGACATATCGTTGTGTATTTGTTGTTCTGTTGTGGAAAAGTATGCAAGGATGAGCCCTTTTAATTATTACATGGACGATAAGTACCTAGAATCAGACATAGTTAAAAAAAGAGAGAATTACATTTTTGAAGGAAGTTTTTTCAAAGAACAGCTGTTTTCGGTGCCGCTTATCCACGGCGTACTCTATGTCAAAATTTAGCTACGACTTTAGCTGATGTTTGGAGAGAAAAGTTGGTGACCAGATAAAATTTAGTTTAGCTCGAGCAGCGTACTACGCTTTAACATAAACATTTTTCGAAACAGTTTGTTCCATGACTGTACACTAACTGTACACGTACATTTACTAAAAAAATTGGAATTTTGGAATTTTATGCCTTTTAGCTTAAAAATCGTGGAATAAGTTTTAAGCCCCAATATCGTAAAAATACGATAAATCGTGGAGTCTGGCACCGCTGCCTGGAAACATAAATTTTATTTGCCAAATCGCTTCGTGATATTTGATTTCTTTCTCAGCTGTCGGAAAATGTATTCAATCATCGGCTTGTTGAACTATTTTTTGACACACATAGGTACCAATTAGTTAACGAAACGGTTGACTGACTTGAACACCAAGATCTACTCCAACACCAACCTAAACACATAAATTTTTCACTTGTTAAGCCATGAAATGTTTATTTGATCTCCTAAATACCTTAGAAAAGATTTAATTTTCTGGATATTTGAAAGAGCAGCGACACACATCTCAAAATTATCATTTAAAAAAGTAATAGCCAAAGTGTCCACATTTTCACGCGTGAAACGAAACAATTGCTTGAAGTTATTATCGTCACCAATTCTTCTTAGTTTATACCGTTTTTTATCAGCACGAACGTTAACAACAAGAGGTAAAACAGGTATAATGTGAAAACTTATCGCATCCATGTTTTGTTTGGCTTTCCTTCACGAACAAAACTTAATTTAACTATTTATAAACAAAACATTGAAATTCACAATGCTTGGATTGTTTTATGTAAAAAATGTGAGTCCAAAAGAAGGTCTGAGTCAAATAAATAGCAGACTCAGAATTTGCATAGCATTTGCTTTGTCTGATAAATTTTATTCATACCGATCTGAGTAATAGATCAGTGCTGGCGCTTTTCGAACATGTCAAAAGTTGGAACGAAATGTAGCAAATGCTTCGATTTTGACATTTCTCTTGAGTAAAAGCAATTGCTACGTTTTATTCATACGACCCATGTTCTGTACCTAGACATGTTCTACCACTTGTCCTTCCAATTTAAATTTTTTTTGAATATCCTCCAGCCTTAACATGGATTCGTATGCAGCGATCGGCATACCAAAGGTACCTACACAAAATTCCATCAGCCTTAAAACCTTCTGAAATATCTACACCTAGGTATACCGAGAAAATATTCCATCAAATCTGCCCTGATAGGCCACAGTCTAGGGCTGCTGAGTTCATAGTCGCGCTGATTCCGAAGACTTGATTTCCGTGTGTGTTCAGTGTACACCATTTTGACCTGCAATCGCTGCAGTTTTTATGAAGACAAATTGCCTCTCTTCTATAGAAGATACTTCCACCTTCCCCGTCAGTGGTATGTGAACTTGCAATTAATGTAATGGGGATATAAACTAGGAAGAAGGTCTCAGTCTTTTTTTAGACGAATGTCAGGATGGGGTCATTACTACAGTATCTTTTAAGTTTAGTTCAAGGGATAAAATATAAATTGCTGTCTCTGAAAAGGTAGGTCGCAACATATTGGAGTGATTTGCGTTCTAGGTACCACTTAAAATCTCTCTGGCCAAAAAATTAGAAGGCTTTGGACCCTACATACCCACATATACTCATTTCAAGGGATTTCCTTACCAAGAGCACGTCTCTATTCACAAACAACAAGACTCAATTTTGAGGCATATTCCACATCCCAATCACGTTCGCGTCCTTAATCGAATGAGCTGTCTATATATACTCCTCAGTCATCTTATAAAAGCAAATACCATACCGATGTATTAATGTTGCCAACAACACCATCACTTACTCTAACAAGAATAGGATTAGTATTTTCGTCCTTCGCGTAAAAGCGCAAAACTAGAATTGTTACGGCATCCTACAAGAATTCAAATACAAAGGATCGAGCTACACAAAGGATAGACACAAAGGAAGACAATGAATAAAACGACACAAAAAGGATTATAAACGGCAAGACGTCGACCGGGTGAATGCTTTACAAAGAAATCACAAATGCCGCGACTGTTGCACCGACAGTTTTTGTATAAAACCAGTCCATGGGCAACAGCAAACAAAAGTTACTTCATTCTCAGTCCGTCTACTGCTATTGTTTGCTGCAGAGGCTAGACTTTGTAAACTGCGAATTCAGCGATAAAGGAGCAATCATTACAGCACAGCAAGTATAAAGGACGATTGTATCGTGGTTTTGGGTATGAACACTTAACAGGGTGTAGCGGAACGAATTATTTTGCAACTTCAATGTGATGAGCCTAACCAATTTTTTATTTTTATGGTCTGGAATATGGATATGTGTGGTTGGAACATTTTTTGGTTCAAATCAAGAGCCAGGCCTTCCTTGTAAATATTAGGGGTAACTCACCTCATACGAGAACGGCAGAACTACGAAGCGCAACAGAGATCCTCGAGGGCAACTACTAAAGGAATATTCAGATGGACTGTTGAGACGCTAAACAGATTGAAACAAAATCAAACCAGACTGATTAGAGAAAGTCCTCATTTTAGGCGGGGTGCGGAAGTGAAAAACGACTTTAATCGGCTTGAAGTCCCATCTGGATGGAGCTAGGCAAACCCGGGTCCAACCAAAAATGCATTGGTTGATGCCCCATTTTAACCGCTCTTTAGATATAGCCAATGTGTGCAATCAATCTTTCTGCGTTCAAAATGTCATTTGTCATCAAAACGGTATAGCCACCGAGCTAACTACCAGAAATTAATCGAATCAAATTGTCTACGATTATTGATTATCCAAGTCCATACGCCAGCACCACTTAGAGCGGTTAAAGATCCCAACAGCAGCTTTGCATCATTATACCACTCAAAGCGGTAGTCAAAGGTAAATATTATTATACCCAGATACCAACAGCAGCACGTCTGGCGGATTGCCCTACTAAATACTCTATTAAGGTTGCAATCACCCGCAAAATGTGCATCCAATTAGCATAGTTCCAAGGACACTACATAACGCATACCATGTTGTACGTACCTCTTACCTATATTATGCATAATAGTTATAGGCGGGTGCGCTTCGCGTTTTTCTTTTCCCCTTAGAAATAAAATTTATTATTATACCATTATAACGAATGAGTTTTCCGCTTAAATGAAATCACGGTTTAATTTAATAGGACAACGTATTTTGATTTATTCTGGGCAATAAAATTTATTTGATGAATAGTTTCGTAACACAAGTGCTTTT
Organism: Cheilosia variabilis; assembly: GCA_951230905.1. NCBI lineage: Eukaryota > Metazoa > Arthropoda > Insecta > Diptera > Syrphidae > Cheilosia > Cheilosia variabilis. The sequence continues at coordinate 39,574,083 of OX579677.1, read as the reverse complement.
AATACGACCGCATGCTGCGGGCATGACTGCGATGAAGGAATGTGGGGGAGATTTTGTTGATGCATTTTGTCAATTTTATTATAAATATTTAATTTTCTCTCATGTGCACGTTATGTTTCCGTGGGTTGATAACGTGCAGTTAAAAGGGGCATTTCCTTTGCCCTTTTGATATCATACAACTTAAGAAGACAGCCGTAGCCTGCACATTAAAACTTTACCTCGTACAGAAATTCAAACCAGCTGATTGCAAGGGCCACATGAAGATCCAAGGATCAGTAAATATTTTGTCAAACTTGACTCATATCATGCCCTCTCGAAAGTCAACTTTCATCGCTTAGAAAACAAAAGGGAAATGATTGTCAAGCGAAGCATATTGAGTTTCAAAAATTGTTAGATAAATGTTCGTGCGTTGACTTATGTTTTGAACTCGTTTTTAAGTCATTCAGCACAAGAATAATTTTACTGTCTCTAACTATTTTCCTACATCATTTTGCCGACACTTGCATTCTTAAATAAAAAACATTGTGTGGTTTTATAAGACCACGAAGCAAGTGAAACTTTTTTAGGCATTTTACTGAAAATTTTCGGAAAATTATTCGATTTAGAGTGTTAAAATTGCGTTCTTAATCTTAACTTATAATTGGGAAGTGCATGGCATCTGTTATCAGTCTACTAATTTTTTCCCGGCGGCTCAGAGTGTAGTTTGGTTTGTGAAGATGACTGAAGGCCTAAATAAAATTAAATATGTTGAATGGATCGGATACAAATTAAAATACTTCATCAAATATTCATAGAAAATGAGTTAAAATAAATTCAAGCACTCAAAATTCAAATTTATTGACTGGTAACAGATCATTTTAAATAGTAAGAAATATTTGTTTGGGGCTAAAAAATGGTCTCTAATAATTGTTTTGTTAACTATTAACAATCTTCTTAAATACTAATAAATACTTCTAACGGGTTTTTCAACAGGGACGCTACAAAGGTAGAGCGACAGAGAGCCGAATTTCTTGCCGCTCTTTTGACATTTCAATTCAGTAAGGCTTGCCATTTCATGATGGAATATACGAGCCAACAACGAGTCGAAATTATTAAAATTAACTACCGAAATTCGGAGTCAGTGGCCTCAACGTTAAGAGCGCTACGTCCAATTTATGGTCGTCATAATCGTCCTAGCAGATCAACAATTGAGCGTCTAGTGGAAAAATTTGAATCCACAGGCACAGTACAAAATGTTCCCGTGCCAGTGAGACAAAGAAGTGCCCGTAGTGTCGAGAATATTGCTGCCGCTGAGGCTTCAGTTGAAGAAAACCCAAATGTGTCTCTCACACGTCGTTCTCAATCGTTGGGCATCTCTGTGACGTCGTTGTGGCGAATTTTGCGAAAAGATCTTGGCCTACATCCTTACAAGATTAAATTGACGCAAGAACTGAAGCCGCTTGACCACCAGAAGCGTCGTATGTTCGTGAATTGGGCTGAGCAACACCTTGAAAATGATTCGGACTTTCATCGAAAAATCATCTTCAGCGATGAGGCTCATTTCTGGCTGAATGGCTTCGTCAATAAACAAAATATGCGCTATTGGTCAGGCAGCAATCCAGTCATCATTGCATCCCGAAAAAATTACGGTTTGGTGTGGTTTATGGGCCGGCGGCGTCATTGGGCCGTACTTCTTCCGTGATGATCAAGACCGGCACGTTACTGTGAATGGGAATCGCTACCGTTCAATGATAACCGAATATGTTTGGCCCCAATTGGATGATATGGACTTGGAGGACATGTGGTTTCAACAGGACGGCGCCACAATCCACACAGCGAATGTCACAATCAATTTATTGGAAACCAAGTTGGGAGAACGTGTTATCTCACGAAATGGTCCAGTCGCTTGGCCGCCTCGGTCGTGCGATTTGACGCCGTTAGACTATTTCCAGTGGGGCTACGTCAAGTCTATGGTCTATGCCAACAAGCCAGCGACGATTGATGAACTTCGTCCGAATATCGAACGTGAAATTGCAGCAGTATCGGCCGATTTATGGTTGAAAACCGTCGAAAATTGGGTTCAGCGTCTGGACTTCTGCAAGCGTGCCCGTGGTGGCCATGCAAAAGAAATTGAGTTCCATACATAATGGCATCGAGCGTACTTTCACAGGAATAAAGAATTTCATTGATATCCAAAACCGTTTTTGTTGTATTTAAAAAACTTTTGCAGCGCTCTTATTGAAAAACCCTTTATTAGTGCATTAACAATAATATGCGCCGGCAGAAGGTTGTAGTAATTCTGTTCAACTGACTATAAATATTAAACTAACTCACCAAGAACCTTTTTCCTTTCCGTATAAGCACGAACTCTCTCATCATTCTGTCTCTTACGGCGTAAAATTAACTCATCGTCGGTCATTTTCGCACTTATCTTGGTTTTCCACTTGTTGACCGTTTTATTTGACTCACTAGCTGTATCGTTATCCATCACGATCAAGTGACAAAGAACATTTACATTAATACACTGAATCAGTGTTGTTATATTATGGGACTTATCTCTTTTTGTGGGAATTTCGATGTCCGAAAAGCCTTCCGGGGGATAAAGGGAAAAAACATGAAATCGTGGGAATTTCAGAAGTCTAACAAAAACACATTCAAACTATAAATTTTTGTAATTTTTGCAAAAAATTTCAAATCCTAGCAGTTGCAACATTGCGGTTTTTATACTAAAAGTTTATGTAACGTGATTTTCTTTCCGTGTAACACAAATTTAACTTTTAAAAACAGGATTTTGTCGCAAAAAAGTGTCGTGGGATTTGAAAAGGGAATTTGAGTATGGTGAAAAGGGAAAAATGACCACGCTTCGTGGGATAAATCAAGAATGAGTGCTATTATCACTGCACTGAATATCAACCGCGGTGTACTTGCACGAATAAGTGAGAATGTAAATGCTACACGGTCAGCTGATGCGACCTATGAGCGCCAGCGTTACCAGTTCAAAAAAATAAAGCGAAGTAAATTTGACCTAAAAAGTGAAGTAGATTCAAGAGAAGGGAAGTAAATTCCAAAGTCATAGTTTTAATGATAACTACATTTAATTCCATATTAGTTGAATATATAAAACAACGTTTTAAGATCAAACAAACAAAAAAATGTTTGTTTATTAATCTAAAGTCTTCGTAAAAGCTCTTCTCACTTAATTTTTACTATTTTTTGCAAAGTTTTTTTTAGAAAAAAATATATTATAAGCGGTGCACAACGAAATGTTCATTAAATTATAATTTTGCGTACCAATCCTTATTCACTTTCTTGATTACTTCAAAATATCTACTCATCGCGCTTGTAATAATTCTTTCACGTATTTCACCACACTTTTCGGAACAGACAGGAACCAAAATCAAACCAAACGTATCACCTCTTTGAAAGAAAATTAAATGGAAAACAATAACAAACGTCAGAAAATTTTGTGTTTCAAGTGAAATTTAATGCAATTTATTTTTTTGAATCTGGGCTTAAGTGAAAGAGTGTGAAAATTTTTTTTTTTGGAAGTAGATTTAAGGTTTTTGTTATTCAAATTGAAGCGGACTAAATAAGGGATTACTAAAGTGAAGTAGATATAAAGAAATAAACAATAGTTAGTAGGGAGCAGATTTTTTTTTTTTTTTCCAAAAATGAAGTAAATCTACTTCAGTTGAAGTAAAGTGGTATCGCTGATGAGCGCCATTGCTCTGCCGAGCGCCTTTCATTTTATTCCCACTCCGCGGCCGGCTGTAATGCTACAAAAAAATTCGAGGCGATGAAAAAAAAGTTTCACTTTAAACATTTTGATATTTCGGTTAATTTTAACCAACGAAAATTGTTGGCATTACAACGTTTTTTTCTGAGTGATCGAAGATGTAAAATATTCATCACGGACCGACGCGTCTCCCATACGAATTGCCCCAGGCTAAATGTGTTCCCTTGAGTATGGTACACTGTTCAAAAATGTTAAGTAGTGCTTAGGCCAGGGATCAGTGGACCTCACAGTCCCCTTTGGACGTACAGCGGCATTGAACTTTGTACCAAAGAAAGCTAAAATCGAAGTCCCAGCTTAATTGTAGACAGTCAATCAGCGTTAAAAGTTCTTGATTCAACGCCAAAATCATCTGAAACTGTTTCAACTCTACATAGCAGCTGGGCTATCCACAAATCGCTCAAGGGTTGCTGCTCGAAGGGTTCGACTTTAATAATACCCGCCGAACGATATTTCCCTAAATGGACGCATTTTCCGATAACATATTCCATATTTTGCTATACCTACTCTGTGAATATGTAAGTCAAGATGTCTAAGCTTATTTCTATCGCTGCGACGAAACAGGGGCTTAAACAATGAGGTTATCACTATGCAATAGCCCGAGTCGCAGGATATGCTAGATTCACTCGCTTTGAGGCGCTTCACTTAAGAAAATTATGATTTCCATGAATTTAAAATTGTGCGTGTACAACCTTGAACCTAATTGCTTTCTGACTTAAATTCAATAAGACCAACAAAATCATTTACTTCGCTTTGCTTAAGTTACTGTCAATTTTCTAGCCCAACTGAGCTGAAAAAGTGACACAGAACAGTTGCAAAAGAGACGCCAGAAAATATGTAGCCTATATTCCCACCGTCAAAAATCGGATGCCTAAAGCCTAATCAATTTACAGTCCCCAGTCCAAAAAGTATGCGAATGCATATCAGATATCACTATCGACTACCACCAGTTGCGATTCGATTTAAAAGATAACCATCCCCAACCCGCAATTAAATCCGAATTTAATCTACGAAACTCCGAGTGCTGATAAACACTCTGAAATTAAATCAAAAGCTCTTTAAAATACCGAATTTACTCAACTATTAGTAGCCCCATTATGGTAATCATTATTGCCCCGGTGTGCTCCCGTAAGTCTGCCAACAACTCGGTCGTAAATTAAATTTTACACATTTTCTCGCTCCATAGAGAGAGCGACCGAATCTTGCCAGCAACAAAAAGAAAGAAAAAATGCACAACCAGCCATGCGACAACCAACTCCGGATGTGTGGTGAACATAGTCACATAAATACCAATCCTTATCCAGATATTATTCCACAAGCAAACTTCCAGTCCAAACATACAGCCAGCCCAGCCCACATCCATATATAGCACAACAAGCCAGTGTACTGTAACTGTAAGCGACATGAATCTGTTGCTACAAAATATGGGTCACACAGCTGAGTGCAATAAATCAATCGGGGTAAGTAAAACATTTTCATCCTGCCAAGTCAAGACTACACACCATGCAACTGGAGTACCGCCGTTGCCGCCCACTGGCTCACACCAGTAGCAAGCACATCACCTTCCGGCTGGTGTAACGTGTGAATGCATAAGTTTTAAGGCACCTTGGAGTGGGCAAAAATAGCAAAATTGGAAATCTGTCGCTAGGACGATAGTGATCCTGATTTATCACCTCCTTGTGATGCTTAAAGTCTTGAGTGTCACATCGGAGTCAGTGATGCCGGACTTTAGAAGCAGGTTATCCCACGGTTATACCCAAAAAATACCTTTTATCCCTCGGCAAAATATAAAAAAATACCACATTTATCCCAGGAAGTATTAAATTAAAAAAAAAAAACGTGTATTTCATTAAATTCAGTCTTTTTTATTATTATCTCATTAGTATGTGTGCGGTGAGTTGAGATTTTCACCACAGATATGTCAGTTTATGACACAGTTTAGGAAAAGGACAAATGTACGCATCCAGATATTTTGAATGACTTTTTTCTAAACATTAAAATATTCAATATGATCGTATTTAGTAGTAATTTTGTTATTCTTAATGAAATAAGCAATTAGGAACAAAAATTGACCAAAAAGTTAAATCCCTTTTATTGGTACTATGAGGTATGAAAAATCCCTTTGACCCTTTTAGCTTATTTTAAGTGAGAAAATCCCGCAAAAAGGGATAAATCCCCCGATCAGGTATCACTAATCGGAGTGTGCTTGGCTTGTTTCAAAACTCTGTCGTCTGTGCTCTGCCCTCTGCGTCGGTCGACGGTCGGCCGTATTGTGCGTTTGTCGAATTGAGGTGATAGGTGAAGCAAAGATAACACCACGTGTATATCGTTTGACAAGCTCTCACATGTGCGAAGCTCCGTACAAATTAGAACCTAAAGGACATGTGGGAAATACCTGTGTAATACGCATTTTCCTATTAAAATGGGCTCAATGTTGTTCCCTGCTAGTGCTGACAATAATACCACTTCAACTGCGAAGTGCGTTCACAGGAGGAGGCTTTTATGTCAATTTGAATACAGCAAGGCGGCTGGATACAGATTGTTTAGATTGAAGAACGGCTTGTGTTCCTAATGTGATTCGATTATATATTTTTTGTTTTGTATGTCAACATAGAGACCAGTTTGGGGGTAAAGTCATGAGATATGGAATGTTTTCTGCTAAAGTCCTTGCTTGTCGTTATATTAAATTTTGTTTCGTCCTCTCGGGCGTACACAAAATACATTCTTGGAAGGATTTCTCCATTGTGCAGAAGGTGTTCCCAGAAACAAATTCCGTTGGCCTAGATATTGCAGATATTTCTGTAGGTAATAAAACTTTCAATGGAACGACTTTGATGGTGTATTATGTGGGGTATATTCCATTACGACAATGAATAGGATAACTTCTGCAAAGTGGTTTGATTGGATTAATCATGCGGTTAGGGTAATGTATGTTGCTTTCAAGAGATTCATCTCTGATCTATACTGAATGTTGACGTTTAAAAGACCAACCGAGCATGAGAAGACGCAGTCGGTGCTGTGATTTTGGGAGTAATCCGGCTCGTCGGGGGACCAATGTTCGATAGCTCGGCGGAGAAAAGGGAGGAAAGCAAACAATTTGAAGAAAATGTATAAATTATTTATTATAAATTCTCCGTACTTCCCTCGGCGTAGAGATGGTGCTAAGCTAAACATGAAGTGGTATTTTAGACGACAGGTTTTTCGATGTCAAAAGAAATGATTTAATTAATTAGTGGTCTCGTGTAGGCTCAGGATATACGAACAGTATAAGTCTAATGCTGGCAATTTTCCTATTTTGACATTGAAATCGTCGAAGGTCGACTAAAGAACCTCTCGAGCCTTGGGAAGAGCTTGTTTTCTTTATTCTCCATCGGCATTTCAGTCCAACATGGAACCTCTAAGTCTACAAGTTTTTTTATTTTTTTTACTTCTCTCGGAACTTAAACCGCTGTGAGAAATACCATGGCTACCCGAAATGCTCGAAGATGTTACTTCTGCACTTTTGTTGTTATAAATTGTAGTTTCGAAATGTTTTCTCAGAAAGCGAGTTGGAAAATTGTTTGTACTGTTTTGGAAGGATGATGACCGTACGGTTGTCAATTATGCACTTACAACCTGTCAATGTTGTGGATGGCTAGTCTTCTGTGCGCCAGCCCAGCGGCTGTATGTTTGATGTTACTGGTAGGATCTTCTACTAGAACTGTTTGTCATTTTATGTACTGTCAAGTGAAGGTAAAAGGAATGGTTTGGAACAAAAGTCCATAATATGGGAGCGAGGCCTTGTGTAACTTGCGCTTAGTAGAGTATAAGAATAATGTATCTCTTAGCTCTAAAATTATTATTTTTTGATAAGGGGTCTTAGTCTTATAAGCTGATCTCGTTTGAGATCGCTGGGACAATAATACAAAAAAAGTCTATCTTTCATTTATTTTATTTTACGCATTATGAAAAGTTTTAAAACAAGAAATGCATAATGTTACATCACATTTCGCACAAAATGTTCTTGGCCTTCCAGTGCATCCGTCTAACTGGCAATGTCGCTGGTTAGACCTCTTCTCTAAAATATGGTTCTTGCCATCATATCTTATTCCAGGTAAAACCTTCGAACGCGAAGATGATGGTGTTGATGTTGGGCGACCGCGAGCAACTCTCAAATCTTTTCCTAACTTTAGATAAGTCCTGGCTATTTCTCTCCTTACTGATTTTATGGAAACTGTGTTATCCTCGTTCATCCTTTTGTATAAAGTAAACGTGTTCACCACAGCCATATCAATCATTCTTGTAAAAAGGCACCAGTACCATTTCTTGCCACGAATAGCAATTGTGTGTTTTTCCAAGAGCCAATCGTGATGATCTACACCTCCCATATATGTTTTGTAATTGTTAATTACACTCGGTTGACCCACATTGATTTTTTCTTTACTGGTTGGACACCATCGCTTTACTTGTGACAAGGGAAGCACAGTGTCAAAGTTTGTGGCCACAAAAAAACACTTGTTATCCTTCCATTTTACTATCAAAATTTGGTTTTTGTTGTCAAACTTGCTGTCGTAGTACCCTCTTTTCTTTTTTTGCATATCTTTGTCAGATATCAATGGACACTTTTTAGTTCGGATCTCTCTTATGGTACCTGTTGCTCTGAAACCTTTGCTTTTCAAAGCAATGAGTAGTTCATGCCCCGTAAAAAAGTTGTCAAAAAAAACTCGGTGTTTAGAGGGATCTTCAACACATTGCAGCATTTCCAAAACTACCCTTGACCCAAGAGGGGTGTCCTGTTGCCCACTAGATGACTTTCCGCAGTAAAGTGAAAAATTGTAGCAGTAACCATCGTCACCACACATGGCCCAAAGCTTGTATCCAAACCTTATTGGTTTTGCACGGATAAATTGTTTGATTGGGTAGTGCCCGTAATACCTAACTATCATTTCATGAATTGACAAGTTCTGATGAAAAACGCTCCACTTTTGAAAGTTTGTACATATCAAATCCATCAAGGGTCTTATTTTAAAACTCCTGTCATGTTTACATACACCTGCTAAGGCATTGTTTTGAAAATGAATTGCACTTTTTATAGATAAATACTGGTTTCTACTCATAGCGTCTTTCACAATTTGCACTCCTAGATCGTCTTCTTCGGACCAATAGTCTTTTTGACTTGGCAAAGTATGGTATCCAGAAAATATCAAAAATCCAATAAACACTTTTATATTATCTTTAGCGATAGTGAACGACAGGTTGTTTTTTATCTGATGAGCATAACGAAGAGCTTCATTTACGATGTGTTCCAAAACAGAATCATCAAAGAACTCTTCGAAGAGTTCTACAACACTTTTGCCACGTAAAGATGTTTTTACACTTTCACAATTGATTGTATCAGTTGTATTCGAAAAGCTATAGGTAGGGTCACTCGAAGACCAATTTACTGGCGTAGTCTTCAATTTCTTGGCACTACTCGGGCCTGGTTGAAACGTCTCATCAACTTCATCATCTGGTACATAAACCTCTACAGTACCTGGAATATCTACTACAATTGGGACTTCCAGGTTTTCATCATCAACATTTTCTTAATCTGTAAGCTCGTCCACATCGGGTGGCAACGCCAAAATATCAGCGTCTATTCTCTCCGACTGCAAGTAGGCTACAACTTCTTCCATATTTCTGAATGCACGATGCGACATGTTGTATGTTGACCTTGAAAAAGTAATACAGAAATTACACAGCAGAACCCAGCGGTATCAATCGAGATCAGTGATGTTTACATATACATATCTACGCCAATTGTATATATATTATCTCGTTACTTTCACAACATCATTGATTAGATATTTGAAGAGAAAATATTACAAAAAAAATAGCTTCTTACCTGATATTTCCTTTATTATAAAAATAAATACAAAAATCGTTTTAGCACGCACTGAGTACCTCGAATTCAAAACCGTTTCACGAGAGAAGTGATAACCATATACCATTGCAATGGCTCCAATTTAGTGGAATATATGCTAAATAAATATATTGTCCTAACGGTTTCATTCCAGGCACTATGACAAAAATTAAAGAAAAAGGTGTTTGCACCAATCTCAAACGAGATCGCTGGGACCTAATGGGTTAAATGGCATTGCTATGAAATGCCCGAATATAAATGTTACTCAAGGTGAATGGATTCCTTGGGACGGTACAGTTCATAATTTTTCTTATTTTTCTTCGTAAATGTGCTTAGCTGCCACTTGCCACTAAAAAAAATTAGTCCGGTCAAATCTGAGCGAATGACCGATATTTATTTTTTTTAAATTCGGTCAGAAAATCCGGTCAAAAGATGAAATAAGAATTTTTGAACTAAAGTCAGTTCAAAAATGGAATTAGTAATATGTATATTTTAACTAAAAATGGAAAACAAAAATGATTGAATGCAGTTTCTTTATTTTTCTAAACTAATTTTAATTCAAAAAAAAAAAAAAACAAACAATTCATTGAAAAAAAAAGGAATTTTCTACTCCACTTCGGCGTTTGAAATTGTAAAATATGCTAATTCGTCTTCACTTCAATCTAGTTTGAATGCACAGCACGCATCCAGTCACAGTTGGCGGGAGCATTCAAATGAGACTGCCGCGAGGAGCCGCTGTATTCTAAGATTATTCACAATAAATTGGTTTCTGTATGAAAAGTATTGAGTAAGAGTGTGTTCGTTCAGTATGGTCGTTCAAATTATAGAGGTCTATCCTTTATTGTCTAGTCATAGAACAATATTATTTTTTCAGGCAAAAAAGGTTTTTCCGGTTAAAGAATTTATTCGTTTCGGTTAGAAATCGGTTAGACCGGATTGTAAAATTTTCTCCGGTCAGAGTGAAGAGATTACGGTCAGATATGACCGGAGTCCGGTCAGAATGGCAACACTGCTTATCTGTGTCGTGTGTGCATTGGAAATGACCAAGCTTCCTTTGCCCCACTTTAAAATCAACTTTTCACTTTGCACTTTAAAATTTTTCGTCAATTTGCAAAACTTTATGTTCCTCAAACCTATACAATTTGACAAGTGATAAGTTCAAATTGAAAGTGTAATTTGCAAAGTCTTTGCAATTTTTATATTCTCTTTGCAATTTCTGTTCCGCGTACGTTCTCTTGTGCAAAGTGCAAAGTTAATATTGAAAAGCAAGGACTTTGCAAATAATTATGCTGTTTCGTTCCACAAAAACTGTAATCTCTATTTTAGCAAAGCAAATTTTGATAAGTTTCTCAAAAGTTTCCAATGTTGTTACAACTAGTGAAGCTTTCAAAATGTTAAGACGTGAGTTTTTGTTCGATGATAGTGAAAACGCGGTTATAACAAGAAATTATAGAGACCGAATAAATTTTTCGGGACTACAAAACTTTATTTAAAGAGTGCTTTCGCTTAAATCAAATTCAAGTTAATTTCGTTTTAGATAAAATTGGAGAAAAATTAGGGCACAATACACAGTGCAATCATGCTTTGTCGTCTGAAAATCAACTGCTACTGTGCTTGCATTCGCTCGGAAATGGTTGCCAGTACCATTGTGTTGCAGCTATGCATGGTGTTGCAAAATCAACAGTTTGCAGAACCATCCATTGAGCTGTCGATGTGGCCCGATGACGTCGGTGGTAGTGCTGAAAAGTTTTTTATATCCCTCGCATAGGTCGATGTTTTTTGGGCCGCCGCCAGTTGCAGGGATTGGGCTTTCCCCAAAACTTCCTCCCTTCTAATCTAATTTATTAACCTTGAAAATGCAATGTAAACTTAAATATGTTCCAAATATTTACAATAATTTTATAAAAAAAATACTTACTTTATTGTTTTGAAAATTAGCAAATAAAATATTTTATTTTTCTTTGATCAAATGTAGAAAATAATTTGTGGAACAGAAACACTTATCACTTTGCCAAAAAAAGTAATTTGATAAGTGCATAGTGAAAAGTTGATCATTTGTTTTGTGGAATAGGTCCCGGATTCCTAATTCACCAACTTCCAAATAAATACATCCTCTAAAGTACCTACAAGTGCGATGTGCTTCATTTAAAACGCAAAGTTTTCCCGACTTTGCATTTTGCAATTTTTCAGACGTCTTTGCAAAACGCAAAGTCTAGGTATGGGTCTTACTAATAATCGTTTTGACCTTCACCTTATATATTTTGTAGGTCACTACATGAACTTTTGAATGGAAAATTTCGCCATTGTGAGCTCCAAAAATTTAGCCTGGACAGTATAGTGTTTCACCAATTATAAACTGAACTTTGCATTTATAATAGTGTTTTGCAAATTTGCAAAGTAAGACAATTTTTTACTGTTCTCTGGTATTGGCCGGCTTATTAACGCAACTGCCCGAATTGTATAGGTTATTTTTATCTAGGGCTTACAACAACATATTATTTTCTTTAACCGGCCTACTTTACGATTCGTGAGTTTGCTGTTGAAGTTCGAAATTAAGCTTTTTTGGGAGCACTTAATCTGTAACGTGAGTAGAAAATTGTTTAGTGACATGTACTAAATTTAAATGAGCATGAATTAGAATTGATGTTGATGATCGTCTCGTCAACGCATCCAGCAACACAAGGGAATGTTCCTTAATCAAAGACTGTACTTATTCAGTGCATAGTTGCGATTCTATACCTCCATAGTACATAGAAGTCGTAGTAAGAAACTTGAAAAGTTATTCCTTCGACTGTTAAAGGACAGCTTATGTTCAATTTTTGACAAAACGCATGCAATATAAGTCTTTGTTAAGCGGAAGCTTTCCAGAGTTAAACAATTATTTCCAAATCTAAAATTCCTTCTCAATTTTACAGCATTTTGTACACTATTAATACCATCTTGGTTTTCAAAAACATGCAGCGAAACTAATTTAAATTTTTTTTAATTGTTTTAACCAACTTCTAAGAGCAAATGCTCAACTGCAAATGAAATGTTTGCTTTGAATATTATTGAAAATCTTTGCGCAACTTCAAAAACAAGCGCAAAGTTTATTTGATTGGTGAAACAAAATCAAAGAATTCTTTGCAGACAGTCAAAATTTTGCACTTTGCCGAAACGTACTTGTCACTTTGAAAATTTGTATTTGGTGAAAGGGAATTTGCAAAGAGGAATATTTTGCAATATTGAAAACAAATATTTTCCTCTTTGCAAGTTCGCGTTTGGTGAGACACAATTTGCGAACATATTTTGCAAAATATCAAAAAGTGGTCGGTGTAATAAGGCCTAGAGATTTTCATTGAGAAAAGAGCGTAGTTATCAGCAAAGCCATCATAATGTTTGATAGGCTACGCTACACCTATCGCTAAGCTACACCTATTCCAAAGCGATTCTTAATAAACATTGACCAAATAAATGGTGCATTTTCGTAGGTGAAGTTTCTCATGAATTGCTTTGTCACAACTCTTTTTTTCATTGTTTTTCTCGAACTCGTAAATATTACTCCATTCAAAAAGTCCATAGGATGACACATAGATGGCGTTACTAGAATTGTTTCCATATGATTTTTATTACTAGTACTAGCCTTCAAACGATAAGTGCGTAATTTGACAGCAATTTGACTATTGATTCGTGAGTTATAGCATTTTGTGTGAAGCAACTTTTCTTGTTTAAAAAATCAAAAAAAGGGAATTTCGAGTTTTGATACAGCATTGCTTTTTAATGAAAAAAAATGTGGAAACCAAACAATGGCTTGATAAACATTACCCGGACTCTGCTCCATCGAGACAAATGGTAGAGAAGTGAATTGCTGAATTTAAACGTGGTCGTACCAGCACAAATGAAGCAGAGCTCAGTGGACACCCAAATGAGGCTGTTATTTCAGAAAACATAAAAAAATCCACAAATTGGTTATGAACGATCGCAAATTGAAGGTGCACGAGCTAGCTGGCACTGTAAAGATATCAGATGGTAGTGTTTCTATCATTTTACGCGAACAATTGGGGTATGCGAAAGCTCTGTGCAAAGTGGGTACCGCGTGAGCTCACAGTCGATCAAAAACAACAACGAATTGATGCTTCAGAGGAGTGTTTGGCGCTGTAAAACCGCAATAAAATCGAATTCTATCCACCGTTTTCTCCAGATTTAGCCCCCAGTGACTTTTTCCTGTTTTCAGATCTCAAGAGACTGCTTGCTGGAAAGAAACTTAAGTTCAATGATGAAGTAATTGCTAAACTGAGGCCTATTTTGACGAGAAAGAGAAATCGTGCTATAAAAGTGGTATCGAAAAGTTAGAAAATCGCAATACTCGTTGTATCGCCCACGAAGGCAACTATGTTGAATAATAAAATCGAGTTTTGTCAAATTTTTGTTTTTTTCTTACTTATCCGAAGACCTTACTTATTGAAAGACCTGTTATTATTGTTCATCGGTTTACTATTAACGCTGGGAGTATACGTGATTGATTGGAAAAGATACAGAGTCGCCGAAATTATCGAGCCTCGGGGCAGTCCTGCATTGATATATTTCGATAATACCATCCACCATGCAACCTGAATTGATCTACCCTGAAGGAAGGATATCATCCATCCGCAGAGGTCTTGTGGTATTCCAAAGATGTCAATGTGCTTTATGCCAAACCTAAGCAAAAACCATTGATATTTCCAAGGCTACGGCTTGAATGCATCAATAATTGGGTTACGTAGCTCAAAAAAACTTCAGTAGACAGACAGCTGCAAAGTTAACATTACCTGTACCTAGTTCATTATTCGGTGATCGGTTCCCTTTTAGTTATTTTGACATTTATTGACTTCTCCATAACCTGGGATAGCATGGAACGGAAGTAGGTATGTTGGAAAGTAGCTATGCGACATGCGTTTTCTTTCTTTTTTTCGGAATCAGTTTGTCAGCTTTAAGATTGCGGCAGGAAAAGGCGACAATTCCTCAATAAAACCTCTAAGAAAAGCACAGCCTTTATGTGAAATTTTGTTAATTTCCCTTGGTCCATTCCATCGCACTTTTTGAATGTTAGTGATGTCAGCTCTGTAGCTGACAAGTACTTCCGCTCTAAGTAACTACATATCCTGTGGGTGGTAAATTAATCTGTGGTATTCACATTAGGAACGCACTTCCCAAAACCAGCTGTCTCTCTTGAGTATTGAATCATCGAAAATAAAACATTTAAATCAAACGCAAGTCAGTGGTTTGCCGTTTTCGGTACCTATTACTTTGTTGGCTTCAGGTTCCAGGCACCCATTTCGGTCTCTTTTTTCCCGCATCATATTACAGCAAGATGTCTACTCAGTGTAGGCGTTTGACAAGACGTCCTTGTAAGCTGTATTGCGAACCCATCCATCATTACGGCACTCAATTCATAATAATTTTCTTTGCGTTCGTATTCCAATGAAACTGATGGGTTTATTCACCTCCTTCGCTAAGGCGAGACTTTGAAGGTCGAATATACATAAAGGATTTCGTAAATATAAATTCTTCTTTGATGCCTTTAGTAAAATCACCGACATCAGAGTTGGGAAAAAGTTGAATATGTTTCGTCTGCATAAGGGGTTGAAAAGACAAAGCAAAAGCAGTGGAAAGATGAAAGTGGGACCATATCGACAGAGGATTTGACCCTGAAACTGAGTCGATTTATTCGTGTGTATGATATGGTTTGAAAATCGAAAGTATAACCTGTGGGACAGTAAATTTTAAAGCTCTAAATGCAAATCAAGTAAGAAAGACTGCGGTATCTACTTTAAGTTTTTAATAATTCAATATTTATAACCCACGTAGCAATCGCGTTAAGATGCCAAAACGTTAAAGCATCATCCCCAATAAACACGTACATAATTCAAGTATAATTCAAGTGACAAGGCAAGGATGCGCCACAAAAAGTGAATCAGGTAACAACCTATGTGAAAAATAAAAATTCTACCCTCCGACCAGCAACAGCAACAGCAACCCCATTAGGTAATAACCTTTAATTAGTATCATTAGTGACAGCGGCATTGCAGTATGACACGGGACACTTTTGTAGGGATGGGTACCACAATCCTTTTCCTGTTGGCCTTTTGTGTCTTTCTTTTTTCTATATTTGCGGTTGTCCAACCAAGCAAAGGCAAAGTAGGGTTAATGGGTTTCGCGCACCATTCACTTACATTTAAACAAACAAATTTTCACAAAAGGACTCAAATAAATAACAATTAGTACAAACAACTTCTATTATTCCTTTCGGTTGGGTTCGTTCCGTAGTTTTTTTTTTATTGATTTGCTTTATTATAGCCTCGTTTTTTTTAGGGGAAGGGGAAGGCTTACACTTTATAAATCTAATTTGGTGCATTTCGTTCTTTTCTTTACAGGAATCATTAACAATATGCTGGACACAATGTAATTATAGAGGACGCGTGGGGATAGTGTAACATAATCGAGATGTCGAGTCATTCGGGGACTATTGGGCGGAAACGCGGCAGTGAATATTACTTTGGCGGAGAGCAAATGCGTCGCCAAAGATCAGCGGAATGGCACAGTCGTCATGGGTATAGCAGCAGTGAGGACGAGTACCAGAATAACACGCAGACATCAGCGTTTGATACGCAGTTGTTGGCGTCGCTGCTAATTCAGAGTCAACAGTTGGCAAGTAAGTGAAAAGAATTGTTTTATGTTGAAGGGGTGGGAAAATTTATGGTTTAGTTAGTTTTTTTCAGTTTTGCAATGCTTTAGCGAACTAAAAGTGTGGCTAGCTGCTTGCAGTTGGTTGAGCTTATTTTATACTTGTGCTAGAACCGGACCGGAGTGTTAACTTCTTTTCCTAGATCTATTGATCTTCTCATTCGAAGAACCAAATAAATAAATAAATGTCACCATCAGCTCTGTTGCATCGAAGTAGTGACCAGAGTCAGTGTCGGCAATTTGGAAGGCCCGGACGTTCAGAAGACTGTAGTCGAGCCTTGCTTTGTCATAAACTTACATATCGGGTAGTGAAAGTGATTGAACTTTTAGTGGAAGTGGGGTTCTCTACTGGCCATACCATTCTCTCAACATTACGCCCAATTGGCAGCTATTACAATCATGCTTAGTCCCATCGACTGTGCCTAGGTTTATTTACAGCATCTCAGTCTTATAGCCAGCAGACCGTACATTGCTGTTTCGGTCGCTAGAAACTTCGATCTTCTTAAGCTGGGAAATCCTTGTTGACTGTCGCTGGCCATTTTTGCTTAAAGGACTTTAATTGTTTTAAATTATCCACGATATCATCGATCTATATGGTCAGCTCGTAAGCAAAAATGTCTAACTGGGTCAAATCGCAGCTCCGTAGCGAGTGTGGCTTATAACCCGAATACCCAACTTGTCGCGCAAAAAATCGATTCTTTGTTATGCCGTATGAGGTGATGAAACCAATGATCATCCCAATTTAGTAATCGAGATACTATAGCACTCAGCGTTGACATTAATACCCCGACTCTAACAGTGTTGCCACTTTACTGCAATTTTCGAAATTTAAATCTACTGTCAAAAAAATAACTTGACTGCATTTTTGTTGTGCGATGGTATGCACATCTAGATCGAGAAATCTTATTCCTCTTGTCAGAAAACATAACAACAAAATTAAAGGATTTAAAGTATTTTTGTGTTTATTTTTTTATTTTTTTTTGTATCGTTTATGTTACTTTTTTGTTTACCTTATTTAGTGAGACGGAAAGTGCTAAAAGCATAAGATACAAAAATCAGCTTGTGTTTTAACCACCTTTTACATAAGAACGCGTTAGAATTACAAAAAATAAACCCGGTATACCGACAATAACAACAACTTTCTCCTTTCCCCTTAGATATGGATCGCTATGCGTCCGACTGTGATAACGAGGAGGTAACAGAATCTCTACTCACCGAATATCCAACAGCAGCATCACTGCAACATCAACAGCAACAGAGCCTCCACCAGCAACAACTCTATCACCATCAAAGTACAGACCTCAATTCGCCATTACATTCAGCGATAGGAATATCGACGGCCAGCACCAAAAACAACACTACACTAGCCACGGCTAGCAGCCGAAATCCATTTAGTTTAAAATATGATATTCACGCGCCGCCGGCAACTTCATTTTCCGAGTCAAGTGATCGTCTTCCATATTCTGGTAGTTCAGCGATGCTTGATCGTTTACAAGCCGCTGTCGAGTTGAACGCCACCAATTCAGCTGTTGCAGCTTACCTACAAGCCAGTGCGGCCTTAAATGAAAGATCAATGGCCGGTTTGAATTCGTTGCGATCTAGTCGATCAAAGAGTAACCGGTTGAATAGGGTCAGCGGTATGACCTCGTCTAGTAGTGCGACTTCGTCGAATAGTGCGGCCACATCGGGGGCCAGTCGGAGTGAACGTGAAAAACAAAAATTGCAACAAATTCAAAAGGAATTACGCGAATACGCGCAATGCGAATCGGAGGTGGAGGCGTTTGGCTCAGAGCCACCTCCCGAGCCGGCACCACCCGAGGTACCGCCGCGTACGCAATCGCTAATAATGTCCTTACGCAAACGATCGGATTATCAATCAAAGTATGAGGCAAACGGTGACCAGAATCTGGAGGAGTATATTTCAACAACGCAGCAAAAGGGTGAGTCAAAGTGGTACTTATGATAACTATTGCATATATACACTCATACACTTTTTTATTCATTTTTTTAACTTTCTCTATTACGTAGTAAGTAAAGGGTTTTTCAATAAGAGCGCTACAAAAACGGTTTTGGATATCAATGAAATTCTTTATTCCTGTGAAAGTACGCTCGATGCCATTATGTATGGAACTCGATTTCTTTTGCATGGCCACCACGGGCACGCTTGCAGAAGTCCAGACGCTGAACCCAATTTTCGACGGTTTTCAACCATAAATCGGCCGATACTGCTGCAATTTCACGTTCGATATTCGTACGAAGTTCATCAATCGTCGCTGGCTTGTTGGCATAGACCATAGACTTGACGTAGCCCCACAGGAAATAGTATAACGGCGTCAAATCGCACGACCGAGGCGGCCAAGCCACTGGACCATTGCGTGAGATAACACGTTCTCCAAACTTGGCTTCCAATAAATTGATTGTGACATTCGCTGTGTGGCTTGTCCTCCAAGTCCATATCATCCAATTGGGGCCAAAAATATTCGGTTATCATTGAACGGTAGCGATTCCCATTCACAGTAACGTGCCGGTCTTGATCATCACGGAAGAAGTACGGCCCAATGACGCCGCCGGCCCATAAACCACACCAAACCGTAATTTTTTCGGGATGCAATGATGACTCATGGACTACGTGTGGATTGCTGCCTGACCAATACCACATATTTTGTTTATTGACGAAGCCATTCAGCCAGAAATGAGCCTCATCGCTGAAGATGATTTTTCGATGAAAATCCGAATCATTTTCAAGTTGTTGCTCAGCCCAATTCACGAACATACGACGCTTCTGGTGGTCAAGCGGCTTCAGTTCTTGCGTCAATTTAATCTTGTAAGGATGTAAGCTAAGATCTTTTCGCAAAATTCGCCACAACGACGTCACAGAGATGCCCAACGCTTGAGAACGACGTGTGAGAGACACATTTGGGCTTTCTTCAACTGAAGCCTCAGCGGCAGCAATATTCTCGACACTACGGGCACTTCTTTGTCTCACTGGCACGGGAACATTTTGTACTGTGCCTGTGGATTCAAATTTTTCCACTAGACGCTCAATTGTTGATCTGCTAGGACGATTATGACGACCATAAATTGGACGTAGCGCTCTTAACGTTGAGGCCACTGACTCCGAATTTCGGTAGTAAATTTTAATAATTTGGATTCTTTGTTGGCTCGTATATCTTTCCATCATGAAATGGCAAACCTTACTGAATTGAAATGTCAAAAGAGCGGCAAGAAATTCTGCGTCGTTTGCTGTCCCTGTCGCTCTACTTTTGTAGCGTCCCTGTTGAAAAACCCTTTAGTATTCGTACAAAATATCGAACTCGAGATGTTAATCAATTCTGACATTACGATGATAGAGGAACTCAAAAAAGTGGGTCGCAAAACTCTGTCCGTCTGTCTGTCTGTCCGTATGTCCCGAGGCCTACAGCCTAACCGGCTGACCGGATTTCGTTCAATTTTCGGATTGGAGTTTGGGGGCTTACAGTTCGGGGCCGTTTTTTTTTGCATGGTAACCTCAATATTAATGGTACTTCCCATATAAAGTTAATTTCTAGGGTAATTTATGGTCATTTCTAACTTAATGACAAACTTAGCTTTTCTCTGCAGGAATTACCGTGAAATGGATTTTTGAAAAAAGTCATTTATTTAAAATGTAGTTTGCTGTAGTTTACTTGAAAACGGCAGTAAAGATTTTGACTAAAATGCAAACTTAGAGTAAAATTGATGTTTTCAAAATTATTGCGTCCTTAATTTTCAATTCGAATCTCCGAAAACGCTAATTTTAAGAACTGCTCATATCTCACTTTTGATTTCGATAAAACCTTAAAAACCCACTTCCAATGAAAGTAAAATAAAAGCTTATATTTTATAGTATTGAATAATTATGCACCCTAAAAATAAATCCAACAACTTGAAATTTATAAAGGGTGATTTTTTAGCTGGTTTGGTTTTGGCAACACTGGTTTTGACAGCTGACGTGTGTTTAGTACCTTGTGTCACTGTCAAACAGCTTCAGTTTGGTTTGCAATTTAACCATGGATCGTCTTATAAATGAACAACGCTTGCAAATTATTGAATTTTACTATCAAAATTCGTGCTCGGTTCGAAATGTTCATCGCGCGCTGCTTCCATTTTATGATCGGCATTCTCGACCTTCTGAGCAGTCTATTCGGAAAATTGTGACCAAATTTCGCACCAAATTTACTTTGTTGGACATTAAACCACCAACACGTTTACGTACTGTGCGTAGTGAAGAAAATATTGCGGCCGTATCAGATAGTGTGACAGAAGACCGCGAAATGTCGATTCGGCGCCGTTCCCAGCAGTTAGGCCTTTGTTACAGCACTACGTGGAAAATTTTGCGGAAGGATTTGGGCGTAAAGCCTTTTAAGATACAGCTGGTGCAAGAACTAAAGCCAGCCGACCTACCACAACGCCGAATTTTTGGTGAATGGGCTCTTGGAAAGCTGGCCGAGGATCCGCTTTTTTATCAAAAAATTGTGTTCAGCGATGAGGCTCATTTTTGGTTGAATGGGTACGTAAATAAGCAAAATTGCCGCATTTGGAGTGAAGATCAGCCAGAAGCATTGCAACAGCTACCAATGCATCCCGAAAAAGCCACTGTTTGGTGCGGTTTATGGGCCGGCGGCATTATTGGGCCATATTTCTTCAAAGATGATGCGAATCGCAGCGTTACTGTCAATGGTGAACGCTACCGAGCGATGATAACAATCTTTTTTTTGCCCGAAATGGAAGTTCTTGACTTGCATGATATGTGGTTTCAACAAGACGGTGCCACATGCCACACAGCACGCGAAACAATGGCGCAATTGCGAGGCGAGTTTGGTGAACAGTTAATTTCACGTTTCGGGCCGGTCAATTGGCCGCCTAGATCGTGCGATTTGACACCATTAGATTATTTTTTGTGGGGGTATGCCAAGGCTAATGTGTATAGGGACAAGCCCGCTTCGATTGACGCACTGGAAGCCAACATCCATGCATTCATTCGTGAGATACCGGCCGATATGTGTGAAAGAGTATGCCAAAATTGGACTCAGCGGATGGGCTACCTGAGACGCAGCCGCGGTCAACATTTGCATGAAATTATCTTTAAACATTAAATTGCAAGGTTCAAACTATCGATTCAAATAAATATTTCATTCATTTTTTCGAATTTTTTGTGTTTTTTTTTTAAAAAAAGTTCTAAACCTCTTAAAAAATCACCCTTTACAATCAGGCAGCTCCCAATTCATTTGCACCCAAAATGTTGATGAACAAGAAAGTTACGTTCGACCCAGTCGCGCACTTTATTTTTACTACACCCACGGTGACCATATTTTAGAATTTTAAATAATAAACAATAGACAAAGTACCAAATTTCAACGCAATTTACAATATCTATTATATTCTTTGTCTTTTATTTTATAAAATAAGTAGGTACTTTATATAAAAGAAACTTAAAAAAAAAACCTTAAATTGAACACATTTCCAGTACTTGATTACTTGTTTTTTCATTTAGCTTCATCAATTTGTTCATGGATTTTTGGTTTTTCAATATTTTTTCGGTATTTTTTGCTAATAAAAATTTAAATGAAATTCAAAACAAATAAGGAACAACAGGAATTTTTTTATGTTCTTCCATAAATAAAAATCATTATGAACATCTTCTTCAAGCTGTTCATTATTATAATGAATGGATATGGTTACCTTAACTATACCAAAGATCGCCAGTTTGGCTCATTGTATGAGTCAATTTATTTACGAATTTAAGGAGAGTGAGAAATTGGTTTTGAAAAAAAATGTTGCTTTTAAATAAATTTTTTGTCGCTTTTCTCAAAGTTTTTTTTTTTTTTTTTTGTCGTTTTTCGACGTTCTCGGCGTTTTTTGACCCATATTTTCAACCAAATCTACCTATTCATGACGAATTCATGTGGCGGAATTTATTTGGTTTTGCTCCTACTACTCCCTACGAGTGTATACTTGATTTTGTGAATTTTTCGAAGTCAATTGCATCCTAAAAGGATCTTTGTTATAAGTAACCCCGAAAACGTTGTCGCACAAGAGGTGACTGAATTGGGAATCCCAGTGTAAAATCTTTTTAACATTTTCCTATCATGAGGACCTTTCACATTATATTCCCTTAAATTCTTTAATTTCATGTTAGGTATCTAAAATGCTTCAAGGAAAATTTGTGCCTTGCGCCGCAAACTGAAATACAAAATTTCCCCCTATTCATGTAATACCTAGGTTCGAGTACAGGATGCTGAAGCTATAATGATAAACCTCTCTGAGATACTATAAAAAGCTCGTGTAAATATCAATCCGAATGTGTGCACTTTTGTTTGATTTATTTTAAAGTGTAAAAGCTGTTAAAACTTTCTGAAGCAAAGAGTTGCAATAAAAGAGAAATAATTTCCCTTTCTACAGCTTTTGGAAAGCAGCTTTGTATAAGTTGCGAAGTCAAATTATTTTTGACGAATTTCTGTAGGAATGGTGATGTTGATAGAGCTTGGGCTTTCCGCAACATGGCTTTTCCTAAATTTACTATGCTTTGTAATAATTCGAAAGAGTACGGTTGTTAGAATCTAGATTCTGGTCCTGTGTACCTTTTGTATTCTCCTAATACTAGGCAAGAGGACTATTTGAAAGTCACATTGTTGATAAAGGTATGGAGATGGACAGTAAAAGGACTCATCCTTATTGTCGGTACAGTACATACTAAGTTCGAGTAATTTGTTAAAATGGGATTTTACAAGGATATGCGGTATTTCTTGCAAAAAGGGTCGCCGTAATAGCTTCGGGCTGTAGGGATTAAGCCCACTACGCGATTGCTAAGCTACTATAACTCAATAAGTTATGTCTTCTTAGAAGATTTCTCCGCTTTAGCTGATTGCATTGTTTCTGTTTTTGATTCCATGGCCATGGGGATTGAATCTCTTTTTGCGTCTTTCGCATTTCGTCTGCGACATGGTCTAACGCTATACGTGAAAAATAGATATATGAACGTTTGCAATGAAGCTGCCGCGGGCACATAAGTAGATTCTTTAGCTTAGGACAAAAATGCTATTAAGGCCAATTAAAAAAAAACATAGGTGCCGATCTGTTTATTATCCTTATACATATTATAAAGCAATATTTAAATTTTTATTTGGCAAGGTACTAATAAGAACAAAGTTCTTTTGTAGTACAAGAAAGCTCATAGAAAAGTAATTTGGCACATTAAATTAATTTTTAAAAATAAGAAGCGCAATTAAACATTAGGTGAAAGAATAATTACATTGTTGGGCAAAAACTAAAACTTAAATTAAATACAAAAAAAAGGAAAAATTATTACAAATCCATAGGAAGGAGAAAAATGGGGAACACAGATGGGAAGAGGGAAAACAGGGTATAAAAAACAAAAGGAAAGATGAAATAATAAAAAAAAAACGGACTTTTAGGTCGCGTATCGTTAGTGGTTAGTGCGTTGGACTCTAAGCGAGGGGTCCCCGGTTCGAATACCGAAAAAACCCAAATTCCAACTTATGGTTCCGCTGCGCCACCTCTCGTGAACGTCTGACAAACATCTGAGAGTGTAACTGTCATGAAAGAGCTTCTCAATTAGGCGCTTAGACTCGGCACAAAATTGTAGATCCCTTCCATTCGTCCCAAAAATGAAAAACTCACACAAAACGAATTTATTTTTTATTTTCATAGGTACATTATATACAAACAGTTTTGTATTCAAGTGGTATCTCCCATTTGTAGTAATTCCTATATCATAACCAACCGCCGAATAGCCACATTCGTGAACGACCATATCTTCAAGGAAATATCCCGAAATAACATACAAAAATATTGCAATGGCTTCAATTATTACTCGTTACCGTATGAAATGACAACTTCGTTACAGAGATCAATTAAGTTACTGCACCCCTGCATCCCTGCTCAACTAACTAGCTCCTTAAACTGCATTACTTTTAAAAAATAAATAGCATACCATGTACCCGTTCCATCCGCATCCTGACAAGCAATGGGCTTGTATGTTGTATGGCTATTGCATTAACTCAAAATTAAATTATCCATATTTCGATATAACTGATACCATTGAGCCGAGCGCTGAATCTGCAAGGGTAAATCTAATTAATCTGCAGAAAAGTTGTGCGGACACATAAATGTACTGTCATCAGGGCCACATACGCATGACATGATAAAACATCTTCTCACAATCCATCACACTACATACATACATAAATTGAATTTCCTTTAAGCCAGAACAAATAATTAAACCGTCGATTTCGTTTTTCTTTATTTCAGATTACCATGTTGCGGATAATTCACGTTCAAGTGAAAACCAATCAAAGTCCGTTGCGTCAAGTGACTCACAAAGTCAGCAAGGGTAAGTTTTATTTCCTCCGCAAACAGTGCACCTGCAAATATATGTTTGAGCCCAGCAACCTTCAGTGAATTAAATAGGAACCCATTAAAAGTCCCAATTGAATTTATTCTTGAAAAACGTAACCCATCCGATTCGGAATTCGATACAAATCCTGCCAATAGTCGTGGATATGATATAATCAGATGCATTTAAAAATGCATCAACCATACCGGCATACTCAGCGCATATACTCTGATGAGCTCACTCATAAGACTCGCGTGCGGATCCTCTCGAAATATCTCCAATTAATCAGGAAATAATTTTCCATCGAGGATGAGTCAACGAAGTAAGTAAGCTGTAAAAATGAAAATTAAATAGCGATGCAAAAAGTATTCTGATTGATTTCACAGGATAAATTGATTAAGTGTAACTGCAGCGTGAAATAAAAAAGGATGCTGCAATTTTTTTTTCACATATCCATCTCTCAGGGAATCGTTAAGTTTTATCTGATTGACTCGGTTACAGAAGAAGATAAATGATTACACTGCTATAATCTAAAAGTATATTGCTTTAGTTTTTATTGTTCTTGGGAGAACGTTTCTTCTGCAAGGATTCTCCTTTTCCGTTGTATTGCAGGTGGGAATTTGTTGGGCTGTGCAATGAAATTGAACTGAGGGGGTTTTCTCTGACATTGGTCGGGCAATTTACTTAAAAGAAGCTCTTTGAGAATTGTTCTAATTGCCATGGGACTAAGTGCAGAAGTAAACGAATATGTATGTGCACGCCTGGATCGCATGAATCTTTCACGATCTCTGGAAGTTGGACGGAAGTGATACTTTCCTAAGGTATTTCTTTAGTAATTTTTAAATTTATAGTGAGTTCTTAGGTTTTTCATTGACTACCATTCAGACTATTCATGGGAATAAAAGGCGACCAAGGAGTTATATATGCTATAGGGCTTTATATCCAGAGTCCTCTCAAGTTGGTAAGTTTGCGACCATGAATCTACCTTAAATTAAGACATTTGATCTTAATTTATTTACGTACAAATTGACGTTGCCTTGTAATAAAAATTTGCCCACAAGTGCTTCGCGTTTTCTCTTACCCTGCCCAGGTACGTCACAACAAGAGAAATAACTACGTCGCAATAAAAGATCCCTTACATTCCGGTGTCGACTAGTTCCCAAATTTTAGAAAACAATGAACAATCTTGTATTTCTTCGGTTCATGGGTCATGATAGTCATTGAAATCAGGAAAACTTTGAGGCCATTGACCGGCCTGGAATAGAAACGCATAACCCTTAATTTGGTCCTATCCAAAGAACGTTAGATGTGTTGGTATTACCGCGACCACTGAAATCTTTGGGAAATATTCTCCTAGCTTATAAGTAAGCCTAACAAAAGCAATGGCAGGTCATAAGTGCTGAAAAGTAGTCGCGATTGACTTCACATTCGCCTAGTCTCTGCAGCTTCCAATGAAGCTATTGCTAGATACACCTGTTACCTATTCTATGCTCAAGGAGTGCTGGGTAATGACATTTACAACCTTCGAAATTTTTGAAGTGAAAACTTTTCTAGGGCGTTGGGTATTTTTGAGATGGGAAAAAACCATTGAATTCCCGACACAAATGTTCTGTTACCAATGTTCCGACACCAGTTTTCGCGTTGCCAACCACGAATTTTGACGAAAAAATGCCTAACTTGAAAAAATAGAGATGCCTTTTTCAATAATAATGCCTAAATGCCTAAAATATTTTTTTTTTGTAAAGTGGAACAATAAATCAAAAATTAAACACAAATACCTATACTAGAATAAACAAAAACAATTTTTACTTATACAACAAAAAGCTTTCAAATTTGTTTCCGATTTCATTCCACTTACTGGAATTGGAAGTTGGAATTATATTTAAGGAATGACGGATAGAGTATTCGGAAAATGGACAGAGCTTGAAGGTCGAAACACATTCTTTAAGACCGATGTTACATATAATTTTTTTTTTGGCAAAGATTTTTTATGAATGTTTAAAAAATTAAAAAGTGAGTATGTTCAATCAAAAAATAAACTAAAAGGATATTTAAAATAAAGAAAGATGCCTTTATCTTAACTAATGAAATAATGTCTAAAAGGCATGGAAAAGCCTTAGTTGTATTTAATACATGAAATATGTATTTGTAAATTTACATTTTAAGCAGTAGATTGCAATTTTTGTATGTAAAATAATATGCATAATTTTTCATGTACAATATTTTACGAAAGCATTAAACGAAAGTGAACATTTTAATATAATTTTTGTAGTAGGTAGTAGTTTATAATAATGAATAAAAAACACTCACTCCATTTAAAAGTATTTCCTGCACAATAAAATATGAAAACTGACGATTCAAAAAATACACACGTAATTGTTCAAGTTTTCACCTCTGTCACTCCCGGAGTGCCACTGTTTTTTTTTTTTTTTTTTGAGTTGAAGGTTTGTGTAATGTGTGGTCACTACTAGAAGAAGAGAAGAAGAGAAGAAGAGAAGAAGAGAAGACTAATTAAGCCAGTCTAAAAATTTAGATCGTCTTAGTCTAAGAAAACTACAGCACTAACTTCTACAGAGCAGGGGTTCATATTTCGTTCCGTAAAAATTGAAAAGTGATCTATCGCGGAGGAGGTTTTGTTTTTTTCATTACCTTCGGTAGTTCCTCGTCTGCCCTAAAAAAAGGAAAGCTCACATTTCAGATGTCTCACGAAGAAGCCTTGTACTTACATTGCTGCTTGTGCTGTAGCACTTAGCGTTAAGAAGTATAAATGGTTCTTTTTCGAATCAGTAAGCCCTGGTTTCAGAACCGATAATAAGAGTTGTTTTCTACAGTAATTCTTCCACAGATCTGCAGTAGATATTCCACACTAGAGTGTGATTCATTCAAAAGACGTGTTCAAAGAGACATTGATCAACTCCTCCAAGTTACTGCTAATAACATTGAAAGTTTTCCCAGGCTCTTTAGAAGTTTACGAATTGACAACATTTATGTTTACTGTCTTTGAAATCAAGACCAACATAATTAAGCCTCCTGGCCTTTAAGCCCACCGAAAAACACTGCATTTCGTCTGCATATTCCAATAGTTGAACGGATCAGCTGAGAGAAGTGTCTTTCGTGTTGAACCATGGTTAAACGATCACACAGTAGATACTTCAGATACATTTTTCTAAGCAGTTCTATACATATAAAAATTGAGCCTTAAAATTCTGTTCGTTTGTCGCCGATTCACGCCTTAAAGCATTTACCGATTTTAACCAAACTTTCACACATCTTTGGTATTGATCTATATATAGTTTTTGTGAAGTTTGGTTGGAATCGAAAAACGTATGTGTGTGTTGTGCATGCGTGAAAAAAAAAACACATGAATTTCCATACATTTTGCTCGACGGATTTGAATGAATTTTTTTTTATTTTGTTTGTCTTAAATCAGGGATGATTTAGGAAAAATAAAAATTCGATTCAATCATTTGCGCGGACAAAAACGATCAAGAAGCCTGGAAGACCTGGAAATCTATGCGGCACGAAGTTCGCCGGGTCAGCTAGTATACCTATATAAAATCGCCCTGTTTTAAATGCTAAATAACGTAGCCGGCAATCCCTTCCGAGGGCATGCTTTCATCTGTCCATACTTAGTTGAAAATTTCGTGCATGCACCCTCCCAAAAACTGTTTCATCCGGAATTGGAGTTCGCTTCCTGCCCTATCACTCCCTATGCATGCGTCCATTCAGCAGCTTACGCGCATCTACTATTCGATATACTACGCTATATAGAAAAAGTCTTCCCAATCTTAAGACTAGCAGCTATTTACTTGGCTTGGGTTCTTAAAAAAAAAAAAGTCTAAAAATTGTTTGGTTCTACGGGTATCGATCCATTCCGACCACCGACTTTACTTCACCACAAATTGCTTTAATCTTTGACACACATATACGCGGACGTATTTCCAGTTCGAACACTCCTATAACAGTTCGCCTAACTCATTTCGCTGTTGTCCCGTATTTTTAATGTTGCGAGGATTTTATAAAGTTCCCTCTATTGCGCTCGTTAATATTGCACATTATTTTCTTTGGTGTTGCTCCCTCAGAACAGCACCACCACCCTACTACTGGCGGGAATGACTTTTCCTCAATACAATTCCTCGACTCTCGCACAACATGCTGCAAAAGAAAAACAAAAGAATTTTAATTAAAAGTTCACATCCTTGCGCTAGGCGAAGTTTTATTTTCCTTCGCAGCATACACTGAACTACATACCGTCAGAATACGACCCCCAGAAAGGAGGACGACGACGTGACATCTAGTAATTTAAAGATTGCTAACGGCTCAAAATTTCCGATCGTCCAGTTGCATTGGCAGTGCGTTGCCTCGGTATATATGGGTATACATGTATCACATAACACCCCGTAGCTGTGGCAGTCAACCAAAAGCAAATAAGACATCGACCAGCTATACGAGGTACTTGGAAAATAATAATAATTTCCAACAATTACTCGTGAAATAAAAGCAATCAAAGAAAATTTCCAATCCCACCCCAACTATATAATATGGTGCAAGGCAATCCAATACCAAGAAAATAACAATCTCAATAGTTCATCATCCTCCAAATGCGGGGGGATAGATGCGGTTCAGTCCAGTTCATATGACCAACAAAGAAATGCAACCAGAAACCGACCACTTTATCTGCTTTGTGTGGCCGGCCATGCCATAATTCAGGACACGCTTTCATGTGATATTTTTAAATCGTGATCGAAGCAAAAGAAAGGGGAACAAACTCCAGCCAAGAACACACACATCAGTGCTGAGAGAAGAGGCTCTTCTCGGTTGGAAAGGGAAAGGAACCAACTATAGTTGCATTTGTAGAGGTAACAATTATAAAGCCGAACGCTATCCATTCGACTGTGATGCTAACATTGAATGTGCACACTGCCACTGCACATAAAGGATTTACGTTGCTCCCAAGAGGGCACAGAGGTGCATTTCGAATCCATCTTCGAGAAATTGTATTCTTTGTCGGTTTCTTGTGCGGGAAATAAAGTTGTAGTTTCCTCGAACAGATAAAGGGGATAAGTCCCTCGTCTAGTTCATCAATTAATTGAACGTAATAGATGAAAATGATCACATAGATGAAGTCCTTTTTGTTGGAACTTATCTTGTGGTTATGGAGCGAACGAATGCACTCGGTTTATTGGTCCGAAAGTAACTATAGGTACCTACCGCTGCTCTGTGAATGGAAGCAGCTTTTCAATTATGAATTAGCCGATTGGTGCAATCGTAAAGATGTCCTTATGGATTCAGTATTGTGCCTTACTTCCAATTGAGGAATGGGACCTTGCTGTTAGGTTTGTTGTTGTTAGATACTGGGACGTTGTTGTAGGTAGGACTGCTGATCGATTGGTCGTTTGTGGTTCAGTGAAGGTCCATTTTGAAGTGCTGCCAAGCAGTTCATTAGTAGTTTTACGGACCAACTTCTTTCTTTTCTGATGTCTTTTATCGACTTTTATAAAACCTTGACGGATTAAATTACAATTTTTTCCCTGCCTACACAATTTGGCAACGACGAAGGCTGTTGACATTTGTGATGAGGCCACGCAGAAAAAACAAGAAACCAAATAAAAGCAATTAAGCAATTTATTTTAACAAACAAGATGCGCTTTATAGAAGAGCTTAAATACGACTGCTTGTGAATCAACATAGTCAAAGCGCTAGCCATGTAAAAAAAGTATTAAGATGCAGTGTTGCCGCTACGAGAAAAAAAAATCCACTAAACCACAACGTAAAATCCGCTAGAAATGATAGTTTTTGCATCACAAAAATTCGCTAGAATTCGATAAAAAATCAAAAATTAATTCTTTTATTTTTGGATGTTAGATCGCATTTAATTTTATGTTTTTTAGATTTATTGTTTTCTGTGTTTCTTCAAGTCATTCACTCTCGCATATATTTCGCAATGACAATATGAACAAAAAGCTTTACTAGCGTCATTCACTACCAGCTTCAACCACTGTTTAAATTCTTCATGATTTTCCCGTTCGCTTCTGTATTTTTGGGCGTACATTTTTTCACTACTGGTAAATCCATTTTTAAATACCGAATATGTATAAACAATTTAAACAATTAACACACAAATTATTGTTTAAAAAGAACGACAATAACAACTACCTAACGTAGCGACACCAATTACAAGCGTCTTATAACATAACAATTCTTGCTAGGGGATAAGTTGAATACCTACATGTAACGGTACAAAAAAAAAATCAGCCATGAAAAACTACGTCGCGGCGTCGCCTACTAAGCAATCAGTTATTGGCATGTGCAACCAACCATACGCAGTGGTAAATATCTTCAAACAGGTACGAGGCTGCCACTTTTTGAACATAGTTTGTAGAACAAGGCTTGGTAGTGAAAAATAGATTTTATTTTAGCGACAAGATTTTATTAAAAATCGTCGGGAGCCTTAAAAATTCACTAGATCTAGCGACAAAATCGCTAAAACGGCAACACTGTCAAGATGGTCCGCTGCTCAGCTCCTGTTACCAGACCGTTATTGTGCCGATTTGCTGCTATATTATAACGTGTTTCCTGCTTGTGTATATAGCTCGCCCAAAATGCGACAGCGAATTGTCAAAGTGCTGCTGAATTGTTTGCATCTATTTTAATACTTTCGAGAATGGTCAGTCATTGTTGGACGCGATTTGTCGCATATCAGCTTCAGTATAAATTTTCGAATGACTTCTTCTTGTGAAATACAATCCACCATCTCCGATTGAGTCCATCATGTCCCATCGTAGGGCGTGAATAATGCTTGCAGGGTTACAACTGCAAAAGCTGAGGCAACTGTCTATTAGCAAAGTCTTTAAGTGTTTAAGACCGGGCAAATTGCCACAAAACAAAATTTACGCATTTTACTTAATATCGACAGTTCTTATCTGTCTGACGGAAAAAATAAATAAAAGGTGCCGAAATGAGATTCCTTCGTTGTTGCGGCGACTCGAAGGGATCACATACGAAACACTAGAATCTCAATG
Source organism: Cheilosia variabilis (assembly GCA_951230905.1). Classification (NCBI taxonomy): domain Eukaryota; kingdom Metazoa; phylum Arthropoda; class Insecta; order Diptera; family Syrphidae; genus Cheilosia; species Cheilosia variabilis. The sequence continues at coordinate 39,542,332 of OX579677.1, read as the reverse complement.
TCGAGCAGCTGTTCCTTTTTTTCGGGTGGTGGTGTGAATGCTTTACTAGAATCCGTGCCATCGGGCAGGCCAAAAAAGAAGACAAATTAGAATCGAGGTATCAATAAATCAATAGCCAAATCTATGCCACTAGTCTTTAAGGACATAATCACAGCTCTTTCGATCAAACAATGAATTAAAGTTTATAATCGAAATATTGCCAAAGTTTGCAATCTGGCATCTGGCTGCTCTGAGTCGAACGATTTTAGTTTTTTCTAAAATATTCTAAAAATAATTATCATATAGTAAGCTTACTCTGCCTATTGTTTGGGGATGAAATGTAGTATTTCCCTTCGATCTATAAGTTTAACAGAGGCTTCTACTAGATCGTTAACAACTTTAACCGGAAACGTCTTTTAGTCAAAAAGAAGACAATAACATGGGTAAACGAAAATTAAGTGTAAAAGTCCTTCCCCTTAGTCTCTTCAATCAAATAAAAATCATGGGCTTGAAAAAATTTTGTTCAAAATATAGGTTCCCGAACCTTTCCCAAAAATTTGTTGCTTCACGTCATATCAATTAAACAGCAGCCGGTTTTGAAATCGCAACTTCAACTTAAATGTGAAACTGTTATTACATATTGAAAGTCATCCAATAGGTACCTGAACGAATCCGCAAGAACCTCTTGAGAAAGGGAGAGAGCCCTACTTGAGGGGGGGCCATTGGAAGTGCTCTTGGAAGTCTTGCAGGAGCCACGAATTGCAAGAATTATCTAAGATTTCTTGTGACTCGATTATGAACGTCTTCTTTCTGCGCAAAGGCTTAGCATAGTCGAAGTTTTTCGTAGTAGTACCGTAGTGGAATCAAAGGTCAGTTTGGCACAAACAAAATAAGTATCTGATATCATAGCGTTGAAAAAAATCAGCATACAACTTCTGTTTTTAAATTATTTTCCTTAAATTTCAAGTTTGAAAATAATTTTTCTTAAATTTATTTACAGAAATAACTTAACAAATAATATGAAATAGTAGATTCCTGACTTTCAAAAATGCTTATAATAAGTTGCCATTATTATTAATATTTTTTTTTTTTTAAATTACCCCTCCCGCCTAAACGGTGTGAGATAGTTGAAGGCACTGAAGGGTAACAAAAACGTTGCTTTTATGAGTGTGAATCTGGCGGTATGATGTGTGAGTGAATCAAGCAGAAATCGAAATGCTTAGGCGCTTTTGGGGAGAAATATAGTTCAATGGCTCTCTCGTATTAACAGCGTCGGCCGGCTATGCCGCAAAACACGTGCCGATTGACAAACTGTACGTGAATCATACGATTCTATGATTCTCATGCAATTGCTTTTATAATTTTATAATTCTGTCTCTATGATATGTATGTCCTTTGCATAGTAAACAATTGCGATCCCGAACAAGATTATAAAGATGACAGTAAATTGACAGATAGGTCGGTTTTATAGGTCAGCGTTTGAAGCAGACCTATGACGTTAGTACCATCGAAACGAGCTACTTCTTAGTTTGTACAGCTGTTTGAAAGTTTTTCGTATTTATATCGTGTGCATAATATGTTTGATAAGTCAGTGACTTTTTGGATAATACATATTTTTTGGCCAAAAATTTTTTATTTCTCAACATAATCTCCTCTTAGCTCGATACACTAAGCCCAGCGTTTTTCCAATTTGTTCATTCCCTCCAAATAATAGGTTTTCTCAAAACTCTCAAAATAGGCATTTTCGTTTCAATGATGACATCTTCATTGGACTTAAATCTCTTACCGCCCAAGCCATTTTTTTAGGTTTGGAAACAGGACATAGTCGAAAGGGGCCAAATCTGGAGAATATGCTGGATGGGGTAGCAGTTCATAGCGTAATTTGTGGAATTTTGCCATGCTGACTGCACACGTGTGCACCCGGGCATTGTCTTGATGAAACAGTATTTTTTTCTTTGACAAATGCGAGCGTTTTTGCTTCAATTCAGTATCAAATCTATCCAAAAGCTCTGAATAATATACGCCGGTGATCGTTTTACCCTTTTCAAGGTACCTAATCGATGTGAATAATACCGCGTGCATCCTAAAATACTGTGGCCATGACCTTGTTGACAGAAAGACCCACTTTAGCCTTCTTTGGTGTACGTCCGCCTGTAGAAACCCACTGTTTTGATTGTTCCTTGGTCTCTTGTGTGTTGTGGTTGTGATGGATCCATGTTTCGCCAACGGTTACGAAACGGCGCAAAAACTCCTCGGGATTACGGCTAAACATCGTTAAACAATCCTTTGAAATGGTCACTCGGTTGCGTTTGCGTCGATTGTAAATAATCATGGCACCCATCGCGCGGATATATTTCTCGTGTTGAAATATTCATGTAAAATATGATGTACCCGCTCATTTGAGATGCCTGATGCCTCAGCCATCTCACGAATTGTAATTCTCCGATTGCTGGCGTAACGACCTCTTTGAGGCGTTCTGAACGTTCGGCATCATTTCTGCTGGTACGACCACAATGGTACTCAGTAAACCACTTTTTAACCATTGAAATTGCTTCTCACAAATGGCGCTTTTAAGAAATAATTGAATACCAATAACGTGCTAAGAAAAACCATTGAACCATACACAAAGCACGTCATGCCTTCCTTAAACTCTGGACCGATACAAGCAGTTAATCCTTGAACGCACCATAGTAACGACAAATCCTATTGGGATTGGGATGCACATTTGCAAGGTTAACCCCTTGTCTATAAAATGTCAGAATACCTCCACTTATCCATTCACACACACAGATGCGGCTGCACCTCTGTGGATAGATTTATGAATTCGTAGACCACAGTCGAGTAGCATGTGGGAGCTGGGGGTATTTATAATTTCATTACAGATCCCGGACGATTCACATTTCCATATACGACCGACGATGAGCGCAGTCGACAAAACAATTCAATGGTAATTCTAATAAGCCGGCCATTAAATCCTCATTAAAAATAAACGTCTCGTTTCGTCCCTGCCCAGCTCATTCCATCTGCGTCCGATGCTCTGGTCTCCATTCCTAAATAAATCAGAGCCGACGAGCCACTTCATTGCCTGATGCTACTGGCTACTCGAGGAGGAGCATCGAAGAACCATTCACATTCGTTTAATCATCATCCACGATGATGATGCGATGCTGATGATGTCGATGGATTCCTAATCGCATTTAGCTCTTCAATTCAGGCGAGCAGTCGGTCGTAAAAGTGGAAAAACACATATATCCACAGACACACTCTCGTCCTCCGTCTCCAGCATTTGGTCGCAGAGATGAGGGATTGCCCTTGCTTTCGTGGAAAGGCAAAAAAAATTCCTACAACGAATGAACACCGGATATTAAACATTTCAAAACAATTCCAAGATTATTCCTTAACGGCTCTCTGTCATGACAACGGCTTATATAGCCCAACATATACAACAGACCAGCCATAGCTTAGACCTTAGAGATTTCTCATATTTTTTAGTGAGCGAGCCTTTAGCCTACCGCACCACAGCGGTCCGACTAGTCAACGAGGAGTTTTATTACTCATTGTGGGATCATTGTAATGAATTATGTTCAGCCGAGTTAATCCCTGGAAATGTGGGGCGACCTTTGTATGGGGTGCAATCGATGGTTCCCTTTCGGTATTAATTGCTGACATATGAGTATGCATCCGCATCGGCAGTGGTATCGACATCGGCATCGGCAAATGGGGTGCCCTTGATATGCCTGTGCCGCTCCTGAGGTGTTGTTATGGCAATAGATGGGTATGCTGTTGTAGAAGGATCAAATCTGATCAACAGATTTGTGTTTTGACAAGTCTTGGTTTTATGGGACAATTTTAATGAGGCCGCAGTTAGGCTTAAGTTATTAAGGTGGAAGCGCTGTTTTTGTTTTTTTTTGGTTTTAAATCCTACTAGAGATGAGTAGGAGGAGAGGTGAAAAGCACCATCGGCCTAGGTTTGGTTGAAGTGGCTGCCGGCAAAAGGCGACACATTCAGAGCCTTGTAAGGTCCCATATGATGTCACGTGAATTTATGTGAAATTGTTTCGTTGAAACAAGACTTTGAAATTTTGAATATTCTGTATTGGATTGTTGTACGGTGAAACTCGCAGACGGAGTTTACATTTTTGGGGGACAGAAAGTGGAGAAAGGTCGCCCTCCCTCTTCGTCCCAACAGCTTGTGGAAAATTCCAGTGTTGCCAGACATTTTCTAACGCAATATGCTAAATTAATAAATAAATTTGCTAAATTATATGGACGAATGAAACCAAATATGCTAAAGTTTAAAACAACGACTTTAACAAGAAAAACAGTTAAAAAAAAACAATAAGCCATAAATATACGGATATATTTGACTGTCCATTTAGGAAGAAATTTAAATTTAATTGAGCAGCAATTCACGACTCACGATTTAACACTTTGACAGCAGATACTCCAAATGGACAAATTGTCATACAAATCTTCATTAATTTGATAGATGCTTTTGTAATTTGTATAGTAAAATATACAACGAAAATGTTTCTTATGATGGGAATAAAGTCTTTGCGTTTTTATGTTAAAATTTTTAAATATGCTAGATTGCAAATAGAATATTTTATTTATACTTATATGCAATTTAAAGTTAAAGTATACCACTGCGCCCACCACTTTGCATGCTTGCCTCAAAGACAATGTCCAGTGACAACGTTCTATTCTGTCGAAAGAGATCGAACTCTTATAGAACCCTTTCATATCAAATTCTAGTCTAATTTACTTTGTTGCTATATATGTTGTTCATTCAGCTTTATCTAATAGAAGAGGCGGTGTAGTTCCATGTTTGGCAAGATAATCGGCCTTGCAGTTCTCTGCTTTAACCTATAGCACCAAGCAAAGCTGAATATAGGCCTGATCCGCATCACCCTAAAGGATGTGTGGGTCCAGGTTCAAAGCTAATAAATGTATCAATAACTGACGCAACAGCTCTTTATATTCAAAACCTGAATGTTTCTTAGCGGAAAAAAGCTTAAGATGCTCTTTTGTGTTTTTTCGATGATCGAACCTGAGTCCATCGGCGTCCAATAGTCTAGCACACAAACCATTGATTCAGAGACTCCAAGGACTGGATTGTCGCTTGATTATAGAAGGAGATAGACACAAATATCTTTAGCGGATATCGCGTTTTCTTTCACCCAAGACAAGATTTCTTTTGGCGTTGGAATAAGAGTCAGGAATGGAAAAGGCAAGAGGCCTAGTAGTAGGTACAACAAACATGAATACCGACAAGTTCAACTACCAAAAGCTGTCACTCTGATCGAGAAGACTCAGCATAGGCACACAACCCCATAGTGATCACAGCTAATGTTAAAACAGCATTTAAATGTGGATGTCAAGTGCGGGGCTCTAATTTTTCCTAACTTCAGTGGCAAAGCGCCCCTCGAATTCCGGCGCCCCTGGCAACAGTCAAAATTACCCTAAGTCCCACACTTGGCATTTGAACATAGGCTTTACGGCCCTCGAACCAGGCGGTAAGTGTCGATGTCCATAGCAATTCAAATAGAAGACTTTACATTTTCCACTTTACTGAAACTGTTGAGCCAGTAAACAAAAACGGTCTCAGTCAGTGCTGCCTTTTTGTGATAATCAAAGTCCTTCAGTCGCCTCCCTTTATTTAAATGTTGTTCTTTATGTTCCAAATGTTTTTCTTAACAAAAAATACATCCAAAGTGCCTACATCAATCAATTCACAAATTCGCACTTCATTCAGACTCTTCCGCTTTCCCCATATACGCATGCTGCATACCTACTTGAAGATTCCCTTTTATTTTGGTTTCTTCGAAATAAAACACAAAAGAAATAAACCAATGAAGCCGTACCGATGCCGGTCTTCCCCCGGTACATTCTTTATCCCCCAGATCAGATCGCCTGACCGATCATCAACTTTGATCGAGGAGTACCGGTACCGGCATGTCATGTCCAAATATCAAATGTCGGGATTTCATCGCATGCCGATTGGATACGATTATTTTGTATGTGTGTCATCATCGTGTTGAGGAAATCATTTCGGAATGACAGTTGGAACACTTCTCACAGAGATATGCCATATGGAGATTGGGTTACGTAAGACTGTGTATAGCGTTTTATTAAGACATCGGGGTTTGTCTCAAAAGTGCGGTTGCTCTGTTCGCTGGCAGTGTTGACATTTCTGACAGTTATTCGACGGTAATGGCCGACACTTTGTGTCGGTTTTGTTTAATTAATGAGACTTTGTTTTGTTGGATATTTTTCTGAGTATCTTATAACCGAATATCGCAAAAGATATCTATAACTATTGTCTGCGGCTGCAATTAGGATGAGTTCATGTGGTAAATTGGTAAGAGTCTGTGGAGACTGGAGAGTCATCGTAATTTTTTTTAGATGTCATTATTTGAAAAAAATAGGTATTTAACTTAATTGGACTTACAAGAAACACGTTATTATGGACATGAAAGATACAACTTTGAGGCGTCTACTTTTGGGATGAAAGCGAGTCGAGAGGACTTTTGACCTGATTGGGGAAAACCTTGTAAATGGAGACATAGACTAAATATAATAAGAGCCGGAGGGAGACATGTCGTGAGCGATTCTAATTACATGGTGTCCAGATCGAACTGCCAATTCGGCTGCAGCAGCATTTGTTTAGGGCTGAGTCGGTCGTTGCTTAAGGTATATCTTTCTTTTTCTTTAGGTTGAATAGAAGAGAATCCATGACTAAGAACGGTTACTAGTGGTGTTGAAGCTCTTCTCTTGGAATACATTCGTATGGTGCTTTTTATCATTTATGACTAATTCAAAATTTGACATCTGACAAGAAAATCGATGAAAATTGTTGTTCGCTATACCGATTTTTTTCATTCACAATAGATTTTTTAAAAAAAAACTCACAATGTAACAACAATATTGACAGTTGACAGTCACAATACCATTTAACAAAATTGATTGATAAATTTCAATTATTTAATTGATAGTTGATCTTCGCAATAAGGGTGATTGAGTTACTCATTGTGAATTTTCCTCTGCAGCGGCAGACTTGACAGACCCATAATTGGAGTCTTTTTAGCTACTCACCATTCTTACCCCGTTTAGTGCTATGATTTCGGCTGCCTTTCCTGTAGGAAACCTACTAGTTAGATGAGAGCGATCCAAAAAATGGTCCTTCCTGTGCCCGTAATATAATCATGTGGAACAGACATAGATTTCCCTTGATTTTGTGTAGCAAGAACTATGGTGCTACTTCCATAATTCAGAGATGTTTTTAGCCGGCCGGGGCAACAAATTACCTAACAGAACATGTCAATCCACTATGAGAATACAAAATGTATACGTCCGCGACGTCACTACCATCAGGTGGGCTTTATTTTAAGAAAAATAAATATATCTTGAAGTGTTTTGTTTATGGGAAAAAATGTTTCAAAAACATGTTAATCTAACCACCTAGTTCTTCTGTTATTTATGTAAAGTGGCAAAGTTTTGGTTCACTTAGGTGTGAGATCGGGTCCCGTTTTTTGTGTTGTTGTTAATGCTTTAGTGCTTCGTGAACAAAAAAAAAGTTTGCACATATTTTCACTCTTTTATGTAATCAGCCGTTGATGTGACCATGTTTAAGCCGTAATATGCGATATGTTTTTTTATTTGTTTTAAGATCAGGCAGCTCTGACATTTTTTTGTCAAGGATTTTTTTATTTGAAAAAAATGAATGAGTCAGGTGCACCAAATCTGAGTGACCGTGTTTTATTTTTGAGGATTTATTAAAAAAAAAATGCACAAGCTGCCCTAAATACAAAAGTTGTGAGCTTAATGAAGAAATATCTCATTTTGTATCTGATTTAAAAAAAAAGGTGCAGAATGATTCCTACACTGACGATGATGAGTTTATTTAGCTTTGAATTAATTTGTTTATATTAAATTCATTTGCCTTTTCTTATTTGTTTATTTATTTATCTCTAAATTAAGTTCTTTTTATTTTTTTTGTATTAAATATGTTGCTAAAATGAATACATATGTACACTAGAATTAATGAATTGAATTTATAAAACGATACATTTTTTTTTTTTTAAATTTTGTCTGCCTTAATATTCAATGGGATATTTGTGTATTGATTAAAATATTTTTTGTCGCAATTTGAATTAATAAAAAAATAAAATATTTAAAAGAGAAATGTGACAAAAAAAATGACCGAAAAAGGAAAGCGTAACAAAATAGTTTAAGAACCTTATAACTTGATAATCATTGAGATCCTTGGTACCCCCCATATCATTTTTCGTTTGTCTCTTTCCAAGCTATCATTTCCATAAATAAATTAAACAAATAATTTTTGCCAACTTTTCATAAAATTGGCCACTCTGTGCGTCGTGAGGTGGCCTTCTTGCCCACCGACGTGTGTGGAGCTAGAACGTGTGAACTCAATCGTTTAGGATCAGCGATAGTGGGTGGCGCAGATCTGGCTATTTGGCTTGGGCCTTGCTTCGCGTCTCAGCTTTACGTATGATTGTTTTAAACAGGCGGTGAGTTTTACAGAAAGATATGATGATGATTTGTAGACCGACCCTTTAATAGCAGCTTAATTTTTCACTAAAGTTCTCAAAACAAAAAGTTTAATACATCTGAATGATATCTTCGCGAGCCAATACTTCAAATGTGGTCCATATGCCATCACCTTCATTACTTTGGGATGATCTGGATTGGTTGAACGCGAAACATGCTCTGCTTCAAGAAACATACCTATTTCAAAGTTTTGTCATTTTTTTCGCATGACTATTTCGGGTTGTGCACACGGCTAGCATAGGAATAATCAGTTTCAGGTCAAAAGACCTTGTACCTAACTTGCCCTCAAATGATGTGTAGCGATGTACAAGAGTATACTTTGCACAAATGTATATTTGGCAAGACAACAGGTAGAACGGAGAAGTTAAATACATACCCGATGGTGACGGTATAGAATTCTCTTAGTGAATTTCTATTTACACTTTGATTCAGCCATCATAGAGAGGTCATTTTGTGTGCAACCTGCAACTGCAATTGCAAAATCCAACTGAAACTGAATCCACTTTCCAGGATTCACTTTCCTTCATCCACTTAATTCCGGTGACAAATAGAAATGATCCACAAACTACAATCCACAGGTCCACTTTGATCCACAAGCTGCCAGTGCACACTGTCCACAAATTGCTATTCCATTTTGATCCACAAACTGCTGTTACACAATAACTAGTCCAATGATCCACAAACTACAATCCAAAAGTCCACTTTGATCCACAAACCACAAAATACTAGTGAACACAAACTGCTGGTCCACTTTGATCCACAAACCACAAGGTGCAGGTCCAATTTGTCCACAGATACCTAGTCCACTTCGACCCACAAATTGCTAGTCCACTTTCATCCGGAGTAGTGGTTCAAATTTCTGCTTTGTATTGCATATTGCATTTGCTAATAATTTCCACATTCCACAATCATTTTCGTCTCTCAATTTGAATCGTTAAGCATTAGCTGATGATGATGAGCATTAGACGAATTGGGTCCGCTGCTGTGGTTCTGTGGATTGAATTCGTTGAAGTCCTTCAATGGCATCTAGCATTCATTTCATGTCAACAAAATTTCGATGAATTCGTCCAAAGGGAAGGGAGAACAAATGGTTCTTAGAGTTAGACTATCCAGTTCGAAAGAGAATTTGAAAAAAATTGTGTTCATTTAATTATGCTTTGCTGATGTCCTAGCTTGGTTGCTTTTCATTTTAAATCTGAACTAGTCTAATAGGGAATGGTACATTGGTCTGGAAGGGAGTTTTAATTTAAAAGAGAACGTAATGAACCAAAATCAAATTGTTGAATCTCTCCTATTCGGGTGAATGTTTACTAATCCTTCTTTATTCTAACCGGTCTAATACAGGAAACCATAGTTACTTCACATGGACAATGGGTTTTTATGTCGTTGAAGCTGCAACACTATAAGTTGAAGAAGGTAGGTACAGGGCCCAGCAAAAATACATTTTACTATTCGTTGTTGACCATAATTGGTAGAGGATATTAACTTGGGACATGGGATCTTAAGGAATAAAGGGAGAGTTCTACCTCCTGCTCCTATTCAAATTTGGATATAAATAGAGCAAAAGTAGGTAACAAATGAACTTGGAAGTTGGACCAACTCTCAAATACACCTTTTAATTATTGGTCTAACCATCTGTTTTAAGAGATAAGCCGTTTAAAATCGGTTCGGGTCCTCGCTATTTTTAAAATTAAGTTTTGCGAAATGAACTCTCTCTTTCACAGAAAGAAGAAGCTCTCTAATCTCTTTTCTCTTGGTGTATTTACTGCAAATCATCTGGCAACGAATAAACTTAGGGGTAGGTAAATATCGTTCGTGTATTATTTGTATCACTGAAAACTGACTGCGGGAATGATACCGAAACCGATTTATCCTCAGAGTAGCAACTTTGCGCGCATGTTCTTTCATAAATACTCGCGAAGCCTTGTACTATCTGCTCTCCATTAAATCGCTAAAAACTAAATAAACTGTCTAACTTGAAGTAAGCCTAGGAACTAGGTTCTTGTTTTGTAAACAAATTTTATTTCCATTGGCTATCGTCAAGGAACTTTTGTAGGGTATGTTTTTAAAATAAAAGAAAAGAGGGCTGCAAAATAAAAAGAAGAAAAAGACACATTATGATGGCGGTAGATTAAATTCGCTGTCCATTGCGCAAATCCGCGGCAGACTCTCTTTGCATTTGAATAACCTTCTCCCAATGAATCTATAAATAAATTTATTCTTCTTTTATATGATGTAGCATGCACCGTGCAGAGATAGAGCAACGGCCATGCGTACTTCATCCCACAAATTAATGGTATAAAATAATTACAACTTTACACAAAACAAAACAACTGCAATAGATACCAGTACGTGTGTCATGTCAGCCATAACAGTGCTTTCGGTTTGTCTTACACTACACAGTGATACAGAATTTTCTTTATAGGCTGTCGTCGACTTAAATTCAAAAGAGAAGTGAACCTCACCATTGTACAATGTACAGTGTGTCGTGTGTGTATCCATGTTTGTAAACATCAAACACAAACCGACAAAAACGACAACGACAAACCATCATTTCGACCAGTTGTTCTCCTCTCATCTCTCAATCCACAGGGAAACCGTAAAAACGAACACAAAATTCATCCCCGTTCAGAGATACCCATACCAGATAACATACTCGACTCGTACTCGAATCCAACACCAGAACACGAAGTTTGTTGTACTTTTTGGTTCACATCGCAGCAGCAGCAGCAGCGCCACCGAATCGCATGTATACGATTTAGTATTGAATACTTCGTCGGTTTGTTGGGACGTCCGTGTCCTGACACTACTCGTGGCAATTTACTATGTAATCGCGTTTTCTTCTCTGTCTCTGAAAATCCAGTCAACAGTCCCTTAAGAAAATCAATTAAAAACCGTTAAATTGTCTTTTGCAAAAAACTCAAATCGGATTAAAAACTACGACACCTGTTTAGCGAGTATATATATTTTTTTTGTTACCAATATTCAAGAATAGGTACATATCGCAAGCAAGTAAAAACGAGATTTTATCAAAGAAAACAAGGATATTCCGCAGTGTTTTGTTCGTTGTTCCTATAGGTACCTCTCTATCTATATACCCTCACACTAAAAAGCATCATTTTTTGCACCTCACTTTTAGTGTTCTTGTCGGGCCAGTTTCTGCAGTTATAATTCGACGAGTGTGTGTTTTTATGTGTGCGAAAAGCGATTAATTAACAGATAAATCGATTTTGGAATCCCTAGTCTAATTGATAATATCCGTTCTGTTCCTTCCCCGAGGGTGAACGATTTTTATTTCATCTCTCCACCAAAGAGAATATTATACATAAATTATAAACGGGAAAACTCGACGTATATAGTGCGCAATTCGTGTGAAAATAATAAATCCAATCAAGTGGATTGTGTTAGAGAAAAAAAATAAACCGGGCGGAGAATGAGTGCAAATTTGTTCTAAGAGTGCAAAGATAGGTGTTTATAGTATTTTTTTTGTATCCAAGAAAAAAAAAAAAAAAACCCGAAGGATTATTCCGAAGGATATCAGTGGATAGCAATGTTTCGCATCGTTTAGTGAGCCGAAATGGAATTTTATTCGAAACGACTGTTTTGTTGAGCAAACACCAACAGCAGCAGCTGCACTCAGGAGTCAGGATCATTGGAATAGAATGTAGGTAACAATACCAACCAACCCTTAATGTGACGTATAATATTTTGGTGTACACAGCCACGCGGAGATGGACAATTGTTTTGATTTTTGTTGCTATCATAAAATGCTGCAAATAGGTCTATCGTACATATGGGGATCATTTTTATATCGCTTGCTACGGTTAGGTTCAATGAAAATAAGTCGGCCTTCATAGTACAAAATGGGCATGACGGATTTTGCATTAATCCAGTTTGAGTTCTATAAGAGGTTGGCTCTGCTGGTGCAGTTTAGGCCTTGTAACTTGCAACAAAAGGAGTTTGCAAATCATTTCCTTAAAAGAGTGAGTAAATTGATTTAGAGTAGGAATGATTTTATTAAAAGTTGAAAGTTTAACTCGTATCGTATATTGGTGCCTATATTATTGTTTAGATACCTACTTTAGTTGGATAGGTTGGGTTGTTTTATTTTTACTGGTTGGTCTACTTTAACGTTACGTTAAGGTTGATTTCGGCAGCAATTGGAAATCATAATCTGTTTCAATTAAAGGGTTACAATCATAGCAATGCAGGCTTACAAAACGTACCGTGTGAAGTGAAACCAATAGGACACTGTTTATTCTGCCTCGGCACAGAGCGTGAAAAATATACTTTCCGTTCGGGAACATTTTTCCGATCGCCATAAATTATCAGTAAAAATTTCCTATGCCAAAAATGTAACCAAACCTCCTAGTGACTGAAATTGCAAACGGTTGTCAGAATTGGTGGATATATTATATAACTATTAGGTAGAACAACAAACTATGTATAGTTGTGGGTTTAGAAAGACACATTGCTGCCATGACCATCAGGGGTTTCCAAATGGGCAAACCGGTTTTCTTCCTAGTTGTACCCATAGGCCGCTCTTATTGACTTGATGCTAGACTTTTTAAAATACCTGCCAAGAAGATTCGAGTGAATTGGAATCGACCGTGAAAGTCAAACATGTAGGCTACAATTTAATTGGTAGTATGACCCTACATAATTCGCCCAATCGGTGTTTGGAAGTTCAGTAGTCATTGAGACAAATTTTACAACTAAATAAAGTAAAGTTAAAATATGATGTATTAAAAAACATTAAATTTGAAACTAAATTTGCGACGGTTACAAGTGATTTACGTGAACAAGAAGTATCCTTCACCACCTGAGTGTAGCCGGTCTCGATTCTTGGATCAAAGTGATGTTGCTTAAGTAGCAGTCGAATAGACCCTAAAATGTGGATCCACTGTAATGTTCTTCATTTATAAGCTGTTCGCTTATTTTCCGAAGTTGCTGCAGCATAATTTACCTAATATTTGAAAATGCCGTAGGTATATTCGAGTTCCCGTTCCGTAAAACTCAATTTCAAGTAGGCATTTTTTGTTTGGAAACTCAAATTGTTTCCTCTTAGGTTTAAAAATGATGTGTCCTCCAGTCCAGATATGCAAACAATTTTTTCCATCAGTTCAGTCAATATTTTTCTAACTAAAAGTGTTTGTTTCGAAATGAGATTGGCTAGTAATTTAAATTCGAAATGCAGACACGTCCTTGTGATGAAACATCTACCTACACGAAAGCCGGCTTTTTAAATTCAAGTGTTGTCCAAAATTTGTAACGAAGCACTGAAATGTTTTCCTACTCCCATTGCGTCTTTTTGCTACTCAGGATGAAAACGGCCACTAAAAGTGTGTCCCGATAGAATGTCCCCTTTAAAAAGAATAGTTATTATAAAAATCGGACTGATGAGTCCATTTTTAACGGTTGACTCTAAGGCACAATTAATAAAGTATTTTCTATAAGTGGCTTCCTAATTTGACAAAAAATAATTGCAACTCTTAAGATTCTTAAGAGGACAAGGATGGTGCTCATTTGTAGGATATAAGTGTTATATCCCTAACAAAAAAAAAATCCATAATTTTTACCTTGTAATTCTGAAAAATGTGTGTGCATTTCAGACATCGAGTCACAATTTTTACTGACCCAAGATATTTTTTTTTATAAGTGCTAAATTGAAACAAAAACCGGGCCAACATTTTTTTTTTAAATAGTGACATATTTACAGTTAAACATAATAGTTTGTCGACGTGAAGTGTCCATTTTACATTGCTTCTGTATCTGATGCTTATGACCTACAAGATGATATTAATAATATCACACATTGGTGTAATCTTAATGGTCTGCAAATGAATATAAGCAAATGCTCAGTTCTTACATTTTACAGAATTCTCTCGACGGTAAATTTCCAGTATTCGATCCAAAATGAAATTCTAACAAGAGTGGAAAGTCATAAGGATCTTGGTGTAGTCTTTGACCACAAGCTGAATTTTTCAATGCACTATGATTACATCATATCACGTGCAAATTCATTATTTGGTTTCATGCGTCGCAATACCAAAGAATTTCAAGATCCATGCACATTGAAGACCTTGTTTAATTCTTTGATAAGATCAAGGCTTGAATATTGCAGTATTATATGGAATCCATATTGCCAAAATAACATTTCACGTATTGAAAAGATTCAGAAACGGTTTACAAAATTTGCTCTACGAAGGATGAATTGGAACGGTGATTTGCCAGTCTATGAAGCTAGATGCACCTTATTAGGTATTAAGCCCCTATATAAAAGGCGAATTTATTATGCGGTCTTATTTGCGCAGGATGTTCTAACTGGACACACTGATTGTCCACACCTGCTTTCTTTGTTTTATGTTTATGCTCCGTCTCGTACTTTGCGTCCAAGAGACCAGGATTTCTTTTATGTTCCTAGACATTATACAAACTATGGATTAAGCGAACCTATATCTTCTGCATGTATTTTTTATAACCGTTATGATAATTTTATTGATTTTAACATGAACAGATTATATTACAAAAGCTTTATAATGTTTTTGATGTGAGAAATTATGTACATATATTATATTAATAATTTATGCATAATGTTATTGCATTTTATTTTACTTCTGTAAATTAAGTCTATGAAAGATAATGTTCTTGTTAGACGTAAATAAATAAATAAATAAATAAATTAATTGAGCTAATAAGCTGCAATTGCTCAATTTTTCCCATTTTACTGACTAATAATCAATTTAAGTTCCGATTCAAATTTAAGAAAATCACGAAAACCTTAATTTTCTTACAAGTTTTGCAATAATTGTATAATATAAGTATCAGTTACGGTGGAGAACATTATTTACGACATGCCTACCTAGGTACAGAGAGCTTTTCCTTACGTTTAGCTAAACTCTAATTCTCTTATTTGATGAGAAAGAACACTCCAGTTGATGGGTAGATCAAACATATTCAAAATATTGCTTTTAAGATTAAATGGATTTATTTAAAAAAATGTTTACTTTACATTAAAATTATTTCCTCATACTGTGTTGTGATAAATTAGGTATCATGTATTTGATGACTGAAATATTTCTTAATAAAACTAAAAAAAAGAAAGAAATTGTTTTCTAGATGGATAGCTAAAAATAAATAAAAAAGTAAAGTGCTCGAGGAAATTATCTTCCTCATTTCATAAGTGAAAAATCTATAGGTACTATACGAAAAATTGTATGTCCTGCTGAACGACCTTATAATAATCAAATTTGAACTTCATCCTAAATATTTTGTAGAGGACCAAGTGATTTAAACATGTACAGAATTTATTTGTAAATAATTGGAGGTCTTGCCTCTTTGGCAGTGCATTTTTATTGAAGGTAGGAGTTTTGCGAAATCATTTTAGGGGTGATTTGAGAAACTTTATATAAAAATCGTTCCCGTCGACATAATGCGCCGTATTAATAACAAATTTTAGTCTCGGCTTTGAATTTGTGGAAGCGAAATTTGTATTTAAAATATATCCACTGTAAACTACTAAAATTTAGAGTTGAAACTAAAATGTTTATTGGTAAGGCTCAATAAACCGCAGAACAAAAATATAAAAACCCAGTCAAAAGTATGATTATTCTTTTGCTTTTGAAAATACCTACGGATGAAAATAAATTTGTGCTTATAAAATCTGTTAAAATCCGCGGCGACAGTCCATTGTCGTATTTTTGTCGATTGTATTCTTTTATTCGCTAGCTTACGTAAATGTAAAAATATACCCACCACATCGGGGCAAAACGCATTTTGAAGTAGAGGCAGCATGTAACGTTTACATTTTTGTTGTTGATTTGGTATTTTGAACTGCAATGAATTTTAAATAATTGAGTGTTATATGAATTAAAAAATCATTCACTATTGACAACTCTTACTTTCAATTCATACAGTGGAATTGGAGCAGGTATTGGATTTACGAAAGATTCGCCTGCTTACGTAGTAGATCGAGGTTAAGAAGGCCGCCACTAGTTTTTAAAAAGTAACAGATAGATACTAAAGAACAATCTTCACAATTCGCTTCAGTTTCGTTACCGACAGGTCGCTTCACAACGGTGTCAACAAAATTGTAAAATGAAGACAGAAAAAAATAGTGACCACCTAAATTACCCGCATAAACTAATAAGTGTCTCAAGTGATCAAAGTGCTTAAGTACCCTAAACGCGGAATCGTATTTCATGTTAATCACAAGATAAACATCTATCATACTGGTTTTGCTGCCATGCTGTGAGCTAATAACTTCTTTAAGTTGAGTTTGGATTCGTTTTAGTGGGACATTTGCCATATTAGACAGAAAATCCGCGTAACAAGTGCTCGTATGATATTAGTACCTACCTACTTGACGACATATCCAAACAAATTTCAGACTTTTTCTATATATTTAATGCTCGTATACCTGCTGTGTTTTTAATTCGGTGTCTAAATTCCAAGCGATCTTACTGCGATATTAAAATTCTCCCATCAACAACATGGTAGTTAGCATTTTTCTAATTTCATTTTGCTAATCTGCACTATGCATTCCCTGTCACAAGTTGTGTGATAACATTCAAATGAAAAACAAACCCACCAGCAAAGCAATTTTTCTTCGCCTCCTGGATCGATACCACTACCATCACCCATCTATCTACCTGGGTAACATTTTTATCTCTCATTTTTCACCTTAACCATCAACCATCACATACTACTGAAGTATACCAAGCCAACACCCGGCATCGTACATTATATAGGAGAAAAACAAAACCCAAATTAGTAGAGCTCCCTGAAAAGGACACCAACTTGACAGATTTACACCTTAACATACCTCGTTTATTTTCCGTGAGGGTGATTTATGACCTGCTCGCAAAAGACAAAAGAAAAAAACTCAACGACGGCGAAAATAAGGATATAATGCCATAAGTATGTCCTGAAACGATTTCATTGTGCAAATTGAAAGTAAAAAAAAAAATCAGCAACAACAGTGTAGGTTGTAACGGTCTGTTGTTAAAATTCTTGGGCCTTCCACCTTACAGGACAGGAACCTAAGGATGTTGGGGGTGGAAGGTTGTCCGATCGACTCAGGCGAGGTAGGCATGCTGGCATATGCACGGTCATAGCTCGTCGTGGGGTGGGGTCGTTCGCCAGTCTATCGGACCACCGTATTTGTTTACATGCCTATACAAATCAAAAAAAGAAAAGGAACTATCAAAAAAAAAAAAAAAAGGAGGATGGGAAAGGAATCGGGAACGGAGACTAGGAAGGGAAATTAATTACCACGGGAGAAAAATATACCTCCTGAAGGCGAACCGTCCTCAACAACCCTCTTTCTCGCTTCTCTCTCAAGTTCGGTAGCTATGTTGGTTCCGCTACCGACGGGCTACCCTCCCCTCTACCCTTCCCATTACTAAGTTGGGTACCATGGTTGCCACTCGCCCAGGGTGTATGGCAACCCCTAACTATACTATAAAAATAGGCTCACCTCCGTCCCTGCTTTCCATGATCCATTGTCCAGTGCATCTGTCGCCCCCGCATGTGCGTTTACCCAGCCATACTGGCCAACGTCAGCCGATCTAAAACGGATCTAAAATTTGCTTCCCCAAATATCATACCACGCCATCCACAGATAGCCCCACCAGAAAATACGTGATTTATTCGAACAAGCAGAATTTATTACCAAAACAAATATTTCATATTCTCTTAACTCTAATGTCTAATTTCTACATTCAAACGATTACGCCACTGTTCCCTAACAACGTTTCCTATGATTTAGTGTTAATCGGTTCGAAGGCGATTCCAAACTAAAGGAAAAAAAAAACGTAAACAAAAGCCAAAGAAAACGGAATTGGTCAACTTCTACGACCATTCAATTTGTAGACTTATAACAACGCTACGCGGAAAGGAAGAAAGGAATCAAAACAAATGTCAGTTGACAGTTGGCTCGCTGACGTTCACAGCCGCTCGCATTACTGTCCACCGAGTCTCTTTCCGCAAAAAAAAAAAAACTAACGCGATACCCCAACCGAACCAGTTATTTTTCCCAACGATTTACAATAACAAGTGAATAGATTGTTTAATTACCTGTACCGTAGTGGTGTGCACATCACGACGCAGGAACAGCTGAAAATTAAAAAAAAAATAAAATAAAGGGAAAAATACGTTGGAGAGCGGGGAAGGAGGCCCAAATTGCCTAGGATTCGCGCGCGGTTTCCTGTTTTGTTGTAACCCTTCTTCTTTCTCGGTTTATACTTTAGGTTTTATAATACATTTTTTTTTCTTTTCGGTTTCTTATATGTATTTCCTTTCCACTACTCTTTTCTTTTTTTTTCTTTCCTTTTTATTTTTTTTTTTTTTTTGGAATTCTAATTATACAGATAATACTAATAATACTTATAAAACTAAACACAATCAAAATTAATTACTACTCCAAGGGGTGGTGCAGAGGGTAACAACGGATGATGAAATCTGCAGGCTGCCGGGGTAGGGTACGGTCATCTCCGTCGGATCTAGGTAGTTTTCGATGGCTCGTGTAGGTCGAGTATTCGGACTGACCGGTAGTTGGATAAGTTTATTTTTTCTTTTCTCTATGATTTTATATTCGTCTTTTCGGTCGGTTTCACTTTTTTTGGGGGGGGGGGGTGTGGGTGAAGAAGTACACCACGCACCGCACTTTCTACACTTTCTTTATACACTTTATAACCGAGGGTTTTCTGCGGTAGTTTTCCTACCTTCCCTTTCCTTCACTCCCTTCGGCCTTTTACCTTTGATTCACGGACCAAAAGTCTGATATTTATTTTTTTTTTGTCCTTTTTTGTTCTTTTTTTTTTTCTTTTTTTTTTGGGGGGGGGGGGTTTTCAGCGGATTCACCCACGCGGCACTTCGGGCGTGGAGGCTCACGGCTCTCACGGCACTCACGCGACACACAAACTACGAGACTTTACCTCGGGCTTTTCCCTTTTTCAGCGGCTAGTTCATCGCTCGGGACGAACGCCCGCCTTGTTGCTATTTTTTTTTTTTGAGAAAAAGGTAATTTACCCGAACTATCCAATATTAAGCGAGCAACCACGTCTTTCCGCCGCGACCGACCCAAAACGAAAAAAAAACCAGAAGCGTCTTTCGCTCCGCCGGATATACCCATCCTCCATTACCCTCGTCGTCACCCATATCTGTTTCCGGTGGTTAATGCGGTTATCGAAGTTATCGAATGTAAAGGGGGGCCTGTTCGTGGAGTGACCACAGAAACTACATTCCACTTCGAGTCACAGCGTTCAGCCAATCTTTCGCGGTGCTGGATAGGACCAGGGATTAACCCAACACCTGCCCCTACAAAACTTTTAAATTTTTGGTGCTTTACACCTAAAAATGAAAATGAAAAGGGCTGTTTGGTTGTTACCGCAGTGACTACTCAGCGTCGCATATCCTTGGCGTGAAACACGCCCAGATAATGCCCGCTTATGTCTTCGAGTTCGTACAGGTTATCGCTATGTACGGCTTTGACACGAGCTTTAACGAATTTAGGACACAATTTGGCACAGATTCGCTTGCTGGCGTCGCTCAAAACAAAATTCCTTTTAAACACTACGTCTCCAACCCTAAACTTCACCTCCCTGCTTCGGGTGTTATACCTATTCTCATATACTCGATGGGCGCGCTCTAAGGATTGCCTTAAATGAGAGTGAATTAGATTCATATGAGCCGATTTAGGCAAGGTAAGGAATTCCGGGTTATTGACTGCTTTCAACTGTTTCAGAAGTTTATAATCGGACCCATGCTCTATTTTGTTTTGACCGAAAAGTGCCTCATAGGGGGACATACCTATCGCCGTGTGTACCGTCGTTCTTAAAGCACTGCCAATGGAACTTAAATGTTTATCCCAGTGCCGCTGGTCCCTTCCAATGTAAGACCGAATTGCGCATAGTACGGAACGGTTCACCCTCTCGCTAGCGTTAGCCTGCGGCGAGTAAGCGGCTGTTCTAACGTGTGAGACCCCATATGAATTTAGAAATTTTTTGAACTCCTTGCTGATGAACTGCTTACCGTTGTCGGTCATTAGGGACTCCGGTACCCCGAAAACGGCGAAAATTTGTTCATCCAAAAACTTGATGGCGCCTTCGCTCGTCGCTCTTCGAAGCGGTTGGAAGTGCACGAACTTCGTAAGCTGATCTAGGCACACGATCATAAAGGTGTTGCCCTGGAGCGACCGGGGGTAAGGTCCCATGAAATCGACGAAGAGGTGTTGGTACGGCCTCTCCACCACAAATGCCTTTCCCATCTTCGGCCTCAGCGTAACATTCGGGGCCTTAGAACTTTTGCATACTTCACAATTAGCGATTACCGATTTTACTTGCGCCGCCATATTAGGCCAGTAAAATCGGTCACGAAGACGGTACAGAGTTTTAGCCACTCCTCCGTGCGCTGCCTTAGGAGGCTCATGGGCCAAATGGATCAAGGGTTCAGAAAGCGCTGATGGAACCCACAGCTTCCAAACCAAGTCATCTTCAACGGGGTTCCCGGTACAAAACTGGACCCTTTTATAGACGAAGTTGTTGGAAACTTGAAGGTCTGGAAGCTGGTCTTGGTGGTTCCTGATGGTCTCAATCAGCTTAACATATTCATCCGAATTGAAGCTTGGATGGGTGAGGTCAATATGCAGGACGATTTCAGGGTCACGGACATTCCCATCGTGCAAGGCGTCCGTTGCGTAAACCCGCGATAGAGCGTCCGGAACAACGTTCTGAGACCCTTTTCGATGCTCGATATCGAAGGCAAACCCTTGCAGCTTCAGGCTCCATCGAGCTAGCCGGCCACTGAGGTCCTTTTGCCCCATAAGCCACTTTAGGCTAGCATGGTCCGTCACAATTTTAAAGGGATGCCCCTCCACATAGGGTCGAAACTTTTTAACGCCTAATACCGCCGCAAGACATTCTAACTCCGTTACCGAATAGTTGCGCTGAGCAGAGTTAAGCTTGTGAGAGTAGTAGTAAATCGGCCGTTCCGTCCCCTCTTCGTCCTCCTGGCAGAGCACACAGCCAACGCCGGTAGTCGAGGCGTCACATAAGATAACAAATGGCTTTGTAAAGTTAGGGCTAACAAGGACTGGGGCTGTAGTAAGCGCCTCCTTCAGCTCGCGAAACGCTGTAATAGCCTCAGGTCCAAACACAAACTTGGATCCTTTCTTCAAGGTGTCGGTGATTGGTGATGCCAGTGCCGAATAGTTCCTAATGAACCTTCGGTACCAACCTGATAGGCCCAAAAACCGCCTCACCTGTCTAGCCGATGTAGGCACCGGAAACTCCACCACAGACGCAACCTTGTCGGGGTTAGTTTTTAGGCCTCCCTCACCCACAATAAATCCCAGGTACTCTAGCTCCTTGAAGCAGAACCTTGACTTTTCTAAATTAATAGTGAGGCCCGCCTTTGTTAACAAGGTGGCCGTCAACTTAAGTAAACGCACGTGCTCGTCAAAGGTTTCGGAAACGATCAAGAGGTCGTCCAAGTAGATAAATATTTTATGTCTCAATTCATGAGGCACCACTTTGTCCATCAGGCGGCATAGGCGCTGCGGCGCGTTGCAGAGGCCAAATGGCATTACCTTAAATTGTAGCAGTGGTCTACCCGGAATAGTGAAGGCCGTCTTTTCACGCGAACCTTTCTCTAACGGTATCTGCCAAAAGGCGTCCTTCAAGTCTACACTCGAGATGATAAGAGAGTCTGGTACACGCCCCAGCAACCCGTCTATATGAGGCAGCGGATACGCATCCCCCTTAGTGACAGAGTTGAGTTTGCGGAAGTCTAGGCAGAAACGGTTTTTGCCGTTCTTCTTCCGGACCAGTACTACGGGAGAACTCCAAGCACTGGAGCTTTCCTCAATAACGTCCATAAGAAGCATACGATCCACCTCCTCATAGAGCAGCTTCTGGATCGCTGGAGACACGGGATAGTGCCTTTGTTTAATCGGGGCAGCATCCCCGGTGTCGATATGATGCACTTCTAGTTGGGTTCGCCCAAGACCATGTACGGCGGAAGACGGAAACAAAGACTTTACTTCGTCGAGCTCCACCGACTGTGCGCGGCTCAAATGATGAGCTTTCGGATCCGTTGATTGGGATGAAAGAGTAGAAGACAATTCCGAAATTATCTGCGGCGCGAGATTGAAAAGTTTCCAAAAGTTGACGCCAAGGTAGAGTTTTTGTTCTAACGAGGGAACTATAAATAAGCACATCTCTTTTACCAAGCCGTTATATTTTACTTGGGCATTTACCGTGCCAACAATGGGTTGTACTTGACCGCTGGCCGTACTCACCCCCGCACTAAACGGTTTATACGCAATCTGGTTGGCTTTAAGAAAATCAATAGCTCCCGCGCCCAGGCAGCTGATACTGGCTCCTGAGTCCAGCAATCCAAACATGGGAGTATCGCAGATCAGGACGTTTGCGTATGGTCTAGGGTCATCGGAGTTGACTAAGGTGGTGGAAGCAATAGATCGGTAAATATCTTTCTTTTCCTGGAAGCGTTGCCGTAGTCTGGTTATTTTGGAAGAAACTTTTTGTGGCCCGCCGAAAATTCGGGCCCGTACTTGCTCATAGTTCAGGAGTCTTTCGTGAAGAGTGGGTCTGGGAGGATGAGTCTGGTAATTGGTGCTACTAGTAGCGGGTCTAGCTAAGATTTGTGGTGGGATTATCGCAGAGGACAAAATAGGTGGGGCAGAAGGAGAGTCATCTACTGCAAGTCCGGGCACGGCTTGGGAGAGCAATGTTCCCCGGATGCGATATTGCTCTTCCACTTGTTTTCCGAGCACTTCGGACACTGAGGAGTGGTAGTGTTAGGGAGCCCGCACCTATAGCAAAACAAGCTCCTTTGCGTATTTGGACACTGATGGTAGACATGCCCGGATACCTTACAGTTCCAACATACGACCATATTGGATGGTTTGGTAGGGATCGGATACCCGACAGCATCAACAGATTCCAAGGAGGGATCTTCGGAAACCTCAAAATTGATCTCATTTACTCTTCTGGGAAGATGAGACGGAAAGGGACTTGATTGCCTGGGCCGAGAAAGAAACTCCCGATTGTATTTTTCAATATTCCGACATGTGTATACCATTTCGGGTAGACTACTGGTCCTAAACGTCAGCAACCGACCTCCGATCTCGGGACGGACGTTCTGCCGTATTAAAAATATCAGCCTTTCGGGGCCCCTGGGATTACGCAGCCGAGAATTTAGTTTGAGGATGTCGGCATAAAATTGGTCGAACGATTCATGGGTGCCTTGGCGGCGATCGTCCATCCTTCTTGCCAATTCCTCTTCACTCTCCAAGCCCCTGAAATGTTCGACTAAAGCTAGACGCAGTTCCGGCCAACTCACCCCTGGATGGGTTTTGAGGTGTATCCAAAACCAGGTGCTTACCTCGCCATCTATGAAATGGTGAAAATTACGGGCAATTTCTTCCCATTCCACATAGTACGATTCACGTAGATGAGAGAGGCGGAATAGGAAGTCATCAACTGTCATATTAAGGTTATCATATCTCAATCCCCACTTATGGAAGTCCCTGTAGCCCAATGTACTACGATTTGGGGCGTGATCGACACGACTCCAACCAGGGTTAGAGGGTGGTAAGTTTTGGCTATTGACTTCCGCCATAGACACCTCACGGACCTGGTTGACCAGGTTTTGGATAGGTGCGCCACTGCCGCTTACCTGGTGAACTCGGGCCGGTGGGCTTAAACCTGTTGGTACGTTACGGATAGGTGGTGATAAAACCGACGCCTGTGGTGGGTGTTGAGGCTGTTCGGGTCTATTTTCGGACGGTTCCGAAGTCGGTTGACGAAGGGTTTCCCGAATTGTATCAGTGACCTCTCGCCTTAGCTTCGCTCTCTCATCATCCAACTCCCTTCTAAGGGTAGACGGTTCTTCGGCTCTATCTACCCCGATACTGGCCGTCACTATCTCGCGGATATATTGTTGGAGCGAGACTTTCCCCGTATCCAAATCACGGGACAGCGAGGCCTCACGAGGTATACCGGACCCAGAAGGTTGATTTTCCTCAAGTGATAACCCCACTCCATCAAGATGACCAGAACGCTGGTCGGCCGTAACTAAAGCCGTGGCGCCGAGGGAGTGATGACTGGTTTCAGGAAAACCAGCGAATCCGCTTGAGCTAGCCACCGGGTTCGGCAGGCTGTGATGACTTGAATGCGGCGTGTTTGCCACCAGCGGCTGCCCTATTGGCGCAGGTGGTTGGGTAGCTAAAGACGACTGCCAACTAATGGGGGTGTCTTCAAAAGGCAACGACCTTCGAGTAGGGTTATTAAGATCATGTAGGTAGAACGATCGAGATTGGTTACCCCGACCCCTCGTATTCCTCAAATTATAATGAGGTTTATCAGCTGCCGCTGGTTTACCCCCGCCTGGGTGTGACATTTCTATGCCAAGCAAATGGAGCGGGGGGGAGAAATAGTTAAATGAAAAACGAAAGGGGGAAGTAGGAAAAAAAAATAAATAACTAAAAAAAAAAAAAAAATGTTAAATATGTATATATAAATGAGTATAAGTCGATTGTATTATACGCAAAGACTAAGTACCTAGTGTTAGAAGGAGGAAAAATAATGAGAAAGGAAACTAATACTACTAAATAGTGGCTCTATGTATACTAACAAAAAGGGAAAAAAAAAAAAAAAAAAAAAAAAAAATATATAACTTTTAAAACTGGTGGTGACTGCGAATTACCCAAAAGAATATGGAGTTGGGGCGACTTCGCACTGAACATCAAAATGGAACACTACTGATGCAGGAAAGGTGAGCACTGACTTAGAGAGAAGCGAGACATGATATACGAAATAACTGGGCTATAGGTACAAGGAATACAGCAGCACTCAAATTTTAAGTTCTTGGACTGGATACCCCCTGTCAGAAGCCCTTTTGGCCGATGCGGTGTTGTTGGACTTGGTTATGTGCAAGCTTAACCGGCTGCGGCTGACAAATGAAAGTGAAAGGATCCGTTCCATTCCGGACAGCAGATATCGCTATTTGCAATTACCAGAGCCGCTAAAAGTGTTAGCCTGGAGGAGCAATTCGATGGCCTAAAGTATAACAGACATTGGAAGCCTCCCAGGTGTGTCTGATAAGTTTTCCAAAGCATTAAAGCTGCAAAACAGGACGAAGGTATGTTATGGCAACCACCATACCGTCCAGTGACCGTCTAAGCTTAGAAGCGGAATACGGCATGCTCGTATAGGTAGATGGTACATGAGATTTAGGTTATGCGCCTATTCGGAGGCATTTAAAAATTTGAGAGGTTACGAAAATTACGGTTAAAGTGAAAGATTGCCAAAAAACGTGAAAAAAATTGATTGAACTAGTTGAGGACCCAATAATCGGGCCCCACGTTGGGCGCCACCTGTAACGGTCTGTTGTTAAAATTCTTGGGCCTTCCACCTTACAGGACAGGAACCTAAGGATGTTGGGGGTGGAAGGTTGTCCGATCGACTCAGGCGAGGTAGGCATGCTGGCATATGCACGGTCATAGCTCGTCGTGGGGTGGGGTCGTTCGCCAGTCTATCGGACCACCGTATTTGTTTACATGCCTATACAAATCAAAAAAAGAAAAGGAACTATCAAAAAAAAAAAAAAAAGGAGGATGGGAAAGGAATCGGGAACGGAGACTAGGAAGGGAAATTAATTACCACGGGAGAAAAATATACCTCCTGAAGGCGAACCGTCCTCAACAACCCTCTTTCTCGCTTCTCTCTCAAGTTCGGTAGCTATGTTGGTTCCGCTACCGACGGGCTACCCTCCCCTCTACCCTTCCCATTACTAAGTTGGGTACCATGGTTGCCACTCGCCCAGGGTGTATGGCAACCCCTAACTATACTATAAAAATAGGCTCACCTCCGTCCCTGCTTTCCATGATCCATTGTCCAGTGCATCTGTCGCCCCCGCATGTGCGTTTACCCAGCCATACTGGCCAACGTCAGCCGATCTAAAACGGATCTAAAATTTGCTTCCCCAAATATCATACCACGCCATCCACAGATAGCCCCACCAGAAAATACGTGATTTATTCGAACAAGCAGAATTTATTACCAAAACAAATATTTCATATTCTCTTAACTCTAATGTCTAATTTCTACATTCAAACGATTACGCCACTGTTCCCTAACAACGTTTCCTATGATTTAGTGTTAATCGGTTCGAAGGCGATTCCAAACTAAAGTAGGTAATGAAATCCTCCGCTGTTGCCTTTGGTTTTCATTAGGATTCATTCATGACACTTAAAATTTATACATTTTAAGTATCCATTATTTTCGCGATTGCTATATGTAAATTGTATGCATATATTTCCAACTTGATGTCTGACATGGGATCTTTTGTTGGCATTTCAGACCTTATAGTTTGCCGCACCTTAAATGTAGGAAAAAGTGTGCAAATTCATCAACGCAGATTTGGAAGTCAAGTGAGTTTGGTCAGCTATTTCATTTATCATTTAAATGAGATAGAAGAAACGAAAATTGTGTTGACACGACCATACCAATGGAAATACCACTCGAAATGGTTTTAAAATTACTAATTTTAGTAGGTACAGTACGCCCTCGGTAAAAGCAACCGATGGAAATTCGAGCAGTTGCGTTAATTGAGGTTGTTGCTTTAACCGAGTCAAAAAAGTGCCTTGAATTAGAATTTAAGGTGACAACCATAGTATAAAAAATAAAAGAATATTGTTCGTCGTAAAAGAAAAGAAAAGGAATATAATTTAATTCATTTAAAAAAAATTATTTATACATAGTTTCATGTTTATGTTTAATGAATATTCTAAACTTTGATAATTTCAATAGCTCTAATCGTTTTCAACAAATTTTACTTTTTATCCATATGAATTTTGCAAATGAAAAGTCATGACCATGTATTTGGTGCCGTGGTTGTCAAACCTGCAAACCAATTGGGGTTAAAAAAGTGTTTCCAATTTACTAATTGATTTTGTTAAAGTCCAGGCACTTTTCTAAAAGCTGTACAAAAAATTCTGTTCCTACGGGGATGCGGTAACCACAAGGTTTATTTTTTTTTAAATTCGTATTATTAACACCTTTTTTTTTGTTTTATATTAAAGGTGTATGTTTTTCTGATTTTAAGAAATGATTTGCCAAAAAAAGTTAAAAAAGCGTAGACATGTGAAAATTTATGTAAATAAATGCGATTTAAATCGTAATTAAGGTGATTGTGATTAATATTATGAAACTATAAGAAATCACATTTTTATCTAAAAAAAAGAGATATTCTTAGGAGATTTTTGGAATTTTAGTTCGTCCTGAAAGATTAACAGCGTCCTTAACTAAAATAAATTAAAAGACTTGTAACATTTTAAATACACTGGTAAATGAAACACCACCTGTAAAATTTACATCTGCAGATGTACATTTAAGGTATAGCAAGGAATATCTTTCCTTGATTTTTTTCTCGATCCTCTATTGCAAATGTTAATTTTACACTGCATAGTAATGTATATCGGGTCCGGGAGTAACCAGTCATTTTTAAGTAATAAATCCGGGTTTGACAGATCAGAAAATTTGTAAAATATTTTCACATTTATAATAACCGAGTCGATGTCGACAGTTTACGCTATAGAGTTTATATTTCTAAGGAATTTCACACAGATCCCAATGTAGCAATTAATGATTGTTCAAATGCCTTTTTTATGAAATTTCAACACAGTTTTGAATATTCAACTTGATTCTATTTATTATTTGAAATTCTTTAGAAAACAAAAACTAAAGGGGATGATAGTTTGAATGGGTAACTTTAAAAGAAATAGACTGGGGGAATGTCAATTCCAATACGAATTTTTGAACAAATTTGTTCGGATTGAAGTTCGCCATAGTAAAAAAATTAATCCATACGAGCCAATAAAAATACAAAGACATCTGATTCTGTATGGGACTTCTGTGCGGATGAGCGAGGAAGAAAAATCTGTGGCCACAAGCTATAACCGCCTAAGTTCTTTTTTCATACTTTTCAGGAGAGCAGATTAAAGTTTAAAATCATCTCTTCAAAACAGGAATATTTGTTGCTAAGCATATTTTTTTCGTTGAAAAAACTTCTGTTTAAAAAAAGGTTATGGTCATAAAAAATTAAGTGGAAGTAGACTTAAATGCTGAGCACGATGGTGCCTATAACTTCATTTTGTCCTAACTCGAGTTAAACTGTTATGGTTTGTGGCCACTGAAATATGGATTCCCACTTCAAATCCTATTTTATACTTTGAATGACATTCTCCTCTCTCAGGAGTTCCTCAAGGTTCCGTGGTTGGTCCAACACTTTTTTTGAATTATTATTCACTCGTTTTTTTAACCAAATACCGCCTCAAAATAAATATACATTTGCTTATGGTATGGAATTGATATAGTTTTTACACTGACTCTGCAACACAGTCTTTCTGCAGGCAGAGATCGTGCTCGGAAGTTTCATGTATTTTTTAAATAGCTTGATAAAACTCTCGCCTGGACGAACATTAGTTGATAGTTGTACTCTTCAAGGCCTTTTTAAAATAATGGTAACCGCAGATACTCTGAAGATTGCCAGCTGCAACGTTTACTTTTTTGAACTGTAAATAAAATGCTCCGAGACTGGAAACATTATTTTCGAAAACCTTTAACTCTTTGACCTAAATTATAAATGTATATTTCTGTCTGATATATCTACTATAAGTTGATTTCCACGTTCCATTGTTTCTGAAAAGAATTTATCATTCCAAGTTTTCATGTCGAAAATCATACGAAGCCCATAATGAAGTCGCTGTTTTTGAAATTCAAGGATATAATCAACTATTTCCATTTGTTATTGTTTCACAATTAATTTATTCAACCCGAATTTTAATTTACCCCTTCATATACGATGGCCTTCAATACTCGGTTGCTTCAGATATTCCTACAACAATAAAAGGAAAACTCTGTCATCCACAGATAGACCCATGACTGAACAAAGATATCACTGAAATTATAAACAAAAAAATAAAAGAAGGACTCACTCTCTTGTTATTGTGTCCGTTATATCACCAGAAGGCCATTGGGAAGAAAATACGAAAAAAGAACAGATAAACTATTATGTGCACTGGGGCAAATAGATAAACACAAAGATATCGTATATAACGAGGCTATTGCATAACACCGATATCAGATTTGTTATATAAAAATGTATACAGAACGAGAGGAGAGTCCGTTTTGGCAATGGTTGTTATTTTCTTGAAATTTTCGAGTTTATTTCGTTCGTTATTGCGCTCGTACAGCGGACAACAAGACAGCACGTTATATGTGGGTGAGGGCTATTGCACACCGGCATCCTTGTCGTTGGCGGTCGTTTCGTATGGGTCCTCATCATCCACATCCACATCATCATCATCATTATCATCAACATCGACTGTATCTGGTTTGCTATTTTTATGTATACCTAGTAAGCAACCATTGACCTCGTTTTTGAGTTTTCGGAACAAAGTCTTGGGACTTCGCTGTGTTTTTTTTTTTTTTTTGTTGGTATATGCTCTTATCCAGTCCAATCCATGCCTTCAATTGTCCTCTTGTTGGAATAATGCCATTGCCATTTTATTGGCGACTGGCCGAAAACTTAAAAACGGGGTGAAAAGAAAAAACTGCACACACAAATTTTCAATGGAATATCAGCTGAACTGTTCAATGTTCGTCCCGATGTTATGAAATGGAAAGTTGAATATTAGCCAAGTCCATTGATTAATTTATTGTTTTGGTTGCCGGGGCTATGAATGATTAAAGCAACTCGCTCCGGGCTGTATGGCAACATTTGCAGGACAATTAAATTGTCAAACAAGACGAAATGGATCGAAATTCACCCCGAAAATAATCGCCGACCCGGAAGTAATTTCCTCCAACAAATGTGGGCGGTTACGAATAAAGAACAAAACACCTATTTATGTGAAAATGTTGAACCTCTCCGTCTCTTTTTAATGTTCCGTCCCAGTAAATCATTATATTTTTTATTCATGTTCTCCACGTACATTTCTCTTTCGCGCTGGGGAGACATAAGTGGTGGACAAATCTTTGAATAGATGGGGCGGGCGTATCTAGCATAGATAATAATAGGCAGAGGGGGTAGGGTCGAAAAGAAAAATCGTCAAAAAATTAAAAGGACTCGTCTTCCCAGGAGTACAATTATGATTTTATTATGCGTCGGTAAGTGTGAATTCATTTTTAACTTAGTTGGAGAGCTGAGTTCTGAGTTTTTTTTCCTGCGTTTTCACTTAGTTATAGCTTATGAAAATGCCCCTTGGGGACATGTCTCGTTTCTTTGTTTCGCTTTATAATTGTTTTGGCGAGAAACAAGTGGACGGAGAATTGATATTCTTTTAAAGCACTTTTCAGGGGCTGTGCTTTGTGTATTTTGTTTATTTATTCGTGTGTTTTTGATGAAATTTATAGGGAATTTCGTTTTAAATAGGTTTTTGAAAAATCACTTGGATCTGGGATTATTTTCCGAGCATGACAAATTTGTAGGAGCTGAATTTTAAATGGGAATAATTGTGTTGGTGGCTATTTTTTTCCATATTTAAATTGCTGCAATGGGTAGAAGAATTATGGGGACACGCAATTTATTGAGATTATTTATTGCACTGTTGATAAATATGGTAGAGGGAAGTATTTAAGGCTGTTGGGCAATATTTTGTGATAATGAAAGTGGACTCGTTTTGAACATGTCTGCTTACTTAAAATGAAGGGGAAGAAAAGGGTTAATATACTGTTAGGGTTTGGGGTTTAAATATGTAACGGATGTAAGAAATAAGGAGGGAAGATAGGTCTAACCCCCGAAAAAAAGGATAATTATGCCATAGCTTTATTTCTCACTACCTAAATAGCACTTATTACCTAGGAAGGCTTATCAATTGCGTCGTTTAGGTGCGACGTTAACTTGAAGGTTGCTTTCATTCGTGGGTTAATTAAAGAGTATGCAGGAAATGGTTGTGAGAAGGTCTAGTCTTACTCGAAACTGTCGCGGTCAATATTTTTCTTTGGCAAGCCTTTGAGCACTTAAATCGTAAACAAAAAAACACAAATTAGCTATGTAGATATATCTTCAGAGTTATTTGAACAGCACCTCTCATCTGGACAACCTTCTTAAAAATGCTTCTCCAGTTCAGCCCTTCAGATCCGGCAAAAAATCATAGCTCACTTCCATTCATTCGAGACTTATGTGGCATTGTCGCTCCAACAAATTATACTTTTAAGTCACCGGAAATAAAACACTACAATACTGCACTGAATGATTGACTAATTGATTTGCGAAAACTATTTACCCTGAAAATTGATGGCACTATAAATTTTGACGGCGCTGCTTTCAACTCTTTTTTGCATCGTTACCCATAAATATAACCCAATCAATTATACATCCGTCTGCCGATTAAAGTCTTCAATTAAAATCAATTTAGCTAATCGTTTGCTATTAACTCAAAGGAAGAGACGCACGTTCTTTGCGCGTTTAATATTTTTTGGCGCATACCCATCCCCAATCGTATTCTAAGTTTGTTTTCATAAAAGAATATTTTGTTTGCTGCCTCCCTTTGATGTTTCCAAGAAAATGCCTCGTTTAATCGGTGCATTTATGTTAAGGGTTGCCAGGTGTTTTTATTTTTCAAATATTTTTTTGAGAGCTTCTTCGATGTTTATATGCATACAAAATCACGTTAGGTTGGTTCATATCGGATAAACACCTTCGTCAATGTACCACCTTCTGCTGAGCTACACATTTTGTTAACCGCGGACAAACGTGTCGGAGATTTATCCTAAGTGAGCTTCTTTTTTCAGCGGGTAACTCCCTTCCATTCGTCACAAAAACGAATACTCACACAGAACGAGAAGATGTGAGAGGCCAGACCTAGTATCTAATATGGACCTGTTGCAACAGCTATTTCATTTATCTTCATACATCACCTTACCCTACTCTTTTAAGTATCCAAGATTTTGTCGACATATAAAAACTTTGTGAGCTTTTGGCTCTCAGGTCTACAAACTGGACGCTAATGTGACATTTTTTTACAATCTTACAACAACTAGGGGAACCTAGATTTGTCGAAACATTGTAGCTCACAATGGTACGAAGTACTCCTTGACGTCTTAAACCCACATTTTTCATCTACGAATCAACTAAATTTCAGTTTAACTGATCCACTATTTCCGAGGTAAAGTTTTAAATTTAAGTATACCTACCTATAAATTTTTGATATAATCCAGCACAATTGGAATCTAGCGTTGTCCCTTACTTATCCCACTATCTTAAGCCTGCTGGGTTTGGATGAGTGGTTTAGGGGCTCATCCGATTTGTGGACGATATAGTTTTCAAATGCTTAGCAAAACAATTTTCTTGTTGACTTTTTTTTCGATTATTGACAGTTTTCGTTATGCTCGCAGATGTTAAGCCGCGGATGCTGCTCTTAAGTTCGTAACTATCATTGAGTTGTTAGTTTCGGCGGTCTATCGATTTGAAAATTTACGTGATTAGGGCACTGGTGTTTGATGGTATGAAATGTCCGTGGCTAACATTGCCGTCTATGGAGAGGAAGGTGCATTCTGTATTTTGTTTGGAGAAGGCCTGACGGTAGGCTTAGTCTTCCGTTTATATATCTATTACGGTCTACGGCCGGCTTAATCTTACAACCGTCACAATCACTGTAGCTTGTTGCAGACAAGAATAGTATGGCGATAAAAGAAGTCTTCTTCTGTCTAAGGAAGAACCTAATGTCTACGTAGAGCTATATCTTCTTGCATAGCTGAGCCGCAGTCAATTTTGGTATTCAGTCTATGCAAGTCCTACAGTAGCACTACAACAACAATCATTACCATTTATGTAACGCAAATATTACTGAGCCAACTGCTCCTATACAAACACAAGCCTTTTCGTCTAACAGCGTTGACTCTTGCCGATATAAGCCCGCCCATTGCCCTACTTTCGTGAACGTGTTTTTATTTTAAATACAGAACTGTTGAAAATCTCCTACTCCACATCACATCTAAAATTATTGAGTACTGTATGTGAGATGGTTGTCAGACGTCCGCGAGAGGTGACGCAGTTAGAAGAGCCTTAAGATGAAATTAGAGCTTTACCGGGGATCGAACCTGAGACCCCTCGCTCAGTAGATAGTCGAGAACACTGACACTGACGCTGACCCCTGCACCCGCTTAAGTTTAAAAAACATGCGCCCATTGAAAATAAAAATAGCCCTTTTTAAGGTACATAAACATATACCTTTTTAGAAAACACGGCCGACTCGATAATGAAAATAGTTAATTGGACTTGCAATTTCCTACCTAAAGTTGTTGGCCACCAAGTGGATTCAAATTTGGGGTTCAAAATGAACCGTATACAAATTACTGCTTGTGTATTGTCTTTCCCAGTTTTGGAGGCTTTTAGTTCTTTCGTCAGACGCTTCAAACTTGTCTGTGCTCTAGGCTCCTAATATTTTTTTCACATAAAAATACTGGATTCAGCATAGTCTGCTAACAGTTTTAGAACTTCAAATTATTGATTTTGTAGAAAACACGTTGGTGGATCAAAAAGACCTCAATTTTGCGAGCATATCACAAGAACTTTGCCGATAATCTCCCCTATAATTGTGGCTTCTCTATATCGTATATACAGGGTGGGCCAAATACAATAAATATGCAATAAAATTAACAAAACGCAGTAACGCATTCTATCACTACAATTTTTAAGACCTTGCTCATGGTTTCGGGCTGTAGCTTGAATCGTTTCCGGATTTTTGGCATAACATCGGTTTTCACGGTTCCCCACACAAAAAAACCCAAAGGGGTCAAATCGCAGCTCCGAGGCGGCCAATTGACATCGCCAAGACGGCTGATAACATGTCTTCAATTTCAGTAAAAGTCGGTTAACATGGCTCTGTAACGCCCACCGTTGACCGAAACGTTGTCCCCAGCCTCATTTTCGAAGGAAAATGGTTCACGAACTGAGTCTCGACACTCTCGGCTACAGCAGCAACATTCTCGTCTGTGCGCACCGTACAGACGGCTATAATAAAGATACAGTGGGTGCTTCATTTCGGCCAAAACTTCTTTTCAGAAAGCGCACTGTTTGGGCTACACAGCACTCAACTTGGAAATAAGTTTTCAATATTTCCCAACGTTGTTCAAGCGTAAACGACTCATTTCGTTCCGCGGAGGTATGATACTGACATTCTGTCAAGATCTCGAGCGGGAAACAACTGTCAGTGTCAAAATAACCCATCATTTAAAAAGAAACCACTAGATGGCCCACCCTTTATATAGGTGAAGGCAAAAAACTTAAGAACCACTTTCACTGCCTTAAACACAAAATATTGGCTTAATTTTTTTTGGTGCAAAGATGCAATGTTGGGTGTAATTTGTTTTGCAATATTTTCATTTCTACCACTCTGCGAACTCTAGTAATATGTTCATACTTCATCCTACTTTGACAGTATACAGTATACTTGTTGGTCAGGCTACTTGTCTTTCAATAGTTTTTCCCCATCAATATTTATGGTCCCATCGAAAATTCTATTTTCGAAAATGAAAGATCAAAACAAAGTAAACCCGATGAACAAATAAGGAAACGGGCACATTACACTCGAATTCACCTATAAAATCACTTCACCGAGGTGCTGGTCAGATTTGAATACGTTTTGCATGAGTGCCCTGGCCCCAACATCCCTCTTCCGCAAAACTTCACAACTTTTAAGTCAACCAGCAACTTGAAGTCATCTATATTGAAATTCATCGAGACACTTCAATCTGGCATCTCTGCATGTACGTTGATGCGGTTTTCTTGTATCTTTATTATAGCCATTCTCCTTTTGCTTATTTTGTTGCTCTCTGTATTCACTTTGGTGTTCGGTTCCCCATTCCTGCTGCTTGATTCTTCGAAAAGCGGTTGGTCGACACAAAGCACTGACAAGAAGAAAAAGGAATTGAAATAAGTAGTCTTTTAGATTGTTTCTTAAGGAGCACGCAGTAGAATGCAAAAGAGGAGACGCCAAAGTTGAAGAACTACACACAAAGAAGAACACAAACAACAGACTGCAATTCCTCTCAATTAGAATTGATGAAGTGGAAAGGAAATACTTTTGAATTTAGTGTGCTGCTGCTGTTGCTGCACTCTTGTTATTACTTAATCGTCCATAGAGGATCAAGGCGGCATATGGTCTTTTGATTGGATTTTTTTTAATCGAAGCAGAAGTTGAACTCCGTGAATATGCCCTATATGGTGTAGAAGAATCGATTCCACTGAATGCACTTATAGTCATAATGGAAGGAGCTTTTGAAGTTATTATTTCACAGGAAATCGAACCCTGATGAGGCTTGCGTGTTTGGAACACACATGCACACATGAAGGGCATTCACACTTCTGCTGCTACTTCAGCGCATCATTACCTTTTCAATCATCATCATCAATAAAATTAACCCAACGAGTGAATGAAAAGAAAAACAAAAGAAAATTACCACGAAATAAAAATGTCTACCTATACGCGTACCTTACATTCCTATACGGTGGAGTTGTAATACACATTTGTTGTGTGTTATTTTTTTGAGGCAAATGATATTCGTGTCAACATGTAATTTACATCGGCAAGCCATCGTTATAAGCGAAATCACGTGTATCTAATAATTTTCTTTTATTTTTATCCATTTCATGCACCATGGAAGGCAATTTACAAGAAGCGAGGAAACACTACTTAAAACTGAAGGTAATGCATTCCGAGGAAACGTGTGCTACAAGGAAATACACCAGTCAGTCGATCATACGTAGGAAATACGAATGTGTTCGTCTTTGATAAGCACATTACTACTTGATTAATAATTCGCTTCGAGGATAGGTAGTTCCAGGTAGACACTTTTTGTGAATATTGGCCCTTCTCGTCTTTCACAAAGCCCTTGGAAAAGCAGTTCCATTGAAAGAGAAAAAACATACACACATCTATGCGCTTGCAAGAAAGATCATCAGTCAGTACCTACGCACACAGAGGGGCTTTTGAAGCATTCGGCTTTGTGCAAAGGATGTCCTTTGTATCGTCTTGTCTTTGACCGAAGAGCATGTTTATTTGATTCATTCTGCGCACAGAAGGACTGAGTTGTGTAATGCCTCTCATGCACACAGATAGCTAGGGCGATACTGGCAATTAAAATGTCTGCAAATTAGTTACCATGTGGCGTACTTCATCAAATCGGTCAGAGGTACCAACGGATGGTGAATCGTTTTAACCAGAGACAATACTGAGACCACCAACTCCGGCCGATTTCCCGTTTCCCGCCTACAAGCTATATTTTTACGGAGTGGTCACGATTTGGTCCGCTAGGATTGTTACATAGAAATTCGTATTGACAAATGTCACGAAACTTCAAAAATGTCGGCTCACCAACACACTCTCAAAAAATATGAGCCACTTTCCGCGTTCATAGAATTGTGTCCGTTAAATTTGAAATTATTCGTTACGTGTGAATAGTATTTGTTTTAAGGAATAAGTGTACATTTGCTTAAAATATTTATGAAAAATGAACAATTTACAGCCCGATTCTGCCGTTGTGAGGCCTCACAAGTCACAAGCTCTTGTGAGGTTTGTTGTGATTCGATATAATTTTTCGTATTCTCCGATAATGCTCACAACAAATTCACCTCACCATGGTTAGATTATTATCACTTCAATTTTGTGGGATCTGAGAACGTTATATTATAACTACACCATTAATTCGATGAAGAAAAACAAATTTATTACAAAAATATGCGAAATATTAACACTGAAAAGTTTTAGAAACGAAGAAAATTTCCGACATTTGTCACAAAATAAATTTCACCTCACCTTGTGAGGGTTTTGTGACTATTTCGTAGTACGACCGAAAATAGGCTTAAGGGTGAACAGATGTGCATTCCTAGCATGACGAGTATTGCGGTTGAATTGTTGAGATGGAGGAATGCAGCTGGCAATTTTATTTGAGCACTGTTTGTTAAAATAACTATAGAACAATGAGAGTTCAATCGAATTTATAGAAAGTCCATTATTCGTATTTCCGATTAGTTTAATCGCACGATTTTGAACTCTATCTAGTAAGTGAAATGTGGTCTTTGGCGCACCAGACCAGATATGAGAGTTATACTCAAGTTTTGGGCGGATGTATGTTTTATATATTATAGCCAGATCAGAAGGGGTAAAATATTTCTTGCACCGATTGAGGAAACTTAAACACTTCGCAGCGTTTTTAACGACTTGCCAGAATCGGGCTGTAAAAAAAACCATTTTGAACAAATTTTCTTCATTATTTAAGAAAAATTTACACAGGAAATCGAAGTTGATGATATCCAAAAGCGGAAAATACACAACCATGTTTGTCCTAATATGTTTCTAGTATATAGAACATCTCCTTTAGGTAGTTTTATTAACCAAACAAATCAAATTATCCGCCTTTTAACAATTTATAATAACTAACCAATGGCATTCAGTTATGTAAAAATGTGGTATTCGTGAACTCTTTCACATTTCCCCACGGTTGCCGCGGTTGGCAACATTTATTTTTGCATTTTTTGTATGTTTTTGCATGTCACATGGATTGGCCACATTCAAGAATCTAGTTATCTTAAGTCGACTAGATTGGTCTGGATGAGAAGTAACCTGAACGCAAAAACTAGATTGGTCGGGAACGTCACTTTTTCTACGTCAGCCACATATAAGAACTGTCAACTTAGTACTCAGTCATGAGTTTCTCGACTAGATTCGTCGGCTACCCCTCCATAAACGTCAACTGAAACATCTGCTCTCACGACCGATTTCCCCCAATCAGAGCCGAGTTTCATCTAGTGAGAGAGCTGTCAGACTTACTAAACTAGATACTTGAACGTCCCCATTCTTATTTGACATAACTCCCATAGGAAAACAAAATGGCGAATTTGAAAAAAAAAATGAGGGGGCCAGCGGCAAGAGGATTGTGAGTTGGGGGTCTCAGTATGGTTTGTCTATGGTTTTAACCAGAACTAAAAAAAATACATGGCCGACCTCTCAGAAAAAAGAACTGTAATGCCAACAATCTTCGTTGGTTAAAATGAGCCGAAAAATCAAAATCTTTGATTTAAGAATGAATTTGTTGGCAATGATGAAATAAAATTCTTATGTAGGGTATATTATTCTTACGCTGAAAACCTGATTCTTGAAAACTTAAAGACGAGTTCTTGTTAGCAAAAATAATATTTGAACCAAGAACTTTTGCCTTACAATTTTTTAAAAATCTCAAAATTCTTCGCTTAACAATCTTTTTTTTTTTCTGAGTGACGAACCGCAGTTTTTCTAATATCTTATAGGCCTATTTTCCTGAACACCTCAGCCAAGTTAAGTACTTAGACGAATACGCAATCGGCCTTACTAACAACCAAATTCAAACTCGACTTTAGGGCAATAGTCGAAATTAAAATAAACTGTGTACCAATAATCAAGTTGTCTTTGGCTTTAAGATTATCGAGACTATAACTTTCGATCCGAAGAAAGTCGAGTCTAACCCATTATTTAAGTTTAAAAGTCAGTCTTTGTAATTAATAAATATGAAATAAATATGAAATGGACAGCAAATAAGGAGAAGCCGCAGCTTAAATTGGACACAGGCAATGCGAGAATTATTAGTTGACTGTGTCAAACCATTGGCTAATATCATTGATAGCAAAATTAACAATACTGCAATGATACAGTAAAAAAAGCAAGCATGGGAAACAGCTGCTTTTATATTTCACTCAAAATACAACCAACTGCCAACTTTAGCAAATTATTTGAAAGCTCAGAAAAAAATTATAACGCTTTTGAGTTATACTGTTATAAATTTGCTATAAAGTCAGATGTAATTAAAGTTCCGATTAGCTACTTCGAAATTAAAAGTCGAAACTATAAATTAGTTAAACTCGAGTTAACGGTTTGGTTGTTGGTAAGGCCCAATAAAAACAGTTCCAAGTCACCTTTGTGATAAACTGGTATAAACTGGTATACTTAGATGAGTCTTTCGACTTTTAGTTTGTTTCAACGTTCTCCTATAGTTCGCTCCCGCTGAAAGTATGTGGCGCTGAGACCTGAGCAGGGTTGCCAGAATTTAGTTTGCTTTAAGCGCCCAAACCTTAAAAAAAATTTATCCCCCAGTCGTTGCCCAGAAAGGAGCCCAAAAAATCGTTGAAAATGTTCCCAATTCCTTAAGTACTTTTTTTTTATTTTTCCCACTACCTTCTGCAACTGGCCTTTGTGGCTTGTGTGCTGTGTCAAATCAAAAGGCCTGCTAAATAAATTGGTGTGTCTGCAAGTTAAACGAATGTTCGATGTCACTTGACTGCAAAAGTGCTGCCAAGTTTTAAAATTGCCGGTTTGTTCGAAAGTATTTCTTTTCTGTAGCTTTGTAAAGAAATTAAACAAACAAAATTTACACAAAACTTGTTAAACGATATGTAGCCCAAATTTGTGTTGGGCGCTCATTGAAGAAATTTCTATCGTTTTTTAAGAAAAAAAAATAGCCCAAAATACGACAAAGCGCCCAATCTGCCAACACTGGACCTGAGAGCTGCTTACTAGCGACGTCATGAACACATCACCAGAGGGGTGACAAGTGACAACATGAACTGCTGTCGAGTCAATTTTACTTCAGACAAATACGTAGTTTGACTGCGTGAGTCCCAGTAGGGTGTAGCTGTTGCAATTCCGGGATGTACTGGCGGTTGCTTTAAAAATAAATAAATAAATAAGGTAAATAAATACCTAGTTGGCGCAACAAGTCCGTATAGGTACCCTAGATAAAGCTTCTCAAAACCATTTGTTTTATGTGGAATTATTTATTTTTGGGAGGAATGGAAGGGGTCTACAATTTTATGCCGATTCCGTTCCTGAGAAGCTCTTTCATGACAGTTGTACTCACGACGTCACGATGTGGCGCAGAAGAAAAAGTCCCTAATGAGTAATTTGTGTTTTCCCGGGGATCGAACCTAGGAATATCGATCAGTAGTCCAGCACACTGAGGGATATAGCGCCCACCCGTCCCTAGCCTTCATAAAATATTTCCGACAACTGAGAGTCCTTTAAAGCGATGCGCACTAAACTGCATGTCTTTATTTCACTTTATTCCGGATTGTCTGGGATGTCCCTCCCATCCATAGGCATGGTTTCCTACCTCAGCTTAAGAACGTAAAAACATTCCTATCGAAAAAAATCGCTTCTATTAATTAGTATTGACCAACTATGCTGAATTTCTGGCACAAGCGTTGCGTGATGAGCGCTGTGCAAAACTAAAATCTATCTAACTAGTCCGGTCACCAAAGGACCAATCCTTTCGTCGTATAGATCGTGCACTGTGCATAGAAATTGTAATCAATCTAAATAACTTTTCAGACAGAGCGCATTCCATTTTCCGTGTGTAGGTAATTTGGAAATGTATGAATTCCCAGAGTGCTCACGGCCATGCCAGGTGGAACTATCATTCGTCACTTGCGCAGCTGAAAATTTGCTGTGCGTGCCTTTTTCGTTATTTGCACTTTCTCTCATGGCGTGTTTTTAACAATATCTCAGGAGTTATACCCAAGTTTTCCCATTTCAATTTTTTCTTGCGCGAGGAATAAATAGTTTCATCATTGGAATCTATTCTTCCCCAATGAATAGATTTCGGAGCATAAAACACAAGACTGTAGTGGTGCGTTCGCATTCGGGTGTAGGTACAGTAAGATTTATCACAAAGTCAATGTGGCATGTCGTCCCCTCTAATTAGTGATTGGTATTGTATAATGAATTGCTTTTGTCTGGAGAGGAAACATTAATATAAATCTTTTTTGTTGACAAATTCCTAAACAAAAAAAAAAAAAAGAGAACAAAATCATAAATTCTTTATTTTAATGACGGACAACATTATTTTAAACATTATTGTACCACCACACCACAGGGCAGGATATTGGAACAGATTTAACGGTTTGCTTTCGTTTTTGTGTGTCTGAAATAGATGAATGTAATGTAAATGCTACTGTGGCTTAGTGCGAGCAGTGTTTGTGGTGTGAATCACTTGTGATTAATCTTATGACGAAATCAGTAGCGGTACCTACAAGATTTTTTTTTTTTTTTTTTTTGTTTTTGCTAACAGAATATTTATTACATCGTGTTATTTTGAAAAGGTATTTATTGGTTGGCTACATACTCTTTTAACACCATTTAACCTTATGTTACATTCACATCAGCACACATGTACGAGATAAGAGAGAGAGAGAGAGAAATATCTGATTGTGCTTATAAAGGCGTAAGAATGAGTCGCAAATCTGTAAGTCCTGTGAGCTACCTAGCTATAATTATAGATTTATATGTCAAACTGAAACAACCACCAGTTGCGGCGAACAGCGGTTTTGTAATAATTATCTGAATCATTTCCCTTACTAATTGGAAAGATGTCACATGAAAAATGAGAATAGAATTTATTTTCAGTTAACATAGCATGTAAAGGGTCCGCCAAATAACTTTTTTTTTTTGAAAATGCTATAAAAAAAAAACTACTGAATATTTTCTGAAATTTCTTTTTTTATTTGAAAGTACAATCCTTCCGGTTAATAATGGAAAATAATTTCATTCAAATGGCTGCCACGGCTGGCCATGCAGTAGCCTACACGATCGGTCCAATTTTTAAGCACATTATCGATTGTGTGCAGCTGTGTTTCACCAATGGCTTCACGAAT
Organism: Cheilosia variabilis; assembly: GCA_951230905.1. Lineage (NCBI taxonomy): Eukaryota > Metazoa > Arthropoda > Insecta > Diptera > Syrphidae > Cheilosia > Cheilosia variabilis. Next base: position 39,500,074 of record OX579677.1, on the reverse strand, counting down.
ATTGTCCTTTAAAGCGTCAATTGTCTCTGGCTTGTCGGCGTAACACTTATCTTTTACGGCACCCCACAAATTATAGTCCAACGGTGTCAAATCGCTCCGAGGTGGCCAAACGACATCAGCTCTGCGGCTGATAATGCGATCTTCAAAAACAGGGCGCAAAACATCGAGTGTAGCTTCGGCTGTGTGGCACGTAGCGCCGTCCTGTTGAAACCAAATGTTGCCAATATCCTCCTCTTCAATTTTTGTGAACAAAAATTCGTTCAACATGGCCCGATAACGATCGCCATTGACTGTAACGGCCACTCCTTGCTTATTTTCGAAGAAAAATGGCCCAATTATGCCTCTGGACCAAATTCCGCACCAAACAGTGACTCGTTTTGGTTATATCGGCTTTTCAATGTATGCGTGCGGGTTTTCTGTGCCCCAAATGCGACAATTTTGCTTGTTTACATACACGCCAAGATGAACATGAGCTTCATCTGAAAAGATGATTTTTTTGGCAAAATCGGCATCTTCGTGTAGGCTACTGCATGGCCAGCCGAGGCAGCCATTTAAATGAAATTATTTTCCATTATTAACCGGAAGGATTGTACTTTCAAATAAAAAAAGGAATTTGAGAAAATATTCAGTTGTTTTTTTTTTAGCATTTTCAAAAAAAAAAAGTTACTTGGCGGACCCTGTACATTAGTTGGCAGCAGTGTTTATATATCGTGGTATTTATCCTTTCTTGTGGGAATTTCGATGTCCGAAAAGCCTTCCGTCGGATAAAGGGATAAATCACCAAATTTTGGGAATTTCAGAAATCTGACAAAAAAACATTCAGACTATAAATTTTGGGTGAAATTCTATTAAAACACCTGTGATTATCAACACACTGAATGTCCATAAAAAAACAGCTCATATGAATCGTCTTCTATAGAAATTTTCTAGTACCAAAAAATAATCCTAGCAGTGTTACAAACTGCGGTTTTTATACTAAAGGTTAATTTAACGTGATTTTCTTTCCGTGTAATACAAATTTTATATTAAAAACTGGATTTTGACGCAGAAAAGTATCGTGGAATTTTAAAAGGGAATTCAAGTATGGTGAAAAGGGAAAAATGACCACGCTTCGTGGGATAAATGAAGAGACACTGTTTAAAACACTGGTTGGCAGTTGCCACTGGTAACATTATTTCTTTTTTTACCTTTTTAAAAGGCACGTCGATCTAAAAGATCTAGGGTCAGAATATTGTTTAGGCTAACAGTCTCTCTACTTTCCTAATAAAGTTAATCAAGCTGCTAGCAGATGATTTCTTCATCTCTTCAGGGCTCAGGAACTCCCTGTAGAAGATAGTTCATCTGATTTCGCATAGGGCTGGACACTCACATATTATGTGTTCAGCAGTTTCGTCTTCTTCAAGACACAAACGACAAAATGAAGAGTCGACTAAATTTATTTTATTTAAGTGATATCGTAGGTAATGATGTCCTGTGAGGAAACCAGTTGGGTTTTTGATATCATGTCTGTTTAGGTTTAAAATTTTGTTGGCATCTTTTCTGAAAGGCTGTATAGCACGTTTGGCCTGTCTTAGAACTGGGATATTTTCCCAATATGAAATACATTTTGTACGTTCCCATCTTTTGATGGCAATATTTATAGACGATTTGGGAACACAGCAGGAGGGTTCAGGTCCTGTGAAGGGGGTTTCAGATCCAATTCTGGCTAGTCCGTCGGCTTTCTCGTCTCCCTCAAAACCCTCATGGCCAGGAATCCACCATAGTTTGATTTTATTCTTAAGACCAAGCGTTTGAAGGGCGTTGAAACAGTTTAGTACCGATTTGGAGTCAATGATAGGCGAGCTAAGGACGTTTATAGCTGCTTGACTGTCCGTGAATATACGGATGTGAATGCCTTTTATACCAGTGTCACGTATATGGCTAGCGCATTCTTTGATGGCGTGAAGTTCAGCCTGGAACACGCTTGGGCTAATCCCCATTGGTATTGAAACATTTTGGTTAGGTCCGTGGAAACCAGCCCCCACACCTGTTTCCATTTTGGAGCCGTCCGTGAGCTATTACTTGCCCATGCTTCTCGACTAGAGATTTCCGTAGTGAACCGTTTATCGAAGCATAACGTTTTTGGGAGGCGGTCTGTTACCGCGCAGATAATTTCAAGTACTAGCATTTCAGAGAACAAATCAAATAGATCAGGATGTTCGCTGAGATCAAACTGAAATCAAACTTGCCCAACTGCGAATTGACACTTTATTTCTGTGTATGTGGAGAGGTGTTAGTCCTATTAGGGCTTCTATAGCCGCAGTAGGACGGGTACGGATGGCTCCAGATATACCGAGACATGCAAATCGTTGTACTACAAAACTAACGTGGCACGCATTTTTGAAGGTTAGGTGTTGATGTCCCTTACCATCATGCGACTATTACATTGAGCATCTCACTCTCGGTACTCGATAGGTATGTCCGACATTTTAAATCTACCATTGCTGTGTTGCGGATGATATATCTACACACTTTGATAGAAGAAGGAAGTACATTCTTTATTTAGATTCGATATTATGCAACAAGCTTACCAGGTCAAAAACTGAGAGGTAGTCAAAACAATTGCGGTAGAGCTGGTCAAGTTTGCGCCTTGGGTAAGTTGGTATTGTTGAAAACCAACATATTTTTATCGGGAATTTTTCTGTTTAACTTTACTTTATTAAGCTACCCTTCCAAACCTACTCTTTGAAGTTGAGTATAGTTTGACGTGATTCCCGTTGAGTTAAACTCAACGAACGAATAAATAGTTCGTGGAAAAGGTAATGACTTAGAGCAGGCTTTTGAGTATTTCTGTAGCTCCCGCAGATATGATTTTAGGGGATATCTGCCTGTCTCTGTCTCTGTGTGCCCTAAGTGAACGTTCAAATGGCGAAGGAGCCACTCTTATGTCTTAAAAATGGATATATGGATGATGTTGGTTTGGAGGTTGTGAAGCATGGTCTGATCGGAGTTCTTGATCGTGGTCTCCTCTAAAATCCGTCAATGAGCAAACGGAAATGAATATTTGACAGAAGGATATCTTCAATTGCTTTTGACACAGTCCATGGTTAAGACCTTACTAGATGTTCGCCAGAGGATGTATCGTATGAATAAAAACTAGCGCTTGCTTTGAGTAAAAGGTTGTAGTAAAACTAAAAGCCCTTAGTAAATGCTTCACGGAAAGAATTTTAAGATCAAATCAAGAAAAATAAGGGCAGAATCACGAAAAGTTCGTCTAGTTTTAGAGCTAAGGATTTACTAATTCACGATTTCTCATTCCCAATTCTAGCAATTGAGCGAAGTGAAGATATTGACCCTCAAAAGTCGTGAATCAACACTTTTCATTGTCAATAATGCGATCAAACTAGAAAAACATATTGCTATAACCGATCGCAATTTGACACAAATAATTATCAATTTGATATTACATGGATTGTAAATTGCAAAAACAATTCGTGAATTACCTCTTTTCTGTTGTAAATTACGATTTCCTCCCTTAGCAAATTACAACAATTTAGTCTTGAATTGCAACTCAATAGTGTTGATTTGCGAACTTACAGGGGTAGATTTACTACTTCATAAGTTGTAATTTACAAATTTTCAATCGTAAATTGCAACTTATTTTAATCATTCTGCAATTCATATCAGTAAGGCGAAACGTTCAAACGTTTTCGTGTGCACGAAGGAATTTGTTTGTGTAACAGAGGGCAAATCATTCGTGTGCACGAAAACGTTTGATCGTTTCGCCTTACAGAATCTGACCCCTGACCCCTACATACTTAATAGCAGAGCTACAAGGCCGCTTTTAGCGCCATTTGATAGGCTTCGTGTGAGCAACGTGAAGCTTGGAGTTTTGTGCATTTTCTTACAAAAAAAGTAGCAGCGTGTTGATCTGAGAATACGAAATTCTTCATAAATATACATAGATCTGGAATGCCCCCAAGAGACTTGAGTTGAATATGCGTCCGATCAGTCTGTGGTGTTCAGCTATACCTGCGAAAGGTATGAAAGCCCTAAGAGTGTATCGTTTTTAAATTCAGTTGGGAAAATATCCGCTGAGCTACTGCAACCAAGTTGCATCTGCAAATGATTCAACAAGCACACACAAAACAATCAAGGAAAACATGAATCAAGTCGAACATGACACATTATCCATCTATTTGCATCCCATTCTTGGATTAGGAATTCTCAAGAAATTCGCGAGCGAGTACCAAGAACACACAAATTGTGACACGAAAGATACACCTAGTCAAACATCTGCGCTTTGAAGAAATAAATTTCAAATCTACCTGTTGGCATAGTTTCAGCCCACAGGCTCTGAATGACGGTCGAAAATTTATTGCCTAGCTAAAACACGATTCTGCTGCTGTCGGAGTAGTCACAGCTTCCTTAACCTGTTCACTGTTTTTCAATATCTCCTCAAATAGCTGAAAGGCAACTTTATCGGTTCCGTGCGAATAGAGAGCTGAACAGGTAGGTGTATGCGAATATTTCATGCAATTTAGTCATGTACCACGAAGAACGCCTAAAACTAACTCAACCCACACAAGAGTGTTGTTGTTATCTTTGCTCCTTTCGGTTGGGCATTTCTCTTTCGTTTTCGTTCTCGTTTTGTTGTGGTAAAGTTTTTGAAAGCAATTAAAGGTTTCTGCTCAGATCGGATACTCGTACATAAACCAATATTTATACGTTACGATCCCTTAAGGCTGCCAAAGATGGTCCGTCCGATGGATGGATAGATGGATAAGACAGCCGGATGGAATCGAATGAATCCAAACACGAAACAACGTATATATCGATATGGATACTGGATACGATTTCTATTTGTACACACGAAAGATATACCTTAAAGAAGAACACAAACACAAGACCATGAGCTTGGTGGGAGATACTTTTTTTTCTCTCGAAATTGAATGATTGAAGTTTTGTAGCGATTTTTCCAATTATTGCCACACCGTACAATTGTGTTTTGTTGTGTAGGTAACGACCAGCAGACAGACAGCAAACCGCAGGGGATTTAAATCCCAAAAATGTTCTCCTGTACAAGTTGCACATGATATACTTACATGGAGATGTCTATGGACATGAAAAATAACTCTGATGCGGAATGAGTTTCGTTGTTTTCTTTGGGGAACACACGGTTTATTTATTTTTTTCCTTGTACCCGTAATCAAACCGTATAATTTGATTCTATAGATCGAGCGAAGCCAATAATAATTATAAGCGAAGAAAAGGCACACCATAAATACACCCATGCCTACGAGTATGATGGTGCGGGATTGGTTAATGAAGATGGGATTTGAGATTACACATTTCATCACGCATGTGGAGCGGAAAAATTGAGCTTAGTTGGTCTGTACTCAGGTGCCTATATTCACAGAATGTATCGTTAACCAAATACAAAGGCCTCAGCGGTTTCACGCAGAGCAATGCAGAAAGGGAACACACACTGACTTCTGGCCAACTGATGGCGAATTAAATCGAGTATGGTCTGGGGTCCGGATTCTGCGAATAAATTCCTGAAAGATAAAAATGGCATTCTACCTGGAAGTGATGACAATACTTGCTGGTCATCGTTTGAATTGAGCAAAATATCCGTACGCGTGAGCCCTTTGAGTGGTGACAAGTTCAACAGGATTCGCTTTAAATAAAAGGTTCCCTTTCACAACAATGGACTGCCGACGGGGTGTGATTCATTGTTGAAAATTCGCTGGAATTGTTCAACTCATCCGTATGCCTGGTTTTTGTGTGGACTTTAAGTGGGCACGCTGCATCGTCCTGGTTATTCATCAGTTCTGAAAGCAAAAGTGAGAGGATTTGATTTACGTTTGGAACGCCTCTTGACCGTGACATGCAGTTTCTTTATTAAGATGTTGAAATTTATGAATGAAAAGTGTGCCTTCAACTGAAGTGAGAGGGTACTTTTTCACACTTGCTTCGGTAGCGCTCTTTTTAAGTGTGTGCCTGCAAATACAACTACATCATAGACTGAAATGTGCAACTAACTACCTTCAATGAGGATCTAGATTTTTGAAGTAGGGAGAAGAAAACCGGGTCGTATTTAACGCGGAGAAGACACAGCCCTCTCCTTTTGCAAAATAAAAAATCATCGACTGTAGGTATCGCAAAATAAAATAGGAAACCAAGCTATTCGTTGTAGGCGCAGTGGTTAATATGCTGGACTACAGGGCGAAAAGAAAATACAAATTATTTCCTCTCGCGAACGTCTGACCAACAACTGTTTAACTGTCATGAAAGAGATTTACAATTAGCCGTTTGGCCTCGGCATAAAATTGCAGATACCTTGAATCAGTGTTGCCAGTTTGACTGTTTTCCAGTCAAATTTGCCTGGATTTTTTCGGCTGTGCAATGAACACACCCATTTTGTAATATTTTTGACTCTCTGAATTGACAGAAACAAAGAGTCCCACTAACATCGGCCACAAGCCCCGCAAAGTCAAATTGAACAGTACCACCAGTCAGAAGCCGCTAAAATCTAAAAGTCAAATTGATTCTATTATTTTCGCAGTGTTGTTTTGAATTATGGCTGCGGTTTGTTCCAGATTTTAAAAGCAAAAAATTTAAGTTGAAAAAGTGGGCAAGAAAAAATAGTTCTATTTATTTTGTTTCTATTTTAAACAATAAAAATATGTAAATTTATAGGTATTTTAATTAGATCATAGAAAAAAATAGCTGTTTTCATTTTCGACTGTTTTTTGACTGAATCCTTTTTTATATTTGACTGTTTTTTTTTAACTGGATTTGGAGAGAAAAAATCCAGTCAAACAGTCAAATTTGACTGGATTTTAACAATTCGCCTTCAATTCGTCCCAAAAATAAAAACAATTACAGAACGAATGGTTGTAAAAAGCAAGGACTAGGGACGCCTACAGACCTGTTGCGCTGTTGTGTCAACTATTTATTTTTTTAACCTATCCATCCCAGGGACTCCATGAGCATTCTGGGGGTCACAGTCAATTCGGGAAGCCCATGGCCAGGCCGACCGCTGCAGAATTCTTAAAAGTCGCAAGGAAAAGGGCCAATGGGGAAAAAAGGGTCTTTTCTGAAGTTATTCTGGAACCCTGTAATAGATAGGCAACTGCGTTACATTTTAAGGTCTTTATTTGGAAAAATAGCATTTGAAAAATTTCCTCCAACTAAAAAAGGTCCAAAATAGCAAAAAAATTTGGCTGGCTTTTAAAAAAAAGTTCCAAATTGCAACTTTAGTCGCACAACGGTCACGCTGCCCATGGCAAGACCACTTATCCAATATCGCAAGATCAGCATGCTCAAAGTTGATTTACTTTAATTTACTTTTACAGTCCGCTCAAAGTTTAGTCATAGTCACCTATATTTCCAGTGAAGAGGTGCAGCAGCCCAAAAAAGCTCCTCATGATGAGTAGAGCAGGTTAGCCTAAGCCTCCGATTTCGCTTCCACTCCCTTAACCTACTTGATACCCTCTGAGACATCCTACTACCATCAAATCTATACCCACTGCCTTACAAAAGGCTATAGTCGTTAACGTGAGCCTGTTCTATACACGTACTACCTTAATGAAATTTATCCTCCAAATGCGTTACCCATAGCGCTCTCCAGGACAGACGACCAATGAACTTTCATGTGTTTTTTTTGACACTAAAGCGCATTGCTGTCCTCCGAAAGAGCTCAAACCTATTCGCGTCTATAGGGTCAGAAGAAATCATTTCAGCCACTACTCCATCGGCCCCGACAAATTCGCTAAAGGTATGACTCTAAGTACGAAACAGGCATCAGCGCCGTTTTTTTTTGTTTATTTATTTAATTTTATTTATTAATTCCATGCCTGGTTAAGTCATATTGGGGACTATGTAGTTCGCATTAAAACGCCCAGCATCCACTCTTCTCTTTTCGATTAGATACCTACTCTACTACTTAGAATCAATTAACACCCCGCTCTGCTACAGTTGTTAGAAAATGGCACGCGACAATCGACGGCGGCTAACTTTGGAATGCTGATTGCCTACCCAAAAATTTACCATAAAAATGCTTGAAATATCTCAACAGTTCTACACAAGAAATGTTTATGTATGCCATATAGAATAAGTCAACAAAAGCAACTCCTGCACGTGACCAAGCAAGAGTCTCCAAGCCTATAACGGAATCTCCGAATCTGTCATTCAAATCTCAGAGCTTCATTCTCATCCCAGTTGGAATTGAAAATAAACCGTTCGAACTAATGGCTGCGCCGTTGACACATTTTTAATATACACACTTCAAACCGTCAAAAATAAAACTTAAAGGGTTTGCAGGTTGCTCATTGCAGGGGTTATAAAAGCATATCTAATTGAATTCCTATGTTGAATCGATTAAATGTATCTTAAATATGTATCTCGATACCTTTGTAATCATAAACATATAACGAAGATAAAGCAAAGGAAAGAGAAACCAGAGGAATGAATCCGCTTTTGATTAACATTCCGAAAAGCAATTGCGGTTCAACAATAAAATCTCCAGAAAATCTTCACCAAAATCTACCCAAGCATCATCAGCCGTTTGTGTATAAATTTAAACAGCGTGCGCTCTCATAGGAAAAAAAGAGTAGAATCTATCAAGTTCATCTACGAATGCTTAAAATCGATTTGGATATGACTTCCCGACCGCTATAACGTTTGATTTTTATTCGAAAATTATAATCCCAATGTGCGGGTTGTGTGCGCGCCTGTCTGTGGACTGTGAAACGTGTGCGGGATTTTAGATGATAGCGATTTGTTTTCTATCCGATGGTTCCCGCTGATACGATTCGAACACAATTTTCCACTTTGTCGCAGTAATCGCGGAAATCACGCACTCAAATCAAATTGACATGATTCTAATTAATTCTCCTAGATGTTCGTATTGGTCTATATATGGTAGGTCTAAAAGTAAATCCGTGTGCATTATTGTTTGGAAAAAATTGACGATGGAAATTTATGTTGAATCGGTTCACACCTTCTTTTTGTGCAGCTTATCCATAGCAACAACATAGGTGGATCACACCTCAGAAAGAACATTTCTGACAAGCGGGGTCTCCTCGCACGACGGCACGCACAGGCCAAATGTTATGTTGTTTGTGGGCTATATGCCCTGAGGAATTAAGATTTAGGAGCCAGCCAGCCGCACATAGTACAAGACAATGTTGATTTAGATGTTTTCACCGATTGATGTTAATTGCTCTCACTTGATGGGTTCTATGGTTTATTTTGATTTTAATTTGTCGTCGCTGGGTCGTTCGGTGTGCTCCGGGATTTCGGCGGTTTGGCTTTTTATCGAGGAATAAAATTTGATATTATTTCGTGTACGTTTTAGTACCTTGGGACTATTAATTTTGGTTACTTTTATGGGGCAATAAAGTTTAATAAAACTTTTCCTCTTTATTTTGCTTGAGAATTTGTGTAGGGATGCCACCTATACCTATACGGTTACTTGGATGTGGATGAAGAACATGCGCACATGTAAATTTGCCCGGCGTAGCTGGAAATATCCTTACAGTTCCGCATCAGATTCCGGTTCTGGATCAATTGATTTTAACATCAGGCTTTGAACATTAATTCTGTCTTTTTCTGGCAATTTCCATTCTTTAAATGGAATGTGTTTTACGTTTGTAAAAGCATCCTCTCGCATCGAGTTCTTCAAAATGTCAGGGTGCTGGGTGTTAAATAGGTGTTCACAATTTAACGATTGGTTGCTGAGAAACAAATTGTAAAGGGTTTTCCAATAAGAGGTGTTATCGTGAATGACCCGCTATTTCGGTAGCTGTCACTTTTGAAGCTTTTATTCTCTGACATTTGACAAGTAGAAACTACGCCATTACTAAAAATGGAACGATACACGCTTCAACAACGCATTGAAATTATTAAAATTCACTACAAAAATGGTGAAAATCTTGCAGTCACAGTTCGCAAAACTAAAGCATTTTTCGGTCGTCGATGATTAATGATTTTTTATGGTCGGAGTTGGATGGTTTTGATCTGGACAACGTTTACTTTCAACAAGACGGCGCTACGTGCCACAAAAGTAACGAAACCATTGATCTTTTAGGGGAAAAGATTCCGGACCGTGTTCTCTCGAAGAGGTGATCACAATTTGCCACCGAGATCTTGTGATTTAACACCTTGCGACTTCTTCCCAGCGTCGATTCAAGACCTCAAAGATAAAATTCGTGAGGCTATGGAGGACATAGGGCAGCCACTTTGCGATTTGGTTATGGAAAATTTCATGAAAAGGATATGGTCCTGTATGCGTGCTCGTGGTGGCCATTTTGCTGATGTTGTTTTTCATTATTAACGGCATACCTTCTTCTTTATTATGAAATAAACATCCGATCATTTATCTCAAAAAATGGCATTTTTCTTTGAATACCAAAATAACACCTCTTATTGGAAAGCCCTTTAGTAAGGTTTGGCACAGACTTCAACCTAGAGTCATCAGTGGACCATTCGATTGAACTTTTTCGAGTATAATAACAGCCGTCTCCTGTCATTGCGGAAGAAGATGCAACACTAACAACTATTCTGAGGCAGTTTCTAAACAAAGCTGTTCCAAAAATATGTAGATTCCTTCCATACATACTGGCAAATGGTTTTGAGAAGCAAAGACCGAGGTGCACATTTTAAACCACCGTTACCTATTTATTTCTTATTCTATTCTTACTTCAGATATAATTCGAGTCATAGCTTCTTCAATAGTGAGGGCACTTAAAGCGATTCAAGAAATTACCCAAAGACTGGTTTACATCTTAAAAAAATTCCATATCTAAATACCTACTATTCTTTATGAAATGACATTGTCATAACTTTGGCTAATTATCCATCAATTATAAGATGTCCTTGCGCTGTGACAAGTCTTGCGAATGTCTGACAATCTTCTGAGAGCACCATTGTGTTGGTATAAATCAAAGCCTATCAATTTAGGCTTTCGTATATAATATATAAGACTTTTGAACATTTCCCTAGCAGAAGACTAGACTCCAATTTTTTTATTTCTGTGTAACGTTCGTTTGAAAATTCACTGGTACACGGAAGTTTGAAATTGTAAGCTTTAAACACTTCGCAATAGGAGTTAACATTGAACATTTTCGCTATCTTAGAGCTCCTAACAAAATCCAACTTCATTATTTCTGGGCTCCAGTTAAGAACAAAAAGAATATTTTAAATGAAATCTCATTCTGTTCGGAACATGTCAAAATAGGAATTATTTACAGAGGTTTCTACGACACTCAGCAAGTGTAATGGATGTTCTTCACTCACAATCTCAGAATTATATTATTTTAAACTAAAAATATGTCAAATCTAATTATTTAAGCAATACAAAATTATATAATTTAATATAACAGTCGAGCAGTGTGAGAAGGTGGTACAAAGTAAGAATGCTAGAATGTGTATTCCCTGTAAATTCAAAATCCGCTCAAAGCCTCCAACAACTTTTTGTGTCTGTATTTCAGTTTAGAATTGGAATTTCGCCAGCAACAATAAAAATATTGAGCAAAGCAAATATGTTCAAATTTAAACCATCTGACAAAAAAAAATCAATCTCACTAGGTAGGTACCAGGCGATATTCAAATTTCAAACAATAGCAAAACATGTTGTGTATGGTTTTTTTTCAACAATCAGCTCATCATAAATAACAACGCAAGTCGGTCTTTGTGGGCTGTGTACACCAAAAAATGCAACGCACTGATGCAAACGAATAAAAATGTATTTAATTCGAAATATTATTTTTCTCCCTTTTAGAATCGAGAACGAAATCAACCACCAAGCGAATAAAAGCAAAATACTCTACGAATTTAAGTACGAAAAAAAAAAAAAAAAAAAACAATATACAAGAGGATAAAAAAAAACAATTAGTCCGACTGCAAGCGTGTTTAACCATTCATCGACCCCTTCTGTGTGTAAGCATACTATGCACATCGTAAGGGGTATTTGTTAACAAAACACTATTTTGTTAAAAAAAAAAAAAAACCAAAATACAATAAAAAACCCACAGCTTCATGGTGAAACCAACGAAATTCCCTCCCTACGGTCATGATAATGTTAAGCAAATTGAAAATTTCGCCGCAAGACATTTTAATACTACCTTTCCGTGAAATACGCGCTAAATTCGCTATTAATAAATGAGTTTTTCTTTCTTCAAATTACAAAAGTTGAAACCAAATTCGCTAATTTTTTCTCACGCGTCTATCATAATAAAAAAAGTTATTCAGGCATTTTGTTAGTTATAATTTTATTTTTATATAGTTTCCGCGACCCAGTCGAACATTGCGATTCATGAAATGTTTAATCTATATTCCCTCCGTCGGTCGGTTTTAAATATACAAAAGAAGAACAAAACAAAAACAAAATGAATTTCATATAAATATCGCTGCGAATTAATTGTTTAACACGCGCGGTTAAAATAAACACGAAAAAACGTAAGCCAATAACATACGAGTTACAAATCTACGACAGGAATTCTATATGTACATGCATATTTTTCAACACGAAAAAAACATATATAGATATTTAAATATTATAGCATAAGGAAAAAAAAAACAGAAAAAAAAGTAAACATGACTATGAAATCAATGAAATACACAGATTGTGATACAATTATGGATGGATATAATCCGGTGCCACCACCCCTTCCAAGGAGGGTGCCACCCGTGCGGAATATTTACGCGGAACCCTTTGCACATGAACCCAGCCATTCTAGCAGGTAAAAACTTTTTTGTTGATTTTGTTTTTATGCTATGCTGTCGTGTGGCAATTAATGTTTTATTGTGTATTATGAAACAAATTGAAGTCCTTCACAGGGTTACGCACAATTTATTTTTTTTAACGTATCTTTTGACAAAAAAATATTTAAAAAAAAATTGTGGAATGAATGACACATGACAAATAAAAAAGGATTTAGTCGGATAAGCAAATATTGATATGTTGCAATTTTAACATGTAGACATTAAATAATGTAATCGATTTGTTTATTTTTATTGTTAAAATTTGTAGAATATCTACAGCTGATGTGAAGTACCAAATTTTCAGGGCAAAATTATTTTCCTTGCTGTATCATCCAGTTTAGCAAGATTGTTGGCTTAATCCTTGAGAACACCTATAAATAGTATGGAGCAGTTTTGTTACTCGAAAAACACCAGCAGTGAGACCAGCACTATGAGATAGTTAAAAAAATCAAGGCTGTGAGATTTCATTATTGTCCGTTTGTACAGTCAAACCCGCTTAACTGAATCCCGTTTAATTGAAAAATCCGCTGATTTAAACTTTATAATTAATCCCCTTGTATTTTTCAAAAAATCTCATATAGAAATAACTCCGCTTTATTGAAACCCGCTTAATTAAAAAGCTCGGATATCTTCTCATAGGAAAAACTCCACTTAAATGAAACGAATGAAAATGTACACACACCTACATGAATCGAAAAAAGGCAAAAAGTAACGAGCAGGTGTTGAATGCATCCATTTTTTGCATTATTCTTATTCACCTTCCACTTCACATTCCACTTTGATGAAAGATTTAAATTCTGGCGACATAATGCATAACAGTTTTTGTTTATAAATTTATTCATTATTATTACCAATTCGTTTTGATGAAAAATGTGTCCAGGGTCCGCTTTACTGAAAATATTTTTCAGTTATCCGGGGTTCGCTTAACTGAAAAGCCCGGTTAATTGAAACCGAAGTTAATGTTTTTTGTCATTTCACGCGGGTTTGACTATATTAGGAATTTTGTCTTCGATAAGAAGTCCAAAGGACTACAACCCAATGATGCCAGACTTTTCGGACTGAATTGCCCACGAAACACGTCAAAAACAACCAAAAATGCATGTAGTTATCAGTCTTTTTAATTTCTGTTATGATGACGGTAAAACTGTGGATCGCTGCTTCTATCGGAGCTCTTTATCTGACAGAAAGTAAATAGAATCATCGAGCAAAAGGACCAGAAATAACCATTCAAGCGTAGTACACTGTTCGAGCTAAACTAAATTTTATCTGGTCTCCAACTTTTCTCTCCAAACATCAGCTAAAGTCCTAGCTAAATTTTGACATAGAGTACGCCGTGGATAAGTGTCACAGAAAACAGCTGTTCTTTGAAAAACTTCCTTCAAAAATGTAATTCTCTCTTTTTTCAACTATGTCTGATTCTAGGTACTTATCGTCCATATAATAATTAAAAGGGCTCATCCTTGCATACTTTTCCACAACAGAACAACAAATACACAACGATACGTCACAATTTAGCTTGAGAAAATGTGCCGACCCATTAAATGGGCACACTAAATTTTGACAGACACATGAAGTACATTCTAAAACAAAAGTTTGATTATTTACCTCGAGCTGCTTACCACACTCAGCCAAATGGGTTCGCTTAAATTTAACTCATATATGGGGATTTCCGCCATTAGACGTTTTTCTTTTTTTGTTCGGAGCAGAACCTAAACTGTTATACAAAAAGTTCCTGTTCTTTTTTAGCTCTGATGTGTCAGAATTTGTGTTTCTTTTTTCGGTCAGAGCGCGCTCTATGAGCTCAGAATAAATTGACTGAGCAGGCTGAGTGAAAAGCTGTCTACACACTTCCAGTCACATTTGACAGAAAACAAAAACAGGATAAGCAAAATAGTTGAAATGGCGGACGAACCTTGTTGATCTGGAATTGAAAATTAACTAATTTAATAAATAACGATTAATAAATATTCAATTTATGCATTTATGACAACTATGTGCTCAAGTGTGTTTCATTCATACCTCAGAACAATCTGAGCAGGCTCGATTCAGAGCGCGCTCATAATGCTCGAGCTCAGTTCAGTGCTCAGCTCTGAACTAAGAAAGAAAAATGCCTATTGTGAGTTCGTAAAACGCAGCCTGGACACTAAATATTGTCATAAGTATAGCGCAATGGCCAGCTACCGGCTTTCTCCCATTATTTCTATTACAACTTAACAATTTTTCTGATACCGTTAGAAATATTTTTTCAATATGTATGGATATCCTAGTTGGTGGTGGCACAAACCTATTGATAGTCGGGACAACAGCTTTTCTTAAATGTGGAGACTGCTAATGCCCTGAAGTATGAGTAAGAATTTTTTTTAATTTACTGCCCTATGTATAGCGAATCGTCAAGTGATCTCGGCTGTTGTAATACCCGCCTTAAAGTATGCCATCAGTACCATTTCACATCCGCACACTTACTTACCAGCGTCCTTAAAATGACTGCATAATATCAATTTTAAGTACTACCCAAGTCAAAAGTGGACCATGCAAGAGTGCGCAATTTGTAGCGCATATATATGAATACTCTCAAGGCCGAAATCGCCTCGAGTATAAATTCAAAGCTCTCTAGTGGTTTTATTTTTCCCGTGAAAAACGAACAAAGTCCTCCCCACAAAAATAAGAAATTTAAAGAGGGAATAAAATCGCAAGTCCTTGCTAAATGAAATTGCCATTTCAATTTGCACAAAAATGGAAGTGGAGCAAATTGAAAAATAAAAAGATATAAATATCCATGCAAGAAAAACATCAAAACAGCTAAAAGGGAAATAAACAGCGGTATCGCCTTATATCCAGCAATCTGAACACAATTGCATTAGGGTTAACATACATTTGTACATAAAGTACCGACGTACAACAAGAGCCGCGCCAGGAGAAGGTTCCTTTTCGCAGATGTTTCACACCTGGCCGCATGCATTCAAATTAACCCTACTACACAGAGTGCACGCGATACTCGTCCGGCGTAAAAACGAAAACAATACAACAACAACAACGAAAACCCTCCTTAAATGCTTATTAAAAAAGTTTTCCTCCTCCAGTTTTATTTTTTTGTTTGTATGCTTTTCCTTCTGAAAACATTATAGAGCCAAAAAAAAAAACAAAATAAAAACAGGACACAGAGTAAAATATTATATAGGGGAGGTATAAGTGTTCCTTAAATGCATGCAACATTTGTGTCCCTGTTTTTATTGATTTCACAATAAATTGCAAGTTTCCCTCTCGTATACAGAATTTCTCCGTCTCAAGAGTGTTCAAGCTAATCACTGAGCAAAATAAGCATCAGCTCTTCACAGTCGCCTTATTTTCAAATGCAAGCATTTAGCAAAGCGACGAGCAGGAAACAGAAACGGAACGGAAGACTTAAATCTTTCGCACAGAGGGGAAAGAGCGACTCATGAATGCGAGGTAATTTTCGGTATTTTGCAAACAACCCAAATGAAGTTGATTCTAGAGACGGTTAAGTCCTTTCATTTGGTGTTTAATATTCACTCTTTCGCTCTCCGCTCTATAGATGTTATATTTGAATAAAAATTCCAAACGAGATTCAAGGTGTATCGCACGCCGCAGACGGAAATGGCTTTTAATTTATTTTTATTATTATTTACTGTTAGTCATCGTATAGTTGTGCGGGAAGTCGTCTGCCTTAAAATTGGTAAACAAGATGGTATGGCTTGTTGGCTGTTTTCAAAGGACGAACATGATGTTGACGGTGTATTTTTGAGATGTGAGTAGGTGTATACATAGTTGAATGGAAACTTTAATGGTATCCTTCGAAAATAATGAATTTATCTCCCGTTATTAAATGTCCTGTTATTGTTGTTGTGTGTAAGTATATCTTTTCGAAATAAACAACTCAAATTACATTCTTGATTGATAGGAGGAAGCCATGTTGTCAAATCGGGCATGATGTTCGTGGAGGGCGCCACGGAAGATACTTCTTGGCAGGGAGTCCTACAAAATAGAAAAATAATGCTGAAATAACGAGCTCGCCATGGAGATCTTTTTGTAGGAATATGGGTATAGAATAGACGAATAGCTCAAAGCATTTTAAACCGAAGGTGGATGAGAGCTCTGCCCAAAGAAATTCGGCCTTCAAGTTTGTCATCATTTTTGGAAAGTTGATATATACCTTATCTTGGTATATAATAAATTTAATATACGTATGTTTATTATATATGACGACATTGTTGTCATTTTAGTCAGACGTACACGAACATTCCATCAAAAAGCGGACCTTGCCTATAATTGAAATGGATACGATCAACAAAGCAAAGCAGAACAAGCTCTATCCGAAGCCAGTTTTCGCAGAAATGCAAGACATATATTTTAGAAAAATATATATATATATTTATTTTTCAGAAAAATCCCACCACTAATCAGAAAATTACCTTTATTCCCACTATCCACAAACAATCTCATTTGTTCCCTTTTTATTCCTGACTGGAAATAAGCAGCGTTATTTAAAAAGGAAAAACTATTCTTTCCGCCAGAGGGTGTAGGACGACCCTTTTAATGTTGATAGGTGGGCATTAAATGAATTTGAATTTGAATTTAAAACACATTGGTGTTAAGGAAAAGAAAAGAGGTCTAAAAATGATTAAGGCTTCGTTGTTTGGCAGTTTAAACTACTAAAACACTAGTTGTCGTAGTTTTGTGATATCAAATTGAAATTGAAAGTCACTTTGATTTGATTTAAATGTAGAAATTAAACAAATAGGTATTTTTTCCACGATTCCTTGTCACTGAAATAAGCGTTTTACGTCCGCACATACATAAAGTGTGTTTTTTTTAGAGGTATAGAACTGTAAGTTGGCAACACTATTTTAACTGGCGGCCATTTTGTCAGCTGTCAAGTGATTTATTTTTAGTTTGGTTTGGCATTTCAACATGAATAGACTGACGCCTGAACAACGCTTCCAAATTGTGGAAACTTTTTTTTGAAAATCATGGTTCTGTTCGAAATACGTCCATTTTTTGTTTAGCGATGAAGCTCACTTTTGGTTGAATGGATACGTCAATAAACAAAACTGCCGTATTTGGAGCGATGATACTCCTCAAGTGTATGTTGAGACACCGTTACATCCACAAAAACTGACTGTTTGGTGTGCGTTAAGGGTTGGTAGAATAATTGGTCCGTACTTCTTTAAAAACGATGCTGGCCAGAACGTTACAGTCAATGGTGGCCGCTATAGAGTCGTGATTACTGACTTTTTCGTTCATCAATTGAACAACCATGATGTGCAGGAGCTTTGGTTTCAACAAGACGGCGCAACATGTCACACAGCTCGTGCCACAATTGATTTATTGAAGGAAACGTTTGGTAACCGCATAGTTTCACGTTGCGGACCCGTGAATTGGCCTCCAAGATCGTGCGATTTAATGCCGCTTGACTTTTTCCTTTGGGGATATGTGCAGTCGCTAGTCTGAGCCGATAAGCCCGAAACGATTGACCACTTGGAGGACAACATTCGCCGCGTTATTGCCGATATACGGCCAGAAATGTTGGAAAAAGTCATCCAAAATTGGACCTCCAGCTTAGACTTCGTCCGAGTCAGCCGTGGCGGTCATATGCCAGAAATTATATTTAAATTATAATGCCAGAAGATTATCCTTTGAATAAAGTAAATTTCATGTCAATTTAAAAAAATCATCTTTGTTTTATTCCATTTCAAAGTTCTATACCTCTGTAAAAACACCCTGGCGGCTTACCTAGGCACCGCCTCACAGTCTATCATACCAAGAGGTTACCAATTTAAAGTCTGTGCCAAGCCATCCTACCTATTTACCTACTCAAAATGGCACTATAATGATTATACGATACCACTGAGGCAACTTATACCCAATCTCGTACTTAGTGGGGAAATATTAAACGTTTAATATTTTCCACTGGTTTGAAAACAAACATTTTATTTTATTTTATTTATAGCTATTATAATTGCCCACACAAATACGGAAATAACCTTCTTTTCACTTGGTCTATGTTTCATTAAAATCCTTTTTGAAATAACGCGGCACTCGGTACGACAAAAATCTTGCACCCTATTAGTAATATGATTCCATATAAGATAACTCGGCATCAAATAGTTTTAGCTGCGAGTTCGTCAATGCATACATACAGGTTTCGGACATTTCTCGTTTTGCCCCTGCATTCTCGCTGGAAAGCCTTCTGTTGTAGAAAAAATGTTAAAAATCTTTCCTGGCGGAACATCTCTCTAACTGCAGCTTGTTTTGTTATGAATTTTTGCCCTATTTATACCTCCAAAACTAACAAAAACTACGAGTTTAAGAGCTAGTTCATTCCCCACAAATGTATTGAAAACTGATGGTAGTCGGAAAATAATCGGCCCGAACATATCTAACTTATTTTAATCATCAAAATTTCTAAAACGCGCATCATTGGCGGCATGTTCGATTGATTGCTAGGAGTATTAAAGCTTCTTACAGTTGTAAGAAAAAGCAAAAAGGCACCATCGACCTTAGTTCATTTGAATAGAGAAAAATCTTCGTTCAAACAACATTGTCAAATAATAAGCGTCCAAACGTGGTCCATTTATGTATAAAAGAGTCCGAGGTCTGAAGTAATATTCTCACAACAATTTGCCGGTGGGCTCAGCTACTTCTCCTCCTCATAAAGATTTGTATGTGATCGCTTTCCATAAGTTGTTTCTGGAAACCAACGAGCTGTTGACTGACACCTACACCCTACACGCGTAAAAAAAATTTCTGAACCTTTATCGAGTCTTTCTGATGCCAACCTCTCATTTGGTTATTCATATCCACATGCGCATGGAAAATTATGACGCCAATAAATCAATTACAACAACTCCCAGACACATGTTTTAGGCGTCTGTCAACAACACCTAACAGCAGGCACTTGTTAACACTGTCCCTCATGGTCATGACACAAAAACAGCTCATCGTGAGAACTTGCCACCCAATAAGCTCGACCACAGTAATTTATCAATCTAAGCTCTGCTGTATTTTGAAAGCCGATCCCTCCTACCATCAAGTAAGTCATTCACTTTTCCATTCCACTAATTCACAGTCCAAACAGCGCCGACTTCTCTTGGTCCGCCGTCAATTGGTAACGTTTTTGTTTGATTAGATACACTGTATGCGGGTTCGTCAAGAAAATGGGTTGGAATTATTACAGCCTCAAGATGGAATATGTTTATTTTTTTTGTTTATAAATTCAGCGGGCTGGAGCGGGCACAATTGACACACTCTGACGTTGCGAGCTAATTGGTTAGCCTTCTTAGATATGTCATCTTTCCTCTTCCCGCCACCACGCCGATCGATGCTCAAATGACTAAAGCAGGCACACATCGAGGTTGAGGTTTGTTTAGTTTCATCACAAAAAAAAGGAAAAAAAAACCAAAGAAGCGAAGAAAAATCCTCGTCGACAGACAGACGTAGAACAAACAATCGACTGCATAAAACATCATCAAACGGAAACTGCCAGACAATGTGAAAAAGCGAATGAAGCCTTTATTTACACACCACACTCGCGCGCACTGATTTCTCCACCGCATGCAAGAATAATTTCAACAAAAATTATAATTCAATATAGGAGAATCTAATTAATTTTAATTTTCATCTACCAGGAGCCGGGTATTCAATTTTTATGATCGTCTGTCTGTCATATAGATGAACGCTGAAAAAAACTGAATTTATGAGCGATCCATCCATCTGAATTGGGGGGGATTGTTAGTTGTTGCCTCCCTTTTAGATACATTACACATTCATCATATCAATTGCCTGTGTGTACAGATTTAGAATATTCAAACGGCTGTCCGAGTGCGCGCGAGTTAAGTATCCATAGCAAAACATATTGAGAAAAAAGATAACATTATTTGTATTCAATGATATCTTTAGTCTCTAGTACAGTCTTGCACACAACGCTACAATGATAACATATGTAAAAGAGATAATATCGTTTGTATACAATGTTGGAATATTATCTCTTCTTCATTATCAAGCAAGACGATTGTACGCTTGGGTCTCCTTGTAGATAGATAAGAAAAGTATATAAATACGACTGTATGATGAATTTATCGATAGTCTTATTGTAACTACATAGTAGCCTTAAGCTCCTTTTAGAATTAGTAAAAAGTATTTCAATAATAAAGGACATAGTTCCAAATAAATATTGTTTAATTTTAAAAGTAAGAACCAAGTGTTTTAATTGGCGATCCTGCCAGGAGGTTAAATATACTTTTTAACTTCAATCGAGCGGACCTCGGGAACAAGTAGTGAAATCTAGTATAAACAGAACACTCGCGTTACCGGTTACAAGAATTACCTAGCATAGCAGGTACAAATATAGCTCCTTCGTACGAAGCAGCAAAGCAATTCAGTGAAAGTGTATATGTGGAAAAAAAAAAAAAAAACACACAAATTCGACGACAACAGACACGAGTTCAAAATGGAACAACTCGCAGTATTAATGGCAAGATTAGAAGCTTTAGAAACCAGGTGCAACACAGTAACACAAACCCTAGAGCACACACGCACAGAGAATGCAAGGTTAGCAGCAATAATAACTAACCAAAATCAAATAAACACTAATTTAGAAACAAAACTAAATGAAGTAAAATCTGGATTAGGCATAGTACCAAACATACCTGTGCTAGAGGAAATAAGAACCACATATACAGATGGTAGTGAAATACAGTTAGACGCATTTAAAAGCCTACCTATTTTCAACGGCGATCAATCAAATTATCGGTCGTGGCGCGAAGAAGCATCCAGATTAATGGACAGCATTAAAAACCTCAAAACACACAGTAAGTACGCAGCAGCATTGACTATAGTGAAAAGTAAAATACAGGGAGCAGCCGCGAATGTGTTAACTAATTATAACACAATTTTTAATTTTGAGGCGATACGTAACAGATTAGATTATACGTACTCTAATCAAGAACCTCTATACGTGCTACAAGACATGATGAAAGCCATCACGCAAAAAAGAAGCACACTGTCTGAATACCACGACGAGATAAATAAAAATCTCAATTTAATAATATCAAAAATCACTATGTCAGGTGATCCGCCGAATATAATCGACAGACTAATTAAAAATGCTAACGACGACGCAGTTCGTATATTCATTGATGGTATGAGTGACAACTTTACAAGAGGATCATTATATTCAGCTACAATAAATGATCTAGAACACGCATTCGCAATTGCTCGCAGAATAGAACATGATAATGTGCACAGGCATTTACATCTCACTCAAGATAAGCACCACAAAAATATGCCACATGAACACAGAAACGAAAGAAGACCAAACTATTCGAGCCAAACAACGAATTATCAACCCCAGAAGCAATACGATAATATGCAGCAACACAATCAAGGACCACGCCTAAACCCTTCCAAGAGAAATGACGGACCACAGCCGATGGAGATAAACTCGAGACAAATTGTACATGCACAGCGACAAAATTGGAATCAATACAAACCCGATGTATATAATCCACCAGCGAAACGTGAACACAGCGGGAGTTTCAACACACACAACAGACCGCAACGATCTTATCAGCAGAACTTCAAGCAGCAGAGAGTAAATAACTCCCGACAACAACGCAGAGACGATGTCAGCAGTACATATGCAGAAGCAGATGAAACGGAATGTATGGTAAATAATAACATAAGAATAGATCATTTAAACTAGTAGACGGGTTGCCCTGCTTAAATTTAACTAGTACTATTTCTAAGAAAATTTATAAAATTCTTATTGATACTGGTGCAACCCATAATTACATTAATAGAAAATGCGATTCTAGCGAAAAAATTAAAATTAAACCTATAAAAATAAAAACAATGCATGGTTATTCTATGGTAGATACAAAGAAAGTAGTTAGGATATTAAAGAAAAATATAACATTTTTTGAATTAGAGGATATTCAGTCTTTTGATATGATATTAGGATATGAAGGACTTAAAGTTCTAAACGCGGAAATAAATTTCAGTAATATGACTCTAACTACCATAAGCAGTGTCGAATCTATTCAGAAAATTAATTACATAATTGGGGAAAATAATATTTATAAAGCAGACATAGATAGACTGATGAAGATTAATAACAGCATAGGACCGTTACCCTTTACAGATACTATAGAAGCAAGCATTAGGACGACCAATGATAATCCGGTTTATGTTAAACAATATCCATATCCCATAGCAGATAACGAATTCGTAAACAAAGAAATACAGAAACTCTTACATGACAATATAATAGAAAAAAGCCATAGTCCTTATAACAGTCCCATATGGACAGTACCTAAAAAAGGTTTGGACGAAAAAGGAAAACCAAAACGGCGCATGGTTGTTGATTTCCAAAAACTTAACGCTCACACTGTAACAGACAGATACCCCATTCCGGATGTCAACATGACAATTCAAAATTTAGGTAAAGCCAAGTACTTTACAACGTTAGATTTGGAGTCAGGTTTCCACCAAATTAAAATCAAAACAGATGATAAAGAAAAAACAGCTTTTGCTATAAATGGCGCAAAATATCATTTTAAACGAATGCCTTTCGGGCTCAAAAATGCACCAAGCATATTTCAGAGATGCGTGGACGACATTTTGAGAGACTTTGTAGGTAAATTCGTACACGTTTACATTGATGACGTATTGATATATTCTTCATCTGAGGAAGAACATATACAGCACATAAGTCAAGTATTCGACGTACTCAATAAAGCCACATTAAAAATATCTGATGAGAAAAGTAAGTTTTTTCAAGAAGAAGTAGAATACTTAGGTCACATAATCAGACATGGTAGAATCACTACGAACCCTGAGAAAATAGCAGCTATAGAAAATTTTCCAGTCCCACAAACGGTAAAGGATTTGAGAGGATTTTTAGGTCTTACAGGTTACTATCGTAAGTTTATAAAAGGATACGCAAGCATAGCCAAGCCCCTGACATTATATTTACGAGGAGATAACGGTAAAGTAAACAAAAAACAAAGTAAAAATATTAAGTTAAATCTGAATGATTCAGCATTAGAAGCGATTAGAATTTTAAAAAATTATTTGAAAGAACAAGTCGAACTTTTTCAACCGGATTATAGTAAACCATTCGAGCTTACTACAGATGCATCCAACATAGCTATTGGAGCCGTACTAAGTCAGAATAAGCAACCTATACACTTCTTGTCAAGAACACTGAGTAAGACAGAAGAGAACTATAGCACAAACGAGAAAGAGCTATTAGCGATCATATGGTCCTTACAAAAACTCAGAAACTACATATATGGTATAGCAGACTTAACCATATATACCGATCACCAGAGCCTTATATATTCGGTATCAGAAAAAAATCCCAACACAAAGCTGAAACGTTGGAAGGGAATCATTGAAGACTTTGGAGCAAAATTAGTTTATAAACCAGGAAACCTAAATCTTGTAGCTGACGCATTATCACGTCAACGCATAAATACTTCTACCATAGAAACAGCACATTCAGCTGAAAGTTCTTCTAATGATATAATAAAAACTGTGAATCAGCCTTTTAATGCATACACTGCACAGTTCGAACTTATTGAAGATATAACAAATAATATCGAAACACAAATCTATTTTGGTAACAAAATAAGACTCATAATAAAGTTTAAGGACAAAGACTCTTTACTAAGGCAGATGAAAGAAGTTATACAACCCCAAAAGATTGTAGCTTTGCATACGAAATTTGAAAACATATACAAATATGGTGAAAACATAAAAAAAGAATTCCCACTAGTAAGATTTATATTCACACCAAGAAAACTTCAAGACGTGACAAATTTGGAGGAACAACTAAAACTTGTAAGGGTAACTCACGAAAGAGCACACCGAGGGTTACGTAACAATATACAAGAAATCTCAGAGAAATATTACTGGCCCGATCTAAATAAACAAGCAAAGAGTTTCAACAAAAAATGCATAGCATGTCTATTTGGAAAATATGAAAGAAAACCTATCAGAGAACCCCTGAATAATTCAGAAATACCAACACATGTGGGAACACACATTCATATGGACATATACTTCAACGACAAGTATACTTTCCTTGTAACAGTAGATAAGTATTCTAAATATACAATCCTTCGGGAAATCGAAACTCGAAACAGACTGTACGACGTTATGGAAGAGGTCTTATCTAATTATTTCCCAAAATGTGAACGACTCATGACAGATAACGAGAAGGGATTCAAAACAGAAATGGTGAACCAAATGTGTTTGAAATACAACATAACTAAAGTAGAAACTCCAGTATACAGATCGACAGCGAACGGTCAGGTAGAACGTGTAAACGGTACAATAACTGAACTGTCTAGAATATTCACAATTCAGAATAAAACAAGACTTATCGAAGAAATATTTAGAACAGTGCGTGAATTAAATAATTCCATACACTCAGTTACCGGTTTGAAACCTAGAGACATTTTCTTTAATCAAAATAAATATAGCAATAGTGAAATTATAATAAATAAACTAAACTCAGCATCCAAAAAAGTGATCGAACGTCTAAATAAAGGAACTCGACACAGAGAATATAAAAAAGGAGATAAGATAATGGTAAGAATCACAGGTCTTAGAAAGAAATCTAACGCCAGATACATAACAAGAATAGTAGAAGAAGATAAAGGAGACACTGTAATCTCTAAAGAGGGAATAAAAATTCACAAGGATAACATAAAGAATTATCATTTTTTAGATGACGAAAATATTAATATTCCTAACATTACTAGGAATTGTACAGAGTCAAGAAGGGCAAGGAAACGTTCAAATAACTGAGTTACTAAACAAGAAGTTTATACTTACGCAAACAGATGACGTGTATTTATTCAAAGAACAAACTTATTTGTTACATGCCACCAACCTGACTTCGATATTTCAACCTTACGTAAATATCGTAACTAGTAACTATCAACCTACACAAGAAGAAAAAATTTGGTTAAGTAAAATTAAGAATTTAGCAGACCAATTACAAGAACATACTAGGCATACTAGATCAATTAACTTTTTAGGAACAGCTTTCAAATATGTGTTTGGTAATCCTGACCATTATGACTTAGTTAACATAGAAACGAGTATAAATAATCTCATAGAAAACAATAATAAACAAAAAACTATAAATTCTAGATTCGAACAAATTTTGCAACAATTCGAAGGTCAGAGCCTTAAAGAACATTTAGTAATAGAACAAGTGTACGAACAATTATTATTATTGACCAGAACAATTAATGCAGCAAAAAATAATGAATATTTATCAGAAAGCCTAGACTTAGATGACATTAAAAATATTATTCAACATGAAATAATTCAAGTACCCATAATAAATATACTTGAGTACTCTAAAATATTATTAGCTAGAACTGATGAATTCTTCATCACAATATATAAATATCCAGTTCTAATTAAATCATGTAAATTGTATAAAGTAACACCCTTAAATTCAAAACATGGAAAAATCATTACAGATAAAACAATTGCCTTATGTAACCAAACTTATTTAAGAACAAGAAATTGTCAAAATCATCTAAGTAAAAACATTTGTGAAATTAACTTTGAAGAAGAAAATTGTCTTATTCCACTTTTAAAGAATATAACTTCAAAATGCAACATTAAACAAGAATACGATTACGACTTAGAAATTGAATCCGGTGTTATGTTATTAAGCGGTAAGCATAAGCTAAATAATCAAACAATTAATGGTATAAACTTAGTTACTTATGAAAATACTATAAATCTAGATGATAAAATATACAAAAACATGCATAAGCAAATTAAAGAAGTTATATTAAGAAATCATAATTCAGAGTCTTACATCGACCAAATAATTAAAGAAGATACAATATACAAATTCGATAACATAGATACTTTAAAAAAACTAATTATTCCTTTTGAAGAAAAACCGATATTATCAACTATATACACAATTGTAACACTGATTGTTATTTTAGCATTTACGTACGTAATGATAAAAACTATACAATGTATAACAGATCGTCAAAAACAAAAAAAGATTGACGCATATAACAAAACTTATGAAAGAGAGATGTTAAAAATAGCGTCGAAAAATCGGGACGATTTCGTTTAACAAGGGGGGGAGTTAAGTATCCATAGCAAAACATATTGAGAAAAAAGATAACATTATTTGTATTCAATGATATCTTTAGTCTCTAGTACAGTCTTGCACACAACGCTACAATGATAACATATGTAAAAGAGATAATATCGTTTGTATACAATGTTGGAATATTATCTCTTCTTCATTATCAAGCAAGACGATTGTACGCTTGGGTCTCCTTGTAGATAGATAAGAAAAGTATATAAATACGACTGTATGATGAATTTATCGATAGTCTTATTGTAACTACATAGTAGCCTTAAGCTCCTTTTAGAATTAGTAAAAAGTATTTCAATAATAAAGGACATAGTTCCAAATAAATATTGTTTAATTTTAAAAGTAAGAACCAAGTGTTTTAATTCGCGCCAAAAAGAAAACAAAGTAAATGCACGAGTGTCGCCATTGTCGGAGAGACTCAGAGATAAACGTTGCTGCTCATCTCGCCATGGATGGAAAAACAAAATTTAATTCGATTTAAATCAATTTAATAAATTCCTTACAATTACAGCGAAGACCGAGTTGTTCCAATTTTTGTTTGTACTCAAATGAAGAACGCATTCGAAACTTATTTTGCGACACAGCCGGAG
Organism: Cheilosia variabilis; assembly: GCA_951230905.1. Lineage (NCBI taxonomy): Eukaryota > Metazoa > Arthropoda > Insecta > Diptera > Syrphidae > Cheilosia > Cheilosia variabilis. Next base: position 39,472,567 of record OX579677.1, on the reverse strand, counting down.
GACACTCAAACTCAAGAGTCATTTATGGACTCGGCGCTCCATAGTGATTAATAAATTTGTTCCATTTCTTCAGGATTGCTGGCAATTTAACCAATTCCAGCTATTAAATGGGAGACGAATATTTTCTAAGCAAAATTGCGCAATAACTTTCAATAAGCGAAGACAGCGTTGGTAATGCGATCCTAAAAAAATACGCTGTGTCTTCGCTGTTAATTCACAGCGGGATGCAGATACAACAATGGGTACGGGGTGTATCTCTTGCCAATCAATTTAAATATTTTGATTCATGTATCATATTTGGAATGAAAATGATTAAAATTATAATTACAAACATGAGGTGAGTGGGTGGACGACTCATTTAAGCTCAGTTACAAAAGCGGTGATAATTAAAAAAGATTTCTCTTTGAGTTGACGTCTCACTTTGGTGATCGATTACCTACCAGTCCCTTGGAACAGATCTCGGTCATCTCGATTTGTAGTAGTTTCTGTAATAAAAACAGATAAAATAAAAATTATTACCGACTCTTTATAGGCAACACATACACCAAACACACAGTCATTTTTGTTGATATTTTTCACACAGAAACATTCGTTGATTAAAAAATCATAAAAATTGTATAGCGCTCTCAAACACAGCAAAACCATTCTTGGGACCAGCGTGACATGGGATGGTGAGAAAATAGGCGCCTGTGGAGAAATATAGGCGTATTTGTGTGGCACCCTTTGCTCGGTCATCTATTAAAAATGTATAGCCGTAGGGGATATTTTATTTACTCGACATCTCATCAGAAAGTAATAACCAGTTCGATTTGTAAAGTGTAAGATAATATGTTGGTTAGGTTGTGTTAGGCACCGTTAGTGTCCAATGGGTTTTTTTTTTTTTTTTTTAACATCCTGTGGTGTATCTTGATTTAAAAATATTGAGCACAGCTAAATAATATATGGGGACGCAGTGCGGTGTTTAATAAATTGTCTTTGAATATAGGATAGATTTTTTGAGGTCAGCAAGTGGGTTGACCCTTCCGCACATTTTGACAGAGAATAAAAGTGTGTGTGTGGATTTGGAGTACCTATTGGTTGTTTCCTAAATACCGAACAAATTGCATAACAAAACCCCACTCAATCACACAAAGAGTTATCCGACTGTGGATAACTCGATAAGCGGCGAAGAAAAGCGGCACCGTTGTCAAAACGCCATTAAAACGCTGCAATTGGCATAGAGGGTGCTTTCGGCGACTTCTGACTGCATATTTGACTCTGCTAGACAACAGTGGCTGGACAAGAGGTTGATATTGTACTGGTGAATAGAACTTATTTTGTTGATGTGGACTTTGGCCGCCATTTTATGGCAGGAGCTACCATTTGATTTCGATCATTCCTAAGAGAAATGTTATTTTCACTAGACAAGGGATTGCGGTCGGCCTGACGCAGTTAGTACTAAAACTCATCACTATTCAGGTATCAGATGAAGTGGAATACTCGAGGGTGATCGAAGACATCCAAGCGTCGGTTGACGACAGGTAGATCTCACTAAGTACACATTTCAGCTAAAATGACCTTTTGTTACTAATTATTATAATTTTCAATTATCTATCTCAAAAAAAAAAAAACTCAGTTAGTCCATTAAGCCTTCCCAAATATAAGTTTAAGATTTTTAATTTCATCAGCTGCGGTTTTTAGGTTTCAACGGCAGGAAAAAATCATGAAAACCTCATTATTTGCAATTAGCTCTAAATACCTGTCAACCAACGAGGTGCTTTCAGTTTTCTGGCAGTGTAGGCGGGACAGGGCTTGATCACAAAAAAAGGTTCCATTTGATCTATAAATGGCTATGATAAGACCTTTTCTTTTGCTTCGGTTGTTCGATCTTTTGCGTAAGTATGTGACTGCTCCAAAGAACGGCTCGTCTCGAATGCAGGCTCTGCTTGATTTACTTTCAATCTACGGCAAGGCTTTTGTTATCATCCAGTGTCTCGATTGCCTTGCGCGACACTTATCCTATGAATCTGGGGTCAGATTCTGTAAGGCGAAACGATCAAGCGATGTAACGATCGTGCGCACGAATGATTTGCCCTATGTTACACAATCAAATTTCTTCGTGCACACGAAAACGTTTGAACTTTTCGCCTTACAGAATGCCGACCCTGGCTTCATGGATATGCCGTCTTAAGCAATGCCACCAGAACTTTGGTGGTTGTGCAAATATGGTGTCACCTTTGGGGTCAAGGGGACGATGCTGGTGTCTTCGTGGAAGTCCACAACATTAGACTTCACTACTCATTATGCTGATTTTTAAACGGAAATCTTTCCTATCCTTATGACAGCGAACTAATTTGAATCTAAAAGGTGTCCGGTTCGAAGTATCTGCACTACAATTGGCTGCACTTAAGGTCTTGTTCAGCTATGTACACCTTACAGAATAACTCAGAATTGGGAGAAGTTTTCGAATTTTGTCGTAAAGTTGAACCCTTTGACCATTTGTCACTATTAAACCCAAGTCACCGCGGGAAATAAGATCGTGGATGAGATCGCTGAGCAAGGTTCAGAGGTGGTTTTATGAGGAACTCAAACTGAGTTGGGTCTCTATGCGTCCTCTGTCAGAGCCTCCATTGACGATTGAGTCTCTCACGAAGACAATTGCGTGTGACATGGCTTTCATCTCTCAAGTATGCGGGCAGACTAAACGCATGCTCCCGAATGTTTGTAAGAAATTATGACTGCATTATTGCTCTCTCTCAGCAAATAAGTCTATCGACAACTTTGTGACCTCCTTACGGGACACTTTCCTTTTATTATACATCTAGTCTTAAGTTACGCGACTGTTTTTGACGCTTACGGCGACATTGACGATGCTTCACATAAAATACTTCAATGCCACAGTAGCCTGTGATGATCATGATCTTCATAAGTGAAATATCATAAACAGAAAGTCTTAGTCTTAGTTTTTATTTCTTGAAAATAGCATTTTTAACAATTTGTAAATAGAAATAAATCAAGTCAACTCTAAACCTACCTACAAAACTTCTACATAATTTAAAAATGTTCTTCCGTTTTCAGTGAAGCTTCGTGATACACATGTAAACAAGTATTTGTTAAACGACAATCATTAGTAAAATACATTCCATTCTCCGAATTAAAAAACCAATCTTTTGCCATTTACATCGTTTGTTTAGTTAATTCCCTCGCCCACATCACTAGTTTTGAATGTACGAAACGCAGCACACTCCGATGGCCTGATCTAAGATACTACTTAACATATACCTACCGAGAGCTATTGGATCTCCCGACGGGGTGCACTGTCGTTTGGATAAAATACTTCAAAACAGGTGCATACCACGCATATTTAAAAGTATCAACAAACAGTTTGGACACCAGCCAGGTTTTCTTTTATAACCCACTTTGCTCCTCCTACTTTGACCAGCATCTGCATAATTCGTTTGTTCTTAATTTTTTGTTGCTTGATTTTGTGAGTGCACTTTGAAGATTACGATCAGGCTTTTAAAGTGGGGAATTATTTTGCATAGGAGCATTTTTGGTGAATGAATCCACAGTTGAACCAGTCCTTTAGCACGTGGTTTGGTTTTGTGGCTTCTTTGGCGGAATTAGTTCAAGAAAACTCTAGCAGCACGTGTGTAGATTTGTATAAGTGAACCGAATTCGTGCGCTTATTTATTATGATCATAATCTACGGGGGGCAGATTCCGTATAACAACAGTCGTCGGGACGATATCGTTTTTGAAACTTTGATGACCATAAAAAGTTATATACTGCCCGAATTTGTTTCACCATCGTCAGCTTTCATTATAATTGTTGAAAATTAACTGGATTAAGGTCTCAAACTCGTAATTTTGGCACTTATTTGCTACTTTTGTAGGTGTTTTATTGCCTGGGATGGCTAAGCATCAGCTCAAAAGAAGAAGAAACAAAGAAGTCGAAAATGTAGTACGGGGGCTTTTAAAATGTAGTACAATATAGAACAATTAAAAAAAAAAACACGGATAATTACTTCATAATTATTTTTTTTAAGTAATTAGACATATCAATTCATAACTAAACAATTAACAAAAAATTAAATGAACAATTACACAGCTTAATCATAATTCTTCCAGTTTATACATTTCCCTGATGCTGATCCCTAAATATAATTCCTTCGACTGCATTTTTGCATCGATCGTATATGTCAACATATTTAAACTATTTCTCATATAATTTTTAATTAAATTTAAACTGCAAAAATACGCTCGCTCTGCAGTGTCAACTTGATTGATTCAAAACTTCATGCCCACCTACCAATGGCCTGAATTCATTGTTTAAGTCTTCTTTACGAACTTGTAACCACAAGCTTTGGGCAAAAATAAAGTACTAAACAAAATGTTTGATAATTGTTTCCTCATTACTTTTGAAATGTGAAGCTGTAGTACAAAGCACACAATTAATAATTGAACGTGCTCACTTTTTTACCAACAAAATGTAGTACAAACGCTACAATTGTAGGAAGGGGGCAGCGCTGCTGGGCATTGCTAATTTTCTAAAGAACTGTATTACGAAAATCACACAAATTCGTCGAAACGAAAGCTTGCACTTGATTTTAGACGAATTTTAAATTGATTTTTTGTCTCTAAAAATAGGAGATAGACCCCTTTCAACTGGCAGTGCAAGGTTTTGCTTAACTCATCTTAAAGTGTAAAGGCTTTTACAGGGGTGAAGGTAAACGCGTTCGAAAGATTTTATGCCGTCGTTGTCCCATATTGTAATGACAGTCTGCCTCAGACGTTCACTATCGAGGAACAGAAACTTTTCCATTACTGCGTGTCTTAGACGTACGCACACCTACCCACGTCAAATTTTTGACGCCCCAAAAATGTTTTCATCGTACCAGGCAGTTGGAAAGTGTCACTACTTGAAAGAGGTAAGTTATTGACTAGTGCCACTTGGAAGTGTGTGAAATATCTATGTTCTTTGGAACTCTTTTGTTTAGGTAATCAGACTTTTTTTAAACATAAGTATAAACCTTGGTAGTCACTACTACCAAGGAGCTATATCTTTGGATCGAGAAAAGGCTCTGGAAGGTAGAAAGTATTGGCATATTAATGAAAAGTAAAGGGCGTTCTTTAAGAGGTTTGATTTTCGAATCGACCCCACTTTTTATTGTGACTAACAATTTCAAAACTGACAGCAGATTTACGCTCATACAGGTTTGCCATTTCAGAGATACAGACGATATTATTCGCTTTATTCCTCGCTGCACGGAACCATAACACTTTCTAGGAGAGGCAATATCCGGGCCATTGATAAAATTTTAATGATTTTTAAATTTAATTTTAAATGTTAGAAGTACAAACAAATCCCATTTCCTTTACAATAATAAACTTTTTGTCCTATCTAAGCAGTTCTCTGCAATGACTCAAGGGTTTTAAGCCTATGAAGCTGAATCGGGAATACCACATTTTTACATTCCTGAATGTCATTGGTTTGTGGTTAATAAAACTTTTTAAAGGAGATGTTTTATATACTAGAAATATTTGCCGCTTTTGGATATCATTAGGTCTGTTCCTTTACTTTCGTAGTAAGAATGGAAAAGACTGTCAAAATGGCAGTGGTGGGGATAAATTCTCTCACAAAGAGAGACACTTAGGAAAAAAGTTAGGGAACGCTTTTGTAGTAATCTACGAAAATGACAGATGCATAATTCAAAAATTCAAAAAAGTTGTACGAAAAGTCGTTGAAATATAGTATAAACTCGAAATTTTCTAATTTACGAACAAAATTAGTTGATTCATCTATCTAGCGATGAAAGTGATTCGGAATTAATCGAACTACTTCATGAATCCGAGTATATGGAAGAGTTTGTACTGATTGAAATACGAGTTTTCAAGAAGGAAAATAAAAACTACGTGGACGCGATTGTCCTTTCTTACTCCTTACAGCAAGGACAAAATTTCGTCGCCGCATTCGAAAAGAATCTAAGAAGAACATTCAATTTTATTTTCCCGCCTGTTGATACCATTTTAAAAATGCATTCATATGTCAAATAGGACAACAAATTTCGAATCAGCTGTTAATTGTAAGGTCCTGACAGCCTTTTCAATTCTTACACCAAGAAATTTGTTGAGTAAAAATTCGTAAGATTCTGAGTGGAGGGGTAATATCTTGCTCGCTCGATGCCGCTCTCTTTTACGAATTTGTCGAGTTATGGAACAGCATTGAGTAAAAATTCGTAAGAATTAGTAAAAGTTCGTAAGATTTAAAAGTAAAGGAACGGACCTATTAACTTCGATTTCGTGCGTACATTTTTCTTAAATAATGAAGAAAATTTGCTCAAAATGTTTTTATTGTTAATTTTTCATGAATATTTTAAGCAAATGTGCACTTATTCCTAAAAATAAATATTATTCACATGTAACGAAAAATTTCAAATTTAACGGATAAAATTCTATGAACTCTGCCAACAACTTTACCCACATCGGAAGTGGCTCATATTTTTTGAGAGTGTGTTGATGACTGAAGTTACGTGACATTTGTCAATGGGCCTTACCAATAACCATTTTTAGTTTCGACTCTAAATTTTAGTAGTTCACAGTGGCTATATTTTCCATACAAATTTCGCAATTGTGAGCTTCCGTAAATTTAAAGTCGACATTAAAATTTGTTATTAGTACGGCGCAATACGAATTTCTATTTAAGAATACTAGCGCACCAAATCGTCACCACTCCGTAAATATATAGCTTGTAGGCTAAGTAACGGGAAATCGGCCGGAGTTGGTGGTCTCAGTATTGTCTCTGTTGGACACTCTGAGTGGTGATAACCTGTAACATGACGGTACCTTACATATTCAAAAAGGAAAAGCATGAAAACTCGTCTGAACTGAAAGCCAATTTTACCACATACTTCTTACACTCTCTCCATCTACTGGTGCAAGTTGCTAGGGGTAGGTCCTTCTGGAAATTATGGGGTCATGCATTTTAATGGAACATGACGATGTTCGAAAATTATATACAGGAGTCTAAAAAAGCCTTTGCCACGAAAAGCGAGACAGTAGATATGTGGAATTTTGAGAGGAACAGACCTAAAGCTAGGCTGTTCTGTTATTTGGTATGAGATGGCCATGTTCGAGTTGTATGACGGTGAACCGAACCCGATGAGTTATACTCGTCATCAACCTACCTACGACGTCTGCACTTGCAAACAGTACGCAAATCTTTCACTTTCGTATTTGAAAATCGAATTTTATGTTATTGCAACAAGAGTGATTGCTAGCTACTCTCAAAAATTATTCAATCTATCAACGAGCAATAATATTCGTAAGAACCCCCAAAATAAACTCATCCACATTCTATACCTGAATAAATAACCCGAGCTGATTTAAAAATGTTGCATCAATAAAACCTAATAGTCCCACGTCAGCTATTAAAACATCCTCACTCACGAACGCATACCTTACCTATACTTATACCCACATGAAGGGTGGAAATAATAAGAAAACTAAATCGAAATTCATCGCCAGACAATTCACCCACTTATAAAACCATTTTATGCGCCTACATCTTTTTCATTCCCCCTCCCCGCTCCTATTATGCCATGCAATTTGATTCGTAAATTATTGGCACATGTTGTTTTGGTCCGAACCATTTTTTCTACCCCCCGAACACTGCTTATACTATCACTCGCCTTAAACCCTTTTTTCTTTACAAACGCACGCATATAAACATATTTTTTTTTTTTATTTGATTGAGTTTATCAGACCAACGAAACAACTGGCATCGGCCAAGAATGGGACGAACATAGAGCCAAAAAACCATGAAGAAGGAAACGTATGTTAAAAAATATACCAACGGAAAAAAAAAAACATATTGTAAAATATTTTGATAGCCCTGCGTAGATTCAACAGAGCTACAAGTCCACCATCACGTTCCCACCGGTTATATCTTTTGGGTATCTGTTTTGTGTGTTTCGGGCATTTCTCTTCTTCTTTTTTTTCACAAAAGAAAATAAATGGTCGAACAATCAGGATATTCATTGCATAGGATTGCCATTGCGTTGCGCTACTGCCATCCGCTATCACCCTTCGAAGTCATTGGCATTTTGTCAGGGCGAAAACATTTCAGCACACACACACACTCGTGTGTTGGGAAACATATTTCTTGAATTTTGCCGCTCTCCTTTATTATTCTGTCTGTCTTTGGATTTTTTTTCTTTATTTGCCTCTTAAACAGAAACAACTTCTGAGAAGAAGGAGTTAAACAAAAGGCGGTTGGGTTGGTCAACAACAAAAAAAAAAAAAAAGTTACCAAACAGACGAAGAAGTATCGAAAGATTTATCCTTTAGTGCGGCCCGACCTGAAGCTGTTTTGTTTTATCGAACGAAGTTTAACTTAAGTTTCACTGTAAGTTGAGATGGATTAGGAATGCGAGGCATGGTGCAGAACCAAAGGAAAGGGAGTAATAAAAATACCTAATTCCAAGGCTATACTGTATAATTTGGATGCTTGGCTACTGGTGAAATTTGAGACTCTGCTCATTTTCTCAGTTCAACAACTAAGAGAGTTCGAATGGCACTCAACTTTGTAATTGAACCTATTGCCAGAGAATAGACTGCTCTTCCATTAACTTCTCAATTTCCTATCTCGATCTTATCGGCACGAGTCACAATAGTGACATTTTTAATTAGATCGTATCTACCTGGAGTCGCCCTTCTGTGCCCACTACATAACCCGTTTAAAAAAAGGTAGACACCTACCTATCTCGGAAATGTTACACCCTACACCTTTCTGATTACGACGCCTTTATCAGTGCTCCCACCTTAAGCCATATATTAGCTGGGATTAAGGTTACAAAATGCATCTTTTATGTATCGGCTTCTTGGGATTAAACTACCGGAATGTGAGTCTTAATCCTTCATATGCATATTATCGATTAATGGATGAAATGCAGGCCAACCTACACTGTCTTCAGGACAACGGAATTAAAAATGCAAATAACCGCACGAACGAGTTATTGTCACTGTTCGAACAATTAAGTTGTTATTCAAGTCGATTTTGATTTATTCATTTATTCCTTGACTGCATCTTGTTTGTGCATCAGTTAAGTATCTGAAATATTTAATTCAAAGTCAAAGCTAATGCGGTTTTAAAGCCTGTGAAAATGATCCGATACCCGACCGAAGTGTGAAAAATTCAACCGCAAAGGTGGCTTCTAAGTGGTAATGGAAAGAGACCGTTTGACGTAAGTGAGTGAAAGGCTTTCTATTTACATTCCCAGGTACCTACTTGTATTATAATCATATAGAGTCACTTCATGTGTGTTTTATTTCTATCCCACAAGTATGGGTAAGTGATCTTTTCATTAAAAAAAAATCTGCGGTCCAATGGAGCCGAAAGTTCTCACATGGATGGCATCAAAGAGAAATTAATCATGTAGACTTATGGTGGGGCTTTGCAAAAGCTAGAAACTGTCACTTGCTGACTATAATTATGATAGAGGATGTTTAGAGAAGTCGACTTTAAATTGTGGCGTTACAGTGTACCGGGGAACTTATTGGTATAAATTTATTTAAAGATTTAAAGACAATAAATACTAAATTTAACTGCAGTCAAGGGTAAAGTTAAATAGTTTTTCTTTAATATCTATTTGGCTTAAACGTTGTTAATGAAGGGCCATTTATTCTGCCCTTACGACGTCGTAGCGTATATGAATATATCTGTTAAGTGGAGAAGCTTCTGAATTTAAACGTTTAGCATCGTTCTTTTCCGTATATGCAAATCAACGACTTCTGTGTGTTCTTAATTCGTCTATGGCACTCCAGTTGGTGTATGCTTCTCACAAATATTGCTTTTGTGTGATTTTGTTGATCTGAATTTTGGGACGTGTGCGGATGTTTTGTGCAAATTTCAGCCATCTACGTCAATTAGTTTCTGAGATGGAGTTAGGTACAAAATTGGTCTAGTGGGTTCGGAAGGACAAAAGCGAAACTAGTAAGGTTCCGTGTTTTCCCTTTGGGTACGGGACCTTAAAAACGACGAATCAAAGTGCAACAAAAATTGAAGAATATAGATCTGAAACCATACAGGACCAAACAATCACAAAATCTCTTGACAGTGAAGGGAAACATGGCTTTAACCTGTTTTTTTTTTTTAAAGGGTAAACAATTCAAGCTTCCTCGTTTGGAGTGCAACATTTATTCCCATTATCGTAGTCCTGATCATCCCCCAGTTCAAAGTGGTATGTTCGCTGTTCAGGAATCTAGTTTTTTGGTATGAAATAGGCGAAACTTGCTAAAAAAGATTAACTGTGCCAAATACCAAATTTAGAGTCCCAAATCGAATGATAAAGTGCTAGAACTCCACAGTACCTAGTGCTGTCGAAACTCCGATGTCTATGATATGTATCAAGTATCAATGAGTCAGCAGTAATTATTTTTCAAAAGGATTGTTGACTGCCTGGTACATCATTGTCCGTTAATTTCATCTTTTATTTAATTCCGCTGTCACCAAATTTATTTCCACCCAAAAACCTGCTGAAAAGTCAGCAATTAAGCTGTTTTCAAACCGATAAGACATTTTCATCGCTCAAACTTCAATTAAACTCGCTTCGACACTTAATTAAAAAAAAAAGCTTACACCTAAATAAAAACGAAAAACCAAATTGCTTTTACAAAATTTAAAACTTTGCTGTTGGGAAAAAAAATAAAAAGGGAAAACACAAATAATTTCCCAAAGGACACACTCAGCATAAAACGCCTAAAATGCTGGCCCGCACTTAAGAAAAAAAAAAAAAGATTTCCTCCGCTGGTGTTTCTTGTAATACCTTTCAAGCTTTTTCTTGCCCTTTCTTTTTATGATTACTGTTGGGTTTAATAAAAGGGTTCAGAGAAAAGATGTCCTCCTATCAAATGAATTACCGAACCGATGGAGATTTTATTTGTTATTTGCTTTTTTGTTTCTTATTTAAGTTTGGTGTGTTGACGTTTACAGTCCGATCCGTTTTAGTAGATTGTGTTAAGTTGGAGTACCTACAGCTTTGTGTATCAACAACTGGAAATAAAAACATCCAAACAGCAACAGCTTTTCATTTTGTTGCTGCTTTGTCAGCGAGGAGGGGGCGAAAAACAAATATACTCTCGAAGGGAATAGTAACTACACAAATATGTGTACAAGGGAAAGTGGTAGATAATAAAAGCAAATTGTTTAGTAGTTTCGCAGCGAGTTATAGCTTATAGTTAGCGTCAAATACTTTTCATTTTATAAATGTTAATTATTTTTATGGTGTCGTAAAGATTATAATGGGAAAATACCTTTCCGTACTTGGAGCTTGGAGCATAGATTTGATTATGAAAATAGATACGCAACACGAAGCGGTCACGGGGACCATAAAGCGATATACGCATAACTAGACGGTTGTCAGGAAAGACGAGAATTATTTGTTGAAGGTCAAATTTGGGCCCAGTGGTTCCTGTAACTGTTGAAGATTTCTGCTTTTGTATGACTCTTTCCACAGAATACTTCGATTTACTTCTTTTTCGAACTTAGAATCGTACCGCCGTAGTTACATAACCGATATGTAAAAACAGTAGCTACTGGTTTGAATGCCTTATTAGCAGAGCAGATCTTTCAGTAAGTCATATCTGTACAGAAGGTGAAGGTACCTAACCTACCTATGCTCGTCTACGAATCTGGTCGAGGCCTGGTTGAGCCCCCATTATAGTCGCCATTCATAATTTAAGAGCGATAATATCTATGTGCTTCACAAGACTAGATATACAGATACCTTCGCCGAAACCAAATTGCTTCCTAAAAAATAAGTAAAACAAGAAGCGAAATGCTATAACCTCCAACCACAGCAATGAGACGACACCATCTCCAGATTATAAACAATAATATCCAGCGGAACCGGCTTTCACAGTGTAAATGAGTTCTGCCTTCACTGGCCGGTGTCCAGTCCCGTACCCACCCGTAGTTCATTACTCTAACCCTGATTGAAGAGCACAATATAAGGCGAGCCCATTATACCCAAAGCCATGGTGAATCACCGGTCGTTTTACACCTTCTCCTCAACCTCACACCGTTTCGCACTCTCTCCTGTTGCGGACGCTTTGTGCAATGTCACTTGCCGCGCACACACCATTAACGCAGAGGTACACGTTTTGCCATTATAATGGTCGTGTACCTTTGTACATTATCTGCGCCAGCTAATAAAGCATTTTTATTTTTATTTTTTTTTTTTTTAAAGTTCTTATTCTCAGTGGATTTTTTCTTGTCTTAGCTTATGCCCTAATGGAAGTCAAACAGGTCGAAAGCAAATCGAGGGAATTGAAATGGTTGTGCCGCTGCCGGTAGAAGTCTTAAGGGATAGATAGGCGTACTTCATTTTTTCGAGCTCTCTCTCTCTGGTGGATGATGTTTTTGTTGTGTCTGTCTGGACTCTTTGAACTGAAGCGTTCCGTATTGTTGTTATTGGTTAAACGAGTTTTTGAGTGACATTTTGTCGTGTTCTGCGTTTTTTTTTTTTGTTGTTATATTCTCTTGTAAAGGTATTACGACTTTTTCCGGAATGTTGGGCAAAGTAAAACAGTCTTGCTTCATGTGAAGAAAAATAAAACCGATAATTTCTATTCACTCGCAGTTCATTACGGGATTATGCACTCGCCATTAGGTATTATATGTTGTTTGCGATACTTAAGGGGAACCCATAGGTAAGTGGATCTCGTGTATAGAATGACATCGTTAGCTGTCAAGCAGGTGTAATTCCAATTCGAACTGAGAAGTGTGGGAAATGTGGCTTACGCGAACTTGTTGTTTAAGTGAAAGACGATCCCAGCAAGTCATAGATAATGATGAGCAAAGAATGACATTAACTATGAACTGTGATGTGATGTCAATGGACTTTGCTGGTGAGAGAGAGAGTTTTTGCCTAATGGTCTTGCTCATAACCGCACTGGTAAAAATTGTGAGGCACTTGCATCAGAGACGGACATGATTCTCTGAAATCAGTGAAAGCGACCATAATATGCGATTTGAATGAGAGAGGGTCAGATGCAAATACCTTGCCACAATTAAAAGGCTTGTATGGAAATCGAAGCCTCAAGTCTATGAAAGTCTTGCGTAAGACGGACATTGCAATTGTGAGACAGAGCTGTAGAAAGAGCTTTATAATCGGTCGAACGAACCAGGCTCGGAATTTTTAACAATATTCAAAGACTGGCACGGCCACCTATAGATTACTGTTGCAAATTGTCAATTCCAAGACCAGTCATGTTAGACAATTTGGAACAAAACCATCTGGTCTCGGATACGAGACATAGAACTTTTTAATTGACGGCAAAAGGAAATTATGGCAGTTCTGGTTTCCTAGGGCAATTGTCCAATTCAAATCAGCTGAAGATCTGCTTTTTGAGCTTCAAAGATGTGTACCTCGTACTTGCTGTGATATTTCAATATGATAATTTTCTGGCATCTTTCACGGATGGATTAATGCAATTAATTCTTTTGTCCAATAATTTGGACTCAGACGCTGGCCTGTTCTGTTTTCCACTCGTTCGTTTTTTGAATTAAGAAGTTTAAGGGGCGTATATCCGAGCTCAAGACCCAAACTTTTGCCGAGAATGATATCTCATAGACCAAGAAATCGCATCGATCTCTCCACAAATGTAGCTATTTTTTCCATTTTACATTTTCGGCAGACAAATTGCTGCCACTGCAGCCGTTCGTCTTAAAACAATATAAAATACAGCAGAAAATTAGGCCACGCTTCCAACGAAATCGCTTCGAACACTATACTGTCCCAAGTTCAGCCTTGACAGAAACTTTTGGGTGTCCATCCACTCAGGTCATTCTGGGCGAGATTCTCAGAGGAAGAAGTGGGTTCACTTTTATGCTAACGGATGGTTCAACAACTGACGACGAAAGACTTAATCTCAGTTTCTGCTTTCGAAAATCAAAGGAGTTCTATCTTGGCTCAAGAAACACTTTATATCCATATCCAAGGCTACCTATCCGCATATTTTCAAATAGCCCAGCAGCAAAAGTAGCACCGGCTTGCTGTCTTTTTAGAGATGAGCAGCAATTTTATATTCACCTTTTTTGGGACAATACTATTTTTTGGCCTTCGGTTCGAGAAGCAGACAGCAGGTTCTTTTGGCGAACGTGGGCCTCCGGGTAAAAGAGAAGAAATCGGGCCATACCACTAACGTGGTCAAGTGGGTCTCGAGAAAAAGAGCAGAAATCAAGCCCCACGACCTATATAAGGAACGTGGCTCTCGCTTAGAGACCAGACAGATATAAAGGGTTTTCCAATAAGAGGTGTTATTTTGGTACTCAAAGAAAAATGTTATTTTTTGAGATAAATTATCGGATGTTTATTTCATAATAAAGAGGAAGGTATGCCGTTAATAATGAAAAACAACATCAGCCAAATGGCCACCACGAGCACGCATACAGGACCATATCCTTTTCATGAAACTTTCCATAACCAAATCGCAAAGTGGCTGCCCTATGTCTTCCATAGCCTCATGAATTTTATCTTTGAGGTCTTGAATCGGCTGTTGGCGTAGACCTTATCTTTCACGTGGCCCCAAAGGAATAAGTCGCAAGGTGTTAAATCACAAGATCTCGGTGGCCAATTGTGATCACCTCTTCGAGAGATAACACGGTCCGGAATCTTTTCCCGTAAAAGATTAATGGTTTCGTTGCTTTTGTGGCACGTAGCGCCGTCTTGTTGAAAGTAAACGTTGTCCAGATCAATACCATCCAACTCCGACCATAAAAAATCATTAATCATCGACGACCACAAAATGCTTTAGTTTTGCGAACTGTGACTGCAAGATTTTCACCATTTTTGTAGTGAATTTTAATAATTTCAATGCGTTGTTGAAGCGTGTATCATTCACAATAACACCTCTTATTGGAAAACCCTTTATTTTTAATTAATCACACAGCAGAACTCAAATCAAAGAAGTCAGTAAACAGGTGCAAAAATAATGCGTCAATTTCACTACCAGGCAATAGGTATTGTCATGGGCGGTCGCAGGATGACTTGTTGTTGTCACTTTCTATCAAGGCTCACAATCAGGAATTTTGTCACCAAAAATTTCCCTCAGTTGACTAAGATGAACTATGGTATACGGCAGAATTGACAGCTCAGCAGGACTAGATTGGACTGTATAATAAGAGACCCCCTTATTGCCACTCGCAGTCGGCTACACATGAAACGCATAACCGAGTAATATCTGACCGAAATCTCTTCACTCTGACCGGAGAAAATTTAAAAATCCGGTCTAAGCGATTTTTAACTGAAACGAAAAAATTCCTAAAGAGGAAAAACCTTTTTTGACCTGAAAAATAATATTGTTCTATGACTAAACATAAAGGATAGATTTCTATAATTTGAACGATACTTGGCCATGGCTATACTTAACGAACACACTCACAATTTCATACAGAAACCAATTAATTGTGAATAATCCTTGCAATTTTTCAATTTCGGTGTAGCTTTTACCAATTTCAAACGCGCAAGTGGAGTGCAAAACGTTGTGATGCAAAGCTTTTCAATGAATTGTTTGTTTTTTTGTTTTATTAGACTTAAGATTAGTTTAGAAAAATAAATGAACTATACATACATACATATGTATAATAAAATATCATTTTTCTTTTCTATTTTTAGTTAAAATATATTATAATATTCCTTTTTTGTCAAAAATTATTATATAACCTTTTGACCGAATTAAAAAAAATAAAAATCGGTCATTTGGTCAGATTTGACCGGAATTTTTTTAGTGGCAACACTGTCTATAAATGTCTTTGCTGGATTCTGCACCTGCACATAAACTCAGCTGAGGTGTCAGTTGGCTGTGATCGGCGGTGCTTGGGTAGTGTTGTTATATCGTTGGATTTATCCCTTGTTGTGGGAATTTCGATGTCCGAAAAGCCTTCCGTGGGATAAAGGTATAAAGCACCAAATCGTGGGAATTTCAGAAATCTGACAGAAAACATTCAGACTATAAATTTTTGGTGAAATTCTATCAAAACACCTGTGATTATCAACACACTGAATGTCCATAAAAAACAGCTCATGTAAATCGTCTTTTATCAAAATTTTCTAGTACCAAAAAATAATCCTAGCAGTGTTACAAACTGCGGTTTTTATACTAAAGGTTAATTTAACGTGATTTTCTTTCCGTGTAATACAAATATTATTTTTAAAAACTGGATTTTGACGCAAAAAAGTATCTTGGGATTTTAAAAGGGAATTTGAGTATGTTGAAAAGGGAAAAAAGGGAAAAAAGACCAATCTTTGTGGGATAAATGAAGGGAGAGTGCTAACAACACTGAACTTGGGTGTGCTTCCGTGTACCCAGAACCTTTATGGACGAGCTGGCTGCGCACAGAGGCGGCGGCGTGATTTTACTGTGACAAATTGGGCGTCTCGTTGCATGGCCCAAACTAACTGCATACACACTAAGACAGATGGCCAGTTTATTTATAAACAACATTTTTAAATTACTGATGCGTTACAATGTAAAAACCCCTTTCAATAATAAAACCGCCTTTTGAAGACTGACACTTTAAATTATGTGCGTTCTAGTCAGCCGATAGCAACATCCTCTCGAAGGTAATTTGCATTCATTAATCATTTCTGTTCTCTCCCGGAAAAGCTCCGCACTGAAAACAGTCCTCACAAACTGAAAGGCAACAAATGTTGCTGTGAGAAAATCCTTGTACACCCTCACACTGGCCTTGCTGTATTGCTATCAACGTGCGACTTATTTACGCGTTTGTTAATCCACAGGAAAAGAAAAAAAAAATATGAATTCGCCAGACTACCGTATGTCAATTAAAAAAAAGTTAAACGTCTGCAAGAGGGTACTTTCGGGACGACTTCGTATTTAAACTTTCGAGTCCTGTCAGCTATGATGCAATCCATCATTACGTGCGACTATGATTGTGCAGCCCAGAGGCTGTGTAGCTCACATTGCATATCTACTACCTACATATATATGCTTTTTCGGTTGATTAAATCAATTGTAATTCACAAGTACCCATACTCCATGGTCCAAATAAATGCATTTATCACTACGATTGCCTGTCAGAGGTGACAGTGCTTCACAAGACACTGTCTACCCTGTTACGTATATAGGTATTTTCCATTTAAATATGACTGACAACTTTCTATTCATAAACACGGGAGACGGGCGCACATACAAATCAAATTGCTCGATACTATTGCCATAAACATGCCGACATTGTCATGGTCATGCCATATACATCTGTAGTCATCGCTTCATGACAGTGCGTTCTACTAACATGAAACCAGAAACGCACAGCCCGGAGACAGTGCAAACTGCTTGAAAATTCCACTGCAGCGAATTAAAACACTTGGTTCTTACTTTTAAAATTAAACAATATTTATTTGGAACTATGTCCTTTATTATTGAAATACTTTTTACTAATTCTAAAAGGAGCTTAAGGCTACTATGTAGTTACAATAAGACTATCGATAAATTCATCATACAGTCGTATTTATATACTTTTCTTATCTATCTACAAGGAGACCCAAGCGTACAATCGTCTTGCTTGATAATGAAGAAGAGATAATATTCCAACATTGTATACAAACGATATTATCTCTTTTACATATGTTATCATTGTAGCGTTGTGTGCAAGACTGTACTAGAGACTAAAGATATCATTGAATACAAATAATGTTATCTTTTTTCTCAATATGCTTTGCTATGGATACTTAACTCCCCCCCTTGTTAAACGAAATCGTCCCGATTTTTCGACGCTATTTTTAACATCTCTCTTTCATAAGTTTTGTTATATGCGTCAATCTTTTTTTGTTTTTGACGATCTGTTATACATTGTATAGTTTTTATCATTACGTACGTAAATGCTAAAATAACAATCAGTGTTACAATTGTGTATATAGTTGATAATATCGGTTTTTCTTCAAAAGGAATAATTAGTTTTTTTAAAGTATCTATGTTATCGAATTTGTATATTGTATCTTCTTTAATTATTTGGTCGATGTAAGACTCTGAATTATGATTTCTTAATATAACTTCTTTAATTTGCTTATGCATGTTTTTGTATATTTTATCATCTAGATTTATAGTATTTTCATAAGTAACTAAGTTTATACCATTAATTGTTTGATTATTTAGCTTATGCTTACCGCTTAATAACATAACACCGGATTCAATTTCTAAGTCGTAATCGTATTCTTGTTTAATGTTGCATTTTGAAGTTATATTCTTTAAAAGTGGAATAAGACAATTTTCTTCTTCAAAGTTAATTTCACAAATGTTTTTACTTAGATGATTTTGACAATTTCTTGTTCTTAAATAAGTTTGGTTACATAAGGCAATTGTTTTATCTGTAATGATTTTTCCATGTTTTGAATTTAAGGGTGTTACTTTATACAATTTACATGATTTAATTAGAACTGGATATTTATATATTGTGATGAAGAATTCATCAGTTCTAGCTAATAATATTTTAGAGTACTCAAGTATATTTATTATGGGTACTTGAATTATTTCATGTTGAATAATATTTTTAATGTCATCTAAGTCTAGGCTTTCTGATAAATATTCATTATTTTTTGCTGCATTAATTGTTCTGGTCAATAATAATAATTGTTCGTACACTTGTTCTATTACTAAATGTTCTTTAAGGCTCTGACCTTCGAATTGTTGCAAAATTTGTTCGAATCTAGAATTTATAGTTTTTTGTTTATTATTGTTTTCTATAGCTGCTATTTTCTCAGGGTTCGTAGTGATTCTACCATGTCTGATTATGTGACCTAAGTATTCTACTTCTTCTTGAAAAAACTTACTTTTCTCATCAGATATTTTTAATGTGGCTTTATTGAGTACGTCGAATACTTGACTTATGTGCTGTATATGTTCTTCCTCAGATGAAGAATATATCAATACGTCATCAATGTAAACGTGTACGAATTTACCTACAAAGTCTCTCAAAATGTCGTCCACGCATCTCTGAAATATGCTTGGTGCATTTTTGAGCCCGAAAGGCATTCGTTTAAAATGATATTTTGCGCCATTTATAGCAAAAGCTGTTTTTTCTTTATCATCTGTTTTGATTTTAATTTGGTGGAAACCTGACTCCAAATCTAACGTTGTAAAGTACTTGGCTTTACCTAAATTTTGAATTGTCATGTTGACATCCGGAATGGGGTATCTGTCTGTTACAGTGTGAGCGTTAAGTTTTTGGAAATCAACAACCATGCGCCGTTTTGGTTTTCCTTTTTCGTCCAAACCTTTTTTAGGTACTGTCCATATGGGACTGTTATAAGGACTATGGCTTTTTTCTATTATATTGTCATGTAAGAGTTTCTGTATTTCTTTGTTTACGAATTCGTTATCTGCTATGGGATATGGATATTGTTTAACATAAACCGGATTATCATTGGTCGTCCTAATGCTTGCTTCTATAGTATCTGTAAAGGGTAACGGTCCTATGCTGTTATTAATCTTCATCAGTCTATCTATGTCTGCTTTATAAATATTATTTTCCCCAATTATGTAATTAATTTTCTGAATAGATTCGACACTGCTTATGGTAGTTAGAGTCATATTACTGAAATTTATTTCCGCGTTTAGAACTTTAAGTCCTTCATATCCTAATATCATATCAAAAGACTGAATATCCTCTAATTCAAAAAATGTTATATTTTTCTTTAATATCCTAACTACTTTCTTTGTATCTACCATAGAATAACCATGCATTGTTTTTATTTTTATAGGTTTAATTTTAATTTTTTCGCTAGAATCGCATTTTCTATTAATGTAATTATGGGTTGCACCAGTATCAATAAGAATTTTATAAATTTTCTTAGAAATAGTACTAGTTAAATTTAAGCAGGGCAACCCGTCTACTAGTTTAAATGATCTATTCTTATGTTATTATTTACCATACATTCCGTTTCATCTGCTTCTGCATATGTACTGCTGACATCGTCTCTGCGTTGTTGTCGGGAGTTATTTACTCTCTGCTGCTTGAAGTTCTGCTGATAAGATCGTTGCGGTCTGTTGTGTGTGTTGAAACTCCCGCTGTGTTCACGTTTCGCTGGTGGATTATATACATCGGGTTTGTATTGATTCCAATTTTGTCGCTGTGCATGTACAATTTGTCTCGAGTTTATCTCCATCGGCTGTGGTCCGTCATTTCTCTTGGAAGGGTTTAGGCGTGGTCCTTGATTGTGTTGCTGCATATTATCGTATTGCTTCTGGGGTTGATAATTCGTTGTTTGGCTCGAATAGTTTGGTCTTCTTTCGTTTCTGTGTTCATGTGGCATATTTTTGTGGTGCTTATCTTGAGTGAGATGTAAATGCCTGTGCACATTATCATGTTCTATTCTGCGAGCAATTGCGAATGCGTGTTCTAGATCATTTATTGTAGCTGAATATAATGATCCTCTTGTAAAGTTGTCACTCATACCATCAATGAATATACGAACTGCGTCGTCGTTAGCATTTTTAATTAGTCTGTCGATTATATTCGGCGGATCACCTGACATAGTGATTTTTGATATTATTAAATTGAGATTTTTATTTATCTCGTCGTGGTATTCAGACAGTGTGCTTCTTTTTTGCGTGATGGCTTTCATCATGTCTTGTAGCACGTATAGAGGTTCTTGATTAGAGTACGTATAATCTAATCTGTTACGTATCGCCTCAAAATTAAAAATTGTGTTATAATTAGTTAACACATTCGCGGCTGCTCCCTGTATTTTACTTTTCACTATAGTCAATGCTGCTGCGTACTTACTGTGTGTTTTGAGGTTTTTAATGCTGTCCATTAATCTGGATGCTTCTTCGCGCCACGACCGATAATTTGATTGATCGCCGTTGAAAATAGGTAGGCTTTTAAATGCGTCTAACTGTATTTCACTACCATCTGTATATGTGGTTCTTATTTCCTCTAGCACAGGTATGTTTGGTACTATGCCTAATCCAGATTTTACTTCATTTAGTTTTGTTTCTAAATTAGTGTTTATTTGATTTTGGTTAGTTATTATTGCTGCTAACCTTGCATTCTCTGTGCGTGTGTGCTCTAGGGTTTGTGTTACTGTGTTGCACCTGGTTTCTAAAGCTTCTAATCTTGCCATTAATACTGCGAGTTGTTCCATTTTGAACTCGTGTCTGTTGTCGTCGAATTTGTGTGTTTTTTTTTTTTTTTTTTTTTCCACATATACACTTTCACTGAATTGCTTTGCTGCTTCGTACGAAGGAGCTATATTTGTACCTGCTATGCTAGGTAATTCTTGTAACCGGTAACGCGAGTGTTCTGTTTATACTAGATTTCACTACTTGTTCCCGAGGTCCGCTCGATTGAAGTTAAAAAGTATATTTAACCTCCTGGCAGGATCGCCAATTAAAACACTTGGTTCTTACTTTTAAAATTAAACAATATTTATTTGGAACTATGTCCTTTATTATTGAAATACTTTTTACTAATTCTAAAAGGAGCTTAAGGCTACTATGTAGTTACAATAAGACTATCGATAAATTCATCATACAGTCGTATTTATATACTTTTCTTATCTATCTACAAGGAGACCCAAGCGTACAATCGTCTTGCTTGATAATGAAGAAGAGATAATATTCCAACATTGTATACAAACGATATTATCTCTTTTACATATGTTATCATTGTAGCGTTGTGTGCAAGACTGTACTAGAGACTAAAGATATCATTGAATACAAATAATGTTATCTTTTTTCTCAATATGCTTTGCTATGGATACTTAACTAGCGCAGCCAATTCTCGTACATGTCCTATTATTTGAAATCCTGCATAGATACAAATAAAATCTATACAAGTTCAATACCATAGCAAGTACAAGTAGTAACACTGTAGTCGAACGCTGAATACAGATGGAGTCCCAAATGAGCTTCATGCACCACATTGCACATTGAACCACAAGCGTGCACATATTTATCGATATGCAAGGATAAAACAATGAACCTAGCAATTTATTGAATTTATGAACAGCAATGGTAGGAATATGGTTGCCCTCCCTTGGAGAAACTTTTCCATAAAGCCGGTGTTCGTTCGTGTACCCCGCATATAGACGTACACGAAGCTAAAAACGCATATCTTTCGACAAATTTGTTGTATTCACACAAACACGTACATAGTTCTATATTGGTGGAAGGAGAGTTAGCTAACAATGCCACAGTTTGTCAATATACAACAGAAAAATATAAATAAATGATATAACCTAAGTGGAAGGATGTAAGGCGAAGCAATAGCACACAATCGTTGCCGTACAGCATAGTTGTAGTCATGGTTGTCGTTGTCGTCGTAGTCGTTTGGTCGGTCGTCCTGTTGTCCTGATAACCAGAACAGGAATACGGTTTCTCGCTCTGGCGTGCCTCGTTTCCCTATCTTTGAGCATAAAACGCAGCCATAAGCAATACAAAACAAGAAAATTTGCATTTCCATGTAAGTCCCGGACAAATGTAAGGATACACTGCTGACGAAGTAGTTTTACTATTTTTTTCTTCGTCCCTTTTTTGCTATTTCAGTATTGTTGGCATTGTTGGGCTGTGGGTGGAGTGGTACTCGTACTCGATTTTCGGGTGGCAGAAGTTGTATGGTGTATGTTGGGAACATTTGCCAGCCACTACCATCCCTCTCCCAGGCTAGCATGTAAAGTAATTTTCAGCAATTTGCCGGTCAATCCCTGGGGTGGAGTATACGAACGGACCATATCGGAGAAAATACTCAACTTCCATCGTACGAGAAATGTATCTCTGTATCTGCATATACATGCGGGGGACGGACGTGTGGACGTGCGATTCATAGGTTAAGAGGTCATATTCGTAGCCGGCGTTATTTTGTTAGAAAAATAAATTCCTTCTTGTTGAGTGGTTAGTTTGCGTTTCGGGAGGCAAATTAGGTCATATTTTGTGAGAAGAATGGCTGAAGGAAATCATTGGCTTTGCTCCGGGTGAACATTTTTCAAAGTGCGGTGATTTTAGTTTTCCTTCTCTGTAGCTGAAGAATGGCGTCCAGCTCGAAGAGGGCTTGCTAATGAAAACACTATAAAAGAGTTATTGAATTGACTGCAGAGTTGTGGCAATAAATTACCCATAACCATTGTTTAGTTTTGAGCTGCCCTTGGGTGGATACCTACTTGTTTACAAAAATGCTGTGGAAATTATGTCAGCGGCCACCCTGCGAGGGCTTAAGTTCTCATGCAGTTAGAACTGAAAATGTAAACATTATACAGTGGGATAAAAGCAAAACATGTGACATTCCCCACATCGATTTTGACGATGCGTTCTGTGGGGGATATCTATATGAATTATTGAGCAGAGACCAGAGTGCAGGAAGATTGTTCAAGATGTTCTTCCCCGCTGAAGACGAATAGTTTTTGAAGCTAAGTACGGGTCTGTACAAATTTAGAATGGCCAACCGAAATCTGAAGTCATTTCCTAGTCATCTTTTCTTCATTGTGCAGTTCTGCCTGAAAACATTTCGAAATTAAATGAAAAACCTTCAAAGCACCAAAGCAGGCAAAGCTTTAAATTCGTCTGTCAAAGTTGACAACAATTCATATTCAGCCAGAAAAATGGGAGGGCTTTCATTCGCTGATTGGCACATTTCTGCTTTTGAGAACATCTGCGAATAGGGACTAATGCTTTCTAAATTCAAAAAGACGGACAATCACTACCAATCAGTGTTGTCCCCCTTCCAACTCGTTGAAAATGTAGCGTGGCGGATTTAAAGTGTAGTAAAACATTAGGCGTGCATTATTGGAAATCTATCTTATCAAAGTAAAGTAAAGTAGAATCTTCAACACGCAATTACAACGAGTACGGAAGTGTCAAGTAGAGTTTAGTTGTTGTAATTGAGTATGAAGATTCTACTTTACTTTACTTTGCTGAGATAGATGTCCAATAAAACACGGTTAATATTTATAATTTACTTGATAGCGCGGAAAAACACTTGTGGAAGCAATTGTTTACATCAGGAAACAGAATGTTCTGCGTTTGCATGAAAATCAAAAGTACTTCTTCCGAACCTGTGACCTTTAAGGTCAAACACAATATTCGATATAAGTTTTAATTTTTGATTTTTATTTTCTGAAATTTTTAAATTGTAGTGTTTTGTGAATATTTTACTAATTTTCATGGTGCCTTTTTAAGGACGAAAAATGTAGTGAAAACGCTACAATTGTAGTAGGTGGTAACGCTGCTACCAATGTCGAAAACCCATATATTAAATGCAGCAATCACATTCGATCTAAAAAAACAATTCGAATTGTTCCTTGGGCTATTTTCATTCAAATAAAAGTAGGGGTTGTAGAAAAAGACGTCGCCGAGACGTAGCAGTGGAAGAAACCTTTAGGTTTAATTTCTGTTTCTCCTGAGATTAACCCTGAGACCTCTTGCTCTGTAGAACAGCATGCGACGATAGTCCAGAACTGACCATAAAAGTTGTGAACATAAGGCTTGCCTGCCTTTCATCGCATTACCAGTTCGAAATACGAAAACTGTTTTCTTAAATAAAATTAACAAAAATCAATTATTTTTTCCTAACCGAGTTTCCAGATAAAAAATCTGAAAATCTTGTTTCTCCGAAACAAAAAATATTTTTTTAAAGATTTTGTTCAAAATATAAAAAGAGCGAAATTTTAAATACAATTTTGAAGTACTTTATATAAATCACCTAAAATACATATAAAATAAAACTTTGGTCATAAATTAATGTTAATGATTTTTGAAATTTCGGAACATATTTAATAAAAAAAATTAATTGACCGAGAATTGCATTGCTTATCTATATCAAGATCATAGAATTTCGGTTCATTAAAGCTCAACAAATCCTTTGTAAAAATAAAAATTTCAACAACCGTTTCAGTACATACAAAAACATTTTTCCAAAAACACGTTACATCTGTGATTTTATCAAATTCGTTAAAATTCATGTTTCCTTAGAGTTGATGAAAACGAAAATGAAACAGAAATTGTGCCCACTGTCCGACTCACATTATATAAATATAATAATGGAAATAATAGAAAGGTTCTTTTAATGTGCTAGATTTAGAAATTTCTTGACATCAAAAATCTTGAAATTTAATGATTTCGAGGTAAAAAGTCTTGTACATATTTTGGAGCTCAAAAATCTTAAAAAAAAAAGAAGATATATCTTGTAATCTGGCACCTATGACGACAGTTTCCGGGTTACTGCGACGAAAGGCTCCGACGATATTGGTCTTGAACTGTCCGCATAATAGGTATCCGCGCTCATGTCAAGTGTAGCAGTTACAATGCTTCCCATTAAAGTTTCGTGTGAAGAAATTCTTCGTCTTTGTTCCCTTCGAAGATTGCAATAGACTCTTAGCATTCATTCGTAAACTCATTCAGAAAAATCACTTATTAAAAATCAACAAACTTTCGGTTAAGAACTACCAAGTAATACTCTTCAGAGATACTGAATTGAGAATAACCGATGAAACTTGCTAAGGAAATTCGGTTTAAAATAACCGATTTATCAACAAACTAACTCTGTAGATGTAGATGTTAACCAATTTACTTGGTTTGGTTGATATTAATCTATAGAAACTTGGTTGATAACAAAAACTGATGAAGCACTTAACCATTTCATCTCAGTAGTTTTTAACAACGAATAAATACTCGTTTTTTTTTCAACAGAGACTTAGTTCATTTAAATAGGTTATACTTTTCTTTAACCGTTCAAAAACCGGAATCGGTTAGAGCCAATTCTTGAGCTTGCTCTTCGGCTAAATATTCGGATTTTTATCTTCCGCGTGGGTTTGGCGAATCACATCGGATTCTTCCACCGAAATTCGACGCGACGTCAACTTCTTTAATGTCGCCTGTATATTATGTGTAGATCTCAACTGTAAATCAAAAGCTGAGAGCATACCTACCCTTTAATAATTGAATACTAAACAGAAATAAAATATAGCCTTTCTTTGCTATCTTTCAAATTTTGTGTGAATAATTGTTTCATTAACCACTTAAGACGTTTACCTTTTTTCTTCTTTAAACGGACAATTTTTTTTAATAAACAAATTAGTTGGCAGATAAAATCGCTCATTTCGGGGAAAGCGAAACACGAATCGTCTCGGTTTCTGGGAGTTCATGATTATTTATAAAAAAAGATTAATTTAGGAGGAAACAAAAGACTCGTCCATCCCATCTTCCATTTCCCTATCGGCCTTTCATCCAGCTGTAACGATATTTACAAGTCTTTGATGGGAGGTGGTTTCTCATCATTTATTAATAGGCAACACTTTTTGGCGTACCGTTTATTTGAAAACCCAATCTTATGAAATATAGACCCAATGAAAGGTATGCTATTTCCCGCATGTATTGTTTTCTTACAAACGATGTAATTCGTGCGAAGAATGCGTTCAAAATTTGGCGCATTTCCTTGTAAACCTTAAACGACTATGCACCTATGTATCAATTGTCAATAGTGGCAACCGCAGTAAGAACGTTTGTGATGCTTTTTTAAGGTAAGGCCACCTCTTTCGTAGTTTTAACTCATCAAACTCAACCGGGTGTCGTTTTCTTATTGCAAGCTATTTTTAGCACCTACTCTACATCTCCCAGATATGTTGTTCGATAATATTCCACAAAAATAAAAAGCAATCCGAAATTCTCAACCACCCAACTGAATCATTGGAACATCTGTGCGAGTCCCATACTCGTATTATGAGATCCAAAGTTTGAGCAAACACAAGTCCATAACGCTGTACACCACAATTGCCACATTTCTCATCACTCATTCATGCACCCATAAGCTGTAGTGCCGGAACGGAATTCACTCTCGCCTGGAACATAAAACATGAAGCATAAAACACTCATCATAATTTGTTTCAATCACAATCCTCTATCAATGGATAGATGGGTATTTGTTTTTTTCCCTCTCATTTCAAATTGTACTTTGAGATGGGTATTTTTTTTTTTCGCCTTCAAAGACGAAGAAAGTTTATTTATAGTTAAGGTAATTATGTGGAAACAGAGAAACACAAAAAGTTTTTATTTATTTTTATTTTACTTGGCCATTGGCCCGCCTAGTGCATGCACTCTGACGTTGGGTTCGCTTGAGCGCACACGGTAACTTAATACGCGGTATTGCCTCTAATACTCTATGCTTATGATTGACCTTTACGAACTGAGCAATGTCTGTTGTCGACTGTCGTGAGTATGTTACGTTGTCGGATGATGATGATTATTAAACGAGACAACACAGAGCAGAGCAGCGCTTGGGCATTGCACTGGACGTGTTTATGGGTGTCTTAGCGCAATCATCTGAATTTGACACTTCCGGCATGAAAAGTAGACGCCACTAATTGAGGTAATCATTGGATATGCGATGTTGAATGGAAAAGGCTAATAATACTCGTAATCTCTAAATTGAAGGTCTGATGGAAGGCACATATAATTCTGGCTAGGTGAGGAAAGTGATTGTTAAATGGACAAGAGTGTTCATGTTGTAAACAATAGTCATTATGAAAGTAGTTTAAAATGATTACTTTTCACTTTAGCAAAAATAGTAGGTACAGTCAATTAAATTACTTGATGTTAATAGTCTTATGGATCCTTAACTTCATATAAAGTGTTTGTAGGGCTTGGATGCAGAGACAAATCATACTGAGACCACCAACTCCGGCCGATTTCCCGTTACTTAGCCTACAAGCTATATATTTACGGAGTGGTGACGATTTGGTGCGCTAGTATTCTTAAATAGAAATTCGTATTGACAAATGTCACGTAACTTCAGTCATCAACACACTCTCAAAAAATATGAGCCACTTCCGATGTGGGTAAAGTTGTTGGCAGAGTTCATAGAATTTTATCCGTTAAATTTGAAATTTTTCGTTACATGTGAATAATATTTATTTTTAGGAATAAGTGCACATTTGCTTAAAATATTCATGAAAAATTAACAATAAAAACATTTTGAGCAAATTTTCTTCATTATTTAAGAAAAATGTACGCACGAAATCGAAGTTAATAGGTCCGTTCCTTTACTTTTAAATCTTACGAACTTTTACTAATTCTTACGAATTTTTACTCAATGCTGTTCCTTAACTCGACAAATTCGTAAAAGAGAGCGGCATCGAGCGAGCAAGATATTACCCCTCCACTCAGAATCTTACGAATTTTTACTCAACAAATTTCTTGGTGTAAGAATTGAAAAGGCTGTCAGCCACCTTACAATTAACAGCTGATTCGAAATTTTTTGTCCTATTTGACATATGAGTGCATTTTTAAAATGGTATCAACAGGCGGGAAAATAAAATTGAATGTTCTTCTTAGATTCTTTTCGAATGCGGCGACGAAATGTTGTCCTTGCTGTAAGTAATAAGAAAGGACAGTCACCTCCACGTAGTTTTCATTTTACTTCTTGGAAACTCGTACTTCAATCAGTACAAACTCTTCCATATACTCGGATTCATGAAGTAGTTCGATTAATTCCGAATCACTTTCATCGCTAGATAGATGAATCAACTAATTTTGTTCGTAAATTAGAAAATTTCGAGTTTATATTATATTTTAACGACTTCTCGTACAACTTTTTTGAATTTTTGAATTATGCATCTGTCATTTTCGTAGATTACTACAAAAGCGTTCCCTAACTTTTTTCGTAAGTGGGTCTCTTTGTGAGAGAATTTATCCCCACCACGGCCGTTTTCCATTCTCGTTCTCGTTCTCGTTCTCCATTCTTACTACAAAATTAAAGGAACAGACCTAATGATATCCAAAAGCGGCAAATACATAACCATGTTTGTCCTAATATATGTATTTCTAGTATATAAAACATCTCCTTTAAATAGTTTTATTAACCACAAACCAATGGCATTCAGCAATGTAAAAATGTGGTATTCCCGAACTCTTTCACATTTTCCCACGGTTGCCGCAATTGGCAGCACTTATTTTTGTATTTTTTGTATGTTTTTGCATGTCACACGGATTCTTAATTGACATAACACCGCAAGAAAAACAAAATGGCGAATTTGAAAAGAGAACTGCGAGTTGGGGGTCTCAGTATTATTTGTCTATGGTTGGAAGTAGTTTTATGCGTATACCTACATCAAGTTTAACCACAATTGAATCGGGAAAATCGTCGATTGACCAAGAATTCAAGTGCCTTATTGATCGAGCACAGCGCTAATAGATTGTGGGTATTTTCCTTTTTTGAGTCGATTTCACGGGTGAACTACTGCGGCCAGAATGTTTCTCTGTCTCGGTAGGTAAAAGTAATCACTCCTTTTTGTAACCGATTACCAACATCATACATGAGTGGTCAAGCTCTGTTCTTATCAGTGTCATTATATCTGACATTATAGGCTGGTAATGGAATCTTTAAAATCCTCTTCTTAGATCTGAATTTCGACTTCTTTGACCGCAACTATAGCATACATAGCAATAGCCGTTCAACAAACATTATCACTGGAATAGATTATAACCTATAAAATTTATAATTATTGGGCACGAGAAAGGACATCCATGACGTTATGCAAAAGTCGTCTGGTGATCTACACAAAAGACTAAAACGTTGACTATGGAGTAGAACCGCGTGCTACTGAGCAACAAAAGCATAAGGCTCCTTGGTTTACACTGAAAAGTATAGTCTCTTGGACGCACTGACCGACTAATTCTTAAACTGTCGACGTAAGTAGCCTCTAAAATGGAGTATATTTTTCTGAATCCGCTTTTTGCAGTTATATAATAACTAAAGGAATTCGGATTTTCTATGTTTTTTTCAAAACCTATAAATGGACATAGTTGAGACATAAAAAGTCCCTTTTTGAATGCTTTTCGTTTTTGTAATCGTTTGTTAAATGAATTCAGATGTTTTTTTTTAATATATTTTATTACGAAATAAATTAATTTTGGCAAAAATTGTCTACTGCGTCACTTTTTCGTCATTTTCGTCACACTTTGTCCCCCAAAAAAGAACAAAGGATTTAATTTTGCTTTTAACTGCAATATCGTAAATTTTTTTTTAAATCAGGATCGACTTGGTAATGAAATTCTTTTAGGTGGAAATAACGGTAAGGCTCAATATATTCTTAAACTAGCATTTTTTCAAAAAATATAATGTGCTAAATTGGTTTTCGTGACGCAAATGGCATTCAGAATTCAGATCAGGATAAAAATTAAAAAATTGTTTAAATTCTTCCAAATTTAAATATAGGTACTCAAATTTAATTTTATCTGATAAAGAGAGTATGTAACTAATCTCAATAAAAATAGACGTCTATTCGATGTTTTTTTTTTTCAATTATTGAGTCTGTTACGAAAATGACAGGATTTCAGGGTTTGGGCGACATTTTAAGTCATATCATCCAAAATATTAGGAAAACTACACTGCCGGTAACGGAATTTACTTGTTGGTTCATTGATAAAAAATAAAAAGAATTTTTTTATTCCAACATTATTGCAACATTTTGAAAAACAACCCATATTATATGCCCATATGGCTATGAAAATTCATCTCACATCATAGTGACAACTTCGGAAGCTTACCTACGTTCAGTAACTTTTGCAGGTTTTAGTTGCCCGCTCAAAAACTGGTTCTAAATGCGTGTGACTTTTGCTCGTTAAAAAAATGGTTAAAACTTAAAATAAGTCTTCGATGAAAAAAAAGAGTTTTCGTTATAAAAAAAACTACCGAGATAAAAGGGTTAAATCCATACTGTTGAAAAAACACCAAGTTTGCTACGACGTGGTTATTTTTAATCCACTTACTCTGTAGGAACTATATCATTATATTAATACGTGAACATCCAAAGTTTCGGTACACTTTTCAAGTATTTATAATGAAATGAGAAGAATGAAACATATATCATTCGAAAGGTACTGTGCCATAGATGTGCATAAACAGAAAATTGTGGGTATACCTGTTTCCGATGGAGCAGCTCATTTATGTATTTTTTCGATATCTAGATGTCGCTCTTTTCGTTTATAAAAAAAAAAACATAAATAAAAGGTAAGGTTGATTTTCGACCACAAGCGATACTAGTTAACAGTATTACTTGGTAGTTTTTAACCGATAGTTGGTTGATTTTAAAAAAGTGATTTTTCTGCGTGTCCCTTCTAAGGTTCTTTTTTGTTGTCAGGATTTGTATTTGCTTTGATTTTAATCTGAAAAAACACGCACTTTAATCCCAAAATATTCTCCTCTAATTACATTTACGTCAGTATAGCTTCGAAGTAAGTACGTGTGCAAATAAGAACCTCAGATCTCTGACGCAAGTCGTATGTTTAATTATTTGAATAAGTGGCTTAAGATGACCTTTTTGGTTCATTATTGCCACCGTGTGTGGTCAAATTTCAGACCACTTTCCGGCTTATTAAACCCGTAATACCTCCCGCTCTCTCACTGACAATCATCCATGTCCCGCTGAGATGGAAACCACTTACTAGCACGTAACCTGTCGCAACATGATGCATGCACCTTACATCACCCCCTACTACTCGAATACTGGCCACACCTGAGTAGATACAAAATCACCCCCCACACTCAGTATAAATGACAACTAAATTATAAATTAAAGCCTCGCAGTATATCCTTACAATGAAACGTTTAATATTAAAAAGAGAAAAACATGTCTTCGCACGAAAGCACTATTCCAAGATATAAGTGATAATTATTTTGTCAAAGAGACACCGGATAGCTGAAGGAAATCCATTAATGTCCCTGCCACCACATACCATCACCATCATTCGCTTTTAGCACGTGAGGCCACTTATAAAAAAAATATATAATAAAACTGGACTGGCTCTGCACTGTCCCATACATAAATTATGTTATTAAAACGTGACAATTTACGTCATCTTTAGTGTCCATTTTACTGTTTCTGCTTATTAATTAGACTGATATGCGACTTGCGACTGATATTCTGATGTATACCTACCAAAGGTGTGGCGACACTGACAGGTTGTATCATATTTTCTTTTATTGTTTGTTGTGTATGACTAAAGTGAGTAATTTAATTGCTTCTGGGATAAAAAGTATTATATACTTTCAGCCTGCTAATTGATTGGATGAGGTAGGACAAACATTTCTGTTTGTGGTTGGGGTTTGGGTGTCCTGTAAGTGTGTAGGTTGGTTATTTTTGCTAGATAGCATGGAAACGCACATAGTGTGACTAGAGTGTTTCTCACTAGCATTTGTTTGCGAAGTCGTAGGCAGAATTTGGCTTTGTCATCTTCATAGATTGGTCAAAACTTGTAGACAAAGACTACTCTGGGAAAGTTAATAATTTTTGCCTGCTGTACCCACAACTTTCCAAAGTGTAGCCATATACCTTGGATGGATTGACCACCAATAGAGAGCCAACATTAATTTAAATTTAACCGCCTAAAGATGCGGTTGCTAAAGTGTAAAAATTGAGTCGGTGACCTATTCAGCTCAAGTTGCGGCACTCAGTTGTTTCGGCCCAACAGATGGCATACGGCCTTGATAGCCTTGTCGGCACACACCATATGACCACTTACTGTCAGATGTGACAGTTATATTGGGTATAATAATTGACGTAAGGCCTTGATACATCTGTGTAGAATCACTCAAAGTAATCGTCTTTATTTGCTTCTATTTACTACCAGTCTCTAAAAAAATCGTACCGCTCAAATAGTCAGATGTGCTTACATTTTTTTTTAGCAATAAAAATATTTTCCCCGTATGAAATCAAAGATCAGCTCCATTTCTTAAATTTATTACGTTCTTAAAATGTGTAAACGAAAACCCTTGGAAGTAATTTTCCACAGCTGATGTAATTTATTAAGCTTTTTGACCATAAAATTTCTATATACTTCGAAAGTGTTTTTTAGGGCTCCGTGGATTTCTGAATATGCTCTAACAGACAAGGCGACATATTTGGGTAGGTACTATACATCTTCAAAAGGTCGCATATGGAGTTAATTCTAATGTGAACTCGCTAGATTTGTGAAGTGCTGCAAAGAGCTATTGTAATGATCTAATGGTGTAGGTAGAGTAATAAAGAGACTTTTGTGAGGTTAGGATAGCTTCCGGGCTGATAAACTCTCTGAAACTGTTCTTAAGGCTCGACCTGCTGACCTTACGAGGTATAAACAGTTCTGTTTAAGATGGGCTCATAAGCTCTCTGAAGAGGCCCTTCCCGCTTTATGTATTTATAAATGCAATGAAAATGGTTTCTGTTTAACTTTTTTTGGTTATAAGAGCCGCAAAATTTGTAGTTATTACAACCCTTAACGAGAGGTTTGTGTATTAACAAGTTCTATAATATCTCTAAAGTTTTCTGAGTGTTTTTTGGACGACACCCTGCAAACTTTTATATTACACAAAAACTATTTAACTTGTCCACTTTTTTAATCAATTCAATTTTCTTTTCTTTCTAGGTAAGTGTTGAATACTTCAAATGCTTTTAATAAACTTTTATAATCAATGTAAGTACTGCTTATTTAGTCGAAAATAAATAAATAAATAGTTTGCGCAGTTTCGTAGGGACCCTAGGCCGAGCTTCTCAACACCATTTGTTTCATGTGAGTTTTTTAATGGAAGGGATCTAGAATTCGGAGTCCAAACGGCTATTTTTTATTCATTAACCATTTTTTATAAGTTCCTGCGAAGCCTTGGCTTGCCTGCTGAAGATTGAATTAAAAAAAAGATTGAGAAGCTCTTTCGTGAAAGTTATACACTCGGAAGATTGCCAGGCGTTCGCTAGAGGTGGCGCACGGGAAAAACCTTCAGATGGAATTTGGGTGTCTCCGGGAATTGAACCTAA
The DNA here is from genome assembly GCA_951230905.1 of Cheilosia variabilis. Taxonomy (NCBI): domain Eukaryota; kingdom Metazoa; phylum Arthropoda; class Insecta; order Diptera; family Syrphidae; genus Cheilosia; species Cheilosia variabilis. The sequence continues at coordinate 39,438,789 of OX579677.1, read as the reverse complement.
CCGCTTATCCACTGCGCTTATTTAGTCAGTAAAGGAAAATAGAAGCTAGATGAACTTTAAAAGTGATTAAAGCCAGAAGGCTTATGCCGTGGATATTTTTATACTGGTTTCAGGGCATGTTAATTATATACAAAAAATAAACGAGGACGATCTTCGGATAACTTCTTGTAGTTGCGCATTTGTAGAATTTATTGACTTACCCCTTAGTTTAGCATTAAAAAATCAGTCCACGCAACGACATGTTCCAACTCAAATAGTGCATAATATGTACCTTCAAAATTATTCAACTCGCATTGGATGGACCGGAAATGCAACCTTCTCCGATCCCCAACCATAAACACCCACCCCCCATGCACTTCTAAATTAAATGAAATTAAAAGTTTAAACTCTCACTGTCACCACATAAATTGAAATAAAATTCAGTCCCAAGTTCAGTACACAAATACAGCTGCAGCCGACAAAACTTTCGGCCAACTTCCTTTGCTCTAATCTCGGCCATAGACACATGCAACACTCACGGTTCGGATACTTAGAATCAGAATGCTGCAACTGGCCACAAAAAGTCGCAATCTACCACATCAGCTCTGTGTCTATGCTTTTACCATAGTGTAGACAAAATCCTCTCTCTCTCTCTGTCAAGTGGGTAATCCAATTTGCTGTTCATTAAAATTCATTGCGATTCGTAATACCTTTCTAAACCACTGGACTGGATAAGTAAATTTGTATCCCACACCCTCGAACATTGCGCTGTGCAAACCACTGCAATGCTTCCAGTTAACATGTAAAGCACATTAAAGTTACCGATTCCTGTTTATGTTTGGCCAGAGATTCACAACTTTTAATCTGCTACTTAATCCCAGAGGTATTGTCTCAACAAATGGCATCGCGTACAGGTGCATCAGCTTACAACAAACTATTAGAATAAAGTCCTTCGGTGCGGTCGACATGGAGAAGGTGTATCTGCCTCTGAGGGAATCCAATGACTGCTCCATGTCCTGCCGAAAACTGCTGAAATTCAGTTAGCACAAGAGGACTCACATTCAACTTGGGAGTAGGTCTGCTTGTTTCTCCATACCACAATCGATTGTGTCAATTTGAGTCAATAAAAACGACACAACGGATGGTTCTGCCGAATCGTGTTTTTCCAGGGAAGTGCGCGGCCCCGCCATCATCAAACCGAGACTCACTCCATTTCAACTCGTCATCATCATCGTCATGTTTTCTTTCCCAGCCCGAGTTGCAATCATCTCTTGCAGCACATCACCATTCATCTGGTGTTTGTTAGTGTGTACACTCTGCTCAAGAGGAGCGGTCGAGAAAGAAAAAGAGAAACCTATACCTACCAACAAGTACACATAATCCCCATGGATCAATTTCGATTAAGACCCATTTCTGATTCGACATCACGTTTTGGCTTAGACATTCCCTTGTGTGTTTCACTCTTTGAACCTTTAATGGGGACAAGCACATCCAACGGCACACGAATCAATGGTGTGCTGCGCAAAGTGCCCAAGAAGTGGTTCTTCTTGAGCTCAAAAATTATCGATGGAAATTAAGTTGAAGAGCTGCGGTTCTACATTGCAGCACTATTCCAGTGAGAGAAGGACTGAGGCTCAGATGCAGTTGTTTGAATGTGAATGAAAAAAAATCAAGAGTACCTATCTCGGAACCGACTATTAAGGCATCATGGGATCGATTGTATTGCGCGATTAAATTGGAAAACTTTCTCAAGTGAGCTTTTCGATTTTGTTGCAACTGTTATTGTTCTTATTTCTGGTATCACTGTCGATTTTCAAGTACACAATCTGAATGCGGTATGTTTTGTCTCGAGTGGTTTATGCTCTTGCAGCTGTGTATTTTTAGGTTTTGTTCTTAAAATGTGCAGTCATCGTGTGATCATCAGAAATCTTGATATATTATCGACTGGGGAAATATATAGGATGGAAGAATCGTCCACACTTTACGAGAAGCATTGTGTTAGAGATTTTGGAGAGTGATGACCTGGATTTGGTTTACTATACTTTTTTCAAGGAGTTTCTGTCGGAATTAGTGTTAATTGAATGGGGACAGTTTCTGCCTGTCATTAGACAAAAACTGTTATTTGTAATGGCCTTTGTTCTGCTCTTTTGTTCTCGTCCACGGTTTTGGGAAGATCCTTGTTGGCAATGCGATGGAATAATAATCACTTTTATTGTGCATGGCCAATTTTATGAACTCACAATGGCGAACTTTTATAAAAATAAACATTCTGACCTACAAAATATTTAAAGTGAAGGCTGAAAAGGTTGTTGGTAACGCCAGCAGACTCTCTTGCAAGTCTCCTTGATATTGCAACCAAGAGTGGTCGTTTTGAATTCCCACTTACCTATTATCTAGACCTACAGCAGAAGGTTAGGTTAGTCTAGATGGCAACTATCCAATTTAGTCAGACCAAAAGGTCTATTGGGGTAAATCAAAAATAAAGTCGGCTATGACTGCTGATTTGAGAACCATTTTGAGCTCGTATTGAGTGAAATGATGGGGGGCAGTGATGCCAAGCAAGGCTTTTTCATGCCTTTTAGGCATTATTTCATTAGCTAAGGCTTGTTTCTTTCAAAAAGGAATCTTTTTTTTATACTAATTTTGTAATGTATGATTTCAAGGACCACGACGATCTGATGGACTAAAATTATGTTTGTTTTGTTCAATACTTTGTAAGAAACTAAAAAATCATGATTTTGTTCCTATTAAGAATTTCTTCTGTGATTTATAATTTATTTTCTTTTTTTGGAAATAAAAATTGTTTTTATTTATTTTTATGTTTGTGTTTAATATTTGAGTTATTGTTCCAGTTTACCTAAAAAAATAATTTCGACATTATTTTATTGAAAAAGGAATATTTTTTTTCTCAACTTAGGCATTTTTTCATCAAAATTGGTTGGCAACGCTGATGGGGAGTTACATAACAAGTGCAAAGGTGAGAGAAAGTACACCGCACTCTGTGTTTGGCTCTCCCTTCCTTTGGCGGACTTCTGGCAGAATCCTCAAAGTTTAACTAAAGTGAGGAAGCTGTTCAAATCCTTTGAAGGCCACTTCCATTTATGCCAAAGCCAGGACCTTCAGGATGACAATTTCAAGTCGATAAATAACTGGTGTGATGACAGTATGACATGAATATGAAATGTATTCCTCACACGACACTTTTCAACTCAGCAGCAAAGCAAATTGGTACATAAATTTAGGTCACCTCAGAGCCTGCATGTCCATATTTGCGGATTTCTTAAATCTTTACGAGGTAAAGCATTTTTTGTAAATTTGAAGGCTCTGGCTCTTAAACTACTGTTCTGATTTTGTTGAGCGAACATCAATTGCAAGCGACATAGTTAGGTTAGGTTTGGGTGCGCATCAGTCACACTCAGGCTAGAGTACGCCCATTGTTATGCCACATGGTTTAGGAACTACCGGTTCAACAAACAGGAGCTTAGATAATTGAATTGGCGATCCAGGAAAAAACCGTGGTTTCATAACCCCCATTCTATTGAAACCTTTGAAATGAGTTGCCAAACTACCCCGTGGCTGTAATAAACTTATGGAAGTCTTTAATCGACTTGTGAGGTTTACAGGAGGGCTAGAAGCAGCTGAAGTACATAATTCGATTTTTTCGAAGAGGTATTTTCCTAAATATACTCTTCTCCGAGCTGAGAGCTTTGTATCTCAACTCCTCTCAACTCTCAACTTCTCGAAAAATCATTTGCAGGAAAACACAGTCTGAATGCGTGCCTGCCCATTTGTAAAATTGATTGGTTTACCTATTGGTAAAATTTATCCTTTTGTAGTTGCTCAATACGAAAAACATTACAATCAAGTAAACAAACGTATGTCAAGTTCTTGAGTTGAAAACTGAAAGCTGTGCTACTTAGAATGGCCACTTTTGTGCGTGTGATATTTTAGATTGAGCTCATATATCAAGCCTATAAAATTCTCCATTACGTTAGTAATGTGAATGTCAATTGTGACATTACGATGATAGAGGAACTCAAAAAAATGGGTCTCAAAATTCTATCCGTCTGTCTGTATGTTCCGGCCCTACAGCCTAAGCGGCTGAACGGAATTCGGTCAAACATCGGATTTAAAGTTTGGGGGCTTACAGTTCGGGGCGGTTTTTTTTTTCAATATTAATGGTACTTCCCATAAAAAATGTTCATACCAGTTTGATTTGTTCGAAAACGGCTCTAACGATTTCGACAAAAATTGATATTTAAGCTTAAGTAGGTAAGGGTAAACCTAACTGCATACTCAGTTTTCCGCTAAAAAAATCGAGAAACGGTACTTTTGAAATTTAGACATATCTCGAAAACGGTCCATACGATTGTAACAAAAAGTCATTTCTAATTTAATGGAAAACTCAGTTTGTATTATCGTAAAATGGATTTTTGAAAAAAGACATTTTTGAAAAATATAGTTTTCCCTAGTTTACCGGCATGATTTTGACCAAAATGCAAACTTAGAGTGAAATTGATGTTTTCAAAATTATTGCGCCCTTAATCTATATCTCGAAAACCCCATTTTCGATTTCGATAAATCCCTAAAAACCAACAACCAACCAAACTTTTGATGAACGTGAAAATTACGTTCGACCCAGTCGTGCACTTTATTTTGATTGAATGCAGTACCTAGACCCAACATGGGTACAGGTGGATAGAATGCGTGACGGTCCTAAGAAGACTTCCCCAACATGGCTTAAGTTCTTTTGAGACTAGTTGTATGCGAGCTTTGTATCTAACTTCACTGCCAGGTAAAAATATCTCCGCCTCTAGCCCTACTCAAGCCTATTTAGTCAGAATCCGACTCCAAGTCAGGAAGACTTTTTTTCATTTTTTTCTACTCTCTTGTAACTACGTTTAATCTAGTATTGGGTACTATGATGGCTGCATTTAGGTAGGTACTGTATGAAAAGCCTTAAACGTTGACAAGAGGTACCTTCTAAGTGGAGAATTGATTTCCACTTTTAATGGGTAAATGAGTTTCTTTCGCATTCACTTAGGATCCAGAAAAACATATCCCAGTTATGCCATGAATTTCCCGCAACCACCGCTATTCAACAATTTTTCAAGATCAGTCCGGACAAGGTCATAGGTTAGCTACTTCCTACACCAGTGATTCATTTCATTAAACGAGGAACCGTTTTCACTTAAAGTCCATAATCCATATCTGAGTGTTTTCCAAAAAGACACAATATTGCGGCCGAAAACAAACCTAAACTCATGCATAGACATTAGATAATCAGCTGGACGCCGCGCCATCCATTAGCGCACAGGAATGCACTCTAAATTGATAATGACTTAGTCCACATTTGATGACTAATGACTGAGGCGAGGGGTTTTTTTTTTTTGTTTGACAAACATCGACCAATAAATCCACGAAAAAATTAAAACTGTGCGCTTCTGGAAGAACAATTAATTTTCATTCCAAACTTGCCTATCTTCAGCTTGTTTCGGTTTCGTTTGAAAAGAAATGCAAACGAATAAAACACTCCAACTGGCCATGCCCCCATACAGTTGATACCGTAGTTGTGATTACGACCGCTGTTTGTCAGGGCGAACACGATAAGGGGACGAAACTTCTTTTCCAATGCAAATGAGTCTAAAAATTTGAAAGGACACGCAAAGACTGCGCATCATTAAGCGAAGCCACGCAATTTGAGTGACAAATGGTTGTCAATCCAAAAATCAACTATTTAAAAAAAAAAGGAAAAAAAATAGACACATCTCTAGCTCTATGGAAACTTTTCCGTCAGCTTGCAGAAATTCCTAAGACAACAGCGTGAAGAAGTAAAAAAATAAGAAGATAGCTCTTTTCGCCTCTCTGGAGAGCTGCTTGCAGCCATAAAATTGATTGCCATCGCAATAAAAGTACAGAAAAATCCATTAGCAACATTACACAGTTGGCGCTGGGAATCCATCCTCGGCAAGCACCACCAAATTGCAAGTGGGAGATGTGTGTGCCCACACCGTGACGCTGACAACGACATAAAATAAAGGATCTATGTTGCTATGTGTTCGGGTGAATGAAACCTATAGAGCAGGTCCTGGATGGTGAGGGGCTAGGCTTGAAATCGACTGCTTATTTATCGTCGAACCAGCAGCTAGCGCAATGGTGTATTTCAATTTAGAATAACTGTCTGGCTGTCTGTCTGACTGTCTCTTGAGTCGTCTGTGTATATGCGCTGTCTAAGCCCGCCACGTGGTGGTGCTGGTGACCCTCCTTGTACACCCACTCCACAATATAGATTCGAATGTACTTTGTACGGACTTTGTGGGTTGACTCAAGTGAAGTTTCAATGTTTATTTTATGTGCTGAAGTGGGATAGCGCTCCCTAATCTCTCTGGAACCGAACATACATCCCTGTGTGATGATAATGAAACATATCCTTGCTCGGTTGTTTTGATTTGGCGGTTGTGTTTTTTTTTTTTTTTTTTTTTCTAACTCTCTCCCCCTCCGCTCAGTGTCTGTGCGGATTCATTTAATGTAAGAGGATCAATGACGAATGAATGGAGTTTATTCGATTGTCCTTGGGAAAAAGCCGCATATACATATATACGACACCAAACGATCATTATAACTTAATTCGAGAGAGTAGTCCCTAGTCCATTATCGAAATGGAATGTCTAACCGAGACGAAAAATAAAACCCGGCAGTGTGTCTTCTTGAAAAGACTTCACAAGAAATTTCTACAGCTAAGAATTTGTCCTTTTTCGCCCTCACATTTATTAAGGCTCCGCTGAGTACACTCTCACAGAATGTTGACAATAAATCTACAAGTAGAAGTATGCTACTATACAACCACTCCCAAAACTATACGAGAGAACTCTTTCCAATGGTAATTAAATTAAACTGCAAGCTGAAGGGACAGCACCTTACAGAACTTGACGTGACGTGACGCTATATATTTTCAAGGAAAGTGGCAAAAAATCCAAGTGCTCAACGAATACTTCAAAAGACAGAGAATCTGTCCGTGGCTGTCCTAAAACAGAAAATTAAAGACTCCTGGTTATCGTTTGTTCTTCACAAAAATAATCAGGATTACCCGACACCCGAGTAAAGCTTCAAGGCTCACGTACAGCACCATTGAGTATTTTTATAACGTTCATCAAAATGCTGCCCCTATAAATGGCGTTAAGTGCGGTTTTAAAAATGTCACTCAAGATGAGAAGAAAGTAACGGGTGATTTTTTAAGAGTTAAGTTTTTCAGGTTGGCAGCGCTGGTTAGTAATGGCGTCCAAACGTCATCTGTCAAAGTGAAAAGTTTTCAGTATACTCTGCCATTTAATCATGGAAAGACTTACAAACGAGCAACGATTGCAAATTATTGAAATTTATTATAAAAATTCGTGCTCTGTGAAAAATGTGCACCGTTTGTTACGACCATATTAAGAAACGAGCCATGATACGCGACTTTTTTTGCCCTAGTTGGCTGGTTGTTCAAGGTTGACATGTGGTTTCATCAAGACCGTGCCACATGCCACACAGCTCGTCAAACAATGGAAATGTTGAAGGATGAATTTGGTGTGAGTTGGCCGCCAAGATCATGCGATTTAACGCCTCTTGATTATTTCTTGTGGGATTATGTAAAGTCGTTAGTCTATGTGGACAAGCCGAACACGATTGAAGCCTTACAGGATAACATAACACTCGTTATTCGTGGAAAACAGGCTCAAATGTTTGAAAAAGTGACGCAAAATTGGACCTTCCAAATGGAACATTGGAAACGGAGCCGCGGACAACATTTATATGAAGTTGTCTTTAAAACGTAAATGGCAAAGGCCTATTTATATATTACAATAAAAATTTGAATATTTGATGCAAATTTGAGTGCTTTTTTTTCGATTTTTAAAAAAGCTACGCTTAAAAAAACACCCTTTAGAAGGAACTTTTTAACATCTCAGATAAATCAGACCGTATCTCAGTAAGTAATCAATAATAATCACACGCAGAAAAGAACTTCTCCAACAATCAATCTATCACAACATCTTACGCAACAACCACCGATTTTCTTCCATACTAGACTAATGAGTTCGATTAGTAAATGCACAAACCAAATCATTTCATTTTATTATTGAACTGAAAACAGTCTCGCTTGTTGCAATTCACTTTTGAAACCGATTGTACTTACCTAGGATACGATTACTAGGAAATTGAATCTGAGGTCCGAAACCGCTAACAAGGACTCTCTAGGTTAGAAGCCCAACTAACACTTCTCGCTGATTGATTTCTTTATTAAAATGTCTTCAACTTCTTATCCCTGACGTAACACATTTTAAATCCAATTAAATTCTCAAAGCACACAGAGTAAGAGGTAGAGAGAGAGAGAGGCAAAACTTGGAACTTTCAATTGATAATAAGATCAAGGATAAGTGGTTTCTATTATAAATCATTTTTATGATCTCTCTTTCATAATGTTTTCATTGAAAATTGCATGGAATTTGCGTAGACTTAGTGCACCACCACCAGAACCGCTGCATCCTTTCCTTTATCTATTTTCTTAATCTTCGTACTCGTATGTAGAACAACAGCAAAAGGGAAAGCCAACAAAAAATGCCTGTTTGTTCTACTTGTTAGTGAGTTCCTCCTTTGTGTCTTAACTTTTCTGAAATCCTTTTATTGTGAGCCTTGTTGTCGTCGCATCCTCTGCTTTAACTTTATAGTATATCCCACGTTCCATTTCATTTATAACAACAAAAATGAAAATTGAAAATTGTTCTCTTCTTTTCTGATGGTGTACGTGTGAAAATTGCACAAGCGGAATACAAATTGTGTCAGTTGAGTTCTTTATCTTGATTCTTGGTTGCATCCATTTGACGCTTCTTTTTTATTATTTATTTAGAAAAAAAAAATAATAATATGCAGGGGCAAGTAGTATCCTTTAGTTATAAGTATCGTTGGAAATCGCAACGGCCAGGACGAACAAATGAACAGAACAGCAGCACACATAGATATACTCGTACATTGGTGGGGAGAGAGGACTGGGAGATGGATTCACACTCAAATAAATCAAATTTAATTAATTGCAGTTTCAGGAACATCGCTCTGGGATGTGTCCTCATTAGTGGTGAATGGATCTCATCAGCAAACGTGTGTACCAGCTTGTTGTTGCCTGATTGCTCAACTACTCTGGGACTCGGTACCGGTAGTATACGAAATATAGTTTTCGAGTATGCAATTCTGAATGATTCGGGCTGTGAACATTTCATATTCCAGATGAATGCTGGGGCTGCGATGAGGGTGATGGGACGAAGGAAATTTAGATTTTCAAACTTTTGTGGGCACAAAATCGGTGAATGAGTATAGGTGAGTTGATTGCAAAGTGAGTAGTTACTTTCAAGAGCCTTTCGACTGGCAGCGTTCAGTTGGCGGCACTTTCAGTGCTTGTTGTTTAATTAGGGAAAACTATGTTGGGGTCGAATTTTTCATAGCGGGATTTTAAAGAATCGAATTTGTTTTGAGCCATATTCTTGGCAATATCCCATTGTATTGTACGGAAAAATGATGTGCTTAGAAAAATATGTAAAGCACAGGAAAAGCAGAAGCGCACAGCACCATGGGAGGACTTATTTTTGTAGCAAATCTAGCTGCGTTTTTAAAAATGTTTACTTTTCGGAATTCGGAAAAGGTGGCCATATTATTGTATTATATGTAACGGTATTCTGCCTTTTCATCTAATTTGTCAGTATAGGATAGAGGTCAACCTTCGGTTATACTCTCGGATTTTTGTCAGACGCTGGCGAGCCGAAAAAACCTTAAGATGAAATTTCTGTTTTTGTTCAGCAAACTAATCAACTTTAACCTCACTTTTCTGCTCAAAGTAGCTGGCATATGTTGTACTCATTTTTACTAGATGTAAAAGCGTTATTTGGAAGTTTTTTAGTTGCGCACTTTGTGTGTGCGATTGTGTTTTCTATTCAAATTAGTTTGTTTTAGTGACGCAAATTTGTATGTAGGCATGGGAGTTGGAATAACATAAAAGTGGAATTCATGTGCTATCTCAGTTCGCACATGGTCTCAAATTTGCACTTCCACCTACCAGATGCAAAAATATCATTTACGTGTTATTTTAAGTGCGCAAATTGTTTGTGCGTTTGTGTTTTCTACTCGAAATAATTTTGTTTCAATAGCAGCAATTGCGATATAAAACAAATAGGATGATGTGCATGCATATACAAACCAAAGCAATCCTTGTAGAGCCACATATTGCCGGCTTTTCCTAAGTCCTCCCGATTTGAATACGATTCCAAAATTGAATTTGTGTCAAATCCTCAGTTCTTATCCATCCATTTATTTTTTTTACGCAAAACTGAATGTACCTTAAATCATTGTGAATTAATGGTGTACAAAACATCTCGTAATTCAATTTTGAGAATTTACAGAAATGTTGCTCGCCCTTTTTCGTTTGCCGTAAATTGAATACGAGACATTTTTTACAGCTACCCATGTATACATACAAAAAATGTATACGAAATATACAAAATAAAGGAAAACAGATGCTTAAACCAGAAAGTTTACACCCCTAGTGTGGATGTCAGAATACATTTCAACTCCTGCTATAAGGGTATATAATTCAGCAGCAATATGGATGACTAAGAAATTTGCTCGTTTTTCTTGTAGCAGACGAACCTTGCAGCCCTTGAGACTGACAGTAGTTCCACAACACCACTCGGAGATGTTTTTCTTGTTGAAACATTTTTCGCGTTCCTGTCGCTAATTTGTTGTCTGAAAGTTACGCAGCGTGCGCACCTATAGGATTATAAACAGCATCCTTTGCGTTTGATGCTTTTGCCAATAGATATAAATTTGCATATACTTTTTGTGAAATAAAGAAGAAATGTAGTATATTGGTGCGGTTGTCTTAGCTTTCACATGCTGAGGATAGAAATATGGGTACTTATCTATAGCACTCGGAAAAACGAAGAGGGTGTTTCGGTCATTTACTTGTAGCTACCTGAATTAGTCAATTTGCCAATATTGATCTGTTCTGGCTGATGGAAAATAAACGCAGTGTTTGTAATCAAACAAATAAGTTGCGACTGAGAAAATATTTGCCCAGCTGGCCGAAGTTGACCTTCAACAACGGTAAGACAAATACACTTACATACAAGTAGATAAGCAATGTATACTTTCAATTTACTAACCAAGAACACCCATCGCATGAGCTGTTTTTTTGGACTAGGAAATTGGTCTTGAATGCATGTTTTTTGTCTAGGATAATAGTTTACAAACAAAGAGCCTAGAACCTAGATTCACTTATTGCAAATGTCTCTCATACATTTTTAGTAGTAGCAGTAGTTAGTAGTCTGACCTACCTACATAAAATGGGGTTTTTCATCTGGTGTAGCTAAACGCAGACATATGTGGCTATTGCCGTAGCTTTTTTGTCTAGCGCACACTATTTTTTACTTTATCTTATGTGCGATGAAAATTTAATGAAATAAAAATTAATTTTTAAAGGTTAGTCGCTTAACCTACCTACATAAAATGGGGTTTTTCATCTGATGTAGCTAAGCGCACACATATGTGCGCTATTGCTGTACGCTGACCAAACGTTGACTCAATTCTTTTAGATAGATACTATTTTTTTAATTTATCTTATGTGCGATGAAAATTTAATGAAATGAAAATTAAATTTTAAAGGTTAGTAGCCTATCCTACCTACATAACATGGGGTTTTTCATCTGGTGTAGCTAAACGCACATATGTGGCTATTGCCGTAGCTTTTTTGTCTAGCGCACACTATTTTTTACTTTATCTTATGTGCGATGAAAATTTAATGAAATTAAAATAACTTTTTAAAGGTTAGTAGCTTAACCTACCTACGTAAAATGGAGTTTTTGTCACCTGGTGTAGCTAAACGCACACATATGTGCGCTATTGCTGTACGCTGACCAAACGTTGACTCAATTCTTTTAGATAGATACTATTTTTTTACTTTATATTATGTGCGATGAAAATTTAATGAAATAAAAATAAATTTTTAAAGGTTAGTAGCTTAACCCACCTACGTAAAATGGAGTTTTTTCACCTGGTGTAGCTAAACGCACTCATATGTGCGCTATTGCTGACCAAATTTTGACTCAATTCAACTTTTTTACTTTACATAATGTGCGATAAAAATTTTAAACCGTGTAAAATCGTAAAAAGAAATAAGTGATATTGGTTTCATTTGTAATTTGTATGTCTAATATCAACATTCTGTGATCTGTTCGTAAGGCGCACACTTGCGAGCGTCACAAGTCTTCGCTAAATTATATTTTACTTAATATGCCCCATGAGTATAGTCACAAAAGCAACTGTTGCGTTTAAAACGAAATCGTATTTTCTCCCGCCCAAAAAAAGGAAGTGTCATTGTTGCTAAGCAAACCATAACAATAGTAGATAGAAATTTCAGTAGTAACTTTTAAGGTAGCAAAATGGGAAAATTTGCCCCACAAGTCTTCCGAAAGTTGAAACAAGCTATATGTATATTTCTATCACCTTCTACCGATAACAGAAATTGACTCCAGATTCGGTTTCAGGAACACACTTCCGAAACATATTTGGATATTTAGACACACCCTGTAAAAACAAAATTCCAAGAGCAATAATTTCCCTTTTGCGAAGAGAAGCATCATAAAATTGCGCCAAATGTGTTCACTGTCTTGATACAGAAAAGTGACAAAAAAACATCATATTACACGCCACTATATACAACATACCTACCTACCAGACGTAGGTACACATACTTTCTGCCTTCACCCATGTCTCTCTTGTTTCTTAAAGGATGTAAATTAAATAATGCACGTACTAACATATGGGAAGTTTTCCTTTTCAGTAATAAAACTCTGTTGCAAATCCAAAAGTAAAATCCGCCCCTCTAATCGACGAAGGCAAAAATAAAAGAACCCCCCATGACAAAATTTATGTTGATCCGTGATTTGCCGCACCAATTCCCCCCCGAAAAAAACTTCTTCGCACACTGCCGCGCCACTTCCTTGGAAAATTGAATACATTTTCCGCAATGGATTACGCCAGGCAATGTTTATGAATTTTTCTTGCTGCCAGCTCTTACACTTCTCTTCGAAACACAAAAAAAAAAGAAGAAAAAAACATTCGTCGACCCGCTTTTCTCTCAACCATTTTGCATGAAAACTTAGAAATTAGCTCTTGGAAAATTTATTGCTTTCGAATTGACTGGAATAAAGGATATAGGACGCCGCCGCCGTCGTCGCTGAACAAACGAAGAGACTTTGACGTTCAGCTATATCAATTTTAAATCTTAATCTCTGCCTTTAGCGATAGCGAAAGTAGGCTTTACATATTTTTGTACAAATTAAAAAAAGGACTGATAAAGGGTACAATACCACACAAAGGATGGTAATTGGGTCGAAGATTCTTTTCCCGTCTGTATTTTTGAAGGAATAGTATTTATCTGCTACTGGATCTCGTATATTGGTGATTTATGATGAATGAAGCTGTCGGCTTGTAATGAAAGTATTCACCAGAATTTCAATGGCTCTGACATGGGACAACTGTAGATGGTCTGCGATGGTGGATGTTGTGTTTTGAATCATAGGTTTACGCATAGTTGAATAGGGAGCGATAGAGTTGAAATAATTTATGCGAAGCCATTTTACCATTTTCTATGTTATATCCGAGCGGCTGAAAAAAGAGCTTCACCATGGCAGTTGTACTTTCGACTGTTTGCCAGATATTGAGCATGAAACCTACTGCTCTGCAGTGCAACACAACACATTCATCTTCAAAGCGAGAATTAAAATATATATATCCCGCTTCTATTTGGTAAACGCACACCTGTGTGCGTTTTCGTTTGTAAGTGTAGGCCATAATTGCCCACAATTATAGCTCTCTGGTAGAACGATAAGCAAGTAAGGTACTTGCCAAAGCGTTACTGAGTTTCTATTTCCCAAACGCACATGTGTTTGTGCGCAAGGGTCTTGCCTTCAACCCCCCTTCCTCTGCGTGTGCGCATGACTAAATTATTGACTGAAAATATATTTGGAACATAGGTATAAGGCGCGATTATTCCATATATATAGATATCAAAGATGTGCAACAAGGCCATTCATACGTCTGAGATGAAACTTTAGAAATATGAGTATCAGTAATCAACGAACGCCATTAAAGGGCGGTAAACGCACATCGGGTTGTTTTTACTATTTCAAAACTCTGCCCTTTAATCCATCTTTCCAAATTTAGTTCAGTGGTGCGCCCCCTTAAACACTCAAAATGATAAAACCTTCCTAATAGACAAGAAAGTGTTTGAGTTAACTTGTACCATTTAGCTGTAAGAACACCAGCCATTGTTCAATTTTTTATTTTTGTTCAAAGCCAGACAGAAAGTCAGACATTTCCGTCACACAGCAAAGATAAAGGGCAAGAGATATAAAAATCCATGCGGAATAACTCCAATTTAATTAAATTGAAATCTCATTGTCTGGCATAAACTGTGTCTGCGAAATTCATCAGCAACTCCAAGGACACGCTACCATCGCAACCAAAAATAAAACAACAAAGCAGACCACGCTGCACATAGTTAAACAAAATAAAAGAATAACCAATCTAGAGTGAGCGGGAGCCATAATAAGATCCCCAGCGGCGGTTGGGTAAACTTCCAGCAAACAAGCACATTAAGGGTCCTAATTAAATCAAGTCACTAGGCTGGAAGAATGCCACATAACAAAAATAACAAAATTAAAAACTAAAAGAAGAGAAAAAACAAGCAAAAAAACCGAGATAACACAACGCAAAAAGTGCTACAGCTGTACAGCATAATCATGGCCATGGTTTTATTTTTATTCCAAAATCCGTTTCCGCTTCTATACTATACATATATATACAAGAAGAGCGATGAAAAAAGGGACACAAATACGGAGCGCTGCATAGAACGGGGCGAGATACAACACAAACAAAACGAAGAAATATACGGAAAATATTAAGAACCCACGAAAAAATGCAAATAAATGTTTAAGCAATTTCCCATGAGCCACAAAGCAACAATGGACGGGAGGACATGGCAGAAAGCGATGAAGGACCACAAAAAAAAAAAAATATGCAACTGCGGAGACAATAACGAACTTGAGCGGCGGACAAAGCAGAAGCCACTTCCAAACAATGCCATAAAAACTGTACCTAGCCTTAGCCCTGACTTTGCCATTTATGTTCAGAGTCAGAGCCTCCCTTTCGCCACCCACGCATGCTGTACAGAAAGTACAATGCTTGCACTAGCACTTCTATATTCTATTCAACCGAAATGGGAGAGCGGCAAAATAACAAGAGCAAAAACCGTAGAAGAAAATAGGGATTCACAGGATAAAAATGCAAATTAAAAGTTCAAAAACTCAAAACAACACAACGGCAACGGTTGCTGCTGGGGGAATCCTGTTCTAGGAGTATATGCAGTGTTAGCAGGAAGTGCGTAGTAGGCAGTAAGTGCAGTGAAATGGTTATCACTGGATCATCATTTGCTTTAGAAGTTTGTTTCCGGCTGAGAAGAGTGTTAACGTGTGCGACGTCTATAACTATATGAGACAAGGAACAGCATCTGACGAATGATTTGATGGAGGAAATTCTTCAACACGCCTTTCTGTTCGTATGCATAGAGATGGCTTTTCAGAAAGAAGCAGGTTCGTCTATCTTAAAGCCATCTCTATAAATATTATGATTCGCTAATATCAAAGGAGGTCTAGCAAGCACTTTTTTTTGTTGCCAAAGAACTCGGGTTCAACAATATAGCTCAGTTTTCGAACGCACTACTCAGAGCACAGGCAATGTTACATTTTCCCAAGCTTTGTGATAGGTACAAATTTATGCATATAGGAAATCTCCGATACCGATTTTTTGAAGATGCTTCGGGGGTATTTTGTAGACCCTTCAACAAGTCATGACCGACATTTTGCTGCTGCATGTTTACATTATAGTTAACTGCTCTGTTCTGTACAGCCCAACCTGGTCACCCTATATTCCTGCAGCTCATCAATGAAACAATGAAGGACATATAAACATTTTCGCTGAAAATTGAAGCTTTCGCTTGCAACTTTAGCATTTATTTCAAGTGCGGAAGTAAAACCTATCTGTAAGCATGTAAGGCCGTTTTTATCGGTTTGTCTTTTCTGAGAAAAATATTTTAAAAAAAATAAAGCATTTTCCAAAATCATGCTTGACGATTAAAAGCCGTCAATGTGTCCTTAAAAATCTACCCTGGGTTACAGCTGAAGTTTGAAGAGATGTCCGGAAGTTGTGACCTTTTTTGTTCACTTATTTTATAGACAGAGATTTCTGGGCTCCTTATAATGTGAGCTTTCTACTTACAAAATATTTTGTATAGTTGCCGACAAGGCTTTCTTTAATTTGTTGGAATTGTACACACCTTTTTTTGACTTAAGGATAAGGGACGAGGATTATTTACACCTGCTCGAACTAAACTAAATTTTATCTGGTCTTCAACTTTTCTCTCCAAACATCAGCTAAAGTCCTAGCTAAATTTTGACATAGAGTACGCCGTGGATAAGTGTCACAGAAAACAGCTGTTCTTTGAAAAACTTCCTTCAAAAATGTAATTCTCTCTTTTTTCAACTATGTCTGATTCTAGGTACTTATCGTCCATGTAATAATTAAAAGGGCTCATCCTTGCATACTTTTCCACAACAGAACAACAAATACACAACGATATGTCACAATTTAGCTTGAGAAAATGTGCCGACCCATTAAATGGGCACACTAAATTTTCACAGACACATGAAGTACATTCTGAAACAGAAGTTTGATTACTTACCTCGAGCTGCGTACCACTCAGCTAAATGGGTTCGCTTAAGTTTAGCTCAGCTAAATTTTGGAGAGAACTTTGTATGGTAGCGAAAATTTAGCTCGACCAGCGTACTAAGCTTACGTTGTTAAAATTAACAACAAATTAGTTCCATTCCAAAGCACTCTAAATCTGAAAGCTAAAAGGTAACCGTGAGATATGCTCGCTTGGATATAACCCTGGACCTCGATTTTGGACTGCGGATAAGGATTAGACCTATCCTATATTTTAACCGCGACATTTTACAGTGGAACTGTGTAAACCCAAAACAATTTCGTGCTGTAGTTTGTTAATCTATTCCGTACAAACGACTTTTGTCGAAAAAAAATGATGGTAGGTACGGATAGGAATATTAAAAAAAGTTGGAGCTAACATGTGCTCAAGCTTTCGTTACCAGAGAAATGTTTGATCAATTATTGGAGCGATCGGGTGCGTCGGTAAGTGGGCACTTTTGAAAGATTTGTTGTTCCGAAGGTTACTTCAAAATAAAGCAACCTCTTCATTGATAAGTGAAAGGGCTGTAGTTCTTATTTAAATTGGAACCTTATCTCTGTACACGTGGGTATGAAATGTTAATGGTTGACAGAGCTGCCGACGACTTCCATCGACCCCTACTAGCTCAGTTGTCTTCCATCAACATAAGGGTACCAAACGACTGTTGATGAGTTGCCCACTGTGACATAAATTCAGTAACACGATTCAAGAAGTGTCGACAGGAATTGACGTAATGGCTTAAAAGCGCTGCTCTGCTAATGAAAAGCAAATATTTCCTCAGGCGCTCATCTCAAAATGTGTGAGTACCCAATCGAGGCCGGTTTCCCCATTTCTCTCAAAATGCTATTTCAATTTTCTCTAACCACATAAAACCATCTATTAACAACTACCAGTGCGAGTGTGAGTAGGAGTACAACACCAACAATACACACCAACATCCAGTCCGTATATTGCGTTCTCGCTCTTTCTCGTCGACGCTGGGGCTCGCTTATTCCGATTGCGAATGACTTTGGTGTCCTAATGGCAATATCCTCGCAATTACCATTTTGTATTCATCAAAAGGATACCCGATTCGCAAACATCACGGCCATCGAAATGAAAACCATTGCTGTTCTCCGTTTTCCACCCAAAAACCAAAATCTCTCCCGCCGGCCGCCGCACCGCACCCGAAAATGTATTTATTTCGAAACTAATTTATAATTCATCTGGGTATTTCATTAGGTTTAATTTGAAACACTTTTAGACTTTTCGGTCAAAACCACCGAAAATTGTATGTTTCGTTGTGATGCTGATGTGTACAAAAGCGAAGCCAAAGTCCACCTTACTATCGACTGGAACTGGATACACATTTTCGTTAGGCGGGGCTGGGGTGCGGATACTTTTGTGTTTTGCTGCGGGTATTATTGTTGTTTATGCGCTGTTGCCAGTCGGTTATGGGTTTCGTCCTGTTCCACCATGATATATACATCGTCCCAAAATATCGCTTTGAATATAAATTTATGAATTATAATTTAGATCTAACTAGGTAGAGCGAAGAAACCCCAAAAATAAGGTAGGTAGGTAGTGGGTACCAATATAAATGTTGCAGGCTATATTCTAAGACAGTGTTTTAATGCGGCCAAGCATTCGTCAGACATGAAGATGGATGAAGGACCGCCGCTGCCGTCATCGTCGTGGGTAGATAGATATACCTATAGATAGACCGGCGAAAGTTATTTACCCAAGAAACAATCTTTTGTTGTCTGTTCAATTTCCTCTCTGTGGCTTATATAATTTATATTTGCGGATGGGAGGAAGGCTCAAGTTTATGTTTTCTTGTGCTGTTTACATTTACTTTGTCAAAAATGCGAACACTGAACAGTGCCGTTCCCGTTTAAAGGGATACACTTTGGCAACGCTTTTAGTGGTAGATCAACATTTACTTAATATTTTCGTGTTTGTTGCTACAGCTACTGGCTGCTACTAACTGCTGCCTGACAGCAGATTGATTGGCATTAAGATTTTATTTAGAGATGATGGAAACTCTATAGACATGAGAAATTCGAAACTTTAATAAGATCACGCTTTTAATTTCAATTGAATTAATCCATTAGCAAAAGCTAACAGCACTCGTGCACACTCATACTTGCGCGTACGTCCTTAAACGATGGGTATACAAAAAAAAGAGAGAATTAAAATTGCTTAGTGGCAAAAAGGATGTTAACAGAGGGAAAATTACAAAACACATTATGTGCGAGGATTGAGTATTGTTTTGTGTTTATTTGATTATACCATCCGGAGTACGGGTGTATCGGTTTTTGTTCGTTATCCTGTACGGGTATGCTGCTGGTCGTTTCAAGTTACCCTTGGCGAGGATGTGTGCTTCCTTTTTTTGTTATAATTTTGCGCATGTACAAGGATGGAATTTGCATAAAATATATATACGAAACCGAAAAAAAAAACAGGATGCTGCAGTGCATGTTCACCACCATCGCACATATTGTATGTCGCTTGGAGCTTGGTGTATTCTCGTCTGTTGAAATCCGTTTTAAGTGAATGTGATGGGCCACTAACAAGCTTTAATCCACACATTTTCTGGAAGATTTTTTTCCTTCTCCTCTGCTCTATCTATTCCAGATAGAATACGAGTATTCATGTTAAACTTCCATTTTGCACACACAGACATCCTGTTACGTACGTGACCCTTTGGTGAAATCTTTATGTTGTGCCAGAGAAATATGTCAGTTGCTGGAGTGTATTCTTATGCTATATGCACCTAAGAAACGTGTTTCTTCGAAAGATATACCAAACCACACTGGCACACCATAAGGGATGTTAAAGTGGCCAAATGAATGGGAGGAAAAACAAAAATGAGAATTTAAAAGATTAACCTTTCAAACTATCCATTGAGGAGTGAGTGAGCACCTTTCTCAACGTGTGCGCATGTAATTCAATCCCGCTGAGGTCGGTGTTGTTATTAGCTTGCCCTTTTTTTTCCTCTCAGGTTTTATATAGTTTGAAGATCCTTTTACCTGAAATCATACCTGGGTGCTTGTCAACTGTGACGAAATTCGGTTCGTGTTTGAAGACAGTCCGTTGCGAATTTTGAGCACGTACTTGAAATTTTCTTCTAACCTTTTTTTTCATTTGGTTTATCACATCTTAGAGCCTTCGATAAAGGAGAAGAAATAAATCCGTTCGAGTCTTTCGAAAACAAAAAAAAATGTAACCTCTGCTACGTAATTCTTTAATGATGACAACAATGATGGGAATGTGTTGCTGTAAGAGCAGATGTTTAATGTCTGGGCCCCTATAATTACAATAGATCCGTTTTTCGAATGCTAATGGAAATATGAGGGAATCATGCCTGGAATTAGCTTGGAAGCTGAAATATCACAACCGACTCAGTCGCAGTTGGAAATTTATGAGTGGCATTTTTTGTTCTCCAGTCAAATGTAAAATTTAGAAAATTACATGTAATGATGATTGAAGTGTGAGGAGATTTTTATTAATTTTCAGTTGGTAAAAAAAAAAATTATAGTCTTTCGGTACTTAATTATGGAGCGGGAGACTTTTTGGTTTATAATGCGATGGAGGCCGGAAATCGTTTATAGTGGCAAATTAAGGATTTCTGTGTCCAAATATTTGGAAGACTGCGTTTCGCTGTAATGGAGCTCTCACATATCCCAATATATAACTGGATGCTGTGCCTGCGTTAGATTTTGTGTCCTACCCGTCACAGTAGCGTCCCTATACGGCAGACAAACTCATTGATTCCCGTATCTCTGTGACATTCAAATAATATCGTCGCATGTTCCATACGAGTATCATCACAAATTCCCTCTTTCAATGTGTTTTGACAGTCCGACGGCGAGAGTGGCGTTGGCTTCGCTCCCACAATGCCACAGCGAATTCAGACACAAAGTCGAAAAATGTCAAACACTGTGGCAGTTCAGTCGCATGATACAACAATATGCAAATTTGAGGTTGGCTCCTTTCGGAAAAGGGCTCAATAAATTCCCAAATGTGCGTATGTGTTAGTGTGGGGGTGTATTGTTTCAAGCTGTCAAAATTTGTTGCAAACGAGAAACGTGCTTACGACGAGTAATAAAGTCCACCCTTGGTTTGGTTTATTTTTTATTTTTTGCCTTTATAGCAGCAACAAAATACGATAAAAACTCGTAAGCTTAACAGTTTAAATAAAAGGCAGCATCACTATAATTTTTACAGCAGATATTTAAACGACCAAACCGTTCGACTTTGAGGGCCCTTTCGGGGCCAGAGATAAGCACACGCAAAGCTGTTTGCTTACAATCATGAAGTAGTTTTTGATGTTTATGGGAGAAGCGAGAAAATAGCAAAATTTTTAAATTTGCAGTTTATGTTATAATTTACTTGGTTTTACGTTTATGATAAACTTGTGAAGGCTGGGTAGTGCATTGGGAATTGTATATTAAAAGGGGATTCTCTATGGCTATACCTCTCGAATTTTATTAGTAAAGGGTGTTTTTTTAGAGGTACTCGTATAGAACTTTGAAATGGAATAAAACAAAGATGAGTTTTTTAAATTGTCATGAAATTTACTTTATTCGAAAGATAATCTGTTGGCATATGACCGCCACGGCTGGCTCGGACGGAGTCTAGACTGGAGGTCCAATTTTCGATGACTTTTTCCAACATTTGTGCCCGTATATCGGCAATAACGCGGCGAGTGGTCAATCGTTTCGGGCTTATCGGTGTAGACTAGCGACTGCACTTATCCCCACAGAAAATAGTCAAGCGGCGTTAAATCGCACGATCTTGGAGGCCAATTCACGGGTCCGCAACGTGAAACTATGCGGTTACCAAACGTTTCCTTCAATAAATCAATTGTGGCACGAGCTGTGTGACATGTTGCGCCGTCTTGTTGAAACCAGAGCTCCTGCACATCATGGTTGTTCAATTGATGAACGAAAAAGTCAGTAATCATGGCTCTATAGCGGTCACCATTGACTGTAACGTTCAGCCCAGCATCGTTTTTAAAGAAGTACGGACCAATTACCTATTCCACCAACCCTTAACGCACACCAAACAGTCAGTTTTTGGGATGTAACGGTGTCTCAACATGCACTTGAGGATTATCATCACTCCATAAATACGGCAGTTTTGTTTATTGACGTATCCATTCAACCAAAAGTTAGCTTCATCGCTAAACAAAAAATGGACGTGCGCGATACGTATTTCGAACAGAAAAATGAGTCTCAAAATAAATTTCCACAATTTGGAAGCGTTGTCAGTCTATTTATGTTGAAATGCCAAAACAAACTAAAAATAAATGACTTGACAGCTGAAAAAATGGCCGCCACTTAAAATAGTGTTGCCAAAATAAATTTCTATACCTCTAAAAAAAACACCCTTTATAATCTAAAGCTTTCTTAAATCCGCGTAAATATGCAGCCGAATTGAAGGACCATCATTTTGGAGACGTGTTCTTGAAAATGCCGAAGAAATTAATGGAATACAACCTAAAGTTTTGACCGTTTCTGCACTTGCAACTAGTACATACAGCATGCAGTTTTTTTTGTATATTTTATTTTTTCTCGGCACGCAATGCTTGAGGCTTCTTATATTCAGACTAGATAGTAGATATTTATCCCCAGTAGGAAATGTATTCCAACTGCTTAGTGCTTTCTACAAAAGGTAGGTTGAGGTGTTACAGCATCAAGAACACACCAAAATATTTGCTCATTATGCTACAATATACCAATTTGTACGACCTTATCAAAAATGATTGCATACTTTTTGGATGATTAGGAGCAAGTCAGTCTCAAGCGATTTCTTTAAGTTAAATGGTTACTTTACGCACGGAGATGATTGCCATCTTAAAATGTTCGCACATAAATAAACCTTATAACTGAAGAAGCAATTTTCCTCTCGGCCAAGGTTTGGCACGCCTAGCAGCTAGAAAGTATTCCCTAAGTACTCCCTGCTTAGGTATTAGTCTAGATCTCTGCTTTTGGTCGGCGGACAACGATAAAACATATTATCCCATCTTTTAACCCCAACATTTTGCAAAGCGACTGTAACAATTGGAGACAATCTCGTGCAGTAGTTTTCTAATCTATTCCGACAAAATAACTTGCGGTGGGAAAGAAGTTGCAGATTTATTTTACAGGGATAGGTGCGAAATGCAATGCTTACACATAAATAAACCGCTACCTCTAGATGGCGCTAAAGTCTGAAATAAACTTAGGCGTCAGCCAGTGGCGTACGCAGGGGAGAGGGGCTTGCGCCCCAAACTTCTCTGGCCCAACCGCTCAGGGAACTGTGAAAAATCCGTTGGTCCGTTCCGTTGGTTTCAGTAAGGCTAGTTTCCCAATTGCGTATTGTATCTAACTTCCGGTGATACCTACAAAGCGCTGCAATTGCAACCTTTGCCGTGAAGCGCCAAAAATATACGCAATCGTTCAGTTTCGGTGCAAACTTTTGCAATAGTTTAATCGCTCTTTGACGATTTTTAACGCCAACGCTACATCGATTGGTACATATACTAATTTGTCCTGCATGATCGACTGTTATCGATTTTCAACTCAGGTCCATAGCAACAACCGCATTCTGATTACAATGAGGAATATCCTTGCACTAATAACCAAAGCCCAATCCGTATCCATGCATGATATGTGCATATATTGCATTCCACTGTCCCTTGACATTGTACTGCAGCAGCTGTCCCCATGGGGATTTGTATATTTTTGCTTAATCCCAAGGATTCTGTCAGAACAGCAATCCCGTTCTCGAGATCCCGCTGTCAGTCTCACCCTGGCTCTCGCTCTCTCTCTCTCTCTCTCTCTCTATCTGTATCGCTTATCCTATTAAAAATAATAATTCGCATCCCACCCCAAAGTAGCCGTGGCAGTTGCTGTTGTTGTCGTCGATATACCTATACCAACCAAACCGACTGATGTTTGCAATTGGAAATGCTTGTCCTGGGATGTGTATCTCCGATTCGGTTTGATGATAACATTTTGCCAATGACATTAATCATGCAACAATGGAGGACGAAGATGTGGAGGGCCGCATGATGATGCAGGGGATAGCACAATATAAACCCAAGTGTAAAGCAAACACCCTCGAGATTTAATTTTTTTGTTCGCCTTCCTTCCCTTATCCACTGCAATTTGGTGACTAATATTTGTGTTCACACAAGGACAGCCATATATATAGACTCGGAGAATGGCAATGGATCTTGTGCAAAACCGACTGGTTGTGAATTATGCGAACAAGAAAAAGGAATCAAATTAAGGGATTGCCTTAAAATGTCGCCCTTGATGAATATTTTTCTTCTTCCGCATTTCATCCCTGTTTGGTTGTTTATTTTGGTTGTGGAAAAAACAGGACCTTCATTGGGCATTTTGTTTACACATACAAACTGTTCCATGGCCACACGTCATTTGTCCTCGCATATATGCAGCGGCAGGGGGTGTGCTATGAAAAAAATGTATCTGTATCGCCTGCGGCATTTGTAGCGTGATTTTCATCATTATTTTATTATGATCATATTTTGTGAGGAGCGCGCCCTCGAGTCCCCCTTTGATTTTGAGTTTTTGGCATCCCTTTAAACCATCCGGACTGCCTCGAGCGTCAAACTCGTTTACGATGGCTAAAAGTGATGCAAAACCGGGGGAGGAATACAACGCCAAATATGCGATAAAAGTCCTTTTTGTGCTGATGTACGCTTAGTAGTTGCTGTTGTTGTTGTTGTTGTTGTTCGGCTGAGTTGACTCGGTTTGGGGTATGTTTGCGGATGGATACACCACTTAACGTATATGTTCTTATTCCGTAATTCGTTTATCGGGGATGTGACTTTGTAGTCACATAAACAGTCCAGAGTTGTACGCAAAGATAATGGCTGATAAAAATGCAGCCAACATTTTATGAGTTGTTCAGTGAAACATGAATATCGCCGGCATACGACTAGGACGACTTACCCTGTTCACCGTTACAATATTAAAGCTCTTTTGAATGAACTTTTAAAAGGACTACAATGTGTAGTAGTTCACCTCTCGATAAAAATTGTAATCTCTTAGCTGAAGAGTCTCTTTATGGGCTTAGCGGAATGCAAGAAGGGAGAGTTTTTTTTTTGTCTTGGTGTAGCAAAAGGGGGGAATACCGCTTCTCTATTGATGTGGCAGTGCGTGCTGTTATTTGCTCTGCACATACAATACAATTCGAGCAGTTCCTTTCGCACCAACCCCCGCAAATCGGCCAATGTTCGTTCCCAAGTGAATTCGTCCTTAACGTTCGTGTATGCGGGCGCGTATAGTCTTTTATTTTATTTTTCCACTTGAGAGTAATTTTACGGCGGGAATCCTTTAAGCTTCTTAACATTTCTTTTTTTGTCCTTCTCCGTCTATTTACTTATTTACAAATTTTATTGTTGGGTACATTTTTGCCTGCTATAGAGATATGTGAGTGTGCATGCATGGGCCTATGAACACTTTTATAGTAACAGCAAGGCTACACACAAGGATATGCAAATATACGCGAGCCTACCCAATAAAATAACATTTTACTGAGCACGAAATTGAAGTGGAAGTGCCTGCGCTCCTGTCTAATATTAAGCTGGTTATTAAATATTTATATACTTATGTTTCTTCTCCCGCTTGAGTGGGATTGTGTGTGTGTGTTTTTTTTTTTTCTCTGTGCGTACTCCTATACCTCCATGAAATTCTTGGTAATTTTTAGGGCACAACAGAACACAAAAATGTTCCAATTTGTAACACTTTTGAAGGATGGCGCTGAGGAAAATTCCTTTTACTTCGGGAATGTAAATGCCAAGAGGAATGGATGAGAGGGACGATCTTCGGCAGCAATGTGGGTGGCTAAGTCTACAGCACAAGCGATTTAGGTGGTCATTAGAATGTATACCCGCTCAGTGTATGAAGCATTCTAATAAAATATTAATGATGTCAATATAATCATGTATACTTATCTCCTGAATGGGGCAGGATTATATTTCATTTAGGACCAATTGGGGAAGGCACATGTTTGATTTGCTGATATATATTATATTTTTTTTTATTGCTTGCCTGAAGGTATGTGGGTTCTATGCTCAGTTACATTCCGGCACAAGGATCTCCTTCTTTTGCTATTTCATTCAAAGAGACTTTGGAGGGCCATTCTAAATTCGTAAAAGTCTGCGTGAAAACAGACATGAAATACTCAGAGAAAATGTAAAAGAACCCTAAAAGGAGCAAGTAGTATACCACCTCAACCGAAGGACGGGTTGACGTTATGTTCCCACTGAGTACCAGTGTTCGTCGGCAGGCGCCGATCATACAAGAAGTTGAGTAATGGAGACCGCAGACTACAGCCTACAACACTGGTGGCTATTTACAGTTATTTTTTATCCAGCCCTCGGAAAACAGCTAGGTGTGGCATCTGGCATTCCAAATTGGAATGTTCTATATACCGGATCTTGCTTTGAATTTCCCGGAAACACTTGCTTGGACTTACGGAGGTGCTCCCGAAAATAGTAATCCCCCAAAAGAGCTATGTATGTTAGATATAGAAATCTACTTTTCGAAAACTCTACTCCCCCATACGTCCTTCTTTCTAAAGATGTAGCGTTCCATGTGGGTTTCTTTTCTACAAAAAACACCTATGCTGATTTTCGCTTCGAGTCTCTGAGGTCTCCTCTAGATCGATCTGCTTTCGAACAGAGATTACGATGAATATTTCCTGTGACATATGACGAGTTTATGCGATGCAATTCTTTACATCGAGTTCACCCGTTTCATGTATATGTTTGTCATTCAGTCGCTAGTACGGTATGGTGTGCAGTATACGCTATACGGTAGACCAAATCTCCAATAGAAAAGTTCGAAAAATTTGTCCTGCACCTTGTGCTACCGAACTGAGCTCCCTCTCACTCTCTCTGCTCCAAAACCGCATACAAATTGTACAAGTTGAGGCCACAAAATAAGTCCACGACAAATGCAAATAAGCCAAAGCAGCATTCGTCACAGAAATAAACTCTAATCCAGTTACAAATCCACCAACTTGTTCCATTCCCCGGCAACAGATACCTACAAATATTCCAAGCAAAATGTCTTCAACATCAACAGACGGCGAAGAGATATCACCTGTTTCCTGATGTGTCACGATCGTAATCCTTGTATCAACTTTATTCCCAAAAATATATATAGATAAATTTACATCAACTCTACACTTTTTTTGTCGGGCCTCATTTTGTTCATTAATCATCATAGGGTTGTGGTGCAGTCACACGTGACTGACAACGGACGCACACTCGCACGAATGGTGGATTTTACCAATTCGATTTTGATAAAACAATGTCACGGCAAAACAAGCAAGGACCTACGCGTGGTATATGCCACGTGTACATAGTTTGTATTGTGCGTTTATTTTTTTCTGTAATTTTATAGGGAAAATTTATCCAAATAGGGTGGTTGTTCGAAATGCAAACGAGGGGTTTAGCCAATATTTTAGGGGTGTGCTACCGATTTGGTATTGAATTTTGTGGGCACATTGAATTAATAGCATTTAAGCGTTACTAAGTACCTTGCTATCTATAATTGGTGGGGCTCTTAATGGTCGGGTAGTCAATTATGCATGCTGTGGTGGATGGAGTGTGATTAGAAATAGTTTGGTGTCCGTTTATTTTTGGTTTTGGAATTTTCAGAGATTCATCGCATACGCAGCATTGTGGTAGAACTTAAAGATTGTACATTTAAAATATTTTTTAGTTACCCAACCACAGGGTGGTTGTCTGTATTTTTATGCCAAACTACTTAAATTGGTCGTTATTTTAGGTCGGTCTTCTTTTATTTTGTTGAAACAACTTTGCTATTCGTCGGACCATGCGGCTCGTCGACGAAGCTTAAGTTTAGTGAAACATGAAAACCCATTTATAGCCTGGTTAAGAAGGACTACAATTTTCTTGTCCTTGTCCGTCCGAATTCACATGGTTTTTCAGCTTTAAAACAAAGAACAAATTGGGGGGTGTCAAACAAAAAACGCAGAACATGTACATTTTTGTAACGTAAAACTTGCTATGCTCAGCGATATTTATAGTTGAGGAAGATTCGCAGTGAGATGACTGAAATCGTCACACGTGATATTGGTAAATCTGACTTAAAGAGAAGCCACGCCAAGTCAATTATATGCCCAGCACAGCGAGTACATTCGAAAAATGAAGACCTATCGAAGCTGTTGGAGTTTCGCGGTGATCGTGGTTCTGAAGGTTTTGCATCTACTTATCGTAAGGGTCTGTATCGTAGACCATTCAGAGTTTTGCGTCTACTGGACACCAGTACAAAAGACTTTAAAATTTATTTTCTAAAATCAAAAACCTAAGCAGATCTTGATGAAACCTTTAAAGAAATATTTTCTGCCTTCTTCTGTGTGCTAAATGTTTATTTCCGCGCTTTACTCCTTTGATTATACAAAAAAAAAAAAAAATACTTTTCTCTCTGTTTGAGAATTCCAAAGAAATTGCTTCTCAGATCAACTTAAGGCACTCAACTAAGCCTGCCATTTTATCCATTAATAGAAATCAATACGAAAATATGTCTAAACCGTTTCTAGGCAGTACTTTTCCGAGTATTTTGAGCCATAATATTTTTCTACTCCTTCCAGAGGCTGAGTTAAATTAAATTCACAACAATTGCTTGAGATTGTAGCTCTACTGTGAAGTGGCGGGGAGTGGCATCGCATCAATACTTTTTGTTTTGTTTTTTGCTTATAATAAGCTTCAAAAACCTTGGAAAGATATCTGTTGAGCAAATTACATAATTTAAAATTAATGTATTCCTTTTTTAAGAATAAAATCCTCTTTGTGAAATAAACCATTGGACCTTGTTTTTCACGAAAACAAAATATGAAATTTGAGTTCTGCGATGTGAAAACAAATGTAAGAGATTCTAAAAAAGTTGTCGGACTAGGAAAAGTGGAGGTCTAATTGTTTATTGGTGACGTTTCACTTAAATGTACATTTTTAACCAGCTAATCGTCGACATTTCTGTTTGATTATTAGTAAGGCCGGTTGTGTTTGGTAAGGTGTCCTTTCTGTTGTAGGTTGTGTAAGAGTGTCTGTACGTACTTGTTCGGAGAATGAATCTATGAGGTATTATCAAATTCCAAACAAAAATTGTTTACATGCAAAGAAACTGTCGCCAAAAGTTCTTCGGTTTCCGATTTAATAAAGTCAAGTTGGAGGTTGATGCAGACGTCCCCAACAGAAACGAAACTTAAAAAAAAATCAATTAAATTAACAGCCCGATTCTGGCAAACCTCACTGATACCTCACCAGTCACAAAACCCTCACAAGGTGAGGTGAAATTGATTTTGTGAGGTTTACGTATTCTGGCAGCAAACTCACAACTTGTGAGGATCACAAAAACAATCGAAGTTGAGATATCCTAAGGAGCAAGTCACAAAATAGAGAACCAGACATAAGCGCACAAATGACAATATTATTGTATTTGATGGCATTGTTTCCCTCTTTCGAAGCATTTATAGACATTTTACTCTATATTTATTAACTTTTCAGGGAAAATTAGTATTTGTATAAAAAAAACTGAGGAATGTGGAAAGTTTGATTTGTGGCAAATGTCGTTAATATTTTATTTTCTTCCTTTCTAAAACATTTCAGTGTCAATATTTCGCATATTTTCTTAATAAATTAGTTTGTTTTCATCCAATTAATGGTGTAGATATAATCGTTCTCAGATCCCACAAAATTGAAGTGACAATAATCTAACCATGGTGAGGTGCATTTGTTGTGATCATTTTCGGAGAATACGAAAAATGTTATCGAATCACAATAAACCTCACAAACGAATCAACCTCACAAGAGCTTGTGACTTGTGAGGCCTCACAACGGCAGAATCGGGCTGTAAATTTAACTTTGTTTCGTTTTTGTCAAGAAAAGAAAGAATACAGTCGGGTCTCCTGGTAAATAAATGATTTCGGAGCAACCGCAGAGCCGTAGTCCTTACAAATATAAAGATCATTGCATACTTTTAAACGTCACTGAACAAGCAATATTAATTTCATTGCATACTTTTACTAATGCATCGTCTGTGACGCAGCGTTTATAAAGGGTGATTTTTTAAGAGGTTTAGAACTTTTTTAAAAAAAAAAACACAAAAAATTCGAAAAAATGAATGAAATATTTATTTGAATCGATAGTTTGAACCTTGCAATTTAATGTTTAAAGATAATTTCATGCAAATGTTGACCGCGGCTGCGTCTCAGGTAGCCCATCCGCTGAGTCCAATTTTGGCATACTCTTTCACACATATCGGCCGGTATCTCACGAATGAATGCATGGATGTTGACTTCCAGTGCGTCAATCGAAGCGGGATTGTCCCTATACACATTAGGCTTGGCATACCCCCACAAAAAATAATCTAATGGTGTCAAATCGCACGATCTAGGCGGCCAATTGACCGGCCCGAAACGTGAAATTAACTGTTCACCAAACTCGCCTCGCAATTGCGCCATTGTTTCGCGTGCTGTGTGGCATGTGGCACCGTCTTGTTGAAACCACATATCATGCAAGTCAAGAACTTCCATTTCGGGCAAAAAAAAGTTTGTTATCATCGCTCGGTAGCGTTCACCATTGACAGTAACGCTGCGATTCGCATCATCTTTGAAGAAATATGGCCCAATAATGCCGCCGGCCCATAAACCGCACCAAACAGTGGCTTTTTCGGGATGCATTGGTAGCTGTTGCAATGCTTCTGGCTGATCTTCACTCCAAATGCGGCAATTTTGCTTATTTACGTACCCATTCAACCAAAAATGAGCCTCATCGCTGAACACAATTTTTCGATAAAAAAGCGGATCCTCGGCCAGCTTTCCAAGAGCCCATTCACCAAAAATTCGGCGTTGTGGTAGGTCGGCTGGCTTTAGTTCTTGCACCAGCTGTATCTTAAAAGGCTTTACGCCCAAATCCTTCCGCAAAATTTTCCACGTAGTGCTGTAACAAAGGCCTAACTGCTGGGAACGGCGCCGAATCGACATTTCGCGGTCTTCTGTCACACTAGCTGATACGGCCGCAATATTTTCTTCACTACGCACAGTACGTAAACGTGTTGGTGGTTTAATGTCCAACAAAGTAAATTTGGTGCGAAATTTGGTCACAATCTTCCGAATAGACTGCTCAGAAGGTCGAGAATGCCGATCATAAAATGGAAGCAGCGCGCGATGAACATTTCGAACCGAGCACGAATTTTGATAGTAAAATTCAATAATTTGCAAGCGTTGTTCATTTGTAAGACGATCCATGGTTAAATTGCAAACCAAACTGAAGCTGTTTGACAGTGACACAAGGTACTAAACACACGTCAGCTGTCAAAACCAGTGTTGCCAAAACCAAACCAGCTAAAAAATCACCCTTTAGTTGCCTTTGGAAACTCACCAACTTAAATAAATACATATACAATACACGCTCTAAAATGCTTCTAAACGCATTTATAAAAATGTTTCAACGTTGTATAGAGCTTGTATAAGCTAAACGCACTTGGACGTTGTATTTTAAGACTTCAGGGCGCTTGGACGTTGTTTAGAGGTTGAATAGTATCGAAATGTAATTTTGACTTGAAAAATCTGTCACATTTTATTTTAAATTAAATCAAAAATAAATTGGATAGATTGTACCTATCGACATTTTTACTCTCAATTTTCAAGATTCTACAAGTATCTCGATAAGAAATATGTGCAGATATGATATATTTCAAATTTTTAGTTTTTAGTTTTAATGTGCATGAACCACCGTTTCATAGGAGACTAAAAACTTCCAAGTTTTTCTTTTTACTTTTCCATTTGTATTTGAATTTGCATTTCTCACAGCTGCTTAGTTTTTTTTTATCCTTTCGGACAGATAAATGTAATAGATCTCTCCTTTTCAGTACCTTTTTGGAGGCAAGCCCTGTTAACTAGTATGCTTGGAAAAATGTATTATTAATAAGAATTTGTAGAAGGGTGTATAAAGGCTGTATAAATACTTATACACTGCATAACTATACAGAGGTTTAGGCACGTATAGAAAATTAAAAATTCTAATAAATAAGGCTGTATAAGGTTAAATGAATGCAAATTAAAAAAATCGATGCTTTCAGTAAATCTAAAGGAGACGTATACCTATACAATTTATTTGGCAAAAAAGTGTCTTTGAAAACGACCTTTGTCATTGTACTACATTTTCAGTTTGGCATTGTTTCATACTTTTGATGTATGTATACATACATAATCATCACCTCAAATGAAAGATTATTATCGCTCCAGCTATTATGTATGAACTCTGGTGGCATTATATAGAATTTCGCGAATTTAATTCGGAACTCGTTGCTTGTGCAAAAATCATCAGGCCGACAGCGCCTACATCATTGGCAAAGTAGCATTAACTACCCTGACTCGAACTGAATGTATGTAGGCATCAATGTGTGTGCCGAAAAGAAGCAACGATGAAAAATCCATCTGCAAACATTAATCCGTCTGATCCGGAAATAAGGAATTACTGGATTTTTGCTTTCATTCTGTGTGTGTGTCTTTTTTTTTCTCGTATTTCTCTCTGCTTGTCTGAGCGTCAACGCTTGAATATTTCATACCTGCTGCAGGGTGAATCGTCCTGTATTTTCCATTTTACCGAACCAACGATTTCTCTTTAAAGCACACTCTTTTGCGCCCGGGGCTATGTAATGAAAGCCAGGTCTTACGTGTGTGTTGGCTATAGAGGTGGACATTTATTTGATGGCGAAGGGGGATGCTCGGATGGTATATAGGATGTGAGTAGGGATTTCTTTTGCAAGGGGTCATTGCTCAGGACATACAATCCGATTGGCGGTGTTTAGATGTACCTACACTTTATTTTTTGCGTACAATATTACGGAATCTTATGATGGTTTTGTCAATCACGAAAAATGATATGCGACTGCATAGTGTTGCTACGAGCATAACGAGGAGACAGCCTTCATTTATGAAACCAATTTTGTCATGTTCAAAGCACATTGTTCTTAATTTGGGAGGAAAGAAACTTTCAATGGAACTAAAGCTAGACGAGCTATGGTCGCATAACTTATAACTTTTTGTCAGAAAGTCCTGTGTGCAGTAACCCTGAACCCAAACCTCTGCGAGCCTAATCTGTTCTACAAACTCCTTTAAGTTGAACGAGGAAGAACGGTCCCTAGCAATTTAAATTTTCGTTCGATATATTTCGTTCCAACTGAAGCCAGACAACTCAGTCATCGTCAGACTACTCATCATCGGTATATGAGTTAGTCTTGGAAAGATCTTCCATCAGAATGTAAGTCTTGCGCTTCAGCTTGACACGCATATTGAGCGATGAGCCACCAATGTTCAACTAACTTTATTTAGTTTTGTGTATATATTCTCGTCCTAGCGTTTAGATAACTTTATCGAAAAATTTCCATTTTTCGTATACTCTGTCCAATGACACTCAGCTTCTCATCAAGTTTCAAGGTGAAAATAAAACTCCTTTCCGAAACAACCCTCAACTTTCACCGCAAACAAAAACTAAGCTCTGCTTATACAACAGCATTTCCGACACGTTGCTTGGAACTTTTCGGAGCATGCGACACCGATAGCACTTCTACGCCACTTCGGCGACCCTCAACCATCATCGGAGGAACAATTTACCATACCTTCACAGCGAATGAAGAAACTTACATACTTGCGGTTGCATACTAATTTGTGTACGTGTTAGATGTCAAGGAAACTCCACCCCAACTCTGGGTATTTATTTAGTCATTTGCCCACAACTTGTGTACACAGAGGGTAGACAAAATCCATTATAAATGTTATGCACCCCTTCTTCGTCTCGATTGTCGTAAGGTTGACTTAACTTGTGCCTGACATAAGAGGCGCACGAAAATATATAAAAATTCTGTTTCCTTTGATTGAATTATACATGACATTCGTATAGGGCATTTTTCAATTCTTAACCTAAAATTATACCCGTTGTACGTTATGTATCCAAGTGCCACTGTGATGTTTGGCATATTTTATTTAGCATTGAGTCAAAAATGCTACCGAACATCCTTTCATCGCAGACCATACGATCAGTTGCAGTTACAGTGAACATTGGAAAACGTGAACCCCCCAAAACGTGAACTACCCCAAAACGTGAACACTGTATTTTTTACATTGACTGCTCTAAAACGTGAACAAATCTAAAAGCTTTAAAACGTGAACAGAAATTTTTTCAACATTTCTACATAAAAGTGCACTGAATTATTTAATTCGGGGAATCCCATAATATTGACAATGCGTAGTATGTATGTATTTGGTGCCACACGTGCGTGTGCGTATTGCATAGCTATCATCCCTCATTCGGTTGCTGTTTTTTGCTTGCATCAACGTCTTATTTTCTGTTTAAAAACTTACTTAGACGCCTAAGAGAAAATGCAGTTGTTCAAATGTTGGGAAAAATACAACAGAAAAAAATTACAGATTTTTTTTGTTAAATAAACCTTTTATGTATTTTTAAAACGTTCAAATGTAAAAAAAATCCAATCAATTTTGTTAATGAGCCGTACCAGTATGTGTAAATATGTAAAAAATATTCATGAATCCATACTTATACAAGCAAAAAGAAGATAAAATGGAAGAAAATGTGTTTTATTTTAAGAGCAGAATCATAAAATGTTACATTCCAAAACATGAACAATCTCGAAAACATAAACACCCTCAGTTTTAATTAGTTCACGTTTTCCAATGTTCACTGTATTATGTTTTTGTGTGAAGCAACAATTTATTATTTTTGAATTATAAACAAAAAATGCACCCTTCCGTCTGGCCTGTGTGTGAATAAAACAACGAAAGTACAGAAGAGTTTTTTTTTTAAATCTGTTATCTCGGCAACGAACCTGCGGAGGAACAGGGAAAAAACTACCCTTTCGGTGGTCCGGCATGATAAAATTGCTCGCTTGTATTGATTTATGCATTTTAATTTAAAATTTCCGTCTTACTTAACAACACGATAAATATAACAAATAAATAAAATCAACAGTAAAAAAAAACAACCGCAGTATCCATTTACATTCTTTTAACACTGAACTATGTTGTTTTTTTTTCACAGATTGGGTACCATGCAAAGTGTAAGCCACCAACAACAGATGGCACAAAATATGTCAACGGGTAATAATTCCATGGCCGGCAGTAGTGGCGGTGTAGATCGTGGCGGTGGCGTTGGTGGCGGTGGTGGTGGCGTTGGAGTCGGTGGAGGGTCACATTGCCAAATGACCGGAGCTTCACCCCTTGTTATGCCCGGATTCCCATTGAGGACATCACATTCAGCGCACACGCCGCACTATTCGCCGTATTCCCCATCAAGGTAAAAATTGTCATGCAACATGGTTGTGTTTATTTAAATAGTTTTTTTTTTTTTTTATCTGAATGTATCTATAGTTTTGTTTAATTATTTTTGTTAGCGATATTTTATTTGTCCAACTGGGAATGCGATATTTAACTTTTAATTCAATATGTGTATGTACAAAACATATAATCAAAAAACGTGCGCGATTTAAGCTAGAAAGGGTACTGAGGTGGCGTAGAACGGCACGATTTATGTGTAGAATTAAAAAAAAAAAAAAAAAACAGCAAAGGGGTTTGTGTCTGATCAATCGATTGATGTGTATAAATTGTATATATGTGCATGTCATACAATGCAACTTTGGGTATAGGTATGAATTTATTTAGTTTTTCTAGGTAAATTTTACGTGGGTGATCGGATAATGGGCGTCGTATACCTAATCATGGTATACACCGGGTGACATAGAGCCCACTGTTCTTGTTAAAATAAAGAGCCCTACTGGTCACTGGTATCCTTGTTTTGCAAGTCTTTAACCTGAATAACGTGCGCACTAAATTCCTCAACTCTAGCTGTCGTTAGTACCAAGATAGATCGCTTGAACTGTTTGGGTTGCTAAAAAGGTTTCACGCCTCGTTATATAGGTACACTCAGGGAACAAATAAGATAAAATCAAGATAACCAGTGTCAGCCTATCCGTTGGTGAAAGTCTGTTAAGCTCGGAAATTCTTAATACAAATAATAAAATCTTACATTGAGTATGATTTTTGGTTAACCTTTAATTCTTATTTAAAGATTGTTCTATAACAGTATTAAGAACGTGTAAGGTTAAATTAAGCCCAAAATCATATCATTCGAGGAAGGCAACAACTTGATTTTAAATCGTTGTAAACTTAAATTAAGTATTCTTAAACATAACGCAATGGATAATGTGTGAGCTTAAGAGTTGTCACACACACAAAAAGAAAGAGGAAAAAATAAAACAACTTCAATTTTCTTCCCGAATTCGACCGTACTTTATTGTATCCAACTTACGACTATCCTACTCTATATAATTTCAATTACATATTAACTTGGTTGTGCTTATGATTCTACTTAACCAGACGCTGAATCAGCAATGATTATCCCTGATTATTTCATGGAATCGCGCAGGTCAAATAATATTGTGGCCTGACTGGAGTGCATTTTGCTTACTATGTGCGTTTTCTGTGCATTCTGTAACTCTTAAGCTAAGCTCAAAATCACCTTATTTTTTACCTATTTATCGGCAGTAAGAAAAATGCTCCTTAAAACTCAGAATAATAACTCTCAAAAAAAAAATTACAAAAATTTAAATAAGAAAAGGTTACCCTTAGGGTAAAACTATAAGAAACGCCCCAGTAGTCTGGCACGCACACAGATGTTGCTATGCAATAACGACCAAACCTGTTCAAACAATTTTCAATCGTTCGCCAACTGTGTTTTTGAGTGCAGAGACAATACTGAGACCACCAACTCCGGCCGATTTCCCGTTACTTAGCCTACAAGCTATATTTTTATGGAGTGTTCACGTTTGGTGCACTATTCTTACATATAAAATCGTATTGACAAATGTCACGAAACATTAAAAATTCTGCTCACCAACACACGCCCAGGAGATATGAGACACTTCCGCTGTGGGCAAAATTGCTGGCAGAGTTCATA
This sequence comes from Cheilosia variabilis, assembly GCA_951230905.1. Lineage (NCBI taxonomy): Eukaryota > Metazoa > Arthropoda > Insecta > Diptera > Syrphidae > Cheilosia > Cheilosia variabilis. The sequence continues at coordinate 39,401,965 of OX579677.1, read as the reverse complement.
GAATTTTATCCGTTTAATTTGAAATTGTTCGTTACGTGTGGATATAATTTTTTTTAGGAATAAGTGCACATTTGCTTAAAATGTTCATGAAAAATTAACAATGTAGATTGGTTGAGGGAAAATGAAAACATTTTGAGCAAATTTTCTTCATTATTTAAGAAAAATTTACACACGAAATCGAAGTTAATGATATCCAAAAGCGGAAAATACACACCATGTTAGTCCTAATACGTTTCTAGTATATAGAACATCAACTTTAGATAGTTTTACTAACCAAACAAATCAAATTATTCGCCTTTTAACAATTTATAATAACTAACCAATGGCGTTCAGTAATGAAAAAATGTGGTATTCCCGAACTCTTTCACATTTCCCCACGGTTGCCGAGGTTGGCAGCATTTATTTTTGCATTTTTTGTATGTTTTTGCATGTCACACGGATTCTTTTTTGACATAACACCGATAGGAAAACAAAATGGCGAATTTGTGATTGTGAGTTGGGGGTCTCAGTATGGTTTGTCTATGATTGAGTGGTGTGTCCTGTGTGCTCTGTTCAGAAAAAACTTACAAAAAATAATTTTGGCGCCAAAACATATTGCGACGAGTACAGTAAAAATTAAATTTTTTAGAAACTATGTACATAATAAATTAAAATGATATATATATTTAGAAAGTACATAAAATTGGCTTTTTAGTTCGTGTTTGTTAATTTTTTTAAATCACGTTGGGTTGCTTTACTTTCGCTGGGGCGTTTTGCGGTCAGAAATTTCCAAAACGCCCCAGTAATGTATTGACATATAACACTCATCAGAAAACATGCAAAAACAAAAAAAAAAATAAAGAAAACGAAAAGTACTGAGAATTACCGCAAGACCGTTTCTACAGAAGACTGGATTCAGTGTATATCTTGTCAGGGTTGGTTGCACGAGTTTTGTACTATGTACTACATACGCAATTGCAACAGCTTCTAGTTATTTACTTATTTATTTATAATATTTGTACCTACTTTTTCCTAGGGGCGTTTTGTCACTAACGCGGGGCTTTTTACCCAACGATTAAGTTACAAAACGCCCCACTTAAACTTTTTTTTTAAATATATTTATAATAAAGGGTGATTTTTTAGCTGGTTTGGTTTTGGCAACACTGGTTTTGACAGCTGACGTGTGTTTAGTACCTTGTGTCACTGTCAAACAGCTTCAGTTTGGTTTGCAATTTAACCATGGATCGTCTTACAAATGAACAACGCTTGCAAATTATTGAATTTTACTATCAAAATTCGTGCTCGGTTCGAAATGTTCATCGCGCGCTGCTTCCATTTTATGATCGGCATTCTCGACCTTCTGAGCAGTCTATTCGGAAGATTGTGACCAAATTTCGCACCAAATTTACTTTGTTGGACATTAAACCACCAACACGTTTACGTACTGTGCGTAGTGAAGAAAATATTGCGGCCGTATCAGCTAGTGTGACAGAAGACCGCGAAATGTCGATTCGGCGCCGTTCCCAGCAGTTAGGCCTTTATTACAGCACTACGTGGAAAATTTTGCGGAAGGATTTGGGCGTAAAGCCTTTTAAGATACAGCTGGTGCAAGAACTAAAGCCAGCCGACCTACCACAACGCCGAATTTTTGGTGAATGGGCTCTTGGAAAGCTGGCCGAGGATCCGCTTTTTTATCGAAAAATTGTGTTCAGCGATGAGGCTCATTTTTGGTTGAATGGGTACGTAAATAAGCAAAATTGCCGCATTTGGAGTGAAGATCAGCCAGAAGCATTGCAACAGCTACCAATGCATCCCGAAAAAGCCACTGTTTGGTGAGGTTTATGGGCCGGCGGCATTATTGGGCCATATTTCTTCAAAGATGATGCGAATCGCAGCGTTACTGTCAATGGTGAACGCTACCGAGCGATGATAACAAACTTTTTTTTGCCCGAAATGGAAGTTCTTGACTTGCATGATATGTGGTTTCAACAAGACGGTGCCACATGCCACACAGCACGCGAAACAATGGCGCAATTGCGAGGCGAGTTTGGTGAACAGTTAATTTCACGATTTGACACCATTAGATTATTTTTTGTGGGGGTATGCCAAGGCTAATGTGTATAGGGACAAGCCCGCTTCGATTGACGCACTGGAAGCCAACATTCATGCATTCATTCGTGAGATACCGGCCGATATGTGTGAAAGAGTATGCCAAAATTGGACTCAGCGGATGGGCTACCTGAGACGCAGCCGCGGTCAACATTTGCATGAAATTATCTTTAAACATTAAATTGCAAGGTTCAAACTATCGATTCAAATAAATATTTCATTCATTTTTTCGAATTTTTTGTGTTTTTTTTTTAAAAAAAGTTCTAAACCTCTTAAAAAATCACCCTTTATATGCCAACATATTTTTCTACAAATTAAATTGCCAAGTCTATAAAAAAAGACTGTTAATTTTCTATTTAATAAAAGAACTAGCATCTTTATTTGTTTTTTTGTTTTATTGAAGATTCTAAAAAAGCCTATATTAAACTTTTTCAAAATACTTCAAGAATGTCATATCCCAATTTAAGATTGCACAGTTTCATTTGTCGAATCAACTCCGTCACTTTCCTGTTTAAGAAAATAAAACAATTTATTTTTTTAAAAGTCATATTTATTTATTGAAACAAAAATGCTTAAATGGACTAAATCTTTCCATTATTTAATGGATACAGATGTAAGGGTGGACTATTAAAATCAGACATATTTTTATATTACAATTGTATTTATTTTAAATTAATATTATTAATTCCACCATTTTTGTTACCACATGAACTTTTACAAATTTTCAATGTTTTATTTTTTGAGAGAACACTTAACTCCGGAAACACGGAAACTGTACGATATATGAATCGAAATGAATGCACTATTTTTATCCACCATGCAAGTTTTACATTTTGCGGCTTGATTGGAGAATATAAATTCGTATATCATGATCGTTTAGATCTTAATTGGTATGCACATTAATCCATGATGCAAGTTTAAGATTATTTGGGCTTGGTTGGAGAGTATAAATCTTGTTCGATCCCATATTTGTGTGCAAAACAAAATATTCAGGTGATATGATTCGGATTTTAATATTGCATAAGCTTGATTTAATAATAAAAAGCTTGATTTTAGATTTTGCAAGAACATGCGAAAATGGAAACGACCGACGAACAGCTCTGTATTTAGGTAAGGTGCGCACGAAACTATCACAAACTAAAGGAATGCCAAGCCTGATCGGGATCTTTTACGTTATATCTGCTCCCACTGTTCAGAGCAGATATATAATGACCACACTGCTATCAACTGGTCAAACTGGCCAAAACTGGACCACCTTCAACCTTCAGGCGGTCGAAATAAAATGTAAACGCACTGGATAAGGACCTTTTAAGCTTTGTCATCAGTGAGTCAACAACCTTTCTAAGTGGTTTTGTTGCAAGGCCGCAAAACACCGAGAGTAGCCCTTCTGGCATTGTCCAGGGTCCGAATCCGAACTTATGTATGACGGTCTAAATATAAACAAAAAGACAGTCAATTAGGTAGATGTGTTGAATTTAATTTTTTAGAAGAAGATTGCTTAAGGCTTCCCCAAGATCGATATCTCACATAAAACCGATGCGGCTGTCGTAGAGACTTCAGATACTCGTTTGTGCCGACTTCGTTAAACCTGCACACTCCAGCTCGAAAGAGGGTCTTTCTTTATTGTGAAAAACCTCATAGCTGTAGAGTCGAGAACTGAGTAGCTTGTGCCATTTGTAACCCAAAAGGCTGCTATTCAATTTATGATCCAAATATTCTCTAGTGGCTAGCACAATGTCGGACTACTAGGCAGGTACGTAAAGCGTTTTGCTTCGACTTTCAACGTTATTGGGATCTTTGAGTAAAGGGAAGGAAATAAAAGTGAAACTCTATACAACCTGCAGGGTTGTAGAAATCAATGATATTGCTGAGTTTAGAACCTGAAATCGTGGAGAGATCATCGAAGAAGGGCCTGCCTAGACATCAACAAATTCATTTATTCCAAACTTCGACAGTGGGTATTATGGTGGGAAGCCGAGCTTTGTTCTCTGCGAGCCTATCGGCAAGTACCTTGTATTCTTATTACCATCGGTCTAATAAGTCTGTTGTCGGGTATACGGGTCCTGAAGGTGATGCAGCTCTTCAAGTTCCTCTTCCTTCACTGGTAAAAGGTATACGAAGAGCGGAGCAACGTTTATGGTTCTGAGTGTCATTTCTCATTCTGTTTCTTTGACCGCGAACACCGAAAGCAGTGTAACCGTGTAGTCGCCGACGAGCTTGGATGCAGTCGCTGTTGAATAGAGAGTCTTCCCTGCTACCCTGTCATTTGCGAAAGTATTCGTTTTGATGTCGATGTAGTCAAAACTTGAAACACGCCTCGTTATTGCCAGACTTTTTGGAGCGGCCAAAGAATTCGTACTGTCAAAGCGAAAATATGTTTATGTAGTTCAAACATTTTTGTTACCGTGCTTGACAGCCTCCGATTCGGATTTTTATTGGAATCAGTTATAAAATCCTTGCCGGGATTAATAAAACAAAAGCGAACATCAACCTGGGTTGGAAAAATAAAACACGGTTAATTCTACAACGTTATAATTAATTATTATTCGAGGGATCAACCCGCTTCGTACAATTCCAGTCTAAGACTAAAAACTTATCTCTAACCTAATGCCACGGGTAGTCCCATCGACCATTGCCAATCCGCTGAGTCGCCAAAATGCACACGGCGCGTGTAACCGCCTGCATCGGGTGTCATCCTCATTTAGTGTTGTATGACTGTATGACTGTATGACTGTGGGATCTGCCCAGGTTTCCACGCGTAGATGTAATAATGCAGGGGTGGCATTACAGATGGTGATAACTGAATCCCACCTCAAAATGTTTGCCGAAGTTGTTCCTAGGTTGTTGTATATATTCTGGAAAATTATCCCATACCAATCGGTATGTTTAAAAATGGAGCTCAAAAAATTCTAGAAGTCCCGGTGGGCGCTTTGATCGTACTTAGACACAGACCTTACGTGCTTATTTAGGGTATCGGTGATGAATACCCGACAGGTCGAAAATCAGTAGCTAGTTCCTCCCCAGCTTGTGGTTAACTTTCGCATTCAAATTTCGTTAAAAGACTGCTATACATAGCTTTGCCTGAATGATCCTTCCTCGTGGAAACAATCTCGCGGAAGGCGAACTTTTGCATGGATAGATTTATTGTGGATGTCATTGAAAGCACTTTCAATGGCCAACACATTGGTTCATAATAGGTAGGTACTTGGATCAGTACTGAGAAGTACCCAAAGTACACCACATCACCGTTCGAACTCTTTAGAAAGATTTGAACGCGCAAAGTCACCAACTGTCGCAAAAGATCGCCTGTCATTTTGCCAACCGCATCCCGCTTAACCTTTCAGCAAGTTTTCCCCGAATATCAAGTGCAGACAACCGGTGGCAATGATGCCAAAGCTCCATCAGTTTGTCAGTCAAAAATTTAAGCTCCCGTCTCGATATAGGTTGCTAAGGCTACCAGTTTAGGCAACAGTCAAGAAAGCAAGGCGCTGAGGGAGCCTAGTTGGTCTTATTTCTTTAAACGCCCCTCAGCCAAGTTGCCAGACCTTAGCTAGTAAAAATATACTCCTCTTACTTGTCCCCTATGTGATTCCTTTATTGTCTGCATTTATATTAAAGCTGTATGTCGAGTTGAATGTTCTCATCTGATAAATCGCATATTTGCACCGTCTGGCTGAAGTAAAAGATGATTGGCCGCAAGCATGTGCGGTATTCGAAAGACACGCACACAAATTTGTCTGCCCGTGGCTTAGGGCTAATACCGGAGCTGCCTCCTAAGTGATTTAAAATCCCACATTAATCGCTATCAAATGGCTTAGACTAAATCATAAATTACTCAAGAGTGTGACTGTGCATTAATCCCTTACAAGTGGCTGGAGCGTTTGGCCACTTAAAATGCTTACCCACGCAAAGTGCAAATCATGAGAGTATTCTCCCAATATTTTCTTGCAGAAAAGGATACTCTAACCCGCTTAGCCGCTACAAATCACACCTCATTCCTATACAGTGCACAGTTAATTCACCGCCAGTAGTGGTGCGGTGTAACACCAGACAAGATGAACAAACAATACCATAGATCTCTCTCCAAGTTCACGAAGAGGAGGCGTTGCAGAGAGCCACTGGTGGTGCTTTCTTCTGCGGGCTTCCACTACTGCGGCTGCAGCATGCTACTTCTAATTTCCATTTTTAGATTCGGATTACATTACAATAGCGCGCCTGAGTGGCGTGTTTCCTCGGTCGAATTGCTTCGTGGAATCTGTGGAAATCGTGAACGTGATACGCGTGGGCGCAGCATAGGTACACTATGTCAAGTTGTTCATGCAGCCGCACTGTCGAGGTTGGTGTTCGTCGTCACATCTTTCCTGATGGTACCTAATTTAAAATAAATACATACGAGTATATATTGGGATCGCGTCTTCGTGCTAGGTACTTTTGCAGTCATCCCTAATGACACCTTTTCGTGACGTGGGAAATTGGCTATTATATGTTACTTCGCTCGGTGTGCTGTGCGCTGTGTGTCTGCGATGAGTGGGGTTGAGGGAGCAGCGCAGCAACCGTGGTAATGAGGTGCGATCTGGAGACCGTTCTTTCTATGGAACGTGTATATTATTCATATGGCACAAGCATTCGTCGTCTTCATCATCATCATCATCATCATCAGAATCATTCTCATCGTCTGCGTCTAATTGTGAACATGGGGATACGGTTGATAGCTCCACCCATTCAGCGACAGATTATTCAAATTTTTTTTACACCTTAATGGCTTTATTTATTCTTTCTCCAGAGATGCTGCAACCTTTCATTTGCATGCGGTGGAAATGGTTTTCAATTTCACATAAAAAATGATAGGACGTGCCTTGCATGTTAGATGCGGATGGCTCGAAGCATGTGCGTACTTTGGCGTGGGCTGGACAGAGGCAAAGTGATGATATTTTTATGGGAGGATATAAGACAAATCTTTGCTGCGATTGAAATGGTTGAAATTAGTAAAGGAGATGAAGATTCGCTGATTAAGATTAAGTGTGACTATACGGCACACCTTTTTGTCTGTCATGAGACATAGAAGTGCCTCGGTTGGATTGGGTCTGAGGGAGATGCATGCATCTTTCAAGTGTTATTTGATGCTTTTCGGCAATGAATTTGGTATTTATTTGAGAACGCCTTCGATGGAAATTCAAACGGGAGGTAGATTGAGCATTTCTTTTAAGATCAAGTATCTAAATCATCTGCACATCATGCAGTCAACTTTCAATGTAACAAATCATGTAAGACTGTGTTTTGTTAAAATGGAAATATTTTTATGTCTGTCAGCCATTTTTACCATACCAACTTTTTTTTTTGTCGTGCCACGTTATTTAGAAACTAATTTCAATATAATACTAGCTGACCCGGCGAACTTCGTTCCGCCCAAATTAATGAATATAATAATTCCGATTATGCACATACTATAAATAAGTAAATAGGTAGCGCAACAGGTCCGTAGTGACCCTAGACCTAGCTTCTCACAAACATTTGTCTTTTGTAATTTCTGGGACGCATGGAAGGGATTTACAAAGTTATGCCCAGTCCGAACGGCCAATTGAAAAGCTCTTTCATGACAGTTATACTCTCGGATATTTGTCAGACGTTCGCGAGAGAAAAACAAAATTTTCGTCAAAAATAAAAAGCAAAAATGTTGTGGACATGGACACTCTAATCACTATTATTTTTATTTTGTGCTATGTTTTTATTTAAACTATCGCAGAGCCTTTTGGTAAACTACATTTTTTGTTTTGCCCGGAGCTGTGGTATAAATAAATAAAACTGATGGCTTTCCTACACGTGAACATGATACATATAATTGTCCAACGATTGTCCTTGCGCCTTATTTATTGTCATAGCGAACGCAAGACGTATTGGAAATCTTCTCTCGTGTTCAACGATCGGTCTTCTATCAGCTCTAATGACAATTTTATGATCATCAGATTGCGTTTGATCAAGTGCTGTCTTAAACGTATTAACCAATTCATTATGTTCTTGAAATAGTACTTGCAATTTTTGAATTATCATTCTTCTTGCACTTCTAAAGAATGCGCAACGCGTATCCACTTCATTTTGATTATTGCCAAGGAAATAAATTTGTAAAAATTGATGTTTAGCATCTGGTATTGGCAACAATGAACCAATTTTATGATAAAGTTGTCCTTGTATCCGTAATGTAATAGCAAAATGTTCAGAAGATGAGCTGGAACTTGTAAAAACCTAACAAATTTGGCTCTCTCTTTCAAATGTTTCATTGTAAATGCCTGATGCCGAAATTACCTTAAATGTCGGCATAAAATGATCTCTTATTATATTCGTTGCTCCAAGAGATGTCATTTGGAAGCATGAATTGTACATTTGAATGTTATACAAGAAATGCTTTGATTCTGTTGTTGTGCCAGAAAGTAATGATCGTAATGGTTCAGGTGGATATTGTAATTGTGGTAATCGAACTTTCCCAGAAGCACAACACATTCCTGGAGTTTCAGTTCCAAATTTGAATGCATTACAATATTGACATAATTTGTTCATTGCGACAATAACCACAAAATTATGCAAACTATAATCAATCGCATTATTATATCGAAATCCAGCACCATTCAAAATAACATTAACATTGATTCGTTCAGTTCGTTGTTGTCTTTGTACATTTTCATTAGCATTTCTTGATGTGCGATGCGATTGCATTCTCAATCTATCTTGCTCATTACGTTGTCCACGTTGTTCAGATGAATGACCTGAGCGTGATCTGGACATACGTTCTCTTTGATTTCGATTTTGATTTTCTCGCTCTTCTTGTGATTGATTTTGCCCTTCATTTGATTTACTTTGCGTTCTACGCGACCGACTACCAATATCACTTCTTCGCTGACGTGGCATTTTTTACACAAACTAAAATAATAAAACAATGAAATTATAAGTAATCAATTTACCTTATCTTCAATCTTGAAAAAAAATTGAAGGTATCAGCGGGTGAAGCGGTTAACTTCACTTTTTCAAAATATTTGGAAAACTGAAAAAGCTAACTGAAAATTCGAAAAAAAGTATTTTGACAAAACAAAAATGTATTTCTCATAAAAACAGAACAAAAAGTATTTTACAGTACAAACACAGTCTTCAGCTTTTTGAACGACATCTTGAGACGTAAAATTGATGAACATATTTTTGCGCCAAAACCATCACGTCGTCGTACTTTTTTGATTTTAATTGAATACTGTTTGCAGATCGCCTGAAAATATCATTTTTTCATAATTTTTGCTGTAAATTCCTACAGCGACACCAGTTGAGTACTGTCTGAACTTTATTTTTTTCTGATTCACGACAAACAAAATAAAAAAAAATCATTCAAATCCGAAAAAAAAACCCAAAATGTACTGAAATGCATTTGTTGTTTCACGCACGCACAACACACACATCCGTTTTCCGATTTCAACCAAACCCATATATAGACCAATACCAAAAATGTGTGAAAGTTTGGTTAAAATCGATAAGAGTGTTAAGGCGTCAATCGGCGACAAACGAACACAATTTTAAGCCTCAATTTTTATATATATAGATCTACCAACGACATTTTAACCTTTTTGATCACAAGTGATAAAGGCCTTGAGCGCATAACCTCGCTATAACTCGCCCTACAGTCTGCATGTGTCTAGTGTACTGGCTGCATCAACAAAATACAAGATGACAACATTTGCATGATTCCTTGTTATGTTTTTCAAAATCTAACAGTTTGGCGACACCGAATTATGAGGAATATCATAATGTGACGTACCTCGTTCTTATATTGTGACGTATATGCACAGGGAAAGAGAAAATGCGAAGCGCTTTAGGCGAATTTTTTAAAACAAAGCAGCATCATGCATACGTAACGTTCCCTCTTCTGAAAAAGAGCGTGAACAGATTCAAATTTGTTAATTTTCTAGAAGCAAATCAGGAATTAAACTCGTCCGATCAAGTGTTGAAGAGCAACTAACTATTTATTACTTAAAATACTAATGAGATGTGCTAAGCAAGAGATCATACATTAAGTTATGTATTTGTGCATGTTTAAGAAATTATATGTACTTCATGATTTACACTAGCAAGTTATACTTTAATAATAAAATTCAATAATGAATACTTCACACTTCCGCCTATTATTAAATTACATTATTCTTGCAAGTATACAATAAAACCTAAGGAAAACTTCCACTGGTTGTAATTACACAATTCGAAAAGAAAAATTCAAGGTATGAGAAAGGATAATAAAGAATGTTCAGACTATAATAGAATCGTTTGATATAATTTTCATAGCATTTCTAAATTTAACAAACATTTCTTTTGGTAAGGCTTTTGTAAAGACATCAGCTAGTTGATCATTGCTTGGAATGTATTCTAATTCAAAAAACTTTTCATTATATTTTTCACGTATAAAATGAATTCTTACATCTATATGCTTTATTCTTGCATGAAATTCAGGATTTTTGACTAATTTGATAGCACCTTGATTGTCAACGTATAATGTAAGATCTAGGCAATTACTTGGTAGTAAATTTTGCAAAAGTGTGCGAAGCCACACTAACTCCTTCACTGCCTCTGATGCAGCCACGTACTCTGCCTCAGTTGTAGATAGGGCTGTACAATGTTGTCTTTTTGATGACCAAGACACTGGGCTTCCACCCAGTAATAACACGAATCCGCTTGTTGATCGTCTTGTTTCAACATCACCCGCAAAGTCTGCATCGCTGAAGCAAGATAAAGAATATACATTAAATTTGTTGAACATAATACCGTGATCCTTGGTTGCTTTCAGATATCTAAAAATTCGTTTGATTGCTGTGATGTGTTGGCTTGCTGGTCTTTCCAAATATCTGCTTACAATACCGACGGAATAAGCTATGTCCGGCCTCGTTGCAAGCATTAAATACATAATGCTTCCCACTGCTTCACGAAAGGGAAATTTGCTGGTATCGTCTATGGAAACATCTAGGTTGCAGTTGACGGCACATGGAGTTGAGACAGGACTAGCATCTGACATCCTGAATTTACTGAGCATCCTGTCAATGTAACTGGATTGGTTGACGAAAACTGATCCATCTGTACACCGAGTGATTTGAAGGCCCAAGTAGTAATTGGCGTCACTGAGTTTCAGTTCGAAACATCTTTGCAATTCGTTGACAACCTGAACCGCTTCCTTCTTATTGCTGACTGCAATGAGTCCATCGTCGATGTACAGTGCAAGGAGAAACTTGTCGTTACATCGGTGTGATTCGAAAACACATGGATCTGCATTACACTGACTGAACCCCATCTTTCGAAGAATATCGGATAACTTTTGGTTCCAGCACCTGGAAGCCTGCTTCAGACCATATAAACTTTTGAGGAGTTTACACACTCGGCCAGAATTATCGTCGAATCCAGGTGGTTGTGACATATATATCTGTTCGTTGAGATTTCCGTTGAGAAATGCTGTCTTAACATCGAACTGCATTAAATGTAAATTCTCCTTAGCCGCAATGGCCATAATAGCACGAATTGAGGTAAATTTGGCGACTGGGCTGAACGTCTCCTCATAATCCAATCCTTGTTGCTGGTTAAAGCCTTTAGCGACAAGGCGTGCCTTATACCGGGTAATTTGGTTCTGTGGAGAAAGTTTAGTTTTATACACCCATTTACATCCAATTACCTTCTTGTCCTGTGGTTTGTTCACCAGCTGCCAGGTGCAGTTTTCTTGATGTGACTGGATTTCTTCATTCATAGCCTTCCGCCAGTTGTCTGCATCGTTTGACCTCACTGCTTCTTCGTAAGAGAATGGTTCATCATTTTGGGCTATGAAAGCATATCCCTGTATTGCACATGCAATCAGGCTCGAACTTGGTCTGGGAGCTTTCGATTGACTACGAAGAACTCTGTCTGACGACCCAAAAAATCTTCCATTGGAATCGGTTGGTAGATCCACTGCAATTGGTTCTACAATTTCAGCTGCTTCATTCACTGATGTATTATTCAATTCCCTCGATGAGTCTGCGCCGGTATCCTCTGATTTGATCTTACACTCTCGTTCGTCAGAATGATTATTTTTGTGCCCTGGACTTTCACCTTTTTCTTCCATAAGACTTGGAGGATTTAAACTAAGCTGAACATTCAATTCCTCTTTAAAGACGACGTCCCATGATACATCAATTTTGTTAAGCTGACTATTATAAATACGAAATCCTTTTGTGTTATCCGGGTAACCAACGAAAATGCCCGGCCAAGACTTTTTGTCCCACTTCCTCCTCTTTTCCTTCGGTATATGAACAAATACTTCACTTCCGAACGTCTTTACATTATTAATGTCTGGTTTCTTTCCACACCACAGCTCATACGGACTTTTTTCACAAACTGGACTAGGACCAAAACGATTAACTAGAAAGACTGCAGTGTTAACTGCCTCAGCCCATAGCCGTATTGGCAAATTCTTTGCATGAAGCAAAGTTCTAGCGATTTCTGTTATAAAACGTATATCCCTTTCGGCCCTTCCATTTTGCTCCGGCGTGTATGGAGTGGATGTCTGATGCATGATTCCACGTCGCATGAGAATCGATTCCACTTGCTTGTTCTTATATTCTGACCCGTTATCAGATCTGAGAAATTTCACCTTAAAACCTGTTTCTGCTTCCGTGTTGTTTGCAAACGTCTCAATCAGAGATGGTACTTGAGACTTTTCCTTGACGAAATAAACTGACCGATAGTGTGAAAAATCGTCCTTGAATAGGAGGAAGTACCGCGATCCACCAAGAGACTTCTCCTGCATTGGGCCACAAACGTCGGAGTGAATTAACTGACAAATTTTGTCTGCTCTTGAGTCGCTAGTTTTAAATGGCAGTCGATGCATTTTTCCCAATGCACATGCGTCGCAAAAGAAATTAGGATTGTCAACAAATTCAATACTTCTGGCTTTAAGAACGCTCCTAACATGTTTAACAGACAAATGACCAAGTCTTTGATGCCAAGTTTCTATTGACTTCTTTTGTGACACTGTGACATTCGCTGAACAGCAAACTGCTTCATTCGCTAGAACAACTTTAAAGCACATTTCGTATAGACTGTTACTTCGTATACCAACCGCCATAACAACACCCTCTTTATATATTTCGCAACTCTTACTATCTGACACCAACTTGTAGTTCTTGTCCAGAGTACTTCCTGACGAAAATAAATTCACTTTTATCTCTGGAACAAAGTGAACATCCACCAAGCGCTTCTGCTCCCAAGAGTTCCCGTTAAATGCCATTATCTTGATTTCACCTTTACCATATGCCATAATCTTTGTTCCATTGCCTATAGTGATTGCCATTGGACTTTGGAGTTCCTGATAAATACTAAACCACTCACGATGATACGTCATATGCTGACTTGCCCCCGAGTCTAAAAGCCACTTATCTTCGCTTACACTATTGCCACCAACAAAATTAGCATCACAAACCATAGCATCGCCAGATTGATTTGAAGTAATTTTATCATTTGCAAAATTAACGTGATGTGTTTTTCGATTTTTATTGGGACAGTCTCTTTTCCAGTGCCCAAATTGATTACACTGAAAACATTTGCCCGGTTTCTTCTGCTTTTGGTTCACATTCAAATGCCTCCCTGAGAAAAATTTCTTCCCCCTTTGCATTAACAAAGCACTTTCATTCATCGCAGCAGTAGACGACGATGGTGAATTACAATTGTTGTTGTTTAAGCGCGTTTCCTCCATAATTAAACGTGATGTTAGATTTTCGATCGTCTGCAACTCGTCCGTGGTGGATTCCCATGCACTAAAAAAATGAGAGTATTCTTTTGGCAAAGTCATAAGAATTTTGGTGGTGAGCATCGACTTGGAAACTGTTTCACCCGACTCTCTCAATTGTTGTGCGAGAGTTTCCAGTTTGCTAATATGTGTGGCCATGTCATCTTGCGGATCTTTTTCAAAACTGTAGAACCTTTGTTGTAATATATTAACACTTGTACTGCTTTTGTGTTCATACACAGACGAAAGTTTATTCCACATATCTTGAGCGGTGGAACAGTTAAGAATATGTATTAGAGCTTGGCCTCCCACTGACGTAGCGATTACCTTTTGTGCCCTTCGATCTCGTTTTTGCCAGCTTACTAATTTTTTGTCATCACCTTCTGTAACTGTTGGTTTAACATCAGCGCCACTGACTACCTCAAACAAATCACTTGCATTTAAAAGTATTTTTACTTGAAATTTCCAAGTGGACCACTGATCTGCACATTGGAGCTTGTCAATTTTTATAAGCTCGCCTTCCATAATTGTTTCAACGTACTTTTATTACCACTCGTAGTATCTATCGCAAAAAGAAACGATTAAAAAATTAAACTTTTCAACTATTTCGCGAAACTCCGATTTTCTAGGCGAATAAACACAATTCAATGGGTCACGAACACTGGGCCCATAACCTGTTAATTTTCTAGAAGCAAATCAGGAATTAAACTCGTCCGATCAAGTGTTGAAGAGCAACTAACTATTTATTACTTAAAATACTAATGAGATGTGCTAAGCAAGAGATCATACATTAAGTTATGTATTTGTGCATGTTTAAGAAATTATATGTACTTCATGATTTACACTAGCAAGTTATACTTTAATAATAAAATTCAATATATAATACTTCACAAAATTCGATGTTGAAGTCTTATGTTTTCTGCATTTATGCACCTAGTTGCTAGATTAACAAAAAGAAGAGATCATGAATGTGAAAGTGGACATAGTCGCAAGGAGAAACGACTGTCATGTCGATTGGAAACGAAGATCGTTATGCCGAATTCACAAAATCTTTACGATTTTAAATGCCAAAGCGCTCGAGAAAAAATGTTGTAAAACGAAATGCTGCTTTGAAGCGAATGAGCGTTGAGAGAGTAGAGCATGCCAGATTAAAAGTTCGGTTTGGTTTTAACTAACGCACACACATAGAGAGCAGGATTCATATTTCCAGTCATATTTTGTCTGTAGCTGTAATTTTTGTGCAAGAATTAAAAAAGTAATCTCCAAAATCGATAAAAAAAAATCATTCATAAGAATAATGTAAAGGACAACCTTACGAAGATACAAAAGCCATGATTAATATTTTTTTTTATCAAAGAAAATCTGAAGAAATAAGTATTAGCCCCACAAAAAAAAGCTATTCGTCATTTTCACTAACTAAATTAATTAATTTGCATTAAAACAACATCATATTGCTTTTTAAAATTTGTGTATGATAAACATTAGTGATTCTGTGCCACTCCAACTAAGAACGGCACACCCCATGACATCAAATCAAACAATTCAAAATTCTAAAGTTGTCAAACGCGCCGGAGAGTAGAGAGTAGGTATACTCAGTCGTCGCGTTGAACTTTACGATATTTACGCTCTAAAGTCGATCCAACGCGACGCCTAAAGTTGTATTTTGTGTGGCAGCATATGAACGCTTTGTTTCTACATAATCGGCCTTACTAACAACCAAATTTAGACTCGACTTTAGGGCAATAGTCGAAATTAAAATTAAAGTTAAAAATAATCAAGTTATCTTCGACTTTAAGATAATCGAGACTAACTTTCGATCCGGAGAAAGTCGAGTCTAACCCATTTTAAAGTTTAAACGTCTTTCTATAAATAAATATGTCTTTGTAATAAATAAATATGAAATAAATATGAAATATGAAATGGACAGCAAATAAAGAGAAGCCGCAGCTTAAATTGGACGCAATGAGAGAACTATTACCTAGTTGACTGTGTCAAACCATTGGCTGATATCATTGATAGCACAATTAACAATGCTGCAATGATACATTCAAAAAACAAAGCATGGGAAACAGTTGCATTTATATTTAACTCAAAATACAACCAACTGTCAATTTCAGCAAATTATTTGAAAGCTCTGAAAAAAATTATAACTTATAATTTTGCTTTAAAGTCAGATGTAGTTAAAGTTCCGATTACTATGATTGTTGGTACCTAGAAATTAAAAGTCCAAACTATAGTTATTTTCGAAATTAGTTAAACTCGAGTTTGCGGTTTGGTTGTTGGTAAGGCCCGCCAATATGTCAACGCACGCGCGCGTCAACGCGATATTGTGAATTGGGCATAAATATTTTAGTGGATGATTTGACGTGTCGATGAATGGAAAAGTTGAAGACAAAGACTGAACGAGGTTTTGAAGGTGATGCCATTCATGGATTTTTAGAGCCGGATCAGATCACGCTGATAATAAAAAACAGCTATTATTTAATATAATTTTTCACGTAAAAATTCTTAAATATATTGACAAGATTTTCTTCATTAAACCAATTAAGATTTCTCTATGGAAATATCATAATTATTCATTCGTTTTAATCGGATTTCGTTGTAAAGTATAGTACAATAGGCAATCTTATTGATTTTATACAGTAATTTTTCGCTCTGTGTACCGAGCAGTGATTTCATCACGTACCTTGCGTTCTTTTTGTCAACTTCGACATGAAGTTTGCGGACGGTGACGTCGTGCCTACTTTTGGAATATATTTCTTCTGACTTTCTTGAAACAAATCCGTTTCAGAAATGCAGCCCATTTAAGTCTTTCGCCAAAGCAAACGCCTACTTTCCTACTGCATCCACTCTTGCCAGATTGTGCGATATATCGCACGACGCGCGGTATTTTTTTCTATTTTGTGGTGTAAAATTAGAATTTGCGATATCTCTTATTTTTTGCGATGTTTGCGATATTTTGTTTTATTAATCATTAAAACAAAATAAAATACTAATTCAATCAAATTCTGCTAAGTTCTAAGATCCAAGTACAAATTTTAGATCCATTGATTGATGCGCATTAGAATTCATTCAAATAATGTAAAAAACATTTGCTGCAACAATTTTGAACCAAACCCAGAAATACTTTTCTTTATAACTTTTTTGTAATTTTGCGAAAAAATAACTAAAAATTGCGATATAGGCTTACAAAAATCTGGTAAGCATCCACTATTCAATTTATGTGGACTTGATTAAACACAGGTACGCTCAATTGTATCGATATGACAATCGTGGGGCGCTAAAGTATAAAACTTTAAAATGCACCCCAAAAACAACCAATCCCATTACAAACTCCAACTTTTTCACACACCAAACAAATGGAGTGTTGTAGCCAACAAATTTGTCGTTTTTTTTAACTTCAGAAAAAGATTAAAAATTAATTAAACAAGTTCCGTAGTCACAGAGTTGACCTGAAAAACAAAAAAAAAAAAAAAACAAACAAAACTTCCAAACAAAGTGTAAAACTTCCACTACCATCCCTTGAGAAAACAATACCTACCTACATAATTTAAAATGAAATTAAAAATGCATCCTTGATCGTTTATTCATTACCTTTTGAAAGTTTTCTAGAAATCCCATTTGGTTTTCCACTTGTGTACACACACACACACAGTAAAGTATTATGCTCCACACTCAACTGCACACAATAATCATTTTGTTTTCTTTCTATTCCACAGGTTTCACATAGATAAACGGTGCCAGCACAGATGTTCCTGGAAATGTTTGAGTATCGCCTTAATATTATTAGCAGTCGTCCTTACAGCCATGTTGGCCTATTTTGCAGGTAAGAAGAGATAACCCTTTTTCCTTTGATTAATGTACACTCGTTCACCTTCATGGGGCACATTTCATTAGTTTCAGTATTGGGGCCCTGTCCACATGGTGTTGCTGGTGTAACCCCTCCTCGATGGGTACAAAGTTCAAACGAAGTTTAGAAAACTATTTTGCATTTGCCAAATGAAAATGTCAAGCACACAGTCAACTCTTGCAACTATTGTAGGATCTGCATGAAAATTTGCTTAAACTGGACACAGAAAAAAATGGGGAACAAGCCAAAACTCATTATTTCGCCATCAGTGGGAAATATCTACAGTAAGCAGCCCCTCCCACTCGAAATTCTAAACTTAACCGAAAACACTAAAACCACTTGACTTCAGATTTTCTGCAACGCGTCCAACTTCATTATACCGCTCACCCGAATGGCTGTGATTTTCGCCCAACATTTCAGTCCACACCCCTGCGAGCAAACTTTCAATGTGAATATTTGTGAAGCCAACCCCCAACACTGTGCGACGACGGAGGAAAAATTGCGAAAAGTGTTTGGTTTTGGTTATAAATCACAGAGCTTTCTCGACCCAACCCCAAAATAAAAACAACACAACAGCGGACGGATACTTGTTTGGTAAATCGTTTCTGGTCCAAATGCTGGTGGTGGCCCAAAAGTTAAAAACTGATTTGTTGCTTCGCCGGAGTGTGTCTTAATGGAGATACATCTATCCGTATACAACCCTTCGCATTAGGGCTGCGCCGCACCGACTCAAATCAATGCCAGACACTTCGAATGCCGGTTTTTATTTGTAATTAGATCCGAAAGGGGAACACCACATCCCAACGTGTCGTGTGTATATGTGGAGGCCGTTCGCAGTTGTGCCCTACTCAAACTCATATACGCAACGGCAACGTTGTTGTCGTCGCACTGATGTCGTAAATTTCACTTGAATTGCTTAAGTTGGAGCAGCGCGATGTTTTGGAAAACCGCTTTCTGCGATTCGACTATACCAATTGTTTTGCTCGAAAAGTTTTCCTATTCATTATGCCATACTCCGGCAAGCATTTAGGGCTATCAGCTGTACCACGCTCCTTTTGCGAGCGATGCTCTCTCTCTATATGTACGTATATATAGGAAGCTTTAGGCTTTTGTTTTGTGGAGTAATTAGGGTGCGTTTACAAATGCGTATTATATTCGGCAAACCAACTGTGATAAATATAAATTTTCGCTGTAAAACGTGCGATTACTTTCAGAACGCGCCCTCTTGTGCGGCATAGGGAGTTTTATGTATGAAGGACTTTGTGTGCTTGAGTGGTGTTTGTTGTAAGCGGCCCACAAACAGATGACAGCGAAGGGAATTTGGAAAAGTTCTGGTCCTGGGCCGGTAGCTGTGACGTTTGCTATTAAGTGCGACAGCGTGAACACATTGCATCCGGAATTTATGTTTGCTACGATCCTAATCTATATGCTATCGAGCTAATATTTATGGGGGGTGAATGATGCTTTATTACATGGCATCGTTATATTTTATTTAATTGTCACTTTAAAATATATAAATTGTCTTGCGCTGAGCGCAGGTGAGTGCTATATCAGTGTGATAAACTGCCAAAGCTACTGTGTGGTTCTATTTTAAATGGGATCCATAATCGAACCGTACTGTGGTTTGGATTTTATGCTTGCCGGATAAGCAACTGTTCGCATTTAGATTAGGGGCAACCAAAAGCTAGGTATCTATAGATAGAAATCTCAACGAATTCTGCATTAGGAAAAATGTTGTCAACATTTGTGAAGATTGTTCGGCGGAGTGAAAGTAGTCAGCTTCTTGTGTCCCGTGTCGTCTTGTATTCAGTTCACAGTGTTTATGTACGCCTACACTGAAAATAAAACCCTGGTATATTTGATAAAAATGAGGCTTGATTCAACAATTTTTTTTGTCAATATACGTCCAATAAAATGTTTCTATCAAATTGACAACGTTTTACTAAGTTTTAGTTTTATCTTGTCTTAAAACGTTTGTGATGATAAAAAAATTGTTGTTTTTTACAAAAATCGTTCGTATAAAAATAATTTGTTAAATTAATCATAATGTTGTTAATTCTACAATTCTACACCTGATAAAAATTTAATCAATTTTCCGAAGGATTAGCAACACAAAAATTAAAATTTCTTGTGTGTAGCGAATAGCTGCACTTACAGACAAGAATGAAAATGTCCAGAGTCCAGCCAAGCGAGCCCAGGATGTGCATAATCGTCTTTTCTTCAATACAATCGTGAATCGTATTTATGCATAGCTTGGTCTGGATTGGCTGGACATGTTTTTCCTTGGCTGTAAGCTCAGCTGTTTTGCCGTCAATTTACATATACCTACATACTATCACACTAACTTCTTATACTTACCTTTTAAATATTCATATAATTTTCCATATAAATAATAATGTTCTTATTCATTTTCTTGGTTTAAAAATGTTGTCTCTTGTATTCACTTTTACCGGTTGCATTTTGATTCAACACGTGTTTTATCAATTCTACAAAATGTTTGTCATTTCTACAAAAAATTTTATCATTTCAACAAATTGCTTGTAATATTGATAATCTGTATTTTGTTTGGCTAACAAACAGTTTGCATACCATAAGTCTTGTCAATTTAACAAACATTTACAAAAGTCATTGTTGGTTCCGTTTTTATTGATATAACAAAAATGTTGTTAATTCAAAATTCAAAAACTTAAAAATAGGTAAAAAAAAAAATTGTTTAATTGAACAATGTCGATTTATTAAACTGAAAATTTTGTTTTGTTAATCCGACAAAGTAGTTTTGTAGTAAACGTTTTATCCGTTTGACAAAAAATTGTTCGAATTGATAAACCTTAAGTTGTATTGATAAATTTCATTTATCATTACAACAATTTTTATTCAATTAAACAAATTTATTTTGCAAACGAATTTTGTCAATATTACCTGGCATTTTATTTTCAGTGCAGTGTAGTCTCTTCTGTTCGAGTGCTGCGCTGATAAATTACAGCCTTAATTCGTCCTTTTTGTACTGCAAACGTTGACGTATTTTATCAATGTCACTATGTGATCTGATTTGTTCTTCTTATCATTCGGATGTTATATAGTGCGGATGTGATTTCAAGTTCCAGTTACGGTTATTCAAACTCAACGCGTAGATATTTAAGCCTAATTCGCACTTCTTTCAAATATAATATTTTCCTATCTCTGGCATACACTGTAAGCAAATACGAGACCATTCCGGTCCCACGCTGAAGTTTTTCACTGTCAGCAGGATAAATAAATAAAAGCAATGCAGAAGCAATTCCAATTGTTAAGTCTGAAAAAATAAATCAAGCTACAGAGAAACTATACCAACAAATATTTTTTTTTTAGTATTCACGGACAAGTCTATCATAAGTCGCGCCCGTACTAAACTCTTGCTAGTTATTGCTTCGGGGACCGACTGTATATGCTTTTGTTATCAGTAAAAGCCTTCTAAGGGCGGCTCATCTTGAACTGTCACTCGCTGCTACTTGTATGGAAGCACTCTCAAGACTCATAGAAGGAGTCACCCAAGGCCAGATATAGTCACCGATATCCAATTACTTTCCAAGTCCTTGAGCCCTCATATACGAAATGCATGAGAGACCAAAGGAATGAAAAGAGAAGGATGCTGCGAGGTTAATTGTTTCGCAACAAAAATCCCTAAGATCTACTCATCAGGACGTCTCAATCCTTCGTTCTTTTAAAGTTGGGCGACTTTTGACGACTTACGGATATCATTTAGGCTACACGTCAGCGGTCAACTTTTTACTCATAACTTTTTAAGGTTTTCTTGTACGTCTGCAAGATATGCTTCAGATCCGGTTCATCAGATAAGCCTATTTTGCCCTGAAGCTTTCAATGTCTCGCCTGCATATTACAGATTAAAGGATTGAGTAGAGTAGGATGCTCAAGTCCACCGTCCATAACTCGATCTTCCGGCGACCGATTCTAAGTCAAACGGTCTGATCACCAGAGATATCAGCTGAAATACCAAAATTCTCAGCTCCACCGATAGAACTTGTTTCTGTCGGAAGGTATTCCGCAAATAATTTCGCCGCCGGTACAAATACCTACCTATATCTTTAAAGGGCCTTGCTAGTAATCATTTTTAACCTTAACACTAAATATTTTGTAGGTCACAATATGAAATTTCGTATGGAAAATTATGCCATTGTGAGTTCGAAAAATTTAGCCTGGACACTAATTTTGATTATTATTATCAGTAGGTATCGCGGAGTGGCTTTAGTACTGCAATACAATTCGATCGACGTGCGGTTCGGTATTACCTCCAGTATCACATTCTTAAATCTTAAGTACGAATGCCATTATCACAGTTAATAGTCCACCTCTGCCAGGTTAATGTTAACCAGTGGCGTTTTTTCGCAAGACTTTCCGACATTTGATCAAGCGGTATGCACACAAAACTTCGACTAACTCCACGCATTGTACGCAGGCGGACGAACACCCAAAAGTATGCAGTAAAAAAAGAAGTATTTTTCGGAGAACGACCGATTGAAAGGTGTTGTGTGCATTGGATAAGTACGAACAAACACCCACCCATTATGATTTGAACAAACTGTTTATATTTTTAGGCAGATCTGAAAAAGTTTTGCAAGGCGGCTGCAAAGTTCTTAGTTTTTACAAAGTCTACCTACCTAGTATCTTCGAATTTCCCCAGCCTAGGGTTCAATCATTCTTTAGTCTTACAGAAGAGACAGAGGAGTTCCAGGGCAATTTACATTTCTATCAACTTAGTTGGTCTTCGTCAGTCCAGATAGTGGACAGTGGTAGTATTCTGTAGGTAGGTAAATTAAATAAATAAGACGTTGAAGTAGCAGGATCGTGGTAGGTACCCTAGGCCCAGCTTCTCACAACCATTGTTTTCGTGTTAGCTTTTCTTTTTGGAAAGCGTAGAATGGTAGCTTGGTATATATACCGTGGACGTCCAGTATAACGAATGACGTCATTCACTATTCCTAGTGCATTCGTTATATTGATTTAATTTCTAAACATTTTTTTTAAATATAAGTCATTAAAAAATGTGTATATTTGTTTGTTTTTATTTAATGTTTAATTGAATAAATGATGGTCCTGCCATTTAAATACCTGCTTCCATGGTTTTTAGTCCAATTTATATGTACGGTACGGCATGCTGCGAATCTTCCCGAGGCGGCCATTTGATTGATATCTTATTTCACAAATAATGGCAAAGTCCAAGCTTTATAATGAAATTAAATTTGCATCAAAAATGTATCGCTGTGTGTGTTTTATTTAGCTTTACTTTCGAAACCGAAAAATGAATGACCCTTTACAAGGTGGCGCCAGATTAGTCACCCTATTTTAAGATGTTATAATTTTTGTAAATGACGTCGAACGTCAATCATATTTGACATTTGTGAACTAGACATCTGCAGTATAAAACTGACAGCGCTATACCTACTCCGCTAAAGCCTGGAATAATTGTGTCGATTTGTTTGACCAAAAATCGGTCGTTGGTGTGAACGCAGCGTGAATTTCGAATCTTCATGAGCGTCGAGGCGCACTTCCACTTAAGCGGTTATGTCAATAAGTAAAATCTTCGTTTATGGGGCAATGTAGGGCTCACTGCTCTTTCCACGTTTCGGCTGCCGTTAAACAACGCAGCACTCGCCAAGCACTGCCCACATCCTACTTGGTGCAATATTTCGTGGAAAGTGTCCTAAAACCTTTCTAAAAATCTTAAACAAAGATATTGTTTTGTCAAAGATGGCGCACTCTTCCACACAGCTTGATATATTATCCTACAGCACTACTAATGCCAATCAACCACAACCACATCCACATGACATTAAAAAAAGGCATGCGGAAAAATCCTTAAATTATAAATTAATACTACACGTGTACAAACACATGTACACAAATATAACCCACACAACGCGTACATTTAATTAACATTTAATGCAATCACTTGTTTAGCCATACAATCGGCATGTAATTGCAAATTCAATGAATGCATCAAATCAGCATGTCAGTTCGGAAGTGAACAAAACAACACAAAAAGAAACGCATCGAAAATTATTGATAAATTATTATAGCCGGGCATCAGTTGGCGCGACATTCATAAATGTATATACATACCCTTGTGTACGTTTGCCACGTAACATCGGGGTTTCTGCTGATGCTGACACATACAAACTGCATTCCACTACGGCAATGTGTATAAAAACCTGCACATTTCCGAATCAATCAATCAAATTAATTTATGATGCAAAAACAATAATTACAGCAAATGTTTATAGAGATGTTTGTAGTGTGTGCGCGTACCTATACCTATATGGGATACAAAGAGCGTGATTAAAGTGTTTTTGGCTTGTAAATTAATGTTGACGCCATTTGCCAGGACATTGCATTCTCATAGAGTTTGCTCACATTCTGTATGGATAAACGTATAGGTATATAGAAATGTCTACGGACTGGGCATTTGTGTGACGAATTAAACAGCAAAATGATGCAGGTATTGCCTTTGGAGGAGTTGATGTAAAACACAAACACTCGTTGCGAATGGAATTGAAACAAGTTTTAAATGCGTACCCCGCACCGTAACCTTTTCTCCGAGTGTAGGAAGGTGTTTGACCGGAATAGACTTAAATAATACTGCATGAATTCAACTCCGGTTTTCACACTTGCATTGATAAATTTCGCAATTGAAAGATAGGGTAGGTTCAGAAGCGAAGACCTAAGCAAGGCTTGAAGATGACATTTGTCAACCGTTTATCAAGTACCTACCTAGGGTTGATTTAAGACATTTGGAACTGTAAGTACCACCTACCTAGAGCATATATGCAAACATTTGTCAAAAAGAGTACCTAACATCAGAGGCTTGAGCAGGGAGAGAGACTACACCTTGCAGACACTTGGCTCAACTCAAGTAACAAAGAATTAAATCCGTCAATTGCCTTGGCGCACTAAAAAAAAGTTTTCGATTGGCACTCGTCCGGCTCTAGCCGAAACCAGACACAGTGCACTAGGTCATCCCTTTTATGATGACCTCTCGGCCATCCAAAGTATCCATTTCAATAAGATCATCAAATTTCCTAACGCCTCAGGCTGGTTGTAACCTCCCTTAAAAAAAAACACAGTTAACGTAAACATAAACATCTTCCTTTGTTTAATAAAAATAAATAATTCAAAATAAATACCCTAATTCCTTAATTCATTTTGAAAAGTTTTATTTGCATAGATCATGAAATTTTTTTTTAAATTTTCGAATTCAAAACGTTGGCGATTCGGTCTTAAGAATGCCTTATGCAACGAAAAAGATCATGCAGCTTTGTTTATATAGTGCATTATAATGTGGGGTTGTGAAAATGAACAAAAGAAAAAGATAATAGTTTTAAGCTTCGTTTGCACTGACATAAAGGGGATATATTTTTACTGCCTAGTTAAATTTTTGAACAATATGCTCCAAAAATATGAATTTATATTATAAAAAATATGCAAAATATGCAAATATAGTAAAATATGCACAAAAATGGCAAAATATGTTGTATTTATAGTAAAATATGCAAAAATATGCACTAACGGTTAAATGCCATTTTAGGAAATTTCATGATACGTATACATAATAAGTTGCCTTGCATCCAGGGTGTTCATAAACATGCAGTTGCATGGAAATCCGATCCCTAGTTATCAGAAAAAACGCTCGGAAATGGAGAAATGGAGGAGATCGCATGCCTTCTAGCAGCTGGTGATTTTGTCCACAACGTTGGTGACGTTGTTTAATTGCTTGAACTGACAAAGTTCCTACTACGTTCCTAACTGGGTCTTATGTTTTATAAATATTTGCTTTTAAATAAGCATTTATAAAAATCAAATAAAATAATTTGAGTTTAAAAAATCATGCTTTTGGTCAGCAAAATTATTTAAAGTAGATATTACTATTACATTAGTAAGTTAAGTCTTATTAATTTTATTTTATAAAGTAGTCGTTGTTTAACTACTTAAAGACTGACTAAGTTCCTACAAACCTAATGTACCAAATTGAATATTTTAAAAGACTTATGTTTTTTTTTATATTATGTTCGTAGAGAAAAGTCTTAGGATAGTGATAAGGCATTTTCACACTGGCTCAATACTATATTATGTATGCTATTTTTTATCTTTGTGTTTTATCCCAACCAACAATTTGACTTCGGTAAGGTGCTATCGAAGCTATTTCACCTTCCGAAATATTAACTGTATAATGCCTAATGGAAACATATATTGCGCACTTTAATGCAGGTATTTACTTGTTTAAGACTTCCTAAACAGCTTGGATGGGCCTTACTGAAAACACAACTTCTTCGCCTGAAAGGCAATTAACATCCACGGTAGGCTAATGCTTAGCAAAAGAAGCATCTCACATTTATCAGCAGTAGGTTATTACTTCGGTAGGGCATCACCGAAACTTTATATAAGCTTTATAGAGGCTCAAATATAAACATTTTTAAATTCTCCTTATTTTTTTTATGTTTTTTATCGTATTAATAAATATTTTCAAAGACTTTTTGCAATTTTCATTTACGTACTCGTTATAATTTACATGCGTCGCACTGAGAATCGAACATGGGTCCTGCTGCGTAGTAGTCCAATACACTACCCCCTAAGCTAATTCGTCATAATGCTGTAGCAGTGGTAAATCTGAACTACTTGGTACATTTTAGAGTTTCGTTACGACTTGCAATAAACTTGCAGCTAACTCGACCGAAGATGTAAGCAAGACATTTAGTGTTACCCAATTTATTTATGGGCGAAAAGTGTTTATTTAAAATCACATTACTGACATATTTTTCACTGTGCTAAAAGTGTTTTATTTTTTGTCAATTTTCCCCGATTCATTAATCAATGGTTACTTTAGACAGCTGTGATTCATTTTTACCTCTATGAAGCCTCCATATATAAGTTAGGAGGAAGTATGAGTAAGTGCTTCTGTACAGCTTCCAATCGCAAGCGGTTGACTGCATGACAGTTCATTGCTTCTATAATGCCTTCGGTCAGAAGCTCTAAAGAAGCTTCTAGGAAGCGCTTCGAACCACAAGCTTTATCGAAGCAATTCACTTTCCCAGACACATCTCCAGACACATTTTCAGAAGTCTAATAGATATATTTTCGAACGTCAATTTCATATCCCTCTATAAAGCCTGTGTATATGCTTCGTAAAGGACTTACTGAAGTTATTATCGAAACTATTGCTTCGAAATGGATCAACTTCGGTTAACAAAGACTATAGAAGCTCTATCGATTGCCTACAGAAATGAAAAATTTAAACCTTACCGAAGTCAAATTGTTACTTGGGTATCAACGTCTCCAGATTTTTGGTAAATTTTATCTTGGTTTGGTAACTTTTTTTGCAATTTTGGTAGCTAATTTTTTTTTCAAGTGGCAACCGTGCTCATGGCGAAACAAACTTCTATCCGACTTAGTTTTTCAAGGGTCATGGCCGTTACAGAGATTATTTCTGGGCTTTATGACTTCTAGTGGATTACTTAAAAAAGTCATTGCTCTTTGTAGAGGTATACGTTTTTACAGCCGGCTAAATGGCACCCAAAACTTAGAAGCAGAGGGTTGTAGTATGTACCTTTTGTTGCAATATAGTAAATAGGCGATCGCCCAGACTGATGGTCAGTACCTCTTTAAACCCTTAGCTGATGCGAAGACTTCCGCTACCTATCGCCCTATTTGTCCTGTGGAACAAACATGTTTTTTTACAACGCCTGGTGTGTGTTTTTTTTTTTGTACCACCATTGGAACCGATTTCCGTCTTCTGTGACACGACGAAGCCATTGAACAGCCTGTGTAGAGTTTGGCCTCCAACCTTACCCTCCCGAAACCATTGACCAACTAAGTTAAGTTGCCCGCTTAACACGATGCCCTCTTGAGGAAGTGTTCGCTTTTTTCGTCTACACATATAAAAGTTGCCCGAAAAAGTTGCACAACTTAAAACCACACCACACGACATCCTCTTCAAATGTCAACATCACGAAGAAAAAACTATTTCGTAAAATAAAACACAACTTTCCGGTTGGCACTTTGACACCCCATTTGCCGAAGAAGGTGAGGCCGAACTCGAACCCCTCGACATCCATCGAAAACAGGATACACAAACATTAAACGCTTAAATTACACCCAAACAAAACAGCCATCGATTTAATTTCCCCGGGTAAATTGAAACAGGACCCATTAAAAAGCGTCAGCGGTTGTTTCATTCCTTCCTTTCGATTAGCAAGTGCGCCACCACGACCACACCGATTATGAAGTCATGGCCCACAACCATACCAAGCCCAACTCCTGTCGGTCGTCCACCTTCGAAATTCGATTCGACAGAAAGTAATTGTTTCTCAAATAATTAAGCCAAAAACATCGTTGTCGTCGTCGTCGTCGACTACGATACATACCACAGCGAATGTGTGTGTGTTCTTACCCACCTCCTACAACCACCACTCGCAGTCTCGACGACCCAACACGATCGAAGTATACGAGCTGCCATGTTAATTGCGTCATAGTCAAAGAAATCCCATCCCGTGATTGAGCAGTCATTTTGATGGTTATTGGAAAAGTTCAGCCATATTTCGCTGGAGCTGGTGTGTGCGTGTGACAGAGCACGAGTGGGTGTGCTGCTGCTTTACCCTTCAGGAGGAAACTGCAGCGGCAGACAAATTAATAGCAACGTTCGAAGGGTTCCTGCCTGGCGGTAGCCAGCGGTATGGTGGAGAGTAATGACTTTGAGTTTAAATTAAACACAGTACTCCCCCATGCACAGGCACATATACACATCTAGCGCACAGCCTGATCTAGTGTAGTGGCGTGTATGTTATATTCATGTCTGTAGCTGTATAGATATTACAAGCGAGGACAAAGTTAACGGAAATTTATGAAGCATTTTCTTAATTGCACTTCCCCGTAGAAATAATTTATTTAAACGACATGCACACCTTTGAGTGTTATAAATGTCCTGGGCTCCCATCGTACTCCTTATACTGACAATTTCACTTGCCCTTCGTTACTACGACTATCTCTGCAGTCTGTTGTGTAGGGTATATTATATATGTAAGTATCTATGGGTTTTCTGCAGGATCTTACAACATTTCTTGGCCTGTACAATGTTCCGTTTACCGCACATCGCCCTGCCCTGCCCTGCCGGCCGAAAGGAAGATAGTGCGGGACCGAAATAATGGCTCTTTGCGTGTGCACTAGTAGGTTCCTTCCGTCCGAGTGACATATAAATTATTATACAGTTATAATTACATAAATTGTATCCTAATTTTCCTATCCTTAGGACATTCTAGAAAAGGAAGGCAAACAGGAAAAAAAGAGAAAGCAAATCAAATTAGGGACGAACAAAAAATTTAAATGTTTTTTAAACAAACTTTTTCCAGCTCGGCACTTGTGGAGTATTTCACTAGCCCAGGGAACACTCTTTGAGTTGTGCGCGCGACTTCCATTCCGATGCCATTATTTGAAGGCACTTGAGATGGCATAAGCCAGAGGAAGAAGTTTTCGCTTCTTTCCTTTGTAGGTATATAATAGAAGTTGGTTGTCGAAGGATGGTGCGTCGTTCGTATCTATATAGAACTTGAATAAGTTGCTCGTTGGGAAATAGTTAGCTTCTTCTCTTCGATTCCGCCATCACCTCAAAGTCAATGCGGGATGGCGCCTTTTTTGACGGGTTCTGCCAGAGAAATTTTCCTTCTTCTTACGAACCATTATCACTATAGCCCTCTGATATAGGAAGCGCTATGAATTTGTATAGTCCTTGTCGCCGTAGTCGCTCTTCGTTTTCTGTGAGTTTTATTGAGTTTTGTCTCTTTAAGACATAAGTAGTTTAAGTTAGTTTTGTAATTTGATATGCATGAGGGGTGTAAGGATGACACTGGCAGCAGCAGAAGCAGCATCCGGCACCCCTACAGCGCACTGCATTCGTTTTATTTAAAAGTGATCTGGCAAATGGATTCCGAATTGATTTGCTTTTTCTTTTGCCGCGAAGAAGCGACCGGAATAAAGCCCAAAAACTTTAGATTGATCGAATTAACTTGGAGGAGACTGTTGTCTGGAAAAAGCTAGAGCAGTATCTAAACGTGGAAGGGTTGACAGTTTTTTTTTATTGCGCTTGTTTGTAAGAGCCTACTTGTTTGGCACAAAGTGTTAAATTTCCAAACACTTCATGTGATGCACAGCACGGCTAACCACGTTCAGTGATATATTAAACTAATAGACTATAGCGAGATTTTCAGAGAGAGACAAAAGGTTTTCCTTTTTTAAACGAAGGTATAGCAACACATTGAAAAGTCGATCTGATAAGTGGAATATTTCCTCACACCCATCAACAAGCAGGATGCTGATTTAAATTGCAATTCAAAGTCACAAATGGACTCAAGTTGACCGCTTTGTATGGAACATATTGCAATAGCTAAATGTAAACGGTCCAGTGTTGCTAGGTCGCGCGAAGTTTATCATTTCTAGAGAATTTAACAAAAAAAAAAATATAATATAAACAAAGTGCAAATGCTGATACTTAGGACAATCCGCAATCGTGTAGGATGTGATTGTTAGAATACCATCAGGATCTGCTCAACGTTTGCTTTATATTGATACACAATCAATCGGGTAGGCAGCAGGGCTGCCGGGTCTTTAACTAGTTCAATCGCCCAATTTCAAAATATTTGTAGCCCAAAATTGTAGAATTCGTTGAGGGTGTGTTTGCGAGTAGAAAAGCGCTTGGAAAAAAATTCTTGGCCAAGATAAAAATTCACAATTAGGATCATAACAAATTTGGGAATTTAAGAAAAAAGATAGCCCAATGCCTGATAAATAGTCCAATCTAGCAATCCTGGTACACGGTTAAAAATCCTGGCGTTAAATTTAATATTTTTGGGAGAAAATATTAAAATTTAATATTTTGCATGTATTCAAATTAAACAACTAATGAAAGATTTATTGATTTTAAATAAAGTCTGCTATTACAAAATATGTCTGAAATATTAAATTTGAATACAGAGGAAGATGGTCTTCAATGCAAAAGTATTTAAATTAAACAATTACACAGGTATATTGAAAAATTAAAGAATTTTAATAAATTTTTTGCTTTTTATAAACCCATGGAATATTAAAATATAATACAATCTTATTATTCGATTTAAATATCTTTGGGATATATTTCAACGCCTACAATATTTTATTTTAATATTAATTTTTATTGGTTTTAAATATTACAACACATATAGAAAATTTTCAGGCATAGGCAAATTCCCGTGGTCTTTTATCGCCTTTGAAAATAATTATATTGAGTGCCGCTGTGCTGCCTTTAGTAGGTATATTTTTTCTAGAAATTTAAATGAAGGAGAAGTCATGTAAGCCCAAATTATTTTATTAATTATTCAGTTAATTACTTACTTTTTGGAATGTAAAAGCTAAATTTCTGAGGCAATGAACTCGAATCTTTAGACCGCCCTTATATTCAAAAGCAAATCCACTCTCTACATTTCTGCGCTTCACAATTTAATAAAAAAAACAAATATTATAACCTCTTACAAGAATACTTTGAAATTAAAGTTACTTACTTTTAAGAAGAATATTCTCATTGGATATAATTGCAACCCCTTTTTCAGCATGACCTTCACTTGTTTGTATTTTTAAAACATTTTTCTTTTAAAATAACTTTATCCAAATCCTCCACTCCATTAAGAAGAACGCTCAAACTAACTCTAAATTCATAACCAAGCGACAAAATAAAATGGTTCGGTTCAAAAGTAATACCGAGATAATTAAATCTAATCACTTTTTTTCAGATCCTGTATTAAAACCAAATGCAAATGTATTGAAATTGATGGCTTTAAAAAGTTCGCATTAAAATGTAATCAGAGTAGATGTTATATGTCAGGTCAACTAAAACTTAATTGTAATAAGATTTTGATTGAAATATTATTTTAATATAGACCGGGTTAGATTGCAGGACAAAAATATTGGATTTTAATCTTTAAAGATTCAAGTTCAGAAAATTCGTTTAATTAAAAAAATTATTAAATTTAAATTTAGGTATTACAGAAAAAATTTAATAAATTGGAAATATTGAAAACAAATATTTCTTGTATTGCAGAGACCAGTAAAACTGCGGATGTATAAAAAAACACCCCAAAAACCGCGTAGGCACAAAGGAAGTCCTTCCGCATCGTCTGCATCTACTTTACAAAGCTTGCTAAAGACAATACGCGATGGTAAAAGACTGGCGCATTATATCTCTTATGGGACTAGCCAAATAGCTTGCATTACTGGGCTCTGGGTCAAGACGAAGCTAACGTAAAGATATTTTTAACGTGACTATAACATGGCAGCCCCAATGCCCTACCTCATTTAAAACGTTACGACAAATTTTAGATCGAACCAACTTGATCAACGCAATACTCCTTAGCAAACATTGCCATAGTTGTGGCAGAAAAGGTAGAACAGACTTTTAAAACATAAAAGAGTAACCCTTGCTATATATACTAACCAGTGTTATAACAGAACACTGTTCGATGGCAAGGGATGGATAAGAGCAGTAGCAATTTGTATCCGGAAAGCCATAAGCTCGAAATGATCAAGGTGGTACATAAAATGCTAAACTGCACCCCAGTCATGAGACAAATCCCCACCAGGTGGAGCAAGAAATTTCAGGAATCGCCTGCAAGTTTCTCAAGCACTCTCTCACAGGTCACACACAAACTGCATTCAGAATTTTCCGAACAAAAGATTAACAAACCTTCCGGCTGCATATGATTCGATTTTAACGCATATATGCCGGAAAAAAATTAACTAACCTGGAGAGCATAAATTGTGATTGGAGGCATTTGGCTAAGGACTGAGTGAAGAGGCTTGTTGCCTGAGGCCTTATTTCAACGCAAACTGTTGAGCCGCCTTAAAAGAAAACCAGACGAACTTGAAATTGTCCTTATAGAACGTGTACCTACTAATTAATCATCGGCTTTTACGAATCGCGCCCAAAACTGATACCGTATTCGCGTCTAGGAAATAAATTCAGCTGTTCAGTCAGATAAAACTATAAGTTGAAAGAGATCAAGCTACAAACTTGGCAGATCATTTTTGAAAAACCTTTTTTTAGAAAGGGAACATCCATTGAGAGTCTGGTAAAAGCATCAAGTTAAAGCGGCATTTTCAAACCAGTACGATCAGTTTCTTCCTCTCTTCGATAGTTTTTATGTTTTTCAGTCCAACTGCTGCATCAGGTCCTGTGTGGCATCACACTTGCAATGAATTCATTCCCAGCAATGATCTGGATGGACACAATGCTACATACGGACGGAAGCCTTTCTACTCTGTAGGATAAAAAAATATTGAAAGCCCTCCCCTGCTCCTTACTTTTCCAATCAAATCCTTTCACAAATATCTGTTGGACCCTTGAAGCTCCCGTCAAAAGACCTTAATTTCGTTCGAAAAAATGGTTAGGTATTGAAAAACGTCCACACATCGCGGTGGAAGGGATATCTATGAATACGCTCTCAAAGCGCGAGGGAGAGAAATTAAATTGCGAAGCTAAAAATTTTCGCCCAGACTTGCAAAACAAAATCGATCGACCCACTTTACGGAAACTGCAATGACGAATGGATCCAAAAACTCGAACACTGGCATCTTGTTCATTGAATCCACAGTGCCGCGCATTGACCCCAAAATAGGAAAGGCTGAACAGAAAGTCGGCTTTGAGCTGCAGTCATATACCTATACGAAAAAACCCTACTTAGGGATACCCGCCGCAGGCATCTTTCCGAGCCAAATGCATGTGTGTGAGTGCGCAAATGCTCTGCATATGTAGACAAAGTCCGTAAATCTAATCGCCAAAGTCATTTACTCGCCCACTGAACGTGGTGGCGATGTGCGAACAAAATACCCTGCCCAGTCGTCCTTTTGCGCACAAAAACGACAAACTGAATTCCCATCAAATTCCTTTGCCGTCATCGATTTTGTGTCAAAAAAGACGAACGATTGCAGCAGGCGGCAGGCCAAACCCACCGCACTTCCAATCGACTTAAGAAGAGTAATGAATGACGGTAGGTATTGTAGATATAGATAGGTGTGGCTGAGTGTGCGTGTATATATTATATGGCCTATAGTACCCACCAACTTACAGGACACATCTGCTTGGGTATAAGCAACACGATGATGGGGCCAGTTGCAGCGCGAGCATCCTTCTATTGGACATCTCTTTCCTTCATCACAACGATAGGTGCATGGATTTTGCATTGCTCTCAAGGATGCAGTACACACACGAAGTGAAGTACTTTTCGTTTTGCTTGCTTCTTGGTGGCACTGCGACTCTTTTCTATTTATCAAGCTATTGTCTGTCTGGCTATTGCAAGATATTTACGCCAATTTTGCTCTATTGTTGCAGGATACTCTGTTATCTACGAGAGAGAGAGGACTTTTATTCGATTCGGTCATTTTAATCAATGAGTGTGTGAATACGAGTACTCGTTCTCGTATATGCGCTTGTTTACTCGCTGGCCCATTGTGTTCGCCGAAAATTTCCGAGATTCCTTGCGGAATCGCTATTGTGTGGGAGAGTGGCAACAGCGACCGCCTGTCTATATGTGCATTAGACAAACACAGTGGCATTCTCCACAAAAATAACTGTCGCCATGAATTGCATTCCTCCCGTCCATGTGCGGAATGCCTTCTCTTTCCTTAACACCCTCAGTCACACATATGAATGCATGCAGACCTATGAAAGGATGTTGGGTGGTGGGTATGGTGAGAGTTTATCTAAAAGAATGCACCATGCATGCACATATGCAGCGCACGCTAAAGAAGCCACTGGGGGTGCAGATGAAAGGACGATTTAGATGCTTGCATTTTCGTCGAAAGGATTATGCGGCAGCACCGCACCAACGGTATATAGCGTGGGTGGCTTCGAGATCGCAATCAGTCTGTGTGCAGCAGCAGAAACGTTCCACCCACAGAATCTTTTGTTCGAGCACTTTTCGTGGTTTTTAGTGTTTTTAATTGTTCGCTGCCGAGATTGAATAGTTTTGGCTGCCAGTTTTGTGTCCTTGGAAGCGTTTTTCTCAAATGCTGCGGAGAGCGAGACCGAAAGGACGTGGACGTGTTCGTTTTGTGAAATAAAGTAAATTAGTGAAAATGAATAAAATGCGCTTGCGGCATGAATGATTCTCCGTTCAAGGTTTGGCTTCTGCCAGGCTTTTAAAGATTTAAATTGCAGTTTTGTTAGCTCGCCATTGTTCGAGGGAAAATCACTGAAATTAGTTGATAACTTCGAGTATAGATATAGGAATTATACGTAGCTGTGGGAGTGAGATAGTGGGAAGGGAAACTCTGTGGAGGAAATGGGGTTTTCAGGAAGGTCCCACCGAACTTGGCGTGTTAGAGACTCTAATGTTGACGAACCCACTACCTACGGTATATACTCATAAGGATTTTGTAAATTCAGGCATTTCATTCAAGTAAACTGTTATTGTGTTTCAGCTATTAGCTGATATTTTCCACTTGAAACTTGCATTTTGAGGTTAGTTTGCTCATTTTTTGTGTTCACTTGTGGAGCGGGTGAAAAATGTTATTGACTGAGAAGGTTATCGAAACTCATCTGTGGTAATTTAAGAGTCACACACAGCTTTCTTACAAAACACCTCAACTTTATGACAACTGATCCACGGGCATTTCATCCTTGGACACATCATACAATCATACAATCTTTGGGTCGACTCGTACAACATGATGTAAAAAGCTGGTCTACTCTGAAAATAACTGTCGATGAAGCGTCCGATAGATGGGTAGGTCTAGTTGACTAAAGCTGATTTGGTTCGATGTTTGACTAGTGTATATTTAAATTATGTATGGCCATGAAAAGGCGAGGAATCGATTGTATGAAGTTGACTTAAATCTGACAGTTCAAGGAATATGGACCGTCTTTTGATCATTGAAAACTTAAGCCCATCTCCGACGAAAAGAGACCCAACAATGGTGGTATGATTGGAACATCTCTGGAAATCTATATAGGCCCGACGGTATTTCCGCCGACTGTATTTCAATATCTTATGTAAAGAGTCGCTGACTTATCGCGGTCCCCCTACAGTGTCAATATCACCAGTATATGTGAGGTTTCTTGGAGCGACTTTTAAAAAGGTTTTCTCTGATATGGACTTCTTAGTTTCATGAAATAAATATGCTTAAAGAATATTTTCAGAAGATACACGTCCATACCAAAGAATTCAGTTGCGTTCTTGCCAATTTTGACAAAGATAGCTTAAAATCAATCTACCCATCGTTGTCCTCCATAAACCATGAAGCTTGGGCTAGTCATAGGTGGATTTAAAGCCTGGATATAAAACGCCTCAATGTCAAGATCAACTCCTTTTTACCTGTGTCAGAAAGGGGATCTTTTTGGGGAAGGTTCCAGATTCGTAGGTGAGCATAGGTCGGTTACAAGCTCTAAAGATATTTGTATTTCAATAGGGAAAAGAATTTGCAAGGTATCTGTCAACCTCTATAAATTTTTATCAAAAAGTTGAACTTTCTGAGCTCAGACTTGATTCTGGCGGTCACCTGTTAAAATTTGTCAAGTCCCTGCTGGGTGTTTGACCGGAATATACTTAAAAATATAGGTAGTTGCCTTTATCCCAAATTCAATATAGGATACGACTTATTGTCACCCGCTCTTCAAAAACCTAGATCTAAGCTCATATTTAAGCAGAGAGTGTGTTACCCTTCTACCTTTTGGAATGCCATGGCCGATTTTAAGTGGGTGACATGGGTCAACTAGGAAAATATAAAACTTCAAGGCGCGGGGAGGAGATCTTCCTTAGAAACGAGACGGAACAGTTAAATTTGTACCTCCGTTCCCTTGCAAACTGCTACCAGAAACCCAAACAGTGTCGAAAATACTCTGATCTTATGATTTTTACTTTTTGGTCAGTAAAATTGCATTGCTGTCCCGCACTGTGGCTTAAACCTACTCCGCTCAAGTTTCTAGGAAGCACTTTAACCACTATACACCGTAGCTAATACTATCAAAGTTTTTGATGTGGTTTATACCAGCTCTTTGCTGAAGGCTTTAATTGATAGTTGGGAAACACTTCACTGACTTCTGGCCTTATGAATGAGTCCTAATTTTCTCATGCTTTTGTTGGCCATCCTGCGGAGACTTGAGTTAGCCTACAATGCACCTATTATTTGACAGGACTATACCCTGCAATATTTGAGTCCAAAAGTGGTTCGTAGTTCCAAATCTTGCGCTTTTTACTTCAAGCAGAAGTGCCTGCCTACTTATCCATATAACCAGAACTATCTTACTGATGAGGATCCTCCAAAATGATTCGTAGTGCGCACCTTTATTCATAAACGGACTCAAAAGTTGCACGCCAATGTTATATTCTCGGCCTGTCGAAAATACCCCAAGTAACAATTTGACTTCGGTAAGGTGCTATCGAAGCTATTTCACCTTCCGAAATATTAACTGTATAATGCCTAATTATTATTTACTATTATTTGTTTAAGACTTCCTAAACAGCTTGGATGGGCCTTACTGAAAGCACAACTTCTTCGCCTGAAAGGCAATTAACATCCACGGTAGGCTAATGCTTAGCAAAAGAAGCATCTCACATTTATCAGCAGTAGGTTATTACTTCGGTAGGGCATCACCGAAACTTTATATAAGCTTTATAGAGGCTCAAATATAAACATTTTTAAATTCTCCTTATTTTTTTTATGTTTTTTATCGTATTAATAAATATTTTCAAAGACTTTTTGCAATTTTCATTTACGTACTCGTTATAATTTACATTTTACTTACATGCGTCGCACTGAGAATCGAACATGGGTCCTGCTGCGTAGTAGTCCAATACACTACCCCCTAAGCTAATTCGTCATAATGCTGTAGCAGTGGTAAATCTGAACTACTTGAGAAACATTTTAGAGTTTCGTTACGACTTGCAATAAACTTGCAGCTAACTCGACCGAAGATGAAGCAAGACATTTAGTGTTACCCAATTTATTTATGGGCGAAAAGTGTTTATTTAAAATCACATTACTGACATATTTTTCACTGTGCTAAAAGTGTTTTATTTTTTGTCAATTTTCCCCGATTCATTAATCAATGGTTACTTTAGACAGCTGTGATTCATTTTTACCTCTATGAAGCCTCCATATATAAGTTAGGAGGAAGTATGAGTAAGTGCTTCTGTACAGCTTCCAATCGCAAGCGGTTGACTGCATGACAGTTCATTGCTTCTATAATGCCTTCGGTCAGAAGCTCTAAAGAAGCTTCTAGGAAGCGCTTCGAACCACAAGCTTTATCGAAGCAATTCACTTTCCCAGACACATCTCCAGACACATTTTCAGAAGTCTAATAGAGATCTTATCGAAGCTTAATTTCATATCCCTCTATAAAGCCTGTGTATATGCTTCGTAAAGGACTTACTGAAGTTATTATCGAAACTATTGCTTCGAAATGGATCAACTTCGGTTAACAAAGACTATACAGGGTCCGCCAAATAACTTTTTTTTTGAGAAAATACTATAAAAAAAAACTACTGAATATTTTCGGCATGGCCAGCCGAGGCAGCCATTTGAATGGAATCCGGAAGGATTGTACTTTCAAATAAAAAAAGAAATTTGAGAAAATATTCAGTAGTTTTTTTTTTATAGCATTTTCAAAAAAAAAAAGTTATTTGGCGGACCCTTTATAAGCTCTATCGAAGCTATTGCCTACAGATATTACAAATTTGAACCTTACCGAAGTCAAATTGTTACTTGGGACTGCAACTCGATATACTTTTCCCACCCATAAACCCAACTATACCTTACCAGTATCTCTAAACAAACACACGCTCGGTCCTATCAAAGTTGTGAGCTCACCAAAAAATCGCGTAATTTACAAATGGAAAACGTGCACACATGTTTGAAGTTTAACATTACAAAGCAAAAAAACAAGAAACACAAAAATTAAAACATTAAAGTCGTAAAGTCACTCGTTCCCTCATTGACTTTAAGTCCACACACTATACTATTCAAGTAAAACCTTATAATAACAAGACCAGGACGAGCACAAACCAAACAAAAAAATAAAAAAAATAAAACGCCCGTCCCAATCCACTTAATTCATTTGAAGTTGTTTCCGTTGAAAGAAAATTTAAGAAAATAAATCAAAATAAATATTTTCCTATCTGCTGGGTATGTTACATATGCTTGTGTGCAACGGCGCGGTCCTTTTTAGTGCAAACTTCAAAGGGTGTACACAGTTTTATTCCGCTCCCAAGTTTTGCTGGTTGTTTTTTTTTTTCTGTTCCAGGGAATTTCCGATAAGCCACCCTTTTAAACAACATGTATACAGACTACTCCCTGTTATATGGTGTATATCCTTTTTTTCTACTCACCTTAATATCGGCAGTAGGTATATATACCACACCCACACACAGCGTTGGGAAGTTTTTAGCGTTGCAATCTATCAAAACCAATTTATTAATTTTTTTTTTCTCTGTGCCGCGAAACATTTCCTGTGTCTAGCTAGAGAAGCGCAACTTTTCATACACAAAAACACAAACACACAGCAACCCCTTAGGAGTGGTGTTTTTCGCTGGAAAATTGCTCCACTTGGTTGTATTTTGTATGGGATGGGTGGCTGTCTGTCTTCTGTGTATGTGTGCAAAGAAAATTCTAACCGCAATTACTTTACTATGCAGTTTAAACTTTTCCCATTAAAGTCAACTAATAGAACAAAATGTAAATAAAAAACCAAGAATAATATACACAAGGACATATATAGTATGCGGGGAGGACAAAGTGCGGTTGTGGAGTGGGATGGTGTGTGTCTGTCACCCCAAACTAGCGCTTTCTAACTCTTCCCATGCTTACGCTTAAAATGAAAACTAGAACTTTCCCTTGTTCGCTGTAGCGTGATGATTTGTTTACCTCTTCGTTTCTGTATTGTCCTTGTGTCCGAAAGTGAGCGAACAAAGCGCGGCTTGTTCCAGTTAAGTGGGTGGCGGCGGCGGTGGTAAAAATGTTCGTATTCTTTTAAGAGTTACACACCAAGCGCACACGAACGCCAGCCCTTTGTCGGGAAGACAGCACGCTTGGGTCCGTTCGCCGGACGTATATGGTGTAATATTAAAAGCTTTCGCCTGCCAGCGGAAAAAGGGTGAGGGCAGTACGATTAAATTTCACTTTAGTGGCCTTGCGTCCATTAAGAGCTATTTTTCCACTGGCTAAGGGTAGTTTTTCTTTTCTCTCCCCATACCCTTCAGAAGAAAAATCAAGCGGAATATCTAAAAGTATCGAATGACATTCATGGCCCCATCCGCACACTTATATCTGGCTCAAGAGGTCTTCGAGGAATTTGATTTCGCATGTGGCATTACTTATGACACTGCTCGTGTTTGCGGCTGTATAGTGAAGTCGAACCAGTCACTGTCCATCCATTTACATGTCTTCTTGTCTTCCTTGGTTCAATTATATAATAAGCAAGGATATCGGCTGACGTCGTCGTCATCGCATAGACCAGACATGCCCTTTTCATTTGATTGGGGACTTCCAATCGGTATAGGTTAAGTGTACCCATCAACAGTAATGAATGGCCTGTTACTATGTAGAAACTGTACTCCGATTGTATTTGGTTCTAATCAATCCAATAGCAGGGAGCAGCGACATGACAGCTCGGGGTAAACTCGGTTCACAATTGATTAATCGAATTTCTATTATTCTCCATCAAATTCGAAGATGAAGCGAAATCAAATTGGTGTGCCGGCTGCGGTTGGAGTGGGTTGGGTTGGTGTGCTCAGCTAATTTTGATACCCAGAAGGTTGGTGCGGAATCGAATGGAAGATGTACAAACAATGCTGTCGTCTGACAGCTTGTGTAAAAGAAAATTTGTGTACATTGTTGCGGCGCGGCGGGATGAAGTTGAGAGCGGGTGTAGTCTTACTTGAGTAGATGTCGGTTTTAATTAACTTTCCCTGATGTTTGCCCAAGAAAAAGTGTATTTGTTGCACTTAGTCACAATTAATCAGTAAGGTACTTCTGACGTTTACATTACTCACCCAACGGCCTTAAAAAGCGAATGTCTATGCGAGCTGGTTCGAAGCGGAGCTGGTATTTTGAAGGGCTACGCGGTTACACATGCTTTGTTTACTCAGTTCCTTGTAATGGTAAACACTGTAGATGTGAGAGTTCTCAGATGTCAATAAACACGAGGCTCATGTCCAATTTATACCATCCAGCATGAGATGATATAAAGTCTCGAAGACCTTGCTTCACATTCAAAAATGTCTGCGTCTTGTAAGGATGCTGAAGAGGATTCGTATGAAGACCCAATGTGCAATTGTAATTTTAAAAAAAGGCAAAGTCAAACTACATCTCTTTGGAACTTAGAAGATATACAGCTCTTTTCAGGTGCTGATTAGTAAGTCCTAATATGAGACCCCGAATACCCCGCTCTGTAATTCACAGGCTCCAAAAGAAGATACCATTGCAGGCCTTTTGAATAAATTTCTACATTTACACCGTCGGTCGTGGCTTGACAGGCACAACTAACCTAAATTGTTTGGTTTTCTCAATAGAGATTTTGCTACTCCGATATATCCATATATTAAGTGGGTGCATATTTTGAAGATAATGCTGAATTCACGGCATCTGAAATTTTTAAAAAACTGTTAAAAAATACTTCCAAAGTTAGGTGTGCGACATAACATTTCTAATAAAAAGTTAAGTGCTCAATTATTGCTAAGTCGCTTCAAGACAACACAGATTAATGACTTACAGTTCAAGTCAGTCAGTGTCAAATTTACTCAATAGAAAAGAATATCTTTTTTTACATCCAATAAAGCTTTGTTGAGTTAGGGCTTTGCAATCAGCTTTGACGGATTCTCATTTCGAATGCTCAACAGAAGTAGCAGACAAATTTTTAATACTCAAAACCACTCAGCGGTTCTCGCGATTGGAGCAGTCTTCCAGATAGACGCACTTAAACGTAAACACTGTAGAAACAATTGAGGAATCTATCAGATTTCTTTCGAATTACGAATTTTTTATATACAAGCTAACCCTTGTCCTGTTAAAAAAATAATTATTACATAAACAATCGGTTGCTGAAAATTTATAAAATTTTGCAAATTTCTTTTTAATATACACACACTTTTTACTAAGTGAATTTAGTTTTTCTTTGTGTAGGTAGTATATTATTTGGAAATAAAAAATACAGTGTGGAACGTTGTTATATCGATATTTGAAATTCTTTTGTCTTTGTTTTTATTTTTATTTAAATAATTTTACCATAAAAACGGTATTTTATGTCTGCTTCTATTCGTTGATGTAAAAGCTACTAGACTTAGTAGAAGCTTTCAAATATTCCTTAAAACTTCGAAAAGGCTATGGGGCGAGTAACTCACAGCCGTACCATTTATGGGAGCGTTTCTGACTAAAATGTTTTTTTTTCGGACTCTACTGTTTTTAGCTTGCAATTACTTAAATAATTTTTCCTCAATATAAGAAACAAAAGAAGCAAGCTGCCTGCTTCATCCAAAAGCTGAGCTACAGATCAAAATAATCAAAGCACTGAATGTCGTTTTCCCTGTTAGAGTGGACCGAATGTGACTTGAGCAACATCAACAATGACTAAACAAGACACCTGGACCTATTTGGTCTGCATGCTCTCGATTTTTGATTGGGAAAGTATAGCTTTCGTTGAGTTTTTTCACACTATTATTGCTCACTTAAAAACATTGGGCTGTTATAAGTTTTATCGAGATAAATAATCAAATGTTTCTGAGAATTTAAGCTCTCGATTCGTCTTATGACGAGGAGGAAAGAAAGAAACAGCAGCATGCTCGAGACAGGGGTTGGGGTCAAAATTCTGGATGGGTCAAAATTCTCCATTCAAAATTCTGTTTTTAAAATTCTGCTTTTCTAAATTCAGCTTTTCAAAATTCTGCTTTACAAAATTCTGCAAACAATAAAAAAAGGTTTGGAAAATGTTAAAAAGCGCGCGCGTTTGACGGGGATGGAAACATTTTCCTTTTTTAATTTTAACTCCCCTTTTCCTCCTAGGAGGACAATAAAAGATGTAGAGGGTATTTTAAAAA
This sequence comes from Cheilosia variabilis, assembly GCA_951230905.1. NCBI lineage: Eukaryota > Metazoa > Arthropoda > Insecta > Diptera > Syrphidae > Cheilosia > Cheilosia variabilis. The sequence goes on along the minus strand of OX579677.1, from coordinate 39,359,160 downwards.
AAAAATTATTTTAATTTTATTATAGAAATAGGAAAGTAAACAAAAGAAGCGACAGTGCTATTGATATTTTTTAGGAAGACAGAGGAAAAGTCTTTGTAAGCGTAACAGTAATTCCAACGAATCTCCTAGGAAAATGGCCTTAGAATATTCGAAGATCCTACCTACAGTTGTCGAAAGAATTTTGATTTAAAAACATTTCGACTATCCTTTTATACTGCCGAAATGAAGCTTTTACATTTGGTTAAGAAAAAAAGCTTTTAGGTAGGTATATGTTGTTTGAGTTTTGCAAGGAAAGTTTGTATTTAAATTTTGTCATAATTCAAACTGATTAGGGATTTTAAAAAGTAATAATTTTCAAACATTAAAAATTCATTCTAGGTATGTAAGTTAAATTTATAGTTCAGAAAAATATATATTTATGATTTATAACTATGAAGAGAAAACAAATGAAACTATAAAAAATAAAAGTTGTAATTTCTGACTGCTTCATTTTTTTTTCAGTAGATATTGTTTTTTTTTATTTAAATTGTTTGTCAATATTTAATCCATTTTTTCTTGTTTTTTTTTAATCTTATTTTTATTTAAAAATTAAAAGTCAATTTTGAATGTTTTATAAATTTAAAATTGTTTTATTTTATATCTACTCTTTTTCTAGTCGTTTACATTTGTTAGTTGGAAAGAAGCAGAATAAGCTGAATTTTATTGCTTTAAATTTGAAAAACAGAATTTCGTAAAGCAGAATTTAAAAAAAAACAGAATTTCGTAAACCAGAATTTTTGTGTGAGAATTGAGAAGGCAGAATTTTGCAAAACAGAATTTTAAAAGCAGAATTTGGACCGGATGCCACTAGACAGATCTTATGTAGTTTGTTTGCTTACTTAAAAAATGGGAAAAAAATATTAAATATAGGTTAATTTTTTTTATTTACAAAAATTGGAAGTAGATACATTTTGAATTTTTTTATTAATCATCCGTGCTAAAGTGTGAGTGACATTGCAGGCCTTGTGGTGCAGTTACATTTTAGCCTAATGATGATTTTACACAAAGACCCGTTGTCACAAAAAGCACTGATAAAATCGAAATGCATTGCACAGGCGCAAAGTTATCTACTCGACTTACAGTATGAGATAAGAGTACCTACTGTCGAGGGATTTTGAATTGTGGAAATTTTTTTTAGATGTCGGAGAAGATAAATGTACCGAAATTAATACATAATAACGATGTTAAGTTATTGGTTGTTGTTTTTTTTTGTTATTTTTAAGATGACTTTAAATATTGAATAAAAATAAATAACCTCTGAACAAAGAGTACTTTTAGCTATGCGAAAAGCTTATTGCAGCACCCCAACGTACTTGGTCACGTTTATCTCAAAAATACCATATTTGAAAAATGTCTGGTGATACAACTCTTATGTCTGTACTATTTGGCTATTTGGCGAGCAAATAAATTAGCAATAATTCTGAGAATATATTATTTTGCACACGCGATGCCGGGACTATAGCTAGTTCTTTAAAATAGAATCGTAAGAATTGAATAAGAACCTTCACCACTTTCGGGTGTGCTTAGAAAGTAAAACGTACACTCAATCGCTACTAATTTTGCGCAGGAATTCGGTAGACATGGATGAATGGAATATAGAGGGATTTTTTTACACACACCAGTTCAAATAAAACACTTTATTCTTTTACCAAACGCATTTACTAATTTTACCCAGAAACATACTCGCACAAAATTTATTCTATGACCCTAGCAGAGAACACACCCACAAAAACAGAGTATAAATCAGAGCAGCTATTCTTATGTTATTAGCGGTCAAAGAGACTGACAGGGGTTCGGGGTTCGTTAAATTAACATTTTTAAATTAGAGATTGTAGGGAGCTGACTGCGCTGTTGCAGCATCTTTGCCTGTGTAACAAAAGGAACACAAACTTGACTTCAATTATGCAAAACCACTTACGAACGGCAGCCGACCGCCAATAAAAAAATCACATTAATGTCTCGTTTATTAATGTCGGCTAATGTACTTGCTTCCTGCAATTTCTTGTTCGTCCCAACGCAGAGCCGTAACATGCATGCATTCACCCGCCACCCCATCTTCCATATCCTTTGAAAGCAAACACCAAGTTGTGTTCTGCTTTGGCACACAATCTATTTCCAGCCAAATTGTGGCTTCACTTGGCTGTTTTGTTTGCCAACCTAATGTGCAAAAAGTTCAAATACACACATTTCTGCCATTCGCCGCCGCCGCCCCCTGTGGTGGTGGACTAAAAACTCTCTCTCTCTCTCTCTCTCTCTCATTACAAAAAATCAATAATTTAGGGGTGAAATGGGGGAGGGGTTGCCTTCAAAGTAATTTTTTCTGTTTTTATGAAAATATTATAATTTATTATAGGAAACAGAGTGCGGGTAGCAAAGTATATTAATGGCGACAGCCTAAGGGCTCCGTTCTATTCGTAAGGCGATTTGTGTGCCCCTCTCCTCAAAAGTTTTGCGAGTTTTGCGAGTCCCAAAAATTATGCAAAATTTTTTGGAAAATGCTGAAAAAGGGTTGAATATCATTAAGACAATATAACAAAATTACAACCAGCGAAGTAGGAATTAACTTTTCCCCTTTTAATCCTTTGCACGTTTTTGGTTTTCGTTTTCTTGCAGCTGTCAGCTCGATGAAACCGAACATGGATACAGCAAATTGCATCCTAGTCCAAGATGTTAAATCCCAGCCCCACGACCATCCTAACCAGGGTTCAACCGCTCTGCCAACCGAGGAATCGATATCGACGAGCACATCTGACCACAGTACGACTGGATACCAGGCTGGCGGCAGCGGCGGCGGTGGTGGCGGAATTGGAATTCAAAATTCCTTGTCCTCCTCCCATCAGCTGCAGCTGCAATTGCAACAACAGCAATCGGCACAGCCCCAACAGACCAGTTCCAGTTCACAGCAGCAGCAACAGCAACAGCAACAGCAGCAGACGCAGCACCTCCAAGACCAATCGTACAGCAGTGCCCAGCAGCAGCAGCTCAAGTGGCCGCAAGTCGTCGAATTGAAAGACCTTAACGAGATGTACCATGCAAATATACCGCCATATCAATTCTGGAATCTCGAGTTCCGCAACAAGCATCCGGCCTTCATCCGCTTTAACTTCACCCTGCCGTGGGGTGCAAATTTCGCTGTGTACAGTCGACGAAATGTGGCGCCAAGCGTGACGCAGTACGATTTCGTGGAATTCGTTAGAGGAGGCCGCCTGGACAGTCGACTGCGACATAGGCGCAGTGTGCAACAGCATCCATCGGCGAACACATCGTCGTCGATAAACTACTATGAGATGCCCAGTGGATACTTTGATATATTGGCCGATGCGAGGGAGCAAAACGACGCCGACGACGACAACGACAACGACGACGATGATGACGATGAGGACGACGAGGAGGCATTGCTCCAGAATATCGGACGTCGCACAAAGGTGGGAGCGATAGAGTCGGAACGTGATACGGCCATCGAGAATGTGGACATCGTTGACGAGGATATCTCAACACCGTTGGACGGCGGAAAGCAACTGGCCGAGAAGCAACGGCAAATGCACGTGATTGGCAAACGCTCCTCGGGCGATGGTCTACCGAATTTGGATATGGATACGATGATGGTGAATGTGTCGTTGCTGCAGTATCTGGACACGGGTCTGTGGTTTATATCGGTGTACAATGATGAATTACTGGCGCATTCAGTGACACTGATTGTCGAGGAGGCGGAGGGCGTCAGCACCACATGCCCCAACGACTGCTCCGGTCGGGGTAGCTGCTACTTGGGCAAATGTGATTGCATCGATGGATATCAAGGAGCAGACTGTTCAAAGAGTGAGTTGAAACATGATTTTTGCGGTCCCCAGTGAATAACATGAAGCTTTTTTTTCCCCTCTTCTATTATGCCTATACCCTCTCTCAAAAAACATCTCTGTCTGTCCGATACGATTTAGGTGTCTGCCCGGTTCTATGTTCCGCACACGGCCACTACGGCGGTGGGGTGTGCCACTGCGAGGAGGGCTGGAAAGGTGCTGAATGCGATATTCCCCTGGGTGAATGCGAAGTGCCCAATTGCTCGAGTCATGGACGTTGCATTGAAGGTGAATGCCATTGTGAACGTGGCTGGAAGGGACCATTTTGTGATCAACGTGAGTATATCCTATATATATATATGGGCGTATGTCCTTATCGCCTTAGTGCAGACTGCACAGTTTTGCCACCGAATTAATCCTTTCAATCTCAGACATGTTTTTGTATGATTTCTTCTGGATGCATCGTCCTACTCTGTGGTTGCCTGTTTCGCATCTTTGATGAAAATTCTATTTGCAGATGATTGTCTTGATCCAGCATGCTCTGGCCATGGCACATGTGTAGCCGGACAGTGCTACTGCAAGGCCGGCTGGCAGGGTGAGGACTGCGGTACAATGGATCAGCAAGTTTATCAGTGTTTGCCCGGATGTTCGGAGCATGGTACCTATGATTTGGAGACAGGACAATGTGTATGCGAAAGACACTGGACAGGGCCTGATTGTTCGCAAGGTAAGTGTGCTTTTAAAAGAATGATATGATGTTTGTACGTATATCCTACCGCTTTGTGATTTTATTTAGTCGGCAGTATTATGGATGTGTGATTGAATGATGAGTTTTAGGCAGTTGCTTACTTCAATTTGATTTGCGTTGCCACTTGCTGGAGAATCAAAAATCTTCATAGGTACATATTCGGGTAGTTTTTGCAAGCAGTAATTGGCTGTAGTACTCCGTAATCGGTTTGGTGAAGTGAAATAAGTGAATGACTGGCATTATTTGAAAAGGATCCGGACCAGTACTCATACATAGATAGGTTCCGTTAAAATGGGCTAAATTAGATTGTACGCTGTTAGTGAAAAACAAAATCAGGCGACCTGCACAGCGAGGATTAGGAGTAAGCATATTTTAATGGTTTAAAGTTTCATTTCATTCAGTTTCATTCTTACAACAGTTGCTTAAATAAACAACTACCTGTACAGCCTTCTAATACTGAGAGCAACCCCGACTGATCTTGGATAAGATTTAGAATCAAAAGGAAACAAGCCATTATGCGAGAAACAGCAACATCAACAGAAATTCTGACATCCACAGAGCACTTTTTAGAACCGTTCTGTCCAAGTTTAATAATGTAACTGCATTTTAAATTGAAAATGTTAGTGTTGCGCATTGCAGATCCCGTATTATGCAGATATATATAGCCCGATCAACGCACCTAACTATTAACTGACCCCGTACACTTATGGCCGTCGTTCACTGAGTGCCCAACTCATCAACCAATTTTGACTAACAGTTTATTCAACTATTTCGTTCAGCACACAATATTGTCTCGGTACACTAGAGCAGAGGTTTCCAATTTTTTTCGGCCACGGAACCCTAACTGATCAAGCTTTTTTTTGCCGGTTTATATTGATATAAACAGAAAAAATCGTTCCTTGGAGTGCGGGTTGTATATTTGTATGTTTGACAAGAAACGAAAGAAAAAATGACATAAAAATAATTATTTACAGCAAAAAATACGTTGTAACTTTTCAATGTAGAGAATGAAATTTTTTTCACATATTTACTTAAAATTAGGCTTAGGCTGAAAACGCACCGGATAAAGCAAAACGATTTTTTTTGGTTCCGAATGCAACAAAACTGTTTCGAACCAGCGATGTTGACGATAATTGCCTACTTTCTTATGGCGCAACCCACACCAAATGAAACGAAACATAAAAACCAAAGCAAAACAGAGAAACATGTTTCGTTGCCGTTAGCTGACCTGTTGTTTTTTGCAAAACAAAATCTTGATTCCGTTGTTTTTATTTTCATCCTTCGTTGCATTTTAAAGCTTTATTTGCTTGTGTATAAGATTGGCACAACTTCATCATCTGAGTCCGACCACATGTTGAACAATACTAAAAGCAAGTCGAAAATTCCATTTTGTTTTATTTCAACGCACACCAAACGAAACAAGAAAACCAAATGTTTTGTTTTGTTACATTCTGTTTCGCTTGGTGTGTGTTCAAATAAAAAACGTTTTTTTGACTATCGAATCAAAAACGTTTTGTTTGATCCGGTGTGTTTTCAGCCTTAATGTCCGACAACTGAACGCGAAGGTCCTCTGCTGTTTTTGTATTTGTTTTTTTGTGTAAGTGACGCGTCGGCACGATTATGTATTTTCTACGGAACCCCCCTGACCCTTCCACGGAACCCCAGGGGTCCGCGGAACACCATTTGGGAAACGCTGTACTAGAGCACAAACGCTCATGTTAATATCGTCAATATAAACATTTAGGTGTTAAACGCATTGTAGGCTCTAGTTGGTCAACTCAGTCAATTGTTAAATGAAAAACAACACCGTCCACTTGGTTTCTGAACATGTCAGGTATTTGCCAAAACGTATAAGTTCCTAGAGTTGGTCAACAGCGCTTTCGTTGTAGTAATTAGTAAAAAATAGTTTATTTAAGAGTTAATATACCCTCATCCACCAAGCACAGTTTAAGTTGTGCAACCCGTTGAACATATTCGGCTTTGTTATAACTAGCTTTAACTGATGAAAGAAAAAGAAGAGTAATTGCCGGTTTATTAGTAAAAATAAAGATAATTTGATTGACTTTTATTAAAATATAATATTCGGCCTTGTGACAGTAGTTTTAATAGACAGTCATTCTCAATGACAGGGCAACTAACAGAAGAAACGAGCCAGGGTGCATGAATACTTTTTGAGTCGCAGAGAAACTGTTTTTCCATGGATATATAATGTAGAGAATCGAGGTCGATTGATCCTTCTGCGCTCATCGATTCGAATTTAAATGCTCTTTCAAATCGGTCACACAAATTTTGTGTTCCTTTTATGGCGTAGTTCACTGGCGTGGCCATTACAGTTGTAAACCTATTTTTCTTTGATCAACGCGATGCACAACCATGTTCAATCTCAATGAGCAACAGGATGCAGACAGGGTGACCGCTGCAGAATTCTGAAAAGTCGCAAGAAAATGGGCCAGTGAGAAAAAAGTGTCATTTCTGAAGGTATTCTGCCAATTTTGAAACGATATTTAACCAGCATTGGCTCGCTAAACAATATAATAGTGTTGTGACAGGCAACTGCTTTACATTTTAGAGGTTTTGATTTGGAAATAATAGCATTTGAAGAACAGTTTAAGCTCCTTCTCCAACTAAAAAAAGGGTCAAAATAGCAAAAACTTTTGGCAAGAGCTCAAAAAAAATGCCAAATTGCAACTTTAGTCGCACAACGGTCACGCTGGATACAGTACCTGTACACATTTTGAGCAACGATCTCCAAATGTTGTGGTCGTTCATAAGAATTGCGCTCGTTGTGGACCACTGGCATTAGAAAAGGTCTTCGCAGAGTATTGTTCCAGGACACGTTGTTTTTACTCGTAATTGTCGACACTGTGATGTCGACTGTCGACAATACCGTCGTTAGATTTTGAATAATTGATGTTTAAAATAAAATTAATTTTGCACCCAATGTAAAACAGAACTGTAGATTTTAAATTTCGATCGTTTCAATTTTCTAAAACCTATTGTAAACATGTCGGGTCTTTAATTTTTATCAAACGACACCTTACTGAATGGAGGATTCTTTATACAACAGGAAATAAATTGTTTTTTTTTAACATAAATAGGACAATCTCTCTCCATTGCCTTTCAATACTTTTGTTCAGAAAAAAACATGCTCGAATTTATTGATTGTTGCTGTGAAACTGCAGCAGCTTTAGCCTAGAAATTAATCGTATCAAAACTTTCTCTAAGAACTTAGATGTAGGTTTATGGGTTTATGGAAAGATCAGGACGTAGGGTAGGGTAGCCTAGTATTCGGCCACATGTCATGAAAAGCGTGAAATTGTTGTCGTACTTCTCCGGCTCGAATCTTAAAAGGATCTTTCATCTCTCTTTTTGGTGGCCAAGGTGGAGGAAATATGTGTTTTTTTTATAAAAACAAAGAAAAACATTGTTTTACATTGAAATATTATTGTTTTATTTTTTTTTTATCTCAAGAAATATCGAATCAACAATTTGAAAAAAAAAAAAAAAATACATATCAAAAACTTAACAATTCAAGCCTCAATGATATAATTTTTGTAGGAAAATCGCCGGCAATTGGTAACTCTGCCCTATCACCTCAGCGTGCCGCCGACTCTCTTTCTATTTATTGCGGTAATCGCCTGAGTTAGTTTTATGACAACGAAAAAGGAAGATACGCTTACAAATCGCCTAAAACTACGAGGAAAAACAAAATGCGAATATCTGGGCAAGTTCGTGTAAAAGTATATTGGAAGGCAATGCCAAGTAACTTTCTCAGTAGAGTATAGTATTGTTGCGGGTGGATTTTGCGAAACATGCATCGCAGCTCGCATCTTTATATTTGTACAAAAAATGTCTTTCATGTCATAAAATTAAAAAAAAATTAATATATTTGGGGGGGCCGTGAGAATGGCAGTCACAATGGTTCTTCTGAATTGTTCACAAGAGCAAAGGTTCCAAATATTTCCCGTGCATACACTCAGAAAAAAAGATTGTTATGCGAAGAATCTAGAGATTTTTGAAAAATTTTAAGTTAAAAGTTCAAATATTATTTTTGTTAACAAGAACTCGTTTTTAAGTTTTCAAGAGTCTGGTATTCAGCGTAAGAAGAATATACTCTCCATAAGAATTTTATTACATCATTGCCAAACAATTTCATTCTTAAATCAAAGATTTTGATATTCAGGTTCATTATAACCAACGAAAATTGTCGGCATTACAATTTTTTTTTTCTGAGTGTGTCCAAAGGGTATTGTACCTTTTGTCCATTGTCCTTTTTCGATTTGCAGCGCAGTCAATACTAAGAGCCCTTAAATGAGCTCGTTGATGGTGATATAGATTACGTAGCAACTCAAGCCCGACACACATCTAACATTCTTTCATACAGTAACAGCTCAACATATTTTTATTTTCCCAAACGTTACTCAAATGAATCCCTTAATTCTTCTAATCCATGGAAACAAAATTAACACCGCTGCCACGCCAACGACTGAAACTTACCCGCAGCCATTGCCTTTGGCAACCTGACACCCAAACATTCCCCCATATTCTTTTAGATAGCTCCCTCAAAAACAAGCCTATCTGTATATGGAAACCCCAAAGGTTAATTTATTTTTGGTTGGCAATTGTGGCCCCCTGTTTTTAGCTTACACACAGTAGGTATATCACAATTCACAACCAGCCGTTGTAAAAATTTGAAAAACCCTTATATTGAAAGCAAATTATCATAGCTTCAACTTGAGAGTTTACCAAATTCTCATATTTCAACATTGCGCTATCTTAATTCCTTTCTCTAAAGCCCAAAATTAATGACCTGAGCTGCTGTGCAAATATTTGCTCTACAATTAAAAAGGAAATGTGTATTTATGTAATTTGCAAGCGAAAACTCAATCGATAAACGTTACTGTGTGTGGTTTCCACAAAAACCCGACACCTACACCATCATCTCGTAAAAATGTCTTCGAGTGAACGCAGACTCTTCGACACAACCTCTGTACACCTTCTATACGACCTGTTTAGATTAAAGCCTTTATGAATTATTTAAGCTTTTATCCTTGTGTAGGGAGTTAGTGCTGTGGGTTGGGGTATGGAGACACATATATAGATGAAAGAGCAGAATGTGCTGCACTTCCTCGGCTGAAGAAAGTTTCCTCCTAACCTTGAACATTTTAACCCGTCACCTCAAATGGTTGTGTTATAAATGCAGAATGAAATATTACATTTGCTGATGCCCCCTCCGGAGAGGGTTGGAGGAAAATGATAGAAGCGTAGGTACATTTGTACCACCGGATGTGTAACGATTGCGTGGGCGATTGGTAGGGAGCTGTACCACCAGAATATGTTAGGCTATGTGTTGTTGTTGCTTTTATTATTATTATGATTTTCGTTTTGGAGCCACCAACATCATCCGTGGATGAAACATGAAAACACTGCTGTGCTGTTGTTGGGTGTAAATTCATTTTAATTTTTTTTTTATGTTTACCTGCGAAAGCATATCGCTGTAAATGTAGACAACCCAACCTAGACACATCAAGCTGTATTTGTGAGTTCATTTTCATCTTTCGGTAGGTGGAATTTGCCACAAAAAAAAAACTTTTTAATCTTATAATCCGTTTCAGTCTAAACCGCATGTATGCTTTGTAATGTTGTCAGCTTTTAACCATGAATGTGGTTGCGGTGTAAGTGGAAAATCAATAGCCGGTGCGGTGCTGGTGTAATTCGACAAATCACCTACAGAGAATAGGTTTCTTGTGTACCAAATTTATAGACTCTGTACTTAGTTATTTGTTAACCGAAGCTCAAAGCGAGAAATATGAATGCAAAATATTTAACCCAACTTTGGGCGCCAATAAGAATGGTTGGGAATGGAATGTCCCTTCAGACGAGTTTGAATTCAAGGTAGCTTCAAGCTCTCTCCCTTAAATTTCTACTCATTTCTAATGTTTTATTATTCAATTATTTTGCTATTGTATTTTTTGGGGTTGCTAGGGGTTGGTGCAGTGGATATTTTTTCTCCATTCTAATCCACAGTTAATATTTCTACCATCCTAAATTAGTTCAGTATTCAGATGATTGTCATTGAGACGATATGTCTTCCAGGACGTAGTGTTCATTAATATGGCGAAGGAAACCATACAAAAAACGCAAGTAATGAGATGAGGTACTTTTCGTCAAAATTAATCAGTCTTCATCCGAGTTATAACTGTGGAGGAGGTTCTTATAAAGGGTGATTTTTTAGCTGGTTTGGTTTTGGCAACACTGGTTTTGACAGCTGACGTGTGTTTAGTACCTTGTGTCACTGTCAAACAGCTTCAGTTTGGTTTGCAATTTAACCATGGATCGTCTTACAAATGAACAACGCTTGCAAATTATTGAATTTTACTATCAAAATTCGTGCTCGGTTCGAAATGTTCATCGCGCGCTGCTTCCATTTTATGATCGGCATTCTCGACCTTCTGAGCAGTCTATTCGGAAGATTGTGACCAAAAAAAAAGAATATGTCACTTTCCAAAACATGGAATTTGATGGTGAAGTTTCTAGTAGCATCGATTCAACATGTGAGCTCTTTGCAAAGTTTTTCCAATCGGTATATGTCGATCACTCTAATGTTTGTTGGTCTCAAGTAGATCCTATTAATGGATTTAACTCTGGTTTAGGATCATTAAATTGTTCCACTGATGATGTTTTGCAGGGCATACAATCATTAGACTCTTGTCAAAGTGCTGGTCCTGACAGGATTCCTTTTGAGGTACTAAAGAACTGCAAATCGTCGTTATCCTTCCCATTAAAACTTCTTTATAATTTATCTCTGTCGTCTGGCACATTCTTGGATGAATGGAAAACGTCATTTATAGCCCCCATATTCAAAGCTGGCTCAAAGCAGAAAATAAAAAATTATCGTGGTATATCAAAACTTTCTGCCATTCCAAAACTTTTTGAGTCAATTGTGACAACCAAACTCAATTTCTCATTCAAAGAACAAATCACTCCACACCAGCACGGCTTTGTATCTGGTAGATCTACAGTGACTAACCTAATGCTTTTCAGTAAATTTCTCTTCGATTCCGTAGAATTAGGTTATCAGGTTGATGTCCTGTTTACAGATTTTGTGAAAGCCTTCGACACTGTTTGTCACAATATTCTCATCGAAAAATTAAGATCATTTGGCATTCATTCGAGCCTCCTTAAATGGATCTATAGTTACCTTACAAAAAGGAAGCAAATTGTTAAAATTGGTTCTTCTCAATCGAGGCCTATTGACGTTTTATCGGGTGTTCCTCAAGGCAGTCACTTAGGACCTCTGCTGTTTAATATTTTTATCAACGATATTCCAACTGTGCTTCAGCATGCTCATTGTCTTATCTATGCTGACGATTTAAAAATATTTTTGCGTGTTAAAAGCATTTTCGATTGCAATAGGCTTCAATCCGATTTGAACTCAATTGTCAATTGGTGCAAGCTAAACCAGCTGTCCTTGAATATTACAAAATGTCATTCCTTATCTGTTTATCGTATTTCGTCTCCAGTTATTTATCAATATAACATTTCAGAAATTTCACTTTCTAACGTAACTGAAGTGAAAGATCTTGGAGTGATTTTTGACACCAAAATTTCATTTTCACTTCACATTGACTATATTGTTGCTAAAGCTAACTCTATGCTTGGATTCCTAAAACGATCACGTGCCGTATTTACTAGTCCTTATGCTCTTAAATCTGTTTATATGTCCCTTGTTCGTCCTTTTCTTGAATATTGTTCCATTATTTGGTGCCCTAACTATTTAACTTCCATAAATCGGTTGGAAAGAGTGCAAAAGTCATTTACAAGATTTGTAATTGCTCAATTGAAATGGAACCTTGATGAAAGACCATCTTATTCTACTAGATGTGCATTAATAGGGTTAGATACCCTTGAGAAAAGACGTAATGTTCACTGTATATTGTTTGTTCATGATGTGTTTTCTTATCGTATAAAGTGTCCTGATATTCTAAAAAATTTTTTGTTTTATGCACCTGAAAGAATACTCAGATCTAGAAATTTATTATTTAATCCTAGGCATATTTACAATTATGGTCTTAATGAGCCTACTACTAAATGTATTAATTTATTCAATTCAGTTTGTACAGAAATTGATTTATGTGATGATAGAGAGAAAGTTAAATCAGTAATTTTAAATATTCATGTATCATAATAAAATTTTGCTTCTTGTTAATTTATTAATTCCTAAAGTTACTTAAAATTGATTGTACTATACTATATACTTTTAATTATTATATCACCATATATTATATCTGAAATCTGTTGGAGTTAAGCTCGGTAGATGAATAAAGCAACATAAACATAAATTTCGCACCAAATTTACTTTGTTGGACATTAAACCACCAACACGTTTACGTACTGTGCGTAGTGAAGAAAATATTGCGGCCGTATCAGCTAGTGTGACAGAAGACCGCGAAATGTCGATTCGGCGCCGTTCCCAGCAGTTAGGCCTTTGTTACAGCACTACGTGGAAAATTTTGCGGAAGGATTTGGGCGTAAAGCCTTTTAAGATACAGCTGGTGCAAGAACTAAAGCCAGCCGACCTACCACAACGCCGAATTTTTGGTGAATGGGCTCTTGGAAAGCTGGCCGAGGATCCGCTTTTTTATCGAAAAATTGTGTTCAGCGATGAGGCTCATTTTTGGTTGAATGGGTACGTAAATAAGCAAAATTGCCGCATTTGGAGTGAAGATCAGCCAGAAGCATTGCAACAGCTACCAATGCATCCCGAAAAAGCCACTGTTTGGTGCGGTTTATGGGCCGGCGGCATTATTGGGCCATATTTCTTCAAAGATGATGCGAATCGCAGCGTTACTGTCAATGGTGAACGCTACCGAGCGATGATAACAAACTTTTTTTTGCCCGAAATGGAAGTTCTTGACTTGCATGATATGTGGTTTCAACAAGACGGTGTCACATGCCACACAGCACGCGAAACAATGGCGCAATTGCGAGGCGAGTTTGGTGAACAGTTAATTTCACGTTTCGGGCCGGTCAATTGGCCGCCTAGATCGTGCGATTTGACACCATTAGATTATTTTTTGTGGGGGTATGCCAAGGCTAATGTGTATAGGGACAAGCCCGCTTCGATTGACGCACTGGAAGCCAACATCCATGCATTCATTCGTGAGATACCGGCCGATATGTGTGAAAGAGTATGCCAAAATTGGACTCAGCGGATGGGCTACCTGAGACGCAGCCGCGGTCAACATTTGCTTGAAATTATCTTTAAACATTAAATTGCAAGGTTCAAACTATCGATTCAAATAAATATTTCATTCATTTTTTCGAATTTTTTGTGTTTTTTTTTTAAAAAAAGTTCTAAACCTCTTAAAAAATCACCCTTTATATAGCTGTAGCCAGTGGTCCCAGATCGAGGGGAAAAGGGCCAATTTTGGGCGCTTTTTCAATGAAAAAGGGGAAAACGAGGGGAAAGCTTAAAAAAGGGGAACAAATCAAAAATCTCTTTGAAACTTAAATTGCTTAAAAGTAAAATAAATTTAAATACAAATAAATTTCAAAATTTACTCAGAACGAAATTTGCACACTAAATATGAAAGAAAGCAGCCCATCGAACGTCTACGTTAGAATTTTTGTGTATCTGAATGCATCTAAAACTTGAGGGATTATTGCAGAACTTATGTAGTAAAAATTAGCACTGATCTTTATCAACTCTCCGAAGCTCTATAGAGAGAACGCACCTCCCTCAAAAACATCAACAACCTCGGCGAGAAATTTACTAGGTATATTTTTTTTTAATTTTCGAGTATGTTTCGTTACTTTATGTAACCACTGATTTGGCAAGTTTTTTAAGAAGACAGTAAGTAGGTATATGTCACCTTTAGAGAAATAAAAATTAAAAAAAATATCAGAAAGTAAATTTATGTTACAAGAGCTTTCGTAGAAAAATCCGAAATAAAGCAATTTTACCGAAAAATTGTTGGTACATTCAATTTAAATTCAAGAGTAAAAACTTCTATACGGTCTCAAGAACCAACTTTCGCAACTAAAAGAAAATACTGGGTGCGTACTACAAACTTCATCTACAAGGTGGCGCAAAAGTAATCCTCCTATCAGAAAATGCTATAAATTTTGCGATTGGCCCCTAATGTCAGTTCTGTTTTGACATTTGTGTAGTAAACACATGCGAAATACACGTTAATAAACAATGTTACGCTACACTGCTCCAGAACGCGGAATATTGGTGACTATTTATTTGAGCAATAATCGGTCAGTGACTTTGGCACAACGTGATGAGGCTCATTTCCATCTTAGCGGGTACGTAAATAAGCAAAATTTACGCTTCTGGGGCACTGAAAATCCGCGTGTAACCCACGAAGAGCCATTACACCCGCTCAAAGTCACTGTATGGTGTGCTGTTTTCGCTGGAGGAGTCATCGGACCTTTTTTCTTCGAAGACGTCGGGGGCCAAACGGTTACTGTGAATGGTGAGCGCTACAGAGCAATGATCAACGAGTTCTTTTTGCCGCAACTTGATGAATTGGGATTGGAAAACATGTGGTTCCAACAGGACGGTGCAACGGCACACACTGCACGTGCCACAACCGATATGCTGAAGGATGCATTTCCCGGGCGCCTAATCTCCCTTTTTGGCGATTTGCACTGGCCAGCAAGATCGCCTGATTTGACCGCTCCAGACTTCTTTTTGTGGGGCTTTTTGAAGTCGCGGGTTTATGTCAACAAGCCTCAGACTCATGCAGGTCTTAAAGACAATATCCGTGAAGAATGTGACGACTTATCGCCGGAAGTTTTGGCCAAAGTGATGGAAAATGCCATAAAAAGGGCTCAAATGACAATCAACTGTGGCGGCGGCCATTTACATGACATCATATTCTCGACTTAATGTAAAAAAAATTAAAAGACCAAATAAAAATAATCCACAAGAAGAATCAAAGTTTTTAATTTTTTTTTTAAATTCCAGCCAAAAAACAGCCAACATTTGCGCCACCTTGTATATAAGCCCTAGAAAAAATGTTTCCTAGAACTATAGGGTAAAGCCCTTTTTGAAAGAATGCCAAGTAGCGCCAGTTTTGAAACTATAGGATGAGTTCAAAAATGTCTCAATCGCGAATAAACCTTTTGAACAATACATCGGTGTCAAAGTATTAGTGATACCATTGTGTGTAGCAGAAATTTAAATTGTGCACCCACCATCATGAATTAGTTAACTATTTTGTACTGGCTCTGAGACAAATGAATAAAAGCAGCTATGAATGGCCACTCGTGTGTTTAAAATCGCATAAAATAACAAATACTTCAGTATAATGGCCATTACACTGTGTGATCTACTTTTTTTTAGTAACATCATGATTGGTCAATATCTCGAGTATAACATTTTTACCAAAAATATTGCCCATCTCATGTTTGGCCCAATTTAATGGTCAAATCAATTTTGCGGGCTTACAAAGTAAAATAAAATATCTAAAACGTTTTTGACTCAAGTTAAGTGTACTAGACACATCCAAACTGAGTGATGGATTTTTGGTTTGGTTGGTTGGTTGGTTTAAGTGGCTATATTTCCCGTTTCCTGACAAGGGAAAAACACAAATAACGCATTGAGCGCCGTTTTGAGACTAAAACTAACGGAACCTGCAGATAAAGGTGGAAAAGGACATGAAGGGAGCTCACAACCAGCCTGAGGAGCTGAGAAATTTGATGATCTTGTTGAAATGGATACTTTGGATGGCCGAGAGTTCATCATAAAAGGGCTGACCTAGTGCACTATGTCAGGTTTTGCCAATGGGTGTTATGTGGGATGCCAAGCTTGGCTGCGCCAATGGCCTGTACTAATTCCGTAAGTCTGGCGACATCTACACGCGTTCTGGCTAAGAGGTTGTTTGTTCTGGCATCATCGTACGTTGGCCAGATCTTCCTTGAAATGACGCACAGCTCGTCAGATTCAACCAACTAGTTTCCTCCCTTGAGACGCAGTACAGGAGTATTTTTCTCTTAACGTAACCCAGCTGGGAACTCAGTCAGAGTGATTACAAACCGATGACAAGCCCTGGTCAATATCTCCCTGCAATCCTCAACAAGCTTGGATGTTGATTTAGTTGAACTGACAGCCTAAATCGCGCTGTCACGAAGATGCCTATTTTTTTCTGGGTGTAGTTATGTTAAGGAGCAGTCTACACGCCTCCTAGATTGCATGTAATGGGTTTTCCAAAGAAAAATTCCATTTTTTGAGATAAATGATCGAATGTTTATATCATAAAAAAGAGGAAGGTATGCCGTTAATAATGAAAAACAACATCAGCCAAATGGCCACCACGAGCACGCATACAGGACCATATCCTTTTCATGAAATTTTCCATAACCAAATCGCAAAGTGGCTGCCCTACGTCCTCGATAGCCTCACGAATTTTATCTTTGAGGTCTTGAATCGACGCTGGGCTGTTGGCGTACCCTTATCTTTCACGTGGCCCCAAAGGAAGAAGTCGCAAGGTGTTTAATCACAAGATCTCGGTGGCCAATTGTGATCACCTCTTCGAGAGATAACACGGTCCGGAAACTTTTCCCGTAAAAGATCAACGGTTTCGTTGCTTGTGTGGCACGTACAAAGTAAACATTGTCCAGATCAATACCATCCAACTTCGACCATAAAAAATCATTAATTATCGACGACCAAAAAATGCTTCAGTTTTGCGAACTGTGACTGCAAGATTTTCACCATTTTTGTAGTGAATTTTAATAATTTCAATGCGTTGTTGAAGCGTGTATCGTTCCATTTTTAGTAATGACGTAGTTTCTACTTGTCAAATGTCATAGAATAAAAGCTTCAAAAGTGACAGCTACCGAAATAGCGGGTCATTCACAATAACACCTCTTATTGGAAAACCCTTTACCTCTGCTTGAAAGACGCTGGCTGCCTTGGGGAGGCGGAACCATTTTGAGATGTCTAATTCTGTTGAGAAAATGCCCGCTCCCACTCCACAGTTCTCCTCCCATTCTGATCTAGAGGGGATTCTAACAGAGAAGTTTTTATGGAAGCTGTGTTTGGGTACAATGCAGTCCGTAGATATAAGTCCTATGCCGTCAGGAAGGGAAAGTAGGATGCTGGTGTGGCCGTAGGGCCTTTCACCCCAAATTTATTTTCGGCTTACTCCTTAAGGTTCTTTCTACTACCCTTCTGGTGAATTTTTGACAAAACTCGGAGGGTATATCTGTCTAGGAAGGCTTTCCAATTCAGCCTTAAATTTGTCAAAAAGTTGTGGGCCCATCCATTCTTCCCAAAAGAAAAAGACAAAGAAACAAACAGACTAGATATTTGGCGTTTAATTTATTTTTGTTTTAAATACTACATCTAGTCAAGAACTAACGATAGGTACTTCATTCTTAATGGTTTTACAAAACCAGCTACGAGGTTTTGCGTTTAGGCAAACTTGATATGAAGAAATTTTAATGTTTGCATTAACCGGCAAGTTATGTGCTAGCCATTCATGTTTTCCTATTTGAAAGGTTTAAATAATTCACAAAATTTTTAAACATGCCTAAAAACAAGCAAATGCGAAAAAATGTTGCCCCTAAAAGAACCCTACATAAAACTGACCTATCGAACGGTATTCACGTCTCAGGCTTTGCTTTTAATTTTGCGAACTAATGTATAAGGGAACTATCGCTTCAAGCCAAACAGCTGGATTGCAAGTCAAGCTCAGTGTAGGAAGGCTATGGATTTTTTTTTGTCGTGGTTTGACCTGCTAATTCTATAGACATTGGTCCTACAATGCCACTTCCCCAGTATGGCCAATTTAAATCTCGTCTGGTTTTAAAAGTAAAATTGTCGAACTCGTATACCTTGATATGAACACTAATCCTAGACTATCCACAAGTCTCAAAAAAACTTAAACTTATTTGGGTGTTAGATATGAACTGATGATAGGATTCCCGAAACTCAAAAAGAATGCTGCAATTTGGCGACAGCTCTGCCGATTTAATTTTCGTCTATCGACCGATTAAATATTTCATACATTTCTGAATAAAGATACCTACAGATGAATTGACAACAAGGCCGTTGGTGAGGAATAATTTATTTTGAATATTAGGTATGTCATCGTTGAAATAAAGGTCGTTTAGGACCTCTTAGTACAAACAAAGACTGAATCTCACATAGAATTTACATTTCAAAACTTTTCACCATACACACATACATAGAAGCATAACTGGTCAAGGACATATCATACTTGTACAGTACACCTACTCGGTGTATGAAGGAAAGGATGTATCTAAATATGACGTTCCATTTCGAACTCGTGAAGCTTATATCCCATTTCCTTGCATCTTTCGAAAAATTGCTATTTAAGGCCATTCAGAGATGGACATGTGTGCAGAGAAGGAAAGGAAATCATTTATTCTTTTGTCAGAGATGGAGATATGAACTTTTCCATCTAGCATGTGTACAGGGTGACACGCGAGAAAATATTTTATCAATTTGGTTGGTAGGGCGATAGTCCTTAAAAGGAGAATCAAGAAATAGGGTACAATACAGATGTTGGTCTTGATATATGATGGGAAACCTAGAAAAATAGTACAAACGGCCTGGCCTAGCGGCCGTGACCGATCAAGCAAAAAACAAACAAAACTGACATTTATCAACCAATGACAGATGTGCTTTATTCAAAAGGTAAAGTCAAACTGACTTAAAAATTGTTCTTTTTTACAAAATGAAATAGAATATAATGAGATATAATTTATGCAATGTTAGTGGTGTCTTCTGGAGATTGCTGGCTGAATTTCTCCTCTCACTGAATCACTGCAAATCTAGCTGTTAAGTTCCGCTGGGCTCTTTTATAAGACGATATTGATTATTGACGATAATGTAACAATTTCGGAGAGTCTAACTTTTATTTGAATTGAAATGTCGTTTCTTTAATACTTACGCATTAAGGTCTGATCACATATAGATACCTAGTTCTGGTAAAAACGACAAAATAGCGAGGTCTAAACTATTCCTTGACGTTTATGTCTTTTGGTATCAGCGTTTACTCGTTGTCAAGAGCAAGACGTCCGTACCCGTAGGTTTGGTACGTGGAAGCTATGAATTCATTGACCAATTCAACTGAGATTTAACCCAACTTAAAGCCCTGATGGCCTGTTGGTGCTGCAGTGAAGTATTACGTTGCGGTTGCGGCAACATATTCAAATGAAAGATGAATTGTATAGCACACACGTCAGCTTAAATGAATATTTTTGCAATGGCTGTGCGACGGATTTGTTCTGTCAAATCTGCGTCGGCATTCTGTAACGCGAAGCGATCAAACGTTTGATCGTTTCGCCTTACAGAATCTGACCCTGAGCCTGACTGTCTTTATGAGTTACATTAATACCTTCGGTCATTTGAGGTATCAAACAGTATTTTTAGAACACAAGTTGGGGTTTGACATCTCTGAAGAAAGTTCTACCAGAGAAATACGCATAGGCACTTCAACCAATTTTTTTTATACCTCTACAGTGCAAAACCCTTGACCCTAAAGAAGC
This sequence comes from Cheilosia variabilis, assembly GCA_951230905.1. Classification (NCBI taxonomy): domain Eukaryota; kingdom Metazoa; phylum Arthropoda; class Insecta; order Diptera; family Syrphidae; genus Cheilosia; species Cheilosia variabilis. The sequence goes on along the minus strand of OX579677.1, from coordinate 39,339,048 downwards.
CACTCAACCTGAACAGGCTCCCATACTTGTGTTGCTGCCAGTTTGAGAAAAGATAAACTATATCTTAAAAGTTTTTCGCATTTTTTTTCTATCCACAAACAAGCCTTTTATTTTTGAAGTTATTAAAGAGAATGAGGCTAAGGATACAAACAACAATTTCAGAGCTATTCAACTTGTCATCCTTAATATCTTTGCAGAGGAGGAAAATAATATAATAAGCAATAGCAATACGAAAACAAACAGAACAAAATAAAAAGAAAATATCATTCAAATCTGAAAAGTGTCGTCGTTCTCTTGCGTCATGTTTTTGCCTTCGTTTTCTTGCTTTCTGAATCACTCTGTAAATGAATCCCTTGACATTTTGAGTAGTGTAGTGCACTTGCATTTGTTGCTGCCTGCGATGCTGTTGTTGTTTTTGTCTCTGGTGATGCTCTCATGGTTGTAGTTCGCGTTTTCTCATTCCTCCTCACGTACATCCTTCAAGCATATAGATATACAAGAAATGCTTGACAGGAAAATGGAAAATAGGTGATGTACCTATACATACTTTCGGCATCTTGTGTTCCCTTATACATCGTATATATATACAATGTCAGTTATGGAAAATATGCAAAGCAACATATGACACTTACTTGGCGGGGGTTGGTGGCGATAGCGGCAGCGGAATGACATTTCAGGTGGTGATGCTGAAACTCGCAGAGGAAGATCCATGAAATATTCCACTCCTCAGAACTTATGACAGATAGATATTATACATGGAGGATTTTTAGAGTATCAATATTTCGAGATATTGAAAATATTTTCGTCTTCTCCTGGGGGGAGGTGGAAACGAGAGAAAAGCTCTTTTTAGCTCTATAGCAAAGCAAGACGCTGGCAGTTGCTTTTAAATATTTCTGTAATGTCCTTAATACTTCCGCATCCTATAAAATCGATGGAAATCGATTTTCCTTTTTAGGGATGCCTACCGAGTGGGAGTAGAGAGAAAACTGATAGAAAGAACTCCAGTTGCATTGGACAAATTGGAAAACATTATTAAAAATTTAAAGGATTTTTGTGTCAACTGTTGTTTGAGAAATATTTTGATTCATTAATTTGAAGTGCTATTTGTTGTCGAGTGGGTATACATAAAGAGGGTTCTTCTTAAATTTGCATTGATGAAGCAACCGAATATAGGAGCTCTTTATCAGTTACGGAAATTTTAGCCCCCGTGGAAGGCGGCAGTAATTCTTAGAAATTGAACTGCTTCTGAAAATTACAAATATTCAAGTTTGTCCTCACTATCTCTGTAGCTGCCAAGCTGAGGAACTTATAAGTTGAAAGTGTACCTAAAAGACTTCCAATTCAAAGTTGATTTTCCCATCAAAGGCCCATTTCATTAACAATGCTATCGGCGGCAATCAATGCTGCGAAGTCTAAGTATCGGTTGCGGATATTTCAACAGGAGAATAAGAACATGAGGCAATAAACTGCAGAGGCCGCCATATAAGAGAGATACCAAACATTTTTTAAAAAATTTTCCTTCTCAAAGGGCTTTCCAAAGTCACTTACAACAGATTGAATACTAATAACGCCTTTGTTGAAAAATTTGCCCAAAACTAGACGCCAAAAAGCAAGTTGACCGCTTTCCATAAACAGGAACAAAGCTATAGCTCAGTTTCGGGAGCATTAGCGGGACACTTTGTCTGATAGGCAAAGGGTGTTTTTTTTAGAGGTATAGAACTTTAAATGGATAAAACAAACATGATTTTTTTAAATTGACATGAAATTGACATGAAAATGAAAGGACGTAGTCTAATCTAGAGGTCCAATTTTCGATGACTTTTTGCAACATTTGTGCCCGTATATCGGCAATAACGCGGCAAATGTTGTCCTCCAAGTGGTCAATCGTTTCGGGCTTCTCGGCATAGACTAGCGACATCAAATATCCCCACAGAAAATAGTCAAGTTGCGTTAAATCGCACGATCTTGGAGGCCAATTCACGGGTCCGCAACGTGAAACTATGCGGTTACGAAACGTTTCCTTAAATAAATCAATTGTGGCACGAGCTGTGTGACATGTTGCGCCATCTTGTTGAAACCACAGCTCCTGCACATCATGGTTGTTCAATTGATGAACGAAAAAGTCAGTAATCATGACTCTATAGCGACCACCATTGACTGTAACGCTCTGGCCAGCATCGTTTTTAAAGAAGTACGGACCAATTATACCACCAGTCAGTTTTTGTAGATGTAACGGTGTCTCAACATACACTTGAGGATCACCATCACTCCAAATACTGCAGTTTTGTTTATTGACGTATCCATTCAACCAAAAGTGAGCGTCCGCTAAACAAAATTCGCTTATGAAAATTGGGATACGTATTTCGAACAGAACCATGATTTTCAAAATAAATTTGCACAATTTGGAAGCATTTTTCAGGCATCAGTCTATTCATGTTGAAATTCCAAACCAAACTAAAAATAAATCACTTGACTTGACATTAGCTGACAAAATGGCCGCCAGTTAAAATAGTGTTGCCAACATAAAGTTCTATACCTCTAAAAAAAAACACCCTTTATATACAGGCACCCGCAAAATGAGTGTCTTTTTATATATCGATTTCTGTAGGAGCTGCAGAGATGAAAGAGGAACCATTTCCCGTTTTGCCCAAGTCTACCTCCTCTAAAGACACGAACGATATATTTTGTTTCAGAATCTATTATGGCTTCACTGAAGAGGGACACGCAGCTTCCTAATGAAAGAAGCAGTAGGGTTAATCGCTTAATCACTCTCCCCCGTAATAATGAACAAATATGCAAATGTCAGTTAGCTAGTAGACGTCAGATAGCATACAAACATTTGACATAACTGCTGAGTAACGATTTGATAACTTTTACGCAGTGTTTATTAATACGGAGGTCTGTTTCCAGTTCGCATCAGTCTCCTTTCTTCTTCTTTATTTCACCAAAATAGTGGAAAGCTACCTCCCTACCTCACAGCTTACCAAATCATCCAACGGCACACTTCGTCTTCCAAAATACAAACCGGCAAACAGTTCCAATCGACCTTCACCTGCTAGTCCAGATTTTAAATTTGCTAGGCCCCATATATGGGCCTCTGAACGAGGCGTAAACTACAGCTTTTCAAAGGTGCATAGTTACACATTAGTATGGTTCCCACCAGAGAGTTAAGCCTAAAATGTTCAGCCATCTTTCTCTCCCGTCACTTATGTCGAGGTAACATAAGCGGAGAAACCACCGTGTTCGAGTATCTCTTGGTCCCTTGTTATTGAATAAAACAGGGAAAATATTTTTCACCAACCGTGACCATAACTGGGACCGCGAAAAGCTCGTTTCATTACATTTTGCTACACTCCCGATATTTTGCCTACATTCTTGGGCGAATTTGATTTTTAGGTCAGGTGGGCGAGAGGTTTGGTTAACGGAAAAACTTTAAGCTGTTATTTCGTGGGTTTCTTGTCCTTCAAATTGGAGCCTCTCGCTCAGTATTCCAACGTGCAGGAGCCACTGTAGAGGGGGATTTGATAGATAATGATCAAGAGCAGGTCTGTGACTAGACTTACATAATGAAAGACATGAAGAAAAAGCAGTCCTCTAACTAACATTTTAGGTTGGCCTCACATATAGGAATTTAACTTGTTGTAAACATTACGCCTTAAGTGACAGTCAAAGAAAAACTCCAAAAATTCGCTACATGCGTTCCAGAATATTGAAGTGGTTGTATCATAAATATCGCTCGAGTCCCTCCATTAGCACACGAATTACTCGCGATTGTTGCGCCGTCAAAGAAATACTTGAACGGAATTAAAACATTCGCATAAAATGTGATTGCATACATTTTCCTAGAAACTCCACCACTTCAACAACTAGGTTAAGACCAGGAAGAATAAGCCCCATTAGAGCGTCAAAGAACTGACAGCAAAGACATGCCTATGAATAAAAAGTCTACGATTTCTACAGCAGATGGCTGCCAGACACCGGCAACAAAATATGTCATTACGGACACACTCCCCCATGCATTCTGCGCAAAAGATGCTACCATTTACACTAAACACACAAGATACGAATCGTTTAACGTGACGACAACTCTCATTCATCCTTTGATGCTACTATACCAGCTTTACGCACACGTTTATATATGCAAAATTACAATTTATTTTCATCTCAAGGATCAATTCACGCCATTCAAGGGCTTTATCTCTTGCGCATAGCCCACACCCCGCCCCAACTCTGCATAAAGCATAGTTACATCTATTTATATCATGTCACTGCCACCGACAAGAACAAGACTGCAATTTGCTCGAAAAAAAAACATCATCAGTATCCTGAACATCCTGTATCCAGTATCCAGTATCCAGCAACCTTTCTCCTTCTCCATCGAAAGGACATTCACCCTTCATGCAAATTTGTTGTCTGTATGCGAGTCAACGATGAGAGACTATACGACGACGACGACGACAACGACACAACACCATTCGTAATACTGCATCGGATAAGACCTCTCATCTCGCCTCTCGAGGTAAAGACGTCAACACTTCATCTCTTGATCCTTGAAATTTGTCTACAAAATGGCAGACAAATACAACAGCGCGCTCGCAAAAAAACACACAGATCCCCCAGCAAATGGGAAACGAACTCGGAATCAGAAATGAAAACGAAATGTAAATACCTACACAGATATGTGTGCATTAATAAATTCTAATATCCTTGTTTGCTGTTGACTGTTCGATGCACCGTAAATGGCATCTGTTGGCAAGGAAAACTGCAAAGAAAAAAAAAGTAGAACTTGTGTCCTCTTCCAGTTTTGATGAGCTCCACTGCAAAGCCGCCGAGTTGCAAGTGGAAATGATTGCAAAGATTTCATTTTCGCTAAATATTACTCTGCGACGACGATGATGATGATGCTGATACTTGAAAGGCTTGCAACACCGAATGCAAAAGGATTAAAAGCAGAGCATCATCCTTTTCATTTTGGTCGCGACCATTTCCACCGCCAGGGAGTAGGTGTCATCATCAGGAGGAGAGGATGGCAACATCGGGTTTTTTTTTCCTATAGCCTATCGATAGATCACTCTAAAGGACGAGGTCTGACATCAATGACATTCAAGAGGATGTGCAGATGATAAATGGGAGCTTGGCTCTCTGGCGTTGATGGTTTTTTAATGCCATTAAAGGGAGAACACTGCCGCACAAACCGAGGCGGGACCGGGACACTTGCGGTTTGGCAAGCGTTGACGTCTTATGGTAGGTATACCTGCCCGCACACCCCGTCCTTGAGAGTTGAGAGAAAAGAGAAATGCAAATGACGAAAGTTCAATTGGTTTCTCTGTCGTCTCCGTCGCGTGCATTAGTTGACTTTTTATTATCTCTCCTGCAGGAAGCATTTTTCAAAACTGTCATATTGCTTCAAATTGATAAGTTTCGATGTGTTGCAGTCGATCTGACTCTGTGTGGGTGGCCATGATATATTTGCCATCCTTGGCAGGATCAGAGAAAATTGTGAAAATAATGTAGACAAAGCTCGCCTGCGCTTACATTATGTGCATGATTGATACGGTCGAGACGAAATTGCATTTGTAACAGAATTAACTCACTGTCGTCATCGTCGTCGTTGTCGTACCGTCGTCGGCGGACGCGCAGCTGTCAGTAGCAAACGGAATACGGAAATGAAAAATTTAATCAAATCCATCTGACTAATCAGGCTTATTCGTACTGCACACATTCCAATATACCCGCCCAGACCACTCTGGTTTAAGAGAGGAAAATTTTACATAGGAACGTGGTATGTGTACATCCAGGAGGTATTGTAGGATTCCATAAGGAACATGAGTGACTGATGATTGTTTCATGAGCGAGTGAGAAATTTTAATTTTAAGCACTTCTATCTGTACGTGTCTATCTGTGTGCAACATATTAATTCGTATCCTCTTTTGGTGTCTATTTCTTGTTCTTCTCCTATAGCTGTCTGCAGTTTGGATTGCGGACCAAATGGCGTCTGCGAGTCGGGCAAATGTCGGTGTAACACTGGATGGACTGGGAATCTATGCGATCAGCTACCATGCGATGCCAGATGTTCAGAGCACGGCCAATGCAAGAACGGAACTTGTGTATGCTCACAAGGATGGAATGGAAGGCATTGCACCTTGCGTAAGTATATCAATTTCAAATCTCTTTTCAATTGCTTTTGGTTACACAATACCACAGGTATGTACGATGTACGTATGCAGATGTGATGTAGGTTTTTTTTACCAAATGAATTCAAAAACTGCAGGTTGAAGTCTCCTCCTGTGTTGAAGTCTCCTCCTTTAAGTTAATACGAAGTTTGTGGCTAAATTACAGCTGAATTTGAGTTCTGCTGAGTTACAGAAAATTGTGCGAGGGTGTGGACAGTATCAAAAGGACCTACCTACGACTGAATTTCGACAAGTGTACTTAAGCCACTTCCTGACATGCTGCCTGAATGCTAAAAGTCGTTTGGAAAAGTTCAACAGGTACTAGCTAAAAGTCGTCAGTAGTATGTGGCTACTTCTTATCCGAGACCGTCGCTTAGCACAGTTTTTCGTGGCAGAAAAGACCGTTTCGCAGTTGCAGTCTTAGCCTATTTTCATGAGAGTTTCTACATGTAGTGGCCCGGTGTCCAACACAACTAGTCATAACATAGCAATGCATGCACTGAAATGGATGCTTTTTAACCCAAGATGGCAAGAAAAGCGACTCGATCCAAATAGATTTTGTATTCCACCAGGGCAGATGAGATGGAGTCACATTAATTAGGAATAAGTTGAGGTAGACCTAAGGCATATTTGCCAAAAACAGGTAGTTTAATTAATCCCGTAGCCAGACAAATATTTCCGCGGGGGTATGATCTTTAGAAAAATAACTTTTTGTTTTAATGGTTGAAAGCGATTGAGGAAAAAAAAACAATCTTAAATTTCAAATAAATTTTTTTTTATTAACTAGTAATTATAACAAAAGTAGGACTAGTTTAAAAGTACCTATATTCAACATAACACAGTAAAGAATTATTTTATAAAGCTTAATTTAATCGCCTGGCCTTCTTTCAAGTCCCTGTTATCCCCCCCTAGTTACGGCCTTGAGTTCAATGGATCTGCTGAATATCGTATTTTCCGTGATGAGATCGATCTCCCCAGCACACTATTTGCTCCATTTGTCAAAGTCCGGTGCATATTGAATCGGAAGTTCCACTTTTGCACATTGCCCCGCATGCTTTGTAACGGTTGCGCCCAGTGTTGCCAGATAAAATATCTGAAAATCTTGTTTTTCCGAAACAAAGAATATTTTGTTCAAAATATTAAAAGACCGAAAATAAAATACAATTTTTAAGTACTTTGCTACTACATAAATCCCGTAAATATCTATAAAAAAAAACTTTGGTCAAAACATGGCCTACCTATATCAAGATCATAGAACTTCGGTTCATTAAAGCTCAACAAAGTAAAGATACAAATTTCAACAACCGTTTCAGTACATACTGAACCATTTTTCCAAAAACACGTTACATCAGTTATTTTATGAAATTCGTTAAAATTCATGTTTCCTTAGAGTTGATGAAAATGTTAGTGAGACACAAATTGTGCATGCGCTCTGTTCGAGTCATATTATATATTGGGTGATTTTTTAGCTGGTTTGGTTTTGGCAACACTGGTTTTGACAGCTGACGTGTGTTTAGTACCTTGTGTCACTGTCAAACAGCTTCAGTTTGGTTTGCAATTTAACCATGGATCGTCTTACAAATGAACAACGCTTGCAAATTATTGAATTTTACTATCAAAATTCGTGCTCGGTTCGAAATGTTCATCGCGCGCTGCTTCCATTTTATGATCGGCATTCTCGACCTTCTGAGCAGTCTATTCGGAAGATTGTGACCAAATTTCGCACCAAATTTACTTTGTTGGACATTAAACCACCAACACGTTTACGTACTGTGCGTAGTGAAGAAAATATTGCGGCCGTATCAGCTAGTGTGACAGAAGACCGCGAAATGTCGATTCGGCGCCGTTCCCAGCAGTTAGGCCTTTGTTACAGCACTACGTGGAAAATTTTGCGGAAGGATTTGGGCGTAAAGCCTTTTAAGATACAGCTGGTGCAAGAACTAAAGCCAGCCGACCTACCACAACGCCGAATTTTTGGTGAATGGGCTCTTGGAAAGCTGGCCGAGGATCCGCTTTTTTATCGAAAAATTGTGTTCAGCGATGAGGCTCATTTTTGGTTGAATGGGTACGTAAATAAGCAAAATTGCCGCACAGTTAATTTCACGTTTCGGGCCGGTCAATTGGCCGCCTAGATCGTGCGATTTGACACCATTAGATTATTTTTTGTGGGGGTATGCCAAGGCTAATGTGTATAGGGACAAGCCCGCTTCGATTGACGCACTGGAAGCCAACATCCATGCATTCATTCGTGAGATACCGGCCGATATGTGTGAAAGAGTATGCCAAAATTGGACTCAGCGGATGGGCTACCTGAGACGCAGCCGCGGTCAACATTTGCATGAAATTATCTTTAAACATTAAATTGCAAGGTTCAAACTATCGATTCAAATAAATATTTCATTAATTTTTTCGAATTTTTTGTGTTTTTTTTTTAAAAAAAGTTCTAAACCTCTTAAAAAATCACCCTTTATAATAATGGAATTAATAGAAAACATTTTTCTTCAATAGAAAAGGTGCTTTTAATATGCTAGATTTAGAAATTTCTTGTCATCAAAAATCTTGAAATTTAATGATTTCGAGGTAAAAAGTCGTGTAAATATTTTGGAGCTCAAAAATCTTGAAAAAAAAGATATGTCTTGTAATCTGGCATCACTGGTTACGACACAGCTGGATCAGTTGAAGGTAACTGTCTCTATTATTCAGCTGCCGCCATTCAGCTTTGGGCTTTCCTGTTCAACACTTGCGCGTGTAAGCTTTCCAAGTCAAGTATGCATGGACGAGAACAGAATTGTCAACAGACAGGTTTAATGTGCACCTATAGTTGCACTACTGGCCATCGCTTTCTCGATGATAATAAGTACTTTTATTATTTTTATACGCAACTTTCTGCCGAAGCATGTTGCAAATGCCCAAGGGCTATGTTAACCTAAAAATGGTAATATGTACCACAATGCGAACATTTGCACCCCAGTATGAGACCTTATTAACAGCTTCTTTAAGTTAAGTACTACTTCCATAGACATACTGCTAGTGAAATGTCATTTTCATATACTTTTGCGAGAAAATATGTTCCAAAACAGCACGGGCGCTACTGTTTTACAGCGGATTAGAAAAGAAGCACATGCCGATGTCAAGTTAAAATTGCCATAGTAACGTAAACAAAAATGCGAATTTTTTTCAAAAAAATGTTGTTCCCAAAATAACAATTTCTTTACTTAATGACCCATAAACTAAAAAAAAATCTAAAGGTAATTTCCATGGGTTCAATCCCATATCCCACTAATACAGGGTTCGCCAAATAACTTCTTTTTTTTGAAAATGCTATACTACTGAATATTTTCTCAAATTTCTTTTTTTATTTTAAAGTACAATCCTTCCGGTTAATAATGGAAAATAATTTCATTCAAATGGCTGCCTCGGCTGGCCATGCAGTAGCCTACACGATCGGTCCAATTTTTAAGCACATTATCGATTGTGTGCAGCTGTATTTCACCAATGGCTTCACGAATATTGTCCTTTAAAGCGTCAATTGTCTCTGGCTTGTCGGCGTAACACTTACCTTTTACGGCACCCCACAAATAATAGTCCAACGGTGTCGAATCGCAGCTCCGAGGTGGCCAAACGACATCAGCTCTGCGGCTGATAATGCGATCTTCAAAAACAGGGCGCAAAACATCGAGTGTAGCTTCGGCTGTGTGGCACGTAGCGCCGTCCTGTTGAAACCAAATGCTGCCAATATCCTCCTCTTCAATTTTTGTGAACAAAAATTCGTTCAACATGGCCCGATAACGATCGCCATTGACTGTAATGGCCACTCCTTGCTCATTTTCGAAGAAAAATGGCCCAATTATGCCTCTGGACCAAATTCCGCACCAAACAGTGACTCGTTTTGGGTATATCGGCTTTTCAATGTATGTGTTCGGGTTTTCTGTGCCCCAAATGCGACAATTTTGCTTGTTTACATACCCGCCAAGATGAAAATGAGCTTCATCTGAAATTTTTCGCAGACATTCTGCAACATTACCATGATTTTCAAAGTAATGTCGCAATATTTCCCAGCGTTGTTCAAGCGTATACACCCATATTCGTTCAGCGGAAGGATAAAACTAATTATCTGTCAAATCAGACATGAGCTAAGTGCTACCATTCGCGAAATAAGCACTAGTTGAAAAAAAAAAGAAGTTAGATGGCGGACCCTTTACATACTTATATCGCGGGAGGTAATACTTCGGTGAAATTGAAATTAGTGCCGTAGTCAATCAACGTATATTTCCTTTTAACTTCATCCCACTGAATGTGCTTCCCTATAGCCATTTTATCCATCATGAGATATGTGACTGTTTTCTTACTTTTTTCTGTCTAAGGACGTGGTTTTAAGATCGAATACATCCAATGACTTTTTAGTGAATCCAGCCGTCACTTCAGTTTCGGAGGACTAAGCAATTTTTTATTTGAACAAAAAATGTGTTAAAAACCAGATAAACAAAGATTATACATAAATAAATAAATAAATAAATAAATAGGTATTTAGCGCAACAGATTCATGTAGCTACCCCGGACCTAACTTTTTACAACCATTCGTTTGTATTTTTGTGACAAATGGAAGAGTCCTATAATAACTTTATGCTGATTATTTATTGATCGGACGAGAAGAATGAATTTAAAGAGATGGATATCTTTCGTACGTCTACCCCCAAAGCTCATATTGTTGTTTTTATAATTTCAATCCTTGTATGTAAATTCTTGTGAGCTACAAAAAAGCACGTTGCTAATGGGTTAGCATCATGTTAGGGTTTAATTAAATTGAGATACCAGTAGTAAAATATAAATTACGGAACGAAGTAGGCAGTGTTGCCGGAGAGAAATATTATAAAGTAGTACTGCAGCCAAAAGATGGGAGTATTTTGAAAAAAGTAGTAGTACAGGCATTTTTTTAGTCTTCAAAATTCACGGAACCACCAAACCACAATCTCAAATAACAATAAAATAAATACCGAACTGACGGATGCAAGTTGCATGAAGCCAACAAAACTCAAGAACAAACTAGAAAGAGGGAAATTTCCTTTTTAACGACAGTTTGGAAGATAAAAGTGCTACCCAATTTGCATTAAATTTGTAGTGAATTAAATATATTAAGGTTGAAAAATTACACTTTCCTGAAAGTGTTAGATATTTTAGGTCATTAAAAAATAAAGGAGTATCTACGAATGTGAATGGAGGAGTACAGAGGTGTTGAAAGTAGTACAACACTCCTATGGGAGTACTTTCGGCAGCACTGGAAGTAGGTACTTAGACTAAGTAAAATATAGAAACATCTTTTGGTAAATAGATAAATAAAAGAACACTAACCAATCCTATATTAATTCTCACCCTCTCAACGCATATGTATACTCAGTGTGAACAACTTTTCAAGAGCTTATTTACGTACACAAAAGTTTTCATTATCGCATTCATTACAAAATTTTAAACGCAATTTTGGAAAAAAAAAAAATTCAGTTTATTAGACGATATTGTGACCAATTTTCCAAAATATTGGCCTGTGCAATCAATTCATTCTTAATGGGTTTTTTTGAACACATACTTTCCATCTGATGCAATTTGATTCAACATTTGAGGCTGCTTGTTTAAAAATTCGAAATTTTAACAGAAAAATTTTGTTTAACTTATCAAAAAAGAATGCAATACTAACGAACACAATAAAAGCACTCCACAAATGTCAATCGAGAGCAGTGATGGGGGAAACTATCTATTTCTAGTGCTGAGAACTATCAACTTAAAACAATCGAATTATCGTTGTGCTTCAAAAAGCAAACAGAACTTTATCTTTCTTCTTTTCCTGTCGTTGGTGTACATTTTACGTGCAACAATAATTTTTCGCCCCAATTTACGTACATTTCGTGATTTTGAGTTATCAATTCGGTACACGGTATATGACACCAAATTTACGTACTGTACGTGTCATTTACGTACAGGTGGTCACACTAGGTATTCTACATGCAAATTTCTAATGAAAGTAAAGTTGGTCGTTAGCAGTTTATTTTGTTCTCCGCTGTAAAGCAGTAACGCTATGTATTTTCGGAACATGCGTGAAGTTGGCTACTAGGAGTCCATATATAATAAGTCAATGACTACTTCTATTAAAAAAAACCTATAGGCTCCTTTAAATGGTCCCCTTGACAAATTACTCGCCCCTCGACTTCACTTAGCGCAATCGGATTATAATTGAATAGATTCTCTTGATAGTTATTGTGGACTGTTGACTCGCGACTTGACTCCTCGCCGAGTTCCACTGAAACGTGGATGTAGTGCGCGCTTCAACATTTTATCAAGAAACACTAGGACTGACATTATCCCCCAGTGAAAACCAGAGACCATTTTTGTTTACGTAAATTCTTCCTGGAATTGTTTTCGAAAAGTCGTTGTTACTGTTGACCTATGGTGATCTATGAGTTGCTATTTAAACGACGTTCCTATAACGTATCTAGTGGTATCCAATAGAGGAGAAAAACAATCACCCTGAGCAACCGCAGGGCCGAAGAAATAAAAATCGTTAAACTAATCGCTTCCCAAGCGAATTTGCCAAATAAAAATTCAAACATCCCTCCATGTATGGAAAATTCCCAGAGAGACAGACTCACTGTAAAAAGCATTCTATTCCCAAAAAATGTCACCAGAAACAGAAAAAAGGTCTACACCTATACGCTTTACCCCACCGAATTCAACGAACTCCAAAGAAGCAGCCATACCAACCACCTACCCTTAAAATGTATTTGGCCCCAGTATTGCTAACATGACTGTCAATTTAAAATACAATTTTAGACAATTATTGGCATATTGAATTTCGTATATGTCATTCCACTGTGCACACATATACGACAGCAGGGTGTACATATATGTGTATTGGATTCCCCTCGGTCGACGGGTAGCCCAATGAATTCTAGCACGAAATCAATTTTTCATCGTCTCCATCTATCTGGGGAATATACATCATGACTACAGAGTTATCTGCTCCTTCGACTTTGGGTTTGGGGTTTTCGGCGCAAATGTAAGTTGACACATGTATGGCACCTTTTTTTCTAATTTTTTTTTTTCTGTTTGCTTTGCTGTTGCCCACATCACACCGAAGAAGAAATAAAACTTTATACTCGACAGGCAATCTGCCGTTGTTTTTACCCTTTATCTGGGATTTCGGTGTTCGTACGAGGATATATGGAAAATAGCGTCATGTGTGCAAACAAAGTGTATGAAACATTTCTGTAACGAATTCCTTTGGCCAAAAAAAAAAATAGAACTCTTTCCAATGGGAAAACTGTCAAAACTCCGAAAACGCGCTCCAAAAATGCTGACTAATCCCTATAATGAAAAAGATATACCTAGCCAAGAAACGGTCCCCTAGCTGGAGAGTTTATGCGATCGCTAACATAAAATGGAACCGCCGGATTTGTGACGGAATGTTGTACACAAAATTCAACAAAAAAAAAAAAAAAAAACAGACACTAACACGGAAAAACAAACAAGTGCCTAGGACATATTTTCGATTCTATTTGTGTCCAAGCGATACTGCAGGTCACGCTACTATGTACTATGTGCATCTCACCATGCGACATTTTTTGTTTAATCTAATTTTTGCCGGTGATTTACATATTTTTTCCCCCTACTTTCATTTGCAATTTATTCATTCATTTGCTACAAGATACACAATCGGGCATTTTTTTTTGCCTGGCACTCAAAAATGTGCATAGAGGACGTATACGGTATACGGTATACCTACTGAACGTAAATGTGGTGGACGTACCTACTGAACGTAAAAAAAAAATGTTTCACCGGCGACGATAATGTAATTTACAAGATATTTTCTTCGCCATTTTTTTCCAGCATGTTTATCGGATGTGCCCACATAGCACAGGGATATGGATCCTTGACTATTTGTTTAACGTCCACGCTCCACGTACTCCTAGGAACGATGGATATTTTTATGATTCTTTTTTCCTGCCGGCTCTGTTGCACTATGTGCACAGAGTGTTTTTTACGCCCAATTTTTATATTTTTTATTTTTGAATTTTTATTTAGACTTGTGTCGGTTTGGTGGCGGAAAATAACATGGTACCACTCTCTTAAACTTTCAGCTGGCTGTGAAAATGGCTGTTCTCGACATGGTCAGTGCACTCTGGAGGATGGTGAATATCGATGTGATTGCATTGAAGGATGGGCTGGCTCGGACTGTTCCATTGCGCTGGAGATGAACTGCAAGGATAATATCGATAATGATAACGGTGAGTTTATTTTTTTTGCGAATTGTCAAATACACATATAAAAAAATACTCATTTAACCCTAATCCTACCAAGATATTTTCGTTACATGCCATACCAAGGTGTGCCTCTCAGGCACATTGTATCTAATTAAAGAGCTAACTGTATTAAATTGTGAAACACATGTATAAACAAAGAGTTATAATACATTTTATTCATTTTAACTTTTATTGAACATACATCAATACATAAAATTATAAAAGTACCCATTTAATTTATTTATTTTCTTTGCAGTTTCTGCAATTTATTGTTTTTTCCGAATGTTCAACACATACTGTTAGGTTACATATATCACAGCACTGTGTTGACATTCTACTTTTTTTGGAAGGACAAATATAGCATCTTCTTCTTTTTATGCATTTTGGACGGGGATCCTCTGCTGGCAAGGCTAGGTTTTTGCATGCAGTATTTATTGCCGCAGTGTGGCTTTTATGCAAACCAACCAAACTGCGCCGTCTGATATGGTTAATCACTAGTTCGTCCGCCAATTCTCTCAAGAAAATATTACGAAGCTTTCTTTTTTTTGATATATTCCACTCGGGATGAATATTTTTCCAAATAATGAATGAAGCTACGCTGCAGACATCAATCATATTGAAAAAAAAGGCTAAAGGCCATCTGTTGGTCTTGCGCTTCACCGAATATGCATGTGCCATTTGATCTAAGGTATCGACTCCTCCTTTCGTTGAATTATAATATAAATTAATTTCTGATTTGTTTCTATTTATCAGATCGGTGGTGTTGTCATGATGCATGGTCGACAAAATGATCACAGCTCGATTTTTTTTTGGAACATAGGATACAAGAGTCATAGCTTTTTGGAAACCAAATAAGTTGCTCTCTATTTCCCGACGAGGAGTTGGTAAAAAATTTGAAGGTATACACCTTTTGTTTTTGCGCATCGTTCCTACGCAAGTCAGGCCCTTGGACAGCAAACTGGAAGCAAGTTCAAAGCTGGTGAAGTAGTTGTCGAATGTTATGTTTCTTTTGGTCCTCATAAAAGGTACACAAAGCTCTTCAACAACCTTCTGCGCTAAGTTTTCTGATCGGCTTTGTCCTTCCTTTCACATGTATGGTATCCCACGTAATGGATAACTAGAGCCGCTGTCACAAATCCACCAAATTTTCATACCATATTTATCTGGTTTACTTGGTATATATTGACGGAACGATACGCGACCCCGAAAGGGTACCAGTTGCTCATCAATAGTTAGGTTGCAGCCGGGAATATAATGCTTCGACAAATTTAAATTCACTCTTTCCCACAAGTCTCTAATTGGAGCCAGTTTATCCTTTTGCCTTCGAACAGTCCTGCTATTTTTATCGTCAAATCGAATAAATCGCAACAATTGGGTAAATCTGTTTCGTGACATACATGCTTTGTATAAAATATTTCCATGAAGAGGGCTCCAGAGTTCGTTGTAGTCAATAATGCCTTGCTTATTTCTTCCGGCAGTAATCAACAGGCCTAAAAATGCTCGAATTTCTATGTCGTCAACTAGCTGCCATAATGTTCCAATAGTCCGAACACCTTCTATATTAGTGAAAGTCACTATAATACCAATGGTTGCGTCATCAAAAAACAACCTGAATGCATCAAATGGGGTATCAATGTGGACTCCAGGTGGAAGCTTCACCTTATTCAAAGCTGTTCCAATAATGTTGTGCGCTGGAGTTTTTCCCTTTGCAATTGGTGTTGATTTCCATGACGTTCCATCTTTTCCAACAAAGGTTTCCGAATGGTTTGACAAATCATCCTCAACTGCATCACTGTCACTTCCCTCCTGTTCATCGCTAACTTCGTCGGCACTTTCTTCACAATCTATCTCGCTAGAAGAAGTATCATCATTTAGATTATCTTCATCCTCACTAGCTCCGTCATAAGCATCCAAATCATTCTCCTGTATTGCAGCAATAATCTCCCCTTCAGTTAGTGCTCTACGCCGATCAGCCATTATGTCTGTGCGTACAATAAAAATTTAGGTACCATGTATTTGTTTAGCAAATGTAATGCTGAAAAAATTCGCTTTTTATAATTCATATATTATTTTACTTACCTACCAGATTTGAAAAAAACAAAGAGATTAACCTAATGTAGGCCAATTGCAGATATATATCTATGTATAACAATGTATAATTTACCGATGCACTAAGCACTCAATTCACGGATCGACTGGTTGCAATTTCTTTTCACACAAACTGGGGAATAACCTTGCGTATGCAGTTGAAAAAAAAACCTAAAGATGGGAATCCCCCTAATAATGAATGGGATTCCCCTTAAAAAATTATGGGATTCCCGTTCCTGCGCAGTGAAACTAATTTTGAAGAACAATGAAACGAATGTGCTGCTCCTAATAATATATTTTTCATATGTGCCTCAGGAGCTCACCTTGGTAGAGGATGTCAGTAAAGTATGTTTATAAAGATATCTAAAGTTCTGTAAATATATTCAAATTTATTTTAGTTGCTTTATGTGTTAAAAAGCAATTGCTTAGAACTCTAAAAGTTACAGTTCGATTAAAATTGTACCTAGAGAAATATAGCGCTTATAGAATGGAATGTGCCTCCGAGGCACACCTTGGTAGGATAAGGGTTAATATTTGAATTGAAATTGGTTAAATATAACTAAATAGATCGAATTGTAAAGTTCAATAGCACTCGATGAAAAATTGCTGCATTCCTTTGGAGGGAAACAAAACCGAAAAAAATACTGCAACATAACTTTGAGCAAAAGAAAACAGCTCGTATTTAATTTTAATGCAAATAGATACCATTTTTTTATACAATTCAGTTGAGGTGAGGTAAACGAAGTCACTTAATAAACCAATTAAGTGAATTTAAAAATAATTCATTGGCTTAGTGCAAGGCTGCTAAACCCCAGGCCCGGGGGCCAGAGTGTGGACGAATTTTAGATGGCCCGCGCACGAAATTTGAAAATTTCCTGCCACTATATCTATAGTGTGCACGCTAAAATGTGTCTTCATACAAATTTTCTCCAGAGAAATTTTAGCAAGAATTTTTTTTGCTGCTGCGGGAAATTCATCTTCAAAGCTACCTGCGTGAATGGTTTGCGTGTTTCATTTCCAAAATGTTCAATATGAATTCTGTCAGCTGGAAACTACAATCCAAGGAAAAGACATATTTTTCAAAATTAAAGAATGCATTGAAAAAAGGGCTTATCATGGGACAAAATGATATCTATTTGCACTGATGGTCGAACACTATTTTCGTATCATTGCATTATGCACCAGGAAGCCTTATATGCAAAGGACATGAATTTGGATGACATTATGGATCCAGTAGTACGCTGCATAAATTACATACGTGCGTGCAAAAGATCTTCATAGACGTCAATTCAGAGTTTTATTTGAATAAGAAATTAGCGAATATGGAGAGTTACAACTGCACTGTGCTGTGCGATGGCTTTCAAGGGACAGCATGTTAAAACATTTCTTCAACTTGAGAGAGCAGGTATTGGAATTTGTAGAGGAAAAAGCGGCCTTACCTTTGAAGAGTACATCTTGGTTGAGTGATCTTGCATTTCTTGTTGACGTTACGAATTACCTCAATATTTCGAATGTCAAATTGCAAGGCAAAGATAGTTCATTTCATCGGATGTTTTATTTGATAAGCGGATTCAAAGCTAAATTTAATTTGTTTTTAATTAATTTAGCTACAGAAAATATTGACCTTTTTCCCACACTCAAAGGTTTGAAAGAGAAGCTCAATATTGCCACTCGCAACTGTTCTAAGTACAAATCCAAAATTATATGCAGATTTAAGGACTTTAAGGATAAAAAACAAAATATAAAAATTTTTATAAATCCCTTCATAATCAGTTTAATGAAAAAACTTATCCTGCCAATATTCAGTTGGAACTCACTGAACTGCAAAATCAATTTTCGCTGAAAAAAATCTTTTTACCGAGAAAGTATCTTCAAAGCCACAAAATTCTTCAGAAGATTTTGCAGATTTTTAGAAATTAGTACCAAAAGTAGGCTTTCCTGCAATAACGGATCTGGCATTGCAATTTTTAAGTAGTTTTGGATCAACATAAATATTTGTGAAAAGGTTTTTTCAAATCTTAATTATGGAAAAAATAAATACCGCACATCACTAACTGAGCAACATATTTGTGACTTGTTGGTCACTATCGTCATCCGATTTTATGCCTAGCATAAGTAAACTATTACAACTGAAATATGAGTCAGAAATCACATTGATTTTATTAAGGTTTTTAATAAAATCAATGTGATTTTACTGTACACATGTACAGTTTTGTTTCGTAATTTGGCATGCCCTTATTTTCTTAATTAATAAAGAACTAATACACTTCACAATATTGAATTTTTTATTATACAAACAGTAGAAATGTAATTAAAATAGGAACTGTCAGTGGCCCACGGAAAATATCTGTATCGTCAGTTTGGCCCGGCTGCTAAAACAGTTGAGCAGCCTTGACTTATTGCATTGAGCCATTGATTCATTTCAGTGAATTCAGAACTAGTTTTAAAATTGCAAAGAAATATATCAAACCAGTGCACTTGAAAACATTCAATGACTTATTGCATTGGGTCATTAAAATGATTAAGCAATTATTTTTACAATTCATAACTACATTCACTGTATGTTTTTACTCATTCGCATTAAGTTATTAGTTGTGGACATTAAGTCAATGATTCATATCAGTTAGTCAACGAATCGACTTCGATTATGTTTAAAGTTCAGCAATGTACAATTTTGTACATATTTGGTAATCGTTAAGTTGAAAAGATTTAATCATACCATACAATTGCTTCAATGGTTCAATGCATTGAGTCATTAAATAGACGTAAATCAGTACCTAAATCGGATACAACTTCGCTTCAAATTCAGAACTGTGTATACTCGATGAACGTTGTTAAATGCACGGTATACGATATTTCCTGCTCAACTTACAAACTATCCATCGGCTTTGTGCATTGAGTCGTCGAATTGTTTTAGTAAATAAGTGAATCTAAAAAATTGTTGTAGGCACACCATTCGCAAATGCTTCCAATGATACTCAGTCCAGAAGGGAGCTAGAAACTCTACTAACCCAAATACTATTTTTTGACAATCCCGACAATTCTAGTCAGAATTAAAAAAAAAAAAAATTCTCCCAATTTATGATCAGAAGAAAGTGCGTTTCAGAAAATATTTAAACATTTATTGCTTAAGTAAATTGAGTTATTGAATGGATTCCCAGTCAGGTCAACACCTCAAGGAAGCGTTCACTGCATGATTCTCTTACAGAAATAAATGAACTGGGTCAAAGCGGTGCCATTCACAAAATAATCATCGCTCGACTGCAATGTGTCATTAAATCAATTCGCACAATCGGCCACTTTAAGGTCCTCAATTAAAGCAAATGTATGTTCGTTTCACAAGTTTTGAATTAAGTCCAATGAAATATATCAGGGGCGTTGTGAAAACCATTCAATGATTCAGTGCATTACGTTTTTAAATCAATTCAGCAAATAAGTAGATTGGGTTCACAATTTCATATTCATTTTTAAATCATTCAGTTGCATTGAAATAGACCGATCATTGATCCATCAAATTCGTACTCATTTTGATCATTCAGTTCAAGTAAAAGAAGAAGATCATTGATTCAGTGCATTGGGTCAATAAACAGAGATACTAGTCTCCGAATGGCTACATTTAGGATTACTGGGAGCTCGTAAAGCTACGTTTGTTTACAGGGTATAAGAGGCAGGCGATAAATCTAAAACAAATCCTCGCATGCTCCACTTACCAATCCGTTAAGCTATGTTCAGGGTTCATATTTTTCTCAAAACCAACAGGCATCCTTTATAATGTATTTATAAAGACACCTCATTACAATACCATACCCAATCGACTTAAATGCTTTCTCCAAGCCAGAGAAACATTCAATCAAACACTCAAGACACAGAAGGAAACCATATACCGATTCTTGTAGGATCCGTGTTATCCAAAACCACTTACCTTTGGGAAATAAAGAAAGAGGAAAAAATGTCTCTGTAAGCCTTTTGCACTTCCCCGAATCGATGTAAAAGAGAAGAGCATGCTAAACAAAAGCCCTCAGACAACCCACTTACGGATACGGATATCTTAAGTTTCAATCGGTGAAACTTTTCAAAAACCCCTCAATACAGAAACAACAACAGCAGCAAAAATAAAGAAAACAAAACAAAAGCACATACCATATATTGTATGCATTCACCCTTTATCCTGGAACACATTGTACTATTGGCATTTATATTTTCCCCTGCCAAGCCATCCAGGCATGGCTGTCGACAGCCTCCCGCTCCTTCGTTAAGTGCATTCTCAATGGCGATGTCAAGTACAGTTGGGGACCTCGACTGAGTGGCTTGTGAAACCTGCATTTAAATTGATTTTGGTTTCCTCTTCACAGGCAGAAAGAAATACACTCTCACACCTTGAATTAGCCCTCGAAACCTAATGTTTGACATCTTATTTTCGGGGTGAGGGCGAGGGCGAGGGTTGGCTTCGAGTAAACAATGGCAGCGCGCTCCCGACAATCTATAGCTTTTCAGTGCAGTGCAAAAGAAATTGTCAGGTGGAAAAAACAAAACACTTAGCATATTCTTAAGGACTTTGTAGAGAGTGTGTATTCACCCGCATATGCTATATGCATGTCACACCCCAAACTGCTTGTCTGCGAATTATTCAAAGGATACCCAAGGGTTTTTCGATTGGAATGTCATTCATTCCTTTTTTTTTTGCGATTTTATATAAAGATAGGGCTTTTGCTCTTGTGGCGGCAGCAGACAATGCCCAGCTTCGGAGGTCAAAATTGATATTCTTGAATTGAAGCTTTCTCACATAGGTACCTATACCAATTAACAGGAAAGGACACTCATCCTGTTATAATTTACAGCACAACTACTACGATAACAACTGAAAGACTTTCGAACTCTGTTTGAATACCTGAGGATAAACCCATGGAGAATGGAATTCCTTGTCATTCCGTTTTCCACCCTGTGTCAATATACAGAGAACGTTTTCGTCCTCCAAAGGACACAACGTAATTTGTTAGGAAATGGAAAATTTTCTGAATAACGGAATCGCTCCTTTTCTCACACTTTTGTGACGTTTTTATGTGGCTATGTTGAATTGGGGGGAAGGCGTTTTTTCTTTCTTTTTTGTGATTCCTTTATTTAATTTTCATTTTGCAATTCTGGAAGCCCGCAAGGATACACACAAACCATTTGCTCGCTCTACTGTGGAGCACATACTATTGAAGTCTGGTAGGATATACGTTTTCCTGAAATGCATTTAGCAACTGCTCTCGCACCGTTTTCAGTGGCACTTGTGTGTGAAATGTACGCAGACGAAGGGGTCTGCAAGGACATGTGTTTCCATTGACGACTACGGCGACAAGACTATGATTTTTGATATATCGAATATCCTTGTTTGTTCTGCCTTCCATTTTATTTGCACAAAATTTCAACACAGAGCGGGTTTTAGTTGTCAAAGAACACAACACATTGCAATTTAGATTTTTGTATTTGCTTTAGCAAAAGGAGATGTCTGCGCGTCGTTATGCGAGTGCAACACCTTTATGTTTAGTTGTTGCCCAGCCACACCCTTCCATTGAATGACTTTAGTAAGGGGAAGTATGTTAAATTTGAGGTTTGTTTTAGTAGAATCTTGATTCTTGGTAAAATTACTTCGACCACTTTAAAGGAAAGCTAGGTCTGAGATCCAACTATTCCTCATTCATAGAGGACGTCTTCTAATCTTACGTCCTATGTTTATCATAGCAATTCAGAAAAACGCGACTCGTTACAGTGGCAATACGCGTAGTGTAACTGAAGTTCTTAGAACATCATCGATCTGGTCAACTCGACTTTATGATATTCTCTGATGGCGTTTGCTCTACGTACTATATAATTTTCTTGATGGTATCAATCTCAATATCGAAGGTTATTCAAATTCACTCTGTTAACGAGGGCCTATCGTTTGTAGAACATTCGACAGTCTTGCCTTAAAAAGTAGGATCATTTTTTATTGCAACAGAATTATTTAACATTTTGCCAAGTGAATCGCCCAAAAGGCACACGTGGAGTGGATTGTGTACAAATTTTGTTTTTCGCACACCCACAAGCATGTGCGCTCGCAGTTTTACTTTCGCATATGCAAAGAAAACGACAATTTACACGTAATTATGGAAATTTTGTTAAATGATTTTCTCAGATTTCAACACGCTTTTGCATTAAATTTATTTATTACCCGCGACTTCGTCTGCGTAGAATTAGTACTTCTAGTAACTCAATTATAATATATTTTTATCAACAACAGCGCCACATATCGGGTCAAAAACTATCCTATCTTTCAAGCCAACCAATCAGACCCACACATTTAAATTCATTGGTAAAATACGGGGAAAATGTATTTATTTCTTACCAAATATAGATACCAATGATGAATTTTACTATCCCTAACTTGAAAAATAATTGGTTCGTCATTTAAACTTGCATCCCCAACTTCACCACCTTCACGTGTTGTTTTCGCAACAATAAGAGGTCTCATCTACTCCTATACCCAAATTTATAAATGTTGGTTTTGCGGTCGTTAAAAGGTAAAAATCTTACTTTCGCATTTATAATATAAGATTTATATCAAGGCTACCTTATTTTTTCTGTGCAAAAAATTACAACTCTCAACAAAACTATGTTTTGAAATAACAAAGTGATGCCAAATTTGTATAGGTATTTTGCGATCACCTTACGTAGAAGGAGAATGATGTGACTATCACAAAAGTGGATCCCAAATGTTTTGTTCGTAAACTAACAAACAAAGTATTAAGACCGTCAGCTCCAGAGCCCCTACCATTATCCCGCAAATTTTGAAAATAAAATTCCCTCTTAGTTTTCCTATCTGTGCTGTGAAGTCAAACAAGAGAAAAACCACACGACAACCGAAACAACCGGCGTAATGTCGTGTCTAGGTACCTAAAATGCTTTCAATGGATGGAGCAGAAAGGTGAATAGCTCAATATCCAGAGAAGTATTGCCCAAATACGGTTTAAAGCATTTTTTTATGAATATAATGACAAGTTGAATGAGTTGAAAGTAAAATTTTAAAATGATTTTATTAGAATAGGTACAGCTTATCACGTATGCTGCTTCGCAGTGTTTCATTCACATAGTGCAAAAAAAAAAAAAAAGAGGAAAATGGAAAATCAAAAAAATAAAGTATCCTTTATGGCAATACTCTATCCCGTAGCTTTCTATTAGTGAAACAATTTTGAAATCGGTTCAGTAGTTCCGGAAATTACCTCCAACAAACAAACATTACCTCTTTATATAATAGCGATTAAAAATCTGTACCCGTCGAGTATTGTAACACACCCACATATGCGCCAAATCTAGAAATGAGCAAGAAGCCACTAGCCCAAATAGACTTTTGCAATATTTTACTCTGGAGTTCCAATTTTTTGACGGTGAAGATATGGAAAACATTGAGTACCTTTCGTTTTTTTCAGACAAAAATAATCATACTAACAACTGAGCCACTTCGCCCTAGTGCACCTTTAGGCAGAATGGGTTATTGATATGTACTATTGTACTAATGATTAAATTTGTTAGAAGGTGGACTCTTTTTTGTCGAATACCATTGAACTATTGCGGAGAAAACTACAATATTTATTGTAAACAACTTCTTTGGTTGGACTTGTAGCCGTTGCGACTGTAACAACTTTTTTTGTACTTTTATTTTCAGATGGAATGACTGATTGTTCTGACAGTGAATGCTGTTCGCATCCAGCTTGTTCTGAGCACATCATGTGTCTATCCTCAAACGATCCAGTTGAAGTGCTTCTCCGCAAGCAGCCACCCTCTGTAACAGCATCCTTCTATCAGCGAGTGAAATTTCTAATCGAAGAAAATTCCGTTCAATCATACGCCCACATGGATGAATACAGCGAAAAGTAAGTTTATCAGATTTCACTTATCCGTCTTACTTCTTAGCTTTACAAATAATTACAATAATCAAATACGTTTATATGAATAACATATATAGAGAAAAACAAGCTTAAACATATTTAATATGATTATGTTCAGGATAAATATGATTTTTTTTTTTAGTTTTAAAATGTTTTGAGTGCACCTCAGTATTAAAATTTGTTTATCTCAAAAAAGAAAAAAAAAACGCAATTAATAAAGTATTCAATTTTAACTGGTGCAACGAAGAGAAAAAGCTCAAATTAAATTTTCAGTTTTTCGTTATAGTTTTTGTTTTAAAAGTGAGTAAAAAGAAAAACACATTAAATATCAAAACCCGATTCACATCCTTTCAATTCCGCCCAATTCCCCTCAATGTAGTCTATCATTTCTTTTTAATTCAATACAATCAAACAAATGGATTAAAAAAAAAAATCAGTAAATTAAAATCGATTCAAAACAAAAAAACACAATGTTGAACCTATTTACACAGTTGTTTATTTTGTAAAGTAAAATTTATTTTATATTATTTTGAAATGTTTTTAATTTTTTTCTTTTTTTGGGTTTCTTTTCTAAATTTGATATGAAAAAGTCGAACAAAATGATTTCTTGTTATTTGAGCTTTTTCTTTTCTTGCCTTATAAATAGGATAATCATTGATATTTATATTTTCAGTTTATATGATTTATTTTGTTTATTTTTGTATTATTTTTTTAAGAAAATAGGTTCAAAGACAGGTTTTTATAAAATAATCAATTACCTACAGAATGATAGCACTTCATTGAGTATGTGTGTTGTCTAATGTTTACCTCCTTGTGTTCGTCTAACCCCTCTTCATGCGCAAAAAAAAAACTATAAAAATATAAAATAAAATAAAATACGCAACAATTACAAACGAAAAGTATATTAGAAATGTCAACGAACAAAAATGTTTATACAAAACATGCTAAAAAAGAATATTTATTTATTAGTTTTTAGTTGTTAAATTTTGTTTTCTGCTCAAGGAAATTCGTGTGTAATATTCAATTATTGTTTATTGAAATCCTTTAGTTCACCTTACAGCGTTTAGTTTTTTTTTTTTTTTTCAGATAGTTACTATCTATAGTTTAAAAAAAAAGAGTCCTTTATATTTTATTTGCTTGCGATAAGTTCGGTTTTTGTGATCCTTTCATTTTAGTTTTAGTTGAGAGAAGAAATTACACTTTTATGTTGTTTTCATTTTTGTCTATCCCTTCGAATTCAATACAAAAATTGTTAATATTCCTTTCGAGTGGAACGATGAACATCTACGAGACTTCGTGTGTCCTTTTTTGTTGTTGTAATTATTTTCTTTTCAACAATACGTGTTTTGCCCTTCGAATGACAATCGAAATACTTTCCAAAAAAATAATTTAGTAACTAAACTAAAGGACGATTTTCGAAACCACAGCGGTACCATTCCCAAGACGAATAATTTTGTAAAAAAAAACTGAAAGAGAGAAAAAAATTTACAGGACAATGTCTGCTTTCTGTTACGCGTTACGCTCTTGATTGAGAATAACATCTGTTTGTTAAACTAACATAAATAATATTAAGCGAGAGTGCAGCGTGTGAGTGTATTGTGTTCGTCTAAAATGTGTGTGTTTTCATTTTGTATATTTTTTAGTTTCATTGTCGTTTGTTTATTTTTATTTTTTGTAAATTTTGCTTTGGATACCTACCATTTAAAACAAAGGCTGTGCAAAATATCCATTTCTTCGCCTTCTTGGTGATCAAATTTAAACCTAAAAAATTAATTATAAATTAAAAAAAAACCTAAAGTCCTGCTCTTTCAGCAAATGGTATCTAAAAAAATGTAACATCCCAATTGTTTTCATTTAATTTTCCTTTTGATTTCCAAACAACTGACATAACCTAGGCATATATTTAAAAATTGTATTGTAGAACAAAAATCATAAGAAAAAAAATTGTTGCCAACTTTTGGTTTGTTTACTTAACTTTTTCCTTTTAATTTTTGTCCTGTCTTTTTGTGTCCCTGTTGCTGTGGCTCGATACTTACTGTTGTGTGACAAATCAACCGAATAACAATACTAAAAAAAAATACTAACAAAATCACGAAAAAAAAAAACCATAACAATGCGAAAATTCAATAAAAACCAAAATAATCACCAATAGTCTTTTCTGGAGTTCCTTTACACCGTGGTAAGTCTGAATGACTGTTACAAGAAAAACCAAATCGAACACAAATGAAAAAAAAAACAACCAAACAGATACACTTTTTTGTGTTCGTTAAGTTGAAATTTTCGGTCGAAAAAACACATTTTTCATTTCCTTTTTTAAAAAGCACGATTCTTAAAAACATTGTTTTCTTTCATTTTATTTTCTTGCATCCAATGTACAGGGAAAAAAATCGAATCGAAAACTTTACTTTCTCACACTCCTTCTTTTTTGGTTATTCATCACAGTTTTCCACAATTGAATTAAAATAATTATTTCTCATGTGTAAAAAGTCCTATAGCAATTGTTTTTTTTTATATTTTTTTTACAAGCGCTTATCAGTTTAAATGTCGTAAAAATAATCGCAAACAAACTATTTAACGTGTTTTGTGTTAGTGTCAATATGTGTGTATTTTTATTTAGTTGTGTCTCTTTAGTTTCGTCAGTTTTCTAGTATGGTAATATTATTTAATTTTTTAAACTGCGTAGATTGAGGTTGTTACTAACAAAATAAATCTAACTCTGTTTTGCTTAACCGAAAATGTGTAGTTTTGTATTATTTTTCGTTTTAATTTGAAAGGAGAAAATCAATCAAAAAGGGAGATATTCAATCACAACAACAAAAAAGTTCACATTTATTTATTTTTCGAAAATAATTTAAACAACAAAATGTTTCATATTCAACACAAAATACATACATCGTTAACTTTTAATTTCGAAAATTATTTTCAAATCATCTTCTTGCTTTCGAATCATGCGTTTTTGGTTTTGTTTTTTTTTTTTTTTTCTTTTTAGTTTGACATACACAAAAATCACAACATTCTAGAAACATAAAATATACAAATAGTCAATAGGTGCGACGAGATATTATAGTTTATCAATTTAAATTTGCTTTTTAAAGATTGAATAGAGGAGAACCATACTAAGAATAATCATTATGAGTTTTAATTTGTTTGTTTTCATTTTAATTTATCGGTCTTATTTAAATTTAACAAATAGAACTATATACGGTTTACAGTTTGAGTTTTATTTCCGTTTCAAATAGAGTTGTAATAAAAAAAAGTTAGTCAACGGGAAGAATAAAAAAGAAAGGCAAATACGAGAATTTAAAAAAAAAAGAAAAAGAAAAATAATAATAATATAACATGAAAAATATCCTTATATGTTGAAACCCTAACACTTTGTCCAAATATCCCAATTGTCTGCGTCTATATCATTTGTTTTATCTGTTCAGTCCACATAATATACACACAATCATTCGTTTACACAAAATCAAAAAAAAAAAAAATACAAAATTAAGGTTCTTTTATTTTATTTTATTTTATTTTTTCTTAAGTGCTATAAATGTAGGGATTTAAGTTTACGAAAAATGTGTGGTATGAATTTTATGAACAAAGTAATATATGCGCTAAAATTAAGATTATTGTAAACTATATTGAAGTGCTATAGGTAAAAACTGAATTAAAAATTTAAATTTAAAAGTAAACTATTTGAAAAAATATGAATATATTAAACTATTTATAAAAAAAACAATTTAAAAAATGATCTAACCGGTAAGTAAGTATGAATATTTATGCCTTAAAATATTGCCAGAAGGATGTAAAGCTCGAAGAGTACGCATCGATACAAAAAACAAAAGAACTGGTGGGAGTGATCCTTCTGCGGTCATTGTCATCCAAAGACTCGAAGATCGCCGATCGCAGAGTCTGGGTTTACAGGCTCAATTAATAAACCAAATAATTATTGGTTTTAAAAAAATCCTAATTGCATCTTAGAGGTTTTCTTCTAATCCTTCGCCAAGTGGGTCACACCATCCTGGAACCAATTGATTTTTTAATAAATATAATTGTAAGTGTTTCTTATATTGCCATCGCTGGGGGTTGTTAGATACGGGGGAGAGCAAGGTAAAAACATAAGAAGGATATTCAATCTCGGCATGCCTGCCCAGTTGTGACTATTGGTTTTATAGCAATGAAAACGGTCTGGCAGACCTTTTATTTTCTGGTTTTGGCTACACGAGTATCAGGCAAGCTCATCTAAAGTTGCGTCCACTCCGATCTGTCCGTCGGTATGGAATGTGTAAAAACTTTATTAAATCTGATTTGGGTAGACATTGTAACCGTGAGTTTGGGAAGATGATGTGCGACGCATGTTAGCATGAGAAATATTTTGTTCTCTCCGCTGTCGAGAGCTTCTCATAAGTCGCAACATTGAATTGTTGGCGGTAACGTCGCAGGGGAGACACGATTTAAAGTGCCGCTGTTGAAGAAGTTCCCACTATAACCTTGATGGTGGAACATGTTTGCGCCTTAAGTGTTTGACAAAAGAGTGTTTGGCAAGAGACACTGCAAAGACCCTTCTGACCTTACAGCTTCACCACTTTCTTATCGGAAGTGATGGATTGTTAAGCCTGATGAATATTTGGCCTTTGGCGGAGGGTCGTAAGGATGGGAACCAGAACAAGTTCTCGGTCTGAATTTTATGCACCTATCGTATTTGAGATTCCTTCAATGATCTCTAAATCTAAAGTCATATTGGTAGACTTTGGCTGATGGTTATTCATGTAGATTCTAGCCCACTCAATTGTAGCTTACTCCTCCATTGTTTTATCAGTCTTCAACGATTTTGGTAGAGTGCTTTCGAGCGTGTGCGATCCCGCGAGACTGTTCTGAACGCATCGAAATCCGGCTTGTGTTGTGTTTTTGTGTTCGGTGGGCCTTAACATGACTGGACACTTGTCGCGAATTCCTTACGTAGTAGGCGGAGAAAGCTCCATGATTTCCAGTTCCGATTGAAAAAGAAGCCGATTTACAAAGATCGAAGTCTGTATCGACGAGACCCCATATCGTATGAGAAGACTTAAAGGACGCATCTGTCCACTTCCATCCATAGGTAAAGATTATTTGAAATACAGTGGAGGGCTAATTCTCTTAGCTATTTTCATCGTACAAACCTCCAGCTGCAATTCAGATTTAGTAACAAAAAAAGACCCACCCGGCAATGCGAAACTTACTCCAGACACTGACACAGCAGATAGTCGCATTTGCTCCACAAAATCATGCAATTTCTAGGCAGATTTATTCCCGTGTATATACCCGATGACACATGAAAGGATAGAAAATTCAGCGCTATACCTCCCTAACGACACTTTAATCACCGCCTCGACATGCCTCGTATTCCGCAGTAAATCGCATATGCAAATCGATATGCCAACGTTGGAATCTAATTCAAATCTGAAATATCTTCCCCCACAAACCCATCATGCGAAGATGTATCTATTCGGTTCCGTATTGCGTGCGCTTTCCCATAATCGCGACGGCATTCATTCCTTCCAATTCATTGTCGATTTTAATGCTCGTATATCGAATAGGATGGCTGAGGGTGCCGCAGTCAATACGCACACAACGTTCGTTTCCAATCATAAACGTTCACCTAGAATAGATTCTCCTGATATCCCTATAAATAAAAAAAAAAAAAAGTACATATCCTCAAAGAAAAAAGAAAAAAACTTCCTTTTACTCTAACAAATGGCAACAACAATACGAGCAATAAAATTTAAGAGGGATACACTAAAAATGGAAATTGGTTTCGATACAAACTCGGAGAGGAAAAAAAATGTTAATAATAAAAAAAAGGACGAAAAACCAAAAGACACACTCTGCACTGTTGCGATTCTTAGTCGCTGAGGAGGGCGGCAGCACTGTCTAAGGTGTGAGAGCAAACGTAAGCACACCATTTGCCGTATAAAGGATAAATATGCAAATATCTGCCAATGTCGACGATAATCTTCAACGGTACATTTCAAGCATAGCAAATGGTATTTATTTTTTTCCATGTTCGTTCTTCATTCTTTCTATCAGTCGTCGTTTGCGTTTGCTGTGTGTTGCTATTCGTGTTGCCACAGTCGGACTACAACACTCTGCTGCTACCGGTTAGATCGGAGACACCTCTAAATCCACCTGAAGTAGGTATTTGGCTGTTGTGTATCAACAAAATGCCATATTTGTGCACAATTTGTGGACGTAAATATGTACAACAACGGGCACAAGGACTCTTCGCACAAGAATCCCAGAACCAAATACCGGCACGATGGGTGTGACAGGATTGAGGGAGCTGGGATAATAATACAAAAGTACCCTTTGAATAATCAATAGTAATTTTATTGAATCGAACAACTTTATATTGAGTGTTTCTGGCGCTAGGGATTCCGTTTCCCACATTTGCATCTTTGGCCGAGAAGAGTTTATGTAAATGTGCCAACACAAGGATGCATATGCGCGGATGATGCCGTTGGGGACGATGCAAAACTTAAATTTAAAGCCCTGCCAGCGGGAACAGCTGGCCCGGCGTTTTCCCTGCGGCGAAAATAATGAATTAGTATTTAATTAAGAATATAATTATCACCAAATAAAGTTGACCTGATAAAAGGAAAAAAAAAGTTAAATTAATCGATAGTTAAACACGATGTTTTGTTTGTGAAATATATCTACAGCACACACTGAGCTTAGTATTCCATTTGAGTTGTCCATCTGTACGGTGGTGTGCACTGTCCTGTTCAACAGTTCGAAGCCATTTATTTAAATTAGTTGGGGACTTTTCTCACCCTATGTACCTACATACGAAATGTGGTAGAGTGCGACTGATTGATTTTTAAATTGGAACACTAAATTAAAATTTGTTTGCGCTGTTGTGTATATTTTTTGCTTATTTCTTTTTTGCATTTTAAATGAAACGATTAAAAGCGATTGCATTTTTTTTTACTGCTGGCAGGTTGGTATACTATGTCGAAGGCAATTTATGATATTTTGTGGAAAAAATCAATTAAAGAAGGAATTTATTATTAAAAGCGGATTTAATATATTTATCTTTGTGCATGTCGAACGTTATTAGTTAACCTCAGAGTTGTTTTAACCAGTGTTTCAACCACAAACCTATGGCTATGAGTGCGACTAACTAATTGCAATGTTAAGTGGTTTTGAGTGAGCTATGTGTGGGTATACTTGGAAGAGTATCCTCCTGGGACTACTTCGCTAGTTCTATCTCATAGCAAGTGACAATGGCTCAGCTGTGTTCTTTTTACTGCATATTATTGCAAGGATAGTGGGACAGTGGGGACGGGGATGACTTTTAGTGACGACATTTTTTTTAAACAGTCGTACAATGCACAGTGTTTCTTTAAAACGGATTTAATGCAGTTTTTGTTACACTTTTCTTACTGAGGCCACTTTCGTCATATTAAAATTTGTGTCAACTTATTTAGCAATTTTCAGAATTTTTTTTAACACAGAGCAGCCAACTTTTCAAAGACAGTTCCAGGTAGTACTGCATTTTGAACGCAGTTGCAAATACATATCGGCTAAAATGGCTTAAGTTTTGTCATAGACACTGCAATAATTTTGTTTGTCAAGAAGTTTGAAGAATGTGTAAAAATAATCGGCTTCTACCTCACACACGTGAACATTTTTGCCTTACATTTTATAGTTTAAATCTCTGTGAAGATTTTATTCTCTGATTTAGGTATATGCATAGTGCATTGACGAATGATACCTATAATCACCCCCTTTCTAAAGGTTCTGAAGATAGGTAGGTATTCAAATTTGTAGAAAGCATTGGTGCAACTTTGATACCCATTTTACGTCCATATCCATCTGTACAGTCAGGTTGATATAAAAGCCTTGTTCGTATAAAGAGTTAATGAAATCAATCTAAGCCTCACCGACTCGTCGAAATGTTATCAGCCTACACATAAAATTCGGTGATGACAAAGTTTTCACTGGCCAAAAGCAGTGAACTCTCTTTAACCCAGACATTTAATGCATAGACAAACCATACTGAGACCCCCAACTCACAATCCTCTTGCCGCTGGCCCCCTAAATTTTTTTCAAATTCGCCATTTTGTTTTCCTATCCTTGTTATGTCAAAAAAGAATCCGTGTGACATGCAAAAACATACAAAAAATGCAAAAATAAATGCTGCCAATCTCTGCAACCTTGGGGAAATGTGAAAGAGTTCGGGAATACCACATTTTTACATTCCTGAATGTCATTGGTTAGTTATTATAAATTGTTAAAAGGCGGATAATTTGATGTGTTTGGTTAATCAAACTACCTAAAGGAGATGTTCTATTACTAGAAACATATTAGGACAAACATGGTTGTGTATTTTCCGCTTTTGGATATCATTAACTTCGATTTCGTGTGTAGATTTTTCTTAAATAATGAAGAAAATTTGCTCGAAATGTTTTTTTATTTTTCCTCAACTAATCTAATTTTTTATAAATATTTTAAGTAAATGTACAATTATTCTTAAAAATAAAATATTATCCACACGTAACGAACAATTTCAAATTAAACGGATCAAATTCTATGAACACTGTCAGCAACTTTGCCCAAAGCGGAATTGGCTCATATTTTTTGGGAGTGTGTTCGTGAGCCTGAATTTTTGAAGTTTCGTGACTTTTGTCAATACGAATTTCTATGTAACAATACTATCGCACCAAATCGTGACCATTCCGTTAAAATATAGCTTGTACGCTAAGTAACGGGAAATCGGCCGGAGTTGGTGGTCTCAGTATTGTCTCTAATTTAATTTTTCATCCACAAGTTAGGCAGTGGTGAGGGCAGAGTTACTTTTTCATTCGTCGTACTTGCTTATCGACTTTATGCTCGTCTTAAAAAACAGTTCCCTACTAACTCCATCTCCATCTCCATCTCTCAGAAAAATCTTAACTTATAAAGCAGGAGACAAGAGCCTTCTTGAATAAAGCTTCGTTTTGTGACATCGGGAGTTGGATAAAAGTGTTCGTTGATTGAATTTGGAATTATTTATGCAACCATTTCGACTTCAGATTTGAAAAACCCAAGAATTCCGTAATATAAGTGCGTATTTCTGTCTCTACATGAACATCCAAATTGCGAAGTAACATTTTCAATCCACTCGAAAATTCTTTAGGTTAGGTTAGGTTATAGGTTAGGTTGAGTCGGTTTGTGAGATCGTCAAAAAAGACCAGGCACCAAGACGGGCCCATTGCCATCCCCAGGGAACCATTATGGTTTAAAACCTAAACCAAATCTCACAGACAGTTAATTTCCCTACAAAATTGAATTATGGTCCCAATATTGTTTGAGGAACCAACCTCCTCCATTTTGATAAAGAAGTGTCTACCTAGGTGCTTTCTTCTACTCCGAGCAAGTGCTTGACACTCACATAGAAGGTGGGAGATATCTTCCGTGACTTGTAGGTCCTCACAGTACCTGCATATATCCGTATTAATTAAGCCTAGTCTCATTGCATGCTTCCTTAGAAGGCAGTGTCCAGAGAGTATTCCTACCGTTAATCTTAACTTGGTTCTACTGAGATTTAGTAATTCTTCAAATTTGTTTCCTATTTAACACAGGCCACAGTGACTTTGAGACCCTGTGCCCTTCTAGTTGTGGCTGCTTTATTGGAGATTTTCTCGAAGACAAGCCTTCTAGCAACAGCCATAGGTGGTCTGGTCTGACACCCTCAATCATTGTATTAAGTGGGAGCTCTGCTCCTTCCTTAGCCAGAACGTCGGCTTGGTCTTTCACTATCTCTGGCGACAAACCTGCCCAAGTAACAATTTGACTTCGGTAAGGCGCTATAGAAGCTATTTCACCTCCCGCAATATTAACTGCATAAGGTCTAAAGGAAACGCATTTGGCGCACTTTAATGCAAGTATTTACTTATTTAAGACTTCCTGAACAGCTTGGATAGACCTTACCGAAACTTTATGGAAGCTTTATAGAGGCTCCAAAATGAACAAGAAAAATATTTATTTTTTTTATTACATTTTTCAATTTTCCATTTTATTATTTTTTATTTTTTATTTTTTTTATCTTCTTAATAAACATTTTCAAAGACTTTTTGCAATTTTCATTTACGTACTCGTTATAATTTACATTTTACTTACATGCGTCGCACTGAGAATCGAACATAGGTCCTGCTTCGTAGTAGGGGGAGATGGGGCACCTTGATACGATTTTCATTGGAACTCAAAAAAAAAGTCTGCGTATTGACAATAATAACAAAGTAAAAGATTTATTGTGCTCATTGTCGTTCTAACTATCTTATTGTAGACGAATGTAGTCTTAAATTCAGCTACAAAAAAAATTCCAAATACCCCACTCACGGGGTACATTGATACATTGATGAAGAAACTGCAACTTCATCGATGTAAGTTCTATCAGTTATTCTTTTGTACGTTCGCACCATTTTCCTTTGAAAAAATTCAAATGTTACGTTGTATTTTACACAGAGAAAATTTGTGGGGCACATTGATACGCATCAAACTACACAGGGGTCGTGTGTATCAATGTGCCCCAACTTACTTCACAGAAAATAAATATTAAATGCAGTTAGAGCAACGTTTTATAACAAAATTTTAAGCAAATATCACATTATGAAGGAAATTATACTACCAAATAACTTCATAAGAAACTGTAAGCACAAAAATATGCGAAAAAAAAGACTCACTCGAAAGAAATGACAAAAATTTACTTTCGGGCCCAAAATTTTGTTGGGCCCAAAGCGCTGACTGAAAAGTGATGTCATCCAGATATGTTTTTGCGTTGATAGACATGTTGCGCTGTGTGCTTCGTTGAGTGGTCTGCTGCGTTTTGTTTTCAAATAATGTCGATTGTATCTATGTGCCCCATGTATCAATGTACCCCATCTCCCCCTAGTCCAATACACTACCCCCTAAGCTAATTCGTCATAATGCTGTAGCAGTGGTAAATCTGAACTACTTGGTACATTTTAGAGTTTGGTTAAGATTTGCAATAAACGTGCAGCTTACTCGACCGAAGTTGTAAGCAAGACATTTAGTTATATTATGGGCTAAAAGTGTTTATTTAAAATCACATTACTGACATATTTTTCAATGTGCTAGAAGTATTTTATTTCTTGTAATTTTTCCCCGATTCATTAATTATGGTTTCTTTAGACAGCTTTGATTCATTTCATATGAAATTAATTTTTACCTCTATAAAGCCTCCATATGTAAGTATGGAAGTACGAGTAAGTGCTTCTGTACAGCTTCCAATCGCAAGCGGTTGACTGCATGACAGTTCATTGCTTCTATAATGCCTTCGGTCAGAAGCTCTAAAGAAGCTTCTAGGAAGCGCTTCGAACCACAAGCTTTATCGAAGCAATTCACTTTCCCAGACACATCTCCAGACACATTTTCAGAAGTCTAATAGAGATCTTATCGAAGCTTAATTTCATATCCCTCTATAAAGCCTGTGTATATGCTTCGTAAAGGACTTACTGAAGTTATTATCGAAACAATTGCTTCGAAATAGATCAACTTCGTTTAACAAAGACTATAGAAGCTCTATCGAAGCTGTTGCCTACAGAAATTACAAATTTGAACCTTACCGAAGTAAAATTGTTACTTGGGTGCCTACAAAATCTCGGCGGCGTAAATCCAAGAATCGGCCTTTTGCAGCAATTCGTTTCGAAAAAAAACACTGTCACTTGACAGAGCCTGACCGAACTATTAAAGACTGTATACAGTTTACATTTGTGGAGACTTAATTGGACGCTTGTCACAAATTCAAACTAAGACTCATACTGCTCTCAAAAAATGGGTGTTTTACTAACTCTGCCACCGACCGTAAGTAGAAACGACTTATGCCAGAGTTTCTCCAGCCCATAAAGGGCGGCTTCGACATGAGATCGAGATTCGAGTCTGAGGGCTGTAGTACTTTGAAAAATAAAAACGGCGAACAACTGACTCAAATAAACTGTTTCAAACAACATAGTGAAAGAAAGTGGATACTTTTTGTACGCTTAGCACGGACAGGGACACATCTCCGATGAATTTGTCCAAAATTTCTTTTCTATAACAAACAAAAAATGCACCCCAAAATAAATAAATACATTTTTTGTAATAAATAGGAGAAAATTCTTCGAATCCTTAAAAAAAAGGGCAAATTACAACAATAAATTCAAAACTGCACCGAAATAAAACGGAAATGCTTTCGATTTGAAATGCACATTTGCAGTGGCACATTATATCATAAAACAAAGCCAATAATTCTGCTGCCTCTAGACTGTAGAATAGCGTGTCGTCAAAATACCCATCTACTACACATATATCCTGCAATGTTTTTACAGACAAAAGCCTCCTCAAAAAAGTAACACCATAGCTAAATCCAAAGCTCATTAAATAACAAACGTGTAGGACTGTAGGTAGTGCTTTGTATCTAGGACAAATACATAAACCTGCAACCAGTCTACACAATTGCTAATAAATTTCGACGTCAATTTTAGCTCCATACAGTCGCACACACAAAGTCCTCGAAAAGCAGCCATACCCATAGCCAACCAGAGCCCTCGAAACGAAGCTATATATAAAAAGACAAATTATTGTTTTCAAATTCATAGACGGACTTAAGTGTGTACAAGAGCACATTTTCAATTTATCTACACTGGCCGGCTACCGTATGATTATGACAACTAATCCGCGAGGGTGTTTTATTTATTATCACTATGGCTCCGAAAAACTTTGGCAATTATTTCAAATTTTATTACCCTCTGCATGAGTGTATATGCCGTAAGGTACCATACCATACTATACCTGTCGCCGTCCCGTATATCGCAGTGGCGGTGTATTCTGTTGAGTCGCGAGGCTCTGAATAATTTCAAACTCAGATTAAAAGGTTGCACACTGGAGGGGTGTAGTATGGTGTGGCAGGGTAGTGAGGCGCGAGCGCGCAATGCTCTTGTACCAAGCACCGAGCTCTGAGTTGTGAGATACGAGTATTTCTGGAAATATAATAAAAGGACCCACAACGAACGACAAAGCAGCGATATTAGTGTTTGCTGAAGCTTTACAACCTTCTACTGTATATGTATGGGGTGGTTTCTAATGGATTTTGCAGGCAGGCAAACCGCGCATTGAAATGGAAATAATAAAAATAACCATTTCTCTGCTCCTGCTGCTGTTGCTCGGGGTGGCCTTTTACAGTGCACGCTGGGGTTAGCTATTTTGTATCCACTAACTATGCGGTGGTTCGACTAGTTGTTGACTTCAACTGGGGTAGGTCACTAGCCCTTTTTATAAAAAGGTTCATCTATAGTCAGGATATATTTAGATGCACAGTTTTGGTTTTTATTCTTTTCTTTGCGTCCCTATAAAAATGGATTACAAAGTTTTAGCATGGATACATTTTCGAAGTATGGATTAGTTTGTTAGTTACGGGAATTGATACTTCTGACCTGTTTTCTTTTTTTGGCTTCCGCGGTTTTGACGAAGTAGTCGGATCTTAGGGAGATTTTTCGGACAATTGCTGACTCTGTACCAGAAGAGGATACAGTAAGCGTGATTCGTGCAGAGACGGAAAATCTCAGTAGAAAATATGCCGCCGCTGGCTTAAAGCTGAAGAATCGGTTCAGATTTTCGATGTGGTAAACATTTTTATAAGGTACCTTGAGCACTGAGAGAAATAAGGCATCACGCAGTAAACTGCTTTCATGAGTTCTTGGATATATATCGATATGAGTCGGCAGATAAAATACCCGATGTGCCTCTAAGTCGGACAAGCTACTAAGTTTCGACACATCTAAGAGCTTAATTGACAGTCATAATAAACTTGGCTATGGTCGATGGAAGTAGTTGAAACATTCCCGTGTGTTCAAAAATAGTCAAAGATTGAAGCCTGTGATAAAAATAAATATGCTTATCGATGTAATGGCCGGACCTTTATAAAAGGCTGGGAGCCTACACAACTAACTTTTGCTTAACCATCAGACCCGAGAAGAAATACAATCTAGCATTTCACTGCCGAGATCTCCAACACCGCCCATCTCGGGCGTAGTATGAGACAACGGGTCTCACAGAATGGACGACCTTGCAGAAATTGAGTTCCATACATAAAAAATGGTGATCGCAATGATCGTGCATAGGAACAAACTGCCATCCTATTCAAACATAACTTTTTTGGTTCAGATCTATTCCACAGGCCTCTACGAGGTGCGATTTACAAAGGGTGCCCTTCCACTTGGTCAAATAACTTAACATTATTTTTCGCCGCAACAGGTCCTTAAAGGTACCTTAACTTCTCACAACCATTCGCTTTGTGTGAGTGATCGAGAAGCACTTTAATAACAATTAATCTCTCTAACGTTTGTCAGACGTTCACGAGCAGTGTTCTCAGATTGGGCGCTTTTTTGTATTTTGGGCTATCTATTTTCTTAAAAAACGGTGAACATTTCTTCCATGAGCGCCCAACACAATTTTGGACTATATATCGTTTTTGAAATTTTGTGTTAGTTTTGTTTATTTAATTCATTCACAAGACTAAAAATATTAATATTAATATTATATTCCAACAAACCCGTGCTTTTAAAACTTGGCAGCACTCTTGCAGTTGAATGACATCAACCAGTTGTTTAACTTGCACGCACACTAATTTATTTTGCAGGCCTTTTGATTTGACACAAGCTACAAAAGCCAATTGCAGAAGATCGAAGTCAAATAAATTCCCGACGCGCATAAGTAGAAATATATAAAATACAAGAACCGAATTGTTTTCAACGGAATTTAAGGGCTTCTTTCTGGGCAACGATTTTGGGCTACATTTTTTTAAGGTTTGGGCGCTTAGAGCAAACCAAATTCTGGCAACCCTGTTCACGAGTGAAAACAAACCATAAGATGTAATTTCCGCCGATTAAAGACATTTGCGTTTGTCATCGGCCTTTAACCTGACTTCGGTATAAAAACTACTTAACCCACATTCCCTTCCTTTCGAATGTATGATAAATTCTTGCAGTGTCATCCAAGGTAAGATTATGTCCAAAGACCTTTGAATCTCAGCAGGTATTACTAAATCCTAAACAGCGCAAATTTCAGCGAATTTTGTAGACGTAATGAACGCTTCAAGGGTTGTAAAAAGTCGGCCTTCATTAGCCTGGTTCCATCTGAGTATAAAACTGTCGTTCAATGAAATAATCCAAGTGTCATCCAATCCCAATAGCTGTATAAAAAAAGGATTTTGTAAAGACGCACGCTGTCCCTTCCTTAGGTTTTTTTTTAAATGGACAACCTATTTGTATTTGCATCCCAATAAGTAGCCTTCTTTGCAATCTTTGGCTTCTAAGCGCATTTTCGACAGATTTTTCTTAGGGTTTTGAGTACTGAGTTTCACTACTGTGCTGCCTTCGTACTGCTGGGTTTTTGGAAAGAAAAGGCCATCAATGACGAACTGTCAATAGTCTTGGTGGAAAATCCCACAAATGCGTTGAGGCTCGCTGTGTTTGCAGTCCCCTAGGGCACTGAAGGTTTAAGCGTATAATATATTTATAATATAATCTGACATTTAATTGAAGATAATCGATCCGTGGTCTTCAGTCTTCAACTTTACGTTTTACCAAAGGTCATAATTGGAACTCTAAGGATATTGCAAGCGCTACCATTAAAATGGGTAGGGGTCTCTTATGAAGACGTCTTCTCGTCCTTTGGCATAAAAGGTCTGATATGTCGGCGAGCTTTTACATCGCTCTGGCGAGTCGGAATGTACTGGAAGCATGCAAATAAATAAGGCTACATGGCTATAAAGCTCTAATGGCTATAAAGCTGTGTAGGATGATTCTCTTAACAGGACGCCAGAACATCTGGGAAATAAAAAATTAAAAATCGATGGACCATGACCGTAATTGGTAATTAGTTCCACCTCCACTGCGCTGGAGGATATATACCCCCAATAATATGAGCTCTACATTTATTGGCTGGAAGGTCATCGTTTCTGGTCTTGCCCTTCGAACGTAGATCCCGGGTTTTACATAAGACCCCAAGCCATATTGATTCCCTTGGCAACCTCATATCCTAAACAGCCCCCCACCTGCTTATCTGGACTGCAAACGAATTTAGCTCAACCGACATAATGTTGTGATATGTGTGCCCGACGGCTTGACATATTGAGCTATTTAAAAATGGCCTACCCTTTCTAGCGTCCATCCTCCTTCCCTCAATAGCTGAACAAATGAAACCAACATCCGAGTTACTGACCTACT
The DNA here is from genome assembly GCA_951230905.1 of Cheilosia variabilis. Taxonomy (NCBI): domain Eukaryota; kingdom Metazoa; phylum Arthropoda; class Insecta; order Diptera; family Syrphidae; genus Cheilosia; species Cheilosia variabilis. The sequence goes on along the minus strand of OX579677.1, from coordinate 39,298,360 downwards.
AAGCAGGAGCAAAAAAGTTTCTTTTAATTACTTAATTGCAGGACGATGTACCAACATGCCCCGCGTGCTGCACGTAGCTATCGGCTATCCTATGACATATAGTTCGACCTACTTAAATTTTTTGTTGTTTCACTAGGACAGTCACGGAAGCGTTTGTTGCATTTAGTTAAAAGCATTCCTCTTTGTTTTCCAATTTCTAACGACAATTGGTTTCTCTCTCTCTCTCTCTCTCTCTGTTGATGTATTTGGTGGATATAAAATGTATCTGATATTGTATATTATCCGCAGTGAAATTTTCACTGGAGGCCGTTTCCAATGACTCGAACATTTCGATCTGTTTTTACAATTTAAATGAGTATCTGTGTGGGTGGATGCACCACGAACCCCCTTCGGATTCTACAAACCACGAGAAAAATAAACTTTCTTAAACGCTCTGCGTCCACAATTATATAGAAGAAATTGCACGAAGACTCACTGGCAAGTCGTACTGTCTCATTTTTTGGAGATATTGTAATTTTGCTTTCTATTCAATTGGAAACTGATTGTGACTTACAAAATAGCGAAACTTTGCTGCAGCGCTGTTTTATTTTTATTTTTGTTCGCCATTCTGTACCACCTAATATTGTATACTCCATCATGACGTGCGGACCAGGAGAAAACAACCAAAGACGTGAAGCAGGAAGCTATCATCATCGTGAAACCACAAGAAACAAAAAAGAAAAAAGAGAAATGAATTTTCCTCTAGAGACTGCACGAATTGAAGGAAGAAAATTCGCTATCAAGCAAATTGTTTTTAAGTGAAAATAGACAAGAGACTAAAGTAAATTATATTCGGAGCGGGGTGGGGGGAATGTGTGTCGAGTTGACAAGGAAAGGACATTGCACTTTTTTCGCCGTGCTTCCTCTCGCGGGTACTTGGTGAATATACAGCCGAGTTACAATTCTCAAACTGCAACTCCACGGAATGCAGTTGAATTTGTATTTTATTTTTCTTTCTCTTGGTTGTTGTTCCTCCTTTTTTGCTGTTTGTCGAAGTACGGCGAGGACAACGACGGCAATGACGATGGGAGCGACAACGACAATCGCAGAGCTATGGGGGTGGCATGGCATAGCAGATGATTGTGTTTGAAATCAGTTGGAGCATAATCATCATTTCGAATGCAGGTAATGTGCCGTTCAACTTGCATAGCTTATTCAGCAGCAGAAGTAGCACAAGCCAGACTGCTTATTCTGCAGCGAGAGAGTACACTGCATTTTGAGTGAATAAATGAATTAAAAATTCTCCGACGCCATGGGGACGAAGGATATACGATGAAGACTTATTCATGTGGTTGTTTGTTTTTCGGAGTTTTATATGATAAAAGGAATGTACGGCGTTCGGGAGAGGTTTTCGATGATAAAACGCCCGGTGTCCTGCTTCAACAGACGGAGGAGAACGTGTCTTGATTTCCATATCGCCACGAGGACTTTTTGTTTACTGGCCTGGGTACATAAATACTGGCAAATGTTTGACCATGTTACTAAATTTAGATCCGGAAAGGGCAAATTTACGTTTCGTCACCATCAAGACTTGTGTTTCTGGTCTGGCTCTGCTTCAATACTTTGGGAGGGTACCTACCATTTTATGTTATTGACGAGTTTACCACCGGACACTTCGCAATCTCCTCGAGGCACTGTTGAATTTGATTTCCTCTGTGAAATCATGCAAGGCAAAACAAAAGAATTGACTTACTAAAGTTACTCTTTAATACAAATCCTCGGACTCCCAATTGGACTGGGCTCTTAATTTCCTTGGGTATCGATAGTTGACAAGGCGAAGGTTAGTTTTTTTTAGCTATAAAACACAGAACTCAAATTTCATCAAAAACAATGTCGATGCTGATTGAAATGTTTGAAAACGCTTTAATTCCAACCAAAGTGTTTGATTTAAGAAACAAAAACCAGCAAAAAAAGTCGAAAATTTAGTTGGACAGGTTTCTCATGACGAATTAGTGGCATTTTTGAAGTAGATTTTATTAAAAAAATTTAAATCAAGGGCAGAAGACTGCAAAAATGGTAGGGTTCTTATACATGCCTAAAAGTCTGTTGCTGATTCGGGGGTATTATTCAAAATATCTTTTGTTTCAAATATAGATTTTGCTAAGAAAAGAAAAACAGAAAGTGAATTTTAATAACAATTTTAATTAATTTTAATAGAACTGACTGCCGGTATTTAGGAACCAAACAATGTGCCTAAGCCGACTCTTGGTAAAAAAGTGGCGTTGTTCGAAATAGCTATGAGTACTAACAATGTGGTTTTTTGTTTTAAAAATCAGTGAGTTGGTTTTGTGCGGTACTCCCGCAATCTCAGTTGCGTGTAAAGTAGTGTAGGCGAATTCTATAAATGTGTGAGAGATATCGAGAACTGACAACTTTCCTGTAAAGGGAAAAAAGTGTAATTTCTAAAGCTAATCTGCTAATTAGAATTTTCGCACGGTATTTAACAAGTGTTGTCTAGCTTAACACTGTAATAGTGCTGTGAATGCCAACCGCTTTAAATTTTAAACGTACTAGATCTAGGTCTATTCGCACACTTTCCCGAGCCATCAAGCACTAAAACTCCCTCTAACTCAAAACATTTTGCGAAAATCTTTTAGAGAGCTGAAAATATTGCCCAAAGTACGTGGATAGACCACAGATAGAGTCACTTACATCTTTGACACCTAACGGTCATTCAATAAGTCCGTGGGATAAGTAAGAAAAAAAACAAAATTTTGACAAAACTCGATTTTATTATTCAACGCAGTTGCCTTCGAGGGCGATACCATGAGTATTGCGATTTTCTAACTTTCTCTTTCTCTTTCTCGTCAAAATAGGCCTATTTTCAGCAATTACTTTACATTGGACTTAAATTTCTTTCCAGCAAGCAGTCTGGTGAGATCTGAAAACAGGAAAAAGTCGCTGGGGGCTAAATCTGGAGAAAACGGTGGATAGAATTCGATTTTATTGCGGTTTAACAGCGCCAAACACTCCTCTGAAGCATCAATTCATTGTTGTTTTTGGTCGACTGTGAGCTCACGCGGCACCTACTTTGCACAGAGCTTTCGCATACCCAAATGTTCGCGTAAAATGGTAAAAACACTACCATCTGATATCTTTACAATGCCAGCTAGCTCGCGCACCTTCAATTTGCGATCGTTCATAACCAATTTGTGGATTTTTTTGACGTTTTCGGGAATAACAGCCTCATTTGGGCGTTTACTGCGCTCTGCGTCATTTGTGCTGGTACGACCACGTTTAAATTCAGCAATCCACTTCTCTACCATTTGTCTCGATGGAGCAGAGTCCGGATAATGTTTATCATGCCATTGTTTGGTTTCCACTGCATTTTTTTTCATCAAAAAGCAATACTTCATCAAAACTCGAAATTCACTTTTTCCATTTTTTTTTTAATAAAAAAAGTTGCTTCACACAAAATGCTATAACTCACGAATCAATAGTCAGATTGCTGTCAAATTTATACGCTTATCGTTTGAAGGCTAGTACTAAATAAAAATCATACAGAAACAATTCTAGAAACGCCATCTACGTGTCATCCTATGGACTTTTTGAATGACGTAATAATCCATATCACAAATAAATATACAACTTACCTTTTTGCAATATCCTTTAGGAACGTTCTGAATAATTCTGTGATATTTTTCGAGCCAAGAGAGAAACTGGTTGTTACTCTATATTTTGCTCATTGTCAGTTTTTCTGTCATTTTTGATGAGAACGTGTATAGAATTTGGCGATTGGCGAATTTGGCGATTTGGCGAATAAACCTGCTTTTATTGGAAATATTTATTTGGAAATGCGAAGTGCTTTTTCCAACTATAAAAACGAACAACTAGCACCAAATTGTATCGCAGGGTCCCTTAAAAAAAGTGTCCCACACAAAATCAAGGCACAAATGTCTAAGAATATCACGTAGAATAGACAGCAACAAACCAAGTTTTCGGAAATTTTCTTCAGAACAACTTGTTGATTGATCTATGCCATTAACTGATTACAAGGACGAAAAACTGGAAGCAATCGTCTTATGGAGTGTGACAATAAATTTTTAATGGTTTTGTTCAGAATACATATTTAAAGAAAACGTTTTCGTTTAGTCAGAAATCTGGGAATTACTTCTCATACGAAATGAATTCACTAGTGGAATGCAGATGCTCAAATAAACACTTAAAGTAATTTGATGTATAGTTACTATTTTTTTTACAAGGAAAGAGGAAGCTTAAAGTCAGTAAATTAATGCAACAGATCTCAAAGGCTTTAACGAAAACCTAAGGAATTTGAAAAACTTCGTCACCGAAAGCTAAGAGAAGACTGTGACAATTTTAATATGACATTTGGTGTAGATTTCACATCTGAAAGAAGAACTTTATATGACACCTTTGTAGGTTCTTGAGCTAGAAACCGAAATATGCACTTTAAATAAAGAGGAATATTCAGTTCGTCTAACTGCAACCAATATTAAAGGGGGATATGTAGCTATAGTTCAGTGAACCACTCAAGTGCAGCTCCAAAAGGCCCAACTTCCAATATACATTAAAACCTTGCTAACATCTTTTTTCGGGCCAAAAACAGTATATTTCACGAAAAAATTTAAAAAAAGGAGTAAATCGATTTACAAAAAAAACAGTAATTTGCGCAGTATACATTTAATTCAATTAAAATTGACAAAGATAGATAATTAACCACCGAGCCATTCATTTCCATCATCTGAATCTTCTTCGTTTTCTATTTCCATACCCGTATCTCTTTTGTGACTGTTGTTTTGTATTTGTCCTTTGAAGCAATTTGACGAAGCAATTCCGGCTTTGTTTTGAAGTATTCAAAGAAATCAACGCATAAATATCTTAAGTTACAATTGTTGATAAAAATCGCCTTAAATGTTTCTACTTCTAACCGCGTTTTGTCTGCAGTCCAAGTTTTGTTAACTGCAGAAAAGGCTCGTTCAACCGATGCTGAAGTTCCTGGCAAGCATAGAATGTGCTTAAGTAGCCATTTCTTTGAATTCGCATTCGGTGTTATTAAGATGGTTGAATATTTCTACCCAGCGACTTACAATCGGAACATCGCCATCCTTCAGTTCATTAAAGTTTTATATTTTTTCGCAGTGTAAACGCAGTATTTTAAATAAAAATAAACCGGGATTCAGCTTTGGAGTCTAAAATACAGTATAATACTGCGAAAAGCAGTACCTATAGATACGAGCGTTATAGGTATGCTCGTTAATTTTCGTTTTGACCGTGCCAAAAGTATAGGTGTCAAATAAAAACAATATGCCGACTCTGGTTGTGAGACCCTGTGAAAACAGCTACCGACATTTAATTTGTATTCCACAAGTTTTACATACACCTGAGTATGTACCTATTTAAATATCTTCTCAGTGCATTTTTATTTTAAAGATTCGTAATACAAATATTCTACCAATAAAGTCCCATTTGGGACTTAAATCTTCATCTTCTTCTACTTAAGTACACTTCAGTGTGCGCCTGGGTCGCACTCTTCGGGCCATTTAGCCCGCTCCTCAGCCAACCTGTAGATTTGCATAAGGTCATTGCCCAGATTAGGTGATAAGTTGTTGTTGTTGGTCATTTGATCTGCTTACCTCCTAGTCGTCTCAAACCTCCACAGCGCTGTTCTTATGCTTCGACGTCATCGCTTTGAAAAGCTGGAAAACGTTGATAATAATGGGTGTTCGGGGCAGAAGCAAACGTTCTAACCACTACACCATGGTCAACAACCTTACAACTCAAATGGAAGCTGGGTAGAATCTCCCCTATAGGCCGTCAACTCAAACAGGACCGAATGTTTTATGAAGAAATATTTTCTTGGAACTGCAACGGATCTTTCTTCCCCTTTTAACTTAGTCAACAGTTCTAGTTCCGTAAAGATGGATTGGTACTACTGATTTTTTTTTATCAAGTCCCTTAGTCGACGAAATAACAGTTTGTTCTTTGTTGTTGAAGAAACCTTGTCTTCAGATTTGTAAGCAAAGCTCAGGTTGGCAAAGTCTTTGCTCACTTCGTATTCGGAAAATATGTTTGGGCTACCATATTTAAAATGTTATGGCTCACTAAAGTGAAAATTCATTAACCTAACCGCTTTTCTGCTACATATGTTTTATGTTTGGCGCATTTGCGTCTAATATAATAATTGCGTCTAATCTAAGACAAGCTTCAGCTGGTTTGCATAATACTCTGCATTGTTGAAGAAACTTCTTCGGGATATTTCTGTGCACGTTCCATAATTATTCATAAAATATTTCTATTAGGCTTGCGATTTTATTTATTTCACTCCTAAATCAGGAGACCACTTCCTAGGAGTAAAGGGTGCAACAATATTTATACCAATAGCCTGGCACGGACCATTTCCAACAAGTTTTTGAAAGAAAAAAAAACAAAACATTGAGTACCTACTTCCTTTGTCCTCTATATCACTCAACTGCGCAGTTTGCAAACCCATGGATTAACCTTATTTAGACTTACACAAAACGAGTTGCGAAAAAAAGGGATTTTTTAATCGGCCATCATTAAAACGCTAAGTAAATTACACCCTTCCAAAACAAAAGAAAAAAAAATAGAAAAACTTTCAAACAACTTCCCCCGATCTAACCGCAGCATTGTGTAACCGAACGGATTAACGCAGTTTTGCAAGGAATCAAACGAAATATAGTACAACACCCAACAGACATTCAATCAATTTCCAATTAATACTATGAAATAAATTAAAAGGGAAAGAGAGAGAGTGGGAGAATCTCTATGGAAAAGGACTATTTGCATTAACCATCGAAGTAATTTTCTAATGATCCTACAAATTTCATTCGGTTTTCAAGTGGACGGGGGTAAATCATCACCCGTCGACTACCGCACCATATTCGCCATGGCTACCACTCCTTGCTGTGGCGCCATCGTAAAATCATTAGTTCAACTTCATTAAATCAAATTAATTGGAGTGTGTTCCAACCTTCGAGAACTTGCAGCCGGAGGATTAATTCTATTTTATTTTTCTGGCTTCAGGCTGAAATTATTTTCCTCGCTCGCTGCATTATTGGTGTGGCGGTAACTCAATTCGGGGTGCGAGGCAATATCTTCCTAGGTACTCGTATATATTTTCAAGAAAAAAGAACTTTTCTCAATTCTACTTACGGTTCGACAAAAGGATGAGGGATAACGCTTGAACTGTCATTAATCAAAGCTCCTGGCAGGATAAATAGAGTGTGCTCAACGAAACTGGTCGGCGCTTTGTTTTTTTTTTTTTTTCTTTTGCTGTGTCGCCTTGCAACATTTTCATTGTAGTTCGGTATTCGCCGCCCACAAGAATCGATTTTCTGTTAATTTCTGAGCGACATTTGCAATCTGTATTAGTGGTAGACATGAAAGTAAATGTAATTTGCTTAATTATTTAGTCGATTTGGGGGTATTTAAATGTTTCTGGAGAATTTGTTTCGCTTCTTGAAAATTGATGGTCGTTTAGGAATAGATTTTTTACTTCTTCTATATTTTTGGTGTGGGCAATTATTTTTGTTATATGATTTTCATTAATTGCATAACATTGATCTTCTCGGTCATTGAGATGCGTGTTGCACAGCATTAGCTTGAATTGACTTGATGTTGTCTCCTTGGAATGCCTAACTTCAGGTTTAAAATTTACCGACATAATCATTGAGTGGTAGTATAAGCTGAGCTTGATGTAATCTTCAACAAATCAGGAAAGCGACTAAACTCTTTCCAAAAAAGCTGGCTGTAATCGTTGATGATCGGGTCCATCATAACATCACATGCTTCTTAAGAATGATCGAATAGAGCCATCTCAAAGGCCGACACAATAAGGATCAGCAAGTTTTAAATACTTGCATGCCAGAATCTTTCCAGAGCCATGTGAACCTACCATCTCTTCCATTACATATCAATAATCAGACAGCTACACAATCTATATATATAAAAATTTAGCCTTAAAATTCTGTTCGTTTGTCACCGATTCACGCCTTAACGCATTTACCGATTTTAACCAAACTTTCACATATCTTTGGTATTGGTCTATATATAGTTTTTGTGAAGTTTGGTTGAAATCGAAAAATGTATCTGTTAGTTGTGCGAGCGTGAAAAAAACACATGAATTTCCATACATTTTGCTTGACGGATTTGAATAATTTTTTTTTATTTTCATTGTCTTGAATCAGGGATGATTTAGGAAAAACGAAAATTCAGAAAATTCTCAACAGGTGGCGCTGTAGGCACGTTTCGTTTTTCATCTATCTCCTTCTATATATTATATATCAAAATAAGTCGCATTGTGTTTGAATAATTGATGTTCTCTTAATGTGTGAACCGATTTTGTATCTGGAAAATATAATTTTGGACCCGATAGGTGGCGTTGTTGTCGATCTCCGAAACCACTCTACTGATTTCAATGAAATTTTTTCGATGGGTTGGGTATGGTTGACCCGATTAGTCTGGTCTTGCTCTACTTTGGGGTGGTGGGCGCAAATCGCAATCATTAAAGAATTATTTGATGTGGCATCGCTTGGTAGAAAGAAGTGGAGGTATATTGTGTTGGTTATTCGTATACTATCATTTTAACAAATTGACAACTCACCAAAGTAGTCAAAAATACCAACCACTGAGCCACGGTGCTCATAAGTCGCAACTACCGATATTTAATGTTCTATAGCACCTTCATCGAATGCGAAGTGGAAAAAAAATATCCGAATGGTGATTCTTACTTCCCGGGCAAACTTTCCAAACTGCTCACATTCTGCTTCGGTTGATTGAGAAAATATGACCAGACCAACTCGATTCAATCATTAGCGCGGAAAAAAACGATCAAGCCGCCGACCCGGTAGTCTATGAAGTCGTTCAATAGAGAGGTTCAACTATCAAAAGGGAAGTTAATAATTTAATCAATTTTAGGCAGTACGAACTCCGCCGGGTCGGCTAGAAAAGATGTGCTATGAATAATCGGAAACCCCTTTCAACTGCAAAAATCTTTAAATAAACACTCAACACTTGCTCCGAAAGTTGTTTTAATTTTCTATTTCAATGGACAAAAACCAAGGTGTGTCTCAGGCAGAAATTTACGTCCTTCTTGATTGCCCTAACCATATTTACAACTCTGGCATTGAATGCGTACACATACAAAAATATATTCCCGGACAGTCAACAATGAATGGCTACCTATGTCACTAGATCAGAATTAGTTCTTAAAATCCGTCTCATAACGCTCTTAAACTTTCAGCAGATGTTTAGTTTTAAGAACGAAACTTGTCTGTGGTGAATTAAATGTTACGAATAAATTGATGAGTTGGTCAGAAGAGGCTTAAAAACCTTTATTCGAATCTGGAACACTTCTGAACTACAGAATTCATAAAAAAAAAAACGGGAACTGTAAAAGTGCTTTTCATAATACGAGACCAGTTCGGGTACAATGCAGGCCCAAACAACCATTTCGCCCTTTACAGAAAATTCCAAGAAATTCCTGCATCTTAGCAAAAATCAAAAACACCCGAATTCACTGGTCAGAACAGGGGCCCTACTATGAAACTCTATGAAACTCGATTTTCGATATCACATTAGTGCCGAACACGTATTGAAAAAGACGATATAGCCTAATGTTCGGAAATTGGGAAAAAGCGCTTCTGCAAAAACAACTGGCTCCCAAAAAAAAAAACCTACTATCAAAAGGATTGAATATCTATCCAAATTCTTGGTCTTAATTAGACAATGCAGCTCTTTCTTAAACACTAAAGAACTTCATATCCCTTTTGACATAATAAGTGCATTTAGAGCCAACCGCAAATAATGAGGTTTTCATAATTTTTTCCTGCCGTTAAAACCTAAAAAACCGAAGTTGATGCAATTTGAAAATATTATACTGATATTTGGGATCGATTAATGGACATACTGAGTTTTTCGTGAGATAGATTATTGAAAAATAATGTATAAAAGGTAATTTTAGCTGAAATGTGTACATAGTGAGTTTTACCTGTCAACCGACGATATGTTGTTAGCTGTGTTCAAAAGCTACATCTTTCTTATACGGTTTTTAAAGTGAGACTCTTAGCTTAGTGGATCATCAATCGATGATCTAGATTGATTTCGGTACCTGTATTATATTTTTGGTGAACTCTAGTTGGAAACACAACTCGAAAGGACGTTTTCTATATTCCGAATTTTATGTGGATGTGTTTGCTGGATTGATACCTAGCTTTGACTGAATAGAGTTATGCCCTTCTGCATGTAAAAGTTATTGCTCAACAAGGTTGGTCTTTGAGAAGGGTAATTGAGTCTACGTATGGTGTGTAGGTACTTATCCGGTATTTTCACAAATATGTAGTTCAGTCTTTTCCCAGCTAACACATCACTTGATTCCAAAGTACATTGTGCGACTGGGTTCATAATGAAATGGACCTAGTGCTTTGTGATACTATGGCTTGTATTCGAACTCTTCAAGGGGCTCTGGCACTGAGGCTTCTCAAGGGAGCCTATTGTGCCTTCTCTGGTAGGGAACTAGAGCCATCTTTCCACGTCAGGAAGACAACTATCTTCTCCGCTTGAATTGAGGATTTCATCACCAAGGATATTGTTTTTGAGACAATATACATAAAAGCGGACATTCCATGAGTATGTAAAGACAGGATTCGTCTAAGATTTAAAATACCCGATTTTATATTCGGAAAGCAATTTCTAGAAGTGTTGGTGAGTGGATACTATACCTATGGCAAATCTAAATTTCCACCCAATTGGTTTCCATTCAGCAATCTGGGTTATTGCCAAGATATAAAATACTATCCTACCAAATTAAATTCAGCTCTAGTACTCACTTTCAAAAGGAAAATAAAAAAACATTGGAAATGTTAAGAAATGTTAAGTATATACAGAGTGTTCAGAATTTATTTACTCATTGGCAGAGCGGGTTGAATACAAACTTTAAATGCGATTAATTATTTCAAACGTCCTACTTTTAGCACTTTTAAGCTATAGCTAATTTAGGTACGACTATCGAACAGTGAAATACTTTATGTTCGATCAGCTTTAAAGTTCGCCTGCATTCAACGACCACTTTCGTTCTACAATTGTTCAACGCACTCTTATATTAAAAAAAATGTGGCTCGGTCTTTGAAATGTGGTGAAAAGAGAAAATAGCTAGCTAGAAAAATAAGTGTAAAATGTGTCCATGACGAAATATATAGAATTAACTGTAAAGACTGCTAAAGCGTATAACCGGTACACAGGAAAATGTTAATTTCTGATTTCCATTTTTAAAAAAAAAACTGCTTCAGTCAAAATCGACGATGACGATGTGTCAATTCAAAATCGGAAGTCTTAAAAGCGCTGTTTCACTATCGACAACCTCAAGGTGATCTTTTGGCAAGTTTTGGGACTCTCTACAAAAAATGTACGTATTATGGTGGAATGGGCTATCGCTTTTGTGTTTTTATCTCGCAACATTCCAAGGATCCCTGCACTTAAACTTTTATAGGGACACTGATAAATCTGGTTCCTTTAGACCTATTTGTAAAAAGCTGCGAGATTAGCTAACCAGCCCAAAGAAAGATGACATTTGATATCATATGAGCTCGTATTAACAGCCTAACCACACTTCATGCGCGGGCTAACCCCATAGGTTATATTGAACAAGATATGAGAATACTCGTGCAACTCTAGACGCCACTCATGGGGTTCTTCTTTGCCTTCTCTTTTGGCGCTACAAATTAACTGGTACTGTTCAGAACTCTGGTACGAGTATAACACTTACCCTTTTTTGCGTCCCAATTAAATACCGCTTTTTGTTGCCATTGGCTTGTCATCAAAAAACGTCAAAGTAAAAGCACCCAAGTTTTCAATCTTAATAAGTAGGTACATTTGTAAAGCTTATAAAGAGACCACTAGCAATTAATGTAATAATATCCATACCTTATCGTAATTCGATATTATGTTGGTTTTAAAAATACATTCCACGAGCCAGTGGCGATGCGTTACGGCAAACTCGAAACCATAATGCATTTCAACAGGCTCAAGTAGCCCGCCCACTCACAGTTAACCACAGCATTGTAAAAGAGCTCAAGATGCATTAAGTCAACACAGCCGCAGGATCACCCTGTGCCTTCGTTTAAAATAATTTATTTTAACAATTATTTCTAGGCCAACATAACCGCAATGTCACCGCCACATACCGCGTTTGCCATGACCTCGCCACGCCACCCTTCCTCCATCTGCCGCATCGAACATGTAAAATTGAAAATAAAAATTCTCCCCTGACAGCTTATAACCGGCAATATTTTATTCCCCAATGCAGGAAAAAGGACTAATTGCGGGAAAACGAAATTCCTTCCATATAGGAATAAAATGTGCTTTATTTTTTTTTTTTTGCCAGAGAAACCGCGCAACGACATCCATAGTTGTTTGGCGAACACGTATATAGACACATATCCTCGTTCACACACCGACAAAACGGAGTTTCGGAAAAAAAAGGCTTCGTAATCCCATCTAATGGCTGTAATTGTAACAAATGGATTTAATGCTTAGTTTCGTCAGTTCTATTTCACGCCATTTTCATTTCCGTTTCAATCGAGATTAAATTGCAATGGTGTAAAGGTGTGCGAAAGGAACTCCAACATATACAACTAGAAAACACTTTCATTTTTTTTTAGGGTTGAGCCCTTTATGCAATTTGTTTCTTAATTAGGTTTTTCGCTTTTACGAAATTACTATACGTGAAGTCCTTATTCGACCGGAAGGTGTATTAATAGCAAATGAGGTGAGGACTCGCCGGAAATTGTTTTATTTGTACAAAGGCCGTGTGCACTGATGATGGATGACGATGAAGTTTTGTGTTATTTATAGCTGCTCAAGTTGGCATTAGTGTGGGGTGTGCTGTGTGTCAAAGGACTATATAAGTGCACATTTAGACGTGTTGTTTTCGATTTAGAGACCAACTGTAAGGACGATAAATTACATCAATTACATGGCAAAAGCTTGTTATGTGTATTGATTGTTAAATGTTGAACTTTGTTTTATTTATGGCATGTGGTATAAGTGTAGGTCCCTCTTTGTGGTGAGAGGAATGGTGACCCAAATTAAAGTCACGTAATTTCGTTAATTCAATGACGGAGAGATGTAGATGTAGATGTAGCCGGCACTGAACGATTTTTAAATGGCACCATTTTCCGAACTTTTCGATTGGATTTTCAATTGAGGAGGGGTGTTTCATTCAAATGAGAAACGAAAAGTACCTTTAAGGGGCTTTATTTTTAGGCATTCCGTAGACCGATCTTTACTAACTACAATCTCGTACAATTTCCTAAGAATGGGCAAAAATGCTAAAATCATATGGGAGTGGGCGTAGGAAACAAGACTCTGAGGAGCGGAACTTACACAGCAGCGCCGGGTGGGCATACGGGCATTTTTGCAAGTTTAAAAAAAAAGCCTTAAGATACCGTGATGGACGATGGGAGTGAGACTCTATGAAGCTCAATAAAGAGTTAAAAAGGAGATGCTCTCCTTAATTCAGGAGTAGATATATACATTTTGGGAAAAAAACATAACATTGTTGCTCTAAATTCTGGGATCAATGTCTTTTTTTGGGTTTGAAGAAGCTCACGGAAAAGTATGCATAAAAATCAAAGTTTAAAAAGCACTTGTTAAAAAAGTTAATTTTAGGGATTTTAAGTAAATTAAGTCAAATATAAAATATTTGATGGGACATACATAAAAACAAAAACCTTTTTGTCTTAAAGACCATTTTGAAATCATTTTTTGGACTTCAAAGACCTTGAGGTAAAGTATGCACAAAAATCAAAGTCTGCCGTTTATAAAATCACACTTTCAGGTCCTTTTTAAAAAACACTTTGTTAAAAAAGTTAATTTTAGGGATTTTAAGTAAATTAAGTCAAATATAAAATATTTGATGGGACATACATAAAAACAAAAACCTTTTTGTCTTAAAGACCATTTTGAAATAATTTTTTGACTTCAAAGGCCTTGAGGTAAAGTATGCACAAAAATCAAAGTCTGCCGTTTATAAAATCACGCTTTCAGGCCCTTCTTAAAAAACACTTTGTTAAAAAAGTTAATTTTATGGATTTTAATGAAATTTAGTCAAATATAAAATATTTGGTGGGACATTCCTCAAAGAGAAGGCCTTTTTGTCTTAAAGAACATTTTTAAATCAATTTAATTTTTTGGACTTCAAAGACCTCAAGTTAAAGTATGCATACAAATAACAGTCTGCCGTTAATAAAATCGCGCTTTGGTAAAATGTCATTTTAAAGGGTTTTTTTGAGGTCCGTTCGGTAAAGTTCTAATTTAAAAAAAGCTCTTGGTAAGACATTTCTTAAAACAAGAATAGTTTTGTGAGTTTAAGGGACCTCATGGTAAATTCATGAAAATCAAGATCTATTATTTTGGAGCAAAAATTCGCTCTTATTGTATTTCAAGACCTTCGTGTAAAATGTTAAAGTCTTCTAAGAGGCGATTGGTCGCAAACGAATTCTCTTGGATGTAGTCATGTAAAAACCTCAAAACCACAGGATTGGGGCAATGCAGCTGTTTCTCATCTTAAGCTTAGTTTTCTTGCCAGAATTGTTGATTTGATTGATTTTTCTCGTTACTATGGGTACTTAAAACGATAAAAAGACTTGCAATTGGTTGCAAGTGACGCACGTTGATGAAACGAAATGCAGCTAGAAACGAGTGCAGCTAGTTTGTCCTCTAGCCAAAAGAATTTCGGAAAAGTGATGTCTTCGCGGCTGTAAGTGTGGTGGTGTGTCAGAGAAACTGGTTATCTTTGTTGAATTCCGAGGAAAAGCTTTGTAGACTTCGTCGGAACATCCGCCATGGTAATGGTAATAATTGCCATATGCCAGCGACCACTCGTCTCTAACGCTTGCTGCTGTATATTCAAAAAATGTCTACATATACACTAGCAGTACTACCGCTTTGTAGGAAAAGAGGACTATCTCTGTGTTGTGAATTGTGATATGCTAAAAGCGGTCAACAGTCGGTGAGGTCCTAACTGCAGCCGGCTATTATAGATCTCTCCTAAAATAAATAAATAAATTGTTGGCGCAACAGATCCGTTAGGACCCCAGGCCTAGCTTCTCGCAACCATTCCTTTGTGTGAGTTTTTCATTTTTGGGACAAATGGAAGGTATCTACAATTTTATGCCGGGTCCAAAGGGCTAATTGAGAAGCTCCTTCATGACAGTTATACTCTCGGATGTTTGTCAGACGTTCGCGAGAGGTGGCGCAGCGAAAAAAAAACATAAGTTGGAATTTGTTTTTCTTGATTCGAACCTGGGACCCCTCGCTTAGTAGTCCAACACACTAACCACTAAGCCACTGCGCCTAGATCTCTCCTATAAGTATAAAAAAATTGTATAGGTGATATTAGAGGATCATCACATTTTGCTAAATTTTATTTTTATAAATATCTGGATAAGTTCGGAGAAACATATCGAGGGGTTTCCGAAGTTTTTAAGGTGGAGAAGAAATCCGCTTTACAGCAAATGTCGGAGGCCAAGTCTTCAATTTTGTTCCTGCCTCGTCTGTTTTATTAAAATATCGTATCGTGGGCATTTGAGTCAACGAGGATGAACAAATCCGCAGTTATCCGGAGGATAGTGAAACTGAACCTGGGGGTTAATTCTGGTTCCGTGAAAGAGCGAATCGAATAAATCGTTTTCACACATTGCTTTCATATATTGGATTCACTCGGTACACTCGTTTCACTTTTTAGCAGAAGGAGAATTGACCCACAGGAAGGACAATATCTAGCCATATAAATTTAAGATCAACAGGTTCCATGTCCCATATCTTTAACATACCCTTACAAACACTAGACATGCTCGGACAAATGAGCAAAGGTGACCCTTGAATCGAAAACGGGGATGCAGGTCGTATTTAGAATAAGGAGTTTTGGTGAGGACGACGGCCTAACAGTATCCGATCCTTGTTTCTAGACTATTTTACAGTCGAAATAATTTATCTCAAGTTGCATCACGACTTGTCGGCCAAACTCACCAATACCAATCCATGTTGATTACCACTAATACCATTTGTTTGACGTCCTTTAGTTTATAACAATTCTACTTCGTTACTTTATAAGTGAGTTAGTAAAGGTTCATTTACACTCAGACCCATTTCGTATCCCCCATAATAGTTCAGTTTCTTCGAGTGCACTGACACTCACCTATTTAAATTAACATATAAGCTGTTTGAGTGCTCCTCCTATAATTCTTGTATTAATTTCAATTTAAATACCTTCAGAAAATTTCACGTGGCTGGCAATTTTATTTCCTATTCAAAATATCACTACTCAGGTAAGCCGATTTCTACTTCCATATATACTCTCTTCATATATAGTCTCTTTATTAAGTACTATATATAATATAATATAAATTCACAAGTCGCATCCACAAGTCCTTTGTCAGCAAGAATTCATTCCACAAAAAGGGCGACAAGAAAAGGAGAATAACCTTTTTCAAATACCGGGCTACCGTCATTGTTATAAATTTACAAAACCTCTCTGCCAGGTAGAGTCGTAGTTTCGCCAAGAAATACGTACTAACTCAGTTATTGCTGAGACACTTCTATGGGTACGTCAGTGTCGTCGTTTTGATTTACTTCACAAAGGCCAACGGGTTGAATTAAAATTATGCACTGGCAGTGAGCTTCATATAGGGATCTGTCCTACAGAGTGGCACAGTTTTTGATTTTGCGTTGTAAAACACGTTTTGCATTATTGAACTAAACACGTTTAAAAGTAACTCTGATGCATGAAGGAATTTGACAGCTTTAAGGTAACCATGCCAAGCATTTTTTTTTTTTTAAAAATAGTTGTTATCAGCTTCTTTGAAATATCAAATTTATTTAAAAAAAGGGAAATTTTGTTATGCACCAAATATTTTTATTTAAACTTGAAATACATACACACTTTTGAAGATTCCATGTTCTACTGCTGCGATATAGGAGAACGATTTCCACTAAATCTCTTATACCACGCAAATATCTACCAAGTAATGAAAAGGATTTTTATACTTTCCAATAATTCTGAAGATTTGTTGTGCCATTTGCCTTTAGTAATACCGGTGGTAAATAACATGCGCAAAAGATTCAACCAGGTCCGTAGAGTTGGGGTACTGGACCTAGTCGATCGAATTATTTCATTCCTCAATTTCCTTGTACATTTAGTTGGCGAAACTATGTGATTTGAATAAACTAATCTCTTGCTCGGGTTAGTCAAAAATGTGTTTTTGGCGATGTGTTTTTGGCGACCCATCGAGTTGATACCCTACTTCTACCCTAGACCAATCATTGCACGTTGGGCAACATGTTTAATCAACTTGGCAGCAAACCTCTAACTTTATTTAAGACAGGAGCTACAAAATACTACTCGCGCTTTGCACCCGATTATTAAGGATTTCTACACTCCATTGAGTGACTGTAAAATATCAAAAAAAAGACAACCAGTATGATTTGGCCAATTGTACAAAATGCATGCCAACATACGATCCAAAAAGTCGAACAACGCGATGTAAGCAAGAAAAATGTCCAAGGATCAGAACGTACTTACTTGTTGAAAAACACGGTGAACGTCGATTTCCGTTCGTTGAGCTAAATATGTTGGATTCGAAAGTGATGCATTGCGCATGTAGTGAACGTTCGGCATAAGAGTCGACATGAAAACAAAGCTTTGTTTTGGTAAATCTACTGAAAGACAAAACCTTTTGTGATGAAGCTCAATTCTGGTTAGCAAAATGAGAAGTTCCTTCATGAAATTTACAGGGTTTCCTAATATTCTCAAAGTGTATGATTTTGTGCTATTTTGCTTTAAGCGCCCAAACTTTGAAGCAATTTAGCTCGAAATTGTTGCCCAGAAAGAAGCCCAAAAATCCATGAAAATGTTACCAATTCAAATAAAAGTACTTAAACTTTCATTTTGTATTTTTCTCAATTACCCGTCTCACTTATGAGCGAATTTCATTTGACTTCTATCTTCTGCAATTGGCCTTTGTGGCTTGTGTGTTGTGTCAAATCAAAAGGTCTGCAATATAATTGGTGTGCCTGCAAGTTGAAGCACTGTTCGATGTCGCTCGCCTGCAAGAGTGCTGCCAAGTTTTAAAAGTGTGGGTTTGTTCGAAAATACTCCTCCTTTGTAGTTTTGTAAAGGAATAAAACAAACAAAATTGACACAAAATTTGTTAAATGATACATAGCCCAAAATTATGTTGGGCGCTCATGGAAGAAATTTCTATCGTTTTTTTTTAAGAAAAAATATAATTTAAATACGACAAAGCGTCCAATCTGGTAACACTGATTATATTTAGTATCCAGTGCCTATGTTCTGAAATTATCGCATCGATATATCTATCGCTCAAACGATATGAATTGAAACAAAATGCCATAATATCACATGACGCGTTCTGTGACTGTGTGAATCGAAAACTATATCACATGGAACATTTCGATATGAAACCCGTGGAAATTTGTGATTTATTCAGGTTCCGTAACTATCAAGAGCGATAAAATATTCGCTTCAACTGTCGAATTTTGTCACGAAACTCAAAGCTTGCGGTTATAAAGTATTAAAACAAAAAATTCATTGCATAGTGCGATTATTTGTGATGCTTCCCACACGTATGCATCATGAGCAGCTCCACCAAACCTTGCAATTCCCCCTAAAATCTTTAGATTGTAATCACATATGTGGTTACGACCATAATTTTCATTGTTTAATTATCAGAAATGTCATAATTACCAATCATACATTCTTTGAATGGTAACCCTTACGGTTTAAAGTAGCAATTTTCTACGTCTTGGTTAGGTCTCTTAATCCTAAACGTGAGTATAATCTACTGCTCCAATAATACCTGGGCATCCAGTCGTTTCATAAAATCTAATTGAATTTCGTGAACCATTGATTGATAAAAGATGTAATCCGTGCACTTACTTTTGCTTTATCTTATGGTAGTCCTGAGGGGTTGGAAACTTGATGTATTTGGGCATAATTTTGTTTTGCAAAACATCAGCCACTTCCGAAACCACTCGAGAAACCATAGTTCTACCAAAAGCCGCAGAACAATACTGGCCCACATCTCTCTGAAAGGACCCAGTTGCAAAAAAATGTAATGCAGCACAGACCCGAATCGGGATTGGAATAAATGCATTCCTTTGGTCTTTGCACAAATGTGGACTTAGCTCGTCAATAAGTATCCGAGCTGAACCACTGGAAAAACTATACAACTCCCGAAATCTTGCTTCAGGCATTTCAAAAGGGTTTGTGCTATATCTTAGTACATGCTCTTGAATCCGTAATATGTTACGCCTATCGTATTCTTCACCCAAAATTAGTGAAAAGCTAACAATTTTTAAAAATAACGATACTGAAAATCCCTGTGAAATAATTTTCAATTTGTATTGTTTTGTTTTGCAGTATTTTGACAGCTTTGGAAAATCTTCCCAAAATTCCCATGAAATTAAAAGTTACTACAGAATACTTTTCGCATAGAGTTAGAGAACTCCAATATCTTCCAGATGCGATAAACAGCGGAATGTTTTGTTCCTAAGTTGTCGATGCGAAAAGTTATCGCATGAGTTACAGAACATGGGCACAGGTTTGATTTTACGAACTCCAAATGACGAAATTTTCCATATAAAATTGCCCATTGTGAGCTACAAAATATTTAGTGTGAGCGTTAAAAATGCTTATCAGTAAGGCCGGCTGTGTATTCGAAGTAATGCTGGTTAACCTCACTAACCGTCATGGACAAACTACAAAACTGAGTAAAAACCTGGAGATTCAAAAGGTATTGACTCTTCTTTTCACGTTGTTACGATCGTGGGCGATCGACAATAACTAATCTTCCCTCTTTTAAAAACATTTTAAATCGCATATCTTCTGAGTGGGAATTTGCGATGCAATTAAAACTAAATGTAGCTCCATATCTGATGCCCCGATGCATCAACAAATCCACATACGAAGCAAATAAACCGACAGTAAAATTCTAAATTTACAATACTAACAACTCTACTCATTTCCATTCAGAAATCCTAAATTTTTCGGGACTACCGAAATGTTTTAAAAAACCTTCAAACTGTATGAGCCTTGTGACGCTTTTTCAATCGACAGGTAAACGAATACTGTGAAAACCTAAGACCGGGAGACCTTTTTCGTTTGATCTACACATTTTATTTTTTTAATTCGGTATTTTCGGCGATTTCTGCCACCTCTCATACACTCGAGAACCATAACAAAAAAATTTCGGAACTCCTTCACTGGCCAATCTGACATTTATTTTAATCTGCTTTGCTTTAAGTCCGTAAGACCAGTTTTCGTGTGTCGTAATTTCACTGGCTGCCGTACAGCCGTCGGTATAGCATACATTGCCAGTCAGATATATGTCGTCAGTGACATATGTGCCGGTCGCTTGACCCTTGTTAGCCAGAGTTGATAGCCGAAATCAATCTGTTAGTAACCACATCTACATCTTCATTAAATCCTTTAACAAGTGTATCATGTATCTGCACCAACAAAAATTAGGGTCAAACTTTGGTATCCAATCAGATATATTTTTAAATATACTTTCCGCAACTCCAATCCTTGGACAACGCCTTTTTGACACTTTCGCCTAAGGTTGCATGAAAAGTCGACTGAATTCCACGAACTAAAAGTGTTTCACATGCTACTTTTATTTTCCTTTTTCTGTTCAAATGTGGTAAGCAAAAGTTTTAAAAAGTAATTGTGCCCTACTTTTATCATTTAAACCGGCGTCCTTGCAAGGAAACCCAAAAATTCGGTTCTATTACATCTTCCAGTCGCTTGTTCTGAACCACCCTGTAAGACACATTTGTTTTAATACCTCACAAAGGATATTCTAACAGCGCCAAAGAAAATATTTGACATTTGCATAATCCTTTTCCACTGCTCACCCTTTACTCGAGCGAGTCAGCGTGCATTAGTTGCCGCTATCTATTTGGTCCGTGTAAGTCGCTACTGTTTAAATGCCACTGGCAGTTGTTGTATGCATATACGAACGAATACCTAGCTAGAGTACTACAAGTCCTTGTAGCTAATATCGCCTGACAAAATGCACAACGCTATACATACTATCTCTCTGTTGATGTGCCGTGCCAAAGCGATGGTCGGTCCTTGTCGATGTTGCGTGCTGGCGGTGTTGGTAATGTATAACTTGGCGCTATAACCTGCCATCGGTTATGGGTACAATGAAATATTTTCACTAGCGGAATGTGGGTCAGCATTTTCTTGGGGCTATGTTTGCGCGTTTATTTCTGCACAACTTCATGTAAGTCACATGTGTGTGTGTGTGTGCTCCGGTATTTCACAGCGGTATTTCTTCGTTTTTGAATTTTTTTCTTTTGTTGCTTTCTTTGAAGTAGAATATTTTCTATTTTTAAGATTAGACAGTGGAATTTCAACCGCACACACTCTCATACATACACACACACAGGCGTGTTTGGTGCGAATTTCCTGAACATGGAAATTACATATTTCATTTGATTTACACACGGGGTGGCCAATGAGCTTGGGTTTATCAAATGGAACGAGAGAAAAGTAAAACCATAGCTTGAGATGGGTCAGAGGCATTCCCAAGTTAAGTGGTTGTCCTGGAATCTACATATATCAATCAATCAAAAGTTTATTAAGACGGCACGACACTTTCTCCTAACATTTTAAGAACATTTCTAAATTAATTTAAAATACATGCGGAGAACATTGCAAAAAAACATCACTCATCCTGTTCTTCGAATGATCGAACGCCTTCGTGGGCCTTGAAACGGAATTTGTATGTTCTCTCATGTCATTTGGTATGTCTGACATGTTTTAATTTAATTTTAAACGTAGAAAGGACACATCACAATGCGCATCACATCCTCCGAAGGGATGTATTATGGGCGGAATTAAAAATTGAATCCACCCTTGTCAAGACGATGGGACAAGTCTTTTTTACGGACTGATGTTTGTGAATATTTTGTGTGCAAAAAGGTTGGAAATCTATTTTCTTTGGAAATGCTATTTTTGGAAAATTGGATCCATGAATAGGCATTGGATCATTTGTTAATGTGAATTAATTTTCACATGTTCGACATAGACCTTTGAAAGTCACTTAAAAAAACAAAGCGAATGTGGATTGTGCTTATTCTCCACTCGGCAATTCGAACTCACAGAGTAAATGGACCAAAACTCTTTCCACCGCACCAAAGGTCAGACAAAGCCTTCAGTTGCATAATTGTCTTTAATTTTTGAAATTTTACGACTGAAAATGATTTAGGTATGAGCACTAAGCTCTTGTCTGACTTATTTTACTATATCACTCAGCGAAAAAGGTGGTTGACAATTTGTCTAAAGAAAGCTTTAAAAATATTGGCTTACTAGGACCGTAAATTGTGCGAAGCGCTTTATGATTTTAAGGAATATGGCTCTCATTTTGTCCAAAAATGTTAGAGCTTTGTGAAACTGTTGGTACCTACAGTCTCTCCGCTTGATCAAACTTTCCTGTTACCTTACAAAAGACTGAGGGCAAATATGGTGTCATTTGCTCTAAATCTTAATATGTTAAAGAACTTGTAACATACCTTACCATGTAAGGATACTCGATTCCGCAAAAGTTTCTATCTTGGTTTCTGATTTACATCTTTCCAACTGCCAAACACAGAGTTCTTGAAGAATGCGTATCCAGAAGAAGGAGACCGCAGAAACGTATGTTCCAATAGTTAGAGTATCCTTAATTGCATTTGACAACCTCTATACTTCTTGTGGAGAAGTTTTCTAAGAAATAGTAGGCACAGTGGTCCTGTGGTAAGTGTCGATTCCCGAAAAAAATAAAACAAATTCCATCTAAGGTTTTTTTTTCCACTGCTCGCGAACGCCTGACAAACATCTGAGAGTAGAACTGTCTTGAAAGAGCTTTTTAATTAGCCGTTTGGATCCGGCATAAATGTGTAGGTCCCTTGCATTTGTCCCAAAAATGAAAAACCCAGACAGACCTGCGGACCTGTTGCGCCAACTATTTATTTTATTTTACGAATATAAAAACCCGATTAAGACTGATACTGATGTGGCTAATGCTCCTAAAAAAAGGTTGAAGAAAAAAAACTCGAAGTTTGGTGGATGTATTGCCACCAGTGAAAGGTTTAGAAGCTTTATTAGGACAGGTCACTAATATGTTTATCAGACCTTAAAGACTTATGAGATATTGATGTATAAATAACTTTTTTTCGCTTGTACTTAGTTCAAATTAGACCTTTTCTTCGTAAGGGTCGCCACAGCTCTACCGATTCTTGCCCATCCCCCTTCAAGTTGGTCGGATTCACTTACCAACTTCAGCAAGTTTTGTCAAAGTTGAAAATTGATATCGGTTATCCGACTTTACGGATCGGTGCTTCGGCTGCCTTTGCCCTTAATGTTTTGGATTGCAAAAAAACATACCGAAACATGAT
The DNA here is from genome assembly GCA_951230905.1 of Cheilosia variabilis. Taxonomy (NCBI): domain Eukaryota; kingdom Metazoa; phylum Arthropoda; class Insecta; order Diptera; family Syrphidae; genus Cheilosia; species Cheilosia variabilis. Next base: position 39,274,876 of record OX579677.1, on the reverse strand, counting down.
TTGGTTGAAATTGGGAAAGATGTTAGGTGACAACAGCATTTATGTAGGTATATGATCCTTGATAAACTTCAAATCGAGTAACCAGAAAGGTCGATTTTTATTCAATTAACTGTTCGGTCTTGACTCTGCTTGTGAATATAGCCTTTGATAATAGTGGGTATAACAATTAGTCTACGTTTCAGCATAGTTATGGAAAGACTGTGGTGCACTTTTAGGCGAAATAAGTCATCTAGTCATCGAAGGATATGTAGCAACGGCAACCTTGCTGCAGGTCATTGAGAAGTTTTCGTGAGTGATGTAGTCGATCAGCACTTTCATGATCTTAGATAGAATGTGTGCGGCTATGGGTCGGTAAATGTTGTAAGAGAATGGAGTCGTCCTTTTTAGGTGGAACTTCATTTAGAAGGTAACCAAATCTGGCAGATCAGCAATGTCTAAAAAGGTGACACGGAAGGGCCGTTGAAAATGAGCATTGAAATCGATAACTGAGCCGAATGCTAAATATATAATTCGACCTAAATCACTTACTATCATTGGGTCGTTGAAAAGACATCAGACCTTTGGACATCTTAGCTGATAACACTCTTATATTATCTACGTTGGTGTGGTATATTGGATATTCACATTTGCACATCCAGTGGTAGTGGTTGAAAATAGATATTGGAGATGTGCATCGACCACATAAGTTGACAGCTTAAGTAGATGAGGCTAACAGTTTTCCACTGAAAAATCGAGTAACGGTACTTTTGAAATTTAGACGTATCTCGAAAACGGTCCATATCTACGATTGTAAGAAAAATGTATTTCTAACTTAGTGGCAAGTTAAGTTTTTCTCTGTATTATGGTAAAATGAATTTTTGAAAAAAGTAATTTTTTTAAAAATGTAGCTTTCTTTAGTTTACCTGAAAACGGCAATAAGGATTCTGACGAAAATGCAAACATAGAGTAAAATTGATGTTTTCAAAATTATTGCGTCCTTAATTTTCAATTCGAATCACTGGAAACGCTCACTTTAAAAACTGCTCATATCTCGAAAACTCCATTTCCGATTTCGATAAACCCCTAAAAACCAAGTAATGCTTACATCCCGAATAATAACTTATACTCGGTTTTCAATTAAATAGTATAGCAGTAGTAATCTTCAAACTAAAAATTGCAATATTTGTTACTGTTTTGCCTGCCAAATTTTGCAAAAACCGCTCTAACGATTTTGACCAAAATACATATTAAAGATAATATAAGTATTCTATATAAGATCTCGTACTTAGTTTTTCTCAAAAAATTCTAATACTGATGTGTTATAAATATTTCTCAAAAATGAGTACCCAAATCTCGATCTGTGTTCACATTTCTACGGTATATTTTTGAAATAATTACAATGGCCCACATCCAATGAAAGTACAATAGCAGCTACCCAAAACTTCCTTTTAGCTAATATTACCAACTTCTTTTTTTTTTTAAACCATATCTACTGAATATGCACCCTAAAAATAAATCCAATAACTTGAAATTTACACAATCAGGCAACTCCCAATTCATTTGCACCAAAAATTTGTATGAACGAGAAAGTTACGTTCCACCCAGTCGTGCACTTTATGGTTAGGTACCCGACTTGTGTAGTTGAAAATACTTAACAACACTTTAATCAGCTTGTTTTTTTTGGATTGTGTGGCGTTAATGTGGTCCTCAATGGGGTGCACTTAAGTTGGAATAGGTTTTCCGTCACAGGAGAGGATAGGTGGCAACATTGTCCAAAGTCTCACTCGTAGCATTAAGATCGTTCTTGAGATTAAAAAAGGTAACAACCTAGTGTATAGTCTTCTATGGAAAACTCTTTTTCTATCTTAGAAATTCTTGATTTAGATGTGTTTCATCGACACAGCCTAGTCCACTTTAGGCTTGGGAACCCATTGTCCTGGGTAAATTTTTTTTGATAACAACTTAGGTATTGAAATTCAATACAAATCCACTCATTGGCAGCGTGGTCCTTTTCTTTATGAGGGCACTAGCGCATGGAATATATGTACAGATTGACACAAATTGTCACAAGAGGTTGCCTAAGGGTGTCGGGGATGAGAAATCCGTATTCAACAAAAGCCCTTCTGTCATTTAAGCATTCACAGTTCTGCCCGTCCCACCACATCGTTCCTATGTGGTCTGAGTTGCGTTAACTTAATGAATGCTTGGGGAGAGGCTGCCAATTTTTTTTCTGCAAGCAATCTGTGTAGATCACGAACATTTTATGTGCAAATCTCAATGCCTTTCTTATTCCATTTTGTACTGCCATTTTTGTAAGTAGTAAAGGCATTCTAATCTGAGGCTTGTAGTTTTTTTCTTTTTTCCCTTCGAAGTGAAGTTAGCCTGACGCAGGAATTTGTTAGCCCAGTTATACATATTAGATTCCATTAGAGATCCCATCTAACAGACTCTGGAAATCCTAAAGCCGGACCATAAGGACACCAAAAAAAACAGTTCAATCTGCCTGAACCTGTGGATGCTTTCTAGAAGACTCATCTCATATACCCCCTCTGTTTCTGTCAATAATCTTTGAAGAGGATTGAATACACGATATATAGTAAAAGCACCAGACTAGCAGTCGCCTTAGAAGGGATTTCAAAGAAGGCAACACGCGCTCTTATGATATGTAAGAGTTTAGCAGGAAAATAGTGGGGATGCAGCCCAAGTGCATTGCCAATTGCTAGAAGAACCATTCTAGTCACAAGAAGAGATACTCTCAGCAAAGTTGGCAAAAGAAGGAATCGGAAGGGAGAAATGGTTTGGTTCAAAAACTTCCACTTCTATCGATACCCAGGGATGAGAGCATCAGGAAATGCAATTACATGAAGAACTTCATAACGAAGCTCAGCAAAAAGAAAACCTGGAGCAACGAAGCCACGGACTAAGTAAAAAGATCCTCAGAATTCGAAGACCTAAGGAAAATAGGCTTATCAGAAGAAGGTCTCTGCAGAGTCGGCGATGAGAGTGGTGATCCAACAGATTACTTTCTGGAATTCTGTGGAGCACTAATCCACAAGAGGGATAGGGATAGGGATATACAAACCATGAATCCGCTACTCATTCTCAGATTCATAAAATAAACTGGACTAAAGTTTTAATCTTGCCAAGTCCAATACAGAGCAAAGCCCCTTAAAAATGGTTCCTAATGGAAGTGTGATGAGATGGGCACTATAGACCACAAGTTTGCTGTGCACTAGACCCTCTCAATTATTATTATTGCTATTAGCAGTTGGACTACTAAGCGAGGGGTCCCGGGTTCGAATCCCGAAAAAACCCAAATTCTAACTTATGGTTTTTTTCCGCTGCGCCACCTCTCGCGAACGTCTGACAAACATCCGAGAGTATAACTGGCTTCTCAATAAGCCGTTTGGACCCGCCATAAAATTGTAGATCCCTTCCATTCGTCCCAAAAATGAAAAACTCACACAAACGAATGGTTGTGAGAAGCTAGGCCTAGGGTCTACAGAACTGTTGCGCCAACTATTTAAAGGGTTTTTCAATAAGAGCGCTACAAATTTTTTTTTTTAAATAAAACAAAAACGGTTTTGGATATCAATGAAATTATTTATTCCTGTGAATGTACGTTTGCAGAAGTCCAGACGCTGAACCCAATTTTCGACGGTTTTCAAGCATAAATCGGCCGATACTGCTGCAATTTCAGGTTCGATATTCGTACGAAGTTCATCAATCGTCGCTGGCTTGTTGGCCTTGGCATAGACCATAGACTTGACGTAACCCCGAGGCGGCCAAGCGACTGGACCATTTCGTGAGATAACGCACGTTCTCCAAACTTGGTTTCCAATAAATTGATTGTGACATTCGCTGTGTGGCTTGTGGCGCCGTCCTGTTGGAACCACATGTCCTCCAAGTCCATATCATCCAATACGGCCCAATGACGCCGCCGGCCCATAAACCACACCAAACCGTAATTTTTTCGGGATGCAATGATGACTGATGGAGTACGTGTAGATTGCTGCCTGACCAATACCGCATATTTTGTTTATTGGCGAAGCCATTCAGCCAGAAATGAGCCTCATCGCTGAAGATGATTTTTCGATGAAAATCCGAATCATTTTCACGTTGTTGCTCAGCCCAATTCACGAACATACGATGCTTCTGGTGGTCAAGCGGATTCAGTTTTTGCTTCAATTTAATCTTGTAAGGATGTAGGCCAAGATCTTTTCGCAAAATTCGCCACAACGACGTCACAGAGATGCCCAACGCTTGAGAACGACGTGTAAGAGACACATTTGGGCTTTCTTCAACTGAAGCCTCAGCGGCAGCAATATTCTCGACACTACGGGCACTTCTTTGTCTCACTGGCACGGGAACATTTTGTACTGTGCCTGTGGATTCAAATTTTTCACTAGACGCTCAATTGTTGATCTGCTAGGACGATTATGACGACCATAAACGACCATAAATTGGACGTAGCGCTCTTAACGTTGAGGCCACTGACTCCGAATTTCGGTAGTAAATTTTAATAATTTCGACTCGTTGTTGGCTCGTATATCTCATCATGAAATGGCAAACCTTACTAAAGAGAAATGTCGAGAAATGCGACAAGAAATTCGGCGTCGTTTGCTGTCCCTGTCGCTCTACTTTTGTAGCGTCCCTGTTGAAAAAACCCTTTATTTATTTTTATTAGCAGTAACCAGTGCCTAATAGCGTGGAACCTTCGGACCAATACGATGCTTCTGATATTATTTTACTTTGAGTGAACACATCATTTAAAAACTGATTCCAAAGGAAGCTTCATGATTTTACACGCGTATTTGGTTTAGGGACTTCACAATTAGAAGGTAAGAACACTGAAAGGATGAAAGTATGTGCTCTACTTAATGCTACTTGCTGCCTTCCTCCTGCTACTTACCGCGCACACGATTGCCCCAAAGCATAGTACAATCACTTGGTGTCGCCCCAGGATACACAACAAGCAAACGATCTCCATTCACTTGACCCTTGAAAACGATTGGCGTAATTATGTCTCGTTAGCGTTTGCTTCGATTTGTTTGTGCCTCAGCATTTGTGTGGGAGAATGTCCTCATCTACGCCGCTTTCTGGAAATAAACCCTTGACCTCGACCCATGACATTAAAGGTAGGTTTTACCTTTCACATTTTCTTGTAAAGTATATACATCTTCTACTGATTGTCCGTTACACGTGTCGTACCTTCCGCACTCGCCCCAAATTTATTTTAAAAGCTTTCCTTCTTGTTTTCATTTCTCCTGTTTAATACAAGTCCTGCCCAATTACCCATTGAAGGCGAATTCCCTTTTCCACTAATCGAACACATTTTGTTCTGGTCGATTACTTCAGAGATGCCATTAGCAATTCAATTTTTCTTCGTGGGTGTGTGTGTATGTCGGCCATTATTACGCCCGCTTACCTTTTCTAACGTCGAACCTCGAAGAGCCTAAATCATTTTCTAACTATCCCCAGCGTGGAACGTCGCCCCTTCGCAGGCAAGTCTATAAAAATAACTTAAAACAAAACATTAGGTAGGATATCCTCAGCAACAGAGGAGACGATGACGGAGCAATAAAACCTTAGAGGATACCTCGCTCGACGACGACCGTTAATTTTGATTAACGAATTTTTTTTTTTATTTTTTTCTAAAATATTCACCTTCTCGCCCATTATCTCCCACAGCAGAAAACAATAACACAAGCATTCCAGAACAATCACGATCAATTGTTCACGCTCATGTGGAGAGTATATTGTCCTTGAGCGAGGAAATGCTCTTCCTAAATTTATTATTATTTTCTCTACTATCCCCGTGGGAGCGGTTTCCTTTTTTCCTTCTTTCAGCCCATTTCTTTCTCTGTTACATTTCTAATTCGGTTTCATTTAGTCGCTGTCCTGGCTGTTATTGTTGCCTTAACGGGTGCGGGTATATTTGTGCGCGCCGCTGCCATATGGAATTGTTCAAATAGAATTGTAGTGATTTGAACTTATTTGCCAAATGCAGTCATGCTGCGGTCGACGACCGTCGTTATAGTCCTTCCCATATCTACCGAAAGAAGCAAGCATATGATGTCTGTGTAAGATGGAGCGAAAACCCCGAAAGGACGACAACCAGCAAAACATATTCGCGTATGCTATGTTTTTATTGTATTCTTCTCCGAGAAGAAAAAAGGTAATGAGGCACAAATGTAAGAAATTTATGAATTGTGATAACAAGCACTACGGCTCTTGCGTTCTTATATTACATAGGGGCCAAGGATATGGGTTTTTCGCCTCATCCTAGGAGGGCGGTGGTGTTAGTAGATATATACCTTTTATGGGGATTGCGCTTCGTGTGTGTGCAAATTGGTTGCGCTGAAAACCTGAAATGAATATACTCTTGTCCTAAAAGAGTTTTAGGGTAGAGACGTATTCTTTTATGATCTCTTAACATGCAGAACATGAATATGATATCAAGTAAACAAGCGAAGCGACGTCTCATACACGTTTCTAAGGGTGGAGGGTGGAGAATATGTGCGACGGTTATAATGATACCTGTGTGATTTGACATAATTATGTATTTACGTCGAATGGCATTAAATAGGGTATTTTACGAGTGCGTTACCTAATTGAGTGGTGCCGCTACTGCAGAAGACACTGTGGAGCACCTCATAATTAGGGCGGCTGTTAGCGTAACGCAAAATACTATTACTGTCAGGCAGAATGTAAACTTTGAAGTTAAGATTCATTTAGTCTAATGGGTGGGATTTTAAATCGCAAAACCCATAAAGAGAATATTTTTTATGCTACCTACAGAGAAAGGATATTTTCTATCAAATGATGTCAGACTTTACCCTTTGACAATGGGCTTGGGGTTATTTCGAAAACAAAATGTGCAAACTGGGGTAGTGTGACCTAAAAGTGAATGAAGACAAGCTTATAAAAAAGTTGTACCATCTAGAGGTCTTGCATTACCAGTGGTTGTCATAATTTTATGAAAGATTGCATTAAAATTGCGATCTACAAGAAGGGAGACCGTCTGAACTGCGCCATTAGTTCAAGATCATGCTTTTTATACTGTGTGTGTAAACGGCTGACACCACTTGTCAAAGACCTGATGGGGTTCTTGGTACCCCTCTATACCAGTGCGGTTACAGGCCCGGTAAATCCCCAACCTACCAAATATTGAAACTACGCCAGATCCCGGCGGAAACCCAAAAAGTCCAAATTGATACTAACCAACTTTTCATCGATTTTAGGGCCGCATCATGTCAGTACTTATAGGGACGTGCTATACAGAGCCATGTCTGGTTTTCGCGTCAGCTGCAATCTCAAAGAAACCCTTATGTCAAAAAAAAAAGGATTTAAGCTCCGTCATGGGCAAAATTTTACCTTGTGATAGTTTGGGACTTTGTCTTGCTCAGGTCCGCTATTAACTCTGAAAGCGACATCCATCAGAAATCAAGCGAAGAGCTACTCTTGCCAATCGCTGTTTCTTTTGCAATTGACTAGTATGAGGCCTTGTCGAGAAACACAAAGGATACTATATGAGACCCACATCATATACCAGTTCCGCTTTAGCGATAAGGGCGGATGAAGACCTCCTTGGTCGCTTCGACCGAACTTTTTCCGTTTGCGTTGACCTAATACAAAAAGAACGCATCAGTCGCCTTAGAAGGCTAAGACATGCGGAACGAATGGTCACCGAATCTGCGGCCCGAAGAGTCTTCGATTCCAACTCAGCGATGTTGAATACGAACAGCTAGATTTTGTAAAGCATAACAATTCGATTTTATGTTACAAAATTTTAAGAAAGCCTAATTAACATCTGCATCTATTTTACACGCTTCGGGCAAAATCTTACATTGCAGTGGTGCCAGACTTTTCTGACTAAATTGCACACGATACACGTCAAAAACACGCAAAAATGCCCTTTTTGCCCATGCCGACGTTAAAAAACAACAAAATACACTATTATACAGGCGTCTTCGAGCCAGTGGTGTGACGACTATTTTCCCCTTCTTTTATCAGCAAAGGCAATAATTTTCCCCTAAAGTCGAAAAAAGTTCTCCTTTTTTTCCCCTAAGTGAAATTTGCCTTTTCTTTTATATGAAATTTGAATGGGCACGTTCAAGAATATAGTTATCTTAAGTCGAATAGATTGGTCTGGATGTGATGTAACCTGAACGCAAAAACTAGATTAGTCGGGAACGTCACTTTTTCTACGTCAGCCACATATGCGAAGTGTCAACTTAGTACTCAGTCACGAATTACTTGAATAGATTCGTCGGCTACCAATCCATAAACGTCAACTGAAACAGCTGCTCACATGACCGATTTTGACCAATCAACAATCAAAACCGAAATACATCTTGTGAGAGAGCTGTCAGGCTTACTAAACTAGGTACTGAACGTCCCCAATTGGAAATTATTTTCTTTGCTATTAGACAAAACGTCAAATCGAGTGAATGCATTCAGATACACAAAAAATCTTACGTAGACGTTCGATGGGCTGATTTCCATCATATTTAGTGTGAACATTTCATTCTGAGTAAACTTTGAAATTTATTTTTAATGGAAATGTGTTTAAGTTTTACTTTTGAGCAATTTAAGTTTCAAAGCGATTTTTGATTTTTCCCCCTTTTTTTAAGCTTTCCCTTCGTTTTCCCCTTTTCATTGAAAAAGCGCCAAAATTGGCGCATCAGAAAATGGTCACCTTAATCTGCCATTTAATTAGTCCCGTGAAGTTGGCATAAATATTTGTAATACAGTTTTCAAAAAAAAGGATTTATAAAAATAAAAATTTTAACATTTTAAAAAAAATATTAGATTCCCACCAAATATAGCTTATATCGACCAAAGAAAAAACTGAAACGATAGCGTTTCTTAGAAAAAATATATTCATACCACATTTTTTTTATCAATTTATTTAGGGACAAATATAATTAAAAATAATATTTTGTTTCTGCTTTATCGAAATATTTCTTACATTATATTTACTTAAGAGAAACAGATTTTATATATAACAAAAATATATCTAATGCTGTTAAAGAAATCGCAAACTTTGATAGGCAATTTCTTTTTCGGCTTTATAAAATTTATTTGTCTTCTTAGAATTAAGATATCATTGATTTTCGTATGCATGCACTTAAATGTAAAATTCGTTACAATTTCAATAATTTCGTTCTTTTAGATTTAATCAACTATAAAATTTGATGGAAGATTGCGGTTATAAAGAAAAGTTTTTGTGTACTAATGATTGTTAATTTATCTGGTTGATTTTTAATGTTTAAATCAGTAAAACAAACCTGAGAGCTAATGCGTGTTCTCCTAAAAACTGTTCCACGCCCTGATGTTTGATTAACGTTTGCGAAAGGCACCTACCCCTACCTTATTTAGATTTAGGAGAAAGACAAAAGTGCTTGTTTTATTTTGTACCACAAACTGTTCAGTATTGATGTGAATTGTAAGTCAAACATTACTACTTGGTGGAGTCCTTTAAATCTATCACTATGTGAACGGTCCAATACTAGAATATTATTTCTCACGGAGAAGTGTGGAAGCAGCGGAAGCTTGATGAAAAAGATCCTAATTGTAGGCATGAGCTAAATTTTTTTAAATAAAAACATATCCCCTAAATGTCCCAGTCGATTTTTGCTAGTTTTAACTTAGAGTTTTGTGGGGATTTTTTAAAGTTTTAATTTACTTTAGATACCACATGCAATATCCGTCCTGTGAACTGAATAGGCTGTGTACCTTCTTTTTGGTTTTTTTAACAACCAAATTAACTTGATTAAAGGGGCACAGTGCATATAAGTTGAATGCAAATGTTTATGTAATTCATCGCAACAAGCACAGAATAGGCGCCGATCTATTATTCAGTATTCACTTCGACAAAAAGTAGCTAGCTAACAACTTTTTCGCCAAAAAAAAAAATGGGCTTTCCTTATTTGACATTATGCCATGTTCCCAACAAACTGAAATCGCGAGGTCTCGATGAACTTACTTTTACCTAAACCTTGTAAGTCGTTCCCACCGAGTTGAAGTGAGTTCAAAAGTCATAATCTGTCAATTTTGAAGTGGCTGGCAAAACAGCTGTTTGTTGTCGCAAAAAAATTGTGTTGGAAAGAGGAATTACTAAAAATTAGTCCTGAACAAATATTACTGACTTCTTTCTTTGATTCAGATTCTTTTCTTTTTTTACTATTTTTTTGATGTCACAATTGTTGTTTAATATTTTGACATCCACAAATGAACATAAAATAAACCAAAGTTCACGCTGTAGGCTTGTTCGGTTTGATAACCTCTAAGGGACGGATGAACTCAGAGAGGTTTCAAATAGGTTTCGCTGAAATCCCGAGGTTTGGAAACCTCAAAAACGTATGGCAAAACCTTGGAAAAAAACCTTTACAAAACCTCGCGGTTTTGTTTGGTGGGAACATAGCATTAGTTGTTGTTCCCGGAAAATGATGAATTTTTAAAAATATTAAATTTGAATTGATTTCAATAAACAAAAAGTACTACAAGGGTTTTCTTAAATTTAATAAAATGCAACACGTTTTGTTTTATCGTACGTATTACAGTGTAGGTAATTTTACGACAGATTTTTATGAAATTTGTATCAAAGGAAAGCTGCATTTCCGTACGTTAATTCCCACATAAACTGTTTTGTCATTACTTTTCCCTATAAATTAAAGACCGCTGGGTCGTACCAGCAACTTTTTAACTTAAATATTTATCTAAAGATTTCTTCTAATATTAGTTAATTTTTTTCTTAGTTTAACTTCGAATACATAACATTTATTTTAGTAATAGAACTCCCTCCAAGCCGATTTCGGAAGCTCCGCTAACCTATTTTCGCGTCAACAGCCTGCCAATCCAATGAGATGAATTGAATTTTTGGCAACATGCAGCTTGTGGCTATTACAGTATATATGCAACAGAGCAGTACAAGTGATATTCTACCAGCAAAAGTCCATCAATCTTTATAGTACCTATAAATATTTCAAACTTTGTTTGGCTTATTGAATAGCTTTTAAGTCTACAAGCTTGCTTGCCAATGAAAACAAAATCAGAAGATGCAGGTCTGTCTCTCTATTATTTATATACAAAATGCAAATACCTTAGGTAATGGCTAAAAAAGCTAGCAATAAGGTTAACCTATTTGCGGTTTAAGAAGCTGGCCAGGGTTTTTCCTTTCTTTGATCGTTTAGTCGCAAATTGCTTTTAGACAGTCGAGCTAGTATATAGTTGATAGTACATAAAAATATACTGTTCTGATTAACGAGAAGTATAGGCTGAGGTCCAGAAAAAGCTTTTAAATCCTGTGCTTACTTGGTCGAATATTCAGCAAGCTCTTTTACTTATCAGAAATTTACACATCTCTCCTTGCCAGTCAGAGTCACCAACCAGTGTATCTACCATGATGTTTAAAATGTCAGCAAGCTCTTCCATCTGGAACTAAGCAATTCTCCATCTCCACTTCCTTACAGTCAGCACCGATAGGGACGTCTTAATGGAAGTTCATCGCCGATCGGCATGATATCCACAGAAAACTTTAGGGTTTTTCAACCTATTTGATGAGGCACTTTTTTTGAAAGATTACCATCAGAAAAGGCTTAAATAATGTGTAGTCGATTCTGGCTTTTCCCAACATTGTTACAACCTGTTTAATGTCCACCTCCATTGTTAAAAAGTAAATGGCAAAAAAACAAGCGACAAATGTGGGCATTTTAGTTTTTGTTCCGCAAAATATTACAACGAGCTCTCCCAGTCTGCACTTAGGAAAGAAATAATGCACAACAACACTCCATTCACTGACAGTCTTCAATGCAAACATAGTAAATATTATGAACAGCGATTGGCAATTTACATATCTTTGTGAGGTCCCGCATTTTCTTCGGCCCTCTTTCAGAGTAACATTTCAAAATGGGCTTCATAAAGGCTTCCGTCATCACCATCAACATCATTGACGACATCGTAATATTTTAACACATATTCGCGTCCTGACTGACACACTTAACTATCTACTGTCGCTGGGCTGAATATAATAATCATAGATTCCAAGAGCCGATACAAGAAAAACATCCCTCAGCCATTATCCGCGTGTACACAAGAACCACGCTCTGTGTCCTGTGGCTTCTCACTGGAGATTATGTGAACACATTAAGCCATATAACGGCGGGGATTCGATTTATATCGGCAATTCGCAGCATAACAACGAATTTTCGTCTTTCTCTTAGAAAATACTACCCGCATGCAGTACATACTTAAAAGAAATAACGGAAAAAGGACATTGGACTACGATTTTATGCGTATTGCTTGTGATCGGCCATATTTTCTATTTTATTAGACACAGAGCAAAGACACAGCGGATGGTATATCTCACCCCTACGCGACCTAAATGATGGTACATTCAGCCAGTTGTAAATTTAGCTTTTATTGACTAATTTCAATACACCGAACGGCAATAAAGTGTATTTTTATTTTGACATACCCAATGTAAGTGCATGCACGCAAACGAAGGACCATGTTCATCCCGACCCAGGGCATCATCGTGAATAGCCTTTTGTAATTTGTATATTTGGTCAATATATATAAATTTGAAATGATGGGGCCGTGTCGGTTAATGGTGTCGATAGTTAAATTTACAATGACATCAGGACCAACCCTCCCTTGTGTCTATAGAGAAAAGGATCACATTTAATGTATTACCTACTATATAGATGAATTTTCTTCGAAACGAATTTTAATTAAAGTTTGATTTCGACGACTGACGGATGATAGAGCTTAATAATACGCGCGCACACACAGACATCAGGCTAAATTAATATAGTGATGAAAATTCCCTCTTTATTGTCTATGTTGATGGATCACAAAATCAAGCAGATTATTACGGTTGGCAGCGTTTCGTACAAGTAGGTATCTCGTGCGGAGTTCAATTCGTAAAATTCCACATAATAATGGCATACTATAAGAAGATAATTTTCTGATGAAGATGGAATGGCGACGGAGAATTATGTTTTAGTATACGAAAGGCAATATTTCTCTTAAAGGGGAAGGTGCAGTTTATTCAGACCGATATTGTTGGTAGTCCGTAAATGACTGAGAGGTTATTCGCAATATATTACTTTCAGTTGGTTCACATTTCACAATTAAGCTTTATAAGGGTCGTAAATGGGCGTCATAGGATAGACGGCGACGTGCATTGAGAAGTCTGTTTGACTTGTTTGCAAGAATTTCACTTTCAAGTTCTCCTATTTGTATCAAATATTCAAAGCTTACGTGGGCGTAAACGAAATAAAATAGTTTTCACAGGAATTCGTAATACAGTTCACCAAATTTAATGGGAGGTCTATTACAAGTAATATGCGGCGAGCTACACGCTTCAAAGGAACAAAAAAAATGCAACTTAAATGCGTCTTGTTCATATATTTTTAATTTTTTTTTTTACAGTCAGTCGGGTTTTTTGGTTTTTTTAAATTAAATTGACATTTTTTATTTTTGTCTTTTTAGCCTATGACTCCGGGGAAGAATACGAATATTATGATACATCACTCTTCAAAATCGGTCAAGCCGTTTAGGCTACAGAGCGTCCCGTAGGAACGTACATAGGATACGCGCGAAAACCAAACCCTCCTTGTGTCCAGTCGGGTAAAAAGTTTCTCGATTGCCATCTTGGAAAAAAAAAAACCATAAATATTATTTTGTATCCGCATTTGTCCATCTCTAAAGTTTAACAACTGATTGCAGCCCTTACATGCAACTACTATAAAAATCAGCTGCTTAGTTTGATTATCTGAAATACATTGCGCGATACTCATAATATTATTTTAGTATCCATGCTAGATTTTTCCAACTCACAATGGCGAAATTTTCCGTATAAAATTAACCATTGCAAACTATAAACGATTAAAAATGATTTTTAGTAAGGCCAGTTCAGTTTTTACAAACTTTACACAAGATCGAGAAGGGAAAGCTAGTTGCAGATCATGTTTGTCCAATCGTGATCATACACAATTGGAAAATATTCACGAGGAGTAATTTTCAAACAAGCTGCCAAAATTTTAATCGCAGATTACATTTTTAAAATTCTTGTGTAAATTCAGAAACGTCAAACATTTGCGTTGCTGATTGAATATCACGCTTGAGTTTCAGAACGCATTGTTCACATCAAACATTTTAATGTCAAGATGGAAGTTTTGTAAAAGACGACAAATTTGTTTTCATGCCTTAGTCTTGTCGTTATTAAAAGCTTTACCTCTGCCGCGCTGAAAAACTCAACGTCAAAAAAATAAATGTTTGTGAGAAAAATTAAAATAAAGAATTCAACAAAAATTTATAAATTTTTCCGTCAAACGCCTATGTACCTATTGATAAAAATGTTTATTTACTTTCTTTTCTTTCGCTTCCGACATTTTTTCTTACTTTTGATGCTTTTTTTCGTTATGTTTGCGCATCAGTTTGATCAAATTTGCAATAATGAACACTTGACGTTGAAAGTGATGCCAATAGTTGCATTAATGAACATTTTGCAAAGCATCATGATGCCAGTGATGCGTTACTGAATTTACACCTTGCCATATCTGTGTCAAAAATAGAAAGCTTAATGTGGAGTCAAATTTTAAAAGTTTTTACATATCCCGTTCGAAAACAAAAACTGCATATCCATCTACCTACATGCGAACTCAAACAAATAATATCAGGGTCCAATTTTTAAATTTCATTTACATCATGGTCAGAATCGAAGAAATCTCTTGTTGAGTAAAATTTTCAGCCATGTTTGTGAGTTTGAGTTTTATGTCGGTTTCAAATTTTAAAATTTTTGTCGTTCTGTGTAAAACTGTTCATATTCCGGTCAAAACTTTCTTCACATTACACCTTGTCTACCCAACGTTTTTCATTCAAATTTTGATCATCCACTACGTCGTCGAATTTCTCTGGCATATATTGCGCAGACAAATGCTTTACAACAGAACTTTTTCAAAGGTATTCTATTTTTCAAAATATTTCGCTGTCCGTATGCTCCTTCTCAAACTGTGTGTATTGAATTTTTGAAAATATCCGGCTGTAGGTATGCTTCTTCCCAAACTTGAGTCAATCCTCTCGCAACTTCTCTGAAGCGTAAGCACTTATTACCTATTTCCCTAGTTATTATTCACAACAACTTCGCTCTTAACTAAATGAAAAAATGTTCCTGCTTTCAGCAAATAAATTCACAGTCACTGACTATCTTCCATCATATTTTAAAACCATGTATATATACAATTTATCTCTTAACTTATTCGTACCATAATTTTGATCTTATTATCTTGTAAATATAATTATTACAAATTTAAAAATGATTTACTTAAAAATATATATATTTATACAAAGTTATTGCATCTTTAAAAAAAAAGTTTATTTCAAGTTAAATTTATTTCTATTTGTAAAAAAATATAAAATACCAAACGCATCCCAATATTGTAATTTTTATATTTTCTATGTAATATGTTTTTTCCACACATATTGCATAAATATTTTCTTTAATTTTAATTTTCCTTCAATACACATCTTACTGTGACAATGTTACATTTAAAAAAAAAAAAAAACGCCTCATTTATTTTTAATTTGCAAAACTAATTTTGAATTAAATTTTATAGCCGTGTCTCGGTAATGCGTGGTCAGGTGATTACACCACAAGGTCTTGGAATTGTTGGCATTCGTGTGTCGGTGGATCGTGACTCACGTTTTGGATTCACCCTAACCAGACAGGGTGGATGGTGAGTACATTATTTTCATTTAAATTCTTGTTGTATATTTTAAGGACGAAAGTGTGATTACGTTGGTGCCATTATTGCGTGTTATTCCAAGTGGCAAATTATTGTATTACTTACTTACCTGGTAAATCAAAAAGTTATCTCTGACAAGTATCTTAATTAATTCCAATGGTATAATACGCCAATAGAAAAGCGGTACGTGTCGTGTATGTGTCCTCCTTTTTTTAAATGTCACAACAGATGGTATCAATGCAGCTGGTGAATGTAAAATTTCTAAAATTTTCTTTAATTTCGAGGTGGTTTGTGCATTTGATAATTTTATCTACGGCATGCCCCTAAGTCACATTGGTTACAAAATTCAATAAGTGCTTGGAATAAAAGCGATACTGCAGTAGAGATTTGAGATGACAACGTACTGGCCATTATTGATGCACTCCCTTATATTCAAGTAGGCGCAGTGATTACTGTACCCAGGAAAAATATATATAATCCAAAATCCAATCCACTTCTATACATAATACAAACGCAGCTATCTTCCACGTGCAAAGCGACAGCTACTTACAACATTTTGCCACATCAACGCTCTTCCTCAATGGAGAGCGAGAGAAGCCATGAAATGAAAACGCTCAGCTTAATTTGATTTTATACATGCGCCCATACCCTTCGCCTCGATTTCCATTTAGGTCTCACAAACTGGCTTCATTGCAGAGGATTTAATTAATATTGAGAATTTTTTGCATTTTCTCTCTTAATTGAATGAGTTCTACCGACTTGTGTTGCTTCGCGAAAGTGGGGATTTTTCCCTCAAAGCACAGTAAAGCTGACAGGAATATAGACCGAGCAGTAGGAGTACCGGCTTTAATAAAAAACAGATAGGAATGATGCGAGGTATGATACCCTATGTCTTTATACCTATGAATATCGGTCGCTACGAGCTAATGACAATTTTTTACCAATTTTTTATTTAGTCTATAGAACAAATTTAAGGTATATCCAATACTGGGATAGCAAGATGCGCTTTAGGAAACGTATCTTTTCTACTTTAGCCATATGCTACTAATAATTATCTTACAGTCGGAGGGGGAGGATAGAGGGTTGGGAAAGTTGCACAGTAGCTTTAGGTTGCTCACTTGCCCCGAATAGGACAATAGGACAAATTTGGTTTCAAATGAAGCCATTGGGTCGGATATGATATTCATCATTGACAATTAGCTCATATAAGTATAAAAGCGGATGTAAACTTTGATGACAATTTTTGAATAATTCGAAATATGTATTAGTACCTCGACTAAGCCACTGCACCTGCTGCACAACTTTCTATTTTTCTTAAAGACATCCCCATCCCCAACTCATCCGACTATCGCAGACCATATGATGAGTGTCAAACTCACTGCACCCTATTATTATAATAGAGCATAAAAAACAAAACAAAAAGTCCACGAAGACATTTGCACAATGCAAGGCTTTAGGATAACTTCAAGCTGCAACGGCCAGACCGAACAGCAAGAGCAAAGGCTTTTGTTAACTTTAAACAAAGGCGCAAAAATTAAAAGCCAAAAGGCGACTACAAAAGACAACCAAGAAAATGAAAATTATATCCTTCTTATTTTCATACTTGTACGAGTGGTACCTACCTAGTACCTATACTTCTATGTTGTCGTTGCACGCCTTGTTGGTTTTATTTTTCTTAGCAATATTACGACTTTTTGTCTTTCCTTAGTTCGTAAATATTATAATGTGGGAGAGAACGAGAAGTGTAATAGTACTATCCTCAATTACCAATGCTTGTCCATGAGTCCAAACTAGGTGTAATTGGGAGGTATACTAATAGTCCAGAAAATGAAATCTCAAATCAACAACAATATCCACCACAAACACTTATAATGAATATTCCACGTCATGGTAAAAAAAAAAGCAAGCATCACAGCCACCGAATAGGCCGGTCTAAGGAAAGTAATTATTTCGTCCTTTTGTTTACAATTCAATATTACACAGAATTTTTTTACAGCGAATAGAATAGTTGATGAACGAAAAAAAAAGAAAGCTTTTAGAATTTTATGTGCTCGTTGCTGAAAGGAAGCAGTTTTGAGGTGGAGATTCCATTGAACTGTCCTATTACACAGTGAAAATGTCTTTTGAATTTGGGTCAAGGATTTAATTAACTTTTCATTTGTCATTGCGCTAGGTTTTCTTCTAGTCCTTCGACGGAAATTGAAGTCCAAAAGTTTTGAACGCGCTCTTTTTGTCGTTCAGTTGAAAGATTATTATCTCTGGTGAATTAATTAGTTATCCCAATCGAATTTGGTCATTTAGTAGAGGGGGATGTTATTTTGTTTGGTTTTTCTGGAGCATGAAAAATTGCGCGTGATTTATATACTGCTATCTGCGGTGAAATAGAGATTTAAAAACGGAAAGCATTTGGCACTGTTCTAAAGTAAAAATAGAATGACCGGATCAAAAACTGGTTTGCAGTCTGCAACTTTTGTGATTGAGGTCTTGTTGGACATAGTTACGAATTTTTTTGTTTGTAGCTTTTTAAGTATTTGAGTCTTCCAAATGATTCTCTGCGCTTTGGACATGTGTTTTCAAGTCAACGACATCTTTTAGACGAACATTTGAAAAATTTGATTTGAATATATTGAGCTGACCTCTCGCTGGGCGCCAAACTAAGAAATGTTGTTTATTGTAGAAACATTAAGGCCCTGAAAACAATTTGCATTTAATTTATCATTTAATTTATCATGCGCAAATTTAATTTAAATCAAATTTAAATATTATATGCTTTTTTCTTTTGTCGTGCCGATTACGGCGTAATTTCGAAATCGCTTTTTTTTTAAATATAGACCAAGTGAATTTCCGCTTGTATGGCTTTGTCACAAATTATATAAAATTAGCAAAACACGAAATTTGTTGATTTAGGTATCTTCAAAATACAGTAAAAGAAGAGAAATAGGCTACAATAAAAGAAAGAATGCGTTTTATGGTCAGCTGAGGCGTAACTGTGGGACTAAAAAATCGGAACATTTTTCAAATGACACCTGTCATTAGTCATAGATAACGAATCACGTATGATACAGAAGCTTTCACAATTTTCGAAGATCTTGTATCTTTTTGTCATAAGAGTAATGCAAATAAGTTGAATTGAACAGGCAATTACAGACAGGGGACGTGGCAATCACTAAAAAGGGGAATGAGAAGTCCACTATAAGACGTTATGGTAAAGGGACCTTAGCATCTTATTCTATGAATAAAAGAGCCTTACACTCAGAAAAAAACAAGATTGTTAAGCGAAGAATTTTTAGATTTTTAAAAAATTGTAAGTTAAAAGTTCTTGGTTCAAATATTATTTTTGTTAACTAGAACTCGTTTTTAATTCAGCGTAAGAATAATATACTCTCCATAAGTATTTATTACATCATTGCCAAAAATTTCATTCTTAAATCAAAGATTTTGATATTTGGGTTCATTTTAACCAACGAAAATTGTTGGCATTACAATTTTTTTTTCTGAGTGTAGGATTATCTTTTAGTCCACTAAAAACTGTCACAATACTGTTTTTAATAACAGAAGCTTGTCAAAATATTCGAAAGCTTTCCCAATATCATACCTCTAAGGGGGCAACACAGCTGAGCCTTTCAATGCCCTTTAAATGTTACAAGATGTTCCTGTGATCAAAATATAAAATATCAGACAAAAGACTTAAAAAAATCTCAACTCGCTCCTTAAGGTGGTGATAGTCTTATACGATCGCTGCTAAGATATGCGTTTACCAATTATGGTGCCTACATTTGCATACTTTCGGAGACGGCCAAGCAGGTCTTTCGACCCTGAGGGCTATGAGGGTCCTTATATCCTTCCTTGGGGGAAAATCAATGCGAAATGGAAAACATTATAAGCCACCGAATACAGAATAAATTCGAGCACAGGGTGACACAAACGCTAGGAGCTTCATAAGCCCAGATGGTAGCTTAAACCAAAAGGTCACTTCAGCAAAGAGACCTTAGAAACTCACGGAAAGCTCGATATTTTCCTTTAAACAGCATTAATTAAATCGTAAGTCTATCGCACACGACTTGTTGTTAAAGGCTACTTCGTAACTGATTATTATTAAGAACAGCTTTTGGTATTTATATATTGTTATTCTGGTTAGATATTTTTACTGTGGTTCTCATCAAAGAAGCAAAGCTGGCACATGCCCCATCGATAAGTTGCATCAGATATTTTTTTAAAAAACCCTGATCATTATTAGAGACGTGTACAGCAAATACAGTGGTCCCCCGTTTTCAATATCCAGCAAACTTTCGTAAGTCAATCTTTTGCCGAATGAGGCTGACAGAGATTTGTATAAATGGTGTAAGTGGGCTGCGTTGTATTCAGCTTACATGCATTCATGGATTAAATTAGGCATAAGATCTGCAGGAATTTTTACTGTTTTTTTCGTAAGTACCTCCAGTATTGTGATTGGGATGTATTGGATATTGAACCTTCCCCTCCGACCATTTTCGTATTGGCTATGACTCCCACTATGTTGAAAAGGATTGTCACAAAACCTTTGCAAGTTTTTTGTTACTTGTCAAATTTTTCTATTGTTTAGATTGTCAACTCGCATGTACTCGCAGCTGTCATCTTATGATACTCGATCTTTAAGTTTAATTTATTACTTTTAATATTACATTTGGTTGTTGCCGCCACAATTTACAATCACAGAGATAAGATATAAATAATCTTACTACTGAACAATTGATTTAAGCGTATATTGAGATATTAATTTTTGGAAAATAAATATTTTATTTTGAGGAAACAACAAAAAAAATATCTTAAATTCACACAAAAAAAAAGAAGATATATTCATATATATAAAAGATAAAGAGCGTCTTAGAGGTCAAAAAATAAGAGGTCAAAATATAAAAATAATAACAATGAATGAATCATTTATCAGATGATTATCAGGAAGATCACATCTTATTTTGAATGTATAGGTGAGTTTTCGTATTCTGTCGAAGATCATTTCAACATTTGCCCTAACTGAAGTTGAATGATGCCTGGAAAGATTAAGCATCATGTTAAGTAATTTATTTTGCGAAATTTGCAATTTTTTGATATGACATTCAGCACAACTACCCCAGACTTGACAACCATATAGAAAAATTGCTTGGAAGACAACGTTGTAAATAATGATTTTGTTTTCCTTTGATAATAGTGATTTTCTGTTAATGAAGGGATATAGGATTTTAGTAGCGATATTTGCTTTCTTTAATGTTTTTGTAATGTGTTCCTTAAATCTTAATTTAGGGTCAAGATGTATGCCAAGATATTTTACAGAGGGTTCCCATGGTATTTGACGTCCATTAACCGTTAGCCGACTGGTGGGAAGAAAGCAAGGTTTTCTTTTCCTGGTAAAAAAGATAGTTCGCATCTTCTCCATAGTAAGCTTTATTTTCCACTTTGTGTAATACTGGTCTAATATTTTCAACGCACTTTTTAAATTCGTATCAATGTTGAGACCGAATTGATGTGACGAAAAAATTGCAGTATCATCTGCATATATTGCGGCCACACACTCCCGTAGATTTCGGAAGACAGATGTATACATATTATAAAAATTGGTCCAAGAACAGAACCTTGCGGGACTCCGAAATGGAAACTAATGCTACTCAAAACACTACCATTGACATGCACTTTAAAGGAACGATTTGACAAGAAACTTTGGACTAAACGTCAAATAAAATAAATAAATAAATAAAACACAAAAACACCGTAACATAAAGAATAGAGGTGATGTCTGCGTACGTCTTTCACGGTAGTTATAAATAATTGATGGAGATAAATAAACGAAATTCAAAAAACACACACATCCGTCATATACCCCTTGAAGTGCAATTGCATAGGTACGACAAACTCGTACAACAATTTGCAGAAAGTCGCTTATTATTTAAGCCCTATATCCTTGCAAATGCATAAAAAAGCGTACACCCAGTAGCTACGAAACAATTTCACAAGAGAGTCTCTTTAACCACTCAGTCGAATGTAATAACAATTTCAAAATTTCCACCCGAAACTACTGACCTTATTCCATGGCAATGGCAAATGCTTCAACAGAACGAAACAGCACCATACCTAGCTACATATGCACGATGCACCCCAGTTGCGAAAAATACTTGAAGAAGTTCTTCTATTACATTCGCAAAACTTCCTTGAACTTTACAAGTGCTTCTGGCATGATACCTAGTTTTCATATTCCTGTTCTCGCATTGCGCTTTCATATTGAAGTTAAGAGCCAACAAAATAACCTAAAAGTAATGTTTGTTTACTTTCAATCGATTTTGCTTTGCTCTGCATCTTTCTCTGCTGCCCTCTATCCAACCTATTCATACATATCTAATGTTTTGACTTGAGAATGTTATTTCCCATGATGCAATCCCTGACGGTGCTCATAAAGTGCATAAAAAATGTGCGAGGACAGCACCAGTGCCCATATAGACATATCGACGGCGACAATCCATGTTTCTTTTTGGCATAAATTTTCATTTTATTATCCTTTTTTCGCCAAATCAACATCACAAGGCTACATAACTACCTGAATTTCGGGCGGGTAATTCTAATCAGAATTCAGAAAAAAAAAAAAAATAGATTGTTTTGAGAGCCATTATGTTGACCCGGTTTTTGTTGTTTCTATGTCGAACCGGTGATTTCGAAAAGAGTCTGCAGACAGATCACATGCACATCACCGCCGCGAATTAATTTAAGGATATTCCTCTTTTTTCTGTTGTGTTTATTTGGTACTAAAAAAAACTCCAAGATAATGGACTCCTATGAGAGGAATGATGATTTGAGAATTTGTATATATATACGTCGGCGGGACATATTCATTATTCAGGTATGTGTTGTGAGCGACAAAAAAAAAAATGGCGCAAGGATGCGGAATCTTAATATCCTGATTGATTCTGTCTGTGAATTGGAGTGGAATTTTCTGATGCATAACAAGTGGTATCGCTTGTGTGTGTATGGTTTTTTATGTCCCCGAAGTGGGATGAGGGCTTTAAGAGTATTAAGGTTAAATGAAACAAAACCGAAAGGAAACGTTCTTGTCTTACGATGTGGGCTGTTTCATATGCGGATGTAGATAGAAATTAATAGGGCAGAATAAAGTGTGTTTTTGTATGAGCTTGATGATAGCCGGATTGTTTTACATTCGACCATATTGAATTGAAGCAAAAGTTTTACTCAAATATTTACCATGGTGACCATAAGGCTTCAGTTTCAGGATTGAAATTGCTTTTTCGTTTTATTGGTAGGTACACATATATAAAAACAGCAAGATGGTGGTAGGCAGTAGCACCGGTGAAGTCATTAAATTTAAAGTTGGATCTTCTAGACCAGTGGTTCTTAACCGGTGGTCCGCGGACCATACAGGTGGTCCCTGTAAGCACCCAAAGTGGTCCCGAAGCTATCAGAAAAATATTAAATAAAGTGGCTTTGCCCGTGCTCAGTAATTGTCTTGAAATGCAAAAAATGCTGGGTCAGTTCTGTGAGTCAAATACGTTTTACTTATTCGGTCGATTTTTTTCGCAAGACTAAATAAATTGAGCTTTCAACTGCAAGGGTTGTTGCAAGGCACCAGCAATATATTTTCATATGAAGATAAAATCAGAGCTTTTATTGCGAAATTGAGCTATGGATGAATAAAGTCGAAAGATATAACTTTTCTGCGTTTTATACCCTGAAACCTGAAGCAAATTATTGAGGGAGAGTGTGCTGAGACTACAGAATAATATTACACTCCATTTGAAAAACTTAAAAAGTCAATTCACTCGCTTTTTTCCTTACTGCGAGGACAATGGTGATCGGAAACTGATCCGTTTCTGAAGCGTGATGGAAATGCGACACAAAAGTAACTTGAAAGATGCATTCGAGACAGGAAATAATCTTGAAGATTTTTTAAGCCAAAAGGCAATTTCTTTACCAAAGAAATTGCTATGTTAACTTACAAACCTTTTATTCATTTACTTTTACATTTATTGTATATTACCTCTAAATAGTTGGTGGTCCATGGCAAGACAGACATTTTGTCAAATGGTCCCTCATAACTAAAAGGTTAAGAAGGACTGTTCTAGACCAAGCTAAAAGCCTAAGAAAGTCACACTACAGTGATGTCAGATTGTGGGTTACCCATTTCGTGGGCATTTTGCATTTCAAAAGGGCATTTTTATACCTATCTCTCAGAACAAATTAAAGGACACTTCAAACACTGGATCTGTATAAAAACCATTCGAATTCAATATCGTGGAATATCGTGGGGTTTTTCCAGCAACGGTATGGGCAAAAAGGTTGTTTTTGATAATCGTTGTGGGAAAATCAGTCTGAAAGTTTTATACTTAACGAGTCATAGTCTTCCTTTTAAAACGAGGAAGCCGTACAACAATATATCAACAACATGTCGAAATAGAAAAATGTTGCAAATTTTCGGTGCGTGACGCTGTCAGTGTTAAGTTAAATGCTGTATGTCAATTGTGAACATAATTAAACTCTCGACTCTGTCCAAAGAACGCGTTAGAAATAATTGGAGTCGCCGCTCCGCGTTGCTCTACGTGCTAGTATGTAGGTACTGCAATATACAAGCTCCTGCTGCTCGATGGGCAACGATCGCTTTAAGCAGCGTTTTCAAATAGTGTCCTGCGCATTATCTATTCAACTGTACATTATTTTAAAAACGGGTATGTACGTCCTTATTATCTCTACTTGTAAGAAAATGAACACTTGAACCCGATGTGATTTTCAACTGTTGCTAACTAATGAATTACTTTTTTTTGTTGCTTGGAATTAAATTAAGTGCAACCAAGTATTTGTCCTGCGTAGGACATTGATGACCAGCGACGTCGGCCCAGTTGAATAATTGCCCCTTATAGTCATCTAAATGCCTAAGGGACATGTAGTGCGTATGAAAACACAGTCTTTGCCGCATGGAGTCTTCGAGTCTTATCCAAAGAAACAACGCAGAAGCCTCGTCGTTTGTAGGGCGCACAAGTAGAGGGGAAGTGCAGCAGACGTTTTAAAATGGGCAACTGCAGGCATAAAGGTAATGAAATCTGTCCTTATTCAAAATCTCAAAAAATCCTGATTTTGTTGGAATATAACTTCTACTCGATATTAATTTTTGCAAGTTGTTTCGTTGCTATTGCATGAGGCCATACCAACGACACAAGTTCCAGAACATGTTACTTATAGATATATATTTCTTAAAAGTACAACCTTCGGTCCGTCTTCCGACTGTTTCTCAGTTTTCTTTTATATTTACAAATGTTCCATCTTACTTATGCAAAGTCAATTCTGCAAATAAAAACGTTGTAAGGTTGGAACAATTCGTACTCCTGTTTGGGGACAGCCTCTGATGATTTAGAGTGAGTGGCTGTAGATCGAGAGCTATGAAGGGGTTACCTGAGATTCCCGCACCCTTTAAACTTGAAATGGATAAGTGGGACATTTTTTCCTATAATGCTGGTGATGATACTTGGAAGATTAAGAGCCACTCAACATCCGCTGAATAAGTGTTTGTTTGGTAAAAATACAATAAAATAGGAATACGAGCTGTGTTCTTGTTATCGGGTTTTCCCCACTACTTCGCATTCCTAAATTTAGGTTCAGTCTTGAGCAATAAAATTGACTCCGAATTGATCATTGAAATATACAAACTCGAACAAATACCACCAATCAATCCCTGGAATAAAATAAGAAAAAGTCCAGCGGAACCTTAAAGAAAGTAAAGTCGACATAGCCTAAAAATCGCTAAGAATTAATGAGCGCCACACTCAAAAGTATCAACTGTCTTTCCTACAGTATCTTTAAGCCGTGTTTGTTTAGTTTGTGTATAAGCCGAAACCATAGAAGTCGACCGTGGTTTTGAAGAAACAAAAAAATGAATCGTACATTTGGACGCAAGTCAAGTCAAAATGATGATCGTTGGTCTTAGATGAATTAATTTATCACGATATTATTTTTATAAGCCCTTGCCCATTAAAGGCTACTAAAAACAGCACAAGGGCTTGAGCGTTTTCCTTTCTTTCTATCTGTCTGCTTGTTTTTGTTATATTTTGCTTATATATCGAAATGAGATTTGGTGTAGTAGGTATGCAGGCTTTATCTCTTCTCTTTCCATAAGCGGATATTCAAAAGCTTTAAAATCATCTACATGTTCTTGGTGTTAATCTTGTTCAGTACAAGACTTGTTTAGACTACCTCTCGCTGTCTTCAACCGCGCTTAGTGATCGATTTTTTTTTAAATTTATACTCACTGGCTTTCGGTTTCCAAATTTTAAAATTAAACATATAGAAATAAAATAAAGCTGTCGGAGATTTTTGTCGCTGATATAAGTTGTCGAAATGGGGTGGCTTCCTTGACGAACTCAATGTCGAACGGAATGGGCCATGATTCGGTGTCACCAATTAATTTTTCAACACAGTCAACTTCTATGTTGGTCCAGTAAAAGATGATTGGATAAAGTCCTAGATTGGCCCTTCTTATATAGAGAGGGAGTCCACTGCTGGATCGGTATTCACGCTGACAAAGAAATCAGGATGGCATAGAAAATCAGGAAAATTTACCAACTGAACATGGAAACACATCTAAGGCTAGATATTACAAGAAGTACAAAAAGATTGTTATTTTTGTCGTCTTATACGGCGAGAAGAACTTTCAAATGAATATACATATCTCAAGTGCAAAATTTTTTTTATCGTTGATTAATTTCGCTGTCCAATAAGTAGGAAATAAGTGTCCAACCACTTCCAAAATTTTACTTGTTCTTATTTAGACGAGTATCAAGCCAGATATCCACCCACCATCAACGGCTTATATTGAACATGATATTAAACATGACCCACGTATCCCCTTCTCAAAAGACAACTGAAAGTTCGACCCTTATGTGTCGGTCTAAGATGAAATGTATTATACAAAATATGGACTGACTGAAGCAGCTAATAAATCCCATCATTTACAATGATGACGGGCCACTACGGGTATATAGAAAAGTGTCCTTTCTTGAATAATGCATCACATTACACATGAAAATCAGCCTCCACTTTGATCTATTCACACATCCAGCGAATCCAATAAACAGCAAATTTTCCTCATTATCCTTTCTATTCTCGTCCAATTGTGTTGGCCTATTATTTCCACTTTCCCCATTGGCGTTAGCTACTCTACAGGAAACCTCAGGAAACCTCTATTATTCAAGCCTAAAGAATGATGATGCGGAGTTATTGAGTTACGACTGCCCTAGATGTCACTTGCTTGCTTCATCTTGTTATAAGTATCCCAGAATATAATTTTAAGACTCCTCCACATATGTGTTCAATGTGTTCAATGTGTCCTTATTTCGCACGATTTAGCACGAATTTTGGGCAAGTTTAACAGACGATTGACAGGGAGTCTCAGTCTTCTTTTCTCTTTGGTTTGAGTTGAGCTTAGTTATCACTAATTACTTTGATATCATGCTGCGTAAAGTGACAAGCTTAATTACGTGTCAGTAATAGTGAAACTTGTAATGGAAAAAAAAAATCTATCCCGTCATCCAATGAAACAATTTTCCAGATCATGTACCCCGTTAACTGTGTAGAGACACACTTTACTCTATTTAAATGTCCCTTTGGCAATCCCCTTTTCGGTGCGCATCACCAAAAGCAGATCAACTATTAGCCAATTTTCACCATTCCTTGAAGAAAAAATGGGATTTAGAAATGACTCCCCTCTACCGCAACATTTTTACATTGGGGTCAACGTTAAATGGCAGTTTAACTGGAGTGCACACATTTCGTTGAAATCCCCTATCGTCTCCTGTCTTTTATGTGTGAAAATTCCACTGAAAGATACAAGCATTTTCGAAGCACGAAAAAAAGGGTTTCTTTGAGAAATAAAACGATTTATGATATATTCTCACATGCGGTTTAACTGTAAAGGAGACAGAATGTGACAGCCATATTGCGAAAGCATTTCCCCTTAGCTCATAAATGTGCGGCAAACGAATATCCGCTTTTACTGTTGTTGCTGGTGGGTGTATACGTGAAAATACGATTTATGTATGTGTTTTTTTGTTTTATTATTTGCGGGAAACAGTATCCCGAATCCACCCACATCCAAGAGGTGAAATGCATAGGAAGGAAATTGACCTATTTCGAGAAGAGAAAAGCAAACATATACCAACCGGACATGGTCAGGATTTCCGTTCCATTTTCTTTAAAAAAAAGAAAAACAAGCAATTTGTTATATAAGGTAGCCGTGGTCTATTATCTGCTCTTAATCAGTTGGACAAAATCTAATTATCTAACTAATGATAATGGCAAGCAACCATCCCATAAGCGAACTTTCTAGAGTTGCTGCTCAGTTGCATCTCGATAGTGGTAATTTCAAACGCACCCCCTCACGTTATGCAAGGGCGCACATGTGCACGCCGATATTGGTAAGCACTAAATCCTTTGATTGAATTTCTGTTTATTATAATGGATGTAATCACTATTAGGATGATAATGCAAATTTCAGTAATGATTATGCAATGGATGGCGAGGATTTACTTGTCATAGATAGGTATGCACGCACGCACAGGCACACAAGCCGCCAGTGTTGATAATTTGGTTTCTGGGCGTGGGCTTATGTGTAGTGTACACTCATGGTCTTAAAGCTGAAGGAATTATAATTTACCCAACACGGCCAGGACTATGCATAGTGGGGAACTTGTCGTTTTAAAGCCAACAAAGAAGCTAAAGAGGCTCATTGTTTTCAATAAAACCTTAGAGTTCGCTTAGTGGTAATATCTACCGCGGGACACACCTTTCCAGGGGACATTTCAGTGCAGATCTAACATCAAACTTTACGTTAGTTTGACTTTTTGACAGTGCATTTTGTTGCGACCAAATTCAGGTTTCATTTATAATATGCACAGTGGCTACACCTTAAATAATTCATTCGGGCCTGTCATTGCTCTTCGGAATTCATGAACAACGAGTCATATGAGGCAAAAAAAAGAGATATAGATCCGGAGTAGGTACTTGCTAAAATAACGGCATGAATGAAAGTCGTTTGGCTTCCACTCTCGCTCCAGTTAAATATTTTGTCAAATCTTTTCAAAAGGTCTTTTTTTTGGAGGGGACAGGGTCGCTTTTACTGTGCAAGATGCCGAATGGGACATTTCCTTATGCCCCTTTAAGCAGCGATTTATTCTTCACAGTCGATGGATGGATATCCAAATCATAAAATTGAATGCAATTTTCTTCAACAAGATCGTGCTGGCATTGCTGTTTGACATATTGTGTTAAGATTTCATTGCTTTGCTCGACGTATGGAATTTGTTGTCGTAAGTAGGTACTATTGAGTGTGTCCATTTATATGAAGAGCGGGCCACCTAGTGGTTTCTTTAGAACGAAATGAGTCGTTTTACGCTTGAACAACGTTGGGAAATATTGAAAACTTATTTCAAGGTAGTGTAGCCCAAACATTGGGGTTTTTTAAAAACAAGTTTTCGCCGAAATGAAGCGCCCACTGTATCTTTATTATAGCCGGCTGTCCGCAAGTTTGTGCACAAAGTTCGTGAGACTGGTATGCTAGTGGACAACACTCATGGTCCCCGTCGTTGTACGGTGCTCAGAGACGAGAATGTATCCGACAGAGTGAGATTCAATTCGCTGGACCGTTTTCTTCGGAAATGAGGCTAGAAACAACGCTTCGGTCAACGGTGGGCGTTACTGAGCCATGTTAACCGACTTTTTTTTTTACTGAAATTGAAGACAGGGATTTGGACGACCTCTCGTTCATGCAGGATGGCGCGCCATGCCACAATCGATCTTTTGCGCACCAAAATCCCAAATCGTGTTATCAGCCGTCTTGGCGATGTCAATTGGCCGCCTCAGAGCTGCGATTTAACCCCGTTAGACTTTTTTTGTGGGAAACTGTGAACGACCGATGTTATGCCAACAATCCCGAAACGATTCAAGCACTTAAGGCCAATATAATCCAAGCAATCCGTGAGCTACAGCCCGAAACCCTCAACAAGGTCTTGGAAAGTTGGAGTGAGAGAGAATAGGGTACTGCGAAGCCTGTCGAGCCTCTTGAACGACGCTGTGTTCTATAATTAATGGGAATGTTTGCTCTTGCTAATGAAGCCATAATACTTACATAGAAAAAAAATAATGTTGTTCATTTTATTGCATTTTTAAAAAGAAACTTGTATTTGGCCCACCCTGTACATGCCGACGGGGTCTAAATTACGACATTGATCAGTTTCATTATGGCAAGGGTGCCTTGCTTATATGGTCTCTTTTCGTAAGATCGCTTTTGCTGTTGCTCCCGTCGATACCTCAGTCACCCATTCTCAACTTAAGGCCAAGGCCACGCACTGAGCGGCAAGCGGCAGAGCGGCAATCTTAAGCGGCAAGTGGCCATTTATTAAGCGGAAATTCTTGAGTCTTTTACAGGAAAGTCGTTTCTAAAGGGTGATTTTTTAGCTGGTTTGGTTTTGGCAACACTGGTTTTGACAGCTGACGTGTGTTTAGTACCTTGTGTCACTGTCAAACAGCTTCAGTTTGGTTTGCAATTTACCCATGGATCGTCTTACAAATGAACAACGCTTGCAAATTATTGAATTTTACTATCAAAATTCGTGCTCGGTTCGAAATGTTCATCGCGCGCTGCTTCCATTTTATGATCGGCATTCTCGACCTTCTGAGCAGTCTATTCGGAAGATTGTGACCAAATTTCGCACCAAATTTACTTTGTTGGACATTAAACCACCAACACGTTTACGTACTGTGCGTAGTGAAGAAAATATTGCGGCCGTATCAGCTAGTGTGACAGAAGACCGCGAAATGTCGATTCGGCGCCGTTCCCAGCAGTTAGGCCTTTGTTACAGCACTACGTGGAAAATTTTGCGGAAGGATTTGGGCGTAAAGCCTTTTAAGATACAGCTGGTGCAAGAACTAAAGCCAGCCGACCTACCACAACGCCGAATTTTTGGTGAATGGGCTCTTGGAAAGCTGGCCGAGGATCCGCTTTTTTATCGAAAAATTGTGTTCAGCGATGAGGCTCATTTTTGGTTGAATGGGTACGTAAATAAGCAAAATTGCCGCATTTGGAGTGAAGATCAGCCAGAAGCATTGCAACAGCTACCAATGCATCCCGAAAAAGCCACTGTTTGGTGCGGTTTATGGGCCGGCGGCATTATTGGGCCATATTTCTTCAAAGATGATGCGAATCGCAGCGTTACTGTCAATGGTGAACGCTACCGAGCGATGATAACAAACTTTTTTTTGCCCGAAATGGAAGTTCTTGACTTGCATGATATGTGGTTTCAACAAGACGGTGCCACATGCCACACAGCACGCGAAACAATGGCGCAATTGCGAGGCGAGTTTGGTGAACAGTTAATTTCACGTTTCGGGCCGGTCAATTGGCCGCCTAGATCGTGCGATTTGACACCATTAGATTATTTTTTGTGGGGGTATGCCAAGGCTAATGTGTATAGGGACAAGCCCGCTTCGATTGACGCACTGGAAGCCAACATCCATGCATTCATTCGTGAGATACCGGCCGATATGTGTGAAAGAGTATGCCAAAATTGGACTCAGCGGATGGGCTACCTGAGACGCAGCCGCAGTCAACATTTGCATGAAATTATCTTTAAACATTAAATTGCAAGGTTCAAACTATCGATTCAAATAAATATTTCATTCATTTTTTCGAATTTTTTGTGTTTTTTTTTTAAAAGAAGTTCTAAACCTCTTAAAAAATCACCCGCTACAATATATAGAATTATTTTAATTTCTGCAGAACAGAGGCTTGTTTTTATTGCTCCTTTGCTTTTAGTTTGTTTAAAATCATTTTCTGAAACTCTCCTCTGAGCTCGAGTTTTTCGATTTCATAAAATTTTTCATTAAATTTCTTTTGCCGATCAGCACTACACAAAAATATAAGAACTGTATTTTCTAGCCGCTCTGCCGCTCAGAAACGCCGCTTGCCGCTCAGCGACCGCGTGGCCACAAACATACAATTTCATAATGTTTTAAAATTTGTTTGCCACTCTGCCGCTCAGTGCGTGCCTAAGTCGTAGATATTACACTTTTGTAGCTGTCATTTAAGGAGTGCCATCAAAACTGTATGCTGTATGTATTTAGATATGCTGGAATTTAAGCAGTGTTTGCAATAGCTAGAAAATAATTTTGATAACCAGTGAAAGTCTTAAACATTAGTTTCTTCTGAACTGTTTCCAACTCGTGTTTAAGACGGGTTTGTATTTTATGGTGGGTAAGTGGCAAACTAAGAAGTCGACTGCTTAGCTTTAAAAAGGCTCTCTGGAGCGTTGGATTGGTAGGTATACAAAAAAGGAATCTACACAAGTACAACTTTGTCATACATACTGTGGCTAAGGATCGAGCTACGAAACTTATATGTAAGTAGCACAATGTGTGATGAACACTTTGGAAAGCTAGGATACTACTAGGATGCCGATTGCACGCCTAGCTTTGCTCTAATTCTAGCTCGTCGTTAAGGGTGGGTTCTTTTTGCGTGCACGTGTACAGACCACTATAGGTAAAATTAAGCTTATGAAATTCCAAAAGAAACTAGAATTTACTACTGAACCCGAAGACAAATACTACCGAAAGAATAAATAAAAAAAAACTACGGTAATTCCAAACTTCGCTCTGAGAACTTTGGTGGTGTTTGTTCTCTGGACAGGAATGCCGGTGATCGATTTGTTTTGTTGACGGCTGGAATTATCTTTCCGTTCGACCGATTGTCATTGCAAGTCGGCAAACGAACGATTACTGCTTAGCGATCTAATCGGCAGGGTGATCGTAATTTTTTATTTCTTTGGCCCTGACTGCAAAGTTTCCCTCTGACTTTTTGAGTTCGATTACTTTTACTTTTGTGATTATAATTTTTATGGACTATTTTCAAACGTTTTGTCTTTTAAAGAAAAAGAGGCTTTACTTTTTAGTTCTTACTTTCTTAGTTAGGTAATTTAATAGCGAATATAAAAATTTGTTTCTCTAGTGTACGTTTGATAGTCCGGTCCGGAGTACTCCACAAAAAAAAATGGTGTGAACTTGTCCGAAGCTGATTTAAGAGAGAGCCCCATCTTCTCGCTTCAAACGCAAGTTACCTCCTCTATTCCCCAAGGAAACAAAAATGGCGATTTGTTTTCCGTTTACTTTGATTCCGTGTGCGTAATGCACTGAACTGTCATTCCGAAAAATGGCGTGCGGGATTCCAATTTCAAGTCCTGCCTACATATTCGAGGCATAGCAAATTGACTCTTATGAATACCACCATCACAAATGCCATATTTCGATAACTATAATAGTAAAGACTTCATATCCGATGATCACAGCTCACAGTATGCTCACAAATAGGCGAATAAAAAGCGGGTCTCTCCGATAAGGTACATATAGCTTTTTGACGAACTGCGACTGCCCTCAAGATCGGACCTGAACCTAGATATAATCGTCGTTAGATCGTCTATCCCTCTCATAGGAAGAAAGTTCGTTGATTTTCGTTTTTACTAGAACTGCGCAAAGGCGCCTTCAAGTCTCAGAAAATGTCCGTTTTAGAAGTGACAAACGCTCATCTTGAGAGCAACAAAATATATGGACTTTTGTTCTAGTCCACCTGGTTCACTTGTCAGAATTCAGTTCGCAACTAGCTAATTCTTGAACTCCAGCCCCTTCCTCCAAAGTTCCAATGTCCTCACTTTAATAAAATTTTAAGTTTTTCTTTGTCCAGTGCCCATGTTCTGTAACTCATGCGATAACTTTTCGCATCGACAACTTAGGAACAAAACATTCCGCTGTTTATCGCATCTGGAAGATATTGGAGTTCTCTAACTCTATGCGAAAAGTATTCTGTAGTAACTTTTAATTTCATGGGAATTTTGGGAAGATTTCCCAAAGCTGTCAAAATACTGCAAAACAAAACAATACAAATTGAAAATTATTTCACAGGGATTTTCAGTATCGTTATTTTTAAAAATTGTTAGCTTTTCACTAATTTTGGGTGAAGAATACGATAGGCGTAACATATTACGGATTCAAGAGCATGTACTAAGATATAGCACAAACCCTTTTGAAATGCCTGAAGCAAGATTTCGGGAGTTGTATAGTTTTTCCAGTGGTTCAGCTCGGATACTTATTGACGAGCTAAGTCCACATTTGTGCAAAGACCAAAGGAATACATTTATTCCAATCCCGATTCGGGTCTGTGCTGCATTACATTTTTTTGCAACTGGGTCCTTTCAGAGAGATGTGGGCCAGTATTGTTCTGCGGCTTTTGGTAGAACTATGGTTTCTCGAGTGGTTTCGGAAGTGGCTGATGTTTTGCAAAACAAAATTATGCCCAAATACATCAAGTTTCCAACCCCTCAGGACTACCATAAGATAAAGCAAAAGTAAGTACACGGATTACATCTTTTATCAATCAATGGTTCACGAAATTGAATTAGATTTTATGAAACGACTGGATGCCCAGGTATTATTGGAGCAGTAGATTATACTCACGTTCGGATTAAGAGACCTAACCAAGACGTAGAAAATTGCTACTTTAAAACGTAAGGGTTACCATTCAAAGAATGTATGATTGGTAATTATTGTAATGTGACATTTCTGATAATTAAACAATGAAAATTATGGTCGTAACCACATTTCAGATATGTGATTAGTGATTACAATCTAAAGATTTTAGGGGGATTTGCAAGGTTTGGTGGAGCTGCTCATGATGCATACGTGTGGGAAGCATCACAAATAATCGCACTATGCAATGAATTTTTTGTTTTAATACTTTATAACCGCAAGCTTTGAGTTTCGTGACAAAATTCGACAGTTGAAGCGAATATTTTATCGCTCTTGATAGTTACGGAACCTGAATATATCACAAATTTCCACGGGTTTCATATCGAAATGTTCCATGTGATATAGTTTTCGATTCACACAGTTACAGAACGCGTCATGTGATATTATGGCATTTTGTTTCAATTCATATCGTTTTAGTGATAGATATATCGATGCGATAATTTCAGAACATAGGCACAGAATAGATTTAAGTACTACTGCACGAAATTGACTACGCTTTTCACAGTTGCGTTGCAAAATGCCGCAGCTAAAATCTAGGATATGTTTCTTTGTATCCGCTGTTCAAGTCTAAGCCTTCTAGCGATTCGAGCATGAGTCAGTTAGTATATGCCAGCGAAAACCGAAACTTTCCAGCTTCATTTAAGCTCTTTTGTTTTGCACTTCCCGTTTCCGACTTCTCGCTACACAGACCCACAATCAATTATCTCGATCTCCCTCAATCCGCAGCATATTGTCAGAAACTGTTGATTTATAATATACAAATAACAACATGTCCTCTAAAACAAACATAAAATTCCTCCCAAAAATTCGAGCCCTTTAGCAGCATGCACTATCTTAAAAAAAAAACTAAACGCTCAAAAAGTTATCTACACCCGAGCGTATGCTTAATTCTTCTTCGCCTTCACTTAAACTTTCGACTTGATAGATACGAGTGAAACAAAAACGGAAAGTAAAAGTTAAAAATGCTCACTCCCCTGCCCAGCTTGATATGTCGAAAAGTACCAGACAGTAACCGGGTGCGTGTCTGTCCCACAGCTGGGAGCAACGATGGTAAAAAAAAAAAAAACTGAAAATCCTAGCCAACTTCATAAAACTGAAATTAATTTAGTCGAAGTGATTTATCTTGGGCAGTGCTTGGCATTTTCCTTTCGTTGCTATTTTCATTTTTTCTCTTCTTTCTGCCAAAACTTACTTCGTCTCTGACTGATTCCCCAAAGTGAATCGGATGATGCGATTGTTCGCACAAAAAGTTTCCCTTTTGTGATTTCATAAAACAATAACTTGTGCTTTGTCCCTGCGGGCGCATATACATACACAGAAATAGAGCGTCTTGTTCTTGTGTGATTTGAGAATTTTGAGAAGCAGTATTGAAACGTACTTAATTTTGAATTGTTTTGTCTTTTCCGTTGCAGGTTTGATGTCCTTGTCAATGGAGGAGGTGCAGTAACCTTGCAATTCCAGAGATCGCCATTCCGTCCACTTACTCGTACAGTTTTCGTACCATGGAATCGAATTGTCGTACTACCACCAGTTCAGATGCAGCTGAGCGATGATGATGAACATGCAAGGACAGCCATTAAGTGAGTATTTTTATTTTTTTCATAGTATAGAAGGACAAAGGGGAATTGGTTTCATTTGTATTCTCATTTGTTTTTATTTTTTCCCAGAATTGCGCCACAGAATCCCGCTTTGACGTTCCTCAATTCGATTCTGTACCACTTCTCGGATGAACCTCTGGACTCGAGCAAGATTTGCATCGTTCATGACCACGAACAACTGAAACCACAATTGATAAGTACATGGATGCCGAATGGGGTGGGCGCCATGCCAGGCAAGAGAGTCGTCTTTGCTGAAACACAGGTGGGTTTCTCATTAAAAGAAGAAGTTAGTTCGCTCAGTGAGAAAGAGGCGAGCAAACATTTCAAAATTATAATTTCAAAGTTGTGCAACTTATTTTTAATATGATACATGTTGAGGGATTTTTCTTTTTTTTTTGTAAATGGGGAAAGTCTGTCTGAAGTACATAAATGGGATGTTTTTTTTTGAGAGTGACCCAGCCCAGGTGAGGTTGGGATTCTTTAATTAATTTCAAATGAAATTGAATTATAAGGGTGTAGCGGTGAGTTTCTTTATTATTATTATCTTTTTTTTTAATTTGTTCTCATTTTACAAAAGACTGAGCAACGCTCGGGAAGCTGTATTTATAGAAACTTCGTAGAAAGGAAGAGAGCGAAAAAGGAAAGTAATTTAGTCCCGCTTCTGGTATATATCGGTATAGGGAGACGAGGAACTTAGTTTCTTAATTAGGATATGAAAAGGAGCTTTCAACTTTATCTGTAGTGGGTGTACAATTCATAAAAAGAACTGTATTAACATAATGTGAAGTTAAATGCGAGGAACATTGA
This sequence comes from Cheilosia variabilis, assembly GCA_951230905.1. Classification (NCBI taxonomy): domain Eukaryota; kingdom Metazoa; phylum Arthropoda; class Insecta; order Diptera; family Syrphidae; genus Cheilosia; species Cheilosia variabilis. The sequence continues at coordinate 39,238,143 of OX579677.1, read as the reverse complement.
ATCGGGGAAGGCGCGCGGTGAATGGACGTAATCCTTTTAATTGTTTTGAATCTAATTGGTCAGCTTTTCGAGCGAAAATTTCATACTCTTCAGCAGGTGCGTGCAGTTTTGTTTTACGCGAAGGTTGAGGCGATTTAAATTGAAGGAACTTGTGACTGGTGGGCCGTTAGGGGGCATGCAGTTACTACAGGGGGCAAAATCTGTGAAGATCCTTTTCCTTACGGCTCTCATGTTGCCAAGAAGTAATGGTAGACTTGATATAAGAAGTTTGTATAGGGTTTGTTCCTCTATGGAATGCAGTGGAAATGTTTTCCTCTTGAGTCCGATTTGTTTCGATGTAAATATAAAAAATATCTCATATGTAGGAGTGCAGCTTAAAAGGGCGAATATCACTCTTCAGGACCAGCCATGTAATATCTGTCTGTTCCTGAGCCATTTTCTCATAAGGATGTGATTAAAGATGCAACAAGGGTAGACATTGGATAATTTGAGAAGTATATTTCATAGAAACGGGTTCACGAACGTGTGTGACAGTGATTTACCAAAGTGCTTCGTTTGGAGAAGTAGCTGCTGAATATTAATATAGTTCTAGTTTTTGGAGTGAGTAAAAAGAACTCGCTCTCTAAACTTATCTGCAACAAACCTTCTGTCCCGTCAAGTAAGAGTATTTTTTGTCTTTCTGGACATGTTTATGTTCTGTGACAAATCACAGCTGAGGATCATTGCTACTACAGCCTTAAGTTGCACTCTACAAGCTTTACCTAAGGCGCGGTCCTCCTCTTCCGTGTTTTTTTCGGAATCATAGTTGGTGCATCCATTATACTGTAGAGCTTGTGTAGCTTGCTGTTTGTTAAAGTGACTTTTGGAGCCATTTGAGTTGGCTTTATAGATGTAGGACATCGTCATCTGCCTTTGTCCATGCTTCTGAGCCATACAGAAGGACTAGGATGAAAAGGGTCCTATATTGAATCGAGACAGTGTTTTTTAACAAAGCCCTTCCATTCAAGCCTTCTTAGGCTAAAGGAACAGTGATTGAATAGTGTAACTGCTTTGGAGTCCAAAGCCACCCGATGCAGACAAAGTTTCTAATCACCCCAAGGTTATTGCTGTCTATTGAGACGTTCCGTCCAATCAATCATGTCACTGTTTGTTGATATTTAGCATTGCCTTCTAATGTGACACTTTGCTGTGTATTGCAAACAATGCTAGTCTCATCAGCGTTTTCAAATGCTTATTGTGACACAGTGTTTCTCAAAAATATTTCGCTTGTTTTGACTTGCTTTATTTTGATACACAGCTAGGCCGACGCAGTGGCTTAATTTGCTATACTCATCGAAGGCTTCCAGGTTTAATCTCCAGCATAGAACAACCTTATCTAAATCCTCAGTTCTTTTCACTGGCACAGCTCGCTAAACTTTGCCAAATATCCGAGATTGAAATTGTCCTAACAAAGTTCCCAAATTCAGCCATTCGTTTTTGTCATCAAATTGCAGGTCCCATTTATAAAAAAAAAAAAAAAAAACAGTTGAGAGAAACCGAACCGATGGTCCTATAAGAACACAAGGTCATTCAATAAGTCCGTAGGATAAGTAAGAAAAAAACAACATTTTTACAAAACTCGATTTTATTATTCAACACAGTTGCCTTCGAGGGCGATTCAACGAGTATAGCGATTTTCTAACTTTCCGATACCACTTTTATAGTACGATTTCTCTTTCTCGTCAATATTGGACTTGAATTTTTTTCCAGCAAGCAGTCTATTGAGATCTGGAAACAGGAAAAAGTCGCTAGGGGCTAAATCTGGAGAAAACGGTGGATAGAATTCGATTTTATTGCGGTTTAACAGCGCCAAACACTCCTCTGAACCATCAATTCGTTGTTGTTTTAGCTCGACTGTGAGCTCACGCGGCACCCACTTTGCACAGAGCTTTCGCATACCCAAATGTTCGCGTAAAATGGTAAAAACACTACCATCTGATATCTTTACAATGCCAGCTAGCTCGCGCACCTTCAATTTGCGATCGTTCATACCCAATTTGTGGATTTTTTTTATGTTTTCTGGAATAACAGCCGCATTTGGGAGTCCACTACGCCCCGCATCATTTGTGCTGGTACGACCACGTTTAAGTTCAGCAATCCACTTCTCTATAATTTGTCTAGATGGAGCAGAGTCCGGATAATGTTTATCATTGTTTGGTTTCCACTGCATTTTTTCCATCAAAAAGCAATGCTTTATCAAAACTCGAAATTCACTTTTTTCCATTTTTCTTTTCAATAACAAAAGTTGCTTCACACAAAATGCTATAACTCACGAATCAATAGTCAGATTGCTGTCAAATTTATACACTTATCGTTAAGGCTAGTACTAAATAAAATCATATGGAAACAATTCTAGTAACGCCATCTATGCGTCATCCCATGGACTTTTTGAATGGACTAATAGAAGGCAGATGGTTTATATGTTAGGAAGCCCAGCAGTCTTGTTGGACTCATATTGGTCGGTGGGACCGATGTCACGAATGCTTGGCCGATTCATCCTGCCAGCGGAATTTGTGTGTCGTAGTACATATTTCAATATTACCATAACCTGTTTGTGCCTCAACTAAGATCACCATGTTTGTATCTTGTATACACCAAATAGGTCTCTATTGGCTTGACCCGTTCTCTTTAACTCTTGGTATCGTTTTCGAACACTGTGGCTGAAGTAGCTCATCTCTCTCTCTCGATCGGCGGCCTTTGTAATGGTGTAATGGCTTATTGAAAAAGCTATTGCAGTCTTAGACGCACAACCTTTTTAGATTGACTTAGGACGACGGCTTCAGTGATTACTGAAGTTAAACGCTCTTTCTTCTCACAGTATTCCTAAGATACCGTCGCATAAGTGTTCCATGATATTCATAGGCGTAGCCTTGTCGCAATGTTTGCGGTCCGATGGTATGCATGTTGCTCGTTCGTAAATTCGGACATCAAGAGTTCTGGCAAAGCGCCTTAAGTCGATCGCAGTAGCCTACGATTAATTGATTTTGTAGGCAGTCTATAGGTGAATTTTAGATGGCGATGTCCAACAAAAATACTCGAACCCTCTTTAACCACTTTCCAACCAAGCAACTTTGTGTCGAGAGAAAACTTTCCGATAGGTCTTTCGGCCGACTTCCTCAAACACAGTTGTTTCAAGAACAGTTAATTTATGTTCCTTGTGTCCCTCCAAAACATGTATTCGTGTGAGCATACGAAATTCATTATAACCTCATTTGCTGTCGGCGGCATGGCTTAGAAAAACCTGTTGGCGTACAAACCACAACTGAATCAAAATGAAAGAAAAAAACCCGAATCACATAATGACCTACACCCCAAGTGTGTGAGTGTACCTTTCGAAACAAGTGGAGTACAACATAGCACAATTCTCTAAAAGTCACCCTTGGCATCTTCGGTGCTCTTCGTCTACCAAGATTTTTTTTGGTTTTCCATCCCCGAAAAAAAATACAAACGAAAAAAACACAAAATCACTGGTGCTGAAAACATGGAAAATGCATGACAACAGCAGAAACCGTACCACCCATAGATACACACAGTTGCGTAAATCCTCGTCACACACACACATAACCGACAGTTGCTTCTTCATATTACATGCTCCCATAAAGAATCAGCAGCACAACAACACGAAAGGACGAAGAAAATAATACAAAAAATTACCGTGGTGCCAAACAGAACTGTGCGCTTCACGAAAATGCAATTTTCCAACGGAAAACATGGCCCCAAACAGAGTAGGTAGGTACACACTGAAGAAAAATTGGAGTATAACGTTTATCCGCCATAAGGGCTCACAAAAGAACGGACAACATCAAGAGGGCTTCTCGAGAACCAACACTCGTCCGCCTGGTGAATTCAATTTCGCATTGTAATGATTTTCACGTATCCGAACACGGTGGCTGCGAGGATGAACCCATGTTGGGATCCAGCTGTACACACGGAAGAAGTGTTGATGTAGGATTCAGGACCTGCCAGCGCAGAAGGAGTATGAATTATTATTAGTATTCTTTGGTCATCGTTTATTTTCCATTTCTCTGGTGCCCATACTCGCACATAGCAGCCAGCCCAACCACCTTGAGTTTAGGATTTATCGTACACCTTCGCGATTTTCGCTGTCTCAGGCACTTGGTCCTGAGCGTACTGTTGCTGTACAGAAACACGACGTGCAATGGGACAGAATTCTTTGGGGGCAATTGCCTGGGCATACACACCGAATGAATGACTCTCTCGAAATGGAAAATGGCCACCGAAGGACATCTGCAAGAGTCGCCCTTTCAAATGGAATTCCCAGGTAAATAAACTACTCGCCGGCACGTTTCGTTCCAGCTGAACAGGGCCCTTGATTTCAGTGTGCCAGTGCATCCTGCAATGCGCATTACTTTGTGCAATATTTCTCGAGTACCTATCCCACGACAATTAAGGATTAATTGATTCCGCATTCAAAGTAGGTGCTCTGTGTGGAGGTAAATTGAAATCCGGCTCGGAAATTTTGGTATTATTACGCCCATCCTCGGTCCTCGGATGTTTAATTATTCCATCAAACGTCCAAGAATACAGCAATCATTCTAGGGTAGATAGGTTTTCCCATCTCAGTCAGGCAGGCGGTCACAGTCAGTCATGTAACATCAACCCCTAAAGTACTATATACACGCATTAATCCAAGTTTTGGTCTTTTCACAGATTGTTCAAGAATCCATCCAGATTCCGGGCTCCGGTCTACATCTTACATATCAATCATCGCAGGCCTCCGGATATTTGAGCATCGTCCGGATGCGTTTGACGTCGGAACACATACCCAGCACGTTGACTCATGTGCACGTCGGCGTAGAGATTGAGGGTGCGTTGCACGTTAAGACATACGAGGCTGATCCAAATCTGATACACACATTTGCGTGGAACAAACGCAACGTGTACCGGCAGAAGGTGTACGGAGTGACGATAGCTCGTATCTCGGTGGGGTATCAGCACTCGACATGCAAGTCGCCTGTATGGACGACGCAAACGGCCAAGTTGCAGGGCTACGATGTCGATATCTCGGATATAGGTGGATGGGGATTGGATATCCACCATCACTACAACTTCCACGAGGGCATTCTGCAGAAGGGTGACGGCAGTACGCTACACATGAAGGAATACCCCCGAACGGTGAAGGTTGTCATGGGCACGGGACTACAGCGGCCGCTGAACTGTCCCGACCACTGCAATGGTATTGCGAAAGACGCGCGACTTCTAACTCCGATTGCGCTGGCATCCGGACCCGATGGCAGCCTGTACGTTGGCGATTTCAATCTCGTGCGACGCATCACACCCGACGGCAAGGTGTTCACCATTCTGCAGCTCAGTGCCACCCAAGTCTCGTACCAGTACTACTTGGCTGTGTCGCCGGCCGATGGCCATTTGTACATATCCGACCCGGAGAAGCATCAAATTCTGCGCCTTCTTCGGCTGGAAAAGGTCAAAGATCCCAGCATTAATAGCGAGCCGGTCGTTGGCAGTGGCCAACGATGCATACCCGGTGACGAGGGTAATTGCGGTGACGGCGGACCAGCATTGCAGGCCAGGTTGTCGCATCCCAAAGGCTTGGCGATTGCAGCGGACCGCACAATGTACATCGCCGATGGAACAAATATCCGAGCCGTCGATCCGAAGGGCATCATTCATACGCTAATTGGCCACCACGGGCATCACAATCACTGGAGTCCGGCTCCATGTTCGGGCACTCTAATGGCCAACCAGGCACAGCTGCAATGGCCCACCGGACTGGCACTCAGTCCTCTGGATGGCTCCTTGCATTTCATCGATGACCGACTGGTGCTGCGTCTGACGTCAGACATGAAGATCCGGGTGGTAGCCGGCACACCCCTGCACTGTAACAACAATCAGGATAAAAACAAGACGAACGAGAGTGTCCTCGGCACCGTGCTGGCCATGGCTTTCTCGCCATTCGGTGAGCTCTACATTGCGGATAGCGATTCACGGCGTGTTAATTCGATTCGCGTTGTCGACACAACCGGAAATATGAGATATTTTGCCGGCAAACAGGAGAATCTGGGGTGAGTTACCTGCCTAAGCTTGTTTGTTATGTTTTGTACCCGGCCTACGCCGTGTGTCCCTGTAGTATTGATTATTTGTGGCTGGGGCTGTTGTTAGCGGAAAATGTTTATTTTCATACCACTAAGCATGATGATGGTGATGTTGGTGTGTGGCTGTGCGGAAGGTTCTCGAGCGTAAGTGAGATTCGGTTCAGCTTCGATAGTTTTGCCAAATTTCGTGACCTGAGGGTGGTCGGATTGGGATATAGAAATGATTTCCATGAATCACTCTGCCCAAATAGTGCTGGAATGATTCTGAATCCGAATACTTAAGGCGAGCGTGTATGATAATGGACTGCGATCTTGTGCCCAAATCGACAGAGGCCCGTTTTTGCTTCGAACTGATATTCTGACTGAATCTATTAAAGTACGTGGCATGCTTGCTGAGACGCCACTGAGTGTCATTAGTTCGTTTGCTTGGAGGAAGAATTTTCCTTTTACGTTTTATTCCTGGAGTGTTGGACAGTGACTTACAGTGACTTAGGAAGTGGGTTGTGCTCCCCTAGAACTAAATTTTGGCATCGGTATTGCTTTACAAAATTTTCTGTGTATTTTCCAGTGAGCAGCGGTATATATCAAGCGGTGGGGTATTGGGATGCGAATTTGACCAGGCAAATGCTAATTGCTGTGCAAAAAACCCAACGTAACTTTGGCATTCAGCCAACTCAACAACTTTCAACGTCCAGTCGGGTGAGATTTTCTAGGCCTGGGCTTAGTTTCAAATTATATCATGCTGCTTAGTGGTTAGTGTGCTGGACTCTAGGTTCGACCCCCAAATTCCATCTTAAGTTTTTTTTCCACTGCGCCAACTCTCGCGAACGTCTGACAAGCATCCGAGAGTGTAACGGTCATAACAGGGCTTCTCATTAGCCGTTTGGACTCGGCATTAAATTGTAGATCTCTTTAATTCGTTCCTAAAATGAAAAACTCACATAAAACGAATGGTTGTGAGAAGTTAAGCCTTGGGTTGATTAAGGTGTCTCTGATTAAAACAGATCTTCATTTGAAGGTCCGAACAGAAAAGGACTTAAATCGCAGCCTTGAGGAACAACAATACCAATATCTTTGAAAAAAATACAATTTTCATGGATACCTACCCTGAGGTTGTTGCCAGTGCCGTAGCCAGGATTTTGTTTGGGGGGGCTTGCTTCCAAATCTTACGAGGAATTCTTTAAAAAAAAACTATATATATTCCAAATAATTGGGCCTTAGCAATCAAAATGTTTAGTCTCGACTTTAAATTTACAAAAGCTCACAATTGCAAAATTTGTATGAAAAATATAGCCACAGTGAACTACGAAAATTTAGAGACGAGACTAAAAATGTTTATTGCTAAGGTCTATTGATTTTGATTAATTTTTAAATACTTAAATTATGTTTTTACACACACTTTTTTCAAAGCAGAAGTCTTCCTGATTTTTTTTGACATCAGATCAATCACCTTGTCTGGATCCACATTAATATCCGAGGTATCAGAGCAAGTGAGCTTAATCTTGCATTCTGAGTAACGCTTCGGGACACTGTTTTAATCCTTTTCGTAGTGGAAAAGGTTCTTCCAACACTAGCTGTGGTCACTGAAAGCGTGGTCAAAACCGTAAGCAAGAAGTTTATACCTCATAGGTAAGTCTTGTGACATACGAGTATATCAAGCAATTTAGAAACTTCGGTAGAAGGATCACTCGACGATATTTTTTAGCAGCAAATCCGAAAATCATACTTTACTTTGCTTTGCTGAGATCGAAGCTCAAAAAAACACGCCTACTCTAAAATAGGCTTTTTCAGTTGAAGAGGTTTATGGATTGGATAGCGTTGTGTGTTCACATGAAGTTCTTGGAGCTCTTAATTGAACTTGAAATAAGTGCTCGGCAAGTTGGGATGCGGATTTAAAAGCCTCTCTGAAAAAATCGTCGGCTTTTTCTCTGATGTTCTTCAGAGAATTCAGAACTTCTTTTGTGCCGTCGATTGCAGACACGAAATCTAAGGATTTGTTCTGTAGATAAACTGATAAGGGCGGCGTTAAACTGAATAATTTTTCACGAACAATGAGGCTAATTTTTTTTGCCCAATATTCTTTGAGAGATGACCATTTTTGATGTGTTTGAGTTTAGATGTAAGAGAACATTACTTATTGACAAAAGAATGTAGCCTAGATGAATCACACCAAGGATTTCAAACTCTTCCGACAATCTTTCTCCACAGAATTGAAAGCCTTTTGATATCGATTAACTGGTGAAGATGTGTTGATGTAGGCGTATTTTCCTACTCCTAGGCAAAGCATGCAGAGTCAGTAGGTAGATGAGTGCCCTACTGAAGATAACTATTGTCGCGCCTATCCACACATGAATATATCGAGTCTTTTAAGCTGTAAGATTGCTTTAAGCTCAAGTTATTGAAGCAAATAGCTACCAAGGATCTGTCTAGATTCTGTCTCTTAAATGTCTCTACAGCTTCTGTAGTAGTCAAAGTGGAGTATGCCTAGCTGCACTTAGCTGTGTAGATACATATCGCGATGATTCAAGTAAATTTTATAATAAACCTGTTCGCAGAATTTTAGACGTCTCTTAATATGCCTGCGCTTGTCACTCACTCAGGAAAAAAAAAAGATTGTTAAGCGAAGAATTTTGAGATTCTTAAAAAATTGTAAGTTAAAAGTTTTTGGTTCAAATATTATTTTTGTTAACAAGAACTCGTTTTTAAGATTAAGTATTTTATTACATCATTGCCAACAATTTCATTCTTAAATCAAAGATTTTCATATTTGGGTTCATTTTAACCAACAAGAATTGTTGGCATTACAATTTATTTTTCTGTGTGCTATAGCTGTTACCTCGTTCTGTTCGTCGGTCCGTCTTGTCTTCTGGGAACGCTCTCAGATCCACACGTACTCTGGTTTCCTTGTGAGCGAACGACAGTGCTTAAACCTTTAGAATACAAAATGGTATAGAATTTTTCACAGCTCTACTTTGATGGCTATGCCCGATTGTACGCCCGGATATCCAAACGTGTATTTGAGCCTCAGCGGTGAATAAATCACTGACGATCTATCAGGGGTTTCCACCCATCACTCAAAAAAAGAATGGTTTGGTGCTCCAATGAACCGCAATTCAAATCCGATTGCTGCAAGAATTATTACCAAAAATTTTTTTTTTTTTTTGAGACGAAATTTTCCCAAAAAGCCTCCCTTAAGCAAGAAACCTCCTTCACCGACATAAAATCTGAAATGCATACACCAACAGAACTGTAGATACTCCTCAACGTAACCGTAAAATCTTTTTAATGCTCTTTAATTCCTTACTCCGAACCTACTTAAAAATGGGGGAAAAAAAATAAAAATAAAAATAGAGCCCCAAATACCTAACAAGCATTTTATGTTTTACCACAACTACGTTCGACCTAAGCGAACAACTTGAAAGGAATTTTCTCGAATATCTTCAACATGTTCAAGGATTTCCATTTCCCCACCCTTGTGCTGTTTCGCCGAAAAAACACGGAACGGAAATAAAATCTGAAAACCACAAAACAAAAAAAAAAACAGAAAAAGGAAAAGATGAAACAAACAGCAGAAAGCCAAACCACGATGCACCGCTTTTTGGCAGACAAATCCGGAAACTGAAACAATTTTTCGTTTTTTCCATGCTTGCCGGACATTAGCAGCAATCGAAAGAACATGGTGCACAGAACAGTGGAGGATTTAAACGAGAATCCTTTGTGCCCACCCTCGACTTCGTGGGAGATGAAAATTCACCCGACTGTGTGAGGCACACCGATAATGGCTGTCATCTTTTTATCTTGTCCTCTGCTGTGTTCAAGCACTTGTGTTTTTTGTTTCGTTTCGTTTCCTGGAATATATTTTTGCTTTTTTTTTAGTTCCCTGTATATCCTTGTGTCTAAAGAGATGCGCCTGGTGTCGCCTTTTATTTTTGTATATCTCGCGCGAGCATATTTCTGTTTCCACTTAACACAGCCCTGCCAAGTCTCATCGCTTGCTATTTCATAAACACTGCTTGAAACTAATGATAACGATAATTACAGGTCGCTGGCATGTGATTGCACTACGAACGGCAACAATAATGGTAGCTCGTCTACACAATACTCGACTACAGTTAATCCAACTAGAAACGGAAATACGATAGGAAATCCTGGCGGTACAACTCCATCGTTGACATCGTCATCGTCGTCGTCGTCTAGCAACGGTGGCGGCGGAGGAGTCAGTGGTGGTGGTACCGGTGCTGTTGGCAGCGGTGGTGTACCTGCTGCAGGAGGGGCTCCCGGTATCGGAGCTGGGGCTGGTTGTTTATGCAATGGTGGTAATATCATGACAACTGGTCCTACGACAACTACAACGGTGTTACTGGGTGCAAAGGTGACTGGAAACAACGGAGCTGTTGCTGGCATCGGCGGTGGACCAATTAACGAAGACGGCACCCTCAGTAATGCGGAGACTTTGTTATCATCGAATGCGAGATTCCAGGCGATTTCCGCAATTGCCGTTGCCCAGGATGGTGTCATCAATGTAGCCGACCAAGGTAAGTTAATTTTGTCCTTGTTGAAGTTTTTTTTTTTTTTTTTTTTTCACCCACCAGAAGTTCCCTAATGGGGAAGAAATTATGAATTTATGGTGCAGGGCTTTATGAATTGAACTATTTTAGGCTGTCGAATGTGTATTTAATAGGGGCAACTGTCAAATACAGCTCAGCGATGATATGCGGTCCACTGAGTTTGTCCGGATTTATGTACAGTACATCCTTGTCCGACACCAGCTTAAGCTCTTGTGGTACTACTCCTTGGAATTAGTTCAGCTTAAGTCATTGTGCCCTTAAATTTGGTGGTATTTGACAGGACCTTAGTGTGCTTTCCTACACATTTTAAAACCGCATAAGCCTGCGACAGGATTTCGCTTTGATCTTCGGAAAACACAAATTATCTCTGAGAAGAAAATTAAAAAGTGCTCCCAAATGCTTTCCGAAACAAAAAATCTTTTTTTCAAGATTTTGTTCAAAATATAAAATATATATCAAGAGCGAAATATAAAATTAAATTTTGAAGTAGAACCTAGACCTAGAATTTCATTGCTTATACTTACTCGTATCAAGATCATAGAATTTCGGTTTCAGTACCTACTCAAACGATTACGAATTTTTGTTTCATTTAAATTTACAACAGAAAATATTATTTCAACATTTGCAAGAGGAATGTGGAAGAGTTAAAATATTGAAAATAAAAACTTTTAAGACTGGATATTGGAAGTTTTCATCCGCTGTTTTTACTCCTAAAACATTTTTCCAAAAACACGTTACATCAGTTATTTTATAAAATTTTTTAAAATTCATGTTTCTTTAGAGTTGATGGAAACGTTAGTGAAACACAAATTGTGCATGGGCTCTGTTCGACTCACATTATACACAATAATGGAATTAATAGGCAAAGTTTTTCTTCAACAGAAAAGGTTCTTTTAATTTGTTGGATTTAAAAAGTTATTGATATCAAAAATCTTGAAATTTGATGTATTTGAGGTCAAAAGTCCTGTACATATTATGGAGCTGAAACATTTTGAAAAAATAGATATAGCTTGTAATCTGGCATCACTGGGTCCAAGCCTCCTGAAACGTCACTTCAATTTGGCTGTTTGGACTCGGCACAAAGTTGTAGTTCACCTACAGAAATATACCTACGCCTTTCATTTGATCCACGTCTCATAGTCTATTATCTAATAAAGGGTGTTTTTTTTTTAGAGGTATAGAACTTTGAAATGGAATAAAACAAAGATGATTTTTTTTCAATTGACATGAAATTTGCTTTATTCGAAAGATAATCTTCGGTGTCTCAACATACACTTGAGGATTACCATCACTCCAAATACGGCAGTTTTGTTTATTGACGTATCCATTCAACCAAAAGTGAGCGTCCGCTAAACAAAATTCGCTTATGAAAATTGGGATACGTATTTCGAACAGAACCATGATTGTCAAAATAAATTTGCACAATTTGGAAGCGTTGTTCAGGCGTCAGTCTATTCATGTTTAAATGTCAAACCAAACTAAAAATAAATCACTTGACAGCTGACAAAATGGTCGCCAGTTAAAATAGTGTTGCCAACATAAAGTTCTATACCTCTAAAGATTCCCTATAGCTGGCTTTTTATTTTCCAGTCAAATATACCTAATCAACGCCAATTCCCTATCAAATATTGCCTAGAAATTTCCCTTTGAAACAACAAACAGGACCACATCCGAATCAGTCCACTGCCACCTCCTTAGCTCTAAGCAAACACCCAGCTTCATATTTAAGGAGAAACAGCCCTTCATACCACTTACCTCCGTCCCATACTGCCAGTCCAACATCTTTTGAATTTAATTTTAAGCCAGTAGGTAGAAATGGCGCTGTTTATCTAATCAGGATTAGGCGTAAGCCGTCTTATATTTATTTGTGTACCCAACTTTTCCATTTGATTTTGCCCCACATTTTCTTTAAAAAAAAGAAGAAAAATCTTCTGTTTGCGTAAGTTGGGGGGGCGCTCACCGACATTTTCCTCTCGTTAAGCCTTTGTTCACCCTTCGCTTGTTTCAAATTTTCATTCTTCTACTTCGATGTCATTAATTTTTCACAATCTGCCTCGCCTTCTTCCCAAAATACCGAACCTAGTATAGGTAGGGATACATCCGCTTTAACCTTGAATGAGTTTGCTCATTGTACGACCACGCACAATACGCCCCTGAATAGCCAAAGCTACCACACATTAGACCAATATTATTTTTGTCTAGCACAATAACTGCTTATCAGCCAGCATTCGCTTGGTCCTGCCTGTCAGTATATTTGCCAGCGTGCACAGAAAAACAGGAAGAACGCAATTTTCATTACTCGCAATGTCAGTGAATTAAATTGACATTCCTAAAAGCTTATCACATACAATCAATCAGACAGACTGATGCTCAAACAAGGATACGATGTACACATTGTATATGCGAAAATGTATAGAGGGTACTTGTACTAATGTGACAAAAAGACACATCCTCATGGAATGGAATGCACACATTTTTTCTCTCTCTCTCTCTTCTACATGAAACGTCAACTCTCCGCACAATGATCGACATCGACAATGGAACACATCCTCGTTGTCATCGTTCTCGTTTTTATTCACGTCATTGTGCGGTGGCTGTGTTGTCTTCGTCATTGTGGGTCCTTCCGAGCAGGCTTTGTGTCGGCTGTCGACAACTAACGCTCTTAAGCTCGCACATTAGGCGGCTCCAGCCTCCACTAGCTGAAGTTGCAAATATTTACGTAGAGGAATTTTCGCAAAACAAAAAAAAAAAAATATACAAAAATCAAGAGAAACGAAAAAAAATGTTCTCAAGGGGCTAGCGGCGGACAAGATGAATAGCGACAGGAGGGTTGGCGTTGAAAAATTAATTGCAATTAATCATGGCACGTGTACGTAGATACTGTACGTATGGGTGTATCCTATTCAAATCAGAATTCATGTACATGAAAGCTATCCGACAAATTTGTCAAAGAGCCGATATTTTTTTTTTTTGTATCCCTTACTGAGGTTTTTTTGTCCTTTTTCTTTTTGGCAAGATTCGTTTTTATGTGAAAATTGCGCACCATTCGATTTTAATCCATAGGATACACACAACTCCTTGGCATACCTATAAGTGAGTGGATGGTGGTGGATGGTGGATCTGTGTATATTCACCGGGAGTTACATTTTTGCGAGGTTGGGCGACATTTTTTGCCTTTGCTCGATAAATCGAAGAGAGCTCCTTTCATTAGCTTCAAATTACTTTCATTCAGAGTGTAATCTGTGATTTTTTTTGTCTGCTATTCGTACTTTTTCCTGTCATTGAAAGACTTTCGCTTCTGCCTGTCATTGAGCGCGGCGGAGGACTGGAGAGATTGGGGCCGATGATGAAAGCGAATAGCGCCAAAGTATACACATTAACATTCTGAATAGAATCCTACCTAATGTACTTGACCAGCGAGAGTGGTCTCTTTGTCACTGTCGATGTCCGGGAATGTGTGGATACGTGTACTTATGCCAAGTGATGAATACATACAATTTGTTCCTATATCTGCCTTAACTCTGAATGATACTGGGCGGCCATTAGTAAGAGGACATTTTTCGGTTTCCAAATGATGCAGATACATCGATAGTTTATAGGCCGGCAGGGAGAGAGGATCCGCACTTCTATTCCCTTTGATTGGAGACACTTAACGACAAAGGATGTTTTTCATTTTCTTTTCGGTGAACGAACAACAAGACAAATGGGAATTTGTTTTTGTCTCAATTCAAAGAACTATGAACTGTCATAACCCTCTTAATGGATACTGTCTTCATTTCAATGCTAGATCCTTGGAAAGAGTATATTCCTAAAGAAACTAAGTCGCCTCCTTAAAGGCCTTGAGGGTCATTTCGGCTGTGGACATTTAAAGTGACTCTGTAAAACGAACAACTCTGAAACGAAGGGCCATTTCTTTTTGGGCTCTCCAGTCCCGTAAGAAGGCTTGAAGCGCTTGTGTTTCGTCTGTTATTTTGGCCCTAGGTTAGGTGCCACTCGAAGATAGGAATTGGTCCGCTGATTACCTTCCTAAATGGTTATTTAGTTTCAGGCACCTATTTTAAACCGGGTTAGTAAAAAAAAAACCTTTAGAGCAACTTGTTCCATGTCCTCACATTGGGCGCCACTCGCAGCTGCACTTCTACAGTTGTGTATAACTGCAACTGGGCTCCTCTTGAATATTAAATTATGCATCAGAAGACCTATAGTAGCAATCTCGTTTATTTTATGTGAGAAAAGTGTTCGACGCTTGTGCCATTAAAAAGGGCCTTTTAATAAAGCTAAGACTGACAAATTGGTACTAAATAATTCAAGAAGGGAATTCGCCTTTATTTCTGCATTTGCCTTCAAGCTGATCTTATAATCTGCACAGAGCTCCTGCATATATGACTCGCCTCGCGCTTCTTACGATCATCTTTTGAGGAGTGGTTACTGTAACGAAATATTTTTATGTCCCTCCGGAAAGATGAACCTATAACGCTTTAACAGCGTGCAAAGTACTAAGAGTGGACTCAACTGCGTATTTCTAAATAGCCCCGATTAGGGTCAAATTCAATGTTTTCAGTTGAAGACCATTTTAGGTGACCCTTGTTGCTGTGGACCAGATTCATACCACTGGCTTTCGTTGGGCGCCAGTTAAACCTCCTCCACTGCAATGTGTATATAAAAAATCAAACCAATCTGCATCGAATTAATCAAGTTACACATGTCTATTTAATTTGGCCCTTCCCATGAAACGAATCAATTGTTTGCACAGCAACCTTCTCCCTCTGACCCCATATCGTCCCTTTTGGCATTTCGGCCTCCAACAACGATGCCTGACTCTGTTGATGGTCGATGTTTGCACTCAAGTCAGCCATTTATTACAGGAAAAAAATTGTTTCCATCGCTGGTGATGTGTTTGTGCGTTTATACTCCTTTTCATCTCTGATGTAATACAATACCCATCCACGTTAAGAGCGCAAGAAATCAGAGAAACTGGTCGCCATGTCGACTTCAGAGTTCAGAGGTCAAGTTCACATTAGTATTCCACGGTGGCTACCATAAAGACGTAGAAATAAGAAATAATAATAATCCGGAAATAATGTTGCAACCCCTTGCCGCAGTAACCATCTAGCTGTCCCACTCGAGAAGCTATACCCTATACATCTCTAGAGTCAAACCCTGTTATTTCCGGCGGTGTACGAGTATACGCCATGCGAGAGAATACGATTACAGAATAATAGGATGTAACATCTATAAACGGCCAGGCGGAGGCCGGGATATATGATGCTTAACGGCTAGGAACTGATTACACCAAAAGCGCAAAAGGACTTTTACTTGACTTAATGGTATTTTAGTTTAGTTCAACGATGTGCGTTATTTGACAACGACGACGATGAGTGAGGCTCACACATGTTTGTGCTCGCACAAGATGTTGTCCTTTCATTCGCCACCCATAACAGGGGGGAGCTGCGGATAAATAAGCCTCTGCAGCAGCAGTCGTCATATCCATATTGGAATAGAACGCAGCCCCCTCGTCTCATGCTCAACATCGAAGATTTGATTTAGTGGATTCAATTGAACGCCGATTGTGTTGGCTTTACGTGCAAATCTCTGCTCTTGTGTATATGCGTGTGTGTGATGTTCGATGATGGTGATGATGACGTTTGCCCGATACAAGAGTACACACACGAAAGTATAATGATAACGGAGAGGTGTGGTTGCGCAAATGGGATCGGGGATACTTTTGAGGTCATATTGCTGGATTATCCTTTGTATTTTGGGGGCGGGTATGGGTGGCTGCTGACAACAAAGTGGAGGCGGGCACTATCGAAATGTCGAAATATTTTTCGGATGATTGTCGTCGCACTCATATCCGGCTGGCAGTGCTAGGCCTAAGGGGCCCTTAAGGATTATAAATGACTTCCTTGATCATCGATTTAATGCTTGAGCAATAATAAATCGCCTTTCTGTCCATTTGGCTAGAGTTCCCTCGTGCTGACCTGGCTGAAGCAATTGATTTGTAGGTGGGCCCAATAAATACCTACAGACCACACTCGTGATCTTGATGATAGATGGGTGCCTGCATCTTAAGGTGGGAGACCGATTGCACCAGTTTTATATGGTTCGAGTGGCAGTCATCTTTCTCATGTATGCAGCGACGAGTTGCATTTGTCTTAACTAGGGAGAGGGTGGGGGTCGAACTGTAGACAGTGATGCCAGATTACAAGATATATCTTTTTTTTTTCAAGATTTTTGAGCTCCAAACAAATTTGGAAGACTTTTTTACCTCGAAATAATCAAATTTCAAGATTTTTGATATCAAGAACTTTTTAAGTCTATTTAATATATTTAAATTATATCGAAGAAAATCGTTTTCTATTAATTCCATTATTTATATAGGGTTCGGATTTTCATGCACTACAGATCTCAAAATATGCGCTTAAAAATGCAAAATATGCATTTAAAATATGCACTTAAAATTAGTTAAAATTAATTTCGCTTCAATTTAAAAACACATTTTTTCAGTCTATAAGAATACGTTAAATTTTCGATCTCATTCATACAGTCCCAGGCAAACAGCCTCTTTTTTTTTTTCATTTCAATGTTTTGCCGCCACAATCTAGTCAAGCTCATAACATACACCCAGCTTTGTTTATATAGTGCATTATAATGTGGGATTGGAATATCGTTCAAGATTGTGAAATGAACAAAAGAAAAAGTTAATAGTTTTAAGCTTCGTTTGCACTGACATAAAGGGGATATATTTTTACTGTCTAGTTAAAGTTTTGAACAAAATCAAATATAGTAAAAAATGAACCGAAATTCTATGATATTGATATAGGTAAGCAATGAAATTCTAAGTCAATTTAATTAAAATATGTTCCAAAAAGCATTAGATATTTATGTGATTTATGAACTAGTAGTAAAGTACCTCAAAATTGTATTTTAAATTTCGCTCTTTTTATATTTTGAACAAAATCTTGAAAAAAAGATTTTTTGTTTCGGATAAACAAGATTTTCAGATTTTTTATCTCGCAACACTGACTGTAGATACTAAGTCCTGCTATCGTTGCAAATATTCAAGTTATTTCCATGCGGCTTACCTATAGCGTAGGTACGCAAGCCCGAGAAAGACCTTTCGTCTTTCACTGGTTACGAGCGAGTAAGAATATGTTTAAATAAGGCTCATGCCTAGAATGGACTGAGGCCCTGGATTTCGTTAGAACTGATGTGGCATGTCTCTAATGGAACAATGGAAGGGACTTACAATTTTATTGTAGTACCAAAGGAACTGATACTAAGGTGTGGATGACTTCGATTAATTCATTAGCTTTTTATAGTCAAATGGCATGAGTAGGGTTACCTTTCAGGTCAGTTGAATCTTCATCTCCCTGCTGTTTTCAATTACTCTAGCTCTTGATGTGCTGCTGATGAGTGGGCTTTCTATCAGTTCCACATGTGACTTCAACATAAAATTCTGAATGCGGTTTACTGCCACCAGATCTGCATGAACATTCTTCTCCGTACGAGCAGTCGGACTTCCGCTCATCTTAAAACTCGTTTCGGGCCTTTCGTTTCGCACTTTCGTTGTCAAGAGTCCTTCCTCTTGAATATGTAATCTTCTCATCGCAAGGTGGAAGTGAAAAACCTTACAGCCAGCCTTTTTTTGTCTACGCGTTTTTTTGCCGCGTGGAGTGTCATACATACCTTCTGCATCCACACCGTCTTTTTGCATAGGTATTCCTAATCTTCCTTAACGTTTGCAGACATTTGCTCCTTCAGCAATCTTTTCGGAATTTATTTCTCTTGCGTGCGTGTATGCATAGTGAAACCACTTACGTACGAATGCATATCCGTAACGGTCCGACAAACAGTAGGAAAAACAAACCGAATATGATTGCATCAAGGAATACAGGTCGAGCCTAGGTCGGCTTATCTGAGCTCTTCTACGGACTTAATAGACCGTGTCGTTCCTTTAAATACGTTCTCATCAGCTTGCACAAATCTATGAATTTTCGACTCATCTAATCGGAACACTGCGATCTACGACATCCCGAATGGGCTTACACAACACGATTTAATGGGTAACAACAGAAACGAATGAGAATGGCGGGAACGGCCTCTGTCAATTTTGCTTCTGGCTTTCTTTACAATAATGCCATTTTATGTTACTTACACTTAAGTACGTAGAGCTACCATTGAGCCTCTTTTGTAAGCACGATAGCACAGCGAATTGTTTGAGACCAGGTAGGGGAACTCTTAGTGTATAATCGGGAAATGAAACAGCGTTTATTTAGAGTCGGGAAAATATATAAAAACCCGACTATGGTTAAATCGTTATTATCTGTACTTGTAATTGACTCTACGTTACTTCGATTCTGTACGTCTGTACATATTTATGGTTCTATTGGAACTGAACTGCCTGACGGGTTTTCACTCGAAGAGTGTTCATATTTAAGAGAAAAAAATCAAAAAACATGAGTGAAACAATATAATTCATGTGTGAGTGAATCGATACACTCAGTAACTGCTTTTAGTGCCATTTATTTCAGACTAGGAGAACGTTGGATTCAAATAAAGTTCAAGACATACGAGTAGCTACACCCAAATAATCAGTTTCTAGCACTTTATCATAAATTTTCAACTTGATTGCATACTTGCAGGCTGTATTTGTTTTTTTGAAACTTTTGTCTACCGTTCTTTGCTTTACTAAGGCATATGTTGAATAAAACAAACCTTATATCAGAACCATTTTGTAGTCATACTTGGGTCTATGAGGATGGAGTTGTCTACGGCGTTAGTTCATCTTTGCTCGAAATATGTAGGTTTTAAACGAAACGGTCTTTCATCACGGCCTGGCAGACTTCAGAGAGTAAAACTGTCATGAAAGACCTTCTCAATTAGCCGATTGGACTCGGCATACAATTTTAGATCCCTTCCATTCGTCCCGAAAATAAAAAACACAAAAAAATGAAGGTTGTGAGAAGCTAGACCTAGGGTCCCTAACCCTGTTGAACCAATTATTTTTTTATTTATTAAAGTCTTTCATTACGGACTTGACAACTTTTTTTTTAAATAAAATGCAAAAACCTTGAGATATGTCAAAAAATGATGAATGGAATTCAACTTCGTTCATATGTCCACCGCAGGAACGTAGGCAGCGGTCGATACTTTGAACCTAATTTTCGATGACTCGGCCGAACATTTCGACCGATACGGCCGTTATTTCTCGTTCACTATTGGCTCTGAGCTCCTCGAACGTCGTCGGCTTCTTGGCATAGACCAATGATTTAATGTAGCCCCGTAAAACAAGTCCAGAGGCGCTAAATCACACGATCTCGGCGGCAAATAGACGGGTCCGTTTCTCGAGATTACACATTCACCGAACTGAGACTTCAAAAACTCAATTGTTGCTCCCGTTGAGTGGCTTGTGGAACCGTCTTGTTGGAACCACATAAATCACTGATGTCAAATTCACGCACCTGCTCAATGAAATAACGTTCCAACATATCTCTGTAGCAAATACAATCTACCGTAACTTGACGGTCATTTTCATCGCCGAAAAAAAACGGCCCAATGCGCCACCGGCATGAAAACCGCACCAAACGCTGACTTTTGGCGGATGAAGTGCTGTTCCATGAAGCACATAAGGGTTCTCACCTGTCCAGTAACGCATATTTTGCTTATTGACGAAGCCGTTTAACCAAAGATTTTGCGATGAAATTCTTCTCAAAGTTGCGACCACCGACTCGGAGTTTCGGTTGTAAATTTTAATTTAAGTTGATGATAATGTTGATTTTACTGAAAATTTTGATCGATAATCGGGCTAAGGGTGCGCTCACACTGAAAGTTTGAAGTTGTCAAGTCGCTATTGAAAGACCCTTTCTTTATATGTCGGACAAATGCCACCAGATTTATGTGTATTTTGACTGTGACTCAATTTTTTTGGTAAATTAAATAGGGGTACCATGGACAAGTCAAGTTCATACTCATGCTTTTCTCCCTAACATTCTTAAACTACCTTTTAAGTTTTAAGAGTTTCAGCGTTAAGGACTGATCAGACTATGAAGCTCTTGTAGGTTAAGCTGTTTTTTTCTATCTGCCAAATTAATAATCAAGCTGTTTTTTTTAAGGTATAGCTTATACAAAGCTATTGGATGGACACTTCCTCAGCTCCTATGAAAACATGATGTAAAGCTTGCCGAAATTCACCTACGGAAGTTCACTTTTCATATGCTTTTATTTCATAAAACTTACCATTTCGGTACGAAAAAAAAAACGCGAAGCCTTAAAATTTCCGTCAGTTGTTAGGAAGGAGCAATTCCGTAAAATGTTCGTTGAATAGAAAATGTGTCGTTGTTCTTTCAACGACATTTCGCATATGGTTAGAGATTTTTTCCAGCCTCAGCTAATCTTCGTCACCATTCATGTGAGCAACCACCGGAGTCCCATCATTAGAAAATCCCATTAGTAAGCGGTACATTGAACCCACTTCGCGAGACTTCTCCTTGTTGATTCTCCTTTTAAGCCACCATGGCCATGTCACTCACGCTTAGCCTTCAATTCCGCAAAAAAAAAAAAAGTACAAAACTACTGCGATCTGCGACCTCTCTTTGTTAGTTTTTTGATGCCAAAGAGGGTAAAACATGAGTAGCGATACCTCCCACCTAGATAGTTGATCTTTTGTTTTATATAGCATGAAAAGAAAAAATACTTAAGTGCATAATCAGGATAATTGCTTTTTAAAAAGTCAAGGAGCAAGGACGCGACCACTAAACAACATAAGAACCTCAACAAGAGCAACTCCAAAGTGGCAGGATACGACACAATACCGACCTCAGTATATAGCGACACAAAAACAAAACAAAACAGAAAAATTAAAAATAATAATCTCCATCCCAAAACAGAGAAATTATAAATGAAGAATTACACCAGACACGATGCTAGACGGATGTAGAAAAAAGAAAAAAGAAAAATATTAAAAAATATTATTTTTCCTTTTAAGAAATTATAAGCGAGTATGGTAAATACGAGCGAGTGGGTCCTAGCATCTCTACCTAGACTATGTGCGCTGTTTTGTTTGTTATAATTCTGTTATTCATAGCTAAAGCACGGACAAAAACAGAAAGACAACAACATGAAAAAGTGTGTGAGCATAGGGTATATCTGCGACGGGGGTGTCTTATAAAATCCATTTCCTTTGGTGCACCAAACGAGAGACGACCACCGCCAACGAATGCTCGCTGATGCCACTCGCTTCAAACGGAAACAAAAACCAAGCAAATAATATTTTTTTTTGTAACTTTTCTACAAGGATTCCGTATTATTTTCTTTATAGTTTTCTTCTGTCTTCAGGGGGTATCCTTTTTAAGATGTTTTGTGCGACTTAATTCATTGCATATCCTGGGCAGTAGTGAATGGAACGCGCGTTCTTTATGCTCTATTTTGAGACATATTTTCCTTGTAAATGTCTGTCGTTTTCATAGTTTGTTTTGCCCCGTTCATTTTTCTCCTCACTGCTCCTCCTTGCTTGGTCGTCAGACTTCTGTCTTTGTAAAAATATGAACGAAAAAATGGAGAAAAAAAACACCGAGCCACCGTACCGAAGGGCATTAACTTAACTCTTCCGTTTATTCAGTCTGCGGAGGGGGTCCTGGCTTTTAAAGTCATTCATAGTGAGTGGGTGTGAGCGAGAGACGGTCTTAGAGCTGTATAAATAGGCTTAAGAATGGGATTTGCGTTTTTGTTTCCCTCGACTTTCCTCTAGATTTTCTAAATCCAGCTCAAGGATTTCTCTCTTGCGGATGGATTATCTCTCAAAGTCTAATGAAGAAGCAATTTGTACATCTTTGTGGAATATTTTTGTATGTGGCCCTCGAGGGCTGGTATACCTACCTGAAATTCATATTCTGTTGAACGACTTTGGATGCAACCAAACGATTAGCACAGTGCAGGTAAGGAATTTTGATGAAGATATTCTATACAAGTTTGCGAAGCACAAAGGTTGTTTTGGCCAAACAGACTTCAAGTGGGTAGAGGGCACTCGAAAGGCTTTCGGAATAAGAGTTTGATGAGTACCTACCTACACTGTATAGAATGATTGCTTAAAATGCGTCTCTTCAGAGGATATTGAAGGGAATAGGGTTTTGAATAATTCAAGGGTCGGTGTCAATTTTTGACATCGCTTTCTTATTAGAGCTCTTTGATATTGCCCAAAGGGAGGGATGGAGACGTTTCTAATAGTCGTCGTTGACTATATCCTCAAGAATTATGCTGTACGAAAGATTGGAGCGATAAATCCACCGTATATAACCGGTGAGGTTCCTCAGGAACAAAAGTGAATCGATAACGGTTCAAGGAGTGTTTGATCACTGAAACTGTTATATTTCAACCACTGGGAGATTATTCTCGTAAAGTTGGTTTGCTACTTTTGTCAATTGCTTTAGCATATACTCTTACAGATTAGAGAAGTTACATGATATAGTGCGTCACCTTGGCTTACGCCTTTTCGACCTTTTCAAAGGGTTCGCCGGTCTTCTGTCTGAAAAGTTAGATTTCATCATCATCCCGCCCAGACGAACGAGTTTGGCAAGGACGCCGAAACGTCATGTGACAATGTAAAACTCGTTGCTAAATATGCTATAGAAGGCTAAAATTGTGACTAAGAGTCTTGGGTATAAATATAACCTTTCTCCGGTTCCTGGTATATAACGCCCAAGGTTCTGTCTACTAATGTGCATTGAGTATAGTGGAATAATTAATTTGCCATTGCTCTGCCTATAGCTAATGGTGATAGAATAAAGCCTTTCATTGCGAACAGCTTCAGGTGGTCAGATCTCTAAAACGGACAATTTTTTCGGACCGAGCATCTATCTATCAGGTTAATAAATACTACGTTCGCATAGGCAGATGCCGTTATGACCAGACATGGTTAGAAACATTTTTCATTTAATTCCCTTAGACAGACAACTCCGTAAAGCTTCAAAAGATGTAATCACTGTCACTGTCCCCTTAAGGGAGCCTTAATTATAAATACGACTATTTGAAGAGATGAAATCTCAAATGACTTTTTTTCTTTTGTTCTTCGTAGCATAAGCCGCTCCACTTTCCATCCATATTTGAGTTTGTCAGGGATGTCCTCCTAGAAAATAGAATGTCTCCTCATTTTTGCGACTTATAGGTCCCTAGCAATAAACATTTTTAGTCTCGACTCTAAATTTTCGTAGCTGACAGTGGCTATAATATTTTCCATACAAATTTTGCAATTGTGAGCTTTTGCAAATTTAAAGTCGAGACTAAAAATGTTTATTTGCTAACTCCCATAGTCTTTACTAAATACATGGGTGGGGGGAAGTATAAAACAAGAATGCATAAGAGTTCGGATGTTTTGCACCAAATATCAAAAATAATTTGTTGTTACACTTGCTAAAATTTATCTTGCGATACGTTCGTGATGGTAATATTCATGAGCATTTTGTCACTTTCGAGACGCGTTTGCGGAACTAGCTTATGCTAAAACTGGCGACGAGGGTGTGTCCGATGAAGAAGATTGGAGAGAAACCAGAAATACTTACTGCCGAAGAGAAGTTGGATGGATCTTCAACACCTAAGGAGTTGTCTTTAACTGACAAAGTCATATTGGCCAAATGATATTGTCCCATAGCTAAAGAAGAGGCAGAAATTTCCACTTAAACGGTATTTGGAAATATGAACAGACGGATGTGCCGTTATGCTTTCCAAAGGAAGCTAAACTCTATTTCGCGAAGTTCCAAACAACGCGCTGTTGTTTTAAAGGAGGTACCTACTACCTAATTGCTTTCTTCAAATCTCATCCAAAGCGAAAAGCAGTCCTCATGAGCATCTTGGGGTCGCACTAACATCGCTTTGTGAGACCCAGGTGACCGACATGAAGGTGTCGTCCAATTTTCTGGAGACCACCTCAAGATTGCGTCAACTCTGAAAGTTATTTCCCAGTGGCGTGGTCCGAGAACAGCTGGCAAGGCTTCTTCACTTGTTACAACTTTATGTAGCACACAGTTCATTATGTCAGTATTGTCTAGTAATACAGGTAAAGAACACAATTTTGTCCTGGGAGATAATGCTGGAAATGGATGTTGAGCTGATAATTCCTCGAATCCCTCGTCATGGTGGTTGGCGTCCAGCAAAATGAGCTTCCCATAACTGCTCTGGATGTACTAGATAAATTCAATAAGGATGCATTTAGTAGAATACACAGATTTATACCCAACCTTGCAACGCTTCCTGTGACAAATTCATCCACGGAGAGGTCTTTCCCTCCGTTGCGTCGCCTTAGACCGTATTTAAGATCAACAACGACTGAAAACCGCCTCCGTGGTCTAGCTCTGATAAACACCAACAGACATTATAATTATTGACGTTGAAAAATTAATTACAAAAAATTGTTAAAAACCGGCCACAAGAAAAGATTTGCGGAATAAATAAATAAATAAATATTTTCCTTACTTAAGCATAGTATCCTGCTCGCGCTAAATTTTAGCGTCTCTAGTCTCCACTTCGTTTCTCCACACCAAAGATAAATGGTCGCCAAATTATCAAACATGATATAGATGGGACAAAAATATGTTCATATGGCAGATGGCAATAAACGCAATTTTAATTATACGCATAATTAGAATTTCGAAATTCAGACTGCAAATACTCGAAATACATCGCAATATTGAATATCTCCAAAACAATGGATACACGAAAAGCATTATCAATGCTGCAGCAGCTCAAATAATTTCTGTAGTGGCAATTAGAAGACGATACGTTCCTTCGTGTCGGGTAAATCCCTATTTGCAGTGGAATTTTTCCGCAATTTCCATATTTATCTCAAGAAAAGGAATTATTTTTTGCGTTTTCTTTCATTTATTACGCAAATGCTTTCTGCGGTTTCCTCCAAAAAAAATCCAAAGTAAACCAAACACAAACTTTTTCCTCCGTTTTTATGTCCACATTTATCTTCGATTTATTTTATTTATCGAGTTAAATGAGTGGAGACTTTTCATCTGCCCATCTATGTGAAGTTAAGAATTTAGCGTGCGAGCAGGATACTGCTTTGCTAAATTGCCTCGCTAAATTTTATCCTTTAAGGCATTTTTGTATGGGAGATAAAATTTAGCGCGAGCAGGATACTAGCCTTTACTTTAAATTAAATTTTGTATTTATTTGAATTTTTTTACGACAGACAAGAGCGTGACCGTTGTGCGACTAAAGTTGCAATTTTTTCACTTTTTCGAGAGCCTGCCACATTTTTTTTTTGCTATTTTGGCCCGTTTTTGTTTGGAGAAGGCGCTTTAAACAATTTTCAAATGCTTATACATATTTCCAAATAAAAACCTTTTAAATGTAACGCAGTTGCCGATCACAAAACTATTGTAGTGTCTAGCGAACCAATACTTGTTAAATATCGTTAAAAAATTCTAAATAAACTATTCTACTTCAGAATTTCTTACGACTTTTTAAAATTCTGTAATTCTGGTCACACTGCAGACAACCAACATTACCTTTTCAAAAAGACTACAGTAGACTTTGTGTAGTTGTGGTAGTTCCATGATTTTGCGTTGTTCAGTATGTTGTCCATAAACTAATTATTAAATAGACCGTCAGCTCTTACAACTTAAGAGAATTTGCCTACAAGCTGGCAAAGTATGTGTGCCATGTTAAAGTAGATTAGCCGCACACATACTCTCGCACATAGGAACTTGACAGATGCCTGACAGTTTATTCTGTGGTAATATTGGAATAAATTCAAATATTTCAAATAATTGCCCGTTATCGGGACGTGTTAAGAAAACGGTGGGTATGGTGTGGTTAATTTAGTACCAAATTATTTTAAAACGCATAGGTATATATTAGGATCTCTTTCATTTTACCTAGATAATCTTTATAGTACGGGATGTTTAGATTTTTGTTGTAAACAATGGAAATCGATAAACTATATGAATCATTGGCAAAAATAAAAAAAAAACCCTTATTAATATAAAAAATATCTGACTACTAATGATTGTGAATCGTATGAATTATAGAAATTTGTAAGCAGCAAAACATAAATGTGTGAGACATAATATCAAGGTACAATTCAGTAAACATTTTTATTTCCAATTTTGCTTATATACATTTTGAGTTTCTTTATTTCCCGTACATTTTAAAGAAAATGAATTTTCGTTGATTGTGTCTACTAGAATTTTTCTTTTTATTATAAATGAACATTATTCAGATTCTCGGCTGACGCAATTGACTTCAAATGTAATTTCATTAATTATGTCAATTGTTCCAAATTTTCTAATAAATTAATTTTTTTTTGTTTTCAATAAACGGAATCTTCATGAAAAGATTATAACTAAAACCTCATACATATTATTTCAAATTTTAATATTCGTAATCAATTCTTCTCTTTAAATTCTTTGCCGTTTTTCTGTGGACATTCACGGTGAAATAATTTTTCGCCAAAAACAGCAAACGACAGACAATATTTATAGGAACAGAAATATCTTATTTTATTTCACACATTATTCCTTGGTTTATTTATGTTGATTACATTCGCTATTATACATTTTGTAGAACATTACATGTTTTCGTGGTGAATTAAAACAACGAATTTAAACTCTCAGAACGCATCCATCAGCTGACAGAAACTCGCCAAATACACTAACTCTCAGTCAGTGTTCTTAGCACTCTCTCTTTATTCACACGAAGCGTGTTCATTTTTCCCTTTCCACTAAGCTCAAAATCCCTCGATTTTTTTCATGAAAAAAACACATATTTTTAAAAGTAAAATTTGTATTGTTCGGAAAGAAAATCATTAAATTAATTTTCAGTATATAAATCGCAGTTTGCTAACATTATAATAATTATTTTTTGGTAATAGAAATTGTTGCAACTCTCCTTTTTATGTACATTTAGTGCGTTGATATTCATGGTGAAATGTAGTTTGAATGTTTTTCCTCGATAAGTTAAACATATTATTCCGATTAATTAATCCTACGCAATGTATCTGTTCTATTCACAGAAATTCTGGCATGGCTTTTGCCTCGAACTTAAATTACATACATTTTAAGAAAAGAATTGTTTATTGCATATATTTGTTTAATTATTTATCTGGGCAAGACATTGTATCTTCCTAGATTTCGACGCTTTATTTTTACAAAGTTCAACAATTTTGATATTTTTTTCCTTGTACGCATTTAAAGTTTTTGAAAAATTGAAATTCCCACAAAAAGGTTGAGATACCACGATGTAGGAACACTGCTGAGTTTCAGTATTTTATTACTCCTCCCACCATTTAGAAATTCTTTTTTTTTTGCTGCTTCACACGTATTCACAGATAGGAAATTTAAGAGAGAATTTTATTTTCAAAAATTTGCGGAGGGAATCGGGTAGGTGCGCGGGAGCTGACGGTCTATTTAATACTTAGTATATGATGTTGTCATTAGGGCTAAGTTAATGTAGCTCCATCGGCTGAGTCTAAGCCGAATAAATGATCTAGCAGTTACCGTACACAGATCATACGGTCACTATTATGTTACGAGTATATTTTAATTATTCTTTCAAAGAAAACTCCCTCTCAAAAAATGTGCAGTAGAAATCAAACTTGATGCGCCTTCCATCAACTCAATAAATCTTTAAGTTGATGCTGAAAACGGTTCTGTTAAATTATGTGACAGTATTTTTATTTTTTTTTTGCTTGAATGTGATATTGCCGGCTTTCCGATAAAGCAACCAGCATTCGTTGGCCCCCCAGCCATATTCCACTCATAAATTGCAACTGAGTATTAAATCCGGTCAACTCGAATGGAACATATATATTTTAGCATAAATTATTTCGGGGCTGTTCACCCCTCTCGAGGCGTGCACAGAAGAGCCTCTCGTGTGCCTCCCACAAATTAACTCCGTTCGACCCACACTTCATGCGCCACTCCACTCTGGCGTACTTCTCCCACATATGAGAGAGGCAGATTTTGTAAAATTGGTATGGAACCGCATTCAACTGCTGCGTGCGTTGAACTGTTGTAACACGAGAACAATCTGTGCAACAATACATTGTATAGTTCATCCATGTATCCAGTCACAGTATACCCTCCACCCACTCATCTTATCCAGCCGAGTGAGCGCCCTTAAAAGTTTTACCCAGGCAAATGCAAATGGCTGCCAGAGAGAACTCCATCGCACCATATATTAGTACAGTGTATCTGTGCAGTGGAGATCCTGGCAGTAGGGGGAAAAATGAAATTGTAAAATATAAAACAAAATAAAAAAAAAAAGTACAGAACTATCCTGATCCAGTTCAGCAATTTGGGTCATATCTAGGAATTTATGGATAACCATCAGTATGCATCCCTCATTCAGTGTGCCTCCCGTCTCAACCTTCTGGTTAGCCCCTCCGTTTGGCTTTTCCTTTTTTTTATTGCTAATATCTCCCGTTTCTGGTGATGGGACTTGTACACATTGCACTGTACAAATTTAACATTCTCCGATTTTTTTTTTTGTTACTTTTAGTTGATATGTGTGTGGTATCTCTGGCTGTGATGATGGTTGTGGAAATTCAGTGGAATTTGTTGTGATTTTGATGGGGTCTGGGGGATGATTCGCCATCGGGATCAGGACACTCACCCCTGACAGATAAATAAGCAACCTTTTCGCTCAGTATGGCTTCCAGATATTGCATGTGACAGAAAGGCAGGGGTTGGGACTGTGAGAGGCCAGATTTCAGTTTCAGCTGCCAGCATGTCATAAATCATTTCCTTGATTGTTTGGTTGCAGCAACCAATCTATCTATAGTAACCGCGTGCACCATTCCCATCTCGGAGCTCGAACCCATTTGTGCGATGATATTCGGTGCACGTTTTTTATTGCATGGATGAGAGGGCCAATTCTAATTCTATAATTCTTGTTGCTCTTTTCAGGATCCCTGCATGTGCTCGCGCTGGAGCACTATCTACCCAGCCACGACGAGAACGGCGAGTTCCATATCCCATATCCGCCATCCAGTGAGATATACATTTTCAATCGTTACGGGCAACACGTAGCCACGAATGATTTGACGTCGGGCAAGACACGGTACTCCTTTTTGTACTCGAAGAACACCAGCTTTGGGCGTTTGTCAACGGTGACCGATAGTTCGGGGAACAAAATCCAATTCCTGCGGGATTACAGCAATGTGGTGAGTTCGATTGAGAACACCCAGGACCACAAGTCGGAGATACAGATAAACGGAATCGGAATTATGACCAAGCTGACAGAGAAGGGCAAGTTCGAGATTGAATTGGATTACGACAGCAATACGGGACTGCTGATGAGTCGATCATGTGGCGGGGAAACGTATATCTATCAGTATGATGAGTTTGGCCGAGTGACGGGAATGATTCTGCCGAGTGGCGAGATTGTGAGGATCACCTCGCAGTTGGCGGACAACAAAGGATTGTCGGTTTACATCCATGCGTCGGTTGAGTCGTTGTTCTCCAGGGACAAGGGGGAGACCAACGAGCTGCTGGTGTTGGGAGGAGTCCGCTCCACATTTATGAAGAAGGGCAAGGAGAACGCAGACGCTGAGATCAAGCCCAACAACACCTTGGTGATTCACGGAGCGAATGGAGTCGTTGTAGAATCTTCAGCAGTGGCGAGGCATCCGCTGCTGGAGGCAGCGTTGCCGGTTGAAGCGGAAATGTTGGCCATGTGGTCGCACCAGAGCATAACGATGGGCGAGGGCTTGACGAACAACATGTACTCGGTGTTCAATTTGGTCGGGGATGTTCGCAACCCCCAGCAGACTCTGAACCGGGAGATATGGGTGAACGAGAGTCGAGTGATTGGCGTGGAGTACGATCAGTTCACGAATCGCGAGACGTTCTACGACATTCATCGAACACCGATCTTGATAATTGCCTATGACCAGTCGGGACTGCCGAAGTCATACTACCCGACCAATGGCTACCCGGTGAACATCACCTACGATCGCTTCAATCGAGTGGAAGGCTGGTCGTGGGGACCGGCAGAGCTGAAGTACACCTACGATCGGCACGGCTTGCTGTCTGAGATCACCAGTCAGCAAGACGGAATCATCTCGTACATTTACAATGACTGGAATCTGGTGTCGGAGATCGGCCTAGCTAGCCAGAGAAAGTTCGTGTTGAACTACGATGAAGCAGGAGGGCTGCGACATGTTCTGCTTCCCAGCGGTACCAAGCACTCGTTCAGCATGCAAACATCGATCGGCTTCATCCGATGGACCTACACCCCGCCGGGCAGTACGAAGCCCTATCTGCAGCACTACAGTCACTCTGGAGCGCTGCTTCAGACGATCTTCGCCGGTGATGGTGCCCGTATCATCTACCGGTACAATTCTGCCGGCCAACTCACCGAAATCGTACACGGAGACGGCAAGAGCGAGTTCAGCTACAATGAGATAACAGGCATGCCCAGTACGGTCTCGCACTCGGAACGAGAACTGGAGTACAGGTGGGACTTTGAAATCACTGGAGGGCTCCTCACCGAAGAACGGATTGACTATGTGGCAAAGACTGGCCTGAGCAACGCCAAATTTACCTATGAGTACGACACTGACTTTAGAGTGGTCCTGATACAGGGCCGGATAGGTGGACAAAACCTGCCGAGTCAGCCCTTCGCCTATGACCCACGGACGGGACAGCCGAACCAGATTGGTCAGTTCAAGCTTATGCATCCGAAGCTGAATCAAACTCAGGTCTACGACGGCACAGCCAGTTTCACACGAACTCTCGATGGCAGGTTCTTGGAATCGCAGGTCTCACTGTCAATCCACCGAATGGAGGTGTTCCGCATGGAGTTCTCGTATGGCGTCCATGGACGCATATCGCAGACGAGAACCTACACGCGCAATGTGGCTGTTAATACCTACACGAACGTGAAGAACTACACCTGGGACTGCGACGGTCAGCTGATTGGCGTTGAAGCACAAGAGCCGTGGGGATTCCGGTACGACGACAACGGCAACCTACTCTCGCTGACATATCGCGGCAACACCATCCCGATGGAGTACAACACCCTGGATCGTATTGTGAAATTCGGCGAAGGCCAGTACAAGTACGACTCGCGGGGTCTTGTGGCGCAGAACGCCCGCGAAGAGCGTTTCCACTACAACACGCAGGGGCTTCTGGTGCGTGCCACAAAACGCGGCCGATTCGACGTCAAATACTACTACGATCACCTGAAGCGACTGACCACGCGCAAGGACAACTTTGGCAATGTGACGCAGTTCTTCTACAACAACCAACAACGGCCCTACGAAGTCAGCCAGATCTATTCGCCGCGTGATGGCAAACTGATGTCACTGACGTACGACGATCGCGGACATTTGATCTACGCTCAGGTGTATCGGCACAAGTATTATGTGGCGACCGATCAGAGCGGAACACCGATCATGATCTTCAACCAGTACGGCGAGGGCATTCGCGAGATCATGCGATCACCATTTGGTCACATAGTCTACGACTCTAATCCTTACCTCTTCCTGCCGATCGACTTCTGCGGTGGCATCTTAGACCAGGTGACCACCCTCGTACACATGGGCGATGGACGCGTGTACGATCCTCTGATCGGTCAATGGATGTCTCCCAACTGGGAGAATGTGGCGGAGAAAATCATCACGCCTACCAAAATGCATTTGTATCGGTTCAACGGCAACGATCCCATTAACATCGGCCACGATCGCAACTATCCGGTCGATTTCTCCGCATGGATGCAGACGCTCGGTTTCAATATTCCCAACATAGTGCCTCAGTTGACCAGAACGCTGTGGGAACAGCCATCGCTGTGGGGCCGAACTCTCAACAACCCCATCGCGCTGGATCTGAAGCGACCTGTCGACAATACTCCCACAATGGCTGTGGAGTCTGGCTTCCTCGCCCACCTGGGTATCCGTCGCATGTCCAGCTTTGAGGACCTCTCAGCGCCACCAAAATCCGCCCTCAAGTTCGACGTGATGAACCCGAAGCCACGCAACATCGGCTCCGACTCAGATCCACCCTTCGGCAAGGGTATCGTTGTGTCGCGAACAACAGACGGACAGGCGATCGTATCCAGTGTTCCAGCGGCCAACGCCATCTATCGGGATGTCTACACGTCCGTGTTCAACCGCTCGAAACTGCTGCCGTTCACCTTTGTCGTTCACAACGCCCAACAGGACTCCTTCTTCTTCGTCAAGGAGGAATCATGGCGAGCCAGTGAAGACCGTCAGCAACTGAAGCGCCTCCAAGGTCAGGTCAACACCACCTTCCACGAGATCACGCGCGAAAACGGCAGCGGCAACAACTACCTGGACGTGAAAATTCACGGCGCCCATGCCATCATCAACCTGCGCTACGGCACAACCGTGGATAAAGAAAAGCAACGTCTCATGCATCACGCGAAACTGACCGCAGTGCGCAAGGCCTGGCACCGCGAAAAAGAAGCCCTTCGCAACGGCCTGACCACTGCCGTCGACTGGTCACAACAGGAGATCGACGAAATCCTCAAACTAGGCTACGCCAACTCCTACGAGGGTGATTACATCCACGACATCGCCGAATATCCCGAACTAGCCGAGGACCCCTACAACATCCGCTTCACGAAAAAGAAAGCAACACCCACGCGAAAGCGACGACGGCGAAGCCTCTCCACACAAACCGAGCCACATGGCGTAAGTAACCTAGGCATAGCAGAATCAAATTTAAATATTGATAGTATTAGTAACGAATTAACTGAGCCCTTATCAACATCGTCAACAAGAAACCCAAAAACATCATCAGTCACAATAAATAATAAGAAACCAATTAAATGCTTAGGGGATAGAAATGCTTGTTAGCTTTTGTTATAGGTTTTTATTTAAATTTATTTCGGTTCCTTCATTTAAACTTATCGATATTATTATTGCATTTACAAAATTAAACATGGAACAATTGAAGATGTCTAAAACTAAAATATATAAAAAAAAAAAAAACATTTAGATATTTTTAGGCAAACAAAAGAACCTAGATGCAAACAAAGCAAAACCAACTAATTAAACAATTAACATTATGAAATAAAGTTAAAAACAAAAAAAAAAAAAAACGATAACTTTCTAAATGGTGACTCGAGCTTTTTGAGACTGGCAGTAGAATTTAAATAGGAAAACAAAAGAAAAACAAAAAACACTGAAAACAAATGATAACACTATGATATATTTAAAAGTAAGGCATAGAGAAAGATAATACGGAACATATAGGTATATATATTTAAACAAAAATAAAAATAAAAAAAACATATTGTGAGACCAATTTGTAAATCCAAATGAATTTATTTATACTTTCACCCGTTTTTTTTTCATTGGCATTTATATCTGCGTTTTATATTTAAATTTACTTATAATTGTTTTTTTTTCCTTTTTGTAAAATTGTATAAATCAAAATGGAGGACTGTGTTGATGCACGAGTATTTGTTTTAATTGTATATTCCTTTTTTTAGTTTTTAGTGTTTAACCTCTTATTCGTATCCATTCCAATTGTTGCTTGTTTTTTGAATACAAAGGAGAATTAGTTTCCATGGATTGGTATTCATGTGGGTATTGTATTCCCAGCAGATTTTTTACGTCTAAATGATACCACAGGAAACTAAATCGGCAGTCTGGATCCAATTAAATTAAGGGACCTGAATTCATATCTCAAGTGACAGCTTAATTTATCATATTAATAGGTAAGACGATTTTTGTCGCACCGATTATGGAGTTATATTAAAAGCAGTTTGTATAATGAATGAACCCAATGAGAGGTGAGTTTATTACCGCATGTATAAATTCTTTTATCAAAGACGGTAAATGCAATTCTAGAACTAGTTCGAGACCATGCAGTGTATCATAGACATGTGTCTTCAATAGCTGCGTCCAAGCCGAATAACTCATCAAAAAGAAACAACTTAATTTTTCCCTAAAACGCGTTTAATGTTGGCTTTATTGCACCTATAAATAAATCGAGGTTCAATTTTAGTTCAGAAGACTAGTTGAAACCATTTTTGAGGATCAACAAATTCCCGGACTAAAGCTTTCGTCCAGTTTATAATCACTCAGATTTATCTACGAATTTGAGTTCACTTTCTCTTTCAGTTCAAGTAATTAATTCCATTTAAATGTAGTCACCTTGCGGCATATTTTAAGATTTGTGTATAAACTGGAGTTTTTCATTTTAAACGGTTATTTGCTGAAACTAAAATTAGGGCCCGTTGAACCCACGCCATTTGCTGGGTGCTATTTTAGTTCAAGAATTTGGTTCCAATCGGCGGCTAGATTTACATTGACTAGTCCACAAGAATCAATCGTTTTTGAAAAGTCTTTCGCAGCATTTGCTTTTACCGTCTGATAAGTTTGGATATCGATTGTATATGTGCAAGCTTTTTAAAATGATGCTTATTTATCGGTGGACCTAGAAGTCTATACGAAACTGCAGCTTTGCAGTGAAATTTCAATATTTTACGGTAGATTTCCAAGAGTATACCTTTGTGGTGTTAAAAATCATACTGATTATGACCTTTAATCGATTGTCAACTTTTTTTCAGATTTAAGTATTACTCGGATGAAGAAAAATCAAGTCAATTCTTTTGTAACAATGAGAATGCAAATGCATCGATCGGTGATATCAAGTCATCATTTTTACTTTGATCAACCCAAGTTAAGAAGGTCCAAAATATAAATTTCTGCCTGCCATTTTAAAGCTGGTAATAAATGCGGAATTCAGAAATTTATACAAACAGAGAACTTAGTCCCGCTGACATTCAGCTGCTTCCCCATAGTTTATACAAAATACTGCAGGACCGCTAAAAAGGTCTAGTATTGAGAACACAGACGATTATTGTTTATTTTGCTACAACTTGCCCCATGAATACCGATCAACAAAATTTATGTTTCATCATTCTAAAATAAAATTCTTGGTGCTTTTCGAATTTAACTCTAAACGCATGTTTCATTTCACGCTATTTATATTCTATTTAGTGTTTTATAATTAATCTTTAACTAAATACTATTATTGTTGCCAAATATTATAAATTTAAGTATAAACTAAACATATAAACATCACCTAATTTAAAACAAAGAAACACAATTAAAAATAATAGATACAAAAACAAAAAAATAGTAGAAAACAAATTACAGATGTAAAACTTAATAAAAAAAAAAAAAACATGAATACAGTAAAGCTAACAATAATTATCGTAGGTTTATGATGCAAAATAGGAAAGCAAAAATATTATTAAATATAAATATATATATTTATATTAAGAAGATATATATTAAAACTAGAACAAAAAGCACGCACGGTCTCTCCTAAAGGATTATTAGACATATACCATGCATATATGTAATCCACAACCCATGTAGTATTAAAATTTTAAAATATTTCTTTTGTAAATAGTTAAACAATTAGGAAATAAAATGATTTTTTGGTTTTTAAATAAATAAAAATGACAAACATTATTATTGTATTATCTATTGTAAAATGTTGACATTGAAAATTTTGTTTAAATATTTTTTTAAGTCACCTATTACAAATCGGGAAAAATTCTATAACAACAACAAATAAAAACAAAACTATCCAAGTATGAAGTTAGCTGCTACACTTGGGTATTCGCTGAATTATTTATAGCATCAGACGACACATATATACATAATACTTATCCTAAGAAAAAACAAATTGAAATCTATTCTCAAAAAAGCAAAAACATGTGTATTATATAAAACTAAATTAGTGGCCCTGTAAATATTTATAAATTAAATTGATATTATAATAAAATACAAAAATAAACAAAAAAAAAATTGTTTCTTCTTTTATTTTTAATTGAATAGAATAAACAAAATAATTAATATAATTGGCAAACTGTTTTTAGATGTGAATGTGGCATTTGTTTTGAGAAATGTTATTTTGCTACTCGTTTGGACAAATGAGAAAAAAGAGTCTTTACACAAAATATCCAATTCCATTCGAGCAACAGGAGTCAGTTACCTAAAAAAAAATTGCTTTAAGTAAAAATTGTGAATATATAAAAGGAAAATAATAATAATACCGAGAATTGTTGCTACTGCTGTTACTACTATCGAACTGAAACAAGTCATAAAATAATAAAAGAAAAATAATTATGATAGCGACTTTACGTCTAATTCCAACAAAAAATTGATTGCAAACAAGAAAATATAAGAATTATTAAAATTAAGAATTTATATATGAATAAGTAAAAACAAAAACAAAAATTAAAACATTATATAGATAAGAAAAGATAGATATTATGATATATATATGAACTACTTATAAACAATAATTATAAATATTTGTATAAAAAAATTCATACAGAGTAACAAAACAAAAATATACAAGATGAGGATATCAAGGGTCTAACAAAATAAATGAATAATAATGAAAAATTACTCGAATGTGTTTTGTTTTATTTCGTTTGTTGTTGAATAGACGATAAGCTAACAGCTGCGGCGCTGTTTTATTTCAGACTGATAACTTGGGAGCTTTTTTTGGTGTTTATTGAAAGGTAAACAAAATAGAATGAAAGCAAAGAGGTCTTTGGCAGAAATTTGACCTTTGCCTGAATTAACGGCCGATGGATATAGAAGTACAAAAATATGTGAGAAAAGAGGGATGTTGCGGTGGATTGAAGGTGTGAGCAATTTAAAGATTTGGAAAGAGTTTAAAGATTAAATTATGGTAAGCAAAAGCAGAAAAGTTTACATCCGTTATTTGGTTGAACCTATGTCACTAGGTTAGGGAAATGGGAACTTACCGATTTTTCAATGACAAAAGCGTTAATTTTTTAACTGAGCTTTAATCGATCGCCCCCCACTCGAAGTTGTAACTCGTTGTGTTTCAAGCTGAAGTCGGATTAGGTACATGCAACTTCTTACTGTTTATTTAGGTACAGCCCGGAGTTGACCTGCTTGGCCTCAATCAATACGCCTCTCCAGTTAGCGGGATCTTTGGAAAACTAAACTACCCCCAATGGCACACTTCGAGTTGGTTCGAGGTCACTTTCCACTTGCCCGCCACCTAAGCAAGATCTGCCTTTACCGCGTTGTCCCTCCGGGTTAGAGCCGATGTCGAGCCGGAACGTTTATGATTGATAGGGTATATCGTCGAGCAATACAAACCATCCCAAGTAGGCTGACGAATGACACCGTTTTTATAGTCTAACTAAAGTTTCACAATTAACCTAGAAGATCAACTTAGATACAATACCCCTCTCGAGGTATCCGATCGGAAAAGAATTTTCTCCGATTCGTACGATATCAGAGAAATTCCATTCGAGATATCCGTTCCGATACAACTTTTGGAAAAAATCTCCAAAGACACATGGCGCACCTTTCCGCATTGCGTGGTACCGCACTATATCACTTACTTTTGACAGCTACACGGCATATTTTTCCGAAGATCTCCGATAATTAATTATCTACGGAATATTTTAATGTCAAATGAACGCGTTTATAAACGTTTCTAAACGGATACTTCAAACGCAATCTGAGTTCCGCTCAGATTTCACTTTCGTTTGGGTTTTTTTTCAGAACGAATACCTCGATGGGGTGACAAGCATCGTAGAAATACTGTCAACTAATCGATATTCCAAAGAATTCCGGTTAACGCAGCACTATGTCAAAGCGCACTCCAGGCTATCGCTTTTATAAAGAATTGGACTTGGATGGAATCAACGGGGTGCAGTAAACCTGCCACCTGCATCACAGAAAGAAATAGGATCGGTTCTGTTTACTCTGTGCAAATCACAGCTTAGCTACCTATAAATCGCAAATATACGGCATCGTTTTAATAATAGAGCAAACATCAACATTTGTAAAGCCAGGTCAGAAAAGTTTTCATACCGAAAGAATGAAGTATGACTTAAGTCAAGCAAGAACTTCACATTACAGAGAAGCCTGACCTCTCCAATATATACTTGCCCTACAGACAGCCCTGCACGGTATAGTGTGAAAAATTGAAAGGCCAATCTACCACTACAAAAATGCATTAACCACCTTTCAAATGGATTCGTCTCAGTGCTCAGATCAAGGAACATTTTCCAAAAGTTAGGCACAGTCTTTTAACCGAATCGATACAAAGAGATATAACCATAGGAAGGGTGTACTAAAAAAAAAAACACGAACCTGATACATGCAGCCAGAATGATAAACAAAAGACAGGAAAGAAAACAAAAGGAGAAAAAAAGGTCTTGGATCACTAGATACTCCGGTTATAGAAACCACAAGTTTTTTTTAATCATAAAATACAAGGTGGGCCAAAAAAAGTCATCCGATGTTGTTTGGCTCTCTTTTTTTTCTAAATGAAAAACTTCGATTCTATTTTTTGATTATGGTTATTTGAACCTTTAGAATTGTATTGGTCAAGTCGAGAAGATGATATCGGCCAAATGGGCGCCGTCACAATTGATTGCCATACGGGCTCGTTTAATGGCATTTTTCATCACTTCGGCGAGAACTTCGGGCGACAGATTCTCGCACTCGTGTCGACTGTTGTCCTTGAGGGCTTCTAGGGTCTCGGGCTTGTTCACGTAAACACGGGACTTCAAAAAACCCCACAAAAAAAAGTCTGGAACGGTTAAATCGGTCGATCTTGCGGGCCCGTGCAAATCGCCAAAACGAGAGATGAGGCGACCCGGGAACGCCGCCTTCAGAATATCGGTTGTGGCTCGCGCAGTGTGTGCCGTAGCTCCGTCCTTTTGGAACCACATGTCCTTCAGTCCTAATTCGTCCAATTGCGGCGCAGCACGGACTGGACTTTGTACGGGAACATGCGCAAGTCTTTGACTAAAATTCGCCTTAGGGACGACCGGCTGATGGCTAATTGCGAGGCACGGCGTCTGGTCGATGTTTCCGGCGACAGCTCGACATCCTCGTCAACAGCGGCGATATTCTCGGCACAACGGGCACTCCGGGGTCGGCCACTCTTGGCAACGTCTCGTGTGATCCCATACTCTTCAAGGTTGGTGACCAAACGGCGCAGTGTTTGCGCAGTCGGTGTCGGACGGCCGTGGAATCGGCGACGGAATTCGCGCTGCGCCAACACTATAGACGAATTGTTACGCAAAAAAATAGACACGATTATTCCGCGTTCTTGGGGAGTGTATCGTTCCATGGATTGTTCACTTGTATTCTACATCGGTCTAGTCTACAAATGTCAAAACAGATTTGATATTGGCGGCCATTTGCAAAAATAAGAGCATCTTCCAATAGGGTGATCTCTTTTGGCCCACCTTGTATAACCCATGTGCTTATTCAGGAAATTAACTACATTTTCGAAGAGTTTCAAGCAAATCCGTTTAGGAAACAAACAAACATCGGAACTTTTGCATTTTTTTTTTCATTTTCAAGTTTACAACTCCTTAATAAATCTTAAATATTTAATTTAATTTTATACAACAAGAAATGGTAGTGTACACTTCTATATATATGCTTATGAGGAACTCTTTGTAAACTGTAATCAGTGTACCTACCTATTGAAAAACAATAGCTTTGAAATTACTCTATAGGGAATACGACAACGACATATCATCAAGATCAAGTGTGTTTGTTGTATGTGCTTGTGCATGTTAATGTTTTTGGACAATTTTTATAAATCATACATAGCTGATAATAGGTACGAAACGAAATAGCATGTTTGCATTTAACTTTGAACATACAAAGCTTCATCAACATGCAAGAAGTTTTTTTATTTGCCTGTTATTGGGTGCCGTGACCGTGACATAAGGCCAAACCTGAGAATCCGGCGTTGTGACTCTTTGGGAAAGCGGCATAAGGACAAATTTTAGTACTTGGCCTTATGTTGCCTTCCCGAGGCGCTATAATGCCAAACAGTTTTGAGCCATTAGACCAATTTTTAATAATAATAATACAAACACGCAAAAACGCGTTTGTCTTAAGACATTCTTGTGAAAGTTCGTGCGATTAGTCAAATATATGGGGGGCAAGCAGAGGCTTGCAGATGTACAGCATGCCCTCCATACATATTCGACATATCGCGCAAATTTACTTTTAAATTATTCATGAATGAAAAAGTGAAGTTATTTCCCACTCGAGGTGAAGTCATTTCCATGCACCGTGGAAAGTGACATAAAGCCAAATTGGCCTTTTGACGCTTTGTGAAAGTGAAAGCTTTGTATTGTAACCTTTTCTAGTTTTTTTGGTTCTAGAATAGACGATGAATTCAATTATAAATCTACCTTATACAGACGAACCTGTTTAATAGGAATCTAATATAATGAGCCATTAATTTCAGTCTCACTTACAGAGGTATTTTATTTACCCAATTTTTCACTAATCTAGGTAGCATAGTTATTATTGTTTCACTTAAAAGGTCTTCAAAATAAATGGAATTGTGAGGTATATGTCGTAGTTAGTACCTACTTTCATCTGCTTCAATCCTCGTGTCCGCTTTTATGACAGATGACAGGTGATATTTAGAAATGCTGCACTTACACCATCACACATTCCACATAGCACGGAAGATTAAAGGGACGACCAATAATAAATAGCCGTCTGACTGAAAGGGACAGCACTACCTAACACGCACAAAACCGTGACACTTACTTTGGTCGGCCATCTTGTTTGCGTGGTAGGATTTATGGAAAGCTCAGCATGTTGATATTTTTATAGCGATGGCTAACGAAATTCTGCGTTAATATTAAACAAAATGGCTTCCGAAGTGATGAACGGACAATAATTTTTTTATTTCGCATAACTTATTGATGAATTGTTGGTTTAATTTCGTTACTGAAACTAATTAACACTCTCATTTCACATGCTTTAAATCAGAAATACCTAGGTATGCCTTTAAGTATCTAATAATTGCAGAATGTTGGTCGACTCTCTCTTCCTTTATCCCACGAAGCGTGGTCATTTTTTGCTTTTCACCATACTCAAATTCTCTTTTAAAATCCCACGATACTTTTTTGCGTCAACATCCAGTTTTTTTAAAGTAAAATTTGTAGTACACGGAAAGAAAATCACGTTAAATTAACCTTTAGTATAAAAACCGCAGTTTGTAACACTGCTATGATTCTTTTTTGGTCCTAGAAAATGCTGATAAAAGACGATTTACATGAGCTGTTTTTTATTGACATTCAGTGTGTTGATAATAATGGTGAAATACAGGTGTTTTGATAGAATTTCACCAAAAATTCGTAGTTTGAATGTTTTTTGTCAGATCTCTGAAATTCCCACGATTTGGTGCTTTATCCCTTTATCCCACGGAAGGCTTTTCGGACATCGAAATTCCCAAAAAAGAGATAA
Organism: Cheilosia variabilis; assembly: GCA_951230905.1. NCBI lineage: Eukaryota > Metazoa > Arthropoda > Insecta > Diptera > Syrphidae > Cheilosia > Cheilosia variabilis. The sequence goes on along the minus strand of OX579677.1, from coordinate 39,196,186 downwards.
ATCCCACGATATAATAACACTGGGTAGAACATTCATGACACTTCAGGCGTCTGATTTGTGATCTCATTCTTACGCCCTTATTAGCATTGAATGCGGACAAACGGGTCTCTCTGTCCCGTCTCGTGCAAAAATGAGCGTCCGTGATGGTAGGTATAGATGCAGTATGTATGAACATAGATTTTTAAGCTTTTTAAAAAACAATTTACTGTGAAACCGCAAGCCATTTTGGGGATAGTTGCGAATGCATTTTGGAAAAGATTTGTTTTGAAAGAAATATTTGGAGTAGCAATAGATGCGTTTTCTTCCGTAGAAAATAGCAAATTTATACTTTTGGCCTTCTTGTCGGTGTGTAAAGGCTTCTTTATGCAGAAATATCTTAAAATGAATGCATCCTGGTCAAGTCAACCGTATTATGTAAAAGGAATTTAAAAAAAACAAAAATCAATAGATTTTTCTTCTTTTTTAAGAATTGTCATAGCTATTTTGATTTATGCAATAAACAAATATTTGAATAGAGTTTATTTTTATTTTAACTTGGAAATGGAATAAGGAATACATAAATACATACATAGGTTTTGATTTAAACCCAAATATTAAACTCTAATTATTATCTGTGGAGTTATTTGGCTTACGAAACTAACGAAAGAGAATTAAAATGCATCGTCAGCTCCGATTTTCAAAAAGGGGATTAGCTACATTTCTTTTGACTCTCATAAACACAATTAATGACAATACAACTTTCAAAATTATAGTTCAGGTTAGGAACCTCTTTGCTTAATTCGCTGCGACTTAGAAGAGTTTCCTGACTAACGAGCTCTAAGGTTTAATAAAGCTTAACCTGTATTATTATTAGTACCTACCATCTTTAGATTGGACACGAATATTTTGAGCTCACTTTTTGGTCTAGGCTGGAGTATTGGTTAAAGTATGTAGGTATATTGAACGAAGAACGCAACATATTTCAATTCTGTGCACTGGATTGGGTGCCGAAACATGAAATGAAACATTTTTGCCCAAATATGACCCAGTAGGTTCATATCATTGGCAACCAATCTGAAAGCACGCTATCAACCGCGAAGACACAAAATAAAATCGCATAACAATTGAACAAAAAAAATTAAAACAGCGAAAACTAAAATTTATCGCGAACCAAATGTCATATTATGTCGAGGTTTATGTATCTTCCTTTGAAGCATCAATGCACACACACACACTAAATATGGCAAAACAGAAATTATGATGGCCGAAATACTGACGGTGCGAGAGAGACATTGCAGTGCAAAACATGTCTTTGTCTAGTCTATTGCATTCCAACAACAGCCTCATAGTAGGGGCACCTTTAAAGAGCAAATGTGTTATAGTCCAAGAGTCGACCGCATGATGTCCTAAGTCATAAAACAATAAGATGAGCTAAGTAAAAAGTGAAAGCCTGCAAGTAGACTAAGAGAAAAAAAAAAAACAGGATTGTCAGACATTTTTGTTCTTTAATACAAAAGTTTGCGAACTATTTACGTAGCTTCAATGTGGCAAAATGCAACAAACTGCTCTTGCACTACATTTAATGCACAGGAATGTGGATGGGTCTTAAAAGACGGTCATGAACCACTGTGGCTCTAAGGAAACCCAACTTCTTTAAATGTAGACGATATTCTGGAAATAAATACATCCGCAGACGAAGAGTGCGGGATGATATGTTTGATAAGAATATTAGGCCTTTTTTATTATGCTCACATGATCTATATAGATCATTGATTTCCACGGTTTACAACAATAGCTGTTTTTTATTATCAACTATGATCCATATAGATCATCGATTTACATGCATTTACAACAACAGCACATGATCCTGCTACTCATCGAGATCACGAATCATGATCTGAAAATTATTTCTACTATTTCCGACTAGGTGGCTTGTTTTATTTTTAAATGTTGGTGTGCCTGTAATCGATAGCCACACAATCACGTTGCCAGACTAAAAATTGGAACACAAAAAAATCAATTGATTTATTTCGCATTCGAATAAACTCCCTGTCCGTATTCCGAGCTATGTTGTTTTTTCTCGTTCTATAAAGGTATGTCCAGACCAGCCAAACATTTGATAAGCTATGAAATACCTACATGTTCCATAAATATTTCTAAAACACTTATTAAACAAACCAATTTTTATGGAATGTTTAAAAAAGTTTTGCTGGTTTGGATCTATACACCAAAAAAACATTTATGAAATGTTTCACAGTTACCCAATCATGATGGGAAATAATTTTTGTTTTACAAGTATCCCTGCAGAAAGTGAGCGCTGTTATAAAAATGTCCAGAAAACCTTTGAATACCTACTGAGAAAGTGATTCATTTCATACGATTATTTGAATTAAATCGCGTGTCGCGTGATTGCCAAGACCAAAATTAAAAAAATAAAAACTTTACTCGCTGCTAATAATCCCACCACATTGTTTCCTTCTAGTCCAAAACAGGATAAAGTTGAAACATTTCATAAACCTCTACCTCCGTATTAATAAACAAATATGCAAAATGTATGTTAGCTAGTAGACGTCAGTTGATAACTTTTATGCAGTGTTTATTAATACGGGGGTTAATAAATAAATATCAGAAATCTTTTATAAATGTTTATAAAATCTGTCCGATTTGCTTCAGAAACATTTCATAAACATTTCTGAAATGTTTCGGTGGTCTGGATACACCTTAATATGCCAAGATAAACTCAAGCGGTAGCAGCAAAATATTGTTCATGTGTTGCATATTTGAACATAAAATACTAAATTTGTTTCACAAAAATATATTTGAAAAGAAAAATTATGCAAATTTGATTCAAATATGGTAACACCCCCGACATTGCAAGTGAAATGACATGTTCCTCGTGTGACGTCACGATGAGAAGAATATTTGCAAGATGGCTGGTGGCAATACGAAGTTTGAAATACCCTGTATTATCTGTTTTGCTTTTGAAAGCAACTGTTGCCACAATTCCAAAATTAAACATTTCAATGATCCGTTCTGTTTTATTTTCGTGATCTGATCCGAATCAGATCACGCTGATAATAAAAAACAGCTAATAGTACAAGATCCAACTTTTGTTGTCAGCCATGGAAATCAATGATCTATATAGATCATGTGAGCATAATAAAAAAGGCCTATTGATGAATCAGACTCTGACTCAAACTATGTAGTTAGGTTTGTGCATTACATATAACTATAAATTTATGGGGTCGGAATATCGTTCAAGATTGTGAAATGAACAAAGGAAAAAGATAATAGTTTTCAGCTTCGTTTGCACTGACATAAAGGGGATATATTTTTACTGTATATAATATTAATATGAATTAACATTATAAAAAAATATGCAAAATATGCACAAAAATTGCAAAATATGCATTTATAGTAAAATATGCAAAAATATGCACTAACGGTTAAATGCTATTTTAAAGGAAATTTCATGATACGTATACATAATAAGTTGCATCCAAGGTGTTCATAAAAAAACATGCATTTGCATGGAAATCCGATCCCTAGTTATAAGTTTTGTCTATTGTTTTATGCCTATGAAAGTTACAAAAAAATTCGAACCGGAACTAGCCCGTTTTTTCCATCCCTGGGCAGAAATGTCCGACAACCCTGTTTTTTTCTCTTAGTCTACTTGCAAGCTTTCAGTTTTTCATGCGGCCGGCTCTCCTACTTTTAAGCAAGAAATCGATTTTTTATTAAATACTTTCGCCCATCATGTGGAATAACGCGACTGAGCCCTATAACTGCAATTCAATTATCAGATTCTGATGCTCCGAAGTCCGAGCTGCAGTTTATTGCGCCGACGGAACTACGATTAAAATCGGAAGAAGCTGAGCAAAGCTGTTATCTACAAATATAGTACTCAATACTGGTTGGTGAGCTTAAAAGATACCTAATACCGAATGTGCAGCAGCTACAGAAAAGGATTTAGAAATTCGTTGATATTGTCAACAACTCAAAGAATCAGAGCTGCAAACATTAACGCTATATACGCCGCCATTAAACTCGATTTTGTCCATCAAAGTCTCTCGCTTAAAGTCCAAGTAGGTAATAAAAGAATTATTTTTAAGTCTTGTTATTCTTATTTTGTATTAGCCTTAAATAGAAGCTTCTTGCTTCCGCAATAATGCTGAAATAAAAGCCAGTTTGATAGTTTGCATTTATGTCCTTCTTCGACTCGTATGTATGCCAATGAATGCAAGTTGAGTATATTCATATACGAGTTTATAAACACTTTTGTTTTGATATTTTTTTTAAAAATGTAACTACATACTACAACGTGATGCAGTATGCAGAACATGCTAACGAAACTTTAGGTAAAGACCGAAATCAGGATGACAAACATTTGCGAGATAATTAAACGGGAGGCATTTTCAGGATTAGCTATGTAGCTTATCAAATGCCTAAGAGTTCTTAAAAGTGTCTTAAAGAGATGTTGCGGTCTTCTATACCTACATTATGAGCGCATCCACCATACCCTAATTAATTTTTTTAACATAATTCACTCCACCTCGACATTCAACAAAAAGAAAAAATTCGAGCAGGAAAAAGATGTCACATTCCAACACATCATCCCTCCAAGTTCTACTTCTAGCCCACCCACTTTATCTTATATTTATTTAAGATGCATTTACTTGTATGTGTGAATGCGTGTCGGTCAAATGCGCAATTATTTAACACAAAGTCTCGAGCAAAGACGTTGTCTATTTGAATATCTTACTGAATAAACTCTTTCTCAAAAGGTAAAATGGCTTAGGTCGATTTTTCACATTTTTTAGGAGAGCAATTTTAAACTTTAAATAAATTCGTGTAAAAAAACCCACTTTGAGTAGAAGGCTGGAATTTACTTCAGAACTAAGACATTATTCCAAGAGCAATGTTATTACTTTTATTGAGTTAAGTCGTTGTAACAGAAGACAAAACAGTTTTCCAGAGTAGGAAGAAACAAGGTAGCTAAATTTGTTCTCATTTGAAATATTTAAAAATACCGTTTTTGGCTTAAATCGATTTAAGCCACTTTATCTTTTGAGTAAAGAACTATAACTCATATCCACTCGTATAGCAATTTTTTAATTATTGTAGATATAGCTTCGGATTTTTTAGGTACGAAGTCGTGGTCGTGTCGTAGGGCTTAGTTCCTTAAATGGGCAAACTTTCGGAATGAATTGTGTACTGCAAAAAAAAGCTTAAAGCTTAAATTTGTTTCCACTTCCATGTTCCAGTTCCACTTCTTTTCTAATTCCGTGTACATTCGCTGAAATTGAAAAGAATGAGAGATGATGATGATAGTTCATTGAAAGTTCCTATAATTTCTCCACTCTATGCTTAGATACTACCATAAGCTTTGAAGTGAAACTGCAAGGGCCGATTCCCCTATAAATGATTACATATATAGTATTTATAAAGGCGATTTCGATTACTGTGGACTGTGGTAATAAGTTGCTGTAGAGTATGTGGACATCAGCGAAAACAGAATTTTTGGTCTTACTTACTTAGAATTCCTCAAAAATGAAATGTAGTAACCTAAGTATATTTGGACACAATTTGCATTGACACAAAATAGCTTATATGTTTATGTGATAGGTGCAAGTCATTTAAATCTTAAAAAAATCACAAGCTACCTACTTCTACTTTATACAATTGAATAAGTCGGCATTAGCTAATTTTTCCTAAAGTTATACTTTTTCAATAGTCCTTGGGCCTTACCAACAACCAAACCGTAAATTCGAGTTTAACTAATTTCGAAACTAACTATAGTTTCGACTTTTGATTTGAAGGTACCTACTAACAATCAAAGTAATCGGAACTTTAACTACATCTGACTTTAAAGCAAAATTAACAGTATAACTCAAAAGCGCTATAATTTTTTTCTTAGCTTTCAAATAATTTGCTGAAATTGGCAGTTGGTTGTATTTTGAGTGAAATATAAAAGATGGTTGCTTGGTTTTTTGACTGTATCATTGCAGCATTGTTAATTTTGCTAGCAATGATATCAGCAGCCAATAGTTTGACACAGTCAACTAAGTAATAGTTCTCGCATTGCCTGCGTCCAATTTAAGCTGCGGCTTCTCTTTATTTGCTGTCCATTTCATATTTCATATTTATTTCATATTTATTTATTACAAAGACTGACGTTTAAACTTTAATAATGGGTTAGACTCGACTTTCTCCGGATCGAAAGTTACAGTCTCGATTATCTTAAAGTCGAAGATAACTTGATTATTGATACACAATTTATTTTAATTTCGACTATTGCCCTAAAGTCGAGTCTAAATTTGGTTTTTAGTAAGGCCGCTTGACTTCTTATGCCGACTAAAGTCATTTAAAAAATTCGCGTAAGGCCAAATCAACAATTTAAAACATCGTGGGTAACATAGTAGACTTATCGTCTTGAAATAGACAGAAAATAGTTTCAAATTATGCTTTTAACCACTCTGAACATTATTTTAAGCCAGATATATCGATAGCAATTTGAACCAAAAATTAAAGAAAACGATTTTTTCTTCATAGATAAATTTTAATATAAAAGATCAATAGCGTGATTTAAAAACGAATGAGCAGTAAGTTAGGTCCTTACAAAACAGAAAGCTATGTTTGAGTATAAATATAGATTAAAGATTACAGTATTTGAAGTTGAACTGGGACTGCCAGGTTTGCAATTGGTGTGTGGTATGAGTGCTTTGAGAAGCTGTGGCTGCTATTCTGAACAGACTCTGTTATGAGCTTTAAAAAATAATAATAATACATTTTGTACATTGTCAATATCACTGAAATTAAATTTCACCAGTAGCACCAGTATTCTGAAAGCAAACATTTTAAAAACAAAATGCTAAGTTTGTTTTGCTTGTACTGAAAAATGACAAAAATTACATCAGAACCATTATCTAAGTACAAATTAAAAAAAAGAAGAAAGAAACTAAGCTTTTAGGTACCTACCACTTAAGCAGTTCGTATTTCTTGAGTTAAAAAATGTGTAAGCAGGTTTTCTTCCATTTTTTATCTGTTTTTTTTTTGGCTTGTTTTTATTAATAAATAATACTTAACTTTTTGATTTGATATTGGTTTCTACAAGCTTAAATTATGTAAAAGTGGCCGTGGGAGGACGCAGTGGCTCAGTGGTTGCTGGACTACTGTGTGAAGGCTCTCCGGTTTGATCCACGGAAAAACACAAACAATTTCTTAAGGATTTTTCCACAGCACCTTGCACCACCCCTCGCGATCGTCCGACAAAGATCAGAGAGTAGGTAGAATTGGCATGAATGAGCTTCTCAATTAGTCGATAGGGCTCGACATAAGATTGAATATCCATTTTACTTGTCCCAAAAATAAAGAACTCAAATAAATCGAATTGTTCTTAGAAGTTAGACAAGTGTACCTATACAGACCGGTTGCGCCAAGTAAATACCTATTTATAATTTTATTTTTATTCACTAGCTTCTGAAGATCGTCAAGGTAATTCGAATTTTTTCCATTTTCTTTTAAAACCCTCATATTGACCTTATATATATTTTTTTTTACGCACGTTACTACAATTATTTCTAATATACAAAATATTTAATATAAATATTACTCAGTATACCATCACCTTTTCCCAGATAGTGTTTTATTACCAAACCCAAATTTATTGAATTGAAAAGCATCTTAAAAATATCATATTAAAATATAATCAAACTGAGCGTTGTATTTTAAGTCAACTCCAATTTAATTGTAACAAGGTGCTGTTTAAAATATAACTTTAATATTCACGAGGTTAAATTGTAGAACTAAAATATTAATTTTTTTCTATTTCAAGATGAGAGTTCAAAAGACCTTATTAAAAAGATCATTGTAATGAAATGAATATTGAACTTTAATACGAAAATATTACAAGCACAATGTAATAAATTGATAACATTAAAAATGTATTTTTCTTGTCTTGCATGCACATCTTTTACTGACGCGGTATTAAAAAAAAACGTAATATTTTTCACCTTGTAGGTAATTTCCTTGTTTTGGAAACACAGCTCTTTCCATTCGAGACCCCAAAATCAACTTCCAAGAGCAGTAACACCATTTCAAATATATAAACAATTTCAAATTAGTTTAGGCAAACAAGAATAAAAAAAAAAAAAAAATAGTTGGCGCAACAGGTCTGTTGAGATCCTAGGACTAGCTTCTCTCACAACCATTCGTTTGTGTGAGATTTTCATTTTTGTGACGAATGGAAGGGATCTACAATTTTACGAGGTTCGCGAGAGGTGGCGTAGCGGAAAAAAACCATAAGTTGGAAAGAAGAAAAAACTGCTAAATAATGTAAGATCCATTTCCACCACACAACAGATGGAATATCTACCACTTTCGCCCAACTCGCTAGAACTTATTAGTTCTTCTATAGAAGTGAATGCCATGATTCGATGACAAATCACCAGGGTTCCCGATTACGCAATATACACATGGTTACGTAGGAACTATAAGACACTATAAATAGAAAACAAACATTTTTTTAAATGACTGCGGACAATTTCCTATCCAATAGCGTTTGCAAGAGTTAAATATCTTTCGGTTCGAATATAGTCTCAAGGATAGAGAAAGTTTCGGGTGATCCAGTCGTGCACATCTTGTTTTTGTTTTTCATGCGTGGTAGATGTCACGTCGAATTGCAGTTTTTAGAGAATTTTTCCAAGGTCTTGTGTATGGTAGAGGCTGCAGGGCATCTGGCACCTTCTACGCCTGTCTTTCGAATGTAGAGGCTAGGTACTCGGTCTGTGGAATCCGTCATTGGAAGGACAGAAGTCACGATTGAAAGAACATGTTGCTCACAAGAAATAAGAAGTCTGGACGCACGTTCGCCGAATGAAAGCTGTGTGATTAGATTGTATAACAGAAAATAACAAGGACATCACTTTTGCAAAATTTCTTCGATGACTTTCGTATCTCAGCCTTAAATATATATTCTTGAAAACTTCAAGCAGATTTTACAACAATTTAAGTGTATAAAAAACGTTAATCTGGAAACATTTCAAGGCTCTCTTAATGCATTCTGGGTTGGTCTATCCTCTGATAAGAAGTCTTATCTGACAACATAATCCATAAGCTTAATAAGCTCAAGTCAAGTGGTTTTATTTCCACAAAAACCAAAGTTATCTAGGTCATCCAAACTCAAATAGCTTGATCCAGTCAATGTGTATAACTGAGCAATACATCACCTTCCATGCAAAGTTATCAAGTGAAACTGGAATTTCTAAATATATAACACTCTGAAAAAAAATCACAGTTTATCCCATAGATGGCTGTAGTGGGGATGCATAATTTACCATAGCAAGGATTCCTTAAAGCTTCTCGTATAATACTGAAAAATTATCAACATAGTGTCATTTCAGCTGCGTGTGCTTTTCCTAAGCTTAAGAAAATTTTGTTTAAATTTCCTGCGAAGTCAAAGTTCCTATAAATTGCAATTTGTTACATTTTACATGTATAGCAGTAAGGTTTTAGTTATATAGCTTGATATTACAGCTTAAAAACGTTCATTCTATGGACACAGCTGCTGTGCACAAGCAGAGAGTACCATTCTTAAGGACCAATCGCTCATTCGCAGTTTCAATGTTTTTGACATTTGAAAATATGTATGGTTTTACCAAAACTTTCTTATAGGTATAGTGAGTCGTGTTGTCAAGTCCTAAAGAATATGGCCTTTCAGTGATAGTTACAGAGGCTAAACGGATTTAAAAATATTTTCTGCCATGCAGTACCTACCTAATTTGGCGACGCCTAAAACTGTATCTTAGTTATGGCGTTTTCGATTGAAGAAAAGACTTGCCCTTTCTATGAAAAGACCACATCTAGAAGTGCTCTTTCGATGTTATGTTTCATTGAAAAAAAGTGCACTTCCAGGTCAATTCTTAGCACGACAGAAGTGTCCGGAATATTTTTAGAGAATTGCGCTGAACTCACCAAAACATACTAACAAAATGTCGGATTGAAGTGTTTGTTATGTGATCCGAAAATATACAATTATGCGTGCAAAATGTAAACTTAAATTGAAATATATTGATTTGGCTGTATTTATTACTGCAGAAAACAAAAAAAAAGTAGCAACAGACAACCAAATCTCTCATATGGTGTCTACCACTATTACAAAAGTGCTCCAACGAATTTCATTTCAAAGAGCAATTCTGAATTTCGGGGCAATTCTCTCGGATCTTCAATCGAAAACGCCATAAGTCTAAGCCAGTTGACGTTAATAGAGAGGTAGCTAATAAATCTTGTTAGGAATTTCTCGACTAAGCAGTAAGTTGACATTTTAATTATATGGCTGCCGTAGGGAAAGGAAATCTAGTGAAGACAATTCAAGGGGACAAGACACGTTGCAAACATGTATAAACAAGACTCCGGCAAAGGCTCTGCAAATGGTAGAAAACAGAAAAGACTGCCAGACACTTCTCAATTCCAAATGAAACTAGTCTTAAACTTAATATTTAATAACCATAATCTTTTTTTAAACAGTAGTTTTTCCAACGAAAAAAATATGCTTAGAAGCAAATATTCCTGATTTGAAGTGATGACTTGGTACTTGAATCTGCTCTCCTGAAAAGTATGAAAAAAAAACTTAGGCGGTTATGGCTTGTGGCCACAGAATTATATTTCTGTTGTTTGTTACTAGGCGGCTGAAGGAGTAAAAATGCGGTTCCGTCTCTTCACTTTGTCTGAAAACCAATTCACTCTATTACAATAAAGAGAGCTCATATTCAATGGCCGGCACCTTTTTATACAGATTTTCTATCCATCTACTGGCCCTGCTGGTACAATCGCATCTCTAATATATTTAGATAACCGTGACTTGTGGATCCCAACAATCTAAGTCGTTGCTGCAGTAGGATGCACTCGCTGTGGATCAATTCTCCAGCTAAGCAACGCAATTAACGCTCAGCAATTTACTTCCGATTACACTCTCAGTCTTCGTTCATAATTTCTTCCACACCGGACTACTCTCGCAAAAGCAACGTAGAGCAACATTCCCCGCGCTCTGCGATCGAGAGCAATTTGTGTGCAGAATTTGAATACTTATAGAGTTGATAAGCAAAATCATCTCCGCGTCGGATTTGGGTGTTACTACTTGGCCAACAAAATGTCTCCACACTATAGCAGCAGGAAAATTTTCGATTCATAGAAATCGAACAGAAGGTGGGTCTCCATCGAGAATTCAATCGATAACAAATATCCTGCAGCAAACTGGGGGAAGTGAAATGAAATTCAAAGATTAATATTCCTTGGAAATTCATTTCAACTTCTCCGTGCAAAACGAGTCTACTACCTATGCCTCTGCCGTTCTCTCTGTCAACCCCTGTTTAAGTCAGCAACGAAGACGATGACTACGTGGAGGTCCATCACCGGTTATAACAAGCAGTGTGTCTTCCTCATGATGGCAAAGTTGGCATTAGACGCTCTAATTTGCTTGGCACTCCTCAGAGATGCACATAGCGTGCACTCGTATATATTAGAAAAGGAATAGGTACACTTATGAATCGATGAGTATAGCTAATTGATACAACATCTGTTCTATACTTTGGTATAGAGTGTGAAACTGTATATGGAGATTAGATGCGTGCGGTTTTGATTTTAGGTCGACGATTTCATAAGGTAATCACGGAAATTGAGGACTCACTCGACGTTGCATTTTGAGCCAAATTGAGGTTAGCAGTGTATGGATGAGTTCAAAAGCGATCGAATGATTTCGGTTTGTTTGGTTCTCCATTTTCCATTCCCATCAATTTTGTTTAGCCGGACATAATAACCTCAAGATGTGGAAACTGCAGCACCGATGTGGATATGTGGTGCGAGGTATACCGCACATACTGAGTGATAGTAGAATCGGTCAACTCTGGGTCTAAATGTGTGAATATCGTTCATATTTATAGCTAGCCTCGCTTACCCAAAATAAATTAAATTGGAAATCAACTTAAAATCTGCGCAAGTTTTTCGGGAAGTTGTACGGAAGAAATTTTTAATCCACATAATTGGAATTGTTGGGCAAGGCATAAAGTTGTCCGAAACGAACTCAGGTGAGGATATTTTTTTTTGTAAATACATGTACTCTCGGACTGACTTGGATTTGAAGCTGCTGTCATCAGCCTGTTTATAGATGGTAGAGCTTGCCCTCACCTCTTGTTGCTGTATGTAAGTAAAGCACAGGGCACAGCACATGCATACATTTAAACGAGAAAATAAATCTAGATGCAACTTTAACAAAGTTCGTTCCATGGGCGAAATAGCCTGAGGAACAAAACTGATCCTGGTAATGGAAATGGCCGACACCTCCAGTGAAAATCACGAAAATCAATGCTGTGTGCATGTGGTAATTCTAAATATTTCGAGGGGCCAAATGATGGCACCAATAAAAAAAGAGACAAACGTAGGGGGGATGAAGTAGCTGCAGGAGCTATGCTACTAGAATTAAGATAAACGACAGTTGCGAAACTGAGAAGCGGGAGTATCTACGACTTTACGGAAATAGTGCTTATTAGTACGTAACAAGAAAGCGAAATATGTTCCTAACGCTTCAGCAAAATGAAGAACATTGGGATTACACTCAGTGATGCCAGATTAATACAAGATAATCTTTTTTTTGAAGATTTTTGAGCTCCAAAATATGTACAAGACTTCTTACCTCAAATTCATCAAATTTCAAGATTTTTGATATCAAGAACTTTTTAAATCCAACAAATTAAAAGAACCTTTTCTATTGAACAAAAACTTTGCCTATTAATTCCATTATTGTATATAATGTGAGTCGAACAGAGCCCATGCACAATTTGTGTTTCGCTAACGTTTCCATCAACTCTAAAGAAACATGAATTTAAAAAAATTTTATAAAATAACTGATGTAACGTGTTTTTGGAAAAATGTTTTAGGAGTAAAAACGGCGGATGAAACTTCGCATATCCAGTCTTAAAAGTTTTTATTTTCAATATTTTAACTCTTTCACATTCCTCTGCAAATATTGAAATAATATTTTCTGGTGTAAATTTAAAAGAAACAAAAATTCGTAATCGTTTGAGTAGGTACTAAAACAAACAAAGAATTTGTTGCGCTTTAATGAACCGAAATTCTATGATCTTGATACGAGTATACTTACTTAACGGGCTCCCGACCCGTGGAGAGTCTCTGCCTGAGACACTGCAGCCTTCCATCCTCTACGATCCCGGGCACGCTGCTTCCAATTTTCCAGACCAAGCGCTCTGGCATCCGCGATGGCTTGGTCTTTGAAACGGAGGTTCGGTCTTCCTTGTCGCCTCGAACCTGGGGGCTGGGATTCGAAGATCCTCTTAGCTGGAGCATTATTATCCATTCGCTCGATGTGGCCGAGCCAATGTAGTCGACGTATTTTGGCTTTTTGGACTACATCCACATCTTGGTACAGCTCATAGAGTTCGCGGTTGTATCTTCTCCTCCATTCGCCCTCCTCGCACACAGGACCGAAAATCCGTCGAAGAATTTTTCTTTCGAAGGAGCCCAGTATCAGCTCTCCCTTCCTGCTTATCGTCCAGCACTCGGCGCCATAAAGCAGGACTGGCAGGATGAGTGTTTTGTAAAGCGTACATTTCGTCCTTCGAGTTAGGAGTTTTGAACCCAATTGCTTTGCCAAACCGAAGTAGCAGCGGTTTCCTAGGGTAATTCTTCGCCGGATCTCCACTATGGTGTCATTCGTGGAGTTTATGTTTATTCCGAGGTAGGTAAACTCCCTAACTACCTCGAAATTTTTACTATCAACAGTGACGTTTTGTCCTAGGCGGTGGACAGATGCTTGTTTGTTTGTTGATAGCATGTACTTGGTCTTGTCCTCGTTTACTTCAAGGCCAACAAATTTCGCCTGTTCTTCAATCGCCGTGAAAGCCTCTATCACGGCACGCTGGGAGCGACCGATGATGTCGATATCGTCCGCATACCCCAGTAGCTGTACGGATCTGTTGAAGATAGTGCCTTCCGTGTTGACACCTGCCCTGCGCACTATCTGCTCCAGCACGAGATTGAAGAAGTCACATGATAGCGCATCTCCTTGCCGAAATCCGGTGCAAGTTTGGAATAATTCGGAGGAGCTACTTCCAAATTGCACATAGCAGCGCGTGTTTTCCAGCGTAACGCGACACAGCTGGATCAGTTTTGCCGGGATCCCGAATTCGGCCATCGCCATATAGAGCTCCTGACGATGAATGCTATCATATGCGGCTTTGAAGTCGATAAATAGGTGGTGAGTCTCGACTTGAAATTCATTGGTCTTCTCCAGGATTTGTCTCAGTGTGAAAATTTGGTCTATGGTCGATCTGCCGGGCCGGAAGCCACACTGGTACGTGCCGATTAGTGTGTTGCAGAACGGTTTAAGACGTTCACACAGTACGTTGGATAGGATCTTGTATGCGACATTAAGCAGGGATATGCCTCGATAATTCTTGCAAGACATAGGATCGCCTTTTTTGTAGATGGGGCATATGGAGCTGATAGTCCAGTCATCGGGCATGCTTTCTTCCACCCATACTTGGTTGATGATTTGGTACATGCGCCCTACCAAGACATCACCACCGTATTTGAAGAGCTCCGCTGGTAGACCATCAGAGCCTGCGGCCTTGTTGTTCTTAAGCTTTTTTATAGCTAAGCCAACTTCTTCTATACTGGGTGGTGGAACTGGTTCTTCATTGACTGGACGTGGGTTCTCTTCTTGCCCTATCACTCTCTCTACATGATGCCCATTTAGCAGCTCCTGGAAGTGCTGCTTAAACACATCTACTATTCCCTGCGCTTCGGTGACTAGATTTCCTTCGCTGTTTCGAAGAGCCTGCGTTCCGGTCTTGAAGCCAGCAGCCAGTTGCTTGGCTTTCTTGTAAAACCTCCGGATGTTGTTTCGATCGCGAGACTCTTCGATCTCCTTGAGCTGGGAGACTGCGTAAGCCCTCTTCTTTCGACGCAGGATTTTCTTCTCCTCCCTCCTCCTGGTTCGATACTCTTCCCTCGCTGCCCTTGTTTTGCGCTGCAGCGTCTTCATATGTGCATCTTCTGTCACCTTTTTCCGACGAACGCACTCATCATCATACCACGGGCTTTTTCTCTGGGGTGGCTGGTACCCTATAGTAGTTTCGGCTACCTCCTTGATGATGTCGCGATACTGGGACCACTGGTTGTTGGCGTCTGTGGTGGGTGAATGCACAATGGAGAGTCTCTCACTCAGGCGCTCTCTGTAGGCTCTGGCTACTCCAGGTGTGCTAAGGCGTCCAACGTCGAATTTCTTCTTCTGGGCGGTTCGCAGCTTCTTCTCGTTGGACAGTCGAGCTCTGAATTTTGCCGCGACAAGAAAATGGTCAGAGTCGACATTTGCCCCTCGATATGTGTGCACGTTGAGGATGTTGGATACGTGCCTCGCATCGATTAGCACATGGTCGATTTGGTTGGCGGTTCGACCGTCTGGAGAGCGCCAGGTTGCTGTGTGGATCCTTAGCCTTGGAAACCTAGTGCTACTTATCACCGTATTACGAGCTGCTGCAAAATCGATTAGTCGGTAGCCGTTGTCTGTTGTCGTTTCGTGGATTCTGTGCTTACCAACTAACCCGCCAAAGATGTTCTCCTTTCCGATTTTAGCATTGAAGTCCCCGAGTACAACTTTTACATCGTACTCCGGACAGGCTCCGTAGGCTCCATCCAGGAGGTCATAAAACTCCTCCTTGATGGGGTCTTCAGCCTCGTCGGTAGGGGCGTGTGCACATATTAGGCTTATGTTTTGGAAAGTAGCTTTGATGCGGATCACAGCCAGGCGATCACTAATCGGCTTAAAGTCAATAACTTTTGTCCTAAGCCGATTTCCCACGGCGAATCCGCATCCTAATACATGCAATCTTTTATGGCAGCTGTAATAGATGTCGCAATTTTTTCTTTTCATCATACCTGATCCTATCCATCGTATCTCCTGGATCGCGGTAATGTCTGCCTTGTACCGCGTGAGGACAGACTCAAGTTTTTGAGTAGCACCTGGGGTATACAGCGTCCGCACGTTCCAGGTGCATACTCTCATCTCGTTGTCCGTTGACGTTCCGGGTCTAGTTGCCGTTTGAGGGAATTCAATATCCGAGGCTCCTCGTGTCTCTCTCATAACTAATACTTTTTTCCGTGGTCGGGAAGTTACCCCGACGGCACAACCCCCAACCTGGAGGGCCAGGCCCTTGTTTTGACCCTAGGACAGCAGGCCGGTTATTCCGGTGCCAGTAACCCACTTTGGGATGTGAGCGCTGCCGTTGGCCCATTAAGGGTTCATCCGCCACCAACTCTTCTCCAACACCCTGGCTCGGTATTGGAAATCCCTATAGACCTGGTATTCGAATATGTCGAAGCAGCCCATATAGGGGTTACACTAAATAGTTCGGCCTGACTGGAACTGTAGACGCCACCGTTGATTCCATCTAGAGAATTCCTCCGCTGCCGTCTGGAAAAAGAGGGAGTGCCTTAGTGAGAAAACACTCCCTCCCCCCCCCCCCTCTCTCGTCTGCTGCCACCAACAACCTTCCAAAGGGGTTGGTTACCCAATCTCCAGTCGAGGTACTAGGCACCCACCAGTCACCAACGCGGAGGTGAGAGTAGGAGTTGATTGTGAGAGGCTAAGTGAGAACGCTTGTGTTCTCATAAAACGCATCACAACCCTTCAACCGACGATACGAGTATAAGCAATGAAATTCTGGGTCAATTTATTTCAAATATATTCCAAAATTTCAAAAAGCATTAACATTAATTTACGACCAAAGTTTTTTTTTATAGATATTTAGGTGATTTATGTATTAGTAGTAAAGTAGTTTTATTTTAAATTTCGCTCTTTTTATATTTTGAACCAAATCTTGAAAAAAAGATTTTTTGTTTCGGAGAAACAAGATTTTCAATGATTACACTCTACGCTCAAAACCGGTTTGATTGACAGCTATTTCACATGAAAAGTTCTGGTACAAAAGTCATCTATTTTGCGCATATCGCTCATGTTACGGTACGGTGACAGTTAGTACAGCGAAATCATCAACAAACGCCTGCGCTAAGCAGTGTTCATTACATGCAACAAAAAGTTGATCACTAGGAAGAGAGAGAGGGAACAAACCTTGTCAGCACATATCGGGCAGAGTCTGCATCTTTTACCACAAGCATTGCTCTGATGCACGCCTCAAACTTCCGCCTTATCCGTTTGGCTTACTTACATACTTGACTAAGAGGCTCTACACTTCTACAGCTTGGGTCGAACTAATGCTAAAACAGGAATTCTCCCCTTAACCCAATCCCCAGGCAGTTGCGTACTCCAATAAGTTGAAATCTTTTTATAAACCTCTGCGGGCCGTGTAAGGTAAGATCTTCCACTACAGAGAATCTAGACTTTGCTGCCCGTAGAGTTGGTCCCCATTTATACCCACTCCATTTTTTTCAACCGTCTTAAACGCCCAACGCGCAGCCTAATATTTCTGCAAAGCTCGCATAATACCTCTCTGAATCGTTCTCTTCAAAAGCCTTTAACGCAAACGGGACCGAATATCTGAATTCTTTCGAAACGATCAAGGATATCATGATAAGTTTTCGCATTGTGAAAAGCACCCTCAAAAATCGAAGTAAAATGTTCGCACCAAGCCGACCGATCCTTACAATTTTGAAGCACAGATTTGTAGGATTTTGCGTGTGCAGCACGATCTGGAACTGATTACCAGCTCCTTAAATTTCACTTTACGGATGCCTACGTCACATCGCCAGTATTGCTGCGTAAGCTGGATCCGAAGTTGTTTCTTAAAAAATACATTTATGTCAATCCAAACTTACGTATATTTGGCGCATTTACGTACGACCCACGTTCAACCTTCCCCAACATTTACCAGCCATAGGATTGAAAAAATACTGAAACTTCGTTGGTAGTAAAACTGAAACGTGCATAGAGCTTCACGTTGACTTAGGTAAGAAGCAAATTTCAATACAACATGTAGCTGTCCTCTATAAATATGATAAATATGTACGTATGTGAGCATTCTCAACATGTGCGTATAGGTTAAGTTACACAAGAAGTAACAAAGGGATTTTATTTAAATTCAAATAGATATCCCTCGGCTAGACGAAGCCAAGCTACATCATAATTGTTTTAATTTCTGTTCAGTCCAGAAACGATTAATATCTCTCGAATGTTTTCAAAACGCGTCCTACCTGCCAACAATGGAATTAACTTATCAACTTTCATATTTAATTTTGGCCAGATATTCACGGGGACTTTTCACAACTTAGCCGATTCCCAACGACTGATAAGCAAACAGTTTCAGGTGAAAGCTTTTATCCTCTGTCGATGCTTTTGAGTGTCGATTGTCTGTCGAGTATCGACTATCCCAACAGAAATAGTAGTAGAGAGTGCGCTCTAGCTTTGGTCCTGGAGGATATTTGCCCAGAGAGAAAGCTGCGTGTCGCCGTTGGCATTTGGCGAATTTATATAAGAGAATTTCTTTTTGGCCTGCCCGCCTGCGAAACGTGAAAACCGGTTTTGGGTATCGAATTGTCTTTTGCAATGCAAATCTAAATTTGACCAGAAAAGCCGTCCTGATCCTGATCCTGATAGGTTTCTACATTGACACTCTTGTTGTACCAGGTCTTTCAAATGTCAGAGCATTCTAGTTATGCTTTGCTGTAGATTTCATAAGGACATTGATGGAAATTAGACGATCTTTTAACTTTGAATTCTCATTCCCATACACAGTATAATAGAAAGTTGCAGTTACAGCTGTGACGAAGGATGATGATTCTTGGGAGAGCTGGCATTTGATGTTTTGTCTTTCCCACAAGGGACTTTGTGTCTGCGACGATGAAGCCATTTAAGTGCACTACCCACCATTAGTGTAATTGCTTCAACTGACAAAGCATGATTGTTCCTGCAGTGGGAATGCTGTGAAAACTTGCACCCACTTGTTGCATATGCTTACATGGAAAGGGTAGGTAGTAACAAAACTGTGGAAGTATTTTTTTTTTGAAATGATTTTCTGGTTGACAGTCTTGTGTTGGGGATTGAAGTCGACCTACATGATATGAGTAGGTACCTACGCGCTATGACAAAAAAAAAAAAAAAGTTGGTCCGTAAGGACTCTAGGCCTAGCTTCTCAGAACCATTCGTTTTGTGAGAGTTTTTAACTTTTGGGACGAATGAATCTACAATTTTATGCCAAACGGCTAATTGAGAATTGACGTGCGTAGGAAAAAGTCTTAAGATGTGATTTGTGCGTTTTCCAGGGATCGAACCTGTTACCCCCGTTTAGTAGTCCAACGCACTAACCACTAAGCCTCTGCACCACGTACAATGACAGTCTATTTTGAAAAATGAAACAATACAGTGTGTTTTACAGGACAAAATGTACAGTGTGTGTTACAAGAAAAAGTAAATCGCCTCTAAAGGAGTATTCATGTTTTTTTTTAGAGCTATATAACTTTGAAATGGAATAAAACAAAGACGATTTTTTTGAATTGACATGAAATTTACTTTATGCGAAAGATAATCTTCTGGCATTATAATTTAAATATGATTTCTGGCATATACCGCCACGGCTGGCTCGGACGTAGTCTAATCTGGAGGCCTAATTTTCGATGACTTTTTCCAACATTTGTGGCCGTATATCGGCAATAACGCGGCGAATGGTGTCCTCCAAGTGGTCAATCGTTTCGGGCTTATCGGCGTAGACTAGCGACATCACATATTCTCACAGAAAATAGTCAAGCGGCGTTAAATCGCACGATCTTGGAGGCCAATTCACGGGTCCGCAACGTGAAACTAGGCAGTTACTAAACGTTTCCTTCAATAAATCAATTGTGGGACGAGCTGTGTGACATGTTGCGCCGTCTTGTTGAAACCACAGCTCCTGCACATCATGGTTGTTCAATTGATGAACGAAAAAGTCAGTAATCATGGCTGTATAGCGGCCACCATTGACTGTGGCGTTCTGGCCAGCATCGTTTTTAAAGAAGTACGGACCAATTATTCCAGAAACCCATGAATCACACCAAACAGTCAGTTTTTGTAGATATAACGATGTCTCAACATACACTTTATCAGGATTATCATTACTCCAAATACGGCAGTTTTGTTTATTGACGTATCCATTCAACCAAAAGTGAACTTCTTCGCTAAACAAAAAATGGACGTATTGCGCGATACGTATACAGAACCATGATTTTCAAAATAAATTTGCATAATTTGGAAGCGTTATAGGCGTCAGTCTATTCATGTTTAAATGCCAAGCCAAACTAAAAATAAATCACTTGACAGCTGAAAAAATGGCCGCCAGCTAAAATAGTGTTGCCAACTTAAAGTTCTATACCTCTAAAAAAAAAAACGCCCTTTATAAGAGCGAATTGCGAACTGCGAACAAGCGAATATTCATAGATTCTGACATTTCATTCACATGAAAACTTTGTTTGGTCACAGCTACCCGCGTATCAATTTTATTTTTAAAGGTTCAATTCGAACGATTTTTTTTACAAACTGGGTTCAAAGCAAGAGCCAAGCAATTTTAAGAAGACTAAGAATGATGTAATATCTTATCAAAGGTCTAATTGAAATCAGTTGAAATTACAGTCAACTCCGCTTATCTGAACTACGCTTTACTGGAAAAATCGGTTAACTAAAACTCAATATTTGTCACGTAATCTTTTTTCAGCTATCCAGTGTTATGCAGTTCTGCATTTTTGAAATATATTATCTATTTTTTTAAATTGGTAAATATTATGAATAAAAACGGTTTATTCATTTTAGCTGTAAAAAGAATGAAATATTCGAACAACCTTGAAGAACTCGTTACTTCAAATGTTTGTATAAGACACTGTAGCCACAGTGGCTCTTTTAAGTCACAATCCGATTTCCCTGTGATATTGAAATTGTTTGAGGGACATCGCATTGCTCCCTAATCCTGCACATCTGATAGTGATTTCATCAAAGATTCCACTTGAAAAAAAAATATGAAAAAAACTGTGCACTAAAAGTCGTGAACGTCTTTATCCTTGCCCGCAAAGATCCCACTCACAATAAACGCTTATTGATAGCAATATGTAAGATGTAAGGCGTAAGGCCATATTCTGCCACTGCCAGCCTCTGGTGAGGAATAAAAATCGACACAAATACGGCTATGCGATATCCTTTGCTATTAGAAGGCAATGCTTCCAATCCATAAACATCCACACCCAATTTCCACACCCACCCTCTATTATGATATATCCCTTCTCGGACACGATGTGATGTTATAAAAAAGGATAATATGTAAATTTCATGATAAAATTGTGAATTCGCCAATGTTAAGCGCTGCACCGCGTTCTCGCACAAAATTTAAAGACATCATTCGAACAACCCGCAAACAATTTTCTTGACAGCAACGGTATTTTTTATTTGCCCCTTCCATATGTGTGCTCCAGAAAAGTGAGTAAATATGTTTTTGTGCGCAAAAAAAAATCCAATGATTGGTTGAATCTACTGCGTCAATTTTTTTTTTTCTCCCCTTCGCCCGCACTTCCTTCTATACCCGATCGTATTATATTTTATATAAATATAGTATGGACTATCAACGCGGACACATACATATATGCTCCGTCTTCTTTAGGTTTGTGGGAATTTTTCATGCGGCTGTCGTTGCAGCGAAAATATGTTGGCCATAAGTATATCGCACAAGGGAAAAAAGGACGATGACGACGACGGCAACGGAAACGACAACGACAATGACGATGAATTGCTTGGTTTCCTATTATTCTCGCAATAAAAGTTTCATTTTTCACTTTTATGGCGGCCATGGAAAATACATTTTTGAATCTCCGAAACATTCATGCCCCCCTTCTTGGGTAAATGTATGCAACTTTCGTTTTACGCGACCAGACAGGACACCCGCAATCGTTCTCTCGCATAGTGTCACATCGATTCTTTTATGCGTTTCCATGAATTTAATGGTAATTGATGTAATCACGCGAATGACAGAAACAGGATGAATCAAATTGAGCCATTCAATTGGGATCATAAAACTAAGATGTGGATAGGGATACATCCAGAGGATTCATATCAAAAGTTTATAATTAGAACATCGGTGTGGTTCTGTTTGTATAGTCCTTTAATGTCACGTCACGAACGTTGCGGGAGCAACGATGGGTGCGAGCTTAGGTATCCCAGTTAAGCGCATTAATTAAACACACTTTGGATGACAGTTTCATTGAAAATTAATCGTATTTACGTAAATTTTGGAATTTAGAGCACAGTCCACAGTGGTGCGGTGTGGCACAACGGATACGAAAATGGATTGCGTCTTTTGTTTTTGGAAATAAATTTATTTTCCACGACGATGGTAATTAATCTTAGGGATATGAATTGTCGCACCTAAGATGCGAGATACTCACGGTTTTCGGGGTTGGGTGTATGAGAAAGAAGATGGCAAGTGGAGTCGGGTGAAGTCTTCTTGAATTTTAGAAAATCGATTAAGTAAGTAACGACAGTAGAGGACTGAAGTTCGGTTGTAACATACTGTGTCTACGTATGGTTATAAAATTTACATAAATACTCCGTTTTTTTCTTTTCAATAACCCGAAATTCCCGTTTTTGACTTATATTTGGAATCTCTTTCGACTTGTTTTTGTGCTAGATTATGGGACGCGTTATTTTTTAACTTCTTTAAGACTTCTTTGGACTCATTTTTTGACACCTTTTTCGAAGCGTTTTTGACTATTTTTTGGATGCGATTTGAAACACGTTTTTCAAAGCATTTTACTTTGAAAGTCTTCATGACTTATGACTCTTTCTTGGACGAGCTCGTTTTGGATTCGTATTACGATGTGCTTTTCGGCATGTTTTGCCACATTTTTCGGGGCGTTTTCTGACGCGTTTTTCGGCCTTATTATAAAAGCATTTATGGACACTTTCGACGTCTTTCATCGCCCTAGAAAGGGCGGCCTCGTTTTATTTAGGTGGGGTGGACGGATGTCTTGGCTTTCAACATTGACTAGAATCACTCGTTCAATAGTGATTTTTTAGAATCTTTGAAACTACTTAGGTTTTCTTGCTCAACACTATAAAAGTTTCCGTGCGCATTTTATCTCCTCGCATGGACACGTCCTGTTTTGATTTTGGTAAAATTTCAGAACATTCTTACTGGCATCATATCTCTATGTTTATACTCTGTCGCAAGATTCTCGTACTCTTTTTTGTTTTTCGGGGAAGCCGATATTTGTTCCTCCTATTGATCTCACAAAGCCTACGACCAACTATCGTCTTTCTCTGCAGCGTCGCTTTGTAGGCAGTCGTTTCAGATGAAACCATACATGTTTCAGTTGCGGCATCGATAAATATCACTGGTCCCGGTCTTTGGGGCCGAATGCCTTTGGTTCTTAATTGACGATCGACAAAGGTTCGACCAGTTTTTTCTGATTACAGCTTTTAAACGCTAGATCTTCTCACAGCTCTCGTTCTCAATCTTTTTCGTTCATGTGGCGTCAAATACATTATATCCAATTTCGCATAACTCCGTATCTTTGCCAGCTCGATATAGGTGTATGTTCGGACATCTAAAGCATTATGGCGATCGCAAGACTTCCCATTTGGATGACGGTTTGGTTGTTTGTTGATTGATAATTTGCTCTAAAACTAAAAAGTTGTAGCAGTTCAATTTCGTGGAAACAAAACTGTTGGTAAATGTATAGCCCAAACAAAACCATCTATCGTCCGATTGAAAAAAAAGTCACCTATACCTATGTAGCTAGTAAACAAAGAGAATTGAACACGACTCTTACCCAATATCCGACCCAACGAATTTCGCTTCAGTTTAATTCAATTCAGAAAAATTGTCACTTTTATATTTCCATTCACATTTTTTGTGCCTCTAGTTTCTAGTTTCGTTATGACATGACTGCGTAAATGTCATATATGCCATGGAAATATTTTAAAAAGTCAAATAGATATTCAACGAGTGCACACGACTTAAAATAGACGCTACCACCGTTTCGGTAAAAAATAAAGCCCAAGTAAAAACAAACATCCCGACATTCCAATTATTGAGGCACGAATGGGGGGCTTACAAAAATATATCCACCGCTGCGAATGAAAACGAAACTTCGTCCTACCTGCCTGGCTGTGTAGATCCAGATATATGACTGCAATTGAAGCACTAAATAATATCGTCCACACACAGCCGTTGGCCAAATCGTCCTTTTATACCCGTTCCCAGTGGCCGATGCAGGCGAAATAACATTTCACGACCAGCCCATGATAGCTTTAAATGTTCGAGAAATTGCATAAAGTGTTGTAATCAATTTAGGAGTGTGCGTATCAGTTTTCCCACCACCACTACCTCGCAATTAGTTCGTCGGCAATTATTATTTATATCTGAACAGATTAAATATGCGCGCTCAAAAATTCGCAACGCTTACATAAGTGCTAATTTAATTACGAATTCATACAGCAAAAGGGATTAAGTTCCTTTTTTGGTTTATGGCGGATGGATATCGTGCCTGTGACTGTGAGTTTGTTTATTTTGGTATATGCTCCCTGTATGTGTACTTTATACGAGACACCCACAGGTCATGCAGCTGTTGCATTGGAACTTGTGTATCGACTACCGTTACCTTCCAGTCCACTGCTCAATTGGAGGTTCGTCGTTGCCCGGGGGATAACGGATAAGTTTAAATCTGCTATACAGTGAGAGCTATTTACAGAAAAACCCCAGCCTCATGCAAACAGCTCTACAGTGTAGGATATCCAGTATCCACATGGTGGCGAGGATTAAAGCGTTCCCCGGTCTTCGCGAACAGCGCTATAAATGCAGCGAACGCAGGAAATCAGCAAATTGGATTAATTATATCAGAATTGAGGTTAATTTTATGTGAGCATAATAGTTTGCACTTGATGTTATGAAAAGTCCTCGCGAGCAGATGCGTTGTATGTATATTGTATAGGCAGTACGTAGGTGGATAATGTTACATGAAAATGGGACCAATCAATTGGAGTGGATTGCATTTGATATTACCAGAACTTGCGTTTTTTAATTGTGTTGGCACTAAATGGCGGTTAGAGTGGAGGTGTTGAAAACGAATGCGTAATGGGTAATTAATAGTAGATGAAAATTAAATAGGTGTTTGTTATGTAAGGGGGTGTCGTTGAAAAGTGGCACAGCCATTTAGCAAGAGTGTCAATTGGCTCATTACAAATGTTTGCTCTATTCAGTCGATTAGTACTAGAAAAACCCATCCACGACCGTTCTTTTTTTGTTTTCGTAGCCCTTCTTACATTAAACGGATTTTTTTAACGATGAGGAGCTCATCACTTCCAATGAATAGGTGGGTAGTTCCGCGAGGGAGTTGGTTATTATCGGAGACCCCAGAATTTGTATGCGTGCTACGTTTTGGACAATCTCTTAGCTATTGGTGGAGGAGTGGTTTTGTCATTTGGGCGATACAGGTTTTGTTTTTATATTTTTATTTATTTTTATAATGGGTTACAGCTTTTTGACCTTTCGGGGGATATGGTGAAATCAGCTGACTAGGTACCTATATCTCCTTACTCAAAAGGTAAAGTGGCTTAACTCGATTTGAGCCAAAACAGTATTTTTAAATATTTGAAATGAGAAAAAATTTAGCTACCTTGTTTCTACCTACTCTGGAAAAATGTTTTTTCTTCTGTTACTACGACTTAACTCAATATAAAAGTAAAAACATTGCATTTGGAATGACGTCTTGGTTCTGAAGTAAATTGCAGCCTTCAACTCAAAGTAGTTTTTTTTACACGAATTTTTTAAAGTTTAAAATTGCTCTCCTGAAAAATCTACTTCAGCCATTTTACCTTTTGCGTAAAGATCTATTTAGTGCCGTAGGTCTTGCTTTTAACTTGAAGACTTCCCAGACGGCTCGAAGTTTTGAGCCTATTTCCATGCAATAACTTACTCTTCTATGACCTTTAGAAAGCAGTATATCTAACTGGTGTACAATTTGAACAAAACCGATGATGTTTCACGTAAGTCTTCTGTGGTTTTTATTGCAAACCACCTCGGAATTTACAATAAGTGTCTGCAGAGGTGCATTGAACAAGCTTCTACGAAAGAACAATAACAGCGCAGAAGATCAATAGAGGGCATCGATTTTACTTAAGGACAATGGCGTTCGGATCTGATTGCGGAACTTATAAATATTTGAAAGAGACAGAGGCCTACATCTAAGAGCATTCACTGTAGAAGTTACCTATGGAACTCAGGCTTGCAGTGAGCTCAAGGAATCACAATCGGCGCTGAGATTGTTTTTTCAAAGACCTAAGATCTAAGGCAATCGAGTAGCGAAGCTCGCTAACTAAGCAACGTAGAATCGATTCAGTCGAGGGAGGATAAAGCCACTCCATTTATGGTCTATCTTCGGCCCAGTTCTTATCATAGGACTCGGGACGAAAAGTTTTAGGCGCATTGGCTCAGTGGTTTGTAGTCGGTCTCAAATTCGAAAAAAACACACAAATTGCATCCCACAGTTTTTCCACTGCGCCACCTCTGACGAAT
Source organism: Cheilosia variabilis (assembly GCA_951230905.1). NCBI lineage: Eukaryota > Metazoa > Arthropoda > Insecta > Diptera > Syrphidae > Cheilosia > Cheilosia variabilis. The sequence goes on along the minus strand of OX579677.1, from coordinate 39,169,655 downwards.
GGCTGACTGCCATCCAAGAATATAGCCTTCACTTCAGACGTTTAGAATCGGCATAAAATTGCAAGTTCATTTTTTTGCATAACAAAAATAAAAACTCGCTAATAAAAATTAAAACTGACTAAAAATAAAAACTGTATGTACCTTTCTCCTTTCTCAAGCTGTCTAGCTTCCTTTTTCGACGAGAAAAACATTTAAAAGTCAATTTCATTGCACCCCTCGCGCCCCTGCCTAGTACATAAAAAAATAAAGTGCACGACTGGGTCGCACGAAACTTTCTCGTTTAGTGCGAATCTGACTGAAATTCAAAGTCATTTAAGCAAATCTTTTTTGAAATAGAAAATGGGGCTTTCGAGATATGAACAGTTTTTAAAGTGAGCGTTCCCAGTGATTCGAATTGAAAATTAAGCACGCAATAATTTTGAGACCATCAATTTTACTCTAAGTTTGCATTTTGGTCCAAATCATGCCGTTTTGACGTAAAATAGGGAAAACTATATTTTTCAAAAATTACTTTTTCCAAAAATCCATTTTACGATTACAAACTGAGCTTTCCATTAAGTTAGAAATGACCATATTACCTTAGAAATGAATTTTTGTTACAATCGTATGGACCGTTTTCGATGTATGTTCAAATTTCAAAATACCATTACTCGATTTGTTAGCGGAAAACTGAGTATGCAGTTATGTTTACCTCACCTACTTAAGCTTAAATATAAATTTTTGTTGAAATCGTTAGAGCCGTTTTCGAACAAATCAAACTGGTATGAAAATTTTGTATGGGAAGTATCATTAATATTGAGGTTACCATGCAAAAAAAAAACGGGCCCCGAACTGTAAGCCCCCAAGATTTAAATCCGAAGTTTGAACGAAATCCGTTTCGCCGATTAGGCTGTAGGCCTCGGGACATACAGACAGACAGACAAACAGACAGACGGACAGAATTTTGCGACCCACTTTTCTGACTTCGCCTATCGTCGTAATGTCAGAATTGATTAACATCTCAAGTTCGTAATTTTGTACGAATACAATATCTTTCTCTTACTACGTAAAGGAGAATGTTAAAAACAGTTTGAACCAGGCGATCTTTAACATCATCTCTAAAGAAGCCCATTGCTGGCACTCTCAGTTTAAAGAAAACCCCATCTTTGCGCCCACAGCTGTCTATTATAAGATCCATGGAATCTAAGATGAAGCAAAGCCCGCTCGCTCCAGTTATCAGCCCCGTCAAGAGTATTACTAACTCATTAAAATTTGTATCAGAAAGCTCAAAGTTTTCATTAAGCATCACAAATCCTTTCCCGGATAACTAAAACAATCCCCGTAACAAAAGGAATTCATAGCACATTTTTAACGAATGACTCCGATGACTCGATGACAGGTACCCATGTGCAGCACCAACTATTTATTGAACCACAACAACTAACACCCAGCTTCCTCTTCATTCCATTTTAACTCTCCAAGTCAGAGTCACTTCATTGGACTTTTCAAGTATTCTTGAACACACAACTATGTTCGAAAACAAAAACATATACGCGAGGTGTGGGAGTTTTTTTTAATTGCGATTGTTTCTCGAGTGTTTTACACTCAAGTTCTCGCTGTGCAATATTTACGGATGTGATCCTTGTGAGTGGGTTGCGGAGCTGCTCCTACCGGAATTACATTTAAACATTTAGTTTTGTATTTTTCTTTTTTTGTTTTGTGTATGAGTGGGTATATAAAAAAGAGAAACGAGCATAAAGCACCACTACGAACATATTATGATTACATTGCCGACATGACCAAAGGAGGCATCAGTACCACATATAATACATATAAATGTAGGCGACTGAAGTGGAGTGTGTGTGGAAAAGCTTGTTGCTATTGTTCATGTGTCCTGTTGGAAAATTAATTCCTTTAATTGTTTTTAGCCAAGTTGCAAGTGGAAGTTGTTCAGACATTGTTTGGCCTCTTTTCTCGTTGACTTTATATCCTGATCACCATTGAGGTCTACTCGAGAGCAACGTAAGGCTGGTTGCTGTGGTGTACCTGCACATAGCACAAAGTTGGTAATTCTTGTTTGTGATACCCGTAGGCTGGAAGGTAGGCGGTCTCGCTCTTTGTGTTGCATAATAATTAGAGAACTAATAACATATTTTATTTAACTCAAGGGTAGATCTTTGTTGTGTTTTACCTTGTACAGTAATGGTGTACGTGCTTTGCTGTATATGAGAAGAAGTATTCTTTTTCACAATAGCTTTTACTTAAGGGATGAGAGTTATTCGAATAGGATGTGCAGTGTTTTATAGTGGGAGAATGCGTTTTCTACTCTCCAAGTCTAGGTGCAAACGGTTAAGGATAGCTTATACATACCTTCAAGTTCTAAGATAATCACCACCTAAAACGCTTTCAGCTGAACAAATCCTTCACTTCTGCTGTAGGGAATGTATTGAATGCATGCCAATTAAGGCGATTCTTAGTACTGCGTATGTACCTGCTCTGTCACTAAAGTCTCAGGAATACACTCAAGAGTCATCAAGCAGTTCACAGCGTATCATCCCCAAGAAAAAATTGTGCTCACGTATCTTTGTTGACTTCGAGAGGCTCTTCGATTGGTTCACAAAAATACTTGTTATTGTATAGGATTGCTATTATGCTGCAAGATTCCAGTAACTGGTTCGATTTCAGACTTTTTCGATAGTAAAACAGACGAGGACGCAAAATTTCACCTATCTCAGTTATGTGATGTTGACTGGCACATGAAAATGAAAGGCAGGGTACAGATCACGTAGTCCAATGACAACTCAACTGAATTATGCAGACGAAATTTTGGGCTTATCGCCCTTTTTTAGCGCTTCAATGATTCCATTGTAACATTTTGTAGGAAACCATAGTCAAGGGTTTATAACGACACTTTTGTAAAAGTAAGTAAGAAATCCAAGAATATTGCGGTCAAATTTCAATGCTGCGGGTCTCTTAATACATTCTATAAAATGACAACGCTTTTTTTTCGAACAAAATTTTGGGAGTCATTGTCCTTTTTATAATTTTCAATCACTTTTTGTTAAAAATTATATTTTCATGGACGCATATGGACAAACTATTTTATGAGGACTACAAAGATTTTTCTCGATTTTAAGGACCATTTAAAACAATTCACTGACGCACGTCACAAAAAAATGATTAAAACCCGCAAAATTTCATGTGATTTCTCATGAGAACTCGCCAAGCTCATACAAAGCCAGCCATGATCCTATTTCTCTAGGAAAGGTCTAGGTCCACCCCGGACTGTAGCGCCTCCCAAGCGAGGTATAGTACTTTAATCAGTCGTTTCAACGAAGTTCAGAAATATCGCCCATCTAGGGTAACCAGATTGAAAAACAAGAAAGGTGGGACATTATAAAACTTTATGGGGTACAATCTTTACATTGGAGGACAATATTTTTAACGAACATTAAAATGCTATTAGTTTTCTAGTTCAGATTTAAAAAAAAAGAAAATAGCGAGCTATTTTTATATATTTTATTTATTCAGTTGTGAAAATGTATATATCGCTTCGTATGCATCCAACCATTGAAAAGGAAGCCAAAGAGGCAAAGTGGAAGCTTTCGTTTAGAGAAAAGATGTATGGAAGAGATTGCCTTTGATTTTGAATTTGGGGGACAACGTTATTTTTAAGAAGCAAAAAGGATACTGTCCCTCATAAAGGGGTGCGTATGGTAACCATACGTCCAACGAGCCACAAGAGGAATTAACTTCAAAATGAAATGGTTGGCGCAAGAGGTCCGTATAGGACCCTAAGCCAAGATTCTCGCAACAAATTCAGCACAGTTATATTGTCCGATGTTAGTCAGACGTTCGCGAGAGGCGACGCTGTGGAAAAAGAAACATAAGATGCTAAGTGTGGCTTCCGGGGCTCAAACCTGAGACCCATCGATCAGTAGTCCACTGAGCCACTTACAAAAATGGGGGCCATTAAAATGATTTCAGATCAATCACCATCTTCACGTCACAATTAAAACGACCAATTGGGAACATCATTATGGATCTTTCAATAGTCGTAGGTAGGTACGAGATTATTTTTATCCTCAACCTCATGCCAACTGTAATGCCAACAATTTTCGTTGGTTAAAATGAACCCAAATATCAAAATCTTTGATTTAAAAATGAAATTGTTGGCAATGATGTAATAAAATTCTTATGGAGCGTATATTATTCTTACGCTGAATACCTGATTCTTTAAAACTTAAAAGCGAGTTCTTGTTAACAAAAATAATATTTGAACCAAGAAATTTTAACTTAAAATTTTTTTAAAAATCTCAAAATTCTCCGCTTAACAATCTTTTTTTTTTCTGAGTGTCCCCAAAGATTAGAAACTGTTAAAATAATCTCCCAGTCAAGTTCGACAGAGGCTCTTTCAAACCCGACTTGTATAGCATTAGTTATACGACTTGAAAGCCTGATGGCTTTAGTGCTCAAAAAAATGGACTGGGCTTTAAATATACGTAATAGAATGGGCCGTCTAATGGCGTAGGAAAATCTAGGACACAGGTTCATCAGTGAAACAGCATTCAAAATTTTAGGCAATTAGTCTATTTTCGATAGTCGTTGAATTATTGTAGCCTTTCCCTGATAAGTAGAAGGCAGACAAATTCAAGTGTAGCCTTAATAATTTGAGTTTTTTCGGTGGATAAACATGAGACCTCCAGCTATTCACACATTTACCACTGAGTCAACTTCGTTAAAATAATAGGTTTGCATCAAATCCAGCAAAGCTAAGAGTTTGGGAGCCGTGTCTAGACACGCGCAATAAGATCTACCAATAATCGAGAAAAAAATAAGTCTTTTGGGGCGTTGTAATTTCAAAAAATCATACATACTTAGTCTGCTCCACGAAAACGCGTCACTGTTTTTTTTTTTATCGCAGCTGGAACTCTGAAAATACACAGAAGACTGATAAAAACGCCACTCACTGACAATCAACTGAGTAAAACTAAAATCAGGAGGTAACTCACAGCCACAGCAGCAAAAACAAATCTCAGACACGCATAATTATGCATTCCAATTAGTTTCTTCGGTGGAAAATTTGGATTGGAACACCCGGCGCGCGACGCATTGGCTTAACAAAACTAGAACAACACTCCATTATAGATTCCTTGCTAATCTTATGACCACGTCGTACATATTGGCATTCCATTCCCCCCCAAATTTACCCAGTCAGACCGTCAGTAGGCGAGTTCTCTCTTTAAGCCATCCACCTACTGACCAGAGCGTACGTTTTATTTAAATTAAACTTCAAAATCCGATTGCGAAATTTATTCATTCATTGATTTCGCACTCAGTACTGGTGGCGCTGGTCCGTCTCTAGCTGTGAAACTATGCATGCAATCAGCGCAGCGCCCCATGAAAGGGATACCACCCGACTTACATAGCACAGTTTGGGAGGAAGGAGAACTGTGGCCGATAAAGTGTGGCCCAGCTGCTATTCTCCTGTCCTAATGCTGGGCCGGGGATAATGGTGCTCTTAACTGAGTTATTTAAATGAAGAAGATGTCTGTGCAGATGATGATTTGCGTTCGATGGTCGTCGGCAAGGGTGTAGGACACAGCGGCAAACACTATACTATTGCATTTAACAAAAAACCGTTCGTTTGCATAAAACCGGATTTGCGACCACGCGTTCGCATAGCACAGGAAATTGATTGCATTTCTGTGGCGATGTGTGAGCACATCATCAGTGGTTGTATATGGTGGTCAACAGAATTTGGGACGCATATTTAAATACTGCACTTGAGCTAGGGCTAAGGCGGGCACACCTGGTCGCTCCAATGGAACTCGTCATTTCAAGCATGAGCATTTGGAATATTTGATTCACAGAATACTTAATTATTCTTAATTAAACCTGTGAGCTTGTACTCAAGACTGTGGCTGTTGATGTTGAGTTTCCGGTGAACAGATGTTTGGTGTTGCCGTCCCTTTCCCGTGCCACTTCAAATATTGATGAAATATCTACTACAGCAAAATCTGTTGTAAGAGGCTTAGGATTGTGTGCTGGTCGGTCATTGGAATTTGTAATCTAGGTGATACATAGGCTGACAGTGACATAGGAAGGATACAGCTGTGGGTGCCTTCAAAAGTCTGACACATTCGAATCACATTTAGAGGGAAAGATGACCTTATTTGGAACATGATTATGCATAATTGAGGAATCTACATCCGTATAATCCTTGTGGCAGATAGGTGGAAGATTTGAATATATTTTACGTGGCAGAGGAGGTACAGAGGAGGAGCTCTAAAAGAAAACTATATACACGACTGGTTCGCACGAGGCTTTCGGATTTAAATTGAATTGGTCCCAACGAACAACTCACATAATTCAACAATTCAATAATTCGATCGGAAAACACATTTTACATCTTAAGGTTTTTTTTCACAGCGCCACCCGTCGCGAAAGTCTGACAACACTCAGAAAAAAATGTTGTTATGCCAAGAATTTTATACTTTATGCCAACAATTTTCATTGGTTAAAATGAACCCAAAAATGAAAATTGTTGATGAAAGAATGGTGGTGTTGGTAGTACATTTTCAAAACAAATATAAAAATGTTACAACCATAAGAACCATTAGTTGTTGCGCCAAAAATAAGTTGTTAGTAAAAGCCAACAATTTGTGTTCAACAATTAAAAATGTCAGACTTTTAAGAGCAATATATTGTTACCGCAACTATAAATTGTTTACAATTTGAAAATAGTATTGTTTCATCAACAAGAGGAAATGTTAAAATTTTTAGAACTTAAATATTTGTGATAAGAAGAAATTGTCAACAGCATTTGAAAATTCAATTGTTGAAAAAGGCAAAATGTGAAACCTTTTGATAAAATCTGATACAGGATAAAATTCAAAAATATACTCTCAGTTTTAACTTACCTTATGGTTCAGTAAAGGAAATATATCTGCATGTTTTTTAGTTTCTCAACTGTTGGTATGATTAGCATATTTTATTTTCCATTTTTCAAAACAAACAATTTAACTTACCTACACATTCCGTTCGAAACATCGTAAAATGTTGTTCGTAAAGTAAAAGTAAACAAACAAACAAACAACAAGTAACAAGTAAAGTGTTCTCATCGGCCTGGCCGATGCTTTGATACCCTCCACACATATACAAGTCATGCAAAGTTTAAGGCATGTGAGGTAGTACGTAATTACATTGAACAGGTATAGGTACAGGTCAACAAATAATAAAAATCAGCTATGGATTCTTCACATTGAATTTTTAAACGCAATGCAATTTCTAGAAAGTGCTTCTATTGTAAAAATAGTATAGGACATACTTAATAACAAAGTGGCTTAATCGTCTTTGGGGAAGTACTAGAAATACTTGACCGACAAAGCCCATTTTTAATAAAAACCCAACGACGATAAAAAGAAGTCCTTTCACGAAACTTCATTCGCCTAGGTTGATTCCTTCGGACGCTACAGTGTTTTCAATAGACAGAGGGAAACATGGGTCAGTATTCATTTTGTATGGGAGGTACCAGAACTACTTGACCGACATAGCCCATTTTCAATACCAACCTGGCGACGATAAGAGGTAGTCCTCTCACCAAATTTCATTCGCCTATGTCAATTCCTTTGGGCGCTATCGGGCTTTCAACAGACAGACAGACGAACATGGCTAAATTGATTCAGAATGTGATCCTGATGCAGAATATATATACTTTATGAGGTCTCCGGTGACTCCTTCTTGGCGTTACAAATGTAATGACAAAGTGAATACCTATTATCTTACTGTGGAGGGTATACAAAGAAACGACTGCAATCAATGTGGATGTGCATAAACAAAACATTTATTTTATTTCAATCTATATCAAACTGCTGTTAAATACATAAAACTAAAAACGTACAACTATTTTATTATTATTTAAAGTGATCGATTTTACACTTGTTTTAAAGTTTTTAATACATTTCAAATAATAGCAATTCATATCTTTTATTATTTCATATGATTCATCAGCTCTATTTGGTGGAATACATCCTCTATTTCGTGGGAGTTTATCATTTTGAGTATTTCCCGATTGTAAAATGGAAATCCCGCACTCTTCCAACGCTAGGATTCCTTTGTACGATATTCCCCAACTTAAATATAAGTTAAGGACTTCGTTCTCGATGTTTGTTATTTGTGCATTTGCTGTTATTATATTCACTTCACTTTCACTTTCAATCTTTAACTTCACTGACGCGCAGATCAACGACAAATTAAATTTTTGTTCCAAGTTAACAGTTACTTTGGGCTTCTAGTTCGAGAATAAATTGTTGGAAGAAGAAAAAATAGTTGATTTAAAATATTTCTTTTGGTCTTCCAGTTCAAGAATACATTGTTGGGCGAGAAAAAATGTTTGTTTTATTTTGAAGTTATTTTTGTTTTCAAGAATAAATTCTTAAACATACCGTTACTCACGAGAAACAAAAATTAACAATGTAATAAAGGGTTTTTCAACAGGGACGCTACAAAAGTAGAGTGACAGGTACAGCAAACGACGCCGCAAAAACGAGTCGAAATTATTAAAATTTACTACCGAAATTCGGAATCAGTGGCCTCAACGTTAAGAGCGCTACGTCCAATTTATGGTCGTCATAATCGTCCTAGCAGATCAACAATTAAGCGTCTACTGGAAAAAATTGAATCCACAGGCACAGTAAAAAATGTTCCCGTGCCAGTGAGACAAAGAAGTGCCCGTAGTCACGTAGTGTCGAGAATATTGCTGCCGCTGAGGCTTCAGTTGAAGAAAGCCCAAATGTGTCTCTCACACGTCGTTCTCAAGCGTTGGGCATCTCTGTGACGTCGTTGTGGCGAATTTTGCGAAAAGATCTTCCCCTACATCCTTACAGGATTAAATTGACGCAAGAACTGAAGCCGCTTGTCCACCAGAAGCGTCGTATGTTCGTGAATTGGGCTGAGCAACAACTTGAAAATGATTCGGATTTTCATTAAAAATCATCTTTAGCGATGAGGCTCATTTCTGGCTGAATGGCTTCGTCAATAAACAAAATATGCGGTATTGCTCAGGCAGCAATCCACACGTACTCCATGAGTCATCATTGCATCCCGAAAAAATTACGGTTTGGTGTGGTTTATGGGCTGGCGGCGTCATTGGGCCGTACTTCTTCCGTTCTTCAAGACCGGCAAGTTACTGTGAATGGGAATCGCTACCGTTCAATGATAACCGAATATTTTTGGCCCCAATTGAATGATATGGACTTGGAGGATATGTGGTTCCAACAGGACGTCGCCACAAGCCACGCAGCGAATGTCACAATCAATTTATTGGAAACCAAGTTTGGAGAACGTGTTATCTCACGAAATGGTCCAGTCGCTTGGCCGCCTCGGTCGTGCGATTTGACGCCGTTAGACTATTTCCTGTGGGGCTACGTCAAGTCTATGGTCTATGCGATTAAGCCAGCGACGATTGATGAACTTCGTACGAATATCGAACCTGAAATTGCAGCAGTATCGGCCGATTTATGCTTGAAAACCGTCGATTGGGTTCAGCGTCTGGACTTCTGCAAGCGTGCCCGTGGTGGCCATGCAAAATAAATCGAGTTCAATACAATGGCATCAAACGTACACTCACAGGAATAAAGAATTTCATTGATAACCAAAACCGTTTTTGTTTTATTTAATTTATTTATAAATTTTATTTTATTTTTGTAGCGCTCTTAATGAAAAACCCTTTATTTGGGGAGACAACTTCCATTTTTGAAAGGTAACATTAAAATGTCATACCAACAAAATAAATACTTGAAAATAATTGTTACCGTAAGAATTTATTATGAGTTGTTGAATATCCAAGCTTGATTCGTTAAACGAAAATTAAATATAAAAATACTTAGCCTAACAAAGTTATCCTTGAGCACAGCTGAAAGCCCTTGTAGCTAGTGCTGCAATATCATTGTTTTATATTATTATTATTATTATTCTTGAGCAAAGAATTTTGCATTTTTGATTATGTACAAGACGCGGAAAATAGTTATGGGGAGTAAATAATTCTTAAGCCGAATGACTTGATTCTTGAAAACTTAAAAACGAGTTCTTGTTATCAAAAATAATAGTTAAGGCAAGAATTTTTAGCTTACAATTTTTTTAAAAACCCAACATTCTTCGCTTTGCAATGTTTTATTCTCTGAGTGACGGAGTATAACTGTCATGTAAGAGCTTCTCAATCGGCAGCTTGGACTCGGCATAAAATTGTAGATTCGTCCCAAAAATGAAAAAAACTCACACAAAACTAATGGTTGTGAGAAGCTAGGCCTAGGGTCCCTACGGACCTGTTGCGTCTACTATTTTTTTTTTTAAGTTGATAGGTATATACGACTTCAGAGATGAGTTTTTATGGCTGCCTGGGATGACTCTGAAATTGCGATAAAAAAAATGTCCTGACTTCTTAAACCAACAGTTGCGTATTAGAATTATGAAGAGAGATTGACTCAGATGCTGACCTACGTAAACATATCGACGATCTTATTTCATGCAAGGAGGTAATTGGGATTTTTGACCGACCAAGTGGGGTGCTTGCCCAACTGGACTAAACAGCCTCCAAGGATGACTAAAATGCCTGGAAATCAGTGAGAAAATGATTTCATGTTCCAAATGAATTGCAGTTAGTTTTGCATTTGTAGAAACAATTTGTAAAATCATTGCATAACCAGTTCAACCGAACATTTTGTGAAATTTTTGTGAAGCAGCGAAGAGCACACATACTCAGCAGCTGCTTGACAATGGGTGGCTCAGACGGGGAAAAGCACACGTTTTTTAATGCAAAACTCGGAGCTACTGCAGCATCCTAAACGATACTAATCTGGCCACTTTCAGAAAGTTCACTACCTCCTGTGTGAAACACAATGGCACACTTCCGCTTTCATGGTCACACAATTGCTGTAGCCGACTTAAGTCGCACACATCATGTCGTACTCCGTCCCACATTGTCGTCGCTGCCAACAGATTTCCCCAATCTAATGCAGCACGAGACATATGACTATCGCATCGGTTGACATCCTTTTCACGGTTTAAAATGGCTGAGCAAAAAACGTACACAGCCCCCTCTGCTGCACCCAGGATGTAGTATATGTAGGCAGCGGCATCAGCAGCGCATTCACCTCTTCACAAGAGTGGTAGATGCATTCGTTAGATACGTTCCACAATTTCCAGATTACATGAGCATTATAAATTGCCACTCAGTTACATCAGTTAAGGATAATGCACTTCGCTGAACTTTTTGCAGCCAGCCAGCGACTGAATGGGCTGGGCATGGCCGGATAATGCCGCTTCGATCACCACTGGCACAACTATCGCCATCAGCAGCGTTTCTCGGGAGATTGGCTATGTCTCTACTTGTACATGTGCATGCTGGCTGATGAGGTGATGTGCTATGGGGTGCATGCTTGTACTTTTACGAGAGTTTGCAAAGTTTTTGATGTGTACATATTCACCAGGAGTGCAGTGCATGAAGAACTAATTCCTCGTATCGCACGTACTCCAAATGAGTGCACACCACATCATCCTGTGACAGATATACGTATGTGTGCTTGAGCTTGTGTATATATGTGAGGTGATGTTAGTGCGGATGGTAGAGATTTTTGTTGCAATATCTTGTTCACACAACAAACTGAGAACGGTAAGTTTGTGATCCTTGTGAATGCTTCCGGCTGTTGGTGTTGGTTGCATGGAATCCCACCATTTCCAGGATGAACTTTATGCGCAGTATAAATTAGTTCTCTCGCGTAAAACGAGGCATGCTATGCTAACATATCTGTGGAGGGTGTACGCAAAAGTTTCTACAGTCACGCTAAGGTAGGTGGCTCTGCTTTTTTGTCCACATCGTGGGTATAGATGTGTGCCACGATTGCCTAGGTAGGATCATTGATGTAGTGATAAGCAAATAAGTTTCAATCGAATGGTTGCAGCGTTATAGGAATTACCTACTAATACTTTCATTTTTTAACTGAAATATAGGTTAAGGTCACATTCATTTTTTGTTGTGGACCAGGCTTTTAACGCTGTCGCAGTGGATATAGCTGTTGGTGGCCGGGACTACTGACAAGGGGGTGTCAGGGTCGACACAAAATTAAATAATCAGCATTTTTTTCCATTGTGTCACCTCTTGTCTTGTTAACATCCAAGAGTTTGATTGTCATGACAAAGCTCCCCAAGTTAGCCGTTTTTTGGCTAATATTGAGAGCGACTTCAATATGTCCTATCGTACAAAGAAATGCTTGCGAGAAGCTGGGCTTAGAATTTTATATGGAGCTGTTGCACCAAATATTTATATGAAAGTCCTTTCACTTTTGAGCCGAATCCGAATGTCTTAATAAAAAAGCTTCGGCAAGGTTTGTTTGATAAAAAAAAATTGAGCATTGCATCTCTTCTCGAATTAATTTGACTAATTGGGCTGCCGTAAGCGTGTTTTTTTTAACATCTATCACAAGACCTTGGACATTTGAGTTGATGCTTAAAGAAACAGAGCTGTGACAAAAGTGTCAGAATTCACTTAATAAGAGAACCTCTTAACTCCATTTTTTGGCAAAAATTTCTTTTTGATGCTATCTTATAGAAACTCGGTAGGCGCACTGTTATGGAAAACCTCGAGGCTCCCTAATAACTTTAGATCTCATAAAAATCATTTAGTTTATATCTCTTAACTCCAATGTTCCTAGTTCAAGTTCCTGAAAAACCTCGTAACGCCGACAAATTACTGAAGAGCAAACCTCGTAACTCCTGCTTATAATAATCAAAACTCGTAACTCCAATATCCAAAGGTATAAAAGTGGTATGGAAAAAGCGGGCGATTGGTCAGCTTTAGATTGGGCGAAAAAGGATACAATGGTGGATGTCGAAGTTGCAAGAGATGATGAAGAATTTGTTAGCAGCAAGTCGGCATCAAGAAAAAGTCTTTACGAAGAAAGAAAAAAATGCTTGGTGGATTTTTTCAACTCTCTTTCAAAAATGGAGTCGCATTACTGTAGGTCAAGTTCTTCCATAAGTTGTACTTAGAGACAAACTGGCTTTCGAAAACAGCTGTATTCGAGTTTTACTCCAAAGAATGGTGCAAACTACAATTGGCGCATTTATGCATGAGTTAGAAGACCAGAATTTGAACTTGTTTTCGCCAAAAAAAGACAGGTGCGAAACGGCGTTAGGTCTTATCGCCCAAGGTCATAAAGCCCAAATCACAAAATGTCATTGCACCCAAAACCTAAATTTCTTTAAGAAATCAAAGGGAAAAAGCGCCAGAAAGCCTAAAAGAAATGCCACAACGCCCAATACTTTTCTCAAATGTCATAAGGCCCAAATCAAGCTATGTCATCACGCCCAAACGAAAACTTGTTTTTGAATTTGGGCGTTATGACATTTCATTTGGTCGGTGTGACATAAATAATATTTTAGAAATCCTCGCTCATGCTCTTAACACCCAAAACGAAAATGTGTCATAAGGCCCAAAAACTGGCACATGACCCAAAAAGATAAGAAGAGAAGCGTCAAAAAGCCAAAATATTAAGACAAATGACCGAAAGCCACGCTGGCTAATGCATTGCTTAATGCTTCACTTTTACATAGAATAACAATTGAATAAAAGTTTTTATGTAAAGTCCATTGCCATACCCAAATGGAAGCAGACTCGATGCATTCATCTATTGAACGAATTGTAAGGAAAACTGACATTATCGTTCCGGCTGATTACATTAATATCTGCAAGAGATCAAGAAAGGTTAACCCTTATAAGGTCAACTACTTGGATCACACTTACTTTCGTTGTTTCAATTCGGTTTCTTTTTACAAATCATTTAGACCCGGCAAAAAAAGTAAGATCCCTGAGTTACTGATATATTAGCCCTCAAATATTTCAAGGGAGATATTTTCTATAAACTGAAATTCAGTGACAGTTGTTGGTGTATTTTACCAACGAGGCGAGAAAAAGCACCAACATTCGTTCCTGTGGTTAGTCTTCCTAAACTGTAACAGGAGATAATGAAAATCACGAAAAGGAAGTATAATGATTTGCAAGACTTAAAAATGTCATTATCCAAGGATTTTCACCAGTTTTACAACAACATACCACATCAGAACTAATAAAATTCTTGTACTTATTTATTATATGTGAAAATTTACTAAATAAAGCGTTTACTACCTACTAGCTACTAAACTACTACCTACTATAGTTTTCGATAAAATTTATTAAGAGGGTAGAAAGTATTATTAAGCAGCAAACCTCATAACTCCAAGGGTAGAATGTCAAAAAACTCGTAACTCCAGCGAAATAAAGAGACCTACTTAGGCGTGTTAAAAAAAAAACGGTTTTTAACTAAAAACCTGCGTTTTTTTTATGAATTTAGGATATAAAATAACATCGTTAACTAAAAAGCTGGGCTTGGTAAGAAAATTTCGTTCCTCCTGTAAAATTTCAAATTTTGGAGGTTTTCTTATTAAGGCGAAGTGTCTGTCATTGTCTTGTCACCGCAAGATAAGTCCAAAAAATAAGACCCAGGCCATACCTTCGTTTCTAGTTAGGTCGCAAGTTGTATACCAACAAATTATTGCGCCTTTTGCATAATTTGTATCAAACTTCAGCAAAGTTGTTGCTTCTCCAAAGAGTTATAACCGAAATCAAATGTGGTATTGGGCTTAGTTATGGCGAATTTTATAATTCGACTTAATTACCCCTTCGCAAAGCGCTATGCAAAATCAAACTTATACAATTAAATTTACAAGCATAAATATTTAGAATTAATAGGATTCTCTCATGCACAATCGGAATTAAACAACACCAAGCCATTGATAGTTGCATTTATTTTAATATTTATTTTTGTAACAGCTAATGCGTAAAATTCAGCATTTTGTGTAGGGGAAGGTGTTGTACCTTGGTCCGTTTGTACCTTGGTCCGAGTGCCATTTCTGAGGAAACTACCAACCACGCAAAAACCGGTTGTACCATTAAATGTTCTCCTTTTGTTCTTTTCTTATCTGAGTTTGTGTGTGACCGTCAAGCTGTGTGCGTCTGAGAGAAAACTCAGAAAAAGTGATTCGGACCGCGAAAAGTTTTTTTTTTTTAGTTTCTTGTGAAGCCTCCAGTGGTTTACCGTTGTATTTTTTTTGCGTTTCTGTGGTTGACTGGGGTAAGTTGATCTATGATATTTCATTGAACATCCGTCGTCATACGGATTTGCGTTTCAAAACAAATGTAAAGTGTATTTTTTTTGCTTAAGTGGTGTTCATGTACTTTGGTCCTATCATAGTGCTTGTACCTTGAACCGGTCCAAGGTACATGCAGTTAACTTTTTTTCAACAAAATTTGTGATTTTGCAAACTATTGACGAGTCGGGTGAAGACTTTGAAGCAGATAGTGATTCCTCTCTAAGCATAACTACTCTCCTTAAATTAGCAACCCAACAAATGTAAAACACATTTTTCTTTTTTTTAATTAATAAATAATTAATAAGTATTTTTGCTAACTCTTTTTTTATCAAACTGAAGTAATTTCTTTAGTTTTTGAATTACGCGAAATGAATTTACTTTATTAACTTGCATAGAGATTTATTATCATAAATAATTTTTTTTTTGATTCGTATTTAAATCAGATTGAAGTCGTGCCTACGTTCCTTTTTATTGTTGAATTTTTTTTGTTTTTTTTTTTTGCAACTAATAAACATGTTTTCTTACCACTTATTTACTAAAGTTTTTTGAACTGGGCTAAATTTGAAATGTTACCTACTAGATTTCAAGGAAGAACCCTATACGGACCAAGGTACAACCACGTCTTCTACCTTGGTCCGCTTGAGGTTGCCACAGAAAAGCTAAATTTTCTGAAAAACGGTAAGCAAGCAAAAACTGGTATTTTACATTATATATTGGCAACAAAATTACAGATACAAATCAAAAAAAAAAAAGGAGCAAAAAATAAAACGTAACCGAAGTTATATGAAAAAAACTAAAAAGCGGACCAAGGTACAACACCTTCCCCTACCTATTTAAAATTCTGTTTGTTTACAAATTATTTGTTAAATACTACATGAAAATTCAAACATAACGAAATATTTGCATAAGTGGATTATTTGTGCAATAAATTATTATTCGGGGTTGTTTTTTTATATTTATATATAGTTAACTGGATAAATAGATATTTGTTTTGATATTTTGAAACACATAACCTGAAATTTGGATCGATTTACATTCATTTAGTGATGCTGTTTACAATCAAGGATATTGCTTGTTGTCGTGTACAACTACTTTCCAGAATGTGAATTTTTCACAATCAAAACACCTCGGCTCAATAATTTTTTGTTTTAAATAAAAATTCCCTTCTTAATAGAATGCCAACTTAGATTTTCTGACCTGACAGACGTTGTCCTGTCTTAACGGATAATAAATAAGATAAGAAAAAAAAACAAATTCCAAATTAAGGTTTTTTTCACTGCGCCAGCTCTTGCGAACGTCTGACAAACTTCCGAGAGTATAACTGTCATGAAAGAGCTTCTCAATTAGCTGATTGGACTCGGCCTAAATTCCTTCCATTCGTCCTGAAAATGAAAAACTCACACGAACCGAATGGTTGTGAGAAGCTAGGCCTAGAGTCCCTACGGTCCTGTTGCTCCAATTATTAAATTTTGTGCCAAGTGGATGTAATAGTTTATTTGTTTTTCAATGAACTTACCTTGAAAGTTGGCATAAAATTATTTGGAACTTTTGTTGCGGCAAATTACGTCATTTTAAAGCAATTATTGTATTGCTGGATATGATTAAAAAAATGTTTAAAATCTGGCCCATTTCTGGAAACCAATGAATATAGTGGCTCGGGTGGTGGTACCAATGGCGTCGATTTGACTTGACGGCTAGCGCCAACACCATCCAGCGGCTTCATTCGATACCATCGATTCCGTTCAATGTCATTCACCGTTTCGAGTTGCTTCTCAGTTTGACTCGCTCTTTGACTTCTACCATTGCCAGTTCTGCGACTCTGCTGGCATTTTTAAAAACAAAAATTTAACTGACTGACAATCCTATAAAATTACATTAGAAAAGTTTATATTGGCAAAAGCGATTTTAAGTTTAAATTTAATTCGTTAAGTTTTCTTAAATTTTCTAACTTTCCAAGCAACTTTCTTATTTTTTCTTTTTTTTAGCTGGCAGTTGTTTTTCTTAAAGTCTTTTGTTGCTACTTATTTTTGACATTCGTGGGCCGCGGTCCACAAAAATTTGATTGTGGACCATCTACCGCCCAAAATTGTGTTGAAGTAATACGTTTTATGTGTTTATTCAATTGTGCATAATTATGCATAAATCGTGCATAAATCGTGGATCAATAAATTGAGGGGTTTCAATCCCCAAAATGCGACTGGTATGTTTAACCTAATGCGTTGTTATATAACAGGTATACCAAAAGCGTTGGTGCGGAATATACGCGTCTGCGGCTTGGGAGGTGTTTGTGGTACCGCGGTTTCCAAATCAATACCATTCATTTTTGCAAACAAGACGAGGATTCTGCTGAAAACTAACCTGACTATAGTATTATCATTTGAACTGGTTTATAAAACTTCTGAACCGGTCACTTACGAAAATTTAAATGGACTGCAAACTTTTCCGATCCTTGCAAAAAGATTTTAAGAAGTGTCAAAAAGTGCTAAATATAAGAACTTTTTGAAAAAAAGGAGACTCTCAGTGAAGCATTAAGGTTGGTTAAAGTTAGCAGTAGAAGCACGACTTTAGGATTTTTGATGAATTTCTTTCTGGTTACTCTATTCGACCCCATAAAGGGAAACAATGTTTCAGTGTTTTAGCAGTTCTACTTAGAAATGCAAGACTTCGCAAGAAACTCTTGCTTATAAAATTAAAATCTTAAAACAGATTCTAACACCTATTTTCTAAAAGATCAACCAAAGTATCAACGTCTAGGTATGTCTACGACTAAATGTTATTTAAATATCCCTTCTGAAAAGCGGTAAAATATGTTTGCAAAGTTCATTAGGTATCTTCTCTCTTTTTTTCCTCAATTTCCCTCTATATTTAAAAGCGCTTTTTTATAGCAAACGAAATTCAATCTCCGAATAACAAGTAGAGCTTTAAGAGTATGTTCTATGAGGTAGCTTTAAAGTTTGAAAAGTTATCCCAATGGAATTCGGAAAGAAGGGAAATTTTTCTTTTGAAAAATCTTAAAAGTTCCGTAAATTATGTCTGCGTAAGCTTATAAATGTTGCACAACAACTCGGACTCGTTCAGTGTTGCCGGCACATATTATTATTATAAAATTAAACGAATATTCTCTAGGTACATAACAGTGGTATTGGCTAGTAAGTTCTGACAGGAAGGATTTGCAGTAACACTCATTAAATTGTCAATTTTATCAAATTTCCAGACGTAAAAAACAGAAATGTCTTTCGAAATTTAGATAAGCAGTAAAGTGTCTGAGCTCAAGACTCATCACGGGAAAATATCAACTATTGAATATTCTAGAGCAATACGACTTATGGTTTTGGTATATTAATAGCCTACACATGTTTTTTCGTTACTGACGCTATCCTTAATCTATTTTTCTGAAATGTGAACTAATATTAATTTTCTTACGTCAATTCCTGCATGTTTGTAGGTAACCTTTTATCTCAAATGGCAAATACTAGCAAAATAGAGATTGCATTTAAATTTCACCGACAGGAATTCATGAGGCATAGCGCCAATTAAGCATTACCTAATCGAGTAACAACAAAAAAGTTTTAATTATAAAAACACTATAGCTGAACCAGCGAATTTCGTTCTGCCCAAATTCGTCAATGTAATGAAAATCATAATTCCGAGCCACAGCACTACACGATTGTCCTTGCGACTTCTAAGTTGTGATAGCGAAAGCGAGACGCACGGGAAATTTAGGAAGCTTAAATACGAACGTTAAATCGTACGGGATAAGCGGAATCCGAGGAGTAAGATAATGTTCGCCTTTGAATTTTTCCCTCAAAATCTTCGCTGGAATGAGATCTAATTTGAGATTCTTCACAATCAAACGCATTCTGTTACAAAGTTTCGGTGATTAAGGTTTGATCAACAAAACTATAACTGAGCCGACTTTCAATTCCAAATTGTACCGAAACGAAATCAAATGTAGTTGGTTAATGTCACTCTTCACAATGCAATTATTTGATAGACATCGGACGCACGCATGTCCTTAAAATTCAATTCGAATGACGAAACGAAAAGGACACCTGTCATATTCTGCAATGGCAAGTGGATCAACGATGTCACCTGGCGGTTTTTTCGAATCATCGAATCGAATCGAATCATCAACAAATGCCAAGTCGATCTGCAGCGTCAAACAGCATATGTAGATTATGTACTAATAAAAAAAGTTAATTTAAAAAACAAAAAAAAACCCGACTGACTGTAAAAAAAAAAGAGTTAAAAAGATATGAACAAGACGCATTTGAGTACCTATACCTAACTAATTGACAACCGGAGACTATATATCTAACAAATATATGTATGAGTATTGAGTACCCTCCGACTGCCAAATAGTTAGCATAAATGCGTCTTGTTCACATCTTTTTAATTCTTTTTTTTACAGTATGTAAGTCGTTTTTTTTTGTTTTTTTAATTAACTATTTTTTTATTTTCATCTTCTTAGCCTATGGCACTCCGGGGAGGAATACGAATATTATGACACCTCACTCTTCAAAATCGGTCAAGCCGTTTAGGCTACAGGGCGTCACGTAATAACGTACATAGGATACGCGCGAAACACATAACCCTCCCTGCCCAGTCGGGTAGAGACATCATGCGTGCTGTTCTGCTGATTCCGTAGCATTGTTGTCTATCTTGGTCTCCAGTTAGGACCACAAACCTCACGTTGTGCTTTTGATAATCTTTCTCGCTGTTGCGACACGTTCGCTTGATTGTTAAAGATCACATTCATATCTGACCCTTTGTTTGGTTTTTAGTTTTCACCAACAGTCGCCCTTGCCATACGTCATGGCGGAATGATCAAATGAGACAGGAGACCGCCGAAATCAATCAATAATATGATTTTAAAAATTTTAAATAATTTTTTTGAGGTGACCCTCCTCGTTTTTCTATTCATTTTATTTTTTTCAAAGTGCGGTTCCCCATTGAAACTTTAATCTCCTGTTTTATCCTCTGAAAATTTTGTTTACGGGACAAAAAGACCAAAATCGAGTTATACGTTCACAAATGGACGTCATTTTTTTTTTAGACTTTTTTCTTCACTTAGTAAGTGTTTATTGTCAAGTTCTTCATGGGTAATCTGCAAAAAAGAAAAAAAATGGAACTAAATGAAAACCCAATTGAAAAGTTTTCTGAAAACACCATTGCCACTGCTGTGTCACCCTGTTCTTTGGGATAGATTATTAATATTTTGCATTTTATTTTCTCATTTAGAAATAAGTATATATCCCACATTGAATATTGAGATAATTCGACGGCTTTCACACGAAGTAATAAATAGGTACAAACTTTTTCAAACTACAACGGGCAGCGTTGTATTAGTGATTGTTTCTCGTTTCATAACTCCACTATACATCTCACTCACAGTATACTACAAAACAACTTACCCATTATATCGACTCTTCTCATCATCTTGACGTTTGTTTTCAAATTAAAGGGTAGGACAATAATATAGAAGTCCGTTCCATCAAATCAGGACAGGCTGTTGTTGAAAGTGAGATTCCAAGTGAGATTCCACCATTTCATCCCACAGCGCGGCATATATTTCCCTTTGCTTTGTACTTTTCTGAATAAGCATAATAATGGCCCCGGTGGAACTTACTTACTTCGTAATTGTACACTATAAATACTCGTATAGTGTACCAAACAGTTGTGGGTATGCGATATAACAAGGAAATTATTGTAACAAGAATCAGAGAAGGGTGCACGTTCTTTCTGCGAAAAGAAAGATCTCATGTTACCAACACAAGCTCTGCTATATAATTTCGCCGGATAAAATTTGATGGTTCTTGCCAATTATTATTTTTTGACCGAAGCAAATAAATCGGAACACATGGTAGGTAGTTCATTGAGCTGGTGTACAAATTTGAATGAAAAGATCAAGCGACCAAATTAAATCATATCCTTGACATTCCTACTAAATATTGATACCTGGGACGGAAAATGTGAAAAACATTCAGATTACAAATTTGATTTAGGAGCACAATAATATGACACTTGCATAATTTTATTCTTAACTCACGCTTCAAAACCGTGGAGAAACACTGCTGTAAAACATGCCCTAGCTCGCTAAAAATGCGTTCAAGGCCATGCCAAAAAACGCATTCAAAAACGCGGCCGAAAACATATAAATCGAAACAGGTTCAAAAACGAGTCAAAAACGCGTCTAAAAATGGTTCAAAAACCAACAAGGAGCACGAGATGGTACAACCACTGGTAGACTTCTCAAAGGCCTGTTGAGCCGTGAGCCCGGTAGGCAACAATACCAAACCATATTGAACGCCAACAACATTCCTGGCCGTAGGTACTTTTCCTATGAAAACCTGTCTTCTGCAGGTACCCACTTTGGAGCTAAACGGCTTTGGAACTGACTTCACCTAAGCAAAGGTTTTGACAACACATACAGGGCTGGCTGCCGCCTCGTCCTGCTCTGTGAACCCAATTGATATTTAAAAGCAATTTCACTGAGGAACATTAAATCTTCCGCCATTAACTGCAATCACTCAGCTAAATATCGATTCGCCATATTGAAACCCAGTGAACGCACCTCCCTTCCGAGAACACCATATTCGACAACCCATCTGTGATTTATCGCTCTGCAGAAAAATGCAATCTTGTGTAACAGATCTACAGGCACATTATCCTCACACTATGCTTGGCTCCGTATATGCGCCAGGACATAAATCTTCTCCACTCAAAATGGAAGAAACGCTTTCTTTCCCTTTTTTCACTGATTTCTGCAATTTCTACGGTTTGCTGGCATTCGTCTAATCAAACAGTGACCGAACCATTTGTTACATCTCCCGCTGGACAGACGAGCAGTGAATCACGCACTTGACTAGCAGCGTTATAGTCGATCGAAGAAGGATGTGTATAGTTAGCGCGAGAGAAATCAGTTTGTCATTGTTTAATTTGTTAATAGGCTCGAGGAGGGGGTCTTGTTTCTGTTTGTCCTTTGGGGGGGCTTGCTAATCCTTGAAAGTGGGGCGCTACCCGGCTGTCGTTTGCATTTAATTCCAATCAACAGTCAACAGTCAGTCGGAATTAATTCAAAAAGAAAAGAAAAAAAAAAGAAAAAACAACAACAAACAAATACGGACTAAAGGGACAAATTACCCAC
Organism: Cheilosia variabilis; assembly: GCA_951230905.1. Lineage (NCBI taxonomy): Eukaryota > Metazoa > Arthropoda > Insecta > Diptera > Syrphidae > Cheilosia > Cheilosia variabilis. Next base: position 39,147,343 of record OX579677.1, on the reverse strand, counting down.
ACCCACAGGGCCACAGGACATCTCGCACGCAACTCTTCTCCTCAATGGATCAAGAAGTAAAGATTGGTTTTGCCGATTATTTTGCCGTTTGCATTTTTCTTCGTCTCTCCGTGTGTCGGTATCCACCTACTGCCGTCCTTATTTGGTGAAAATTTTAATCTTCATTTTAATTAAAAATCTCCCAAAGGATTATGGGACATCCTTTGCAGATCGTCAACTAGCTAACTCACAGGGCAAATAATATTGTATTCTCGCAATGTGAATGCGTTTGAGTGACAACAGGATAATGGGCGTCTGCAATGTCGACGGCAGGGAAAGTGCTGTAAAACGGCAAAAGATGCTGCCATCTAGATAATCATGGACAAAGCAATATCCGAAAAGGGTTAAGTAAGTAAATAAAAATGCGAATAAAAACAAAACGACAAGGGTTCGCCGTCGTTGTGTCTTCAGATTCGTTAAGCGTTGGCAAATTGTTTTTCTGATTTTCCTCGTCGATGATTCGATGATATCGGTAGCAGAGCGTCGATATCCTTCTTGAGTTTTGAGCTGAGCTGCCTGCGCGAAGGATCAGTGGCAGTGGTTAAGTGCTTAAGATGATGATACTGTCGGATACGGGTTCTAGCAAGCGGGCGGTGGTGGTGGTTGTCGTTTCATTTTAATTGGAAAAATGCCCGGCTGTATAGCGGGTTAATAATAACGCCCTCGTACTTCCTCCCATTTAGGGGCGACAGCAATGGCAGTGGCGATGGCGACACTGATGACAAAAAGGGAAATTAATCCTTGTTGTTGATGGCGGTTGCTCGGTGGAGTAATTAATATTCTGTGAAGGGTCGATTTGACGGTCAAATTGATTTCTTCGTTGTGCGTAGCTTTTTTTTCGCTTGTTTTGGTTTTCATTAACCTTTCTGTTTTGTTCTGTGTTTTTTTTTTTGTTTCCTTTTTGCTTAATGGTTGTGGTATTTGTTTGAAGAAGACTGTGTAGGTATGTACTTGTACTTGTCTCGCATTCTTTCTATACTGTGCCGGTCATGGTGTGAAAAAAAAATGCGATCTGAATAATTTGAACAGGGGACTACAATTATTTCAAAGGGCGTTTTCTCTGTGTAATTATTAATTATAGCCAGGCTAATTTTTTTTTTAATTATTTTGCCATATTGGGTATCACTTCAAAGAAATTGCATTACATAAACGGAAATGTTTGCATACTAAAAATTTGTCCCAAAATAGAACAGACGAGTCAGGGTCGGCATTCTGTAAAGCGAAAAGTTCAAACGTTTTCGTGTGCAGGAAGAAATTTACTTGTGTAACATAGGGCAAATTGTTCGTGCGCACGAAAACGTTTGATCGTTTCGCCTTACAGAATCTGGCGCAGGATTTACTGAAAAAGGCAGTAAACTGCTGCCTAAGCTAAGAACAAACTGCCATGAACCGAAAGACACAAGGTCGCACTCTTCGCCATGACAGCTGATCTTAGCTGTCCCTCTATAAATGCTGTCATAAAATCTATAAAGACATGCTATACAGAGCCATGTCTGGTTTTGGCATCCCTACAAAATTCTTCTGCATGTATATGATGCTACATAGAGTCCGGAGCGGCCTCCAGCGAAAACTTTGATGTCAAAATGGTGCTAAAATGGGTTTGAAGGGCAACGTGGGCAAAACCTAGGGGCTGGCAATAGGCTGTCAACAAGAATTGACATCCAAAATAGAAGAATGAGACCGAACGCTTCAAGCGACAGCTTCAACTTTGAGGTAGTAAGAAATTTTGTCTACCTCGGCTCGGCTATAAATTTTTTGCAGATATTTTTTTTTTTAATTTTTATTATACAATCCTATCCTATGCCCATTTGACATCTACCAGACAGAATCCACATTCTGTTTCCGGACAGAGTTTCATTTTGTTGAGGTGGTATTTTAAGCCATAGTGGCCTTTGAGGAAGCCCACTAGCTTTCTAATGTTATCCTAACTGAGTCTAAGGATTTTTTTTTTAGGAGTACGGCTTGATTAAGCGCTTGGATTGTCTTAGACCAGGGACATTTTTCCAGCGGTTAAGACAACGTTGTTGTTCCATTCATTAATTAACCTTACCGTAGTAGCCCAATTGACTGTGCCGTAGGGTTCTGGTCCACAGAGAGCAGATTCGGAATCAGTCCTAGCTAGTTTGTCTGCTTGTTCGTTGCTTGCAATACCCTGATGACCCGATACCCAGGGAAGCTTAACCTTGTTGTGTTTTGATAGGGTTTGCAGAGCTTCGTGGCAGCATTTAACTGTTTTGGAGTCCATTGTATCGGACGCTTAAGCTTGTAAAGCTGCCCGACTATGTGAGCAAATTTGTATATTGGCGTCTTTGATACCTTTCTTGGAGGTTAGATCAGCGCAAATTTTGGTCTCATGGATTTCCGCTTGAAAAAACGTTGGACTCATTCCCATGGGTATCGAGACACCAGGTCCAATTCCGGAATCCATCTTTGATCCGTCAGTGTACCAGACTATGCTTTTTGGGTCCAGCGTCGGAACACCACTGGTCCAACTAGCATGATCAAGTACCTCGAATAGTTTCCCAAAACTGTACTCGCTAACCATGGTGTCCGGGACGGAGCAAAACATGTCCAAGTTTGGGATTAGGTTAAGTATTTTCAGATGTCCCGCACAGATATTAAACGGAGAATAACTCCTGCCCATCGCTGAAGGCAATTGGCCGGGAAAGCCGTGTATCAAAAGAAAAAGGGGAAATTCAGTTAAAGACCATGACAATTCCAGTCATCCTTGAAACTATATTCGCGGTCACTCTAAGAGAGAGATTCTTCGAAAAACAGGCGATCGCCTTTTGCGTTTACGAGCCTTGAAGTAGAAGATTCAACAACGAAATATAAATATAAGCTATACAGCGACATTGAGCTGGTCAAAAATTTACACATGAGTCGCCTAAGATGACTTGGTGATCTTCTCATAGAAGAAATGAACACAAATGCTAGAGTCTAAGCCGGAAGAACAACGCAGAAGAGAAAGACCTTTTCTTAGAGGCGCACGGAAGTGGGACATAAATTAATGTTATGGACATATTATGTCCTTCTGAATTATACAATTTTGAACTTATGTCCCACTTCAGTGCGCCATAAAAAAACATTTATGGAATTATGTACCTTTTAACCTGTTTCGATTTTAAAGAAATTATGTGAATTGCTTAAAGTGCAAATCAAACCAAAATATTATTTTGGGCAATCGCGAATTTTTGACTTTTATTTCTAAAATATTCTGAAGCTAAAGCTTAGTACGCTCCCATAACAAACTCTCTCCAAAATTTAGCTGAGGTAAACTTAAGCGAACCCATTTAGCTGAGTGGTAAGCAGCTCGAGCTAAATAATCAAACTTTTGTTTCAGAATGTACTTCATGTGTCTGTCAAAATTTAGCGTGCCAAGCTAAATTGTGACAGATCATTGTGTATTTGTTGTTCTGTTGCGGAAAAGTATGCAAGGATGAGCTCTTTTAATTATTTCATGGACGAGAAAGACATACCTAGTTGAAATAAGAGAGAATTAAATTTTTGAAGGCAATTTTTCCAAAGAACAGCTGTTTTCTGTGACACTTATCCGCGGCGTTCTCTATATTAAAATTTAGCTAGGACTTTAGCTGATGTTTGGAGAGAAAAGTTGGAGACCAGATAAAATTTAGTTTAGCTCTAGCAGCGTACTGCACTTAAGACAAAAAGTAAAAAAAAAGAAATTAAAAAAAAAACCCGCTACAAGTTTATCTCAAAAGCTTTTTACTGTTTAACTTACTTTGGTATTTTCATTTTGATTTTTGTTACTTTTTTTTTTCCTTGTCGTTAAAACAAACTTTAAATTGTTATAAATAAATGACGCTAATGTGTTGAGAATGTGGATTTAATTTTTATGGTTACTTTGTAAAAAAAATTTCTGAAACGTGGTGTTTGGAGTTTGATTTATGATAAAATATTCTTCTACTTACTCATTGTTGGGTATTATGTTCCATCTTTGAAAAATAAATAATGGACTTAACATGGACAGTACAATTTTAAACTTTTATCCCACGAAGTGGAACGGAAGTCTATTACAAACGGGACTTATGTCCCTGGATGAAATCTCAAAAGCTATGGAATGGGCTATGTATTTTGTAAACGACTTTGTGCTCGTTTCGCCATGTAAACTATAGATAAGTCATTTTTAATAAAATATAAAAGTCTATCATAAGGCTTTATATTCCCAGAGAAAAAACACAAAAATATACATTTAAAGGTTCTTTATATTGCACAAAGTTCTGACAAACATTGGAGAGTATAGAAACTTCTCAGCCCTTCCGACAGCATAAAAGTGTAGGTCCCTGCCATATGTCTCAAGAAATGAAATTCACACAAAACGCATTGGTTTGAGAAGCTATACGGATCTGTCTCCCAGAAAGGTCGGATGGTTTTCAAAACATCATTCTTTGAATTTGGCGTCCACTCCTTCCCACATTCGTCGGTCGATTTGGAGGGCTTCCACCCGAATTCGCCCAGTGTTCGAGGGATTAAGTAAATCAGGAGGACTAAAATAAAATAAAACATTCCCCTGGCAGGAGCTGAAGTTTTTCAAGACTATGCAGATCCCATTTGGAGACCCAAATCTCACGTCCTTTATATATAGAACATAGCTAAAAATGTAGCTAGGTGTCGCACAGAAAGCCCCATCGGACTCAATGACAGTTCGCTGTGAAAGCAGTCCGCCGTAAACAAAAAGCGTCCAGATAAGCTATCGCCTATTGTCATTTCTCAATACCCATCGCCTCCATCTTGTCTCCGTTTCTTCCATATCGTTACGCGAACGCCTGGAGAATGCTCAAAATCCATACACAGTACGAGTTCCATGCGGATAAATCTTTGGGGCTGATTGTCAGAGCGAGCGACGCGACGCGCATTCTTGTGAGTTATTAATGACTCGGGTGTGTGAAAATTTGTTAGCAATTAAAGAGATTAATTGGATCGTCCAGAACTGTGAACAGGGTTGTTCTCTCCATTGTGTTTTTGCCTTTTTCCGTGTGCATCCATTAGGACGACCATGGTAGTGTGGAGATGCTCATGTCCTAAATATTTGTTGTCTTGCTTTTTTGTTTTTGCTATTCCTGTCCTCCCTCATTAGTCGCCTTGGTGCGATAATACGCTGACGATATACGAGAGTGGGTGTACTCTGTATTGCATTGGCCAGTGTCTTTTGTTTTGTTGCCAAAAGCTAGGACATCATTAATATTCCGCGCTATGTTCTCTTTGGAGTTGTGTAACAAGGATTGATATCAGGGCGATAAACACTTTCCCTTGACTGGGTGTGCTGGTGCGGGTCGTCGTCGTCGTGTCGGTCCGTCGTCTCGGTTGTTGTGATAAATGATGCGGCATGGCTTTGTTTCCTTGGCACATTTTCGCCAGCTAATAAAGATTCTCTTAATTATCTGACCACGAAAGCTATCCGCAGAGCACCCCAAGAGCAACCACTGAAATTGATTGAAAAAAATGTTGGCCACGAAATGAGGGTGCCTTTTTGACATTTCTGTGGACGGGCACGGGTGGACCTATATTCACACTTCATACGTGTGAATAGCGACGCATCGGCGTAAACAATTTCCTATTAAGAAGGGAAAAATTCAAATTCAATTATTTATGTGAATACAATGAAGGAAAATGCATGCCCGGGTATCATCTCTTCACTTGACTTCTCAGTTCTCGGCAGCAACGGGTGTACTGGGAATAAATATAATCGCGCTCGCAGCACCAGCAGCGTTGAGCTTAATCCAACGTCATATGCTCGTACACGTTCATTTCCATTATATATATCATTCCCCACTGGGGAGTGATATATATATATGTGGAAAAATGAAATAAGTGAACGAAAATTCCCATGTACGATGTATCCTTGCAGCTTGGTTGAGCGAGCCTCCCCCCTTTCTCTGATTTGAATGGAAATTCGCAGACAGAAAAATTCAATATCTCATCCTTTCAGGATGATGAATATTTAATTCGCGCACATATGAAATTTATAACAGCAAACATGGGTGAGAATTTGTCGGCATCCTTAAGCCCCGCAGCAGCGCAGCCACCCTCGTCGGCATCCAGATTGACTGACTTGCTGCCTGCCTGCTTGTGAGCGATCGGAATCGAATAAGGACTCTAATGAAATAACATTAGAAAATACTTTCGCCGAGAGGGTGTATCTCACCATGTAAGACGGAACAGAACTAGAGCTAAAGCTGGATCTGCGTGCACGAGTTGTGAGTGGGTGTATGTGTGTTTGGGTGAATTCGAAGGAATTTCCTAAAGGGTGCATGATTATTATTATTTATTTAGAATTTTAAAAGCCTCACCGTATCCGTACCACAATTGATGGAAATTTACGTATTCGTTCTTCTTTTCTTTTATTCACCGTTCCAGTTGAATGTTTCAACTTTGCATGTTGAGGGACTCGATTCGAATCGGGGATATATTCAATTCGTATTCGATAAGCAACCCTTGCATGTAATGATATTCAATGGGGCGTTCGCAAACACTATACCGTATTGTGGCCAATGCAGAGAAGTAGATGCTTCCAAGAATCGTTTATGAAGAAATCCAAAAGCGATTAGGTTAAAATGGCGCCAATGACATTTGGGGTAATATTTACCGAGCGAAAATATCGATCAATTATTGTGAGAAGAGTATCGCTTTTGTGGCAAATTTCATCATCTGTACATTTTTTTCTGGATATAATAAGCTAAGGTGTCAGCCATTACTGTGATGTAACTAAGGCCACAGAGCATTCAATTTCCATGATTGGTTTGATATTTATGACCTCACTAGGTAGAGGGATAGAGAGGTGGCTGTCCAGCTAGACGCTTGAGCTGGCTACTCACAACCTTTCGTTTGTGGGGGTAAGTAGAGCAAGTGTCCCAAATATATCCCACCCTTAACTTTTTTCTAAATAGAACAGCCAGTGCTACGTAAATTCACCTTTTTTTTTAATAGATAAAGAAGTTATTTCGTTATCAGTCTTCATACACATAAAACAAAAAAACAGCAAACAGAACATAAATAAATACAAAGCTAAAGAAATTTATTAAAACACATTTAAATAAAGTGCTGCTAATATGGACCACCTTAAATTGTTTCGAAGCCTTCAAGATCCCCATCCTATTCTCTTTAATGGCAACTAATGCTGCTTTCATATCCTCTTTGGCGGTTGTGTAGCTCTTGAGTCTTGAAGCCAAATATTCCTAAAAAAAAAAAATACAACAAGCATGTTATTGTTATGCATAATGGTGTGTTAAATATGGACCATTGTGCCATAATAGCCATATTGCCAACATCGGGCTTTTTCACAATTTTTTTTAATTATCACGCACTTTATAAACTATTAAACAATATTGATTTCATATAATGATCATTCAATTTGAGCACTACACTATGTTATAAAAACCTTAAACTATTTTTTTAAAAATTTTATAAAAAAAAAACTCTTTGCTAAGTGTTACCCAAAAATTATAATTCAATTATTAAAAATCTGCCACGTGCTTTACTGCACACATCTGTTGAGCCAGACTGAACACGTTGACGTTGACCACCAACCGGTTCGAAAATGAATGAAACGAATGCATTGCTGTATGTGTATGCTTTTCCTGTTGTGAAATATTATGGTGGGCCATATTAGAGTAATTTCGGGTAACGTGATATAGGCATTTGTTTTCTAACAATTACTTGTAATTTTTATGACTCAGCTCTTGCCGAACTATTCATTATAGTTCTTTGATGCATTGCGCATGAGATATCGACTTTAGATTTCGGCAGAGCTATCCAATCTGCAGCTATTTAAAAAAAATATAAAAAAGGCCTGTACACGGAAAGAATTTTAAGATAAAATCAAGAAAAATAAGTGCAGAATCACGAAAAGTTTGTCTAGTTTTAGAGCTTAGCTAAGGATTTAGTAATTCACGACTTTCGCAATTTTAGAAATTGTACGAAGTGAAGATATTGACCCTCAAAAGTCGCGAATCAACACTTTTCAGTATTAATAATGCGATCAAATGTGAAGTACATATTGCCATAACCGATCGCAATTTGATACAAATAGCTATCAATTTGATATAACATGGATTGTAAATTGCAAACACAATTCGTAAATTACCACTTTTCTGTTGTAAATTACAATTTCCTCCCTTAGCAAATTACAACCATTTAGTCTTGAATTGCAACTTAATAGTGTTGATTTGCGAACTAACAGGAGTAAATTTACTACTTCAGTAGTTGCAATTTACAAATTTTCAATCGTAAATTGCAACTTATTTTTATCATTTTGCAATTCATATTTTGCAATTTACGATTCTCGGGTGGTGATTTGAGGCATCACCGTATTAAATTGAAAATGTTTTATCGGGAAATTAGAAAACTTTATTCTCAATTTGCAACTTATATCTTGTGATTTACAAATCAGAATTCATAGTTGTATTATTATACATAATATTTATAGTCGTATTGCTCCTGATATCCAAGAAAATCCTGCGGCGCCATATCGTCCGGAAACAACGGGATTTGTCTGGGGTGGTTCTTCGGTTTCTGATGAAATTTAAAATACAAACAAAATATTTAGTTGAACTTGACATTGATACGAACCTTTACAATTCTGTTCGATTACATATTTTACAATCCATTCCAATTACTTTTCTAATAGCGAGATGTACATTCTAAAAAAATACAGATTTAGGTATATGCGTTTTTGGAATTATTCAATAGGTACTTACAAAATATATTCCAGAATGCTTTATAATTAGTAGTACACTTACTATTTATATGAATTAGTTAAACAACTTTAACCCGACTGCTTCAAGCTAAGATTGAATACCGACTGCCTGTCTCTGCACCGACACGCAATGTGCACAATGAAGATTTGGCTTCAGGATTGCAGCTGTCTAGCAATACCACATACATACACATCCATAAAAAGAAAGGACTTAAAAGGATTTCGATAGGTACATAGACTATGGACTGTGCATAAAAAGATTCCACACATTAGGTAGTTGATTCCGCGGAAATTACAAAAAATATTTTGTAATTTACGATTTCTCTACGTCAATTTATGATTTCAATTCACATGTGTTGGTAAATCACCCAATATTTTTTGCAATTTGAGATTGTAAAGTGGTGTTTGAGAAGTTGACCTATTGGAGTGGTAAATTGCGCCAAACAATCTCGCAAATCACTACAAATAAAAAAAAGCTCGAATTGATACTTCTAATCGTAAATTTCAACAAACAGAATTTTGTATTTTCCGCCGTTTTCAAGACAAAATCGTTGTGATTTACGAGAAATATATAATTCGTAAATTGCAACTCAAAATTTTGCAATTGGTGATTTTCAATTCTTTCCGTGTAGCTCCCCTTAAAAAAACTGGCGGATTATGTGATACACTACCTTCGGATAAAGTGATATACCAAACCAAACCACACTGCAAGCATGGAACACATGTCTTGGTCTCCTTATCCATCATTTGTTACAGAAGACACATACTGTCGTTCTTAGGTGGATTTTCGGCCCAAGGATCGTCGCCTGAGCTCGGTAAATGCAGACTTTCACCTAAAGCGCTCGAGGAACTTTGTTTTGTTTGTTTTGCTTGTTTGCTTTTTACTAGCATGGGTCTTTTCCGCTTTTTCTTGCGTTTTTCAAAGTTTTTTATACTCTTTTCCAAAAAATAGTACTATATCACTTTACCCAATTATAACCATATCACATTAGCCGCATTTAGCTTTTGAAACAATAAGGAGATTTTTTAAAATATACTTCATCATATTAAGAACTCACTCAATATATTGTAAGCTCTATTCACACACAAACAAGATTTTATACTTAAGTTTTTAATTTTGCCTCAATTTTGGCTAAACTATCAAAGAAGATTCACACAAAAATAATTTCAACTTTAGCGCTGAAACAATTCTGATACATTGACTTCACACACAGTCAATGCGAGCGCTCTTAAACCTGCAGCACATGTCCTCTTCCATCATTGTTATGTGGACAAGAAAATTCCTGCCGAGAATTGATTATTTCTGAAAATATGCTGGTATATATCACAATACCCGAAGTTACTCTACAAACATGGGCCATATTTGCAGCACTTACTCTACTAGTAGGCATCTAGAATTCTAGATTCGAAATTTCATCAGTGACCATGAAATGAAATGAAATGAAATGCAGTATAGGCCACCATTGGACATATCTCTGTCCTGAAAAAAAAAATTAACCCTTTTTGCTGATTCTCGTACTGTAAATGATTCTCTATTTAAGCATGGATTGAAAGTGTGATCTATCGGCTTACAAAGAATGTTAGTGAACACCTTTTCTTAGCTATCATTTTAAGGTGCGTTGATTGTAGTTAGTGCGAACAGTGTTCCCAGATAAAAAATCTGAAAATCTTGATTTTCGGAAGTAAAAAATCTTTTCTTCAAGACTTTGTTCAAATTTTCAAGTACTTTACTACGAAAACATAAATCACCCAAATGTCTATACGAAAAAATTTGGTCATAAATTAATGTTAATGCTTTTTGAAATTTTGGACAATATTTGAATTAAATTGACCTCGAATTTTATTTATGTATCAAGCTCATAGAATTTCGGTTCATTAAAGTGCAACAAATCCTTTGTAAGAATTAAAATTTCAGCAACTGTTTCCAGGGTCGGACAGTTCTGGGCCGCACTGCTAGGAAAGAAAAATTAATTTTATCTTGCGCGAACAAATACTGCCATTTGCATTTTAAACAAAAAGCTGGTCAAATAAGCACAAAATAACAACATCCATCACACCTGTGCTGAATTATTTCTTATACAAGTCTTTTAAGACTGGATAGGAGAAGTTTCCATCCGCTGTTTTTACTCCTAAAACATTTTTCCAAAAACACGTTACAACAGTTATTTTATCAAGTTCGTTAAAATTCATTTTTCTTTAGAGCTGATTTAAACGTTAGTGAAACACAAATTGTGCATGGGCTCTGTTGGACTCACAGTATACATAATATTGAAATTAATAGAAAACGCTTTTCTCCAATAGAAAAGGTTATTTTAATATGTGTACCGCCCGGAGGAAGAAGTTGAACGCCAGACGCCTTAGGCTAACCAGAGCCACCATAGATCGTCTGAGTGAGCAACTCTCCTCTGTGTAGTCTCATCAAACTGCTGCTAAGGACTACTGTTCCCAGTTAGACATAGGTAGAAGTAAATGGATGTAAATGGTAGTTATTTTTGAAAAAACTCCCGGCTCAGCTTCTAAATCAGACTGTGGTCAGGCAACTTTTAACAGTCTAGTTTTGAATTTTAAATTTCTTTCTTTCCTTCAATTATACTTTAAGATGAGAAAATGTGAAAAGCGATGGACCACTTGGCTCATGGGTCGTTGAAAAACTGAACCGTCATTTTGTGAACAGCACATAAACATCGAGATTTTGAGCATTTTTGAACAAATAAAGAATTTAACTCGCAATGGTACAAAAAAATGTATCTCCGACCTATACCTCATGTGCTGACAACACCACGAATGACAGGTTGCAACAAACTTGCTTACCTTACCTTAAATTTACAATGCTATGATACCTTAACTGATAATAAAAATAAAGAGCACGAGAGGGCATTTCCGTTTTCTCGCTATAAAAGTTTTCCAATTCGCATAAAAGCATTGGGAGTAATAAAGTTAGCAAACCACATTAAGAGACTCCAAAAAATGAGAGATGAGACTGCTTATTAGATACCTTTTCCTTCTGTCGAAAACAAAAACAATTGAATTCAGCTAAACTGAACTTAAAAAGGAAATTACAACCTGTTATCTAACCATGAAATCAACTCAATGGCAAAATGTGAATTCCTTCTGTCCATGGCTTCCATTACTCGTTACACTCCATGTGACACACAGGGACAAAATGTTAGTCAGATTCCAAGTTGGATGCACCTTTTCACTGCTAATTTTGACCACATTGTGCTGATAGTTGTCCTTTCTGCACCCGCTCACTGCCGCAGGCCATCCTTTCTGTTTTCGCTGCTTGTGTGTGAGCGCTGTCCCTTTTCTCGTCACCCCGCCTCTCTATTTCCCTGTCTCCCTCCAATGCCATTCAACAATAGATATAGAATTTCCTCGTGCAGCTTTGTGTTCACTATTCACTTCCCACTTACCTAGCTACATCTAATCAAGACAACGGAGAGTATTATTATGTGAATTCCTTTTTCCGCGTCGACGATGCCGCAAAGTGAAATGACTGAAACTGGAACTTCGCAGACAATGAGAAGAATGGTGTGTTTGGTACTTCTAAAATTTAGGTATTTCTTGTGCTCTGCCAAAATTCAATGAGAATGAGGAGTAGAAACTGCGAAACTAAATAATTTGATTTTCCAGGTGCAGACAGACATAATCTATACAAGTGAACCAGCACCACGCAACAGGACGGTGCGTATCCTTTAACTAATTACTTCCATTGTTTTCGTTTTCTGCCTCTTCGTTTGCGTGTTCTGCCCATTTTTCTATTAACTTTTGAAAATGTCTGCGTTGGATAGTCGTGGTATGACATTCTCTTATCAGCATCTTCCTCAGCGAAATTTAAATAAAAATAATGTCCCTCCACTGTCGTCATATAAATGTTGGAAGAGTATTAGCGCGTGACCTACGGGCGTACTTCTGTTGTTGAATTTCGTTTCGAATTTTGTTTTCCCCCAAAAGGACATTATAATTGGATGTCATGTAACTTTCTGATGGCTTGTGTTATCTAATGTTTGGGACATTGAAACTGTAGTCACAGAGAGAGAGAGAGACAGAGAGAGGATTGGGAAAATATTGTCTCAAAACTTGTATGACGATGACGGATTACAAACAAGGAGGTAGTACTCGTAGATGTTGAATATTTTTGATTTTAATAGGTTAACGACATTTTTATATCTATTTGTATATACCTACTATAAGAAATCGTTACTGTGAAGAGGTCTGCCTCGAGCTATCATTATGTATGTCCAAAAATATAATATTGCTTGCTCGTATACCCTACCCATTAAACTGAAATCTGTTACATTGAGTTTTATCGCCAAAAGCGTGCGTCTCATTTTTTGATACACATCAGTAGTTGCGAAAGGAGGTATCTTTGCATCTCACAGTTATGTCCATTGTACTACCAGTATTAAAGAAAGAAAATCCCTTTTTTATGATGTGGTGGCCGTGACTGTAGTTCATAAAAGAGGCCCTAGAGTGATGTTCCTACTGCCTGAATATGGTTAGGAGTCTTAAACGAGAAATAACAATTTTTTTTAAGTCTTAGTTTAGTAACTATACCTTGGACTTATGTAACCTTTCCTTAAACTTAGGAACGTTTACCTACAAAATGGCTTGTGAAAGGCAAACGGGCTTGTCACACAAATAAAAAAAATAACGAAATTCGACCACCACAGATGTAATATAAGATGGCTGAAGAAGCTGAAGAAGATCAGCAATCAAGTTCATTTTTAATTTTTAACTTAAAAGAGAAAAATTTTAAAAAATAAGGTTCGGGGTGATTTTTCTTACGGTTACCTTAATGATACTTCACCTATAAAATATTTATACCAGTTTGATTTGTTAGAAACAGCTCTAGCAATTTCAACCAAAATTGGTATCTCATCGCCTTCACGGCAAAGTGACATAAGTCGAAAATGTATGATTTTCAGTCATACAAAAAAAAATTGTTTTTCTTGTTAATTAAAAACAATATACAAAGTTCGTTTACATACGATTGAAGTATTTTTCGCCCTTTTTCAGATAGTTCATAAACTTTTATAAAAAAGGCAATATTTAAAAAAAAAAACCTTCAGACTTGCGACGTATTGCGAAAAATCTGATAGTTTCTTAAATGCTTATTTTCTTATTACATATTGAGCTTAAGTGGGTGAGATAAACCTGGCTACAACCCAGCTTTTCGCTAAAAAAAAAAAATCGTATAACGGTATACTTTTTAAAATTGGATAGATGATATCTCAAAAACGGTCCATACGATTTTAACAAATATTCATTCTTAAGGTAATATGGCTTTAAGAACCCGATAGCAAACTCAGTTTTTCTCTAAATTATCGTACAGTGGATTTTTGAAGACATTTCTTAAAAAATTGGGTTTTCTTAAGTTTACATAATCACTTGGAGGAAAATTGATGTTTTCAAAATAATTCCTTTCTTCATTTTTCATCGAATCACTGAAAACTCTACTTTTAAAAACTGTTTATATTTCGAAAACCCCATTTTCGATTTGGATGAAATTTTAAAAACAAATTAATGCTTACATTTTAAGCAATATTTTATGCTCAGAATTTACCCTAAGATATTGATATTTAAGAATAGTAGTTGTCAGACCAAACATTGCAATATTTGCTACTATTTTGTCGGCATAATTTTATAAAAACCGTGTAATGATTCTGATCAAAGTGCATATCTAAGAGAAAATAAGTAATCTCAATTGGATTCCGTTCTTTGTTTTACTCAAATAAATTCGGTTTTTTCTTAATTATTTTTCAAAAATTACTACCCAGATACGGATCTGTGTGGGTATATTTTTTTAAAAGTCAGTAGGTATCCCACTCCCAATAGAAATTAAATAACAGCTTGGTACTTCTTTTTAGCAAATATCAACTTCTGCTCTTTTCCCAACCATATTAATCATGCACCGCAAGAGAATTGCAGCCACTTGGAACTTACATAATTAGAAACTTCCGCTTTATTTGCACCCCCACACCCACACACTGCCTTCGACATATTCAGTTTATAACTGAAGTGGTTTCGTGATTGGTATATCACGATATATAATATATTGGTCTTGTGGACTTTTCTGGATCATTCTGCTATCCGGTTAAACTTATTTTTAAACGAGAAATGCTCTTAATGCGAATTGATTGCGGGTCGATCGGTATATCACGAACCCCTTCTTCCAATCATAGACACCTAAAGCCAGAAAACCTTACTAAGAATCATTTTCAGCCTTCACATTAAATATTTTGAAGGTCACAATATGAAATTTTGAATGGAAAATTTCGCTGCTGTGAGTTCGAAAAATTTAGCCTGGACACTAAAAATGATTATTAGTATGGCGCAGAGTCACTCCTTCTATTCCATTCAAAACCAAAAATTTGCCTTAACAGATCTTGCTACGTTTGTTCTAAATAGTACAGGCGCTTGAAAAAAATGTCATGTTACTGGATATATCAGATGACTAGGCCAAACGCAGAATTTATTCACTTCGTTTCAGAGATTTTTACCCTCCTGCCTAACAAAAAAAAAAAAACAATCAAACTTTTGATGAACGAGAAAGTTTCGTGCGACGCTGCCGTGGACTTTATTTACTTTTGGGTCAAAAGGAGTCTCAATGTGTAAGCATTCAAATAAAGTATTATGAAGGAAATGAGAGGAGTGTTTCTTCACTTCATCTCTGCGCCGATTGTCAATTATAGCTATACTTACAACAGAGCCCGGGTTAACAGGGTCTTTAAAAATAAAACACTTTAGGGGTATCTTGTTACGAACATATCTGCATTTTCAAGCTACAAACTGTTGTAATTTTATAAGAAATTGAGATCAAATCTACTGCAATCTCGCCACTAACAGCTCCCGATGGAGTCAATACCATTAGCAAGCAACATTTTTCCATTGCCTTCCTTCCTCCCAAACCCTGCAAAAAAAAAATTGTACATTGCAAAAAAATATATAAGTAAATAGTTGGCGCAACAGGTCCGTAATGACCCTAAGCCTAGCTTCGAACAACCATTCGTTTTGTACGAGTTTTTCCTTTTTAGGACGAATTTAGGACGAGGTGATCTGCAATTTTATGCCGAGTTTAAGCGGATAATTCAGAAGCTTTTTCATGACAGTTATTCTCACGGATGTTTGTCAGATGTTTGCGAGAGGTGGCGCAATGGAATTCGATGTAATTTGCGTTTTTTCGGGGATGGAACATGGGAGCCTGGGACCCCTCGCTTAGTAGTCCAACACACTAACCACTAAGCTACTGAACAACACCTATTCAGAGAGCTTTTTAATAATTTCAACCCGAAAAAGTATACCTGTTTATTGGCTTGTTTCGAATGCGTGGTAAAAGTTTTGAATACAAAAGACACTTGTACGCTTTCCGCCATAGTTGCTCAAAACCTTAACCGAATTTTTAAAAACTGCTCCCATTATAATTTACTACTTTATTGGAATAGTGTATGTGGTTTAAATTAAAAGTGGGTATCTAAGTGCATTCCGAGTCATAATTTGTTGACAGGTCTATATCTGCCAGCTAATTTACATTTCAAAGTTAAATAATGTACACCTGTGCCTTCGTATACAATGAATTTACCCAGTTGCCCATTACTTGCCATCGAGCAAACGTGATCTATTCAAATTAATCGCGACACCATAACTGCTTCCGCGTTTGAAATTGAAGGTTCGCTATTTGTTGCATGCCAGTCACACTTAATGCATTGCTATTGTCGACACGCTTCCGGTATTTTATTGTGTCGGTTTATACCTGCGACTGAGAGGTAAAAGGAAAACCATGTTGAATGTGCATAAATCATTTGAATACAAACGGCCCCATCATCAAGATCTGACAATGGCAAAGTCATAGGTACTCAAGACGCCGATAAATTTGCATTCAATTGGAAGAAATCGGTAAATGCCTGTGAGGTGAGTCGTACATCAACCTAGATTATTTGTTTATGTAATGGTCGTCCTCGGCTCCACTACCCGGTGCATTCCTATTCTGTTATTTAAAAGCTACAGTTCATCTATCTTTAAGAACTATATGAACATTAGAGAGTACTTTTCAGGGATATAAATTTCATTCGATTTTTTTGCAGTATCCTTATCAGCTAACGAACTGATTATTGGTGAGGCAGTCTTAATTCACTAATAAAAATGCGGCCTCTGGCCTCTCTTGTTACTTTTGAGATTGTTTTTTTTGAAATAACTAGCTAAACGTTCGCAATGACAACAACGAACAAAAGAGGATCAGAAACGCCACGAAAAATGTTTCGAACACACCAAAAAACAAAACAAAATAAATTGCACGACTGGGTAGAACGAAACTTTCTCGTTCATCAATAGTTTGGCTGTTTGTTTTCTTATTTTATTACGTAAAAATCTGAGATCGATGCTAGATAAAAGATACCGTTAGTAAAATATACGAATATAGTGTTAAATAAAATCCACTTTTGGGTTATTCAGCTGATATGTCATGATAAGTCATAGGTCAAAAAGACATAAGTCCATTTTTTCCGAAATTAAGCTGAGTATGAGTTTGAAATTTTTTTTTTTCATTTAGTCTTAACAGCATAAGTTTCAGTTAACCGAATCCAAAGTTATTGAGTGGTCCTAAACACACATTCCAGAAATTTAAAAAAATGTGTTTTATCAAAAGGACATCACTCCACATGATTGTATTGTTTTGACCCAGCATAAGCTTTCCATTTTTCAAATTATTGTGTTTGATCAAAATGACATTTCCCTGGATGGGTCAAAATCCATTTTTACAAAATTGTGCTTTCAAAATTCTGTTCTCTAAATTCTGCTTTACAAAGTCTGCAAACAATAAAAAAAGGTTTGGAAAATGTTCAAAAGCGGGTGCTTTTTAAAATATTGTCACGATTACATTGCATTTAAAAAGAATAAGACAGTTAAAAATAACTGTATAATACTTCACTTACGCACCTTCATAGTCCTCCAGGAGAACACTTACTACACATTCCTACTGCGCTTGTCTGGGCTGACTTACGGCTCGGAATAATGTATCGGCTTACGCCTCTTTAAGGCGATGATACTCAACGGATCTCACCCGCGAGAGAATATACATGATGAAATGATATGTATACTCTAAAGATGGTAAATGATTAGTTATCCAGAGTTCTATAGTTTAATAACGGACGGTTGTCTTCAAACAACTTTAAGGTACATAAACGTAACTCTTTAGACCTCTTCAGGTAATTGATGCATGGGTTAGCAAGCGGGTGCTTTTTAACATTTACCGATTTTATTTTATTTTCATTATAGAAATACGAAAGTAAACAGAAGAAGCGACACTGCTCTTGATCTTTTTTAGGAAGACTGAGGAAAGGTCCTTTTATGTCACTAAACCATCAATCGCAGCATAACAGTAATTACAACAAACCTCCTAGGAAAATGGTCTTAGAGTATTCGAAGATCCTACTCAGTCGATTGTAGAAGGAATTTTAATTAAACATAATTTCGGCTGTCCTTTTATACTGCCGAAATGAAGTATAAAAGGAAAACAAATGAAATTATAATAAATTAAAGTTGTAATTTCTGACTGCCTCATATCTTTTTTTAATTAAATTTCGCATTATTTTTTTTTTTTTCAATGCATACCTACTGTTTTTTCTGTTCAAATTTTGTGTCAATATTTAAACTATTTTTTCTTGTTTCTTTTGAATTCTAATTTTATCTTTATTTAAAAATTAAAAGTAAATAATTTTTAATGTTTTATAAATTAAAAATTGTTTATTTTTTACATATGTCTTCTTTTTTTTTCGTCGCTTACATTTGTTAGTTGAAAAAAAAACAGAATCTTATTGTCTTAAATTTGAACATCAGAATTTTGTAAACAAAATTAAAAAAAGCGAAAAAGAAAAGACAGAATTTTACAAAGCGGAATTTTGAAAGCAGTATTTCGACCGGATCCCCAAAACAACATGTAACTCAACTGTTGCTTTGTTGTAGCGCTAGTCGTAAACGCATTTCCCTCGCTTTTTTGTATTAATAATGTTGCTTTAGCAATGTAATCGTGACAATATTTTGCATATTCTTTCGCAGTTGACTTTCTTACATTAAACATTTGTATTTTATTTTTATATACTATTCCTGTTTTTCTTTTGTTTTTTTTATGTTTAACTTGATTAAAAATAATTTTGACTTTTTTTTCAAGCTTGGTATTAATGCTATACTCCCATCAATACTTTTTCTTTACACTATCCAATATATGTCTCTGAGGACTCAGCTCTAGCCTTCCTCAGCCTAAGTCTACTTTAAATGATTATAGTCACCCCATGCCAATTTGTGCCTAAGTCCAGTAAGCCATAACATCTCATAATAAGGGCTCCACGTTCATTATTCGTTTGAGCAAAAGTCTATGCTTAAGTCAACTGTGCGACGAAATTTATTTGTTTAAATCAAGGGTCAAGGACAGCAGTTGACTATGATCCAAAGTCATCGGAAGGAGGGACTGAAAATCGGTTTCTCCTTAAAGCAGTCATTTATAGGAAGTATCAGGAGAAGCTTGATTTATTTGCGAAGCTTCGTGGAATGTTCATCTGCAAATGAAATGAATATTTTCAATGTGGATGCAAATATGAGCCAGCAAACAACGGTTTGGTGGATAGCGGTTCTAATCTCGGGAGTAAACTTGGTCTATCCGTGAATAGCTATGCCATTCAAATTTATCGTCCATTTATTGTTAGCTTCGACAAGTTCAGTCCATTATCCCCGATGAACTGGATTTTAAAGAGAAAAGAGACCTGTTACAATCCAAAATACCTCGGAGCCATTCGGGACGTCCCTTAAACGATGGGTTTCGTCTAGGATATCTCAGTGAATAGTGGACGGGGATCTCATTCGAAAAGAAACTCTTTATTTTGTAAAATGAATTCGACCAAATGGGATTCGGATTCGGCGCACTGTGCATTCTTTTTCAGAGAAGAGAAAGTCATTGAGTTCGCTCAGCTAGATATCATCCCTTGGCCGCCTAACGTTCCAATTCATATGGGCATAAAATCAATCCTTATGCAATTAACACCAAATCAGACAAGTGGCTGTCTGACGAGACGCAGAATGTATATAATTCCTCCCAGGAGATTCCTTGCTGGGTTTGATCTTAAATTAATATTTCCTCTGTATAGTGCATACAATTATGATATCTGAAAATATCTACCTACTTATTTTATGCTACCGCACACTTTATAAATGGAACTTTTATTTTATAAAATACGTCAAGCTCTTATAACACATTTACACCTAACAGTGCAGCCGTGTACCCATACTTGGCTGGTCAACGACATGACAGCAAGGGATTCGCATAGCTTCATACAGGAAATTTATTTCTTCCGGGATTCAAAATTCATTGGAAAACCCTTTTCAGTTCAGCATATTTGGACAGTTTATTTTGTTAGATTCTAAATGATGTCCTTGTTTTCTTTCTCTGTCTCTCACTCTCTTTATATACGGACTGAAAATTAAAGGTTAGAAAAATAAATGTCATTTTTGCTGTTGAGTTTATTTTTTTTAGCTGTTTTTTCTACTCAAATAGAAAGCAGAGGACTATAGAGTCAGCTTAGTTTGTTTTATTTGTCTCGTTGAAGGATATTCATTTAAGAGTATAGGCTTCTAGGAAACTAGGTCCCTTAACGCCTATGGCTAAAGTGGAATTTTAACTTGGGTTTTCCTCCCGGCACCTTATAAACGGAATGTTAGGGTCGCTCTTAGTTTCGGTCTAGAGGCGGCAACCCGGTCGGAAGAAAAAAACCTCCCAACGATGTATTATTAAAACTTAAAAGATTTTTCTTATATTTATAGCTTTGAAGGTTATTAGTTTATTTAACTTAAAGTTTTAAGTTAAATAAAAAATAAATCTAATAATAAATAAATATTTATTAAAAAAATTATTTCAAAAAATATTGAAAATTCAATTATTTTCAAAATAATTTGATAAAAAAGCTGTACTCATAATTATATGGCATGCAAATAGAAAAATGTGACAACAGTTTAGCTATACGAATTGATCTCTTAGTGGGATCATGGGGATAATCTTTTCTTTAATAAAATTGCAATAGATTTAAAAACGAAAATTGATTCCGGTTTCACAGGTACATAGCAGAACGTTGCGACTAAAATATAAGATATGTGCTGACAACATTCGCTGTCAAGAATCGGAAATCTCAGCATCAGAGGGAATCTCATGTTTACCTTTTAGCTTCTTAGCTTTGGAATGCCTTGGCCGATTGGAGAAGATTTTTTTTTGTTATCTGAAGGAAAAGGCCTAAAAATATAGTTCTTCGTCTCCTCTTTCCGCTATGATGATCCGTGTTTTTTTTACGGGTCTATACAAACAATTCATAGATCTTGGCGGCCGTAAGCAGGTTTCTAGTTTGAAACAGATGTACATTTTTGAGGACTTCAAGGAGTGAGTAGGCGCAGTGGCATAGTGTTTGTTGGACTACTAAGCGAGGGGTCCCAGGTTCCACTGATCCGTTCCGTTTGGACTCGGCATACATTTGTAGATCCCCATTCGTCCCAAAAATAAAAAAAACTCACACAAAACTAATGGTTGTGAGAAGCTAGTCCTACGATTCCTACGGAACTGTTGCGTCAACTTTTATTTTCAACGAGTGAGTGAGTTCTCCTTGCACAAACTTTGCTTTCTTTTTTAAAGGACCTTGACATCTGAATCCCTGTTCGTGAAGAAATGGTGATGTAATCTCTGTCCACTTTATTGCAGTCAGCCTTTTAGCCGTAAATTCTTGGGAGGAAAATTAAGTTGCGACCAATCATAAAAGGACGAACCGATGAATTGACTTGCGAATAAACAAAGGAAAAAGCCACACAAGTTATATTTTTGTATTTCATACTTATTTTCAATAAAACGCAGCAACTTATAGCCCGATTCTGGCAAGCCTCACTACCACACTTGTCACAAAACACTCACAACGTGAGGTGAAATTGATTTTATGAGGTTTTCGAATTCTGTCACAACTTGTGAGGCTCACTAAATCAATCGAAATTGTGATCTCCTATGGAACAGGTCACAACACTCAAAATCAGTCAAAATTCATAAAGACTCACAAAAAGTGATGATGATTATGATATGACACTGTTTCCATATTTCCATGCCATTTTCACATTTCCACTTTATTTAATGCGTTTATTTCGGAAAAAATTGATAATTCTATTACAAAAACGAAGGAACGGGGGGAATTCAATTTCTTTCAGATGTCGTTAATACTGGGTTTGCGTTGTTAAAAAAAACATATTACTGGTCGGAAATTCGCGTATTTTGTCTAAAAACCATTATTTTGAATTATTAAAAAAATTTGTTATAAATTATTGTCTATCAAAAAACAAAAAGTTTGTGTAATTAAAATCTTACCATTGTGAGGTGAATTTGTTGTTATTTTTGTTGTGAGCATTATCGCAGATTACGAAAAATGCTATCGAATCACAACAAACTTCAGAAGGAATCAACATCACAAGACTTGTGAGGACTGTTACTTTAAACTCCGCTCCGTACTGCGGTTTCTTGGGAATCAACAGCTTATGATGATTGCGATACTGCAACTGCAACCGGGAAGTCCATCCGCTGGTTATTTGTCGTTGTTGTTGATTGATGGTAAGTGCACTGCAATTTATGACATTGGCCTGAACCGGTTGTGTGTTGCGTGAAATACTTGTCTCATTATGATAGTGCGAATTTGCTGATAATGGGTTTCAGTGAAAGGAAACTGAAGCCAACTAATTTTGAATAAGGTGATAGGTATCTTGACTGGGGAAATATAGATTATCTTATGGAATTGATTCAGCTATACATTATGCGACCAGCAACACACCTTAGTCGAAGTCCATATTCAAAATGAAGGCTTAGGGATACCACATTTATGTATATCGAGTCTGAATGCTTTTGCTTTTTCTCATTGAAAATAGACAGACTTAACTTCTTTGAATGGATGCACATAACATTTTAGGTACCTTGAATCGAAGATGCATTCCCAGCATAAGCTGTTGCGCCTTTAATTTCGTACTTTCACAGTTAGCCACGAGCAAAGTTTGACATAAAATTCCGTAAAGTCGGTTAAGCAGTTTATAATGCTCTGGACTATCGTCGCTCAATTTTTTCGCTGTTCCGCTTTCGGCAAAGGAATAATTGAATATAATAGTAAGTAAGACCCAGTAAGACCAGTAAGACCCTTTAATAACTACCACCATTCCTTATAGAGGTTGTCCATTTCATAAAATACAACTAAAGCAGATGCCCATCTTTCATTTTAATTCGGGTTAAGTAATCTTGCATGACGCTGAGTTGATATCCCTAATCTTCCGGGTAGTTATATTTTCCCAAATATTTATCGACAAAGTAGGAAACATCAACCCGTCCAAAGTTGACGGTCAAACGCTGCTTCTCTTATACATCTGAACATCAAGAACATCAAAACTTATACACTAAGGTAGTAACTTGTGACCCTGTGCACCAACGGATGTGTCTTACTTTCCAACACCGACCTCGTTTGTCCTTACCCACAACCATATTTCAGCAATATAAAGGTTAGAATTATCTAACCCCTCAAGAAGAGACCGAACAAAAAAAATAATTAAAAGAAAATAAACAAAAGAAGGACACAACTCTACTACGCCAACACGAAACAGCACGAAACAAGAAACTTTTCTTTGATGAACTTTTGCCTTTGCCTTTCCCTTTCACCTCATCAACTGTACGCAGGATACGTTTACTTTTTCATAATTTCACTCGACGATTTAATGGCCTCGGCCTGCGTCGCCCGCCCTATTGGACGCAGCGGCATTCTACTCTCCAACGAAAGGACAGGAGAACAAAAAAAAATAAAAACACAAACTCGAAACGGAATCCTTCCACCGCAACCGGGTCAAGAAGAAGATCAAAAGTGTACCGGGCACGTAGATTCGTCTAATATAAAATTACTTAATCATCATCGCACAGTGCTCCGACCGTCTTGGCATACGGTCGTCGCCCATCGCCGCTGACTGTTATTGCTCATGTTCCAGGTCACCTCCGCATATATAGGTAGGTACTCGCTATAACAATGCGGAGGCGGTAGTAAAAAACATAAAAAGGAACTGGAGCATCCGACGCAAACGGAGCCACAACAAGCAAATTACCGAGTATACAGAATTACTATCCGTCGTCGTTTGGAAATCGGCCGACCGAACGCCCAACCGACCGTCCCACCCGCATGTCATGGCATTTGGGGTTAAGGATCAGTCCCACTACTCCTCCCCAAGAGGGTCACTTTCTGCTGCCAAGGCAGCTTTCATTTTCGTCCGAAAAGAGACGCCTGCAAATTGAGGAATTAAAAGGATACCACTGCTTGTATTTGCCTTGAGATGATATCCTTCTTCACCGTGCACACAACATCATTTACACGATAACAGAAACGAAGGAGGCACAGACAGCATGGCATGTATTCCGTACGTATACTCAGACGTGTGTCTATGCAGCACAAAGTATAATAAATAAATTAGAGGAGCTAAAAGAATGTACCGAAAAGGAACAGCGGAAATGATGTTTCCTTAAGCATTATGCTTTGTATCCTTTTGGGAGAGATTTCTATGCGATTCACTGTACCACACACACATGATGGCAAAGGACACACAAACTCACTTACTATATCGCCGCAGCGTATTCTACCGCCGCGCCGCATCAGTATGGCAAATGGTAGCCCTGAAGGGTCATGTCGTATAGACCAGGATAAAACGGAAAGTCAGAGGAGAAGTAAAATTCTTGGTCCTTAACCGTGGCACTTTCTTATTGCCAATGAATAATATATTCGTCACGATTGCTCACTTGTAGTTTGTGCAGCGAGATGGGAACCAGCAGCGAGACCTTTCCCAGGGACAGGAAGGACTCTTGTATTGAATTTCGGTTCTTTTATTTTTCCCTTTCTCGCTTTTTATTTGGCTCTAACCTTAGACTTTCTTTTTGACTATACATGGCTGTTGTTATTCTATACTATTTGCTTTTGCTTAACAACGGCAGAACGAGAGTGAGTCGTCCGGCGTAGAGTGCGAGAGGACGAAGCCCTTGAGTTGGTTGAGTCGAAAGAAAACCATCATCCGAAAATCTCAACGCAACGAAAGTGATTTTAATAAAATATGAAGGAGGAGCGACACGAAGCTGACGGCTCCAACGACGACAACGACGACGATGATGACTGTTGTGTTTGTGTGTGCGCGATGGCTTTCTCAACCTTTGAATATCCTCTACGGTTTAGTCTCAAATGGTGGCTTAGATTTAATAAAAGTATGCATCGAATTGGTTTTCTTTTATTTTTTGTTGTTTTGTTTTCGTCTTTCGTTGGCGTATGTTTTTATTTTTATTTGATATCTTCAAATGGATGGGATATTTTAGGATGACTGGATTTTCAAGGATGCCGACAACCTACAACCCAAAGGAATACTATGGCAATTTGGCGGAGCACACATGCAGTACGAGTGTTTGTTGGGGAAAATCAGATCTTGTGGAAACACATCCCAAGAAACTATGTCTATGGATATATTCCTGTTATTGCATGTTTACTTATGAATAGTAAAGTCTCTCAAGTGTTGCCTGGGAAACAATCAGAAAAATGTGTCCATAAATAAAGGAGTAAGGCTCGGGTATTTATGACATTCAAAACTGAATTGAATGAGCTGATGAAATTGGAAAGCAAGCGCTTTGCATGATGTGTTGGTTTGGTATAGGAATCGAAATTTATTTTTTATATCACAAGACGTCATGAAATGAAACGTATTAACAACTTTTTATAGGGTTTCAGTCCGGGGTGGAGTCCGACTTCGACGAATAACAACTTCATTCACATGGCTCTGTAATAATAAAGCCGGCGAACAACAAAAGAAGAAGAGCGGAAACAAACATTTATTAAACAATTATTGAATGAAGGAGTTGCAACCGAAACAAATAGACAAATCAGTCGATCAGAAATCCGCAAACTCAAATAAGGAAAGGATCAGCGCAGCTATCTCGTTAGAAAAGAGCAATTCAAATTTTGTCCAAGTCACAGAAAGAGGAAATATCAACGACCGAGGAAACTATGGCACCTCAGTAAAACCATTACAAAGAGTACCTTTAACCATTGGTCCCAGATTGAGGGGAAAAGCGCCCATTTTGGCGCTTTTTCAATGAAAAAGGGGAAAACGAGGGGAAAGCTTAAAAAAGCCTTGAAACTTAATTTGCTTAAAAGTACAATTTAAACGCATTTACATTACCGATAAATTCCGAAGCTTACTCAGAATTAAATGTTCACACTCAATATGAAAGAAAGCAGCCCATCGAACGTCTACGTAAGAATTTTTGTGATTTAATAATTTATGAATTTATTTTTATTTCTTATGAAATTCTTATTTTATTTTAGGTTTTTATAGAATTACCTAACTGATCCTTGCATAATATTTATATTTTTATGTTAAAGCTTGTTAATAAAGACAGTTATAAAACGAGTTGAATTTTTTTTAATTTTTTCATAAACATACCTAAAAATAAATGCGGGAAAAAAGGGAAATTTTTTTCGAATTTAGGGGAAAATTATTGCCTTTGCTGATAAAAAAAACGGGGAAAAAAGTCAGAGTCTGGGACTACTTCCTTTAACCCTGTACTCGAAATCGAATAAACGATTAAAAGACAGACCCAAATATCCCACAGAGGAATAGATGAGCTGATATTATTCACGGAAATCTACAACAGGCTACAGACTCCAAGGCTACTTTTCGTACTATTGGGATCGAAATATGAGAAACTTGTATGGGGTGGGGTTAGAAGTTAGATTTGAGTTCAAGTAAACTGCGAAACCGGATAGTCCGAAAATGGACTCGGCACTGGGAGGCTCTATTCACGGACCAAATCAAAATATTTGAATACCGATGTGTAATTCACGAAGAACTCCACGCCAAAGGACTAAAGGACTGCGCGAACCTTATTAACAAATCAGCTATTACAGCCGCGGACAAGCAGTTATAATAACCCTCAACCAATTTTTGGCTCAAAGTCAGCGCTGCACTGCTTCAAGACCCTCCAAACATTCGGTTAAACAAAATAATATCAAAATATGGTGAATTAGCGCGCACGAGGGTCTTAAGGAAACAAAAGAGCTGACAGACTGGCCAAAAAAGCTCCGAAAAAGCCCTTTATACGACCAGAAGCGTTCTGTGAATTCGTCTTTATAAAATTGGGAATACAACACGCGTATCACGTATCCCAGGTCTGTGGCAGTTAGAAGTTCAGTAGGCTACTTTACCTAGGTCGAAATGCACCTTTTCAACTCTTCTGAGTGCCAACTATGCTTCGAGGAAGACGATATAGCTGGCATATTAAATGCGAATGCCCAGCTCAATACAGGACTAGAAGATAGTTATTTCCTCAGGAACATTTTTTAATCGTTCGAACGAGTATTATCGCCGCTGTGGTGTGACTGGATATGTTGCGGAAGAACCTCCAACGTCGATTAGAGGACTTGCCACGCAATCGGCATTCAATAGTTTACAAGTTATCTCTGAGAAATTGAAGGACTTGATCAGCTACGCTTACCATTTCCAGTCGGTTGAAATTCAGCATGACTGTCTCCGACTGTTCCGTAAAAAAGTCTTTTCCGGACAAGAAAGAATGAACTGCGAAATAATTCAATGGGGGGTTTATTTCCTTCTAGCTCGTTACAAAATTAACAATGTTTGTTTAAGAAGCAAAAAGAATGACTACTTAATAATTGTCACTTCGAGGTGAATTTATATAATTTTCAAGTAACTGTTACTTAATACATAAGAGAGTTAGAATTTGACTTATTTTTTAAAGAGCGCAAAGTGATAAACAGATTTTTCAATAACTAGGTATTTTCTATAATTTTTTTTTTTTAATTCAAAGGTCTAAAACACCAAGCTCTATGACTCTAAAAGCTGTCTTAAGAAGTCCTCGAAAGAAACCATTGTCCGAATTAAATATTTAGCTTCAAGAAAATATTTACAGACACATTTATTTCCTTTTACAAAATTCAATTTTTCCTATCATTCAAATCAGTTGCATAAAACAAGAAACCTGAATTTACTAAAATTGTTGAGCACATTTTTTTTATAAATAAATAATTATCAGTTATATAAGAAAATTTCCTACAGAAATTAGTTTCTTTAAATAATTAAGCATTATTCAACAGACTGCCTAGAAGAATATCCCACAGGAGAGACCGATCTTATCGCTCGAAGCTCTCCCCAAAACGATTAAAAGTTCGGTAAAAAGAGCCCATTTGTTTATCAACAATGGCAGCACCGTCTTCGCTGTCGTCTTCAAAGCGGAATGGAGAAAAGCTTAAAGGTCCATAAGAACATTTTAAATAAATTTATGAAATTAGTATAAATGGGTATATGCTACATATATATATATTTCATATTTATAGCAGACATCTTAAAAATGAAAAAAGAAAAAACAACATCGGATGAATATTTTGGACCCACACTGTACATGGTTTTGAATGGTTTTTCTTGCTCTCATATAATTAGAAACCGTAGTAAAATAGTACGTTGCGTTTTAATGTTTCTGTCAAGAAACGCAACCCACTTGCCAAACAAATATTGAATTACCCTACTTTTGCACAAATCTCTTCTACTTGCATTTTATTATTTGCTCGATATTGAAGTGTACCCCAATTTTTAATTTTTAATTTCTTTCTGCAGCTTTCTTTGGTAATTTTCATCCAATTTTTCTAATATCATTCTCTTCTCTAACCAGACAGTGCAGTCAGTACTACTAGGAAAACCCTGCAAAAAAAGAACACAATGTTGAACACATTTTAGGGATATAGAAGAACATTTTTTATAAAAATCAGTTTTGAAATAACAACGTAATCGGTATGTATGAACAAAAAAGAGGTAGCCGATTAATAAAATGGTTAATAAAAATATCAGATCTGTGTAGCTACTCTAATCCTGGCTTCTCACAACCATTCGTTTGAATGAGTTCATATTTTTCGGGGCCAATGGAAAGATGCCAACGGCTGAATTGAGAAGCTTTTCCGAGACACTTATGCTCTCGTTCGAACGAAATTTGTTAATATAAACAACATTTTTTTTTTGCCAGATATGGACAGGGAACAAGATACCAACTCTGCGGACAAAACCCCGTCAAGATATCTATCATCTACATTATTTAAGAAGATTGGAGCTGCCAAGTGCTAAGAGTCATCTTTTTATTCAAACCCCTCCCTCAAAGGTCCGCACTGGTCTTGCATATCGAATTAGCTATGTTCCTAGTTCAAAGCACAAACACCTCCTTCATAATCAAATTCACGTAAGCCTTTCCACTTCTTATACAAAGTGCATCCTGATTTCCATACTTCTACCTGTGCGCACTGCTTTCAGACAGTAAAAAATATGCAAAGCAAGCCGCGTTTAAGCTCAATTTATGCAGATGTTGTCTGCATAAACTTCTTGCAATATAAGTATGATCCTAATTTACATAGCCAAGGCGCCAAAGCATTTGTGTCGACAAGTCAAAACAAAAGTAAAGCCAAAAAAAAAAAATGTCTCACATCTAAAATTCCGTCAGAAGTGCTAATGGTACAGTGGACAGGTGTACTGAGGGCGACAGGCACTGCCTTGCGTTAGTTGAATAAGAAAATCTTCTTATGCTTATTTACTCCTTTCATGTCGGAGTATTAGGTTTTTTTTGCCCCCCTTTTTGCTTAGTTGCTTGTCGTCTCAGATCGACAGATTTTCGGATTTAAATCCTCTCGTCCTTAAACCGAAGAGCAACAACCAGATATAAGCTGCTTAAGTTAGCGGTCACATGAAACACGGACGTTACTATCTGACGGCCAAGTCCGGTATAGGTACACCAACGTTATGTAGAGACACAGAGGTGGGTTAGCCCACAACGATGTGCCACTATTCGGGAGAAGATGTTGGAATTTTGTAAGTCTTTTACATTAAACTCTTTGCCATTGGAATGGCGCATATGGTCTTACAGAGCTGTGGGGCATGTGTTGTGTGAATAGAGAGGCAAATCCACTTATTGCATGCAAGTCACTCTCTCATGAGATGAGCGTAAAGCGGATAATTTTTGTTAAAGGTTTTCCCAATCTCTAAGATTAAAACTGTGCTTGTAAGGAGGTTACAACGTGCATGTTTATATTTGACAGTGGGGAAGGCTTTGCACTGTAACATTTTTAGAAGTACGAGTATATATTAACAGGACCGCGGGGGACAGGCAAACCAACTCTAAATGAGGTAGTGACATCTTCACAGGGTAGACTGTAGTGGTACCTACGCCAAAAATTTAAAAATTTAAACATGATCTGTGCGAGAAAGATCTTATTGAAGCGCTTAAGGGTTTGTGTATGCCCTATACAAAGTTGCGTTCGGAAGCAGCAATGCCGGGTAAAAGCTAAAAGCTGGCTGAGGTAGAAATCAATTTCTGCATTCACTTTTTAGTTTCTGCTAGAAGTCGCTGGTCCCAAATCGGCTTCCAAGTCACCCTGTCTTTCCTTCAAACTTTTTGACTAAAGCTTTGGGTTCCTACATTTTTGAGCCGCATATCCTTTCGACGATGACACTTCGAATGATCTGACACTATTGTCGTTTTCCATTGGTTTCACTCGGGAATCCGCACTCATTCTGAAATCCAATGGAACAACAAAACTGCTTCTGAATGAACTCACAAAAGTATTGGTGAAATGCAAAAAATTAATCTACGGCTGCTGTCAGCTGACTTTTATAAAATACATAAATTACACTTGTGTGAGTGGATTTTGACTTCAAAGCGAAATTCTCTTCTCAGAATCACCAGAAGAGTATTTTTTGTGCCAATGGAACGGTTTCAGAAGTGATTTTTTCTTTCAATTCCGAACTCTCCCGGACGCTTCTTTTTGCCCAATGGAAAACTGAATATCTCACAGCACACTCTAACCGCACTCTACCAGTTAACGGATTTAGTTTTTCAGGTCTGTTTTAGCAGGCTTCTAATATCCGGATTCAGACCACTTTTATTAGTCCATGCCATTTAGACTGCTTTCCAGTCAGATCTGACTGGATTGATGAACATTTAGCTGGAAGACTTTTCCCAATCCAGCCGGCTGTTTTTTTTGCTGGATAAGATTTTTGTTTGACTGTTTTTAAATGTTTCGTGTCATTTCTTTTCAATGAGTACTACCCAGTGTTGCCGCTAAGAGAAAAAAAGACCACAACCCAAAATCCGCTAGAAATGTTAGTTTTTGCCCCTCAAGAATCCGCTAGAATTCGATAAAATATCAAGCTGAAAGTATAAGTTAAAAAAATACATACATAATATTTAAAAGTAAATTATTATTGAATAAAATAAATAAAAAAACACTCCAAAAACAATCCAAAAATTCAAGATAACAATAAATAAATCCAAGTAAAGTTAAAAATTACAAATTAATTTCCAACTCAAAGATGGATTCATTTATTTCTAAGTTTGTAAAAGAGACCTCGGTTATAGTTCTTGAATCAGATTGCGATTTTGTTGGCTTTTCGATTTTACTTATGACGTCGTCTGGTAGATCGTAATTATAGCAGCTCTTGTTCATCACTTTTAATTTCTTATTGTTACTATACAAACTTTGTTATATGTTTGGTAGTAAAAAATCGCTAGAATTCACTAGATTTTATTTTAGCGACTACATTTTATAAAAAATCGTCGGAAGACTTAAAAATCCACTAGATCTTGCGACAAAATCGCTAGAACGGCAACACTGATAGTACTTATACAATTTAAAATTCACGGAGAACCAAATAAAAATTTAAAGAGGAACAAAATTTGCTTGAGTTTAATTCAATGCGTTTGCATTGATACAAGTATGTACTTTTATTTGTTAACTGACAAAAGCTGCTTCAACTTTGATATACGTCTGAAGTTACAAAAGAAGTTGATAAAAAGTTGAAATTTTGATTGCATTTCGTTGACTGCTGTTTTGACTGGATTTTCGTTTTTTGACTGTTTTTTGTTTTCCATTCAAATCTGACTGGTAGGCCGATTTCAAAATGGCAACTCTAGAAATAATTCCCAATAACCTCATGACGATGTCGTCTTGATAGGTCGTAATTTTGATGCCGCTTGTCGGTTTTTTTTTCACTGCTAGTAGCTGTAGAGTTACAGTGATAACACGCCACCCTTCGGAGAGCCATGTTGCATTTTCAACTTCCATCCAGCAAGTTAATGCTTAGCAAGATTTGCAATAGCCCAGTTTCTGTATCAGTCTTGAGATTTTAAAGTGCGGCTGTCATATTTTCATATTTTCAGTCTAGCTAGGGTATCCTTGTAAATGCATTTACCGGTTTTTATTCCTTCACAGTAGAGTGAAGAGCTGTCTCAGAAGACCTACTTACTTACATTACGGGCTCGATCCGTGAAAAGTCTCTGTCTGCACCCTTCCATCCTCTGCGATTCCAGACACGCTGCTTTCAATTACCTCTGACATCGGCGATGGCTTGGTCCTTAAAACGGAGGTTCGGTACAGTTTCAATAGACCTGCCACGGCAAAAGTTGTTTTCATTGTTAAACTTCATTGGGAGTATGCACTTTCCCTGATCTATCACACTTTCTGAAGATTTTTGTAGTAGGCTGATTGTCGTAAGTCTTTTGGTGAGGAGTGGAGTGGTATGCTTTATTGTATAGGTACATATATCCAAAGTGCTTTCTGTTGCTCGTATGTGTCTCAAGATCATACTCCGGTTGCGGATATGAATTTTCGCCTGACAAAAATTGAAGAGTAAAACTGTCTTCAGACTGG
Organism: Cheilosia variabilis; assembly: GCA_951230905.1. NCBI lineage: Eukaryota > Metazoa > Arthropoda > Insecta > Diptera > Syrphidae > Cheilosia > Cheilosia variabilis. Next base: position 39,114,823 of record OX579677.1, on the reverse strand, counting down.
AAGCGTCTGATTTCAGTGTGTGATACAGAAAAAAGATACAAAAAATTTTTAAAATAGTTGCTTGCTTAAAAAAAAACTTTTATAAAACACAAGACTTTTCAATTCAATAAAGAACGTAGTAGGAACTTTGTCAGTCTTTAAACAACTAAACAACGTTCTGCACAAAATTACCAGCTGCTAGAAGGCATGGGATCATCTACCATTTTCGATCCTTTTTTCTTTTAACAAAACTTTAACAAAACTTTAACAAATTAGAGTCTTATGTCTGTATATAAATAATATGATTAATTAACCTATCCATATCTCAAAGAAGTTATAAACAGAAACAGAAATTTTTGCATAATGAATAAAATAGGTTTATATGGATGGTGATGACGCATATGCAAATAATGCAATCGAGTTCGCATTCTTGGTACATCTGCTCAAAAAGTTAAAAATTACCAAATTACCGAAACTCAAAAAGCAAAAAAAACATTACCAAATTTGGATAAAAAAAATACCAAAGTGGCAACCGTGCAATGGGCGTGACCTGTGCCTGTATATACGAAAAATAACTGGATATGAAAGAAATAGAGAAAGAAAATGTGTGCGGTGCGCAGTGGCGGCTCCAGCCAAACAAGATTTTTTTAGATTGTGCAAGATTTACAGAAAGCGCCCTTTTTTCATATTTTCACACATGAATAAGTCTTTTCCACATCACCCAGGAGATTTTATTTTGATATTTTTGAACTAGATTCTTTTGTTAAATGTAAGTGCATGTGCAAGGAATATACCTACATGAAAAGGGTGGAATATTTTGAGATTATGTAGGTCAGATGTCAACTTGCATAGGTGTAGTGGAATTTTTTATTTTGCGATATTTTGAGTTAGATTCTCCTTGAAGTTCCAACATTGCAAGTTATGTGAGTTAATGTGCAAGAAATAATTCAGCACAGGTGTTACTGTTGGTGACGTGAAATAAAGCCAAACGAAATAAGGCCAAATTCCCAAAATTTGGCTTTATTTCGTTTTCCAAAGCGAAATTAAACCAAATTTTTAGTTTGGCTTTATTTCGTTACTGAAAACGAAACAACGCCAATTTGGCATTATTTCGTTTACATTATTTAACAAAACTGTGACCCCTAAATTCGGAAAGTATTGAACATTTTCTTTACGAAGTTGTATTGTTTATGAGAAAATAAAATGAAATCATAGTCTGATAACAAAAATTATTTATTGGGAAAAGTAAAGTTTTTCTAAGTAACACATATCTATATTTTCCAGTTAAACAAAACAAAAGTCAAAAATTCATGAAATGAAACAAAAATAATTATGTATTAATTTACTTTTCGTTTTAGCAGTATACTGTTACCGAGTTTTGCACAATTTGTCTACAAATCGGACACAAAATCGGAGAAAGGTTTCGCATACTTGTATTTTTAATATTTGTATAACAATTTAAGCAAAGCTTAAAATGATTACATGGTTGTAACAAAATCGAGCGCGGATTTTCCATACAAACAACACATACTACATTGGTTTCATTAAAATTGGAACATTTTTGCAGTTTTTCTTCGCATTCGGCTTCGTCATGTTCCATCGGCTGCTCATCCTGTTCTTCAAAATGATCGAAAGGAAGTAAATTATTATTTTTGTTCGAAACTCGCTTCAAAAAATCTTCAATGGATATTTTTCCGCTTTCTAGTTTTGCAGTAGCAAGTTCAATCAAAATGCTTCGGTCTATATGTTTTTTCTTTTTCGGCTGAAAGACGTCAAAGGTTCCATCGGTTGTCATTATAATGTCTCTGGAAACAGACTGATCTTCATCTAGAAGACAATCGAGGAATTTAAAGAAATTTCCTTTTTTCACCAACTTTCTGCTTAGTTTGCTGTTGAATCCTTCAAGCGCGCTAGTGGTGCGTATGGCATTTTTGCACACGGATATCCTATTGGGAGTTTCCTAAGTAAACAATTTTGAATAAGTTTGATCGTTATTTTACTAAACGAGTACTTTATTGTTTTACTATTTCTTTAATTGAAATTTAAGGAATAAACTCTCAAACAGCATTTCATTTTAGCTTTAGAGAATTCTCAATATTGTTTCCCAAATAATTTTTTATTTTAGCCCTAAAATTCCATAAAAAAAAAAAGTTCGCGCGAACTTTTAACTTTTATTTTCTCAAATACCCAGCATAGCTTCTCAAAAAAAATTTTTTTTTTTTTTGAGAAACTTTTAGATATTTTATTACGCCTTATTTTAATCACATACCTTTTCCATCCATTGTTTTTTAAAATACACGATGAATTCCTTAAAAGCTCTTTTTGCGTTTCGTGACCAAGGTTGCTCATCTACTTCGGATTTTATCAAGTTAAATGCTATTTGTATATTTGATGCACTCATCAGCGGAAGTACTAACAGTTTTTGAAATATTCGGTGTACGTCGTGGTTTGTGCGCATGATATGAACAAAATTTTTAATTTTACTTGCTCTTCTTCTTAATGCCTGGGTGTAATGAAACCAGCAAGTATGAAATGATGCTGAAGGAAAAACATTTCTTAATCCGTTTCGCATAGCAGCCTCAAAATCGGTTGTAAACTCATTGGGTTCAAATTTGAAAAAATTAGACTCAATAAATTGAAACACATGCGTATATGTAACTTCCGATTTATTACTCATTAAAACATAAATAAACGGAAAAGTCTAAAATGATTTTAAGAAAATAATATAGAAATTCTTAAACTGCATTATCTTAAATTTAACTTACATGCTCGTTGTATGCAAAATGGACAATTAGTAGCTGCTTATAATCGCAAGCTACTAAATGTCCCATCTAATAAATATTTCCTTGGAGTAGAGCTAGGCAGTTCTTTTATAGTCTTGGCAACCGTTGGTGAAATAAACACGGAGTATGAAAAATTGTCTTCGACAACTGTTCCTCTATAAAACTTTTCACTTTTTTCATACCTAGAATTCCCAAATTTTTCGAGTACATTTTCTTGCTTGAAAATCTCAATGATGTCTTTGCTGTTTTTAGGACATTTCGGAAAGGCACTATTTCGAATGTTAATCAATTGTCTTTGCATTTTACCGAATTGCAGCTGCAGTGCACTTTCCTGATCCTTCGCACATTCTTCATTAAAAACTTCTCGCACACCATTTCTTCTTAAATTCATATCAGCACACTTTCTTTTTATCGAATTTGCTAACCTTAACTTTTTTCTAATGTTTTCTTGAGTAGAATGCAAATGAGAAATATTTTTAGGTATACGGCAATATTTAGAACCTTCAAAGTCAATTACTAAACTAGCATTGCATGTTTTCTGGTAGCAAATATATCTTTTTATACCACCAGCATTCGATTTAAATCTATATAACTGGCTTAGTTGGGGAACATAGATTAAATTACTTCCCTTTCTAAATCCTTCGCAAGTTTCAAACTCAAAAACACAATTTATTTTTTCACTCATGTCAAGTATTATTTTTTTTCACTTCGACCACTCATTAGAACAAACCGCGAACTAATGAAGAAATACTGATCGCAGAAATCACAAAAATCGGGAAAAACAAGTGGGCTAATGGTTTTACCGTTAAGTCTGATAACATAATTGTAAGCAAACAAAACGGTAATAGTTGCACATTTGTGCACAACGGAGTGGTTTGGTCTTATTTCCATTAGTTTTTTGGTATTATTTCGTTCTGCATGACGAAATAAAGCCAAATTGGTTTTATTTCGCTTTCGAAAGCGAAATAATGCCAAATTTGGAATTTGGCCTTATTTCGTTTGGCTTTATTTCACGTCACCGTTACTGTTTTTTTTTTTTGGGCTTATTTGAACAAGCTTTTTCTTTAAAATGCAAATGACAGTATTTGTTCACGCAAGATAAAATTAATATTTCTTTCCTAGCAATGCGCCCCCAGAAGTTGGCGCCCTGTGCATTTGCACATCTTGCACATATGGTTGGTCGGCCCTGGCAGTGCGAGGTGAGGTGAGGTGCGACTCTATTGCTCCTACAGTGTAATACAGACAATAGGCATGCACTGCAGTGATACCAGACTTTAGAGGCAGGTTATCCCACGGTTATACCCAAAAAATCCCTTAATACAAAAATAGAAATTTAGGTACATCTTACACATTTTTAAAACGCTACAAAAAGGAACATAAAATTGCATTCGGCATTAAAATGATATAACATCAAATAAATATCTTATGAATTATTTGAAACTTTATCTCGGTTTCAAGTCTCATTATTCTTGATTTTTCATACAAAAATGACAAAGAAATTTGATTTGAGAATGAGGAAAGGCTTTTTTGCATACATTCCAATGCTTACAAAATAAATAAATATATTATTTTAAGAAATACTCGTGAATTCATTGACAGATTTGTCATTTTAGAAACAGTTTATGGAAATAAAAAAAAGAAAATGAAAGCATTCAGATATTTTGAATGACAATTTTCTAAATATGAAAATATTTCATTTGACCGTAGGTTGACAAATTTTTTTATTCTTAATGAAATGAGCAATTAGGAACAAAAATTGACCAAAAAGTAAAATCCTTTTCTTTTTGTACTATGAGGTCTGAAAAATCCCTTCGTACCTTTTAGCTTATTATAAGTGAGAAAATCCCGCAAAAAGGCATAAATCCCCCGATCTGGTATCACTGCTGCACTGTGGGCTGTGGCTTAGATATACGAAATGAAACGTAACTCCATCTCTTTCTATCTTCACTAACTTATATATGCCTCTCAACTTCCGTTCGCGATTTCCGTAACGTTTTTGTGACGCATTCACCAGCTTACCCCCGAAGTCAAGTGTGCCTAAAGAAGTTATACTTCAAACACTCAAATAGACACCATTCAGTTTCCAATGAACCGGCATTAATAGGGGGACATTTTAAATTTCATCAATGCGTTATTCACCACTCACATCTGGGTCCACTACTCGAAGTTCCGCAGACGTACAGTCATACCGTTTTTACATGTAGTATTGTTAACTCCTATCGCACAACTACAACTCTGTATCTGTGTTTTTTGGGTTGAAAATATTCAAACGGCTACGTGTTCTGCGTACAATTACTTTCTTCTCTTCTACGAAACTTAACCTTTCATTTCGTGCATTCTCCATAAAACTCGATTTTGAAAAAACACCGTTATCAGTACGACAAAAAAAAAACTGTGCCTTTTAATACAGCAATTTTATGTGTAACCATGAGTAGAACAGTACAATTAGACAAGGTGGTAGGTAAGTTGCATCTCCGCAGGGTTTGTTCACTACGGCTCAACAGGTTCAAGAAGGAGGAAGCCAATGTTAACCCTAAGAAGTTTGTTCATAGTTTCTTGGAAATGAGACATGTTTTACGGGATGAAACCGATCGTAAGCATCGACCGTACACCTTATAAATAAAGTGCACGACTGGGTCGAACGTAACTTTCTCGTCCATCAAAAGTTTCATTGTAAATGAAGTGGGAGTTGCTGATTGTGTAAGCTCCAGGTTTTTGGAAATATTTTTAGGGTGCATATTCAATATATGGTTGAAAAAAATTAGAGGTTTTACGTATCTGTTATTGGGTTTTCATTTGGGCATTGTTATTAATTCAAAATGATACCGAAATATTTTGAATACAGATCGGATTTGTTCGAATTTGTTGAGAAAAACTAAATACGGGATCTTATTTAGAATAAGATAAGATAATTGCAAAATCTAGTTTGAAAAATCCTATTGCTTAACTATTTAGCTGAAAACCGAGAACAAGCTATTGTTCAAGATGTAAGCATTACTTGATTTTTAAAGCTTTATCGAAATCGAAAATGGGGTTTTCGAGATATGAGCAGTTTAGTGTTTTCGGTGATTCGAATTGAAAATTAAGGACGCAGTAATTTTGGAAACATCAAATTTACTCTAAGTTTGCAATTTGGTCAAAATCGTTTTGCCGTTTTATAGTAAACTAAAGGAAGAACATTTTTTCAAAAATGACTTTTTTCAAAAATTCATTTTACGACAATACAGAGAAAAAGTGAGTTTGCCATTAAGTTAGAAATGACCATATTACCTTAGAAATTAATTTTTGTTACAATCGTATGGACCGTTTTCGAGATATGTAGATATATCCAAATTTCAAAAGTGCCGTTATTCGATTTTTTAGCTAAAAACTGAGTATGCAGTTATATTAACTTCACCCACTTAAGCTCAAATATCAATTTTGGTTGAAATCGTTGGAGCCGTTTTCGAACAAATCAAACTGGTATTAAAATTTTGTATGAGAAGTACCATTAATACTGAGGTTACCATGCAAAAAAAAACGGCCCCGAACTGTAAGCCCCCAAACTTTAAATCCGAAGCTTTAACGAAATCCGTCTAGCCGCTTAGGGTGTAGGCCTCGGGATAGACAGACAGACGGACAGAATTTTGCGACCCACTTTTCTGAGTTCGCCTATCATCGTAATGTCAAAATTGATTAACATCTCGAGTTCGAAATTTTGTACGAATACAATATCTTTCTCTTACTACGTAATGGAGAAAGAAGAATGGGCACCCGGAAGCACTTAACTACTGTGTTTCCATTCCGTCGGTTTTCTCTATGGATATCATTTAGATGAGAAATAGGGTTTTTAAAGGACTTTCCTAAATCTTCAAGGCTCTTTATTTTCTTAAATACTCAATCAAAGAAGTTGCCCGGAATTTTACTCAGAGTTTCATAGAAGCTTTTTGATAATCCTTGGGTGTCTTTGTTCCTTTTTGCCCTATGGACATTGGACATTTTTTGTTTCATTCCTTTACAGTGGTGAGCTAAGCTTCGTGAGGTCCGCTCCCAAAGTTGATTAAACTTCGTACATCTGACACACCATTTCCAGCCTGTTTGCACGATAACCTTCCTCCAATTCGATCAAATCGTGCATTGTCAGTGCTACAGAAAACTAAAAAAAGTCCTTTCTCGCAAAAGTGTATTAAATACCCACCACTCCTATGACCACCCCAAAACTATATGAATAGAATACCTCTATCCCATCACATTACACTGGCATTCTCTTAGTCGACTTTGCTCCTTTTGCACTGGCGCACCGTGCCAGTACTATATAAGTAAACCATCAGCAACGCTCCAGCCGTGGGTATTAAAAATTCACAGTCGGTGTCAAAGAGCATGGCAAAAACCACAATTACCATTTTACAAAAGCCAAAAGCCTGCTTTCACCAAATGGGATTCCATTTCTTTAAATAGATGCCTTCTTAAGCCTTCCACAAGGACTTGCCTGCTTGTTTTTTCTTTTTTTTCTTTTTTGCCTGTCCTTTCCGTAGCCATTCACTGGGTGGCACGGATTACTGAAAGAATATTATACATATTCCCAATTCCCTTTGTGGATAACAGAGTCGCATTCAGTTAGTATATATGTATGGGAGTAGCAACAGCGGGCGATTGCATTGCCTACTGTATGAGTATATAATACAGAATCAGTGAAGTTGAAGGTGTTGCTTTGGCAGTTGGAAATGACTTCCCTTTGCAGCCGAAGCTAGACCACAACAGAGCAGACTAACTCGTTTTATGTTCTTCTGTATCGGTCGCAGGCGGTGAAGGGTAATAACAATCCACGAAGCACTCATAAAAACCGTCGACTCCATTCACATGGAGTCTGCCAGCCATCGTCCTGACGGAGTAACATTTTAGTGCAGAGTTTACATATCGTATGCCGCACATAAAAACCGTCTGTTTATCAAGAGAGTGCTGTATGACTGTGACTTTGTTTGCGTATAGTCGTAACCGTATGTGTTATCCTTAATATCCGCATTAGGGTGACGTGTAAGGGAATTTTGTATGCAACCAAGGCACAGCAAGGGATGATGCTTTGCAGAATAAACTGTTCCCGTTGTCGTGTGTTTACTTCGGTCTATATTCCTGCCAGCCCGACAAAAGGACGTCAACAAGGAATTGCTCTGCGAAATTAGTACAACTACCTGTCTAGTGGCTATAGCTATATGTCTGCAAGTCTAGATTTCGAAAAACAAGCGTGTCACTCGACTCGAATGGAAATGTATGAATTGACGCGATTAGCAGAAGTAAGAGCCGGCAGATTTGATTATGCACTTAGTGCCAGTTTAACGGAGTTAACACATCCAAGACTTTGTATAATTCGTCCTTTCCATTTGCTCCAATTTTCTTGTGAAAAAAAAAAATACCAACTCGCACACAAAGTTTAACTTTCAATTGAATTTCATCCGGAGAGTCCTTCGGAAAAAATGTGAAAATTGGATTTTGTCTTTGTACTCAATCTAGTGGCACTTTCGAGACGAACTTGTGGGTGCTACCGCTGTTGCTAGACGAGCGGCGTTTGCCCACCCCTCTGCAGATTTCTGCTCGGATAGAGTGGAAATTATAGTCGATGTAATTGTATTTCACCTGAGTGAGTTCAATCGAATATGTATACGAATGGCCTGTGCTATGAGAGAGTAGTTCCTCTAATGGAGGGAAGCAAAGAAAAACTGCAATATTTGATTTGGGTAATTAAGTTTGGAAGTGCTTTTAACACGAGAAGTGCTACTGACTGAATTTGGTGACATATAAATGACGGATCGCTAATAGTGGGTTTATTGCTCGCAATTTGCATCAAATCTATAAAGTAGGTGTAAATACAGCTTTAAAGATTTTTTTTATATTTTTTTTTTAAATTGGAACTATGTTGATGGATGGAGGGATATTCGCTACCATTTGATTTGTTGTAGGGTTTGGTCTTTAAAAGTTAGCTTTGGCTACGGAAGGTGGAACCTCGTGTAACACCAAAGGTCGATGATCAATTGACTATTCGAGAAGGTTTTGGCATCACCAAACTATTTTCTAAGTACCTACTATTTTTGAGTCACTTCAGCCAAGAACGCATCGGGTCACATTTTCACTATTGACACCTGACGCTAAGAGGAAACTGCCGATTTTAAATACCCGACCAAACTTTTTGGGGTTCAGTGTAGACTTGTAGCAAATTGTCCGGCCTATAATGGTTTAACATGCATTCTAAAATTTGAATAAACTTACACTATAACTATTCGGCAACACCGGCCCGGATCGAAGCGTTCGCGGGGATAAAGCTGGTTAGGGTGGTTGGTGGTTGCGGTCGTTGTACTCTCGACTTTTCGGGTTATCTTCATTTACCTCTAGATATACCCTCGAAATCAGACTCAGTTCCGAGTTTAAGGGTAAAGTAGTCTTGCCTCTTGCCCAGTATGAGGTTTTCAGATTAAAGGGTCTCAAGCTATTATCAGTTTAAAAATGTGTTTCCTTCACTTAGTCCTTTATGGAGGCATATTTACTTTGCTCTTCTTACTTCAAACTTCTGTTTTCTACAAGATTTCTACGAGCTTTTATGTAGATTCAGCAGTTATCAGGGGTCAGATTCTGTAAGGCGAAACGATCAAACGTTTTCGTGCGCACGAATGATTTGCCCTATGTTACACAAGCAAATTTCTTAGTGCACACGAAAACGATTGAACGTTTCGCCTTACAGAATGCCGACCCAGGTCTCGAAACTGAATTTTGAAAGACGTCTTTCTAACCGATTTTGCTCAAATTTTAGATAAAGTGAAAAATTTAGTGAAAATTCAATATGCAATACTGGATATAGTTATATTTTCAAAATTGATGCCACCACAGAAGCCGAATGGTGTATATTGTGCAAAGGCTGTTAATATGAGTATAAAATTAAAAAAAAAACTTGATGTGTAAAAATCGATAAAATGAGTGACGTAATTCCGAAGTCATCTACAAGATGGCGGATTACATTTTCTTTCTAAGCCCCTTGACACAGACACGAGACCTATAACTTATATATAAAAATTGAGCCCTAAAATTGTGTTTGTTTGTCGCCGATTCACGCCTTAACGCATTTATCGATTTTAACCAAACTTTCACACATCTTTGGAATTTGTGAAGTTTGGTTGAAATCGGAAAACGTATGTGTGTTGTGCGTGTGTGAAAAAACACATGAATTTCAGTACATTTTGGGTTATTTCCACACATTAACAAATAGTCGGGTAGTTCGGATTTGAATAATTTTTTTTCTTTTTGTTTGTCTTGAATCAGGGATGGTTTGGGAAAAATGAATATTCGGAAAATTTTCAACAGGTGGCGCTGTAGGCACATTTCGTGTTTCATCTATCACCTTCTATATATATATATATCAAAATTAGTCGGATTGTGTTTGAATTGTTTTTTTTCTTCCAAACCTTGAAAACTCATACCATATTATCTTAAATCTTTGTGTACTTATCACAGTCTCAAGTTTTAGCTTGTAGTTATAGCTTGTTTTCTGAAAAAAAAATATTTTTGTTGTTTGTTATTACATAACCTATCCTTCCATTTAGTCTATACTTCATTAGATCCGGCTTTGAAATGCCGCCGTAGTCGGTACGACAAAAAAACGTGTAGCCGAAGAAGTCAAAAAATTAGTTACGACTTAAGTATACCTATCCCAGTCTTTTGCTTCTCTTTAAATACCTAGATACCCACTCTAATATCGTAACAGTACCTAACCTCTTCACATTTTATACCATTTTAAACAATATATCCATTACACTGCAATTCATTCATAGAACCCATAGGTAAATCCTTGTACAGAAAACAAACATTTTTGACAAGAGCCAACGTGCAAGTAGGTAAAAGTTTGTCCCACAAAAAAAAAAAAAAAATACCGTGTCATCCACCCCACTTAGCTGTCATTATGTTCATTTTGTGGCTCCATCTTGAATAAACCTTTCTTAACTTTCAACACCGCAATTTTCACCTGGAAAACAGAGCGCATTCGACCCTTGTTAACGCTAATGGAAACCGAAGTGGGTCTTCATATATACATATACAGCTTCGACCCTTGGCAACACCATCATCTTTTTTTCTCAGTGCACACACAAATACCTAGGAGAATGCAAAAAAAAATACCAAACAGTCGTATCTGCCCGCCTAAATACTGTAAATCTGCACCTTCTCAAATCCCAGATCCATTCGACCCTTACAACCATCCGCATGATAGAAGGAAGGGACCCCGTCATAAATTACTCCAGAAAAATTCTTTATTTTTCCGCTCTTCGCAGGGAGATGGCCGTCTAAAAAGGACCCATGGGTGAGTTTAGGCATAACTAATACTCACGCAGCAATGCTTCACTGTTCCACTTTCTGGGAGATGGTGGCCTTTTTACCTTTTCCAAGCCGCGTCAATAAATTGCGCAAAATTCATGAACAATAATTGGCACTGCTTCATCAGAGAGGAGGATCATTTAGAAAGGCAGCGTGTCCGGCTTTCATATCCATACTCGTATTCCATGACACTCACACATACGTCATGTGCAAATTACATTTTACATCCGCCGAGTGTCCTTCTCTATTGAAAATTTAGTTTTTCCCCGTGGAATGAGGTTCATCCTGGCATGTCACCGAAACTGCTGTACACGATGCAGATAAATCATATTTCCTGGACCAAATGCTTAATTAGCAATATGATTTCAGCGTCAGGAGGGTATGCACGCGGATGAGTGTGTTGCAACCCTTTTTATCCTCAACAGGGGTTTGGCTCTTTTCTGGAAGCGCTCAGCTAGTTGTGCTGCATAATAGATGTCTACTGCTGTGGACGTTCGTACGAACGTTCAGGGGTGAACCTGTGAACAGTGAAAAGATATTTGTTGTTGAGATTATCCTTTTTGAATTTTTGAGATAAATGTGCCGGGCTAGGCTGACGGGGGGAGGAGTGCGCGTTCAAAGTGACTAAGGGTGATATTTGTATTGAATTCGATTATTTAATTAATGATGGTGAATTGAAGGACGTCGCACGGAGTCGCCAGACTGTTTCAAGAGTGGCTCTGTGTCTGTGAGTTCTTTCTTCGTCTCGCAGAGTGTTTACATATGCATGAAATATAAGAGCAGGAGATTAGGTTATGAAAGGGGAATATTTTCTCGTCGGTAATTACAGATAGAAGCTAGGCAACTTTGGGGGTGTGTTCGTATTCGCATGAACAATTTGAATGGGTTACCTTAATTTGCATATTGTGAGTATAATTCAGGTGGCGTTCCCTTTTTTCAAGTATATTTTGACTGGAGCAACCCCGAAAGCATTTTTAGCTGTTGTCAATTGTTGTTTTCCTTCGCTGGAACTGATTCGTTTAGATGTACAGAGATGACTCATTAAAGTTTCCGCATGTGTTCCTATGGATCATTTTTACATCGAAAGTATAATTACATTTATGATTTTTTTCCAGCTAAGCTTCATATGTGCACGACTGGGTCGCAAGTAACTCGCTCCTTTCTGCTGTACTTGTTATAAGGAAAGTATTATTAACTTAGGAGATAAATGAAAAATTCTTATTGGGCTTTGTGTAGTCAGAATCGAAGGTTGAGGCTGCTACTAATAAAAAATGCAGACCTAAGCATCGAAAGCACGTCGTCAATATTGACGTATTCGACGGAACGAGCAGTCCTCACTGAACCAAATCGCGTTGTCATATTGTCATATCGACAATTTTTCATAATATTTTTCGTGTTATTGAATTGATTTCGTATTGTATTCAAACCAATGAAATTTTGTCTTATTAACAAAGTGAAGTAGTAAAAGTATTGACGAAAATATGTTGATAATTTTTAGACGAATCAGTTATTCAAATTAACACTTTTCCATAAAATATGTCTTCATATTGAAGATTTAATATTCAAAATCAGTAAAGTTTCTTCAAATGCTGCTCTATTTATTATATTATTCAAGCGGATGAATTTATTTTCAAATTGACAAAACCGACATTTTTAAGGCATAAATAGTTTAGGTATTTTTGAAGAATCAGTTATTCAAATTAACAATTGTTTATCAAATCTCTTCAATTTGAATAAATTTCCTTAAATGGAGGAAAAGGTTTTCTTCAAATTGAAAAAGTTATTCAATTTTGTGTTCGAAATGAAAACTTTTATTCTTGTAAGTGAAGTGGTGCAGTGCGGATTAATATTATCGTGTTCGTGTCAAGCCAACAAATAAATAGGTAAATAAAAAATGTTTGTCCAAAAACACATTCGAATATGTAATACCTAATGATTTTATTTTATTTCAGATGGTAATTAATAATATTAAATCTATTAAAAACTTTAAATTATAAATTATTTATTATTATCTTAATTACTCTTTTATTATTGTAATTATTATAAGTTGTTTGTAAATTTTAAATTTATTAATTATTTATTTTTATTACAACTACCTTATTATTCTTATTAATCCATTAAATACTATTATTATATACATCATAAATATAAATAAAAAAACATATTTTTAACTTAAACATATTTATTTGTTTCAATGGGCCTTGACGATTTTATTTGAAGCAAAAAACACATGAAATTTAAGAATATTTCATCAATTTCAACAAAATCTTATTTGTGGAATAAACAAATATTTGTCAGATTGACAAAAAAAAAGTAAGCGTTAAACCAAAGAAAAATCATTCATTTAAAGAAAACGATGCATCATATTGAAGAAATAGATGTAGAATTGCTGAAAAATTATACAGCTTGAATAAAGTAAGGAGTTGAAAGGAATATTCAATTTGAAAAAAATACGTTATATTGAATAAGCGAAACTAAACGTCGAATTAAAAATTTTTCTTCATTTTGAAAAAAATATTTTTCATTTTATGTTAAATTGAAGAATCTACTGAATTTTACGAAAGAATAATTAGTCTTATTCAATGTGAAAATTTTTTGTGGAATTAACACCACAATGAAAAATTTTATGCATTTCATCAAAATGACAATATTTCTTATATAGAACAAAATTTTCATTAAAACAACGGACTCCTGTCCGTTGTTGACCTTATATTGATCACTGTTTCTTCAAATCTACATGCTTTTCTATCAATATGACTACCAAATTTGGTATTTCGCACGAAACTTAATAATTGTTGCCTATTCAAATTCCCTTTTCAATAATTACCTTTATGGGTACTTTTTTTGTAAAAAAAAAAAAATCCTGTTTATCTGTATATTTGACGGAAATAAAATCACAATAAATTACCTTTGGTATAAAAATCGCCAAATTTTTTATACTTAAATAAATATTTTAATAAAAATAGAAAATAAGATAAATAATTTAATATAAAAATTAATTTATAACAAACTTAATAAAAGTCGATACCCACTTTATAAGTTATGCACCCTTTATAATGCCTCTATATGCAAAAACCTTATTTATACAAATTTTTCGACTTTGTATAGAGCTTGTACAAGTATAAACGCGCTTGGTAAGTATAAACGTTCTTTAGAGCTTGTATAGAGGTGGAATAGTATCGAAATGTCATTTTGACTTAAAAAATCTGTCACAATTTATTTTAAATGAAATCAAAAATAAATTGGATAGATTGTATTGACATTTTTATTATCAATTTTCAAGATTCTACAAGTGTCCTCGATAAGAAATATGTGCAGAAATGAGATATTTCAAATTGTTTTAAAAATTCGTTTTAATTTCCATAAGACTACTGTTTCTTAGGAGTCCCAAGTCATTCTTTTTATTTTTACTTTTCAATTTTTTAATTCCTTTTCTGATTTGTATTTGAATTTTGAATTTCTCACAAGTTGCTTAGTTTTTTTTTATCTTTTCGGGCAGATAAATGTAATAGATTTCTCCTTTTCAGTAACTTTTTTGACGTAAGCCCTGTATAACTAGTATGCATGGAAAAATATTTTATAAAAAAGAATTTGTGGAAGGGTGTATAACGGCCATATTATTCACTCCTTTCAATCCGGGTTAAAGGTTACACCCGGGCTTAAGTGAGTTTAACCCAAAAATTAAACCCAAGCCCATAATATTCAGTCGTTTAACCCAAGCATAAGCCCAGTTTTTTAAACTTGACAGCGTTTAATATGATTGGATTTAAACTGCACTCCGGAGACCGTTTTAAGTACTTTAACTCGGGTTAAAACTCAATTTCATATTTCGCAAGGCGCGAGAAATAAGAAAAGTAGCAAATGAAATTTAAAATAAAAAGTAGCAAAGAGTTAGAAAAAAATGGTTTTCATTCATGAAATGGAGAGCTAATGGTAAATCAACGTCTTCCGTCTTCGTCTTCATCTTCGATTACGATGTGGTAAATTTTCGGAAATATTTTCGACTAATGCACTGAAAACTAAAATCGGCACACTACAAATCAAATCAATTTCAAAGGACAAACAACTAAAAACAAATGTCATTATTTGTGAAACTTGAAATTACGTGGGTTTAAAACAGATTAAAAACGGATTAAAGTGTTTTAAATCCGCATTTAGATCCATCTTTAATCCAGCGGGTTTAATGTATGTTTGTCAGTGAATAATATCGACAAAGGTTTAAATTATCGGGTTTAAAAGATGCGGATTAATGATCGGGTGTAAAATTAACTTAAATCTGAGTTACACCTGGAGTGAATAATATGGCCGTAAAGGTTGTATAAATAATAAATACACTGCATAACTATACAGGTGTTTAGGTCCGTATAGAAAATTCTAATAGATAGGGCTGATAACATTTTAAATATATTTATTATTTATAAAAATGAATTTTAAAGCTAATTTAATATTATAATGATCACCTTTTTGTACTAGAAAATGCTGGTACTAGAAAATCTTGCCAAAATGCGATTTACATAAGCTCTTTTTTATGTAGGTACATTCAGTGTCTTAATAATCATGGTGAAATGTGGATACCAATTTTGATGAAATTTCAGCAAACATTTATAGTTTGAATGTTTTTTGCAGCTCTTTATTTGTTCCCATGGAAGGCTTTTCGGACATAGAAATTCCCACAAAAAGGAAGAAATCCCACCGCCACAATATGAGAAAACTGGCGACAGCCAATTACAGTTTCTCTCATGCTCTCAATATTTCCACCAATGAAAGTGCTGCCTCTCTCGCTGTGCGAACCGTCAAGGCATCAAGTCAACGGATGCAAGGATGCAACTACCAAAAAAGTAGAAAGTAAACCTAATTAATTATTCGCATCCGGCACGTGCGCTGCTTTATTAAGGCTTCCATAGGTGTTGTGTATTCTATCAACCTGTCAGTCGAACACGTTCTATTTGTTGGGCCCTTAAGTGCATAGTTTTTTCCCATAAGTTTCTATAAACTTATCCAATCCTCAGAAACTTTTATTTAGCTGATTTTGATCTATAAATGCGCCACGGTCCGTATAAAACCGCCTTAAATTATTTGTGACGTTCATGGCATTTAAGTGCTACAACTTCTGACACAGCGTTGCATACTTAAAATTTTAGCAACATTAACTGCCATATGAAGCGTTTTAAATGTTAGTAGAATAGATGTGCCAATTCTCGTTACTCAAGTCTTGACATGCAATATCCGTCCATTTACGAAATTCGAAGCTGAATTCTGCATTAATTATAAGGATTTAGTATTGTAAATGATTTTGTTGGATGATATGTGTACGGCTACCATCCGTTCAATATAATAATGAACAGTTCTGTATTTGAAAACGAGGCTCACAATGAATTATTTTGTATACGAAAACATATAATATTGTTCTGTGTTTTAGAAGTTGTTAGTTATGTAAGGTGGCGCAAAATTAATCACTTAATCGGAATATGTGATAATTTGGTGTCGTACATCAATCATATTTGACATTTGTGAACTAGACACTAGACAGCTGCAAAATAAAACTGGCAATCAATGGAGTGCTGTACTCCGCAAGAGTTTGGAATAATTGTTTCGATTTTTTTGATCAATAATCGTTCTGTGGTTAGCGCAGCGTGAATTTCGAATCATCATGAGCGACGAGGCGCATTTCCACTTCCACTTAAGCGTTTAGGGGAATAAGCAAAATCTTCGTTTCTGGGGCACTGAAAATCCGCGTGTGACGCACGAAGGGCCATAACATCCACTCAAAGCCACTGTGTTGGGTCGTATTATTTTGAGGACGCCATTGGAAATACGGTCACTGCTACTGGCGAACGATATATGGCCATGAAAAACGAATTAATGCTGCCGGAATTGGATGAGCGCGGCTTGTTGAACATGTGGTTTCAAGAAGACGGTGCTACCGCACACACAGCACGAGCCACGATGGATATTAGCTGTTCTTTATTATCAGCTATGATCCATATAGATCATCGATTTACATGCACTTACAACAACAGCACATGATCCTGCTTCTCATCGAGATCACGAATCACGAATAGGTGGCTTGTTTCATTTTTAAATGTTGGTGAGCCTGTAAACGATAGCCACACAATCAAGTTG
Source organism: Cheilosia variabilis (assembly GCA_951230905.1). Taxonomy (NCBI): domain Eukaryota; kingdom Metazoa; phylum Arthropoda; class Insecta; order Diptera; family Syrphidae; genus Cheilosia; species Cheilosia variabilis. Next base: position 39,097,607 of record OX579677.1, on the reverse strand, counting down.
CCAGACTAAAAAATGGAACGCAAAATTGATTCAATTGATTTTTTTCGCATTCCAATAAACTCCCTGTCCCTATTCCGAGTTATTTTGTTTTTTCTCGTTCTAAATATTTATAAAGGTATGTCCAGACCAGCCAAACATTTGATAAGCAATACGAATTTTAAAATAGTAGCTATTTATTTCTAGAACACTTATTAAACGAAACAATTTTTATGAATTGTTAAGAAATGTTTTGCTGGTTTGGATCTGGACACCCTAAAAAATGTTGAAATGTTTCACAGTTACCCAATCGTGATGGGAAATAATTTTTGTTTTACAATTACAAGTATCTCTGCAGAAATTGAGTGCTTTTTCTCGATTATTATTTGTTTTTAAATAAAATAAAAATGTCAAGAAAAGCTTGGGATACCCAATGAAAAAATGATTCATTTAATAGGATTATTTGAATTAAATCGCGTATCGCGTGGTTGCCGAGACCAAAATGACAAAAATAAAAATTTTACTCGCTGCTAATAATCCCACCACATTATTTTCTTTTAGTCCAAAACAGGATAAAGTTGAAACATTTCATAAACATTTAATAAATAAATTTAAAATCTTTTATAAGTGTTTATTAAATGTGTCCGATTTGCTTAAGAAACATTTCGTAAACATTTCTGAAATGTTTCGCTGGTCTGGACACACCTTAATATGCCAAGACAGACTCAAGTGCTAGCAGCAAAATATTGTTCATGTGTTTCACGAAAATATTTTTGAAAAGAAAAATTATGCAAATTTGATTCAAATACGGTAACACCCCCGACTTTACAAGTTAAATGACATGTGCCTTGTGTGACGTCACGTTGAGAAGAATATTTGCAATATGGCTGGTGGCAAAATGAAGTTTGAAACACCCTGTATTATCTGTTTTTGTTTTTGAAAGCAACTGTTGCCACAATTCCAAAATTGTTCCGTTTTGTTTTATTTTCGTGATCTGATCAGGATCAGATCACGCTGAAAATAAAAAACAGCTGTTGTGAAGAAAACATTTCCTGTTCGCGAAATCTCCCTCTTTGCCGATTTGTCATGGCCAGCAAGATCGCCCGATTTAACCATCCCAGACTTCTTTCTTTGGGGCTATTTGAAGTCGCAGGAATGCGAACAGCACCGGAAATCTTGCGGAAAAAAATGCGATAAAACAGAACGAAATGTGCCAACAATGGCGGCAGCCACTTGACGGATATCATCGTTTATCTTTTCCACTTAACGGACAAGATTGTATAAAGCTCAAAATAAAGATTTCCATCATACAAAATCATTTTTTTTTTTTTTATTAAACTAAATTTATTATTAATCTGGTACTAAAAAGGTGTTTAAGTTTTTTAGATCAATTTATTAAATTATAAAAAAATGTTATAATTGAAAATTGTGTCGTAATTTTTGTCTTTTTCTATTTTTGATTATGTGCCACACCCCTCTGTGAAATAGCGCCCACATTGCTCTTCATTGTTCCTCGCACTGTTCTCGTCCATGCACTAAGTTTTTGCAACTATGTGGCTGCAACTATAGGTGTTAAGATCAGTGTTGCTACTAAAAATAAATGAATCCGGTCAAATCTGACCGAATGACCGATTTTTTTTTTTTTAATTCGGTCAGAAAATCCGGTCAACAGATAAAATAAGAATTTTTGACCAGAAGTCCGGTTAAAAATGGAATATATTAATCTATTTTAACTAAAAGTAGGAAGAAAAAAATATATTATATTAAAAAATGTATGTAGTGACTTTATTTTTCTAAACTAATTTCAAATCGAATAAAACAAAAAACCAAACAATTCTTTGGAAAAGTTTGCATCACATCACAACGATTTGCTGAAAAATGATCTTTCCACTCCACTTCGGTGTTTAAAATTGGTAAAACCAACACCGGAATTGCAAAATATGCTAAATCGTATTCACTTCAGGTCTGTTTGAATGCTCACACCGACCGAGCCACAGTTTGCGGGAGCATTCAAATGAGACTGCCGCGAATAGCCGCTGTATTCTAAAATTATTCACAATAAATTGGTTTCTGAAAGAAATTTTGAGTGTGTTCGTTAAGTATGGCCAAGTATCATTAAAATTGTAGAAATCTATCCTTTATGTCTTTAGTTCTATGTTCTAGAACAATATTATTTTTCAGGTCAAAAAAGGTTTTTCCGGTTAAAGAATTTTGTCGCCTCGGTCAAAAATCGGTTAGACCGGATTTCAAAATTTTCTCCGGTCAGAGTGAAAACATTTCGGTCAGAATGGCAACACTGGTTAAGATGTATGTAGGTACAGTGATGTAGGTACCAAAGATTAATGAGATGTGCCACGCCCAAAAATCTTAAACATTCTCAGAAGACCAGATAAAGTTTCTGAAAATAAAAAAATTATTTTTCTTCATATTAGAAGATATTGCGCATAATTTCTGTCCCTTCACCAACTAGCGAACTCTAGCGAAGGTAGTCAAATTCGGCATTGGCACTTTGGCAGCCCGCAAACCTACTACCAAACCCATCTGCATACGAAGACCGAGGTAACAAAATAGCCCTACTATTATCAACATTCAGTGAAATCGGTCTAAAAAAGGATTTGAAGAGGTCCCAAGGTTGGCGTTCGGAAAACTTGTGTAATTGTGTCTTCCCCACCAGTTTACCGCACTTACAATCGAGTAACGCTAAAAAACTTGAGTGATGAACAGATTGGTAACAATTTAGGTCAACTCAATGAATCGAAATGGGAACCTATATCAGTAGAAGACGTTGCTATTTCTTTCCGCAAGTGAAATTGTGTGAAAACCAATCATTAATAACAATACCAACTCAAAATAAATGACAAAATACAGAAAACTTTGACATTTATAGTGACTTGGAGGCAAGATAGATTGTTGCCACCCAAAATACTGTACTCCACGTGTTTGCCCCTGTCCTTCAATCAAATCGAGTTGAATAATCCAAATTTGTTCGAGGGTCAATAACACATCTATCTTGAAGGACCACATTTGAACGATACTAGTACATTGATATTCTCCTTCTAAGTCCTTCTAAACAGGATACATTTTTCGTTTTTCACTGAAGTGAATCGAACCGAAAGCAAGCAGATACGAGCGTGTGCACACAAGTCAACCCGCTTTATCTGCCAACATTACTCAAACATGTCATCTGCAAATTAATGAAAACACAAATCCGCCAGTGAATGGCAAAGGACTCTACTCTACTGATTTCTTATAGATCAAACCTATTACCGACCTGTCCCCTCCCAGTCCACTTTTGGTTTACTGATGAAGAAATTGAATTATCCATACCGTCCCCACCCTGTATCTGGCTGTGAAACAGAGATGGGTTGTTGATAAAGTTTTTGGTAAAAAGAAACCCCACCACAAATAAAACAAAAATCCGGTCTCAAATAGAAGGAAATATCCTTCACGTAAATGGTGATAGGGACGATGAAGATCTTGAAAGAACGACGGACTTTTTTCACCATTCACAGGAGGCGAAAATAAATCTGATGAGAAATGTTGCCATTGCCAGTGGCACATCTCTTATGCATCTTTAAACTGCGCTCGAATGTCCTTTGAGGAAACTTTTCGCAAACCATAGAGCCAAACTAAACATTCATGCGGGTGTATGCGTGCAATTTGGTTTACAGCTTTTCCAAGTTCATTAGCATCGTTGTCGTGCTGCAATGTGTCCTTCACTCAAGTTCAACCCTGTACTACGTTGCAAGATGCAACTGCATCTGTCATATGCACAGATATCAATGTCTCCTTTCGTGTACACAGAGCACAGAGGTGAAGGTGAGCTTCTTTTACGAGTTTCACTTCATGCATGAGTCATTAAAATTACTTGCAGATAAACGGGGGTGGGAGTCGGTTGCTAGATGGAAGAACATCGCATCGGTCGGTCTGCAGTAAGAGCAAACGCATTCAGAGGTCTCGTCTACCTGCCTGTGTAGCCAGGAATAATTTCGTCTCGTGTATACATTTTGAAACTTTTTTCTGTTTCGCTGTTGACTTGTTGGCTTATTTTTGGGGAGAATGTCATCTCTGGGATGTATTTGGAAAGTTTTCGTCAAAAGTGAGGCTTCGGGTTGTTTTTAATACGAAATAATTGAAATATTTCTTTGTTGGATTGCCTGCGGCATAATGCCGGGCACATACGTAAAAGCAAACATGTGAGAAACGGTTCGGATTTAATTAAAAAGTTTCACAAAGATAATTCATATACAGTTTAGGGATATACCGACGTACGACGTGCTTTCATATACGCATCAGCGTTTTCTGTAAAAAGTTTTATTTGCGTTCTCACAAGCTGGAGACGTACAAACCAGTAGGAGGGCACAACAAAGTGCGATCCTTTCGGCAAAAGTTAATATTTCATAAGGCCAAGGGTTTAGGACAAAGAAGCTGTCGCAGTAATCGCAGATTTGAGGTTATATTATCTAAAATACGTTCTATAAGCTTATTCAGTTGAATGGGATCATTTTCCTTTTACAGATGTAATTTAATGTTTTTTTTTTCTGATGGAAGAAAAAGAATTCACAATGTTTTTAACAGCCCATCGTTCATTCACCACAACTCGCTACGAATGGATGTACAGGGGAGCCTCGGAAAGGCCTGACACCCCGTAGGGTCTCATCAGTTTCCATAGTGTGGGGGTCATGAAGCCCCCAGAGCATCACAATGAGACTATATCGATCGACAGTGAGCAAATGTTTTTGTCAGCAAGACTAGGCAATCCAAGGCTATGGCTTCGCATATAAAGGGTTTTCCAATAAGAGGTGTTATTGTGAATGACCCGCTATTTCGGTAGTTGTCACTTTTGAAGCTTTTATTCTTTGACATTTGACAAGTAGAAACTACGTCATTACTAAAAATGTAACGATACACGCTTCAACAACGCATTGAAATTATTAAAATTCACTACAAAAATTGTTAAATTCTCGCAGTCACAGTTCGCAAAACTAAAGCATTTTTTGGTCGTCGTGAAGCACCTACGTGGCTACGTCAACAAGCAAAATTGTCGCATCTGGGGCTCGGGAAACCCAAGAGTTATTGTTGAGAAGCCTCTCCATCCTCAACGTGTGACTGTTTGGTGCGGTTTATGGTCCGGCGGGGTCATTGGACCTTACTTTTTCGAAAATGAGGTTGGATCACCAGTTCCGGTGAATGGATTGCGCTATCGAGAGATAATTAATGATTTGTTATGGTCGGAATTGGATGGTATTGATCTGGACAACGTTTACTTTCAACGAGACGGCGCAACGTGCCACACCAGCAACGAAACCATTGATCTTTTACGGGAAAAGTTTCCGGACCGTGTTATCTCTCGAAGAGGTGATCTCAATCAGCCACCGAGATCTTGTGATTTAACACGTTGCGACTTCTTCCTTTGGGGTCACGTGAAAGATAAGGTCTACGCCAACAGCCCAGCGTCGATTCAAGACTTCAAAGACAAAATTCGTGAGGCTATCGAGGACATAGGGCAGCCACTTTGCGATTTGGTTATGGAAAATTTCATGAAAAGGATATGGTCCTGTATGCGTGCTCGTGGTGGCCATTTGGCTGATGTTGTTTTTCATTATTAACGGTATACCTTCCTCCTCATTATGAAATAAACATCCGATCATTTATCTCAAGAAATGTCATTTTTCTTTGAATACCAAAATAACACCTCTTATTGGAAAACCCTTTATTTGGCAGCACAGTATCATCTCCAGCTAGCTGTTTTTCCTTTTCTCTGCAAACAGGTAGTTGCTTCATTTGGGCTCGGTAAGTCAATGATGCGCCCGAGATGGTGAATTTTTTTATTAGCGGATTTAAAGAAAAACCATCAAATCTAATATCTCTTTATATTCAGTATAGGTACGGTGACCATATTTGTCGAAAAGAAATAAAGGACAATAGGCGTGTAATATTATAATAAAGTAATGAGGTATTCGATTGGGCGCTCTCAGAGCACTTTTTATGTTCTTTTTCAGATTTCAGAGCACTTTTGCGAATCTAAATTTTTTCTAAGATTTGCTTCAGTTTTACCAATACAAGTACGTTTGAGTTTGACAACTAGTGGAGTTTGTTTACATCTTCGTGAAATTTTTCAACTGAAAAGAAAAGAATTGCATCGGGTTGATCTATTTTTTGTTAATTATTTATGTACAAATGTTTAGAAATCAATCTGGGCGAGCATTTTTAATGTTTTCATATAAAATTTAACCAGTAAATGGAAAACGCTTAGAAAAGAGTCGAAGGCTACACATTCCAATCGCACAAATATCAACAAAAAAAGAGCATGTGACGTTTTTATGTTCGAAATCTGAAATCTGAGAGCGAATCTGAAAAAGCCCAATCGAAAACCACATAAGATTTTCATCACGCGATTACAACAACTACTGTGAGTCTCGAAGTGTCAAGTAGAGCGTATTTGTTGTAATTGCGTGCTAAAATCCTACTTTAAATTGCTTTGTTGAAATCGAAGCTAAAAAAAAACAGGCCTAATAATTATTGTGCTTTCAAAAAAAAAAAACATTTAGATAACAAAAAAGGAAATATAAACAGTTTTTCTTCATTGGATAAATTCACATAAGAGTGTGAAAGGTAAGTAGTAAGTAATTAATTTTAAAAGCTTTTTAACAACTACACAAAAACAGTTCCTTGATAACCATTGATACTTAAACATTGTGGTCTGACAATGTGCGAAAAATAACCAAGCAGATGGATCAGTTAAACAATTTAATAAAACTGTTGGACATTTAGTTTGTTTCAAAAACTATGCCTGTAAGTGGGCAAAACATTTGTATTATTGAATCTAGTTATGGCATTAAAGTCAACCACCTTGTTTTATACTGTAACCCAACGACTTGTAATAGTCCACATTTTCAAGTATATTTTTTTCGTGCGAGAGATAAGATGTGATATACATATATACGTACACTTCTACATATAATCTTTTTAATTGCCCTATATGCAAACAATTTTTTTTCTGTGTTTTTAAGGACAGGTTAAAAAAATAGAGGACAAAATCCGTCCTTTATTAAAAAGAAAAAAATATAGGACAGGGGTAAAAAAGAAAGGACTGTCCTTTTAAATAAAGGACGGATGGTCAGCGTAAGTATAGGTGTAGGTTAGGGTTTCCAGAACGTCTCTTTAAAAGAGATTTATTTTGCACTCTCTTTTTTCCAAAAATGATTTTTTTGTCCTCTTTTTGTTATATGTCCTCTTTTTAGTCTCTTTTTCTATATTTCCAAAAGAGTTCAAATTGAATTCCATGCGGCAACACTTTTGACAGTTCCACCTTTTCCACACAAGACGTAATTCCAACTCAACTCATCCCCTTAACTATTGCCTATAAACGAGGTATTTACTACTTGACGAAAATAAGCTAGAGTAGAGAGAAGACAGACAGAGAAACAGAAAGGCTTTTTCCTGATTACGTTTGCTCTACTCTGTTAAATATGACACATCAGACTAGGAAGAGGGATCATTTTTAAAAGTTTTTATGTTTACTATTTTTTCGAATGAAATCGTTTCTGTTTTATTAATTGATGTTCCTTAAAATTATATGTAAGATTCCGAAAAATGAACACTTCAGTTCATATAATATATTTATTTTTTTAGTAACAAGTGTACCTTTATAACAGAAACTGACTGTGTTAACAAATCAATAATTGATTTAAGAAACGTTGCTTGAAAATTTTTAATTGTGAGTTTGGAGGAAGCGTGGATTGGATCGAGGTGAATTGAAAATGTTCTCTTTTTTTTAATTTGCTTTATAGAAACCCTAGTGTAGGTGGTTTTGCTTTATTCCGAGAAAAGCTGAAGAAGACTTCTGAACTTAAATTGTTGTAAGTTTAAGTTTAAGGAAGACTAGACGCAAGTTAACATTATGGTCGCATTTCGCGTGGTTGGCTCTTGCCTCGTTTGAAGATGTACAATTGATGCCAATTTTTGGTTAGGACCACGTTAGGCACTATAGAAGGCACTGGCAGTCAGGTACAGGTACTTTTACCATTGCATAGAATGTGCCGTGCCGTGGTGCTTTCAGTAAGGTGTTCACTATATTTTCCGCAGTAAGATATTGTATTTTTTGTTCTATTCCAGGACCCTACGAGAAGACGAGGACGTTGTAGACAATGATCCCATTATTAAGTTTTTTTTTATAGGTGGAATTATTTTTTGTTTTTTACTTTTTCTATTGGGAAACAATGTGCTTATTTACAGCAACTCTAAAATGATGGAATGGAATTTTTGCCATGAAAGTTCCTAATGAAAGACATAATAAAATTCAGAAAAGGTAGTGTAGGCCTAACATAATATATTACATATTTCCAATTTATCAGTTAAAAGCAGCTGTGAGAATGGTTTCGCAAGTAGCTTTTCAATTAAAGCAGTTGCAATTTCAAATATTCGAATATTCATATTTTTTGTCAGTTGTTGTCACTGCGCAACCGACGTTTATAATAGACTATTCTATTTATACACTCAGAGGACCAGAATGGGAATGAATAGGTACTTATATAAAATGCCAGCTTGTGCTTTAAGGTTCTGCATAGAATAGCGCTCCACAGGAGAACGAAGCACTAGGATGGGAATGGGACTTTTGTTCTGGCTGTTGTAAGTTGTAGTTGTATTTTGTTTCTTGCATGATCTTGTGTTGTGCTTGTTCTTGTTCTTGTTCTTGTTCCTGCACGCAGTAGGCACCAGCGTTGCCACAATGATACAAGTGTAACAAAAGTGTTACATTTTTTTAATTAATTTATAATTTTGTTACAATGTTACTTTTTTTTCGGTTTGTAACACTTTTCCCCATTGAAATCTTTTTTTGTTTTTCTCGTTAGAAAATATTGAAAAGTTGAACTGGCAGCACTTTTTTCTTTCGAACAAACTTTTACCAATTTCTGTCAATGTATTTGTTTGTCTACACAGAGCACAAGTTATGCAAAACGTCAAACTGCGAGTGGGAATGGGAATGGGAGGGAACGAGAGAATACAACAATATTTTTCTGTATCGCCTCGTGGCCGTTGACAATGTTCTACATCTCGTGGTAAAGTTTGTGAAATCGAAATTGAAATCTACTTCGATGGTCAGTAATTTTGTTTCTTTTTTTTTGTATTTGTTTTGCACAAAATAGACAGGTAGGTCAATAAAGAGCTTTTTTTTGTAAAATTATAAAATTTATTCAGTTGCTTACATTTTTTTTCCATTTGTTACACTTTTTGAAAACAATAATTGTTACACTTTAAAAAAAAACTGCGGCAACATTGGTAGGCACTCGCACTAGGTATAGGCAGTGCTGCCAGATTAAATCTGAAAATCTTGCTTTTCCGAAACAAAAAATCTTTTTTTCAAGATTTTGTTCAAAATATAAAAAGAGCGAAATTTAAGATAAAAACTTGAAGTACTTTACTACTGATACATAAATCACCTAAATATCTATTAAAAATGTTTGGTCATAAATTAATGTTAATGCTTTTTGAAATTTTGGAATATATTTGAATTAAATTGACTTAGAATTGCATTGCTTACCTTATATCAAGATAAAAGAATTTCGATTCATTTAAGCTCAACAAATCCTTTGTAAAGATAGAAATTTCAAAAACCGTTTCAGTACATACAAAACCATTTTTCCAAAAACACGTTACATCAGTTACTTTATCAAATTCGTTAAAATTCATGTTTCCTTAGAGTGCATGGGCTCTGTTCGACTCACGTTATATATAGTAATGGAATTAATATAAACGGTTTTTCTTCAATAGAAAAGGTTCTTTTAATAAGCTTGATTTAAAAAGTTCTTGATATCAAAAATCTTGAAATTTTGTGATTTTGAGGTAAAAAGTCTTGTAATTGGAGCTCAAAGATCTATTAAGTAAATATTATATCTTGTAACCTGGCATCACTGAGCATAGGCAGGCAGTAGGCAGTTAGGCACACCGCACAAGTACAACAACAAACAATACAGTTGTTTGCCATGGTGGAACGAAAACGAAAATGAAATACAAGAAGTGCGAAGCGAACTGCAAAGAGGTGCGCTTTATGTAGGAGAACACTTAGCCAGGTAGATTTACGAGGCAAAAGGGTTTTTTATTTTGTCTTTTTTTTTTTGTATGTTATTTTGTCTGTCCACGGTGCTCTAAAGCGAGATGAACACCCCGATGGCGATGGGTGAGTTTCATTACCACCAACACCAAGTCACTGTGACTGTGAATTGCAATTATTGATACAGGGAGATTCGGATTTTGGTTCTCTACAATTCTTTCAACATCTTATGTTGATTTTAACTAAATATACATTTTTACAAATACTGATCTGTTAATATAGAAATTATTGCATAGAAACAGAAATGTGTTTTATAATGAACTTAAATTCAGTGCATTATAATAATAGATTCGGATAGGGTGTGCAGAGAACACCTGCGCACCTTTTAATAAACATCACTGGTTCTAATACTTTCACCAGAATCAGTCCCTTGAAGTTTGTCTACTAATTCACTAGATCATGGTTTAAAAAAAATTAAGACACAGTCCCAACGCCTAGCTTCTCACAATCATTCGTTTCCTGTGAGTTTCTCGTTTTCGGGACGAATGGAAGACATGTACAATTTTATGCCTAGTCTAAATCTCGGATATATGTCAGAGGTGGTGCAGTGGAGAAAAGCCTTAAAAGATACCTGTTCATAAATTTACAGTTGTCAGTATCAAAATGACAGCTTGATTGATTAAAAATTATGGCCAAAACCTTTGCCCTTTTGATGGCTGTAAGAAACGCTGGACTTCTCGGTGTAGACTGGATGAACAAAATAAGTTCCCAATTTTCGAGGTCTTGATGGCCATAAATAGTCCGTTATTAATTGGCGTGTTCTGTGGACTGTAGAAAGGAGCATGAGCCAAATTCGCAGTTGTTGACATTTACAGCATTCTTCAAGGCGTACAGGACTTTTTGAAACTGTTTCTTTTTATAATGTAGGCCTGTTGGTAGAAGTTGAGCAGCGGGTTTTCATCAAGTACTTAACACTATTCAGATCCCACCATATAGAGTTGGTGGGTGTGAAATTCTGGTCCATAGGAGGTTTTTTTTCTGATATTGTTGGAAACATAGGTATGTCAGTTGTTTACAAGGGTCATTATACTGCCACAACAAACTTCAATGTATCATAAGGGGTTATCATCATTACACCACCGTAAGAAATAGTTTCGTATACATTATTTGTGTTAATTTGAGATCCTCTGAGCTGAAAATCATTAAATCTTTTGATATTAATCTATTAAAATCTCTGTATATAAAATCCAAGAGCTAAATTAAGACACTCCGCAAGGGGCATCGCGTATACAAAGATCCATCCTACGGTAGATGAATAAATGTTCATCGCGCTTCGGTGCACGCAATAAACAAAATTACATAAGCCACAGCAGGGACGCACCGCATACTGTCACCTGAAATGTGAAAATGAAAATTCTTGGGATAGATTCATCCCCAAACGCCACTTCCTCAGCAATAGTAAAACCAAAAAGAGATGGATGGCAGAGGGCCACCAGCCACCATAAGGAAGTTCGCCTTTTCCTATCGTCATTATACGGCGCCCTCAGCTATTTGATGTGTTAAATGTTGTGGACTCTTCTCATTTCAGCACAAAGTGTTAATGGCGACGCACACAAAAGGCACCGGATTTACCGGCGAAAACAAAGGAACTCGCAACAAAAACAAAACCAGAAAGCGGGGTGGACACGGTGCCACGAAATGAGAAAACACACGGCGAGTGTAATAACGCCCTCCACGACCACTATTCAGCGAAGCTTTTTCGCACTCAATTTCATTGAATTCCGGTAAATTAGTTCGCAACAGCTTTTCTGTTGACACTGTGCAAATGAGTGGGTGGACATTTTTATAAACTGTATTTCATTAATAACGCAAAACGCACACACACACAGTGTGCGCCTCGCATAGACATTGTTTCCGTCTGTCGCCGTCGTCGTCATCGTCAACGTCGTCGTCGGCGGTTGTCATGTCCACCCCTCGTTCGCCCTCCGGACATGTTCAATATAGCACAGCATCCGATGCGATGCAATACACTGTTTGTACACTTTGGTGACGGCGTGGCCGCGACGCAATAGAGGCGTCAACCGGCCAACCTTCATTCATTCGCAGGATAAGGATGTAATGAAAACCGATCCGGAGATTGTCATTAAAAAAAACAATTAACACAGACTCAGGCGGTGCGGTGACGACAGGCGATGGACGATGTAGCCAAGAGAGAGATAATAATGCTGTAGGTACGTAACGCCACTTGTGATTGTTTAATTTTGCGCAAAAAAACACATAATAGAGGATTCAATAGACTGGATTGTACACAGCTCTTTTGCCTGGCTCTGTAGATGGTTAATCAACTGCACCAGCCGGTGGTTGTTGTGCCTTGTTTGTTTTAAGGAAGTATTTATTTTTAATATACCTAGTGTGTATTAATAGCAAATGCACCTGGTCTCGACTGTCGAGTGTATGGGGCCATATGTCCCAAAAGTGGCAAGTGGTAACACTAACGGGAGACACAACCTACAGTCATAAACTTTATAGAAGACAGACAGCTAAGAACATTTTAAGCTAAATTAATTATTAAATTAATTATTAATTATTAAATCGCTGTTGCTTGCTCTGTAGGTTAGCAATGCTATGGACTACCAATTGACAGGTTAGCTTCGCCGGACATTCTCTATGGTGGTGACATCACCGCGCAGGAAGCTAGATGAGGTATACAGTATACATGGACTTATTTCTAACCCAATGGCTATAAAAGATAACAAAAGTGTTATCATCGGCCTGGCCAATGCTTTGATACCCTCCACTGCATACAAGTCATGCAAAATTTTAGGCATGTGAGGTAGCACGTAATAAAATTGAACAGGAATAGGTACAGGTAAACAAATAATAAAAATCAGCTTTTGAATATTCTAATTACAATTCTACATGTTCAAGGGAAATTTCTAGAGAGTGCTTCTATTGTAAAAATAGTATAGGTGTGGCATACTTAATAACAGAGTGGCATAATCGTCTTTGGAGAAGTACCAGTACTACTTGACCGACATAGCCCATTTTCAATACCAACCTGACGACGATAAAAAGAAGTCCTTTCACCAAACTTCATTCGTCTAGGTTGATTCCTTTGGACGCTATCGTGCTTTCAACAGACAGACAGATGGACAGACAGACAGACGGACAGACGGACATGGATAAATCGATTCAGAATGTGATCGTGATTCAGAATATATATACTCTGATGTCTCTGATAACTCCTTCTTGGCGTTACAAATGTAATAATGTTATACTAATAAAACTGCATCCCACTGAGCACTTAACGAAGAAATTGGCAGCCTAAAGAGCCTTCAGGCTTAGGGAGAGCAAGTTTTTGGCCTTGTTCTTGACTTGACAGCGTAACCAGGGCGGAATTCTTTTATTGCACTCACTGATCATGGGACTGAAACTGTATTGGCTCACGGCAAATAGACAAGTCCTGTAATCCCCCTCGTCATAATTATTAAAGGAATACACTCAAGGAAAAAACGAGATAAAATCAATATAATCAGTGTCACATTAAGCCTAATCGTTGACAAAAGTCTGTTAAGCTCGGAAATTCTTAATCCAAATACAAAAATCTTACTTTGAGTATGCTTTTTGGTTAACCTTTAATTCCTATTTTAAGATTGTTCTATAACAGTTTTAGTAACGTGTAAGCTTAAATTAAGCCCAAAATCATTTCATTCGAAGAATGCAACAACTTGATTTTAAATCGCTGTAAACTTAAATTTAGCCTACGGGACCGAAGATCACACGAAGAACCTTTCGCTCCAAGCAACCAAGGAAGTATTCATCCGCTCTGGAAAGAGGCCATGCTTCTGCACCATATAGCAGGACTGGGATGATGAGGCTCTTATATAACGTCTCCTTAGTTGCTCGTGAGAGGGCTTTGCTTCTCAATTGCCTACCAAGCCCAAAGAAACAGCGATTGGCAAGGGAAATTCTTCGTTTGATCTCCGCGCTGATGTTGTTCTTGGAGTTCACCAGAGAGCCCAGGTAGACAAACTCCTTTACTACTTCAAAATTATATGCGTCTATTGTGGCGTTTTGACCAAGTCGCCGGTGTTGCGTGTCCTTTTTTGTAGACAGCATATATTTCGTTTTGCTTTCGTTGACCGCTAGACCCATCTTTGCCGCTTCTGTCTCAATACTCGCAAATGGACCACTGACGGCCCGCTGGTTTCTTCCGATAATGTCAATGTCATCGGCATACGCGAGTAGTTGCACAGACTTATGAAAGATTGTACCACTGGTGTTGGCTTGAGAGTTACGAACAATTCCTTCTAGTATGATGTTAAAGAAGTCACACGATAGCGAGTCACCCTGTCTAAGACCTTTTTTGACATCAAAAGCTTCGGTGATGTTCTTACCGACTTTTATAGAGCAGCGAGAGTTCTCCATAGTCATCCTGCACAGCCGGAAGAAATTGGCAGGGATGTCAAAACTAGACATGGCTCTATATAGCTATCGTATGCAACTTTAAAATAAACTCTGTCACTTTCCTAAAATAAAACAATTTATTTTTTTAAAAATCATATTTATTTATTGAAACAAAAATACTTAAATGGACTTAAATCTAAAATGTGTCTTTCCATTATTTAACCCTTGAATACTAATCTTCTTTTTTTTTTGTCGCTAAACACTAGTCCTCGCCTGGGAGGCTACTTTTGAAAAAAAAAAAAAACGCCTAATGATTCATTTGAAAAAAGTTAATTTTACCTTTTAAAATATTTATCATACTTCGCAAAACGATTTTAATTTAGGAAAAACACTAATTTTGAAGTTTTATTAGAATTTTAATAATGAAAACCTTAAATTATGAAACACATTTTACAGACTACATAAAACAAATTAAGAGCCCTCCACGTTAATTTTAAAATTTGCCTTTTTTTAGGAACTTATTTCTCTGTACATCCAAAGCAGTTCGACGACCTATGTTCTAGGCAATACGTATATTGTCTTTCCTATTTGAATGATCGGCTCTTCAGGACAAGATGCAGAATCCTCATAAGCAGGCAAATTAGGCACTTCGCATAAGGCTTCCCGAACTCGTTTCTATATATAGAGGGGCGCTCTTCCAAACGTGTCCTCTGCCAATTTTCGTAGATTAAACTCCATGCAAATAACAAAAATACCACCAAAAAGTAAAATTAAGGACTTGATTCCTCTGATTCCCAACTGAGTTGGAAAAGGAGACAGAATGCCATTGGGATTGGAGTAGTATATTCGGAGAAAAAACCGGTAGTGAGCGGCCTCACAGGCGAGGATTAGTGTTCTAGGGTTTAATGGCTACAAATGTAAGGGTGGATTAATAAAATCAGACATATTTTTCATTACAACTGTATACCTATATATTTAATTAATATTATTGATTCCACCATTTTTGTTATCATACACTCCTTTTCACTTGAATAGCACATTGTATATTTGTTTTTATTTGCTTATCAATAAATATTCTTCTTCCTCGTTGTTATTGTTTTTGTTTGTTTTGTCTACATCTTCATTTCAACTTTCATAAAAAAAAATTTGGTGCACTGGAAATATACCGTTATCTGGTTTCTGCCGTTTTCTTTTAGTGTTGTGTACAATTGAAACGATTTTTCTGTTTCACTTGAATATCACATCGTGGTTGAAAGTTAATTTTCTCATTGCAAGTTTTCAATTTTTGATCGAAGCTAAATTTAATTATTATTTGTATAACATTGTATTAATTTAAAATTATAATGGGGCGCGGAAAAGCTTTAACGGGCGAGGAACAAGGCAAAATAAAAGCGTATAAAGATTGTGGCCTTTCTGTGAGTGATATAGCTAAAAACATCGGAAGAAGTAGAAAAGTAGTATACAATTTCATTCCAAATGAACTCAAGTGCGGAAAAAATATGAAAGGTCGTACCCAGAGTGTACTTTCTGCTGCATATAAGCGGGCAATTCTGCGCAACGCTTCGAATTCGCATGATTCCTCGGTCCAAAATTAAAGAAAAATCAGGAGTCCAATCAAGTAAAACAACTGTTTGGCGGGTCATTTCTAAAGCAGAACACATCAAACATCTTAAACTAAAAAAAAAACCACCACTTACCCCTCAACGTAAAGAAATGCGATTAACATTTTGCCGATCGAACATGGCATGGAACAAAGAATGGCACCGAGTTGTTTTTTCAGATGAGAAAAAATTTAATTTGGAGGGACCTGGCTTCCATCATTATTTCCATGATTTGAGGAAGGAAACTCATCAGTTGGATCGCTTACACAGTCGAGAGGGTGGTGTTATGGTTTGGGGGGCCATATCATATTATGGAGTCTGTGAGCTTCAAATATTAACAACAAACATGAACGCTAAAACTTATATAAATGTTTAAGAGAAGGCTTTTCCGTTATTGGACGATCTCTTTGGGCCTCTTTCGTGGACTTTTCAACACGATAATGCTCCTATACACACTGCCCGTGTGGTAAAATCGTGGATCGAGTCCAAAAATGTCACGCTTTTGAGCTGGCCGCCATACTCGCCGGACCTTAAAATTATAGAAAACGTTTGGGGATGGCTGGTCCGGAAGGTTTATGAGTCGGAAAAGCAGTTTTCAACAAAAACTGAGCTAATCGAAGCAATTCAACGAGCCTGGGCTTTAATTTCCCTTGAATATATAAAAAAAAAAAAAATATTTTATTGCTAAGTAAACTTAATAATATTTTAAGTATGAACAAATACTTATGTACATATTAATATTAATATTAAAGAAAATTTAAAAGTATTTAATAATGGGTGGAGCCTTCCTTGTTTAATATTGTCTCATAGATCCTGTTTCGTATTGATGATTCTAAAGATTAACTTTTATACTTGCAGCTAAAAATGAAAAACAAATTCTGGCTTTATTATTAAAGACAGTATAAAAAGAATAATGGTAGTTTGCATGGTGTGCTATTCAAGTGAAAGGGAGTGTATGCATTTTATAACAATAATTTTCCACTGTTTACCTTTTTGAGAGAACACTTAACTACGGAAACACGCAAACTGTGTGAAATATTTGTCGAAATGAATTAACTTCTTTATCCATCAATGCAAGTTTTGCTTTGTGCGGCTAAATTGGAGAATACATTTCGATCTTAATTGGTATGCACATTAATCCATCATGCAAGTTTAAGATTATTTGGGCTTGATTGGAGAGTATAATTCTTGTTCGATTCTATATTTGTGTGCAAAAAAAAAATTATTCAGATTTTAATTGCATAGGCTTGATTTAACCCTACAAAGATAATCTTATTTTTTAGTACTGAAAAGATAAACATGCGCCTGCGAGGCGTACAATTAAAAAAAAGCCTTTTTATAGAAAATTAAATAAATATTTTTTTTGTTACTTCATTTTATTGTTACATTATTAGCAATTAAGTAAAACATAAATATATATTATTAATTTCATTAAGTAAAATAGGCTAAAAAGAGCAAGTTTGTTCGAGCGTCGGTTAAAAGCAGAAAGCAATATATATATTACGCGGGCGCCTCCGAGGCACAGTTTATCTTTCTAGGGTTAATAATAAAAAGCTCGATTTTCGATTTTTGGAATTGTTTTAAGAATCATTCGGTTTATTTTGAGATTGAGCACGTATGAATGAAGAAAATATAAGAATAAGCCTGATTTGACTAGAATGTCGATCTACTTGAACAATCAGGTTAAAGGTAAGTCGATTAACCTAAAATGTGTAAGTCAGTTCACAGTGTTTTTTCATCGGATTCCAAAAGAAGTTATACAGTAGAACACTTGCGTTTCGGTCACACACCGACAAAGAGTAAATCGAATCAATGCAACATCTCTTGCGCCACTCTCTAGCCAGATTTTCAGACAAGGTCCATTTATGGCTTATTTGCTTGAAATATTATATCGTTTAAATAACTGCTGCGTCTTCTCATGCGGTGGCACGTATCCGAGCGGTCTAATTTAAAAGGACTCTGTCGCATAGATCCTGCTGAAATTGAGCGATGGTACTGGTTATATTGGCTTTAAGGGAATCGATTGTGGCTTATTTACCTATGACCTCAGGAAATTCCATAAGAAAAAGTATAAATAATTTAAATCGACCTATTCACGTCACTTCTGCGAGGGATAACCATAACCCCAAATCGTACTTGTAGAAAATCCTTAATTAAAATTCCTCTTTCAAACTCTTCCAAGCCCAGTCAGCGAACAAACAGCGTTATATGTGGCCATTAACTTTCCCCTTTCAATGGCCCAAGTTCCAATGCAAAATTCGTCGAGTTGAAGTCTGCGAAAGGCCGACTTCTTGTGCTCGGCGGAGAATTGACTGCCGGGAGTTTTCCTGTACACTTTCAGGGACCGCAGGAATATTCTCGGCTGATCTGGCGTTGCTTTCACGTAGAAATGTTGGCTGATTGTTTGCAGAACCGGTTGTTTCGAATTTGGTCGCCAAAACTAGGAGAGTCGATTTTGATGTTTCATTGCGTCTCCCGTAAAGTTTACGCAGCACCCGCAACGGTTACACTGATGATAAATAATTTGGACGTGCTTCTCCAACGTGGAACTTACCGTGCTGTGACGTATAAAAAACACCAGATAAGACAGAACCCACCGAAACAAAATGGCCGCTAAACGTTCCCAACATCAACTGAAAAAAACCTTTTATAAAGCCTGGACCACTCCCACAAAATATATTACCTAGAACAATAAACAAATCGTGTGCCCACTTTGTCCGAAATCACGTGTGAGATTAATTAAATTTTTTTGTTTGAGTTTTCGCACAACTTGCTCTCAGAAGCAAAGCAGTAAACATAATAAACTTACACCTGTAGAGGCATACTTCTTATTGAGAATCCCAAACCACGCGTTTACCTATTGCAAAGTCCCTTTGTGCAAAAAACTGGCACCCAGCTTACATATATTCCCCATACACACGGTTGGTGCGGACCTTTATTTGCACATTGCAAGTGCAACAGAAGCAGAATCACCTCTATAGCACAGTTTTACTAAAAAGCAACACAGAGCTTCATCCTTTCACTTGGGCGTTGGGTCCTGTAAAAGAAACGACCCAAATGTTTGACTGTACAAAGGATAATGTCCCATCTTGGGCCGCATGAATATTCATAGGCACGCGCTAAAAACCGGTCAGAGGGTGTGCAATTAATTCCTCTTTTGCATTTAAAATTTCTTGTTTATCTTTTGGGGGCGGCACACAAAAGTGGGTAAGTATACGCCACCGTAGTCGCCGAATATTGTCGACATTTTTGTGCTTTTCCCTTCGCCGATATCACCCGAGTGGGAGAGTGGGATGGCTTTTTCTTTGAGAACTTGTAACTATGTAACTGGGTGCTCAGTTACCGCATAGAAGATACTGCAGGTGCCGCGAAGAGTATATCACTGATGGCTGGCGAAAGGCGTTTTAAACCCTTCTTTAGGGTGAAATACATTAAAATGTATAAAGTGTACGAGTTTTATATACACATCTCCGGAGTAAGGAACTTTAAAATGGGATTTTTCATGAACTAATGAATATTTAGGAGATGTACGAGAAGGCCCATACAGATGATGGCAAAGTGACATGAAAGGATATCTCCGGGATGGCAAAGACTTTGCTCGCGCCTAATTAGGTGAGAAGTGTGAAGTGCACGATGTAACGATTATGAAAAGGGATGCTTTCGCTAAATCGGTTTGGCAGGGATCACGAAATTTTGCAAATTAGGGGAGGTTCTATTATAGTTAAGGAGGTTGCTTGTTATACACGTAATGGATGGCATGCTTGAAAATTTTTCGAATTGTGTTTGAATGGGGATCAACTGTATTTGTACTGCAATCGCGTGTCAAGAGTATCAGTGGTTATAAGATATGTCGGTGGAGTGGTTAAGTGGTTAGTGAGGGGTCCCAGGTTCGAGTCCCGAAAAAACCTAAACTCCAAACTAAGGCTTTTTCCCACCGCACCACCTCTCGCGAACATCTGACAAACATTCGAGAGTACAGGGTGTCCGCCGGGAAGGTATATTACCTTGTTTGTTTATAATATGGATCTTATATTGATAAATGTTTTATTTAATGTCGGCAATTATGTATGGAATACAATATCAGGTAAATGTCCGCCTCTGTTAGTCTCACAAATGCGAGCCCTTTTGAGCACATTTTTCATTACATTCTCACACATTTCACGCGGTATTTCATTAATTTCATCACGAATATTTTGTTTGAGTTGCTCAAGCGTTTCTGGTTTGTTTGCATAAATCTTGCTTTTCAGATATCCCCACAAAAAGAAGTCCGGAGCAGTCAAATCAGGCGACCGTGGATTCCAATCAACGTCACCACTTCTTGAAATAACTTGTTGTGGAAAGAGGTCTCGCAGTAATTTCATTGTAATCCTGGCTGTATGTGATGTGGCACCGTCTTGTTGATACCACATATTAATCAAGCCCAAAGCATGAAATTGTGGCGTTAAAAAGTTTTCAATCATATCACGATATCGCTCCCCATTCACAGTTACCGTTACGCCGTTTTCATTTCCAAAGAAGTAAGGTCCAATGATTCCTCCAGACCAAATTGCACACCAGACTGTAACTTTTAATGCATGCAAAGGTGACTGATGAATAATTTGAGGGTTTTGCATTGCCCAGAACCGACTATTCTGTTTATTCATATATCCATTCAAATGAAAATGTGCCTCGTCACTCATTATGATTTTTTTGTCATCATCGTCACAGTAATCGATGATTGATTTTGGTAAAATGTTTTAACGATTAAAACACGTTGGTTTATCGAATATTTTTCCATAATAAATTTGCCACGTGTCTACTTCACGACTGCCAAATACGAACTGTCATGACTAATGTTTACCAAAATGGCGGCAGAACAAAGTAGTATACCTTCCCGGCGGACACCCTGTATAAATGGGTTTGGGTTCAAAATTCTGGATAGGTCAAAATTCTTTTTACAAAATTCTGCTTTCAAAATTCTATTTTCAAAATTCTGCTTTACAAAATCCTGCAAACAATAAAAAAAACAATGCTTGCAGAATTTTGTAAAGCAGAGATGGAGAGAAAAATTTTTTTTTTATAATTTTAGCTCCTTCCGAAATGAAGTATAAAAAGAAAACAAATGAAATTATAACAAATAAATGTTGTAATTTTCAATCTGGAATTTTTCTTTTTCGATAGATGCTATAATTTTTTTTTTAAATTTTTTTTTCAATATTTAATAAATTTTTTTTTCTTGTTTCTTTTTGATTTAAGTTTTATTTTTATTTAAAAATTAAAAGTAAATAATTTGTTTTATAAATTTAAAATTGTTTTTTTTTTTATATCTGTTTTTTTTTTATCTCGTCGTTTACATTTGTTAGATGGAAAAAAAACAGAATAAGCTGAATTTTATTGCTTTAAATTTCAAAATTAGAGTTTTTGTAAAGCGGAGTTAAAAAAAGCTGAATTTCGTTAAGCAGCATTTTTGTGTGAGAAGACAGAAAGCGGAATTTTGAAAACAGAACTCCGACCGGATCCCGTATAAATGTCATGAAAGAGCTTCTCAATTAGCCGTTTGGACTCGGCTTAAAATTGTAGATCCCTTCCATCGTCCCAAAAATGAAAAACACGCACAAAACGAATGGTTGTGAGAAGCTAGGCCAGGTGTCCCTACGGACCTGTTGCGCCAACTATATATTTATTTTCTTATTTATTATCTTATAAACTTGTGGCAGAAATGAGCAAGACAATATTAGACTAAGAATAAAAGTGACTTCTAGAAGACAATCAAGATAGCGTTGCATGAAATTTGTGCAAGGCCAAACAAACCTGGTTAATCATGTTGCAAGCTTTCGAGTAAGATGCGACTCCACCATACAGATACTGGTCGATCGAAAACACCTCTGCAATCCTTCCAATTTTAGCATGCCCTCTCTAAAATCTTTCCCATTTTAGAATGTCATTTCTAAGCTCTCTAAAGAACAAGTCTCGCTTGGACGAGGAGTGTATACTCAGGAAGAAAGTGTAAAATTCCACACTAACTAAAAAACTAACCGGTAGGTCTCGTCTTGCTGCTCAACGCACAAGTACTTCGTTCTAGACTGCAAATTGAGCTGGAAACCCGGCATCATGAAGTGGGTCAAAAAAGCCATCAGGCTCTGTACTGCTTTTGGAAGTTAATGCGACTGTATGTAGGCATGCATCCGCGGGATCCTGGGAACTACTCCTACTGCGGCTATAAACATATTGGTCCGCATGATACCACTTGTTATCTATTCAAGTGGCAGTAAAGGCCTTCATTCGTAAGAAAGCAATTCTCCTGTGGACCTGTCACCCGTCTATGCTAAAAGTCACAAACTACGACAGCTTCAGTTGAACTAAAACTTAAATACCATTATACCCTCCAGGATTGACAGGGTTTGTGATAAATGCTCTCAGATAGATAGACATTTATAAATGCGAACAATATTCGAATGACCCCTCTACGCGATTTACAAAAATGTATAGCCGCTCGTTGTTGTTGTGCTTATGACCAGCACATAAAAAGATGGGAAAATTGCGACTTCTTTCTCCCTTTACTACTCAAGATTTCGCGCCCAGCTGCTCATTGTTAAGCTGGCGCAAGTGGTAGGCACTGAAACTCTGTGCTGCATAGGATTACTAAAGCACCCTTATACGACTCAAGTTAATTAAATGAAAAACATTAGGGCAAGGACATCCCCTTCCATTCCATTGCATTCCGATACTTGTGTCGTTCAAGTGTTGTCACCTCCCATTCATACATCATATAGAAACGCTTTATTTTTGCCATCGCAAACAAGTCGCATCCACTGATTGGATACTCATACTCCCTTATGGCGCATTCGCTTCAAGGAAACCAAGAATAACAAGCTCCGTGCTGGCAGTGAATTTTAATTAAAAGTAAATTCAATTTCAACTGCAGAAAAGCACTATTTAATGAAAGTAATTAACGGTGGACTGTAAAGTTGTGTCGAGTTGATAGTTAAACGGCAAACAACCGAAAAATAAATTGAATGCGTTTGTGAGACGCTACCCTTTCCTTACTATTATCGCTCGCGCCAAGCTGCGACAACCCCTGGCAGTTGTTGGCTCTTGTGACACCAATGCCGCTGCCGCCGCTGACGTCGTCTGATAATGAAATTCTCTTTGGCATCAATCTGCATCGCTCCGAGTTGGAATGGCGCCAGCAAACCGATGGACAAATAAAGAAATGAAACTGGAAAAGAAATTGTGTAAACAGAGAGTCGGAGTGTAGCTGCGGATGGTGTCCTTCGACCCCTCGATCTCACTTTGGAGTGTTTACCTACTTGGGAACATGTTCGGCACCTCGATAGGAAAATATAGATAATTGTGCACCCACCTTCGTCGAGCGCCATCTAATCAACGACCAAAGTCAGGGCGAGGTAAGTGGTAAGTCAGTGCTGTGCTGTCTGGAGTAAGCGCAGCGCAACACCCAGAGGGTAGAAAATGTATTTTATTTTTAGATTTTTTTCCCCACCCAGCTAATGAGAGGAAAAATGAATAAATTTTCTTGGGCGAACAAATAAACTTGTTTGCACGGGTGCTTTACCCGTCAAGCAGTGCTATGTGTCACGGAGATGGGTAGTTTGGTTCTGGTTGGAAGTTGAAACAGAATTCCCTCGGAACTTTAGTTTAAATGCAAATACAATGGGAAGTTAATGGAGGTGTGACTATAAGGGTAGACAGCCCTAACAAGTCACCCACCCATGAGACAATCTCGACGCGCCGAAAAAGTTTTGAATCGTGTTTTTTTTTTGTCGTACTCTTTACATTCGCCTGTTTGTTTTGTAGACTTGGAGCTGCAAGTTGTGAGTTCTGTGTGATTTGTGCTAGTATGTCTAGGCTATAGGTGTGAGCGGAGTTACTTTTCCAATAAGTTTGTATTAATTTTCGGCGGGTATGGTTTGCCGCATTTCCTGACTCACTGTCATTGATCATGCAATTCGAATACGTACGGTGACCATCATTATAATAATGAACTTTTCTGTTTATTATGAATCATTTTGTATACAAAAACATATAAATGTTCATTATTTGTTCTTTTATTAATTTAAATTCTCCACGTAAACATTAAGGACACCAAAATTCAATGAACAGAATTATAATGCTAACGTACCCCAAACTTGCTGAGAGAGCAATCAAGTAATCTAGTACTAAAATATGAGTTCCATTTAATGTTTTTTTTATATAAAGTACCTGTTTGAATTATTTAAAATATTGCGTAAATTTGTTTCCTTTTCTATTGTTCATTATTTGGAATTGCAAAATACAGTCACAGTCACCGTACCCATACGCCAGCGAAAGGATTGATTTTAACGTCATTTTCTGGTGAAATAAATAGTTGCGAGACGCTAAGAGGTACAACATCAAAATTTTCATATGATTCCGTCATATATTCGACCTAAATAGACTTAATACTTTTAGGTACCGACCTTTAGGTATATCGAAAAGACTCAAACGCATTTTTAGTGATTGATATGATACTCAATGAGGTGTACCCATCCGGTACAAAACCAAAGATAATATTCGACTTCCATAAAAACCGTCTGGGAGAAGGGGTTGGGGAATGAGCCAAAGATAAAACAGACCACAGATCTAAAATCGTGTACCCGATACGCTGTTAAGTATTGAAATAGTCAAAAACAATTGGAAATCCTTCCTGGGATGGGTCCAAAATTCTGCTTTCATTTTAATTTTCGATATATAATATTTTTTTTTTTTTTTCAACTTTTAATTTTCCATTTATTCACTTAAAATAGTTTTTTTCTATTTCTTTTGTTTTAAATTATTTTAATTAAAATTCGTTATTTGGACAAAAAAAAAACGGAATAAGTTGAATTTTATTTCTTTAAATTTAAAAAACAAACATTTTGTAAAGGAAAACTAAAAAAAAATTTAATTTTGAAAGCAGCATTTCGTGCTAATTTGATATGATAAATGCTAATTTATTTATTTATTTGTTTATATACTCAGTCCGACCTACAGTTCACTAACAAGGCTACAGTAGAGGGTTCAAAAACGCTTCCAGTTGGGCACTCCAAGTCGGTTAAGGTCCCCAAATACTTTACGGGTCGTTAACATACACCTACGGTTGCGGCGAAGATTTAAAAGCATTAACTCAATTAACTCAATGGACAATAAAGAATCACGAAGAAGCGGATTTATAACTTTGCTACCTATGAAATACTGTACCTATCTTACTGTTAAGCTACTTTTTATTTATTATTTATTTATTTCATTACCCTCATAGTACAATTTACAAAACGTTAAAATAGTAGATGTTGCAGCTCAAAATTTTGAGAATAAGTTGATGACATTTTTAATTAATCAACATAAATAGATGCAAATGTCACATTATAAAAAAGGATTTATTTTACTTGAATTCAATATGAAAATCTATTACAATCAAATAAAGAGTTAAAAAAGTCAAACAAAGAGTTAATGATCGAAAACTTAGCTTCGAAACAGTGTTCGGTCCTTAAAGAGAAAAAAGTCGCCAAGGCAATAAATATTTGACGGCTATGCAGGTTCACTTCCCGGTAGGGGAAAAACGCTACTGCCTTTACAAGAGGAGTCGAGGAGTCTATGACTATGACAACACAACAGCTATGATAATGAAACTCGACAAATTTTCCGAGCCGTCTCTCCAAGTACATAGAAAGGTCTTCGGTTTCCCCCATTCAAATGGTTAAACTTTTTTTCGAAGATGTACTACTTTCAAAATGCTACCGAAACCCGTAGTCCAAAAATAGTCCTGCGCTTGCGAAACAGCCTCTTTTGAGGCCTTACTCGATCGTTTCTTATTTAATTTTCTGTATTATATTTATAGTGTAATCGTCTGTGCATCTTCCTTGTGGGACCTCGAGGAGTTGACAGATATCCTCGTGCAATAATCGTTGTTTGGGCAACCCGTTCAACAATAAATATATTTAACACACTAAATCAGTAATTGTAGGCGCAGTGGTAAGTGCTTAGTGTGTTGGACTACTAAGCGAGGGGTCCCAGGTTCAATTTCCGTAAAAAAAAAACAAGTTCCATCTTTCCACTGCGCCACCTCTCGCGAACGTCTGATATACATCTGAGAGTAAAACTGTCATGCAAGGGCTTCTCAATTAGACGTTTTGACTCGGAATAAAATTGTATATCGCTTCCATTCTTGCCAAAAATTGGCTCTGCGAAATAAGGCCCCAAAAAAAAATTAAATAAGGCCCCAAAAAATTATACAGGAAACAACAACAACGATTTTTAAAAAAAAATTTGGGTTTTATTTCCTTTTTTGGAGCCTTATTTCCTAATGAAAATTGGGGTCTTATTTCATTATGAAAAAAAGACCCCAACAGAAGAAATTAAGTTTGACCCCAAAACAAATTTTTGGGGCCTTATTTCATTTTTGAAGACCAAAAACATGCTCTTTGTATATTTTCGTCTTTAAAAATAATAAGCGAAATAAAGGAAAATATACCACCGCCGAATAGAAGATATTTAATGGACGGAACTTTAAAAATAATTCTCAAAGGTTGCAAAGCTCCTAGTCATCTATATTCAATATGTTGACGAGAAAATTACATTATTTATGTTTTTTCAATTTTTTTTCGACTTTTTGTACCAAATTTTCATTATTTCTTCATGTTTTATATACCTACTAGTTTATTTTACTAAAAATCCAAATTTACAAAATATTTAGGTACACATTTTTTTTTAGGTATTTCCGTTATTTTTCATTTTAATGAAAAAAACGAAGAAATGTTGCAATATTTAATTAAAAATACATATAGGTATAATAGGTTGTAAATTTATTTCTAAGAAGACAATATATTGAATAAAAAAGCAATAAAATATAAAAAAAACACAAAAATAAAATTGGGGTGTTATTTAATTTTTGAAATTGGGGAGCTATTTTTCGGGTCTTATTTCATCGCAGTGGGGCCTTAATTCATATTTGAAATTGGGGTATTATATCATTATGAAATATCACCCCAAATTTGGGGTCTTCTTTCATTTTCTCTTTTGGGGCCTTATTTCCTGCAGCCCAAAAATTAACCCACATAAAACTAATGAACCTGCTGCGCCAGCTATTTAAGTATTTTCTTAAATCACTAATGCCATTCGGACACAAGGCATGGGTTGAGTACACAAATTCCGTCGCTCCCAACAAAACCCAAGTCAACGAATATATCTAAAAGTTGAGCAACAGGCTTAACAGATAATATACAGCACATTATTTTAAAATAAGTGCTCAACGTGATGCGCAAACATTTTCAACGAACAGGCCAAGTTGAAACGCTACCCTTACGCTTGTCGAGCAACGCGTTGAGCATCAATCTCCAACCGGATGAAACTCCGTTGGTTCGATTGTATTTAGAGCATCATCCGAATAGATTAATTTGAAATCGAAATTGATGCGTTGCGCACTTAATGGACGATATAGGCATTGATGTAAAAAATAAAATCATACGAGAAAATAACTGCCGTCTGTATGAAATTTTGCCGCAAAAGCTAAAACTCGAACAGAAGAATAGTGGTGAGACATTACCCCCTAGGTTCCTGCGGACGAACACATTTCAAAAAATCTTAGTTTCATATGGAGCGCATAATTAAACATCATTTGGGGGCACCTTATACCCATCCAACTCTTTGAGAATTGCAGCTCCTCAAAAACAATTAACACATCCTTTCCACCACTAGTGAATACAATTTGCCCACACAACGGGTCGTGGTAATAGAAATTCCATTGAGCCAATATTTAAAATATCTGAATCAAGAGGACGTTACATTCGCCGGCATTTAAAGTAAGTCCAGATACAACAATCTCAATTGGGTATGAATAAAACACGTTGAAACCTTTATTCAAACAGCAAAAGGAGTCCTTTCGGTGTTCCCCGTCCCTAGCCCATTTTGAATATCCTCTAAAGTTATGTTTTATAAATATGTTACCTTCGACCTACGTTCGGAATATCCGGTTCATGGTAACAGCAGCTCGCTCAAAATACCTACATGTGTAAGTGCCCCCTCCCGAAAAGGATCGACATTGACTTAATAGCTCATCAATGATTCAACCGGATATCCTGTACGGGCGAGGACATCCGTTTTTAGAAGGCGGAAGAGCATTATGTCTACTTGCTTGCCAATGTGAGTGACTTTGGCCAAAATATCGTTTATTATGCAAATGCAACCAGGCCACAAGTCCTGGTGATGTTGTCCACTCTACGGTCAAACCTCTGTGCGCTGTATGGACCCAACGGTGACTTTACCTTTGACCAATTGTCGTACTCCAAGTTGTTGTCGGTTCACGGCTCCCAACGGCTCACAGTACACACAGAGTGACATCATGTGCGGCGAATATACGAGGAGCGAAAATATTTGTAATCAATGCCAGTCGCACACTTTGCCAGTCGGTCTGTGCCTCCAAATAAATGCGAGAATTGCTTCACTCTGGTACGCACGTACACTCTTATGGTATCTGTCAGTTTCCTGACCAATTGGCCAGAGGACAAAAGCAGTCGAATTGTAAAGGATATGTCATATACGAGTGCAGCGCTGGATGAAACCGAAAGCGGATGGGGAATTTTTGAACGAAAAGCATGCGAACCACCGAATGCCGGTGGAGCTGTACTATAGCCACTGCCGGCCGACTACCGAATTTCTTAAGGGTTCACCACAAGTTGGAGCCGCCCGCCCATATATTTATAAAATGGACAAAGTGAAGCGAATTTGATGATCTATTGTTGCGCCACGGTATGTGACACTCGTCCCAATCAGGATGTGATGCTTTGGCATGGCCTAGAATGTTCGATTAGGCTGAAGGGATGCGGCCACGGACGCATTCGGTTTTCACGTGTGCTCGCATTCCATTCAGCCGTTCACCACTACTTGAAAAAGTGCACGCCGCCGGTCGGCCGCTTGGATGGGGAAATCAATTGTGTTTTGTTGGCGAACTATGAACTTAGCTTTCATCCACTTGACCCTCCATCCTCCAAACAGGGATGACATGTAATCATATACGCTTTTGTTGTTCGTTGACGCTTTCTGAATTAGACTAGTAGTGCGCCCTAAGGGATGGGTGCGACAGATATAAAGAACGAGTTTTCGAGGAATATTGCGGCAGAAGGAAATGAAAAGGAGTTGGTCAGCAGCAGGCACAATGTCAGTGACGGGGGTCGTTCAAAACGTTCGTAAATATGAACTTTTCTCAATAACGGTCAGTGTGTGTGTGTGTATAGGGCGAAAAGTTTTTCGGTTTACTTGGACCTCCTGGCGAACGTGGGGAGCATTGCCCAGCATGTGGCGTGGAAGGAAGTATTTTGTCCGAGACCTAATCCACCTTAATGACTTTCGTTATTATATTCTTAGTTGTGTGCTTACAGTGGATGATGTACCTGCAGCGGAATGGGATATCCTTATTTGCTCTATGAGCTAATGGAACAATTATAAAGAATAATAGATGTGTTTACTTTGCTTCTGAGTGACATTTGGCTAATGGCAGTAGGGCGTCCTTATTAGTGCCTGATGATGGATCAATTATTATTAAAAGACCAAAAAGCTGATGGATACGGATGAGTTAAAGCCGTTATAAGAGGGATATGGCGGTGGATTGCAAATACAAGCTTAATCGATATATCACAGAGCTGCTCCCCTTGTGAAGTGACGGCTTACCTGACGAGTCTTTCAGAACAGCTGCAGATGTCTTGGAAATATATAGCACCAACCCATTTTAATGTCAGCTGATTGTATTTCCTATTAGAGATGCATCAGTCTCCTAGCACTTTTCGCTATATCGTATAAGCGCCTTAAGCCCTTCGAAAGAATGACAGTGATTGACTGTGTGGATCCAAGTGTTTTTTATGCATCCCTACTAAACTAGTCAGTCTATTTAACTTGATGGTTTGCCAAAAAAAATTGCTTAAACTAAGCAATCTAATAAACTTAAGACGAAATACAAATATTGACGGTTGAATCGCATAACATGTATAAACGCAAATGATTTTTAAATATATTTATGAATATTCTTTAGTTGGAAGGAAATGGGATAAGGTTGAAGTAATTTGTGAAGCGCATTTTTAAAAGTTGCTTTGGTGCAATTTAATGGCGAAAAGCCTTATGCGGTGGAAAACAAAAATTTCGTGAATTCTTAATACGATAACGCGAAATGCAATTCAAAAGTATAGGCTGCAAAAACTCAACGGAGATGCAAAAATAGACAAAGCCATCGATAGGCACCGGCAGTCGTCTTATTGTTACATAAGTCAAGATTTTTAGGAGCAAAAGAAAAACACGGCTAGCAAAACAGCTGAACTACTTGTACTGGTACTGGTTAAGTTATATTACACACAATTCATGGACAGTTGAAAACTAATGGGGTCACTAATGCGGTTGGGAGTAGGTGCGAGGTTGGGTGCAGTGCCGTAGCCAGGATTTTGTTTGTGAAAAAAAAACATTCCGCAAAATATCACTACTGTTAAAGAATAATTTATTATCAAATTGAGAAAGAGGAAGCGCGTGGAAGTCTAAAAAACCGAATCGGGAGAGTCAGAAAAAGGGTTACTTCGAATATGGAAGACTATCATCCGTTCTATTAAATGTAATCCTTGGAAAAAAGTGAA
Source organism: Cheilosia variabilis (assembly GCA_951230905.1). Lineage (NCBI taxonomy): Eukaryota > Metazoa > Arthropoda > Insecta > Diptera > Syrphidae > Cheilosia > Cheilosia variabilis. Next base: position 39,066,966 of record OX579677.1, on the reverse strand, counting down.
AAATGTGTAAAAAGTGTTTAAATGTTATTTTAGTGAAAGAACATTACGTTGAATTTTAAAATAAAACAGAATTCAAGCCAATATCAGCCAAAAGGCCTATACTACATCAAGAAAGAGGAACGCAAGACAACAATTCGCAAGAGAGCATACTAAAAATCCGCCGGATCTTTGTAGAGGAGTACTTTGGACTGAAGAAACTGATTGTTCCTTTTCATTCCAATAACAATAGCCAAAGAATCCGTTACACAGCATACTAGCCATTCCAATGGAGGAAAAATTATGATTTGGGGATGCACATTATATAGTGGTGTGGGAATGCTTGTGAGGTGCTCTGATCATATGAGACATTCTAATTATTTAGAGAATCTTAATGATGTTGCACTGGTGACAGGCTCTATATTCATTGGGACTTACTTTATCCTTCAGCAAGATAATGCACCCATACACACTGAATGGAGCATACGCAAGTTTATATTGGAAGTAGATCAAGAAACTTTAAAATCACATCCGCAAAGCCCTGACTTAAGTCTTAAATGTAACAGAAAATGTTAGCCATCCTGTGAAATCCAACGTTCCACAAAACATAGGAAGATCTGCAGATGAAACTTCGAAAGATTTGATAACAGCTTGGAGTACAATTCTGCAGACCAATTTCGATTCTTGATGGCCTCCGTTGCAAGACGCCTTGCTAGTTATTAAATTAAATAAAGATGTGACAATAAAACTATTGCGATTGTACTAAAATATCTTCTTTTTTTTTGGCTTTCACAAGGGTTATCGGAAGAAAAATGCGTTTGTGCAAATAATTATTTTGCAAACTTTTTTCAATGTAATTTTGCCATTTTCTTTTTCGTGGTTTTTACCGCTATTTATGAAACTTGTTTTTTTATTTTGTGTTTATCGTTTCAAGAAAATGTTTAGGGTTAATAACAAATAAACCAATTTGTTAAAAATTATTTTCTTTTAAAGTACTACCACTTTATTGAAGAGATATAGTATGAAAAACACATTGTGCAAATAATTTTTTTAAATCGTATGCACATACTTAAATTTGTTTTTTACACACACTTTTTCAAAGCAGGGCTCTAGTCGCGTAATATATGAAACGATGGTCGTCGAAACGATTGAACAAACCGACATCGTTTTTAGTTTGCTTCATAGAAAATCGTCGTCGCATCGTTTAATCGAATCATTCGTTGTTCTCGTTTTCAACAGTTTGAACACGACTTTAAACAAACTGTGACAAGACAACTAAAAAATAGAAAAATGTATGAAATTTGTTTTTATTTTTTTATTGCTGTTGAACTGCATTTAATGCAAAATTTGTAGGTAGTTTTGGAGGAGGCCTCTACTGGTAGTAAGATTAAAGCTAACACTTTATCAAAGAAGTCAAACACAGCTAGTTGTGTGATAAAGACAGATTCATCCAACAAGGAAGTGACAAGTTTAGTGAAAGTCTACATAGGTATTAAACAGATACCCAATAGTGTGTAGAAACGGACCAAAAGTCCAATCAACTTTGGAGTGAAATTCGAAAACCATATATTGCGACATCGGCATCATAAAGCATCATATGAGCATTTTTATTGCTTATCATCGAATTGTAGAAAAATTCAATAAAAATGTAACTGAAAAGAAATCGCCAAAAGCGATGAAACGATTGCGAAATAGCCATAATTCAATCGAATCGTTTCGACGAGAGTATTTGACGTTTGAATTAGTAACGTGAAGCAACAAACAACTATGATCGTTCAATCGTTTCGGCGATTATCGTTTTTTGGTTGCTACACGAAGTAGAAGCATCGTCGAGACGATGTCGTTCGATCGTTTTGTGCTTACACGATTAGAGCCCGGAAGACGTCTTGATTTTTTTTTTGACATGACATCAATCAACTTATCTGGATCCACATTTATATCCGAATGAACAGATATCATAGCAAGTGAGCTTAATCTTGCATTCCCCATAACGCTTCGGACAACTGTTCTAATCCCTTTCATAGTTAAAAAGGTCCTTTCAACACTAGCTGTGGTCACTGGAAGCGTGGCCAAAACCGTAGGCAAGAAGATTATACCTCTAAAGTAAGTCTTGTCACATATTACGTCATTCAAAAGCCCATTGGATGACACATAGATGGCGATATTGGATATTTTTCCATACGATTTTTATTTACTACTAGCCTTCAAACGATAAGTGGAAGGAAAGGAAAAAGTGAATTTCGAGTTTCGATAAAGCATTGCTTTTTGATTAAAAAAACATCAGTGGAAACCAAACAATGACTTGATAAACATTATCCGGACTCTGCTCCATCGAGACATAAATGGTAGAGAAGTGGATTTCTGTATTTAAACGTGGTCGCACCAGCACAAATGATGCAGAGCTCAGTGGACACCCAAATGAGGCTGTTATTCCAGAAAACATAAAAAAAATCCACAAATTGGTTATGAACGATCGCAAATTGAAGTTGCACGAGCAAGCTGGCATTGTAGAGATATCAGATGGTAGTGTTTTTACTATTTTAACCGAACATTTGGGTATGCGAAAGCTCTTTGCAAAGTGGGTGCCGCGTGAGCTCACAGTCGACCAAAAACAACAACGAATTGATGCTTCAGACGAGTGTTTGGCGATGTTAAACCGCAATAAAATCGAATTCTATCCACCGTATTCTCCAGATTTAGCCCCCAGCGACTTTTTCCTGTTTTCAGATCTCAAGAGACTGCTTGCTGGAAAGAAATTTAAGTCCAATGATGAAGTAATTGCAGAAACTAAGGCCTATTTTGACGAGAAAGAGAAATCGTACCATAAAAGAGGTATCGAAAAGTTAGGAAATCGCTTAACTAGTTGTATCGCCCTCGAAAGCAACTGTGTTGAATAATAAAATCGAGTTTTGTAAAAATGTTGTTTTTACTTATCCTACGGATTTATTGAATGACCTTATATTAAAAAATTCCAGAACTTGGGTAGAACAATCACTCGACGATATTTTCTAGCACCCCTTGGCTACCCACCTGGTTGAGTGTATGCAAAGTTGTTATTCAAAATGTTAAATAAATTATAATAAAATCCTTATAAGAAATTCGAATTTCTTTTACAATTAGAATGTAAAAATTCTAAAACTTACCTCGAGTGGGAAATAATTTCACTTTTTTTTTATTAGAAGCTATTTCCCTCTGAAACTGGGCAATTACTTCTCCAAAAATTTTGTGAAATTATTTCCCCCTCGAGGTGAAGTTATTTCTCATTTGAAGTTATTACCCGCGAAGTTATTTCCCTGCACCACATCAGCAGAGTCACATCACTTGAAAGTAGACAACCTGATAAGGGCGATGCTAGGTATTTTCTGCGGAAATTTTATCACAAGACTACAACTGTCAATAATTTAAATGAAGAACTGACACCGGCTTGCAAGCATCGCAGGGTGCTGTTATAGGGATTACTAAGCAGGCTTAGAGTATTAAAAAAAAAATCACAGCGAGTGTGAGCATTACAAAATTCGGAATCAACTTCTTTTTGGATCGATGGCTATCTTTACTAAGGTGCCACTACAGCCCGCGGTGGACCTCGGCTTATTTAGAACTTATTTCATATCCATTTTGAGTGTGGTGGCATTTAAAGGCAATAACTTGGAAAACATTTTTACTATGGTTATTAAACCATCTGACCAAAACTTACAGTTAAAGCAATGGTGCATGCTGCCCTTAACGTATTTTTTCTAGCACTATATGCATCAGTGAAGTCTTTCTCAAATATAATGGTATGTTTTGCTATATAACATTATAAATATAATACTCGTATTCCAATTTCCGACACTGGTACTAGTTGCGTAAGAGGTTGCAAAACCTACAGTGCATTTCATTTGAATGGAGCCAAACATACATATGGTGAACAATTTCATCCACCGAAGGTACAAGATTTACATCGCCCCGAAAACACTGCGAGCAACTGCAGCAACCATGTTGACAGAAGAAAAATCACTTCGATTCGAAAGCGTATACTCGGGAGATTTATGAAAATATTAGTTCACTTTTTGAAATAAATTCGCTGCCAGCCAAATGGGGGCTATGCAGCAGCTCCAGCTGCTAGTCTCAGTTTCAAAGGTGAACGTCAGGGGTATCAACATCAGCGTGCAGTATATATACGTATGCTGGGAGAAGCGAACGCGTTTTGTGTTTTGTTTTCTCAGGGATAGCATCACATTAGATTGCCTCGTCTGCCGACACGCCGTAGTCGTCGACTAGGATTCAGTTCGTCGTCGTCGTTGTCGTTATCATCGCCAGCAGTGTACGAGAAACGGAATACCATCATCATTATTGTGAGAATCCGGGTGTGGGTAGCCTACGGAGCATAGCCTCGGAAGGATTCAGTTTCATTTGTTAGTTTACACAAGGCCCTTTACGCTATCGGTGCCTGGGAATATGAGCCACTGCTCAGAATCGGAGACTCGTTCACCCGCAACCCACCACCACCGCCCACACAACGAGAGAGAGAAAGCAATAATATCTTTTGCGCTTGGCTGAATTTGGAAATTTAATTTGATTCCCAAGCTCTTGGAAATATTCCGGCTAAGGCACAGTGCCGTCGATGCCGATGCCGACCTTTGCTCGCCTGCCTTATGGATGGACAGCTTCCCTTGCCTTCAACGTTGGTTGTTGCTTTCTTTTTAATTTCAGCTCCGCATTGGACTGTGTTTTTCGGTTTGTTTCCTGAAGGAGATTTTCTAGAGAATCGCCTCTAACAGCAATCTAATTGTACTTTTACTTCAGTTGTTTTGATTGTGGAAGCGCAGGGATGTGCTCGGGTTGTTTTCTCGGGACAAAAGGTAGTTATTACTATTTTTGTTGAATATTATACTTTGACGAAAGGGGTTGCAGCAATCATAAGGTGGTATATATGCCATAGTCAGAACTAGGGGTTATCATTTGTTTGGTCTATTTCCGTCTGGATGGACTTTCATTGTAAATGAATAAAAGAGGTGGCATGGGGACAAGGATCTATACTTTGAATATAAAACGTTTATTTAAAGTTTTCGATTGCGGTTACAAGTTTGGCATTTACATGCGAACTGGTGTGGATATTATGTGTATTTATGTTATCATGTAATTTGGCAGGCAGGAAAGTCCCTTTGATCAGTGGATCGGAAAGGTAACTGGTAGCATAGAGGGCTTGAGCAGTTGATACTCTTAAGATGTCTGTTCGAGTGGAATTGGTATCTGGATTGGTTGTGATTGCACTAAAACAAGACGAATGTGTTGGAACCTGAGCTTCTGCAGTGAATTTAAACCTATTGGCAGACCAATGCCAATTCCTTGTTTCCTTTATTTTCTTTTGGTTCGCCGAGAAAAAATAAAAAAAGATCGGTAGGTACGTACCGAAAACCTGACTTTATTCAATTTTGATACTACGATGATAGAGGAACTCAAAAATGTGGATCTTGCAGTTCTGTCTGTCTGTACGTTGATTTTTTGTTCTCAGTTATAAACTGCGAAACGTGGCGACAAAAGTCTGTGGGAGTGATTGCAATCGCAGCGAAAATATATCAATTTTAATTCAAATGGTTGGAGCCGTTTTCGGAAAATTATCAAAATTGTTTAAAATGTTATATGGGAAGTACGGCTAATATTGGGGTTACCTAACATGATTCCCGAACTTTAGGCCCACCAACTTCAACTACGAACTTTGACAGAAGTCTCACATTGTTATTCGATGTGTTACTGTCATATCAGGTAAACATGTTTAAGCCAAAAGTAAAATTTATTCTTATATTTTCTGTACTGTTATGAGCTTTTTGCTGACCGGCCTTATAAAGAAAAAGAAATTATAACCAAACTTTAAAGAGAAAGTTGCTTTTTGCTGACCGACCTTATAAAGAAAAAGAAATTATAACCAAACTTTAAAGAGAAAGTTACATGCAACTTAGTCACCTATTTTTATTTAATTTTTTTTTTATGAAATTGAGTTTCCTATCGTTCAAGCCGATATTGACTTTAGTTACTGATGGTCTATCTAAAGAGTTACTTGAACTTCTGCTTTCCTGCAATATTAACTTCATTTATTGACTACACTACACAAACAGTCCCAAATGATTCCATGACATGTCGATTGCTGAGTAGTTCTAGACTGAAAATGATATACCAGGTAAATATTGACAAAATTCTATTCTAAAATTTCAACAAAAATAATTTGTTGAACTGAAAAAAAATTGTTGTAATGATAAATGAATTCTATCTGTTTCAGTTTTATAAATTCGAACGATATTTTGTTAAACGGATTAAACATTTACTACAAAACTACTTTGTCAGATTTACAAATAAAAATTTTCAGTTAAATTGCATCAATTGAACAATTTTTTTGTTGAATGCACAAAGTTTTTGTTATATCCATTAAAACAGAACCAAAAATCATTTTTGTGAAATTGACAAAACTTGTAATGCTTTTGATGGCGTCATTTATTATTTGCCCGAGGTAAAGTAGTTTGTTAATGTGCTTAAAAATTACCTAAAAAGAATGAGTTCAAAATTCTAAAAGTAATAAAATCCGATTCTGGATGAGTACAGGAAAAATGGAAACATGTAAACGGGCTTTTGGATATAAATTGGTAAGAATTGAAACTTTTTAATATAGGGTTGTTTAATATGCATTTTATTATCTTAAATTATATAGATCAAAAGTGACCTCGACGCTATATTCCCGGATTCTTTAACTGAAGCTAAAAGACGCAACTTCAAATAGTGAAGGAGATGACTACATCTACTGTCGGTGTTTAAGGTATAGCGGATCTTTTTATTTTTGAAGTATAACTTCTTTAGGCACACTTGACTTCGGGGGTAAGCTGGTGAATGCGTCACAAAAACGTTACGGAAATCGCGAACGGAAGTTGAGAGGCATACATAAGTTAGTGAAGATAGAAAGAGATGGAGTTGCGTTTCATTTCGTATATCTAAGCCACAGCCCACAGTGCAGCAGTGATACCAGATCGGGGGATTTATGCCTTTTTGCGGGATTTTCTCACTTATAATAAGCTAAAAGGTACGAAGGGATTTTTCAGACCTCATAGTACAAAAAGAAAAGGATTTTACTTTTTGGTCAATTTTTGTTCCTAATTGCTCATTTCATTAAGAATAAAAAAATTTGTCAACCTACGGTCAAATGAAATATTTTCATGTTTAGAAAATTGTCATTCAAAATATCTGAATGCTTTCATTTCCTTTTTTTTATTCCCCTAAACTGTTTCTAAAATGACAAATCTGTCAATGAATTCACGAGTATTTCCTAAAATAATATATTTATTTATTTTGTAAGCATTGGAATGTATGCAAAAAAGCCTTTCCTCATTCTCAAATCAAATTTCTGTGTCATTTTTGTATGAAAAATCAAGAATAATGAGACTTGAAACCGAGATAAAGTTTCAAATAATTCATAAGATATTTATTTGATGTTATATCATTTTAATGCCGAATGCAATTTTATGTTCCTTTTTGTAGCGTTTTAAAAATGTGTAAGATGTACCTAAATTTCTATTTTTGTATCAAGGGATTTTTTGGGTATAACCGTGGGATAACCTGCCTCTAAAGTCTGGTATCACTGCAGTGCATGCCTATTGTCTGTATTACACTGTAGGAGCAATAGAGTCGCACCTCACCTCACCTCGCACTGCCAGGGCCGACCAACCATATGTGCAAGATGTGCAAATGCACAGGGCGCCAACTTCTGGGGGCGCATTGCTAGGAAAGAAATATTAATTTTATCTTGCGTGAACAAATACTGTCATTTGCATTTTAAAGAAAAAGCTTGTTCAAATAAGCCCAAAGCAACAGCATCCATCACACCTGTGCTGAATTATTTCTTGCACATTAACTCACATAACTTGCAATGTTGGAACTTCAAGGAGAATCTAACTCAAAATATCGCAAAATAAAAAATTCCACTACACCTATGCAAGTTGACATCTGACGTACATAATCTCAAAATATTCCACCCTTTTCATGTAGGTATATTCCTTGCATATGCACTTACATTTAACAAAAGAATCTAGTTCAAAAATCTCAAAATAAAATCTCCTGGGTGATGTGGAAAAGACTTATTCATGTGTGAAAATATGAAAAAAGGGCGCTTTCTGTAAATCTTGCACAATCTAAAAAAATCTTGTTTGGCTGGAGCCGCCACTGCGCACCGCACACATTTTCTTTCTCTATTTCTTTCATAACCAGTTATTTTTCGTATATACAGGCACAGGTCACGCCCATTGCACGGTTGCCACTTTGGTATTTTTTTTATCCAAATTTAGTAATGTTTTTTTTGCTTTTTGAGTTTCGGTAGTTTGGTAATTTTTAACTTTTTGAGCAGATGTACCAAGAATGCGAACTCGATTGCATTATTTGCATATGCGTCATCACCATCCATATAAACCTATTTTATTCATTATGCAAAAATTTCTGTTTCTGTTTATAACTTCTTTGAGATATGGATAGGTTAATTAATCATATTATTTATATACAGACATAAGACTCTAATTTGTTAAAGTTTTGTTAAAAGAAAAAAGGATCGAAAATGGTAGATGATCCCATGCCTTCTAGCAGCTGGTAATTTTGTGCAGAACGTTGTTTAGTTGTTTAAAGACTGACAAAGTTCCTACTACGTTCTTTATTGAATTGAAAAGTCTTGTGTTTTATAAAAGTTTTTTTTTTAAGCAAGCAATTATTTTAAAAATTAAAAAAAAAATTTGATTTTTTTTGTGGCCTTTTGTCTGTATCACACTGTAGGAGCAAGAGACCGCAGTGCGCGCTCACATTTTCTTTATCTCTTCCTCTTATAGCCAGTGTATATAATATCTCAGTCAGTATTTCGTTTGCGAGTACATACAATCAGTGTTAGCGGCACCGACAACCGCAGATTGTAACACTGCTATGATTATTTTTTGGTACTAGAAAATTTTAATAAAAGACGATTTACAAGAGCGGTTTGTTTTTTGTGCTTTTTCCCTTTATCCCACGGAAGGCTTTTCGGACATCGAAATTACCACAAAAAGGGATAAATCCCACGATATAATAACACTGCATACAATCATAGAATTATGGATGGAGCTAAAGAAGTTTTACTTCAGCCGTGTGGTCTAAAGCACACTCGTTTTTTTAATATTATATAAGTATTACTAGCTGACTCGGCGAACTTCGTACCGCCTAAAATTTATTAAACTATTTACATCCCTTTTGATAGTTGAACCTCTCTATTGAACGAATGAAACTCCCTTGGAATTAAATTGAGTTCAATGCTTAGAAACGACTTCATAGATTTCCGGCTTCTTGATCGTTCGATAGCAGCGCCACCCAACGGGTCCAAAACTATACATACCCATCCACAAAATTCCATTAAAATCAGTTGAGTGGTTTCGGAGATTGACTACCACCTGTCACCTGTCGGGTGGCCACCAAAACGATCGTATCTTTAACATTATCCACAAAATTGCATTTAAAGTATGTTCGCTAAAATGCCTATAACTCGTATTACCAATACACATACAAATGCCTTATATACATACAAACCTTGGTATTGACGTCACCTTTCATTTAAAGTTTCCAGAAACAAAATCCGTTCACGCATTAAGAGAACATCAATTCAAACACAATCCGACTTATTTTTATATTATAAAGGGTGATTTTTTAAGAGGTTTAGAACTTTTTTAAAAAAAAAAACACAAAAAATTCGAAAAAATGAATGAAATATTTATTTGAATCGATAGTTTGAACCTTGCAATTTAATGTTTAAAGATAATTTCATGCAAATGTTGACCGCGGCTGCGTCTCAGGTAGCCCATCCGCTGAATCCAATTTTGGCATACTCTTTCACACATATCAGCCGGTATCTCACGAATGAATGCATGGATGTTGGCTTCCAGTGCGTCAATCGAAGCGGGCTTGTCCCTATACACATTAGCCTTGGCATACCCCCACAAAAAATAATCTAATGGTGTCAAATCGCACGATCTAGACGTGAAATTAACTGTTCACCAAACTCGCCTCGCAATTGCGCCATTGTTTCGCGTGCTGTGTGGCATGTGGCACCGTCTTGTTGAAACCACATATCATGCAAGTCAAGAACTTCCATTTCGGGCAAAAAAAAGTTTGTTATCATCGCTCGGTAGCGTTCACCATTGACAGTAACGCTGCGATTCGCATCATCTTTGAAGAAATATGGCCCAATAATGCCGCCGGCCCATAAACCGCACCAAACAGTGGCTTTTTCGGGATGCATTGGTAGCTGTTGCAATGCTTCTGGCTGATCTTCACTCCAAATGCGGCAATTTTGCTTATTTACGTACCCATTCAACCAAAAATGAGCCTCATCGCTGAACACAATTTTTCGATAAAAAAGCGGATCCTCGGCCAGCTTTCCAAGAGCCCATTCACCAAAAATTCGGCGTTGTGGTAGGTCGGCTGGCTTTAGTTCTTGCACCAGCTGTATCTTAAAAGGCTTTACGCCCAAATCCTTCCGCAAAATTTTCCACGTAGTGCTGTAACAAAGGCCTAACTGCTGGGAACGGCGCCGAATCGACATTTCGCGGTCTTCTGTCACACTAGCTGATACGGCCGCAATATTTTCTTCACTACGCACAGTACGTAAACGTGTTGGTGGTTTAATGTCCAACAAAGTAAATTTGGTGCGAAATTTGGTCACAATCTTCCGAATAGACTGCTCAGAAGGTCGAGAATGCCGATCATAAAATGGAAGCAGCGCGCGATGAACATTTCGAACCGAGCACGAATTTCGATAGTAAAATTCAATAATTTGCAAGCGTTGTTCATTTGTAAGACGAGCCATGGTTAAATTGCAAACCAAACTGAAGCTGTTTGACAGTGACACAAGGTACTAAACACACGTCAGCTGTCAAAACCAGTGTTGCCAAAACCAAACCAGCTAAAAAATCACCCTTTACTTGCAAACGCTGTTGTTCGCGTGTTCTGAATGTGTCGGTGACTCGTTGACGGGCCAGTCTTTGTGTCAATGCATTAACTCGAAGGCGTTCATTGCGGTGCTCTTGACTTTTATTAGCACGTGTGATTGCAGTCGGATTTATTACATTTCCATTGTCCGTCGATTGATCTTGTGCCGATGTATTTAACCGATGGTTGTGCTGTAATTGTGAATGGATAGTCCGTCGACCAATATTTCCCCCTCGTCCACGAAGACGTGGCATTGTTTCAGTTACGTAACTTATATGTGAATGTAATAAACTTAATATTCACTGAAAATGCGACACCAAAAATATCCAAAGATACAAAAAAATTTAAATATGAAAATAACGAAACGCACTTAATGCAATATACTTAAATTAGAATACCTACGTGTGGCCGTAGTGGTTGCTTGATTCAAGTTTGTGTTGTTTTCAATGACACCACACTCGTTGTCTTGCAATTCGAAATAAAACAAACCACTATTGCGTAAATTAAAATTTACTTTTGTTTGAACGATTGAGAACGAATTTGTGAGATGTCAAAAAATAAAAGCAAACAAATAAGCTCGATGACCAAAAAAAATTTATTCAGTTACATACACACGTTCAGTAGAATTATATACATAAAGAAGATTTGTACCACGCGTCTTTATCAAATCCCGCCCATATTTGCAGCAGCACTTAAAAAATGCACACCAAACCGACGTACCAAATTTTGTGCAAATACCGTTATCAGGAGCAGAAATAATAGATTTTTAATTTGTGGTTTGTATGGGAGGTACCCCGCCCCATTGTCCAATTGGACCGAATTGTAAATTTAAACCACCCAGGGTGCAACCCAAACGCATACAAAAATTATGCAAATCGGTCCAGCCGTTTAGGAGGAGTTCAGTCACAACACACGTACAGTAGAATTATATATATAAAGATGTATATTTTGATATTTTCTATGTTGTCCAGTAAAAATAATGTAATATAATTTCTTTCCTTTTTTTAATAAATCAAATTGTTATACTTTTTTGTTTTGCGTATCATTTATTAATATTAACTTATGCTATCCACATAACAATTTATTTTGTTGAATCAAAAAATTAAAATTATGGAACTGAGGTAAAAACTATAATATAACCAGCAATATTCTTATATATTCAACAAAAGACAACTGTAGTACTGACAGATTTTTTCTGTAATATCAACAATATTTGCTGTTGATTTAACAAAATGACAAACAATTTCGATGGTATTAACAACTTTTTTTGTTAATTTAACAAAAGATAAAGGTCAAATTGATAAATTTAAACAGCATTTTGTTAAATTTACCAAAAAAATTTCATACCCACAGATAAACAAATTTTGTTACCCTAACAATTTTTTTTTGTTTATTACAACAAAAGCTTTAAGACAAGGTAAAACTTATTAAAATGTTGTCAATTTGATAGAAGCATTTTGTTGGACGTATATTGACAAAAAAAAATTGTTGAATCAAGCCTCATTTTTATCAAATATAGGTACCAGGGTCTTGTTTTCAGTGATACTCTAATGAACTGATGCAACATGCTGGTTTCAAATTACTGCAAACTCTGATGGCAAAGCAAAAACATTTTCCAGCAACCGCCCACCCACCATATAACCTTTTTTCTTCTATTCCCAACAGTACTATAGTAACCCAACTCTGATATGACGAAAGCAAAAATATTTTATAAAGAATGTAATGAGAAAATATTGTTTTCGTAATTTGATTTGGAGCACACTCATCACTCCAAATTGAAATTGCCATCTTGAATTGTCGTCAGCCATAAGGAAACTACCCCTATGTGCCGCGATTGCTTGCCAGAATGAAAAACAATCCAATCCTTGCATTCCCTGCGGCCGACAATTCAATAATTTGGATTTCTTTTTTTTTCGTTCGCTCTATCCCATCCAACCCCATTTCGACGGAACACTTACCACCACTCCGTGCCATAAGCTTCACTGTACAATGCTATCTTGTTGGCGGCGCTCAGAAGAATAAGAAAAATATGATTACCTTCACAAGTGGATACGTTTCTATTAAATTAAATTTTGCTTACTTAAACGCAAAAAAGTAGAAGCAACATAGGACACAGCCATGGCCAACCTTGTGCGCCATACAACGGATCCGTAGAGAGCCCCAACTCACAGGGACTAATCCAAAGGCAAAAGATGAATAAAAGCAGAGGCACAGCTACAACAAAACAAAAGGCAACTATGAATTTATGCTAAAAGCAGCATGCTCTATTCGCCCCAAAAAAAACTAAAAAAAAAAATGGGAGATGCTGCTAGAGATGGTTTCACCATCTGAAATGGTGAGTTGTCATGCAAATGTCAAGATTACTTTGTTATTGAAAATAGTTTGTGCGGGTGGTATGGTAGGATAACGACAGTTGAGTGCTGCAATTTTCTGCCGAGCAAAGGATATTTTCAGGTAACGCACCAGATGGGGGCGGTGGGCAATCAAATTCAATTATTTAATTCTTAATTTCTTTCCAGTTCTCCTTGGGCTTGGGTGTTGTTATGACATTTCCGTAGACAAAACTTGAATAGATTTGAGATGGAAAATTTGTCTTTCGGTTTGCTTCCTGGCAGAGTTTTTCATTTTTTTGCGGTTGACCGCTCTAGAAGAAGGACAACACGGGTATGCATCCTTTTAAGGGTAAACTGATAAATATCCATATTTTTGGTTTGCATTGACATCTTTTATAAAGAGTGTGGTAAAGTTCTGATGTAATCAGAAAGTTCTCTTTTCTTGGCAAGTTCTTGAGTGTCTGTGAAGTCTTATTAAGGAATTTCCTATTGTTAAATAGATTAGTTTAAGGAATATTCTTTCCCGGTGTGCCACGTACCAATCTCAGATCTGTAAAAAGGAATCTCGTTAATTGTTGCTTTCCAACTTACAGCGGACGAACAGTTTGTATGACAAATGCAAATATCGGAAATTTTCGATAAAACAAATGTTTTTAAAAATAGAAACATATAAAAAAGTCGTTGCCATATTTTCTGATATTCTCTGATTTTTGCATAGAGTGTCTTTAGTGTTGGTTAAGGTGCAGGTCCGCAGAACGCGCATCAAAAGTGACAGCATTTCTGTCCACTACTGTTTCTCCTATATACGGAAGCGAGATTTGAGCTGACGCACTGAAGCAAGAAAAGTACCGCAAACAGATGGCATCGGTACAGAGGCGCGGTGCCTTACGGATAGCTAGCGCATACCGCACGGTGTCGGAGCCAGCGGCTCTTGTAATCGCAAGGGTGACACCAATAGACCTCCTTGCAGCACAACGAAAGTACGCATACGAAAAAAAAAAAACGGAAATTGGGGCAGAAGCAGCGATGGCGGAAGCACTAGCGCGTACACAACGGAAGTGGCAAGAACGCTGGCAGTCGGAAAGTAGAGGGTGCTGGACTGCGAGGCTCATCAGAGACGTAAGCGCATGGAGTAACCGGAAACACGGTGAAATGAACTATTACCTTACCCAGTTCCTAACCGGACACGGGTATTTCAACGCCTTCCTACACAAGAGATAGGAAAAGTGAGAAGCCCTTCCTCCCAATACGGAGATTCGATTTCAGACGACGTCTATCACCCCGTTTTCGAGTGCGTCAGATGGGAATTCCTCCGCCAGGAATTAAGTGGAAACGTCGGCGAAATCAGCCAGGACAACATTATCCAGAAGATGCTGGACAACGAAGTACAGTGGATGCAAATAAGCACGTATCTGACCCAGATCCTGAAAAATAAAAAACAAGAGGAGGTAGCTGAGGAAATGACCGAACCCGCTACTTAGACACGGACCCCCCCTCGAAGTAATGCGCAAGTAGTCCCGAAAGGGGAGATCGGCGAGACACTTTTGGAGTTTTAGCCGGTACGCCAAGGGTGAAATCCCCTTGGAGAGTCCGGCACACGGGGAAATATGTATACTTCCATATGGTAAAGCATTTCTCCAAAACAGCAACACCATCTTAAGTACGTGAGGAGTATGTCCATGATGTAGAAATTATATACGAAGGTAGAGACCTTATTTCATCCACAAAAGTGATCTGTTTGGTGCGAGGGGTATTATCAGGTAACATTAACCTGTTTTTATTATCCAAATTTGTTCCCCTTATTTTAGTAATACGAATGCTTCGATAAATGGCAATAGTAGCTGCGCTTTTCATAAAACCTATCTTGCTGGTTCCAAGCAAAGAAAGAGTATAGTTTGGCACTAACATTGGAAGCTTTGATATTATTGACTCGCATATTTGGAAACATGCTCTGTTGAGTACCTACTCCTATTATATCTTCGAAATGACTGCCCTATATATTAAAAATATTAAATTCTTTGGCACGTACCTACGTTTAGAAAAAGTCGAAAGCATATGGTGCGCGACTATTTTTTCAACATCCTCATAAAAAGTATCAAGCAGAAGTTATGGCTCCACGAAAACCATGTAATGACGGTGACCTCATTTCCGCTAAAATATTCGAATAACTACGAATACAAACCAATTACGCCGAGATATTCGTAGCTCTAGAAGCGGGATTTGTACGCTGTAGGTGTACTTTCCTAATTGAGATTTATGAGGTTGAAGATATCTTTTGGAGACTTCTGACCGTGAAATGAACACATGTACCTATTTAGCCTTCGAATTAAGTTTCTCTGGAAAAGACGTTCACCTGCCACAGAGGTCATCTGAGAATTTAGATATTGAGTCACATGGTTGACATCGAAGCGATGAAAATATCTACCTACCTACATGTTCTTCTACGTATTCGCATTAAGGAAAACTAAGCAAAGGCGCAGAGAAGCTAAAGGATGTCCCGATGTCCCGAAATTCGCGCCAGACTCGAATTAAATTGAAAATACTTATGTTCAGTTGCATTTTTTTTTTTTTTGTAGTTTGGACATTACAACACATTCGCTTGATTTTTTTTGTTTGGAAGATTGTTCAGAGATTCAATGCTATGTGTAGTTTGTTATTCTATACGTTGTGTATAAGCCAGGTTACTGTAATGGTTGAATTTCTACTACACTCAGGGAAAAAACGTTATACAATCAAGATAATCAGTGTAGCCTATCCGTTGACAAGAGTCTGTTAAGCTCGGAAGTTCCTAATCCAAATACAAAAATCTTATTTTGAGTACGCTTTTTGGTTAACCTTTAATTATTATTTTAAGATTGTTCTATAACAGTATTAAGAACGTGTAAGCTTAAATTAAGCCCAAAATCATTTCATTTGAAGCTCAAAATCACCTTATTTTTTACCTTTTTATCAGCAGTAAGAATAATGCTCCCTGAAAACCAGAATAATAACTCTTGAAATAAACTTACAAAAATTTAATAAGAACAAGCTATCCTTATATTAAGTTTTTGCGGAATGCTTCAAGAATATTTATTTGTCGAATTTATTATCAACTCTGTTTTCATGTTTAAGAAAATAAAACAATTTTTTTTTTTTAAATCATAATTATTTATTGAAACAAAAATGCTAATGGCCTTAAATCTAAAATATGTCTTTCCAGTATTTAATGGATACAAATGTAAGGGTGGACTATTAAAATCAGACATATTTTTATTACAATTGTATTTATTTAAAATTAATATTATTAATTCCACCATTTTAGTTACCAAATTTTACAATTTTCCCAAGTTTTATTTGAGAGAAAACTTAACTACGGAAACACGGAAACTGTACGAGATATCAATCGGAATGAATGAACTTTTTTTATCCATCTCCATCATGCAAGTTTTACATTGTGCGGCTTGATTGGAGAATATAAATTGGTATATCATGAACGTTTAGATCTTAATTGGTATGCACCTTAATCCATAATGCAAGTTTAAGATTATATGGGCTTGATTGGGTAGTATAATTCTTCATCGATCCTGTATTTGCGTGAAAAAAAATTTATTCAGGTGATATGATTCAGATTTTAGTATTGCATATGCTTAATTTAATAATAAAATGCTTGATTTTAGATGTTTGTTATTGTTTTAAGAATCATTCGGTTGATTTTTAGATTGAGCACGTAAAAATGAAGAAAATTAGGAATAAGCCTGATTGGACTAGAATTTAGCTTGCGATATTTTTATGGGCTCTAGTTAATGGTAGAATGAACTCGGTTATATCTCGCGATATCGAGCACAAGAAACAGTAAATTAAAACTGTCTTCACGATTAAAGAATTTTAATAAATATTTCGGCCATACTATGTTCGAAATTCGTTGAGAAGCATTATTTCGTTTTATTTGTTTAATGTTTTATTGAACATAAATAAGTATTCTTGACTTTGCTTAGCATTTTTCTAAAAGTGAAAAAAAACTACTTTTTTGCGCCAATTTTTTAACATTTGATTGCCACTTAAATCGCTCTATCATGAACTCATAAAATACGTAGTCCGTAGTTAAAACGTACATAAATATGTATGTATATATATTTTTTAAATATTTTGTAACTTGTCTTTTTTCTACACGCAAGTTAAGTAACTATGCTGAAAAACTATCACCGGTCCTGGTATCCCATTAGTCTTCTATATATTATTTCCTCAGAAAAACATTTTCGCTTTTGATTATACTGACATGCACAACGCCGCATTCTTCCATTTAATTCCGCTCTAATAAATAAACTCCAGACCAAAATATGGTGGGTTCCTGGCCACGAAGGAATGAAAAAGCCGACGAACTGATCAGAAAAGGTTCGGAAACACCTTTTACAGGACCTAAACACCTAAACCTTACTGTGCAATCTCTAAATCAGCGGCGAACATTGCCATCAAAAGCTGGGAACACAACAAGTGTATTTCACATTGGGAAAGCATCCCAGGCCTAAGACAGGCCAAAAAAGTAATCAAACCTTTCAGAAATAATGCCAAAAAGATTCTAAATCTACGTAGCATGATGTCAAAAATCTAGTTGGCTACCTAACAGGGCACCATGGTTTGCGATATCACCTAAATAAAATACATGTTGCCGACTCTTCGGAGTGTCGCCTATGTCTTGAAGAAGACGAAACAACTAAGCATATTTTATGTGAATGCCCAGCCCTTTGTGGTATTAGAAGGAACTTCTTTCTCAGGGAAATTATAAGACCAGAAGAAGTAAAGACATCCTCTGCTGAAATCATCATCAGCTACATTAGGAAAGTAGACTCTCTAATAGCCTAAACAAACCTTTTCGGATCATATGGCACAGTAGATCTACTCAGGTAGAAGTGCCTCTTTATCGCGTTGGCGAGTCAGAAATATTAAAAAAAAAAAAAAGCTAAAAATAAAAGAGGAAAAGTTGGCTGTATTCTGGTTTTTGTTTTTACTAGATTACATATTTGAATAATGACAAGTTTAAGGCAGTGAAGTCAAAAATCAAAACGCACATTTCAATCAACAACGCTACAAAAGAAGTTGACATGGCAATCATCGCATAGCCTAAAGTCCTCCCGGGGTCTTGAGAGTCATTCGAAAAACAAGCTTACTAAAATCGGTCCTTCAAAATTAACGCCAACTTCTTGTACATGAAACCTTCAAAAGTGTTGTTCCGTGTTATCAATTTTGCATCAGATATGTTTGCCCATTAAGAATAATGAATGTTAAATCAATGGTCAATAATTGTCTACATTTAAACATAGAGATAGTGAAAGAAAGTTACTTCAATAAAAACCTATAGTTTTATTGTGTATCAAACTAGCTAGAACTTCTGTAGAATCAAATACCACCTGATAGTGTTCACCCCCGCACCCCATTTCGATTTCGTACAACAGTTCCCGATATTTGGCTCACTCGCATGCCTTTTATCACCCTCGGATGGACGCAAGTAATTGTATTTCGACTTTTAGAAGGCAAAAGTATCCCCATCCGACCTCCCACATAAAATCTTAGTCACATATGGAAAGGGAGGACAGTCTGAAACGTAAATGGCTTCCTGCCATCATAAATCTAATAGTGTAACATGCAAAGAAATTGGCACATCTTGGGCATAAAATGAAATTACCCACTCTCATCGTCATCGCATCTCATTTCTCATCGGACTACAAGTATTTATGTACATCCATCTACGCATTGTAGTGGCGACCATGTAAAGTCCTTCGCCATCCATTTGACGAACAAATTGATTTGCCTATCTCCTGGCCGGATGGCCGTGGAGACTTTCAATAGAGCATGAAAAATTACCAAAAGTCGGTTTTGTGTAATACGAACATCAATATAAACGCTAAAAGAGGAAGACACGGCCAGCAGCAGGGAACTTTTTGCAACACGTCTCTCTACCCCACCGCCACTATACACCAGCAGCTGGACAAAGAGCAGGGCATATTTGAGTGGTGGAGACCAACCCAACCATATACCCGGCAATACAAACACACGAAAGCAATGATTTTGAAAATCTTTGACGTAAATTCAATAATCCGAAAACGTTTCGGCGCGGCGCGGCGGTCCCGTTTGTTGTTCGCGCAAAAGCGGTGACCGGGGCCCGCATGTGAATGAGCAGAGAAATTGTTTTTTATTATTCGAAAGTTGACTAAAGTCATAAATCATCCCGGCCAGGATATTTAATCATAATCGAAGGACGTACACCCTGACAGGGCACCCGAATGTGGGTTTTAATTTTTTCCTCTTTTTTTTCGTCCTGCGGAGCCAAAGTACTTTTTGATGGTAATCTCCTCTGGCACATATAGTACTGAAGGTCCAGTCTCCTTAGTCCTTAGGGCTGACCAGGACTCTAGTGTCCCACGAAGAAATATTAGTCTTGTGAAAAGAAACACGGGCAGATAGGTGGATATATCAGAGAGAGAGATGGGGACAATGGTTGTGCCCAAAAGAATATGGTTCGAGCTGTTAGATCAATTCCATTGACACTGGGATGTGAGTGAGGTTCTTCATGCATATTTTATTTAATTTTCGCCTTCGTATACAATATACATAGATTGTAAATTAATTTGATTGGGATTTTTTGTGGCGTGATTAATATTGTCAAATATATGTTGGGCGCTTCCCGAAATAAGATGTTGTTAGGATAAAAGGTTTTGCATTATTAAAAAATGAGCTGATGGATGTTCATTTAGCCGGTATTTTTATACGGCTTTGGATATACATTTATAATTTATGGGTCTTCCTTGTTACAATTTATTAAATCCTGGCAAAATGCTGCCCACAGTAACGATTTAAAAGGGTGGTATTGAATGAGGGTTTATGTATGGAGGAAGCGTTTTCGCGGCAAAGATTTTGATTGTGTATTGTAATGTTCGTGTTTTATTGAACATCTGTACCAGCAAAGTACAGTAAAGTAGAATCTTCAGCCAGGTAAGCACAACATATAGACTCTACTACACTAGATATTATATCCCCAGTGAGATGTGTGTATGGCAGTAAATTTAGGTCACTCTGAACTGTTTTATCGAGCTTTAGTCTACTTTGCTAAGCTTTGCCGGGGTATGAGTTCACAAGAACAGGCCTAATTTAGGGTAGCACTACATATATAACATTTATACACATAACAAACTGTTGAATGGAGAATGGTTGCCATAAAGTCGAAGAAATATCAAGCTACATAGGTCTTTATGTCAACCTTCGTAGTCTTCGACGTTTTCAGTGCAAGTCTCTTGCCCAACCAGTATGGCTTCAGGTATATCCCTATAACCTCGTTGAATTTGTGTCGTATTGACTATCACGCTTCGGAAGTGGTAGAGATGTCGACGCTTCAGCAGCTGATTTAAAATTACAGTCGATCTTCGATAAGTGGAACATGGATAAGTCGAACTTCGATAACTCGCATATTTAATAGCTCGAATAAAATTGGTTGGCAATAGCGGCAAGACTAAAATTTACATATAATTCTATTACTCGAATGTCTTGATAACTCGAAGAGATTATTAGGCGTCACCTTCGATAAGTCGAATTCTGAGGGGGAATTCCCAAATTCTGCGTGTTTTTACAAGTTCGTTTTATAATGCATCGCTTTCGGGGGCACTGTGTTTATAAAGGGTTTAAATGAAAAATGACATTTTTTTTAGATAAATGATCGGATGTTTATTTCATAATAAAGAGGAAGCCGTTAATAATGAAAAACAACATCAGCCAAATGGCCACCATGAGCACGCATACCGGACCATATCCTTTTCATGAAATTTTCCATAACCAAATCGCAAAGTGGCTGCCCTATGTCCTCGATAGCCTCACGAATTTTATCTTTGAGGTCTTGAATCGACGCTGGGCTGTTGGGGTAGACCTTATCTTTCACGTGGCCCCAAAGGAAGAAGTCGCAAGGTGTTAAATCACAAGATCTCGGTGGCTAATTGAGATGACCTCTTCGAGAGATAACACGGTCCGGAAACTTTTCCCGTAAAAGATCAATGGTTTCGTTGCTTTTGTGGCACGTAGCGCCGTCTTGTTGAAAGTAAACGTTGTCCAGATCAATACCATCCAACTCCGACCATTAAAAATCAAAAATCAATAAAAAATTCACGACGATCAAAAAATGCTTTAGTTTTGCGAACTGTGACTGCAAGATTTTCACCATTTTTGTATTGAATTTTAATAATTTCAATGCGTTGTTGATGCGTGTATCGTTCCATTTTTAGTAATGGCGTAGTTTCTACTTGTCAAATGTCAAAGAATGAAAGCTTCAAAAGTGAAAGCTACGGAAATAGCGGGTCATTCACAATAACACCTCTTATTGGAAAATCCTTATGTTCCTATGACCTAGTATACATACCGTGTAGAAAATCGTGATTTTCGTATGTGTAAGTAAGAATTGTCAAATTTCTTGTTAGTGGGGGTAAGAACACATAACTAACATAACTAACTAAGTAACACATGAACTGGGTTGGTATATTGATTTGAATTTAAAAAATATGAGGAAGACAAAACAAAACACAGAGTTGAAGATCCGTATGAACAGTGGAGTGTGGAGATATTTTTAGTTGTTTAGTGAAAAGTGGACTACATATTTGTTAACGTTGACATGTCGGTAAAGCGTACGTTAATAATACCTCCTGAAGAAAAATTTAAACTTATAAAAGAGGTGGAAAGCGGGTCGAAAAAGAAAGATTTGGCTGCGAAGTATGGTGTTCCGCCAGGTAGAGTGTCTACCATTTTAAAACTTTTTTTTACTTTATATACTTTTTTTGTCTTATATATTAGCAAATAAATACCTACATACTTGATAACTCGAAGTCTTGATAGCTCGAATTTTTTGTGTGGCAAGTGATGGTTCGAGCTATCGAAATTCGACTGTAGTTCCAGAAGTGAATGCATTTTTCCATATTGCTGAATTGCATTATCTTCTTCCGCTGAAAGCCGTTTTTGTGTTCAATAGTGTTCAATAAGCCCGTTTCTTATAGTACATACCTCTTGTATACCTTAAGGCAGTCATCTAAGTCCGCTCTTTTTCAGCCTACCTATATGCCTATAAATGATCTTGAAAGGGCCATTAACTTTTTAGTCCTGATAATTTAAAATTTTTCAACAAACTTTTTAAGGTTGCGTACCGAAAAGGAAAACGGAACCTAATTAGTTTCGCTACGACGCCTGTCCGTCTGTCCGAACCCACTTAGACCAATTTTTGTCATCGACTGGCTTTAGAATAATTACCTAGTAGTTTGGTAAAAAAAAATCTTTTCATTCACACAAAAAAATGTTTATTTCCTGATTAACAACAAAAATACTTAATTTTGCAGATCATGCTGGTAGCTTCCTTTGTGCTGAAGACTGTTTTGTCGAAAATTTAATATTTTACAAGATGTTTACAAAAAAATGTCTGCTTTTATCCATTTTCATTCGTGTATATTGTGTTCCCTTAATCGATTCCCATTGGAACTTTCAATGCATATTTAACTCTACTCATACTCATCTACACACCATACACCGAAACCACACTCCATCCAGATTACAGATTCCAGACTCCCTAGTGTTTGTGATCTCGGTCACCTCCATTCTCCAATTAAACCGTGTTCTCTTTTTCAATTCTAACTTTTCCAATGGATATCTACCATACTCATGCAAACATATCGTTGTGCACAAACATGCTCTCTTCCATTTCATTCATTTGAGATTGTTCTCTATTCTTGCTCTTAAAAAAAAAATCCTCGCAATTTCCGCAAAAGTACGCAACCTTCGTTCGGTGCTCGAGTGACACACGCACTTGGCCGGCTTTTATCCTCTTGCTTCAAGTTGACCCAGATATTATTTCCCAATGGTGCTTAAAAAATTTCCTAGAGCTCTAGAGTAACTGTCGTTACCTTTTCAATCTGTTGGATGGCATGGCAAGCTAAGTTTGAATTCGCATGTTGGCCACCTTATCCCTTGGCCTCGGCTTCAATAAACGGGGCCATTGGGAATAAAATTTAATTCAAAAAATCTTGCAAGTCGGCGTTACCAACCATAAGATCTTCGAGTTATAGCCTCCAGGCATGGAAAGTCAAGGAAGATCATTTCTACATTTATTTATCATCAAAGCTCTCAAACGAAAATGACTTATGCCGCATTTAGCCGAGCATTCCTTTGAATGGAAGGTCTAGCTATTTCTAAAACAATAAAGAATTTTTGAGAGATAGCGATGAGAGGCAGTGGTCCCAGATTGAGGGGAAAAGCGCCAATTTTGCTTTTTCAATGAAAAAGGGGAAATCGAGGGAAAGCTTGAAAAAATCAAAAATCGCTTTGAAACCTAAATTGCTTAAAAGCAAAATTTTGAACGCATTTCCATTACAAATAAGTTTCAAAGTTTACTCAGAATGAAATGTTCACACTAAATATGAAAGAAAACAGTCCATCGGACGTCTACGTAAGAATTTTTTGTGTATATATTATGAATGCATTCACTCGATTTGAGCTTGCGAGTACGAAATTCGCTGACGTCAGCTGCGATGCGGTTTTCTAAAAATTGTCGATGTGATGATGATGAGGCATAAGTTTTCCAAGTTTCAGCACCTAACAAACCGCATGATTCATGGCGAAATGATGGTCATTTACATACAAGTACATAATGTATATATGGGAAACATAAATCGTAGTCGGTACGGTAAAGGTTTTTTTTTATCTTTCTAATGCAGTTTTTCTCAATTACTCAGCTTAAAAATCGCACAAGTTGCCCGATATCTTCGATGAAAACCCAGAAGGTCCGTCCATTCAATCAGCAATATCTCGAGTGCCTAGTTGCCTACACCCTTCACAGATGCTGCAGTGGCGGCTTTTATTTTTCCCACTTCTACAGATGTTTTGAAATTTTTTTTGTGAAAACAAAAAACGCCTCCCTTTAGAACTGCGAAAGCACACACTTTGCGCTGCCATCTCCTCAATCTCGCAGACAAAAACAAATTAGGTGGTGACGGTAATTTAAAGGAAAATTACTCCTGCCTTTGGAAACCATTTAATTATAATACCTTTCATTTGAGCAAACCCGCTGCAGTGTTAGTGTTAGTACTTGAGCGTCAGACAAGACCGCAACAGCAGGCCCAACTACGTGGCTCTGGCATTTTGAAAGTTTTTAATGAAAGATTGCGGACGCCTATTGGTTCTTCTCATTCCTTTCGCGCGCAAAACTGCAAAATAGGATGTGCAATGCTCATTTCCTTCGAGTTGCCGCTGTCGGCCTCGAGTTATGAGTTTAAACTTTAAACTTTGTCGGGTTTTATTTTATTTATTTTATTTATTCCCACTCCACTTCCTTTTGCAATACTGTGCTTCAACGAATGATCCACACAAACACGGACAAAAACGCACACACACACCAAGAAAAAAAAGGAGGCAACCGCGCTAAATATCCATCAAAGTGGTTTGCGATAGGATTGCAGCAGCATAAAGCGACTACGGCTGTCGCTAGGGAACGGATGTTCTATAATACAACTTCCGCCGCGCGTCGCAGCGCAGCACTGGGCTGGTTTTCTCTCGAGATGTGATTTACTTTGAGTGGAATCCTTCAATTTAAAGTTCTTCTTGCGGGCTATAGATATGGTGGTAAGTGTAAATAGAATCTGTAGGTAGCCGCAGTAGGATACCTACCTTTCCGTGGTTCTGCCCTCTCTCTCTCTGTGTGTGTGTATATTTACAAATGAAACGGTTTTTATTTTGTTACCGCGTTTTGCATTTCCGTAGATGGCTCTCCTTCTCGTCACTAAGTTGCTCTTGGGAAATTATTAAACGAATCCTTTTTATATGCACACCAGAATACCTTCCTGCTGTTGGATCCTTTGGTTGAGCCCTGGAGGAGATTTTATTATGTTGTTTGGAGCGTTTCTTTACTATGTCGTTGTCATCCTTGCCGACAATTTACATTGAATTGAGTTAGGTACCTAATTCCGCGCCAGGTGAATCGCTAAATCAGAACTTATTTTTACGTTTGAGAGCTTATACTCGATTATACAAGATTAATAATCGGAACTAATATAATATTGACATGGTATTAAACTTTTTTAAAAACCGTCGCTCAATAGCTCTGTCGCTCTGTCTGAGTTTTCGGTAGATTAAATTTAAAAGAATCTATGTAGAAAACCGTGCCATCATACCATACTTGAGGTAGCCCACCAATGGCGAGACCAATAACCATGTTATAGCAGATAACTAAAACGAGCCGGTCAGGTCTCATAAGCTGGCATTCTTCGAAAAAAAAAATTAGCAAAACTGACACAAACGTCGGAGGGAAGAAGTAAGGCCTTTGGTTACGACTGTGTCAGAGTCAGATAAAGAACGAAAGCGATCTACGATCTCTAGGTATTTGTCTTCAGATGCTTTCATTTTGTTGATTGCAAGATGCAAATATGACCAAGCCCGTGGAAGCTCTCTCACAGTCAAACATTCACTGCTCTCTCAGCCAACCGCTTGATGAATTTTCGGTTAAAAGAAAAAAATCGGTAAGTGAAGTCTTCTTAGCTCTCATGTTTTTGAATGATATCAAAAGAACGTCTTCGGCATTTTTTTGACCGATTCTTTTAATAACTTTGATTTAAGAATGGAATTGTTGGCAATGATGTAAAAAATAGTTTTGTGTAGTATACTTAGGTGACCCGGCGAACTTCGTTTCGCCCAGAATGTGATAGAATTGATAATCTTACGAATTCTTACTCAACAAATTTCTTATTGTAATAATTGGAAAATTGGTAACTGACAATTTACACATTATTTGAAATTTGTTGTCTGGCATACTCGTTTTCATTAAAATGATATCAACAGGTTGCGAAATTAAATTAAATGAAGACTCTTTTCGAAAATGCTGACGAAGTTCGTCCTCCTCCAAGAAGGGACAATCTTCTCTACGTAATTTGTAATGCAGTGTTGGTTTTTCCTTTTCTCGACTGCTTGTAAATAGTTCAATCAGTAGAAATTCTTATACATACTCTGATTTATAAAAAATATGTTCTATTAACTTAGCGATACTAGATGAATCAACTAATATTGTTAATAAATTAAAATTAACCAAATCTTCGCGCTTATCAGACAATTCAACGACTTTTTGTACCATTTTTTTGAATTTTGTATATTTAATTTTTCATAGATTACTACAAAAGCTAACTTTTTCGTGGGTAGGTAGGAAGGTTAAATGGGTGCTCTTGTGGCGGCTACGATCTCCGTTACTAAGTTTCGGTTGAAGTTGCGCAACAAAATTGTAACTGAGCCGACTTTCAATTTTAAATTGTGGCGAAACGAAATCAAATGCAGTTTCTTGATTCGATAGATGTCTGACCGTACGCAATAGCAAGTCCGTCCAA
Organism: Cheilosia variabilis; assembly: GCA_951230905.1. NCBI lineage: Eukaryota > Metazoa > Arthropoda > Insecta > Diptera > Syrphidae > Cheilosia > Cheilosia variabilis. The sequence continues at coordinate 39,040,334 of OX579677.1, read as the reverse complement.
TTTCATAAAAAAAAAATTCAATATTGCCCAATATTAACGCACCGAAGAAAATTATATTCGAGTGCGGAAGCATAACGAAACGCAGCTCGATTTAAATTGAAAGGTGATGCACGTGTCCTTCGTTCATGACGTCAAAAAAGGTTCCGTTGGGGGTGGCTCTCACTACACGAAAACACGTTTTAAGAAGAGGACAAAATTAGTCGATTATCAATTCCGAAGTTTTTGTCGTTCGTTTGAATCGATATTTTATCCTTTCCATACAGAATTCAATTTTCAGATATCCCCCATTAGTCCTAAAAAAATATAATTTCTTGAATGAAATAAGGTTAGGTTAGGTTATGTTAGGGAAGAAAGCCATCATAAGACCCATTGTGATTCCCTTCTTATAAATAGGTACTTAAGCAAACCCCAAAACAATGAAAATAAAAGTTTAAGTCATGTTTAGGATCATAAAATAAAATAATAATACACAATAATTAACCGCGTTCCAATATTCGTGATGGACAAAATGAGTCATAGTTTCAAATTTTCTCCATCCTAAACAAAATTTAATTTTCCGAAATCCCCACAATCCACCTCTGAAAGAATGCAATTTCAGATTTTCACGGTTTAAAATTTTCGGGGTTGTGAGAGTGAAATGTCAAAGTGATTTTTATCTTTTTAGCCTATGACACTCCGGGGAAGAATACGAATATTATGATACCTCACTCTTCAAAATCGGTCAAGCCGTTTAGGCTACAGGGCGTCCCGTAGGAACGTACATAGGATACGCGCGAAACACATAACCCTCACTGTGTCCAGTCGCGGGTAAATATACACAACAAATTTCATAAAAATCGGTGCAGCCGTTTCGGAGGAGTACGGCCATAAACACCGTAACGCGATATTTATTCTTACGCTGAATACTTGATTCTTGAAAACTTAAAAACGAGTTCTTTTTATCAATACAAATTGTTAAAGCAAGGAATTTTAGCTTACAATTTTCTAATAACCTCAAAATTCTTCGCTTAGCAATCTTTTTATTTTGTGACTGAAGTTGTGAAATACTCTGCACGGATATAAGTTTAAAAGGATGAAATATGTCCTGTTTCCTATGAAAGCCGCAGTCAATTTCGTGCAGTTGTTTGTTAACATATTCCGGTCTAGCACCTTGCAGTAGGAAATAAGTAAAAGCAAATCTTAGAGCAGGTGATGCGCTTTCAGTTGACATATCTTGCAATGGAGGCTAATGTCTACCCCCAACTTTAGGTACACTTCCACACTTAAGTAGGTAAGCATCAAGCAGCTTCAACAAACACAATGGTCAATTCGATTCTTTTGGCTTTAAAAAAAAATTACAGAATCGCTTCCATGTCGTAAGCCAACATTAACGACTTGTCCTGGAACTATAACCATAGAAGATGCTTCCATTCAATGAGCTGTATTCCATATCCAATTCAAATTGAACCGTATTTATTTCGAAAGAAGCTGTCCAACCATTAGGAAACGAATTTACTTTAGCGACACATTACAATAAATCTACTCCAATCAGCATTCCCCTTAAAAAGAAATAAACACCCATCCCTTACCCATTTTCGTTCGACTTTTTTACTCCGTGCTGTTGCTCAACAACAAACAAAGGAAGACGTCATCTTCTTCTCAACCAAATTGAATTCTTTTCACCGGAACGTATTAATATCTTCATATAAGCACAAAGAAAAAGCGAGGCAAAAAGACACATTCAAGATATTACACCACAGGACCCATATACGAGCACAGCCACTGCACTTCTATTATGCGCCCACGATCATAACCTAGAAAATGAATAGGGGAAAAAAAATTCAAATGAAAAAGTGTGGAATGTGCCAAATAAAGAGAACGGGGGCGTAAGGCAATAGAATCTCATCACATCAGCGCCATGTCCTTGTGCATACTACTCGTCCTTCTGCCGCTGCTTGCCTGCTTGCATCATGCATTTTATTGTTATTGTTTTTATTGTGTGCGCAAAGGTGAATGCACCTCTCTGCGAGGCTGTAAGACACCGAAGCAGTCCCTTTATGGTTTTCATCGCAGTCATTTTGCCTCTATCCGGGCGCCCTGTGGTTACACCATATAAAAGCAACAAAAAGGACGAGATCTTATCTTGCATTTTAAGTTGCAAGAAATCAGCTTATAGCAGACGGTATACAGTATGAGTGCGCTCCCTTGGTTGTTGTGTCACGCATAGTGCCCCACACCCCGTCATCGTATGGGGGCATACTTTAAACAAAACTCTATTCAAATATCCTTTATTGTTGGCTTTGTGTCCGCCCCCATTCCGCACCCGCGCCGGATGCAACTTGATGCTCCTGCTGCCCACTTTTGTTTGGCATGTCTATGACAAGGCAACGCAAAGAGAAGAAAAAAAGAAACCGATGCCAGAAAGTAGAAGAAAAACAAAACACCATACACAGAGCAGACAAAATGCATTGTGTAGTTAGAATAAATCCTCTCGTCTTATATCATACTCCGTGCTGCGCGCGGTCGGTGGAGAGGTGTAAAAAGCTTTTTTGCCCTACAATCTTAAGCCACCGGTTCCGTGCACCTCGCTCAATTAACTTTCATCGATACACAGCAACGACAACGACAACGACGACGGCAACGACGACGATGGCGATGAGTACAAAAGGTTTCTTAATAAGGTTTTTGCTATAAAGGATTTAGGATCTCACTATACACACACATCGCTAGTGCAAGGTATATATACCTACACCACATCCACTGAGCTCTTTGTCGTTGGTGCCTTAGCATATATACACCCCAGGATCATCTGAAAGAGTTAGTTTGCTGTGTTATATTTACCGAAAGAAGGCGACACAATTCAGCAGGAGAGCACCACCCCCATGAGGAAATTTAAATATCGTACGGTTAATTTGATTTCGTACACACTGCGCTGAGACTTGGCAAGGAAGGCAATAAAACAAATTAAATACCGATTAGGTTTCATCTCACTCTGCTTCTTCGCTCACAACATCCTCTCAGTGTTGGCGTCTGCTTGTGCATTGCAAATGACAATTATCATTTGTGTAACGGGATTTGTCGATAAGGTTTCATCCGACGACGAATAAAATATGCAAATTTAATGCCTCTCGACCATTTTCGGTTTTGGAATATTCTGTAAGTTCTCCAAATGGATTTGTTTTGCTGTCTCCTATGAGTTTTCTGTTGCTCAAGTTCGGCTGCCTTGGAAGAAGCAGTATACCGAACCAGAAGGATGTGGTAAAATAGGTAGGTATGTTCTGGTGTAGGTACACGTAATCTTTGGGGAGCTTTGTGTGAAGGCTGACTAAATTGATGTCGTATTTGCTGAATAGCTGATGACCTCAACGAATTTGCATTTGTTTAAAGGTCTTAAGAGTTTATGATGTGTTTTTAGTTTGCGCGTTTGGATGCGCCCCCATAGTGTTGGCATATTTTATACGAAGAAGGAGCTTATCGTATATTGGGTATTTATGAAGCCAAGACTTGTGGACTTGTTTTATTTGCATAAGAATAAAGAAAGCTAATATCGGAGCCAGAATGAATCTGTTTTGTTGCAAATATGACAGCCGGAAAGACTGTTTTATGAGTCGTAAGATGATTTCACGAATTAACTCTAGAAACTGGTAATGAAATTTGTATATGAATTATGTCCTGAATTAGGTAAATTTTGATAAGGTTGTCTTCCAAACTGTAAGCTCACTGCTGAGGCTTAGATTTTAGGATCGCCTAGCTAATAACACTCACTGGTCAGTGCTAAGGCTAAAGGCAGCGTGTCTAAGCTCCACAAACATACTAAATAAGTCCCACGATAAATTGCTTAAAAAATTCGAATATATTTTCAAATAGGTAGGATAGATAGATAGATAGGATAGAGACTTTTCCATTATTTATGGCTGATCATATAGTTGTAAGGATTGTCCATTTGTTTGTGGATATAAAGATGCGTCGCGATAGAAAAAACTGACCTGATCCGTAATGATATTTCAGAAGAACATAGAGCTTTGAACGGAGCCAAAATCGTTAGAGGATTATAATCGGGCAATTTATTCTTCATGCTGACATTATTGTCGGTCGTCAATGATGCTGTATATGCGACATAAACAGAGTGGCCCCACCCCCACCCCCCTCATTCAAATTTCTAGCCCAACAGCTCAGAGAGCTGTAAAAATTCTTCCTTCTTTTTCACACAAACTTTGCAGTTCTAGATTTCTGCTTATATTCTACGAGTACCTACTTCTGTTAGATAGTAACCTCAAAGCTTTAATGCGAGCATAACTTCTTCGAAAACAAAAACTCTCTCTTAAAAATGCTTTTCACTGATCCTTACCGACTTCAGATCAACAGCAAGTTTTTCGATGGTTGTCCTAAACAGGCGACTTAAGAAAGGCAGCTGTTCAAATCTATACAACAGGATGGGGGACGTCGAATTGGAATCCTTGCCAAAAATATAAGTCTAATAATTTTTGACTAATTTTGTCATTTAATTATCAAAATAGCACATTCAAAGCATGAAACTGAATTGATAAGGCCCAATCAAACTGTGAGCGAAAGCCTTGAGATTGTAGCCTTTGCCGATATAGGTAGTGTTCAAAAAACAAATAAGTTCATAGATGCTGACTCTACGGACGAAATGTTAGATGGACAGGACCCTTACATCTGGAAAATGGAAGTCCTGATTCTAAGTGGGCTTGCCACATTAAGTGAGTTTACAAAAGGAAGGTCGAGAGTATCTTCAAAACCTTCGTTTGAGACGATAGATAGATCGAACCTTCGATCCAGAAAATCAAGGTATAGGCAATGCCTGAGCGCTATGTATTAACAAGCATCACACACGGACTTGCAGACGGTGAAAGTTAGCACTTCGGAAGCCTCTTACTAATTTCGTTCAGAAAATAGATTCATGTAAAGTTGCTTAGTGAATCGAGTAGGTTTATAAGGCACACATTGATGTGACCACGACACCAGAATCAAATAGTTTTTTCAATATTTTAATAAAAGGTTCATTGCATTATCCATAAACCCGTCAGGTTCATGCACAAGACGGGATCGGTCGAAAAAGTTTGGAAAATGTTAAAAAGCGCGCGCTTGAAGATGGAGATGGAAAGAGCATTTTTTTCTAATTTTAACTCTTTTCATAATTTTTTTTTTAATTTTTATTTGTAGCCTTTCATTTCCTCCTGGGAGGAAAATAAAAAATGTCGTGGGTATTTTTATAAAATGCGAATTTATTTTATTTTTATTATAGAAATACGAAAGTTATCAAAAGAAACGACACTGCTATTGATATTTTTTTAGGAAGACTGAGGAAAAGTCTTTGCATATCCCCTAAACCATCAAATGCAGCGTAACAGTAATAACAACGAACCTCCTAGTAAAATGGTCTAAGAATATTCAAAGATCCTACTGAGTCGATTGTCGAGGAATTTTGATTAAACAGAAATTAAGTATAAAAATAAAAAATATAAAATTTCTGACTGCTTCATATCTTTTTTTTAATTAAACTTCGCACTTTATTTTTGTCTTCAATAGACGATATTGTTTTTTTTTTTACTCAATTTTTTGTCAATATTAACAATTTTTTCTTGTTTCTTTTAAAATTTAAAATTGTTTTTCTTTTATATCTGCTTTTATGCTAGTTGTAAAAAAGCAGAATAAGCACAATTTTATTGCTTTAAATTTGAAAATCAGAATTTCGTTAAGCACGATTTTTGTGTGTGAAGACAGAATTTCGACCGGATCCCGCACAAGACCTGTCACCCTAATACTTACTTTCTCTTTATCTTTTGGTAAGACTTCATTGTAAAGGGACATTCATTTTTCGGTTTCGAAAGTAAAGCTAAATAAATCAAATCAAATTTTGATGAACATTTTATTTCGTTATAAAGTTTTAAATACAATGTCATTCAATGGCCGCCTGGGGAAGATTCGCAGCATGCGATTATTCAACGGCATACCTTCTCGTGGCTCTTTATTGAGGTTTGTTGGACTCCTTACCGATCTTGGCACCACTAAATAATGATCGGCCATTTGTCATGTCTGGAGGATTTCGTTATAGACAGCCTTTCAAAGGTGTTTCTCTTCTCCGATATTGGTGATAACATCGCTGAATACAAAGGTTTGCAAAAACTGTCTTTCAGAACATCCACAGACAGATGTCGTTGCACTTAGACCTGTATCGAATTGTGATAAGCCGTTCACTAGCATCACAAAAAACTGAAGTCTTCTTGCTTAAATTGTTATAATAATCCCCCCCGCCCTGTTTCATAGTTCGAGAAAATAAGTAAGAGAACACATCTGCGATAATGACAAGTTGGGCTCCGTTTCGCAACACACATGTAACGACCTCACTAGTACGATGACTAAATGTTTACTTTCGCCCCGATAACATTTCCATATCCATTCAACCTTTTCGGGCACACCTTCATTATTAAAATTTCAATTAAAACAACTAACAATGCCGAAACCCTTTATCCATCGAGCGTAAATGTTACTCATCATTTTCGATGAGACGGCCACCACCATCATCATCCCATTGTCACCCATAATGACCGCATCTTTTGTTTAGTGCTCCGCATGCAGAGGGATGGTATTCTTTTGGAAGCAATCCTTTCGCCGGCGACTTGGTACTTCCTGCTGGACTTACAAAGGCAGTCTCCCTTTGCCATGTGTGTCACATAAAATTGAAACTAATTATATTACACATCGTTCTTGTGGCCATATACAGCAGATAGTTTTCACTTCGGGGCCACCAAAGAAACGTAGAAAGTATTGATGATGTGTGGGACAGTTTGCTTAGTCACACACAGACGATGATATGATGCCCATGATGATGATGACAACAACAACAACAACGACGATGATGATGATGACAATGATCGTCCTTAAGCCTTCCCAGCCTTAGCTGCGCACCTCCCCAGCTATTCTATAAAATTCAATATACGAGGCAGCTAGCTTTAATAAAACATCATCATCAAATTTAATGAAGTAAGTTTTCCAGGACCCCAAGGCGGTGAAGTGACGGTTTGACAGCGTGGCACGACATGAGGAGCTGACACTCAGTATGGGTAAATAATTCAACACTTCCTGTTGCCAATGATAGAGAGTAGTAGAGCAACGACTATGGGTATCCTGGCTTGGGACCGGTACAGCAACTTCCCCGTATAAGGTATACACACACTCGCATAAATGGGAACGTAAACAGATACTGGAATGAATTTTGTTAATTTCGTACGTTTTGTTTGTACAGTCATTAATTAAAGCCAACGTCAATATTTGGGCGAGTTGCTAAAGACGAAGGAGAGATATGGGAACAAAGAGCGAAAGGGATACGTTGGGTCGTCGTCGTCGTCACCACCATATGCTGGTTGGTATGGTGGTGGTGATGCCTAGTGAAAAGGAATTTTATGGCAGAAGATGAAGAAGTGTATGGTGTTAGAGTGACAAAGCGTTATCTTTTTTTTGTATTTGCTCTTTTGGATGCTCCTTTATAAAAACGGTTCAATTTCACATGCCATTAGGGCTGAGGCGGTGGTGGTTAAGGGGGCTTATATGTGTATGGGCGAATGTGGCTGAGTTTAATTTTATTACTTTTGCATGGAGCCCGGTGCAGGTGCACATGATGGGGTAGTCGGTAGTGGAATGAACAAAGTTGATTAATGATTTAAGGCGACACCTTAATTGACATATGAATTAGATTTGTAGTTCTTTGCCCCACCACCCAATCCCCACATTTGAAAGCCACAATATTTAATTAATCTCTTGAGGAGATACCTAGGTATAGGTTGGTACCTACCTCCTCTGATGACCGATATTACACACAGAGATGTGAATTGGAATTTATTCATGTCAAGCCAAAACGATGGGCGGCTTTGAAAGTCACTTCCCCATATCACTAATTTATTTGAGAGAAAAAAAAATCATGAAAGACTGTAAATTGTAGTTGACAATGGAGCTCATTGTAGAAATGGAGTCAAAAAGAGATGTATCTCTTTGTTTGCACTACACCTGGATGACAAAAGAACTTTATTTCCGGGTGGTACTCGTATAACTTTTGATGGACTCGAAGCTCAAGCGCTACTCCACACAGATGACATTTTCCTTTTACCCAAGTAGCCATTGTCGTTGGAGCTTATGATAAATAAATTGCAAACCTGCTGTGAAACAAACAGTCTTTCAAATGGCGATTTTCTCTGACGAAGATTTTAAACCTTCCGTCGAAGACTCCGAACTTCATGGTCTATATTGGAGTTATTGACAGTGAAAACTTTACAAGAACATATAATACAATATTAATAGGCGGTGGCAGTCGGTTTGTGAAAATAGCCTCGCACTTTTATGCCAACTGGGACCATCTAGCTAAGAAATTTGGTTTTCCCCATTTTGGAAAGCAAATTTTGCAGCAATTTTGTGTAAATGATGTGGGACATAACTTTATAAAAAATTGTATTGCCCAAGCTAAAGTGTCAAACACCCGCATGATTTATAAATGCCTTAGTCAAGAGCAACTCAAAGCTATAAACTTAAATCAAAGCTTATCGTCAATATTGATGGTGCTGCGATTAAGAGGAGAGCTGTTAACTTTGAATTTTATATGCGGTGATCATCCTCTGTATATTTGAAGACGATGTTCATTGGGCCTCACCAATAAACATTTTTATTTCCGACTTTAATTGTTATTAGTTCACAGTGGCTGTATTTTCCATACGAATTTTGCAACTGAGAGCTTCCGTAAATTTAAAGTGGCGACTAAAATCTGTTATTAATATGGCGCATTCTGTTTTATTTTGTATATACAACCTATACAACCCCTGTAGGGCGACGAAGTGATAGACACCATGGAGATGGGATCAACACAAGTCGGGCGGGAGGTGGGCCCGTACCGGGAAAAGCTGAGGGTGATTCAATTGAACCTTCATCACAGCAAAGCAGCATCGGCAATGATGACTAAGTGTTTTGATGAGGATTCGTTTGATATAGCCCTGATACAGGAGCCTTGGATCTTTAGAGGAAAGATAAGAGGACTCCCAAATAGCATGGCTGAGTTGCATTATGCACAAACTAGCGGAAGAATTAGGTCCTGTATCTTGGTGAGGCACGGAGTTCAAGCATATAAATTGCCGGATCTGTGTGCCCCAGACCTTGCAACAGTACGAGTAGGATCAGGTGCGGGAAGTTTTGTCATAGCATCTGCATACCTGCCGTATGATTCTCCAGAACCTCCTCCGACAAGAGAGTTAGAGTCTTTGGTGAATGCATGCAGGAACAGGAACGAGGATCTAATAATTGGTTGTGATGCCAATGCACATAATACAGTGTGGGGCAGCACCAACGATAATTACAGAGGAGAAGCCTTATTCGAATTTGTATCATGCAAGGATCTAGCTATCTTAAACCGGGGAACAGAGCCAACCTTCGTCGATGTGAGACGAATGGAAGTGATCGATGTTACCCTGTGCAGTAGCCAGATAATTGAAAGAATATCAAATTGGAGGGTAATGGATCAGGCTACATTGTCGGATCACAGAGCCATTTCATTTGATGTTCGCTATGGATCTAAAAGGAAAAAAGATCGGAAATACATCAGAATTCCGAAGAACACAGGTAGGATAAAATACCTTGAAGTGTTGGAGGAAAAACTGAATGTAATGACATTCGGAATACCGAAAAACACTTGGCATGTAGAATCACAGTTGAAGCATCTGCAATCAGCTGTTGAAGTTGCGTACCGAGTGGCTTGTACACCTACTTTAGTGGAAAAACAAGATCCTGCGCCTTGGTGGTGCCGGGAACTTGAAAAGCTAAAAAAGGCTGCGAGGAAGGCCTTCAATCACGCCATGAGGAGGGGAGAACCCGAAGCATGGGATGAATATAAGGCGAAAAAGAAAGAGCTAAACGTTACTCTGCGACGACGTAAAAGGGAGTCATGGAGGGACTTTTGCTCGAGTATGAGGAGTACATCTGAAGTCAGTAGACTACAAAAGATTGTCTCGAGAGATCCAGTTTCTAAGATCGGACTCATTCGTAATAGAGCGGGGGAGATGGTGGAAACACTGGATCACACAAATGAGGTCCTAATGGAGGTACACTTTCCAGGAAGCTATAAGTCAGCTCAGCCCTGGGCTCCAAGGAAACAAGGAGCGAACAGGATGGATAGGACGGAAGCAGAACGGATCGTGACACCAAAAGCGGTCAAGGGTGCGATAGCAACATTCTCACCCTTCAAAACTGCGGGGCCGGATGGTATATTTCCAGGTCTAATGCAATGGGGTATAGACCTAATTGCACCAAGGCTCAGGAATATATACGTTGCATGCCTAGCAATAGGCTATATCCCGATAACATGGAGGGAAGCAAATGTGGTCTTCCTTCCAAAACCGGGAAAAAAGGACTACACCGAGGCAAAGTCATTCAGACCAGTCAGCCTAACATCCTTCCTGTTAAAAATAATGGAAAGGGTGATGGTGGACTATATGGAGAGTACTGCGCTTAAGATGTATCCTTTAAATAGTAGACAGCATGCATACAGGGTAGGTATGTCTACAGAAACAGCGCTACACCAAGTAGTACGCGTTGCGGAGGAAGAGCTAAATACCGGGGGCATTGCGATGACCACTATAATGGACATTGAAGGTGCCTTCGATAAGATATGCTTTGAAAGTCTGAAACAAGCCTTGGAAAAACGTAGGGTTAACCCACTGGTGGTAAGATGGGTGGACAATATGTTGAATACGAGGGCGATTAATATTCAGACGGGAACCTCAAAACTCAGAGGAAGGGTTAGCAGAGGTTGCCCACAAGGAGGTGTTCTCTCACCTACACTGTGGAATATCACTGTGGACTCTCTTCTCGACAGACTCGAGGCGACGGGCATTCACACAGTGGGATATGCCGACGACATAGCAATAATGGCCAGAGGCAAATTCATGGACGTCACAGCAGATATCATGAGGAATGCACTCAGAGTGGTTGAGCGGTGGTGTCTGGAACAAGGGCTCTCCATTAATGCGGCGAAAACAGATCTAATAGTCTTCACTAGGAAGAGGAAAAATCTGGAATTTCGGCCCTTAACACTTTTCGGATCGGAACTAACAATGACTAAGAAGGTTAAGTATCTGGGAGTCTATCTAGATACTGGACTTACTTGGAATTACCATGTTGAGGAGAAGGTCCGGAAGGCAAAGAGGGTACTACATCAGTGCAAACGTGTATGTGGACAGAGGTGGGGACTCTCGCCTAGGTCAGCATACTGGATGTATACGATGATAACTAGACCCATTATCACGTACGCCTCGGTTGTATGGTGGGCGAAAGCCTCTCAGAAAACTGTGAGGAAGCACCTGGATAGGGTTCAGCGTTTAGCATGTATGGGAATTACAGGTGCAATACGTACAACCCCAACATGCGCATTGGAAGTCATCATGGGGATATTACCGCTAGACTTATTTATTAAGAAAACAGCGGCCCAAACGGCACTTCGCTTGCATCGAGATGCGAAATGGCACCATCGTGGTACGATCTATGGACATAGGAAGATCCTGGAACTTGTTAAAGACGAGATTAGGGAGCTAAACATGCCTATGGATCGAATAACAAGGGTGCGTATTATGGAAAGAAATCATAAAACTCGTATTGAGAACGGATTACTTCCAGAAAAAAGAAATGGTGAAATAGTGATTTTCACGGATGGATCCATGATGGATGGCGGGGCGGGGGCCGGTATCTATTCAGAAGAGCTGGAACTTGCCCGTCACATTAGCCTCGGGAAATACACTTCAGTATACCAGGCTGAGATGATTGCCTTGCTTTATGCGTTGGACTACTTGCTTGAGTGTCAGGTGGAAGGAAGAAATATCCTCATAGCACTGGACAATCAGGCGGTGATCAGATGCATGGAACAAACAAACATCACAACATCACTGGCACTGGAATGCGTACTTAAACTCAATAAGTGTTCATCTAAAAATGAAGTAACACTGACTTGGGTACGAGGACACATAGGGATCGAAGGCAATGAAAAGGCGGACTCCCTTGCAAAACAGGGGTCAACTGAAAAGTTGCTGGGACCAGAACCATTCTCTTCAATTGGCAGAGGAATGGTTGAACAGCTTGTCCACAAATGGATCACGGCAGAACACCTGAGAAGGTGGTCAACCGTGGAACAATGTAGACAAGCTAAAATGGCAATAAAGTGGCCTACCTGCTCCACTCAAAGAAGAGTTCTAAGCATGAGTCGAGGAACATTGAAATGGGTGGTGGCTTTGTCTACAGGACATGGTAATTTCAGGTATCACTTAAGGAAAATGGGCCTTATAGAGGATGATACTTGTAGACTATGCCTGGAGGAATCTGAGACAGCGGCACATATACTGTGTCAATGCCCGGCATTGGCTGGCAGAAGAATGAGGATCTTGGGACATCAATGGGTCGAGACCCAGTCGATGAAACGGATCTCCCATAAACAGATGCTAGCGTTAACACTAGGAATTGAGCCCAGAGAAGAACTGTGGAGAAATCCAGAGAGTCTCTCTGAGTAAGATTTACAGTGGTAGAGAGACGAAAAGAGACCCGACAATGGTGGTCTGATTCGATTATCTCTCGAAATATATATATATATACAACCTATAAATGTTCTGTATTTTAGAAATTGTTCATTATTTGTTCTGTATTTCATCTCACCAAGTGTAGCCTCACTTAGGTCAGAGTATAGGCCCATTGTGATACCATAGGATTGATTTATTTGATTTATTTAGCTATGCAATGCTATTTACAACATTTACAATTCAATTATTTATCATTTTGCAACCATGTTACATATCTTTATGCAAATATTTAAAAGAAAATATCGTTACGATCAAGCATGATCTATAACAAAATTTACAATGTTTCTATTATATTCGAGTTCAAATGTTCAAACCTATTGTAATTTTTACTGAAAATTAGATTGGATTAGAATAGGTGTTGCTGCAGAAGGCAGCATAGATTAAATGAATTAAAAGTGAATTAAGATCCTAATACTAATACATAAGTACTTACACATACCTTTTTATTACATTGTCATGACTTTATATTGTACATGGAAAGAATTTTAGGATCAAATCAAGAAAAATAAGCGCAGAATCATGAAAAGTTTGTCTAGTTTTAGAGCTTAGCTAGGGATTTACTAATTCACGACTTTTTTTTCGCAATTCTAGAAATTGTACGAAGTGAAGATATTGACCCTCAAAAGTCGCGAATCAACAATTTTCAGTATTAATAATGCGATCAAATGTGAAGTACATACTGCCATAACCGATCGCAATTTGACACAAATAGTTATCAATTTTATATTACATGGATTGTAAATTGCAAACACAATTCGTAAATTACCACTTTTCTGTTGTAAATTACAATTTCCTCCCTTAGCAAATTACAACCATTTAGTCTTGAATTGCAACTCAATAGTGTTGATTTGCGAACTAACAGGGGTAGATTTACTACTTCAGCAATTTACAAATTTTCAATCGTAAATTGCAACTTATTTTTATCATTTTGCAATTCATATTTTGCAATTTACGATTCTCGGGTGGTGATTTGAGGCATCACCGTATTAAATTGAAAATGTTTTATCGGGAAATTAGAAAACTTTTTTTTTTCTCAATTTGCAACTTATATCTTGTGATTTACAAATCAAAATTCATAGATTGAGGTTATTTTCGAGTACATAATATTTATAGTCGTTTTCCTTCTGATATCCAAGAAAATCATGCGGCGCCATATCGTCCGGAGACAACGGGATTTGTCTGGGGTGGTTTTTCGGTCTATGATGAAATTTAAAATACAAACAAAATATTTAGATGAACTTGACATTGATACGAACCTTTGCAATTCTTTTCGATTACATATTTTACAATCCATTCCAATTTACTTCTTTTCGAGTAGCGAGATGTACATTCTGGAAAAAATACAGATCTATATGCATACTTTGGCGTTTTTGGAATTATTCAATAGGTACTTACAATATATATTCCAGAATGCTTTATAATTAGAAGTACACAACCTATCAATACGAATTAGTTACAACTTTAACCCGACAGCTTTAAGGAAAGATTGAATACCGACTGCCTGTCCCTGCAACGACGCGGAACGTGCACAATGAAGATTTGGCTTCATGATTGCAGCTGTCTATACCACATACATGCATTCATCCATAAAAAGAAAGGATTTAAAATTCGATAGGTACATGGACTAGGGACTGTGCATACAAAAATTCCACACATTAGGTAGTTGATTCCATGGAAATTACAAAAAATATTTTGCAATTTATGACTTCTCTACGTCAATTTACGTTTGGAATTCAGATGTGTTAAATTATTATAAGGTTTTATTGATTCACCATTCAGTGTCGGTAAATCAGCAAATATTTTTCGCAATTTGAGATTGTGAAGTGGTGTTTGAGAAATTGACCTATTAGAGTGGTAAATTGCGCCAAACAATCTCGCAAATCACTAAAAAGAAACCTTCGTTGTGATTTGCGAGAAATATGTAATTCGTAAATTGCAACTCAAAGTTTTGCAATTGGTGATTTTCAATTCTTTCCGTGTAACTTACCATTTGGAATAGAAACTAAACGTTTGCAATAAACAGAGAATAAGTTAAGAATTGTCTCGGGGAGTTGACAGGAAATCGTTGAGTAGTGCAGACGCACAATAGAGTAAAAAAACCTTGAATAAAGTGTTTGTAACGTTTGGAAAAGAATCGCGCTTTTATTTGAAGAAACGGTTACCAAGAATTCACGCTTTATTCAGTCGTCGGCGACGAGAAATTCGTCCGACGAGAAACAAACAATATTGTGAAAACTATCAGTAAAAACAATAGGCACTTGTTTATACCTATAGAAAAATTCATATTTACAATAATTTCTATTTTGCAAGGCTGTAATGACCTGCTTTGAAAAACCATCGATCAATGTTAATATGTAACTGAAAAGAAATGTAAATTTAATTTGTTTTTATTTGTTTTAATTCTCCATTACTTTTTAAAAGGCCATTGCTATTATAATATTAGGTAAACTTTTCTTCAATCAAAAACGCCATAAGAGTCTGTTTCTGATATGATGATACCATTCCTCAATTTGATGAATATAACGGTGATTTTAATTATTCATCAATATGACAATCACTTCATCTACAAGATGAACGTTTACATCAACTCACATTCTCCTTCATACAAATTAAAGTTCGTTTTTGAAGAACGCCGTCAATAATATGATGAACGCTATCATCAATATGAAGAAAATTCGAACCTTGGCAATCGTACTTCAATATGATGATTTCATTCATCAATGAGAAGAATACATCATCAACTGGATGAAAAGATACCTAAGTTCATCAAAGTAAGTGTTTTCATCATATTGATGAAATGTTTTGATGAAATTATGAATTACATGAGAAAATTTGCTAAAATCTTATAAGAATCCTGCCAAAAAAAATTTATGACTGCACATATTGAAAAACGGTTCGTCAATTGTCAAAAAGTTTTCATGAACTTGTTCATCATATTGATGAAAAGTACGTCATATCAATAAATATCATGTTGAAAACCGCCATTCGTCAATACATAATAGAATAAACAATATAAGTGGCTTAAAATTGATGTTTGTATAGTTACGCGTCCACAGTTTTGTTGACTTGTATAAAATTCAGCGATTGCGAGCGCGGGGCCAAGTCTGATTGGTAAAAAAAATTGTCGAATCCGTAATCCACGACTTAAACACCAAAGAATCATATTTGGTGTGGCTTATTGAAGAACAGAATGACCGGCGTCTTATAAGTAGCAGATATATATTTCTTTCATTCATGATAGAAAACATAAATCTACCACCCGACACTATACAATCAACAGTCTCCGTAGCAGCAAAAGCTTCTTCGGCCTTTTTTGGTTATGCAGTATAGCGATATAAGTTATGATAATATTGAGCTAAGATTGACCGTTTGCTTTCGAATTGAGTTTTCACGCGGTATCTTTCGAAACGTTTCATCATAAGTCCTCTATAACAATCGTAATTACGAAAGTTCTTCTGAAGGACCTAATATTTCCTAAAAATGTACTATGACTATTGAAGTTCATTTTGAAATTTCAATTCCAAAGTGATTCGAAAAGCTATTGCATTTCTATAAAAGAATACATCATTTATTTCAGATTCTTCTAATAATTTTAAACTGTGCATTTTAACCCAACATACTACCCGATGGTGGGGAAAACATGAAATAAAAATTTACTAAAGCCATTCCAATATAACAAACTCGTAAAAATTGAATTGTATCTTCGTTAATTGCACTCTGAGATAGAACGCCTTCTCTAGTCAAATGTCCGATAGATACTTTCATGACCATATTGCCATGAGCCGGGTGTAAATTGTCGGAAAATCAACACTCGCTGTCTCTGTTTCGCTTCGGTACATTTTAATAATGCGGTGTCATAAAATGTTCATTAAGAAAATATGTTGCAACCATTTAATGGCTGGGATTTATATAGATACGACTACATACGAACAATTTCGTTTGTTGCTGCTTTATGCTTCTGCAGCAAGTGGGTTAGACGACCAGACGGTGTTTGTACGCGGGCATTTGGCAAATGCTCAATGGAATTATGGACATTTTAACACAGAGGCATATATCAATCTCTATACTCGTATTTCGTCGCAGTAATGGAATTTTATTATGAATTTTTATGTTCGCTTTCAACACTCTGTACACCATGTTGGCTGGGCAAAAGAGCGGATGGCTTTTTGTGCTCTGATGTTCTTTTCTTTTTTTGTAATCACTCCGATAGCAAAGTGTCAACTTACTAAAAGGATACAACGATCCGGAGTCGACGAGGACCACCCCTTTCTTGTTATCCTTGTTCGCTTTTCCACTTCAATAAAAGTCATATTGTTGAGTAATATTTCGAGGACCGTTAAGCATTGTAATGTGCTGTGTTAAATTTATTAACAAAGTGTCATCGGACTTGATTAAACTTTTTTGTTTTTGTCAAATGTTAGACAACAATGGATATGACGGGGCAATGGTCTTAAATGAGAATTTCATATTAAATAGGGGTGGGTTTGGTTTAGGTTACAGACGCAAAGTCTTCTTATATGGAGATTGTAGAATAATTTTGAATTAAAGGTCCAACTTACATTAAATATTTTATGTTTTAGTTTACTATAATTCATTTCACGCGTGAACAGAATGTCGTGACTTCTGGTTGTTGAACAAAAAGCCATTTCTGCTTTGCGAAGTTCTGTCTTCTCACACAAAAATTCTGCTCAGCGAAATTCTGATTTTTAAATTTAAAGCAATAGAATTCTGCTTTTTTTCAACTAACAAATGTAAACAAAGATGAAAAAAAAAGGAAATTCAAAAAAACAATTTTAAATTTATAAAACATTAAAACTTATTTACTTTTATTTTTTAAATAAAAATTAAATTAAAATTAAAAAGAAACAAGAAAAAATAGATTAAATATTGACAACAAATTTTAATAAAAAAAACGATATATATTAAGAAAAAAAAATAATGCGAAACTCAATTAAAAAAAAGATATGAAGCAGTCAGAAATGAAATCTTTCATTTATTATAATTTCATTTCTTTTCTTTTTATAGGTACATACTTCATTTCGGCAATATAAAAAGACAGCTGAAATGATGTTTAAACAAAATTCCTTCGACAATCGACTCGGTAGGATCTTCGAATACTCTTCGAAGACCATTTTGCTAGGATGTTCGTTGTAATTACTGTTACGCTGGGATTGATGGTTTTTTTTTTAGATAAAAGGACCTTTCCTCAGTCTTCCTAAAAAATATCAATAGCAGTGTCGCTTCTTTTGTCTACTTTCGTATTTCTATAATAAAAATAAAATAAAATCGTATTTTAAAAAAATACCCACGGCATTTTTATTTTCCACCCAGGATGAAATAAGAGGCTACAAATAAAAATTAAGAAAAGAGTAGTTAAAATTTGAAAAAAAAAAAATGTTCTCTCCATCGCTGCTTTACAAAATTCTGCAAACAATAAAAAAAGTTTTGGAAAATGTTAAGAAGCGCGCGCTTTTGAACACTTTGCAAACCTTTTTTTATGGTTTGCAGTATTTTGTAAAGCAGAATTTGAAAAGCAGAATTTAGAAAAGCAGCATTTTGAAAACATAATTTTGAAAGCTGAATTTTGTAAAAAGAATTTTGACCCATCCAGAATTTTGACCCCAAACCTTATTTCTTCACTAAATAAAAAAAAATGATTTTGAGTGATGGAAATCTTTTTTGGACCTTTATATTTTTTTCTGTTAAGTGGAAAAGATGATATCCATCAAGTGGCTGCCGCCAGTGTTGATACTCATTGGTGCCCATTTTATCGCATTCACCTTGACTTTCCGCAAGATTTCCGGGGATAACTGTTCGCATTCCTGTCGAATATTTTTCCTTAAGGGCTGCGATTGTCTGGAGTCTTAGTCTTCAAGTAGCCCCAATGAAAGATGTCTGGGATGGTTAAATCGGGAGATCTTGCTGGCCTTGCCAAATCGCCAAAACGGGAGATAACGCAACCAGGAAACACTTGCTTCACAATACCCATGTGCGGTTGCACCGTCTGTTTGATAACCACATGTTCACCGAGCCCCGCTCATCCAATCTCGCCAGTAAGAAGTCGTAAAATACGGCCCAATCAATCCTCCCACCACACAGTGGCTTTGATTGGATATAATGGCTCTTCGTGCATCACACGCGGATTTTCAGTTCCCCAGAAAGGAAGATTTTGCTTATTGATTTGTTTAAATTTGAACTTAGCCAAGTATTCTAAGAAACCCTCGAGAATGATTTTCGTAAGCTCTTATATCCCTGGTAATTTATTTTAAACAGGACTTAATATACTTGTAGCATTATGGGTTTGGTTTGGCGATCAAACCCGGACCTCCCCTTTCGACCAATAAGTATTTATAAGATAAGTATTTATTACTTCTCACAGAATATTCAACAACAATTTTATACAGGCGTACTTTATGCAAGCAATTATTTGCCCCTATCCTGGGTTCGCATCTGAGCAGTGTAATTAAAGTTTTATCGAGGAAACACCGTTTATGATGGAGCGTTCTTTCGAAACTCTTTGAAGCGTGTTTGGTTTCTTTTTTTATTTGTTTTAACTGTGCGACTTCTATTGTTTTCCTTACCTATACGTCGAGGAAGGGTAAACTTGAAGAAAAGTTCGAATCGTAAGGCTTATGCAATTATCCTCGATAGCCATCTTCACTTGTTACACTCTTTCTGTAATTATAAAAGTTTAATTGAATTTTTTCCTTGTTTTGTTTGATTTTTTCCGTCGTTATGCCCAGTCCCTGTCCCAGTTCCCAGTTCCCAGTTCCCAGTTATTACTCAACTATCTTCGAGTTGACATTTGGATGGAAAAATTCTTTCGCGTTGACATGGATTCAACTTTCAGTCAATAATCATCTGCATTCGAAATCGTGTTGTCGCAACCAGGTATGTTCGGGAGTCCTTCCATGGAAACAAAACGAAGGTTCAACTACCCCAAGCAATCAGTACTCAAGTGTCCATATCTGCAGTGCTTCATTAGGCGGTGTCGTCATTTGTTTTTGTTTGTTTTGTTTTTTTCGCCCGTCCATCCTCTTTTTTGCAATTAGCAAGTTCGAGCTGTATTTTTGTAATCTGGTTTTAATCAAGGCGCCAACAAAGCCAACACAACACAAAAAAAACAATTGGAAAATCATTAGAAAGCGATTTAGACAATGGGCCAACAACGGCGGGGATGCTCCAGAGCTGATGCAACAACAAAACAAAACTTCACTAGCGATGCAATGCATACATAATGCAGCCAGCACTCTGTGATCACACCGTGGGTATAGAGAGTATAAGGGAGGTCCTCAAATGAATGAAAATTCTTAACAAAACACACAGACAATTTGACCCAAATTTTTGTACATATATTGTAAACGTCTAAATAAGACTGTCGGATGAGCATCTAGTGGGTGGTGGATGGGGTGCACACCAATGGAATATATTGTGCCAATTTTCTGCACCCCCTCCCTCTTAGGTACTTTCTAAAGTTTTTCCTCTATCCGTTCTTTTTTTTTCCTTTCCTGTGACTATTGTTCCATCGTAATTAAACCCTTACCCTCTCTGCACACCGCACATCCAATCTTATGTGTATGCACACAATCCTCCCCCTCGCCCGTGAAAGGATCGACTAGTGGCAGAATTCAAGTTGGATTCTCTTGATTAGTGCCATCGCCATGCTGATAGTGTGCCTGGCTCAGGGGTATGTCGTGAAAACACTATTTAGGGGTCGGATGGAGGCAACATGCTGGAATTCCGGAATGCTTAATAAAATTGCTAAATTACCTTGATTAGAATATATTGAAGCGATAAAGCCATTTTATTACTTCTCAATCCTGTGCTGTGATTGTGCTTGCCGGCCCGCTTACCTGCGCCAGACACAGCACCACCTGTTGAGAATTGGAGACAGTATTTATTCCGACTCCGTCACAGAGGGGGGATTATTTAGTTCAAAGGACGTAATGAGATCTTATTTGTTGTCGTTGTTTGTTTTGGGGTCGGATACACACATTTCGCAAAAGGGTGTGACTAATATAGCTAATGGCCTTTTTGGGATGGCGTAGTTCCAGTGGGTGGTCCAGCGTGGGGGTGAGAGATATTTGTGTCCTTCGCAGTTGACGTTTAATAAAACCTTCTTCATGTGCATGCGTTTGTGGCACTTAATGGCTTACTGTTTTCCAAAGATACTAATGGCGAAAAGTTCTACATGTTGTTTGTGCTCTCAGCCCAGGCACAGACAGCTTATGGTACTGTTAGTTGGTTTTTGTCGTTGGCACGTGGAGATGCGGGTGTTTTTAAGACTTTGACATTGAGTTGTTTGGTGAGGTTCACTTTGATTTTGGTGTTGGGCTACGTGCTGGGATGAATTTCGAATGCAGGAATTCAATGGGCAGTTTTGAAGGGTATAATTTATATTAATTTGTGTCGGAATAGATCAAGAAGAATGGGAAAAGGGACGTCAATGAAAATTGTAAGCCCTTCGGTAGATGTTTGCCTAGCTGGACAAGCTCAGAAGTTATCCACTATGTAAATGACCTGCGACTGACTATAGTAGGGCAAATAGAAACATTTGGAGCTTAGGTCGCTCGAGTTTCAGATTAGGTCGATGTTGCTTTTAAATCGTCTTCACCGTAAGCCAGTGTTGCCAGATAAAATAAATCTGGAAATCTTGTTTTTCCGAAACAAGAAATCTTTTTTTCAAGATTTGGTTCAAAATATAAAAAGAGCGAAATTTTAAATACAATTTTGAAGTACCTTACTACTAATACATAAATCACCTATATATCTATAAAAAAAAAACGTAGGTCATAAATTAATGTTAATGCTTTTTGAAATTTTGGAATATATTTGAATTAAATTGACTTAAAATTTCTTGTTTATATCAAGATCATAGAATTTCGGTTCATTAAAGTGCAACAAATTCTTTGTTTGTTTCAGTACCTACTCAAACGATTACGAATTTTTATTTACACCAGAAAATATTATTTCAATATTTGCAGAGGAATTTGAAAGAGATGAAATATTGAAAATAAAAACTTTTAATACTCGATATGCGAAATTCCATCCGCTGTTTTTACTCCAAAGACATTTTTCCAAAAACATTTTACATCCGTTGTTTTATCAATTTTTTTAAAATTCATGTTTCTTTAGAGTTGATGAAAACGTTAGTGAGACATAAATTGTGCATGGGCTCTGTTCGACTCACATTATTATAATAATGGAATTAATAGAAATCGGGTTTCTTCAATAGAAAAGGTTTAATTGCTAGATTTAAAAGAGGAAAAAAGTCTTACTTACTTACTTACGGGCTTACTGCCGTAAGCCCGTCTACACAAAGAATCTTCCTCTCAAAGTGAGTGATGTTTTCTTCATCTGCTTTAACAAAGTTCATAAGCTTTATCAAATCATGGTCCTATACAGAAATTCCTTATAAATGTTTCTTAGTTGGTTTTACAACTCACCTAATTTCTCAGCTCAAAGAAGGTGCCATTGACCATAATTACTCTTCTTTTAGTATTTTCTGAGATGCCAGGATTTAAGCAGAGCCGAGATGGATAAAGTCCCCCAAAGTTGAAGCTGTCGTCTACAAATTTCCGTCCGATAGATCGATTTTGGGCATCCCTGCTTCCTGTTGAAAGTATGTTTCTTGGTTTTGCACTTTTTCTCAACTTAACCCAATTTTGCTGTCTCTGTCACAAAATGTTTGCAAAAGCCCTAGTGACAGCTCCCTAAATTCTGTCAGTGATGTCAATATCATCTGCATATAGAAGTAATTGTGCCGACTTGTCTCAGGTGCTGGATTATTAGTTTTGCACACATTTCTAACGCAGCTCAGCTTATAACATTCTCAGAATATTTTTTTAACATCAACTGTCTTGTTCAAAACTTCTTTTGATCTTGATGGAGCAGTGGTGCAGCGATCATGCTCCAATCTTCATTCGCATAACCTATCGAATACGGGAGGAACTCCAAACCATAGACAAAGTTCTAAAGGGTGTTTTTTTTAGAGGTATAGAACTTCGAATTGAAATAAAACACAAAAAAATCGTTTTAATGTCCATCAATTTGGCTTTATTGGAAGGATAATTTTATACCATTAATGTTTAAATATGATTTCGGGCATGTGTGCTGCTTCGAATAAAGCCAAGTCTAGAGAGGTCCAATTTTCAACCACTTTTTCGAGCATTTGGGGCTGTATGTCGGAAATAACGCCACGAATGTTGGCTTCCAAGTCCCATAACGTTTCTGGTTTGTTGGCGTAGGCGAGCGACTTCACATATCCCCAAAGAAAATAATCGAATGGTGTCAAATCACACGATCTTGCTGGCCAATTGACAGGTCTATTCCGCGAAATTATGCGCTCATCGAATGTTTCCTTCAATAAATCGATTGTGACGTGCGCTGTGTGGCATGTAGCGCCGTCTTGTTGGAACCACATCTCATCCACATTCATGCCATCCAATTCGGGAACAAAATAGTCGATTATCAGGGCTCTATACCGGTCTCCATTAACGGTAACTGACTCTCCAGCATCATTTCGGAAGAAGTATGGCCCAATGACTCTACCAGCCCCTAGAGCACATCAAACAGTCACTTTTAGTGGATGTAATGGCGTCTCAAGGGCCTCATGTGGATTCTCTTCACTCCAAATACGGCAATTTTGCTTGTTGACGTAGCCATTCAACCAAAAATGAGCCTCATCACTGAACAAAATTTTGCGTTGAAAATCAGCATCGATATCAATCTCATTTTCGGCCCATACACGAAAATCACGACGCATTGCATGGTCTCGCGGCTTTAATTCTTGCACAAGCTGGATCTTGTAAGGTTGTAAGCTAAGATCTTTGCGCAAAATCTTCAATAAAGTTGATGAACAAAGCTCCAATTGCTGTGCACGGTGGCGAATCGATTCATCCGGGTCCTCTTCAACAGTTTGCTCTACAGCGGCAATTGTTTCTTCGGTGCGCACTGTTCGACGTCTCTGCGGATGCGTATTATCACATAGAGTAAACGTAGTGCGAAAACGATACATGGCTAACCGAATTAATTGCTCTGATGGACGATTATGCCGACCATAAAATGAACGGAGCTTGCGGTAAACTTCGCGAACTGAACCATTATTTTCGAAATAAATTAGCACGATTTGCAAGCGTTGTTCATTTGTCAACTTGTTCATGATGAAATGGCAAACCAAACTAAAAATAAATCACTTGACAGCTGACAAAATGTCCGGCAGTCAAAATAGTGTTGCCAAATTAAAGTTCTATACCGCTAAAAAAACACCCTGTATATGACTTGTACCTATATAAAAAGAATCACCCTTGTATCGACCTGTACCAGGGTTTTGAAAATAACCAGGGATGGTACGGGACCACCAGTTCGTTTATAAATGATTGCGGCCTTCACTCAGTTCGCCAGACTGGATCTTGTATGAAGTATTAAAGGAGAGTATTAGTTATATAAGTGGATCGGGTAGAAAGCTGTAGAGGGATAGTATAACTTCCTCTAAGCAAATCTTGGAAATTAATGCTACTAATTCGTTTTAATTTTACTTAATTAATATGACCTATGACAGGTTGGCCGTTCTATTGTTGCACTTGAGTTGAGATATTGTTTTCGTCACTTAATTTGGGGGCGGGTAGATGGTAGCCTAGCCTTTCATTGTCAAGGTTTATCGTTCCTTTTGACTATGACACTTCGGTGGCCTTCACCCTTAAAAGTCCGCAGAAGTAGTTTTTCAATATCCCAAATAGGCAAGGCCTCCATGTTCATCTCTCAAGGTTTCTTTATTGCATTCTCAGACATTGTGATAAGAGAATAGCCACTGCATCTCCGGACTTCAGCTTCTACTGTCCTTTTCTATTTATGACAGAAAGTCAGATGTTCCTTTTCACTCTTGCTTATTGAACCGAGTACATAAATCAGGCTATTGGAGCAACCCGCTAAATCACATTTTTAAAGCAAAAGACTCCACACCTAAAATCTAAATAAATCATTTAAACGCATTCAATAATTTCTTTAAAAATCTTTAATTCGCTCCTCCCCCAACGTCAAAAATTCGTTCATAAATTTATTTAATTCAACAAGGATCCTACAAAGCGAATACAAAAATGTTTGCGTTCTCGTATGGGCATTGGGCACTTCTAACCACTTAACTGGACACAACTTGTCCGAGCCGCCACAACATTTCTGATGTCCAGTCTATCTTTGACAGTCAAAGCTGGAAATTCATCAGCCCAAAATGTCAAAAGCGAGCAAAAAAATAAAAACAAAGAGGAAAAGAAAAACACGAAACTAAATTTCGTGTAACCAAAACGACAGTAGCTGTACTGGCTCAACAGTCAATTCAGCCGGTAAATTGGTGTGAAAGTTCAAAAAGCCGAAACGCGAAGCCACCGAACCCATGTGCAAATTTACTCCCAGGACACTTACGGATGTCCTCGGTGAACTGCGTTGCACACAGTACTCAGATACCTACCAGCTACCACGCTAAGGCGGCCAACATAGTAACAACGAATATTTACCCGTACCCGTACCGTATACCCGACTCGCCTGCATTGGTTTGGTCGTTCGCTCGGAAATTGAACGGGACACCCTAATGGACGGAGTTTTTAATGCAATTACAGGCATGTGCACTGGCCGAATACCTAATGACATACCCTGTTTATAGTTGGGACATTGCGGCCCGACAATATTCATACTCGTCTCTGGGGGTGCAGAGGCAGACTGCAGAGTGCAGAGCACTTTCAGTGCACTGGCGCATGGGTGGGGGCGACAGTTCAGTTGGAATGCAGAGTGGGTCCAGAAATGGTTGGTACGTGATCGTGCATCTAATTTGATTTCGGTGCTCTCTCGCTCGTTCTCTGTGTCGTCACCCTCTTCTCTGGCACAGAGGACCCGATGTTGCGCGCGAAATGAACGCTTCAACAGGGTGCGGATGGCGTTTGGAGTTGCCATTTTCCAATGGTCACGATGCATTTATGTCCCTGAATGAGGCTTTCACTTTAATGGAAATTTAATAGCTACAATTGCATTCGAGGGATGGAGGGAAGTCGCGAGCGCGAAGTAGCTAACTGGTAGAGATATGCGTTGCATTGGGGCAAAACCCTTCAACCCTCTGTTGGATTTATTTCACAATTAAATGATTGCAAATTGATTTCGAGTTCAGCTCTGGCAAGAGATTGAGTGGCAGTTGTTGGTGCCTTTCAACAAGGTTTTACGGGATTAAATCAAGTTAAACTCATTAACGGACGACTATGTTAATTACGAAGTAAAATTTTGTTGAAACGGAAATACACCAGACTTAAAAGCTCAACCGCTAGAGCCTTTAAATCTGATTACGTGGTACGGTGACCATTTATATTTTCTATAAGTGTATTTGTAGAAGTACTGCCTTTTTGTATCTGCAAAAACTTTTATGAAAATATAATTAGTTTGTTAATTTGCTATAATTTGTACCTCATTTGACTGGCTGACGCCGCTCGGCTTTAAATGTGCCCATGAATTTTAAGTATACTAATTTTCCTAAATGTCCACAGATGTAAAAGTTCAATTTTAATTTATTTCGAATTGCAAGTTGCACCCCATGACTACGTGAAATAATAGTGTGTGACAGCAAAATCTGCCTATTGGGGAAAACTTTAAGTTCGTACAGGTATCATTTGAAAGAGATACCCTATTGCGATAAATTAAAAACTGAATGTTGCTCCAATAATCACTTTCTTATGTCAGAGAAACCCATATGAATGGGTGATCGCATACGATGTCGCATGTAGGAGGAAGAGCATTTGTCATTTTCTACTTTAGGGAAGATCAGTTTGATACTAAAACTTAAAATGTGTCAAATACAAATTGTTCCAATTTTTTTTTGGTGACAGGTACCAAAGGAGAGCATCTTTCGAACAGCTGTAAACCTTTTTAACTTGATTTAAATCCACTAAAACCCATTAGTTTCAACATGGCTGCAGACTTTTAAACAACCAAAAATCTTTGGAAATCTGCGAGTCAGATTTTGTCTGCATTCGCAGTAATATATTTTGTTCTTTTTAAAAAATAATTTCCACATTTTTTTGCACGCTTACTTCAGCTTTAGCTGTATCATTTTCGTTTTTAGCTGTTTTTATTTCGTTATTGTTACTTAAAAAAAAAAGTGTATGGCGTAACATTGTTCCATAGAAATCTGTTCTTTTTTGTCATAGTTGCAGATTTGTCAAAATAGTTTTATGGCAACACTGGCAGTATATGATATTGTATTGCTAAGGAGACTTCTTTCTTGCAGAAGCAAACATGTTATTCATATACCTATGTGAATCTTTTGGGATCGTTCTTTTGAATGGCTGAAGTCAAAGTGTCATACAAGAACATTTCCACACTTACCAGATGAACCTGTTATGCGTCGATAGATCTTTGTTTAAGGAACTTGGCTCAAATATCGCAGTAGATCTGAATGTTGAGCTAAGGCCATATGCCTTTTGTGCAATGCGTATTAGAGAAACCTTAAAAACCTTTTAAAAAAAGACGGAATTCAATAAAAGGAAGATAGGTTTTAACCCTTCTGTCAAAAAATATGAGTTATGGCCAGACCTTTGCGGCGAGTTTTCTGTTAGAAATAATAGACCCAGCTTCTTCGATTTTCATGATAGGGTCAACGAAAATGTTTTCTGTGATTTCAGAAATTTTATAAGATATAAGTGCTCGATAGGTAAGAGTTTTTCAATTCGTACACCTTCCGTCAACTGCAAGGTCAGATTCTGTAGGGCGAAACAATCAAAAGTTTTCGTGCGCTCGAATGAGTTGCCCTATGTTACACAAGCAAATTTGATCGTGCACGTGAAAACGTTTGAACGTTTTTGAGAAAAACTAATTACGGGATCTTATTTGGAAAATTTGCCAGACAAAACAAGACCAAATATTTCAAAGCTTATTTTGGAAAATACTATTGCTAAACTATTTACCAGTTTTTCTTTGGGATGTAAGCACCACTTGGTATTTAAAGTTTTGTCGAAATCGAAAGGGAGGTTTTTGAGATATGAGCATTTTTCAAAATTACCGTTTTTGGTAATTCGAATTGAAAATTAAGGACGCAATAATTTTGAAAACATCAATTTTACTCTAAGTTTCCATTTTGGTCGAAATCGTTGTTGCTGTTTTCGAATAAGCTAAAGATTTTTAAAAAATGCCTTTTCTCAAAAATCCATTTTACGATATAGAGAAAAAATAGGCTTGCCATTAAGTTAGAAATGACCATATTACCTTAGAAATTAATTTTTGTTACAATCGTATGGACCGTTTTCGAGATATGTATGTCCAAATTTCAAAAGTACCGTTATGTTAACCTCACCTACATAAGCTTAAATATAGATTTTGGTTCAAATCGTTGGAGCCGTTTTCGAATCAAGCTGGTATGAAAATGTTATATGGGAAGTACCATTAATATTGAGGTTACCATGCAAAAAAACGGCCCCAAATCCGAAGTTTGAACGAAATCCGTTCAGCCGCTTAGGCTGTAGGCCTCGGGACATACAGACAGACAGACAGACGGATATAATTTTGCAACCCACTTTTTTGAGCTCGCCTATCATCGTAATGTCAGAATTGATTAACATCTTGAGTTCGAAATTTTGTACGAATACAATATCTTTCTCTTACTACGTACTGGAGAAAGTTAAAAAAAAAAAACTTTGCTGCGCTTAAATTTAGCTCAGCTAAATTTTGGAGAGAATTTTGTATGGAAACTAAGACTTAGCTCGAGCAGAGTTATATGCGACAAAGTTCCTTAGCAGGTAAGTAGCTAGTAAAATATTAAATAAACATTTTTTTCTGTTTTGTCACTTTTTTTCATACAAAAAAGGTCTGGCCAGGAAAGGTATAAGAAATTGTAATTGACAGAAAAGTAAGCATAAAACTGACAACAAGAATCGGTTCGGCTCTCAGAAAACAAATTTCCCTCCAGCAACATGTTGAAACTATTGAAACGCTGACGCCTTGTGGACTCAACGAAACTCCGTAAATAAGTTCTGCCATATTGATGAAGAAAGCTCAAAGCATAATCACATCAGCATCTGTGTTTTCTATGTTTACAATTTTTTGTACCTAATTGCGATTGGATAGTGCCCTCATTTTTAATGTTTGCGGAACATAGTTTTAGTTCCTTAGTATTAGTAAGGACACTCTGAGTGGACATTACGGAACAGACTCACTTACTTGCTTTGACATTTTTAACTGCTCATGTCTGCAGTATCCTAAACCAATTTAGTGCTTTTCATTCCTATATGACTTCCAATTAGTCACAGTGCTGGCCATCTCAGATTGCATCCACCATCCTTTGTATGCGAATCTATTCATGCACTACCCAACGCGACAATGACGATGACGGCACGGCCACGATGATGAAATTAACCCTTCCACATTGTTCCAGGTCTCATTTGTTAACTGTCACAGGACAGGGATACCCACCGCCACCCACGGACGGTTCAGGTGGGCTATATGCGCGCACATAAGCTCAGGCAAGAAGTGAATCATATTTTTATTTCATGGAACTATCTATATTTCAGAAGCATTACTTATGCCATAATAAACCTTTCTGAACTATGTATCAAGTCCGCTTCCCGGTGCAGTTTTTTTTTCTCCTTTTTTTTCGGGTAAAACTCAAAGAATTCCAAAGCACATTCCATTGTCTGGGAAGCTCCATCATGGCATGGTGCCATCCGCAACACCGGCAGCAAGTGCATTGTTGTTAGAGGTATAAAAGATTACCTTTAGCTTTCACCTATCCGTGCGCTATGTTGTGAAATAGTAAAAATGGTGGCATACTAACTCTAGTGGCACTCGTGCATATGCTTCCCATGAGGGGATGTAGATGTAGTCCTCTCTACCTGCACACTATACACCTGTGAAGGATTTTCCTTTTTTTTATTGTCACGATGTCAACGACAACGATGGCAGTGGTTAATGGTGACTTCCGGACAGAGGAACCGGTATTTTGGTATGAAATGCTGAAGTATCACGCGAGCGTTTCCATTCGGGAACCTATTGTTTTCCATACCAAAGGCCGGGGAAAGGTTGAACGTTGAAGGTGCTCGGTCAAAACTTGAAAACCGGCAACTGTAGAGGTTTTCAGCTGATTAAGGCCACTGCGATTTAAGTGCCTGGGAAAGTTTATCCATGGTTTTCGCTTCCATCGCTTGCTTGTCATATATATATATACAGAAGAAAAGTGGACTGAAGAAGAGACATTTTCTTAACTGTCAGTGCCATGCATTATGCTAAATTGTTTGCGAACAGAAAGTGAGGAATCCTTTTGCGTAGGGATTTGCATGTGTACTGGGGATGTCATGCCGGTCGGATCATCATATTGTCTTGCCATCACCATTAATTAGAGATCGGAGATCAAAGAGTGCGGTTCTAAATTACAACGACCGCAATGTCCGAGCCAATGTGAAAAGTTTTTCGTTTACATGGTTCGCACATTTAATTTCAAGGGGTAAGTTGCGAAAGATGCTCGTTGATGGGTCTTGGCTCTTTCGGAATGGAACGCTATTCAAAATTGAAGTGTGTCAGCGGATTTTTCAGACGAAATTCAGTTGAGGGGGTGAAAGGACTTTTGTAAATAAAACTAGCTGGTGCGGCTCGTTTGTCCTTGGTCTACCTTATCATCTGTCGTGTGAAAAGATGTACCTCAAAAATACAGTGTGGCGGGAGTAGGGACCATCTGCATCAAAGATAGGTAGCGACTTAGTGGTTACTGTGCTTGAATTAAACTAAGCGAGGGGCCTCAGGTTCAGCCTCCGCGGAAACACACATCCCGTGGACCACTGTCATAAGAAATCGTTTCATGTTAGCCCTTAGAAAGTAAAAAAAAAAAAGACTCGAACAAATGAGAAGCTATGAGAACCTTTCGCCAGGGTGTTATGAGTGTTTGTTACGTTAGCTTATTATTTTGTGTCAGCTGGAATTCACAAAATAACATTAAGCTGCTACAAGTGAGATATATTCAGAACTCTGCTCCCCACATGACAAAGACTCGGGAAGTGAGGTGTGTACCTACACGTGGATCTCCGCGCAGACTGTGTACATAGTTCGCCGTTCATGAAATTTAATTTTATTGTGTGGTTGTTGCTACCAGCCAGAGCCCTTACTTACTTACAGATCTGTCAAACTGTCAAAGACTATTGGTCGAACTGTTTTTATATTCTAACCAAAGCTTACATGACATCTTTAAGGATATTAATTTCGTCCGCCTTTCGCTGGTCTTCATACGAATCTAGTTCTTCACTCGTACTTCGAGAAAACACCGCAATCTCTGAACCAGTTCATTAGGTTGCAGCCAGTGTTGCCACTGAAAAAAAAATTAATCCGGTCAAATCTGACCAAATCCGGTCAAAATATAAAATAAGAAGTGTTGACCAGAAGTCCAGTCAAAAATGGAATAAAGTACTATATTTGAACTAAAAATAGAAAACAAAAATGATATAATTATATCAAATCTCTTATCTCAAATCTATTAATAAAAAAAAAGCAAACAATTCATTGGAAAGCATTTTGCATCACAACGTTTTGTAGAAAAATTAACTTTCCACTCAACTTGGCGTTTGAAATTGGTAAAACCAGCACCGAAATTGCAAAATGTGCTAAATCGTCTTCACTTCAGTCTGGTTTGAGTGCACACACCCAGTCACAGTTGACGGGAGCATTCAAATGGGACTGGCGCGAGGAGACTCTGTATTCTGGGATTATTCACAATGAATTGGTTTCTGTATGAAATTGTTAGGGTGTATGGCCATATTGGCAAAGTATAATTCAAATTATATAAATCTATACTTTATGTCTAAAACATAGGAAAATATTATTTTTCAGGTCAAACAAGTTTTTTCCGGTTAAGGAATTTTTTCGTTTCGGTCAAAAATCGGTTAGACCGGATTAAAAAATGTTCTCCGGTCAGAGTGAAGAGATTTCGGTCAGATATCTATGACCAGAGTCCGGTTAGAGTGCCAACACTGGTTGCAGCCACGCAGTGAGCGACAAGCGGTAGAACGATTGAGCGACGTCGCTTTAAAAATGTAAGACATATGAAATTGTATTGCAGTGGCCACGTAAGCTCTGAGCGATTAGCGATTTTATTATAGGCAGAGCGACATCGCTTAATCACTCTGTCGCTTTTCGCTCACCGCGTGGCAGCTCCCTTAGAATGGATATGTGAGACATTAGCTGTGAATGAATAATAAATGAACAGCTACTGGCATTAAAAGCGTTTCTTAGGCATGGATAATGATGAATGATAAGCAAGTTGTTGTGTTACTTGGAATCTGGATAGAAAATGTAGGCAGTAATTGTTACAGATTTGTACAAAATAAGGTTCAACACACAGGGCAAAAACTTGTAAATAATTCGACCATTTTGAAAGTAGTCACCGCTTGAAGCAGGAGCTTGATAACGGCTATATTTAAAAGACCATTCCTCGATAGCTGTGGGCTCATTTAAATGGCTAGTATAGGAATTTTCACTTTTTTGTTTGAATTTATTAAATCAGAGAAGTACCTGAAGCCCAGCAGGGGACAGGCTTTTAAAATATTTTGAGATAGTTAGAGCATGCTTCACAGAAAGAGAAATCGATAGAAAATATTTGCGGAGCTTTTCTGAGTCGGGGTTAGATCAGGATTACCAATAGTAATTTACTTATTTACAGATTAAACAATTTTATCGCTGTCTAGCCCTACAGGTCAGGGCATTAGATGTTGTTTTTTAGGAACTATGAAGGCTTTTTGACTGGTCCAGCGTCGGTATAAAGCCCCTGAAGTTCGACGTTAAATCTTCTCATTAACACTCCATCGATACAAATTGACACCTGGATAATATTTCCCCTAAAACATCCCAGGAAGCTTACGATAGTGGAGCCCTGGTAAACAAGGCCTTTAATGATTTCGAAGTGGTATCAGTCCATCATGCCGTTTTGTCCGTGTCGTCCAAGCCAATATTCCTTCCTCGTTAACAGCATATACCTCGTTTTGTCCTCATTTAAAGCCATATCCATCTTCGCCGGGTCTGCTTCAATACTTGTAAATAATGCTCCACTGACAGCTCGATCTTCCGATCAGGGTGACCGCTGCAAAATTCTGAAAAGTCGCAGAAAAATGGCCAATGAAAAAAAAAATTACATTTCTCTCTAAATACTATAATAGTGGGCACATTCAAGAATCTAGTTATCTTAAGTCGACTAGATTGGCCTGGATAAGATGTAACCTGAACGCAAAACTAGATTGGTCGGGAACGTCACTTATTCTACTTCAGCCACATATGAGAACTGTCAACTTAGTACTCAGTCACGAATTTCTTGACTAGATTCGTCGGCTACCCCTCCACAAACGTCAACTGAAACAGGTGCTCACATGACCGACTTTGACCAATCAAAACCGATATACATCTAGTGAGAGAGCTGTCAGGCTTACCAAACTAGATACTTGAACGTCCCCAGTGTTGTGTCAGGCAACTGCGTCACATTTTAAAGGTTTTTATTTTGAAATAACAACATTTAAACAATTTTTGAAGCGCCTTCTCCAAGCTAAAAAGGCCCAAAATGACAAAAAAAAATTGTGGCAGGCTCTCGAAAAAAGTGCCAAATTGCATAACTTTACCCGCACAATGGTCACGCTGCCGACAATTTCAATATCGTCAGCATTTATGCAAGAAGTTCAACACACTTTTGAAAAATTGTACAACGGATGTTGTGAGTTTCGTACAATTTTCCCCATCGTCATCCTCTACAGATGAACGCGTTTGGCAGAATTGCCGAAATGTGTGTAAGAATATTTATATGTCTCGGCTTGCTTTTGAGTCCTAGTGTTTGGATTTAAATAAAATATTGAAAACCCGCTTCACGCATTTTAACAAGTGAACTAAAAGAACAGCTTCTAAAGTGCTCATCATTTTAGTCTATATTCAGGTCAGTAGTATAGTTGAGCGCTCTCTTAAAATAACGAATAAGCAGCCTAGTCAGGAGTTTAGTTAGGTACATTCGGGGCACTGTTCCTACTCCTGAAGCTGGTCGAATTAGAATTACGGAACTTGGAATGCAAAACCTTCCAGTCCACGAAAAAGAGCTAACAAAATATTCACATTTTGTCACATTACATTAAGTTGAGCGAAAACCCATTCATTTTCCACCCACTACCCATACAACCACTACTTCTGTTGAGTTGGAAATATATTACACTCACGTTATTTATTGCGGTTGTCGTTTTGAACGTCTCCTCCTCCCCTTCCTCCTCCACAGAAGTGATAAACCATAAACATGACATAATTCTATGGTAAACCAAAATACATTTCATTTTAAATAAGGACCAACAAAAGCAAGCAATCCAGAAGAGGAATATACCAAATCGGCGAACAAAAGCCTTTAAAATAAGAGAGCCAAAAATATTTGCCAGATAGGAAAATTTAGCGACTCCCCCGCTAACGACACGATAGATAGATACTCACTCAGTTAGATAATAATACAAAAGTAATCCTTCCATGTGCACAATCATTACATTTCACATAATATTTGGAATTTTTTGGATGTCGTATACTGGTATATGTTGTCGGAGTCGGGTGCCAGTCCCATGTGAAGTTTAATCGCCTGAAATAATTGACTTCATTTCGCCAAAGTAGGCGTGCGGATTTGGTTGCCAATACAAAAAAGATAACAACAAAGTGATTTTTTTTTTGCGCTTCCACTGCCATCTCCATCCTTGTCTTATAACCCATGGCTTTTGCGGAACTTGCCCCAATGGGTGCTTGCAAAGAAAATTGATTTTCAGCATAGAACAAGCCAAGAGAAAATATTCCCACCCATCATGATAAAGGCAGAAAAAAACTGAGCGAACATTAAATCACGGTTCAAAGCCAGTCGAATCCGTCAACCAACCATCACAACGTCACCTCATTCTTAAAAGGAAAATCCAGTAAGAAAATAAAAAATAGGAAAAAAAAGACTGGAAGGGAACAAAAACTCACACATTCTCTGGAATGGGTAGTGGAATTACATCCATCAATCATGTTGCTTTATCAAGAGTGCAGAGTTTTTGTGTGTGCTTTTCCTCCCTTTCCTTTTTTTTTTTTGGGACAGTTAAAAACCCATCAAAAACTGTTGAGTTTTAAACATGTTTTCTGGGGTTTTATTGCTTTCATCTTAAAACCATGGTCGTTTTATTTCAATAAGGTTTACAATACTTTTTCATTCATATCGATTTGTGTTCGCGTTCAACAGTTTCTTCGATGGGCAAGTGAGAAAAGTGCGGCTGCGGAGAGTCTATCAGATGGAATTTCTTTTAAATTCATTGTTTGTTGCCTATGATGTGAGGGGAAAACTTTACATGTGGGCTTTCTACTTCAACGATATCAGTGATATCTTTAACACCGACGTGAGAAGTCTACTTCGCTTCATTAAAAGCTCAGAAAGCGCTCGCTTTTCAACATTTTCCAAACCTTTTTTTATTGTTTACAGAATTTTGTAAAGCAGAGATGGAGAGAACCTTTTTTTTCTAATTTGAACTCCTCTTTTCTTAATTTTTATTTGTAGCCTTTAAAAATGTCGTGGGTAAAATACGAAAGTAAACAAATGAAGCGACCTGACTATTGATTTTGTTTAGGAAGACTTAGAAAAAGTCTTTGTCAGTCCACTAAACCATCAATCGCAGCATAACATTAATTACAACAAACCTCCTAGGAAAATGTACCAAGTCGATTGCCGAAGGAATTTTGTTTAAACATTCGGCTGTCCTTTATACTGCCGAAATGAAGTGTAATTTCGCATTATTTATTTTTCTTCAATAGCTATTGGTTTTTTTTTATTCAAATTGTTTGTTAATATTAATCAATTTTTTCTTGATTCTTTTTAATTTTAATTTTATTTTTATTTAAAAATTAAAAGTAAATAACTGTTAATGTTTTATAAATTTAAAATTGTTTTTTTTTTATATCTGCTTTTTTTCTCGTCGTTTACATTTGTTAGTTGGTAAAAAACAGAATTTTATTGCTTTATATTTGAAAATCATAATTTTGTAAAGCCGAATTAATTTTAAAACCCGACTGACTGTAAAAAAAAGAACTAAATGTAAATAATAGTCAACGCATTACTATTGATTCAATTACTTTATTTGTACTTCAATATTTAAGGAATAGTTAGTTAAATCGGGTTTTTTATTATTTGAAATTAACTTGTTTTAGCCTATGACACTCCGGGGAAGAATACGAATATTAAGATTCCTTACTTGTCAAAATCGGTCAAGCCGTTTAGGCTACAGGGCGTCCCGTAGGAACGTACATAGGATACGCGCGAAACACATAACCCTAACTGTGTCCAGTCAGGTAAAAAAGCAGAATTTCGTT
The DNA here is from genome assembly GCA_951230905.1 of Cheilosia variabilis. Classification (NCBI taxonomy): domain Eukaryota; kingdom Metazoa; phylum Arthropoda; class Insecta; order Diptera; family Syrphidae; genus Cheilosia; species Cheilosia variabilis. Next base: position 39,004,386 of record OX579677.1, on the reverse strand, counting down.
AAGCTGAATTTTTGAGTGAGAAGACAGAATTTTGAAATTTGAAAGCTGAATTTCGACCGGATCCCATTTTTTTTTTTCTATCACACCCCACTTTATTAGCCAACCTTACCTGACCTTCGGCTGACTCTTTGGCCATGTTGCAGCAACTGCCAGTCCCAGAAGTATTTAGCGATCAGAGTCGAAGTTTGCCAGCTTGCAGTGCAAATGCCCACCCTTATTTAAACAGTACGTGCTTTGAGTCTGGAACAGCATATAGGGTATTCGGGGATGTAAAAGCTGCCCATTAGAGGCTTATCCGCCACCAACGCCACCCTGAAAAAGTGACTAGTGAGTGACCTCTTAGCTCCATGTCGGAGTTACACACGAGGCTTTGTGACTCAAAAATAAATTATGGTCATTCGAAGTTGCAAAGGCAGTTCTCTGCTTACTCAGAAATTTCTAACCTGCGTCGACGCCTTATACTAAACTATAAACTTATCAACTAGATGTGAGCATCTCTGTCAGAGGTCCAGTGTTTTGGAAAATATTCAAAGGATCACTCTTTAACTACATCAAACCTCGATGACAACCGTCGAAGTACCCGAATAAATTACAACACAATTCAATGAATCTTGCCACCCTCGTTGTCGGTAAGCCCCGCTACTGCTACTGACACTGGCACACAAGTACTCCCAAGAGGCCTCTTTTATTTCAGTCTTTTGCAACAAAAGAGTCGACAACCATATTGCCAGTATCGAAAACATTGCCGCATAGATGGGCAACTAATTTCATTGCCCTAATTGAATTAGGGACTGTGGAAAAATCTCGAAATTCCCCTCCATCTTTCCATCAAAGCTAATTCGCTTCTATACATGACGGCGAGGCCGGTAGAACGGCACCAACTTCCGCAAACATTTGATTAGAGAAGAGAATGCATATGTCAACAAAAAGTCTGTACACCGAAACGCAAGCCGATACTAGTCCTGCTTATGCAATGCAAAAACCCCCAAGTACACCCGCAACTCATATCCTCTATATAGTTCCCATCCAGTATACACAGTCAGCAGTGGTCAACTTGAATAAGCCTAATTTATTCATAGCAGAACCACATGCACACAATCAGAAATATGCATTCAAAAACAGGTGAGCTTATGTATGCCGACGCCCAACCCCACTAACCGAACCAGACCAGACCGGGCCCGACTCCAACTGACCGACCATAACGTATGAAGTGAAAATCAAGCTTATATTGTTTAGGGCCGACTTTGTCGCACTCCGCTCACTCCGCATACTCCGATGTGCCAGCCGATAGTCTGACAAAACCATAAAAGACCACCGACCATACGGATCCGGTATGAAGAATCAAAAATTGGTCAGTCAATGTACGAGAGGACCACGGCGCAGGAGGATTGTTGGATTTTCTCCATCTATCCGTAACCGGAAGACTAAATTTGAATATTTTGATGAGATTTTAATCCAAACGATGTGTGGGTGTGGGTGTGTGTGTTGGGTTCTGTGTATCAAGTGGTGGTGGCGGCGGCGGCGGTGGCTGTGATTTGAATATTTCATTATCGGACAGATTTTGACAGTGAGTGCAATTTCGGGACACAACAGCAGCCACCCTCATTCAGTGAGGTGTGAATTTTCCGAATTTTCACTCGCTCCCCGGTCATAACTCGCAGTGGCTTCTTCGCTAATTTAAGTACAGAGTATTTTTGGGAGAAGGGATGAATTTGTGATGTAAACAATGTATGCCTTTAAATTTTGCAGCCAACGCTCGTATATACACTGAGTGGTTGAAAGGCCAATCAGTGCGGCAGCATGATGCCCAGCTAGGCACAATTGGCTGTAAAATATTCTGGCACATAAGTTGGACTGCCAGGTAAAAGGCACACTGGGAGTCGAGCTTATTTCATTTTAATTGGACTCCATTCAATCGGAGGGCGGTTGAATGGATAGTGAAACGCCTCCCTGAAAACCTCAAGTGATAATTTGGTAAAATGTGAGTTGAATTGGTTGAGGCCCAGATCCACCCGCCACCGGACCAAGGAATTCAATTTGTATCGAATTGGACAGTAACTGGCTCTGAAAGGGGTAACTCAATTGGCAGCAAAAAGGTTCTATGCCCGTTAAGTACTCCTTCACCCTACTGTCTGTAATATTGAGCAGTAAAAGACCTACAAAACTCTGCTACTGGACGATGGCATAAATGCTCTGTAGGACTTATGAAGGCGGATTTTGTTCTGTTCGGCTGGGAAACACCCCACTGGAGCACTCACATGCAACTGGTCTAATATATCACCCATCTTACTAGAATTTCCTAGACTTTCACAGAAAGCCGAGAATACACTCAAGCAATGAGGAGCCTGCAGTATCAGCACATACCACATCCGCACCGAAAACCCGCCACCCGATCCGAGCAAAGGCAGGACAATAGCCATGGAAGTGATCCGGTGTGGCGTGGCGGAGAGTGGTGTCACTTAAGCCCAGTGCGCTACGATGCTTGGCAAAACCAAGAGTCCTAAAGAACGCCAATAAGTTGTCAGGATTATTTTAGAATGCCGGAGATTGCTTACAGATGCTAGGGAGAATACCTATAGTCTGCCTGCTTGTAGAGCAGTGCCAACACACAATTTTGTCCGTGAGAAGCGCAATTCTTAATGGAGGCCCTGACCGAGGACGCCGGAAGACGAAAGCGGACAGTGGTTATGCGAACATGTGAATCTTAGACAAAACGCCAAATTTAAAAGAAAGGAAACTTTCAGATTTATAAAAGGATTTCAGCGTCCGTGATGTATCACTGGTGGATATAGATCACGATTTGTATTCACCTTCAAAAGTGTATCGGCTGCAAGAAATAAGGCCCCAAATTTGAGGTGTTATTTCATAATGAAATAATACCCCAATTTCAAATATGAAATAAGGCCCCACTGCGATGAAATAAGGCCCCAAATGTCAAAAACGAAATAACACCCCAATGTTTTTTTTGTTTTTTTTGTATATTTTATTGCTTTTTTATTCAATATATTGTCTTCTTAGAAATAAATTTACAATCTATTATATATGTATTTTTAGTTAAATATTGCAGCATTTCTTCATAACATTTTGTCGTTTTTTTATTCATTAAAATTAAAAATAACGGAAATACCTAAAACCAAATTTGAATTTTTAGTAAAATAAACTATCTTTAATATTAAGAAATAATGAAAATTTGGTGCAAGAAACTGCGCGATTTTTTCGCCTGCGGCTCTAAGATTGAAACGGTTTTTTAATTAAAATAATGCAATTACCTCGTCAAAATATTGAATACACATAGAAGACTAACAGCTACTTTGGGAATTATTTTAAAAGTTCCGTCCATTGAATACCTTCTATTTGGCGGTGGTATATTTTCCTTTATATCGCTTATTATTTTTAAAGACGAAAATATACAAAAACCATGTTTTTGCTCCTCAAAAATGAAATAAGACCCCAATTTTCATCAGGAAATAAGGCCCCAAAAAGGAAATAACAACTCAAATTGTATTAAAAATCGTTGTCTGTGTTTCCTGTATAATTTTTTGGGACCTTATATAATTTTTTTTTCTTGGCCTTATTTCGCAGAGCCGTTTCTCATACCACAAGAGTGATTGAAAAATAAGGTGGCCTGAAAAAAGAATTATAGGTTCGACAAACTGATGGAAGCCTTGTTTCGGCGTTTAAGCTTCCTTTGAGAAGCTGTGATTAGTGCCTTGTTGTGATGGCCCGAAATGTGCGCGTTCCTAACCCATTTACGTGGAATTGTAGATAAATAAATATGGCAGGGGTAAGATGTGATTGGTTTAGTATGTACCTCGAGATGTCGTTTTGTCTTCGAAAGTGGACCGTAGACCGTACTGAAGTGACTGTATGGGACAGCGAATGTTACCCCACCAATGAGCTTTGAAAAACCGTCGGAGTTTCAAAGAAAGTTGGTCAAATTGGGTTGACTTATTTTGACGAAGGAAGACCGAAACAGGCTTCTCTTTGCCTGTTGCCTCAGTAATATTCTTAAAATATTTGATCTAGGAGGCTCTCTTCATGATTCTCTGATGAAAATGGAAATACAGTACGCCCTCGGTAAAAGCAACCGATGGAAATTCGAGCAGTTGCGTTAATTGAGGTTGTTGCTTTTACCGAGTCACAAAAAATTAGAATTTAAGGTCTTGAATTAGAATTTAAGGTGATGCCTCTGGAACCAATTGTACAAGGCATTTTCCGTCCTTGGATACTCGCAGGCTTTTAAAGTTACGACCTTTCCCGGTCCGGACTCAGAATTAGATACGAATTTGTTAAGCAATTTTTTTTTCTTTTATATTCTGCAAAAGCTTGACTTGTTGAACTTGTATGTTTCACAAAGCGATTTTACTGATGCACCGTTACTCAATTTGGTTAAAATCTCAGCCTCCTGCTTTATATGACAGTTTGGGAACCTTTTTTACGATAGCCATGATTTCTTTATTACACGAAACAAAGCAATTACCGACCGCGAGAAAATCACATGAACACTGGTAAGAAATACGAAAAATTTTCCCCTCCTTTTCTTCTTATTCTTGTATGATGCAAACAAAAAATGCACCTACGATCTAGTGCTAGTGTTTAAAATTCTGAGAGAAGTAGCTGTAACATAACTGCCCAGTTTACAGTAAAACCAATCACAAAAAAAACGAAATAAAAATTAAATGAAATAAGAGCATGGATGGAAAGTTGCGTTTACCGAGTCACAGTTTTTTGAAAAGTTGCAATTACTGAGTCACTAATGGGAAAATTGCAGGTGTTGCATTAACCGAGGTATTGCGTTTATCGAGGGCTGCTTTTACCGAGGGCGTACTGTACTAGTAATACATCAGCCATACAAATAACTGTTAAATGGTTCAATTAATATGTCATTCATATAAAATCACAGCAGAACGACAGACACGGCTGTAAATTTCAACTGAAAAATGTGTGGAGGAACGTTGGTATTTAATTGTTGTTCTCACACTTAGACCAAATGTAGCAAGAAAGAATAAGAAATAACCTACAACTTTTTGTGGTTTGTGGTTTGCATGTTAACGTCATCAGTACAGCGAAAGTAATAGATTTGTTAAGGTGGAAACACATTATTTTGGTAAGTATTTTAAAGGTATATTTAGTTTTTACTGGAATCTGAGATTTCTGTATATTTTAGTTTGAATTCTGTATTTCTGTAGGTAAGGTGAAAATTCTGTAGAGTTGGCATCAGTGGTCACGTGGGTGAACCCATTCTAGTAGGTAGCACTTTCGTTTTAGCACTTACTTTTTATCACTTTTGCTACATCTTCATTATTTTTAAACTACTTACGCGGGTTGCAATATTGCTGAGAAAACGCAGTCCATTTTAGCTCACCCTGCTTTGTTTATTCTTCCAAAAAACATGTACTATAAAAGAATATATTCTTAGCTGTAAATAAATTGAATTGTTCCATTTGCCGCGTGTTTTTTTTTACATTTTTCTTCATCGCACACCATGGATGGAATTTTTTTATTTATAGACATCATAGGGTCATTGCTTCAGCCACCTTTCACAGGAGCCAATGTTCAATCATTAATTCACAACTGCTGGTTCCTCTTATACCCTGCCCTGTTTTCGTTAGCCTGAAGTTAAGCTGCCGCCGCCGATTTTAAATTTTAAATAAAACTTCTGATTAAACACAGCCTATTAAAAATGCACCCGTTTTTGGAAATTGCCGTGAATACCTTTAGCATTGTTTTGCATAGAGCGGCTGCAATTTATTCATCTGAGGAATTCCAAAGAAAACTATCCAGCTCTTGCCATTTGAAACGCCGCCGTCAGTCCTGCATTTGGATTCCCCTATGAATGCAGAAAATCCACTTCACTGGAATAGTAATTACATAATCAAAAAAAGTAAAACGCTGATGGAACAGCGCAAACGTCTTAGATGTACACAAAGTGGGAATTGCACTCCAAAAGACTATGTAGATTCCTGTTTGACGTTACAGACTCCGGCAAGGATCATTTTTAATAAAGCCAAAAGGAATCAAATTTCATTTCATGTGGAATTGTTGAATCCTCATTGGATCCATGGAGGCGCAGAGCACACAAGCGTTCGGAATGCCTGGCGCCGCCGCCGCTTCTGCTGAATGAAAAGGATAATGCATTTTTAATGAAATCATACAAGCATATGCATCGCTGACTGATGAAATATGTTGCTTGCGTGCTATACAGCCGTGCTTATGTTATAGTTACTTTGTTCTGGTTCGGTGGATGTTGTTTTGATTTCCGGGCTTGTTTGTGGCTAATAATTGAGAATGTAAGGGGCCTTTGAATCGGGATTTGTTTCTCTGAATTCAATTCTTATTAAAACAAATAACAGGGAATAAGGTATTCCAATCTTTCTACGGTGGGGGTTGGTGTTTTCACGAAAACTGTGTTGCAGAGCGTCTTTTTCGGAAATGAAAGCTTATTAGTGCATTTGGTAAAATTGGATTGTATAAAGCTGGTTAAAAAATTCCGGAACAATAACCAACAATGGGATTCCGTTGGAAATTACTTGAATCGTCAGGAAATATTTTATTGTGCAGGAAAAATGTCGGCAGTGTTGCCAACAACTCTTAATGAAAAAATGCCTAACTTAAAAAAAAAGATGCCGGTTTCAATAAAATAATGCCTAAAAATGTGTTTTAATAAATCAAAAATTAAATACAAATATCAAAAAAATAAACAGCTCTCAAATTTGTTTCCAATTTCATTACACTTACTGAAAGTGGAAGCTGGAATTATCTTTAAAGATTGACAGATAAATTGTTCGTAAAATAAGCAGAGTTTGAAGGTGGAAACACATTCTTTAAGACTGAGGTTGGTCTTGAATGTTTTTTTTTTCCATCTCAGAAATGCCCAACGCGCCTAAAGAAGTTTTCACTTCAAAAACATTTAATAATTTTTAATAAATATGTAAAACGAAAATATATTTTTGGCTTTGTTGACCAGTTTTTGGGGATTGAATAAGGATCCAAAAAAAGTCTACAGCACCTGATCATAATTTAGCAGAACTTTCGACCTTAACTATTTGTTAAGCCATATGCAAACATTTTTTATGCAAGTTTTTGAAGTCTTTGCAGATATTTCGATTTGAAAAAAGTGTTACTCGTAAGACAAACTAACTTTTGGTTTATTTGAGCTGTGTAATTTTTCAAGTGAGCTAAGAACGTGAAATGTTGGTTCTTATAAATAAGTCCACTGCTAAGCCCTCTTATGACTAAGTTCCCCCTACTGCCAAACTGAAAGAGTTCAGTAAACACACTTTTGGCGATCTAAGGAGCCATACCTAGTTGAGACTAATTTTTATTACTTAACAAGCAGAAGAAATACATATTAAATTATGGATTATGGACTGCAATAGATCTTTGAGACAAAGCGCGTTTAAATAAACAACACAGATGACAGCACAATAAAATGTAATGCAAAAATGTTTTGTTCCCCTTGTTATATCCAAAAGGTGAACTAATCGAACGTTTGTAGGATCCTGGGATGCCATTAGGTAATTTTTCCAGAGTTATTCTTTTTAAAAACGAATAGGGGTCTTGTGATTTTATTTTGACTATTGCTAGAAATATACGGGCCCATATCGAAATGCGAAGTCCGACTGTCGTTTCTTTTTCTAATGAGCACAAAAATATAATGACTCGACATGAATTCCTTCTGACAACAATAGATGGAAAAGTGTTTAAGGGCTTAGCTGACACAAATTTTGTTTACAGAGCCATCTGAGCATTTTAAAATTACATGCATCGAGAGAACCGATGCGCCCAACTCGAAGTATTATATACCCTTCAATTTAATAATTAACACCTTCGAATAGGCAATCGAAAGTGGAACACCCTAAATATCTTTGTCATAGGAAATAAGACCAACGACTAAGTGAACTTCTTTCGAGAAAGCACGAATTGCGCAATCAGCATGGCCCACTGGAAAATTGGTTCGCAAGCATCCATGTGAGGTTTTTGACACCCCCTACAAAAAGTTGGAAGCCTAACCCAGTTCCTCCACTTGGCATATTTTTCTTCAGTTACATCAGTATTTCGCAGGATATATTTATTAATTTCCTTAAAAACACACAGCTCCCGCATATAGCTTCTCAAAACCATTCGTTTTCCAAAGTTTTTATTTTTGATATTTTTTGTTTGTTGCTAGATAGTCTAGAACAGTCTTACTCTCTGATTATTTGCAGATTTGCGTTCACGCAGATGACGCAATGACGATGACGATTCGTGTTTTTCTGGAGATCGAGCCTGATCGACCTCTCGCTCAGAAGTCTAGTGCACTGGCCACTGCGCCCACAAATGCTGAAGTAATTTTCTCAATCACAGCCTTCTCTTAAGAATATTTTATTTTTTTGCAATGGTATGCTAGATTGCTAGATATTCTTTAGGGTTTTTCAAAAGAGTGATGTTTGCTAAACTCTATATGATTAACATAGATCTACAACATTCCAGACATAGTTAAATCATCTTTTTTCAACAACCAAGACAAACAATAACTCTTCAGTTCTTAATTCATAAGATACTTATTCCCGTTTCTTAAATATTACTTTGACCGTTCCAATGTAACGTTTAGCCAAATAGATTACTAAAACAAGCTCCTAGAATTAATTCCTTAAATTCTTCTCCTCAAAAGAGCGGAACTCAATCTGAATCTAATCTAATTTACGTCTTTATTCCTATTTTTCACGAGTCCGGCTTAATTTAGATCTTTTCTCCAGCAGCAGCATATCATCCACTTTCACTAGCGGGCAAGGGCTTTATTTATTTTTTTTGTTCTTACAAAACCTCAGCACGTATATCTCTGGATTTACAGCTGCAGACATCTGCCAGACAGACACATTGCGAAAAACTGAAAAACGACATCTTTCCCTTGCCGTATAGCTTTTGGTGTAGATGCTCATCATCATCAATTCCTTTATTATCCCAATTTGTAGCTTCATTCAAAGTGAATTTAGCCTTTATGCCAAAACGTTTGCACTTGAAGCGCGCACACTGAGTGGCAACCTCGCAGATCCGGAGCTCTTGCCATTTCATTCTTATTATCCAGATGCTTGACGGAGATGAAGTTACTGTTGTTGGTATTGCAGTCAACTCGAATAGTCGACTGAATGTATATCGTTCGTCCTGTGGGTTGTAACTTTGAGGCATTTAAAATCCCTTAACACTAACACCTGAGTACGAGTAAGACGCCGCAGTGCTTCTTGTGCGGCATGAATACAAATTAAAAAGTATCTTTTGGTGTATGCGTTTGAATTTCGGGACAGGCATATCTCGTTCCTTTCAGAGTGTTGTATGTATGTGTATGTGCTGCATGCTAATTAAAAGCGAAGGAAGGGCACCCTTCGTATGAACTACGATCAAACAAAAACATTGTAAAATTTAATTAACACAACCTGGGCCATGTGTCGTATATAACGGAATGGTAGGCAAAGTGTGTATGTATGCCCATCGATTGTATCTATGCTCAGTGGTCAAAGGCGAAGGTGGACTTGTTAATTAATTATTTGCAAGTGGTCCGTTGAGGGGCTTCAGATCTGAGAAGCACTTGTTAATATTTTAGTTGGGCTCACAGCTTTCCGTCAGGTCGTGTGTAAAATGTTTTCTGTGAAATTTTGTTTTCAAAAGTCCACAGTAAGCTACTCGTACAGTATCGCAAATGATACCTTAGGGTATCCATATACTCGTATAAGAGTTGTAACCAAATTTAGGGATGTTAGCTTTCCCCTCAGCTTTCGAATTTCGCACTGTGAACCCAATGAAGGACAGGAACAACTCCTGCAGCCTTGAGCCATCAGCATTATTCTCACAGTTGAGGCATCAAAAGCATTAAGGATTTGAATTTAGTTTTATTTCTTAAAAGACAACCTGCTTTAAGGATACGGTGGTTGCCACCGAAAAGGAAATTTTGATTTTAAACAAGCGTAACTTTTTTATTTTAAATGCGATTTTAATATGTTGAACATTTATATATTGCTTAAGGAATTTCCTTTTTACTAAAAATAAACTTTATCGACTTCAAGGGTTTTTATTTCGAATTAAATGCATTATAAAAATTGTCTCTCAAAAACTACAGTAGTTGACACTTTACGGAAATACAGTTGTTGGCTGACCAAAACTTATGATTGAATAATAGCTATTAAAATGCATTTAATGGTTCTTTATTAAACAAAAATGCTACAGTTTAATAAGTTTATATTCACATGAAATAAAAAAAAATCGTATATATAAATAAGCGAAGGCAAATAGTTGAGAAGCACTTTCACTGCCTTAAACTCAAGATATTTTGTTGGGCAGATTGTACAGAAATGCAGTGCTGTATCTAATTTGTTTTTCAATATTTTTTGTATAAGCCTGGTTCCTATAATGTTAGTGTTTCTACCACTGGACGAAATCTATTATACATAAATTGAAAAATTAGCAAAATATTATTCATTTATTAATTTAGGTTTTATATTTAACAACTAAAATGAACATACCTACTAAAAAAAATAAAAAAAAAATAGTTGGCCCAACAGGTCTGTCGGAACCCTAGGCCTAGCTTCCCACAACAAAAGGAATGGAAGGGATCTAAAATTTTATGCCGGGTCCAAATTTACTACAGTTATTGCCAGTGATAAAACACGTAGGGAAAAATCCCTACATGTAGGTATTTTCGACTAAAAAATTGCTACGTAGGGGAAAAAGAACAGATTTTTAATATTTAAAACCGTTTGCTGTAGGTTTTTTTTTAATTTTTATAAAAAATTGTCTGATAAACGAGAACCGCTTTTTTTTTGTGTTTTCTAAATTTGTTGTCTCTTCTTTATCCCTTTTCCCTTTTGTATTGTGTTGACTATTTGGTTTTAGATTGTTAAATTTTTGGCGGATACGGAAATTCCTTGCGGCTATTTTGCTGACAAAAATTATATTTGCTGAGCCACGAAAACCTAAATTCAATTTGCATTATTCGATCATCCATACAGGATGCAAATTTAAATTGCGTTTCTTTTAAGTGCTAGGACAAACATATACACAAAATGAGTTCAAAAGGTCTATTTATGATCACCAAATTAAACCATAATATGTTTTTTCAATAACAATATTTGGTATTTATGTATTTACTCTCATTAATGTTTATTACTTTCTAACTAATAATTTATAACCAACTAATTTATTGTTTTTTTTTTTTTTTTATGTAGGTATCACTGGTTATTGCCAGTGTCAATGGTCAAACATGAATAAGTTATTGGCGCCCTCTGTCAATAATTGAATCTATTGCTATTCTTTGATACGGTTATTGGCACCCGCCTTATTCAATATAATAGCAGATAATTTTAATATTTAAACTTAAATTAATAATATTTTATATTTTGCCATTTGAAAGGGCTACGGATTTTATACATATTTGGAGAACTTCCAAAAGAATCTATACTAACAAACATCAAAAGGTGCTTATTAAAATTCACAAAATTTTCCACTAAAAAAATAACCGATAGGTTTTTACAATTTGATTAACAAATATTAACTGAAGAGAGTCTTTAAAATAAGAAAAGCGGTAAAATATTACGAAAGAAATAATTGGGAGGGAGGAAATCGATATTAAACATAGCGGGCAGAGGGGTCACGGTCAACTAGTGCATCCGTTACACCAGTAGTTAAGTAAAACTGGAAAGACAAAAAGTACAAGTGAATTTGTAACCGTATGAGCCCACCGGCATGTCGATGACAAGTGCACCGTATTAACAGCTCATTATTTTCATCCATTAGCCCAAATAGCCGACTTTGCATTTCAAATCCACCATTAAACCATCAGTTAGACGCATTTAGATAATATATCTCACAACTCATCGGTAGTTGTTGAGGCGTGTGTTATTCCAAAACTCAAATGGACCATTCCCAGTGCGCCTATCTAATATTAATCTCAATGGCTAATTACCATTCCATAATTACGTGTATGGCTCGTGTCACAATTGCTAGGCAAATAATCGATTTGACACTGGGTGTGTGCATGTGCGCGTGCATGCTATTCGGTTCACAACAAGCCATCTATGCCAAATTTGGATCGACGTGTTCCAATTTCATTAAAATTTGCATTATGAATGCGCTGTTGTTTTTTGAACGAGTTAAAAATTATTTCACACGCTTCGATGGATTATTGGCACTATGACAACGATATCGACCGGGCGCTTGGGTCGACCACTTGGGATGGACACGGAATGTTCTACATTAACTGTAGATAATACGGTTGGTCAAATTGTTGATTGCTGAATTCTGCATTGATATGGGACTGCACCAGCGGGAGTAGGAGTGGGTGTATACATTTCGCGAAAATATATACAATATTTTGACAGGTTGAAAAAGTTTTTGAACTGATGCTGGTATTTCGCTCATTCGGTGCGGCATGGGGCTTCGGATAGTCGAAATCGTGGCATGGTGCCTGGAGTGTGTAGGAATTACATTGATCTGTTCTCGTTTTCAAATAAGTCGTTTTAAAAATCCCGCAGCATTGCTGTGCGTGAAAAATTAAATTGAATTATTAAAAAGACAATATTGGCGGTGGTGTCGTTTGAATTGAAATGGCATTGTAATGGGTTTATGACAATATTTGTATAAAAATGATTTTGTGTTGTTTTTTTCCTAAAATTGGTTACTTTTTTTCAACGAGAAAATATGTGAACGATTGAATAGAAGGTCAGAAAACGATTCAAGCTTGAGGAGGTCATGCTGCAAATTAACCCATAAGGGGTATATCGTATATATCTACTACCAACTGATATTAGGCTTTACAATAAATATAAGCTGAGGACGACCGATATTGTCGGTATTTGTTAGATGTTGCTGTCAAATACAAGCCTCTCCCTCTATTAGCATCGAGGTCATCAGTTATGAGTCAGTGTTCTTCAAGGAAGATGTGATGAAAGCGATAAAGTCAGCTTACTCTTAGAGGCTGTTGCCTTACCAGCTACATGTCTATTCCCCTAAAGTCGAATACAAGGTAAGGAAGTACCTTTTCAGTACGAGGCTCAGCAATCTTTGTGTTTTAGCTTCGTTTCTGTTAAAGGGCCACAACGAACTCTTAGGCTTTTCGACAGCCTTTCTAACTTGGACATAAAGATCCGGAATATCATAGAGTATAGCTCATAACTGAAGTGTTTTTTTCTTTAGGGAAACCTAGCTCTCGGAGTATTTATAATAGTTTTTTTTTAAAGTCGTAAACTGAAGAGTGGTCTTCGGCTTTCTCGAACCCTGTAAGACGATCTGACATTTTTGAGACTATAAAGGCAACTATAATTTTAGAGCCAACCAATGTTAAAATATAGACTTTACTTAAAAACCATCAATAGGACTTTTGCGGTGGTAGAGCGTACTTTGACGGCATACAAGCCTAGCGTGTCATTTTGAAAAATCAGCCCTGACCAAGCCACTGCCGAAACTGTTGCTTCGAATTTTCGGAGAAGTCCCCATTAACCGGGTACATTTTTGCAAATGGTAATATTTTTGCAGTATATTTTCAAAAAGGAATCATCCGCTAAAATAGTTAATTTTGCAAATGCCCTTTAATAACGCCAAGCGTTTCCTAAGTGGTATAAGGTAATTCTGTCGCCAGCTATCTCTACAGTGACGAACTTCTTTAAAAAATTTAAGAGGCTACCTCACACTTGATATTTGTTGCTCCGGAGTACATTAACCGGACTAGACAATCAGTCGATATGCACAGTCAATCGATCGTTGGTTTAACGGAAGGGGAATATATTCATTCTCAACACATCAGCCAATGGTTAAGAAGAATTTAATTGGGTGACCAACGAGTTTAATTTTGTGTTGTTTCATTACCGAATGGACCCTTAAGTTAAAATCCGAATAAATAAAAATCTAACTGACTTTGGTATTCTGTACAAGTTGCAAGCTCTTCGAATGTAATGCAGAAATATTGACAAAATAGAAAACTTTGCAACAATTTCAAAATATTCAACTGCGGACAGAAAAAGTTTCAAACACCCAATCACCGGAATGTAAATTAGACACTTTTGGTGACTTTTCGAGTAGTTGTATAAAAAGAATATTTAAAAAGCAAAATTTCTAACCTAAAGGTTCTCTATATCCAACCAAAAAATAGCCAACCCTATACCTTTGTTATGGTTAAGCCTTCAGATTCAAAATGGTATCTGAAATGAAAAAAATGCATTTTTCAAATTGGGTTGGCGAGTGTTTGTGGCAGGGTGGAGGCTACCAGCTCAATGACTTTAGGTTCTATTAAATGCACCCCTTCGAATGGTTACTCATTTAATCTTCTTTTTTGTGCGTTAAAAAATCGAAATAAAAAATAATGTGCCGGAAGTGCATAATTTTTTAAGGCCCTGGGCAAAATGTTCCACCATACTTAAGTGCTTTGTCTACGTCTGCAAGCCAGCCTTCATTTTATATACAACTCATTCTTCTTCTTTTATGTCCTAGGACACCCTACGGTCGGCTCTTCAACATTCAAAAAAACAAATTAATATTTTGGCTCGATGGCGTATACGTAACATTTTAAACTCTTTTTTTTTTTTTTTGCAGAGCTGTTAACTACTGTCACATAGGTATTATATTTTATATTACATACAATTTAAGGATTAACGGCAAACATCGTTTAGGAATGTTTCCATTTGAATACTTGCGCACTTGGAGTTGTATATTTCATTATCAAATTGATTTCTATTACTTTTGTTCTATATAGTAATGTTATTCCGGTACTCCATTTTCTTTTGTCGAAAAAAATTGTTGCGATCGGGAATCGTTTTCTTTCGGTGTTGCAGTGGATATTTGTGTGAAACTACTCAACCGATTTCACTGAAAATTTAACAGCTTGATATTATTTTTGACAGCTGTGCTTAAAGCATGAAATAAATCAAATCCGACAGGTATCACTGCTGCTTTAAAAGTTTCTATTGATACTTAACACTGCCGGAAAACTAATTATCGATTTGGTGTCCAATGGAGAAAGCTTGTAACAGGTCCATATCGTATTAAAGTCGATCAGTTGTGAAAAGTAAAATCGTAGAGAAGGCCCCAACTTTGTTTACTCAACATCCTGAAAATTTTGTTTTCCTTTTTTCCAGAAAACAGCTTCAATGTATGGTTTTTCTCCGCAGCGCCACCTCTCGCGAACGTCTGACTGTAACTGTCATGCAGGATCTTCTCAATTAGCCGTTTGGACCCGGCATAAAATTGTAGATCCCTTCCATTCGTCCAGAAAAATTAAAAACTCACACAAAACGAATGGTTGTGAGAAGCTAGGCCTAGGGTCCCTACGGACCTGTTGCGCCAACTATTTATTTATTTATTTATTATAGCTTCAATCTTTAAAGTTTGATGAGAAAATAAGCAGCTTAAACTGCAGCGTTTTATTTTATGATCTAAGAATGCTTACAATGCAGTAAAAACGTAACAAGTTCTGTAAGTTCTCTGCAAACGAGTGTGCTGAAAATATTTGCGGTCAATGTAAGACATTTTTAATAATAATACCCACCACTAAACAGCAAACAACTCTTTCAGATCTTCGGTTTGTGTTAGTCAATTTATCGATTTAAGTTTTAATATCACCAAACAACACAACCGCCGCCTTTTAATTTAAAATAAGTAATCCATTCGCAGTGACATGAAACCGACATTATTAATTACAAAATGTGTTCAATTCACAGACAGCTATATCTATGACAATAATTTAAATTAACTAATCCGACAATTTCGGATCACTGTACCGAACGTTTGCCAAACCAATTGCCAATATACAACGCAACTGTTAGGCTATCGGAAATCAAAGCGCAGACCCTAAGCCAAACGCCCATTTCCTCATTTGTATTGTCCAACGGTTTAAATAAAAACCAAAAAATATATATATATAAATCGCACAAATTTTCACCATTGAATTGAATCAATTTATCAGATAAGAAAACGCTCAAAACAAAAGGCTCGATTCTCGATTTTTTTCCAGGCGGAGTAGGTACTCACGTTTTTATCCGCAAATATGCAATCGGCCAAAAGCGCTGCCATATTCCATTCTAACCGTACAGCTATTTTGTGGGGAAAACAAAACAAAAATATGCACACAAAAAATCATACACATTCAGACTCAGAGTAGAAAAGGGATAAAAACTCCATGTACACAGGAACACAGGGATGGACTGTAGAGCGGCGAATAGAGAGCCGGTCCTGTGGTATTGTTGTGGTCGTCAGATGATTGTGTCATTTATTTAAATTGAACTTATGCATGGTCGGACCCATTGTATCCAATACCGTTTGAGGAAGAGGCGGTTTTGACAAAAAAAAAAAAAAACACCAACAAACATATATGCATTTGCGATGCAGTCAGGATTCGTTTTCGTCTCTCTTATCGAAAAGGATAATTCAAACAATTTTTGTGAAAGTTTATTTTTTTGTGGACTCTTTACGGGTTATTGAATTTCATAATCGAACGAAAATATATGGGAAATGTCAAAATTGTATATAAACGTTATACAGAAGCGGTTTCAGATGCTGCTGGATAGTGGCTTATTCTGGACAGGGAAAAGTTAAAAGCGATCAAGCTGAATTGGGAAATAAAAACTTTGAACGACTTTATGCTTTCGCTTTGGTCAGATGAAATTGGCATGAGACACAAATACTGTGCACGGTTGATCATTATTGGGAGTTCTGTTGTATTTTTGTCGTTGGTTAGTGGTGCGGACCACAAGTCAATTGCTCTTGAACGGCTAAGAAGTCGGGAATTAGTATGAATGTTTTCAGTTAAGTATTTTAGGACTTTTCATATAATACCTGGGAGCACATCCTGTTATATATAAACCGTGAGGTTACGAAACTGTTTCCAGCACCCATTCTGCAATCTCTCCATAAGACTAACGAGACAAATCATCTTCAAGCCTTCGAAAATGAGCAAAGAACTGCTTTTGGCGACTGTAGCAATCAGTGTTGTTAGCACTCTCTCTTCATTTATCCTTTATTCCCTTTTCACCATATTCAAATTCCCTTTCAAAAACCCACGACACTTTTTTGCGTCAAAAACCAGTTTTTAAAAGTAAAATTTGTATAACACGGAAAGAAAATCACGTTAAATTAACCTTTAGTATAAAAACCGCAGTTTGTAACACTGCTATGATTATTTTTTTGCACTAGAAAATTTTGATAAAAGACGATTTACATGAGCTGTGTTTTATGGACATTGAGTGTGTTGATAATCATGGTGAAATGCAGGTGTTTTGATAAAATCTCACCAAAAATTCATAGTTTGAATGTTTTTTGTCAGATTTTTTAAATTCCCACGATTTGGTGCTTTATCCCTTTATCCCACGGAAGGCTTTTCGGACATTGAAATTCCCACAAAAAGGTATAAATCCCTCGATATAGCAACACTGGTAGCAATATCAAAGTCAGCATTTTGTGGTTTACTCCCCGATCACATCGCAACTAAGCATCTGGCTCAAAAGGCAACAGACTTCTTTTTCCCGTTCTGTGAGCCTTGAACACCTTAGTCTAATAGAAATCCAACTGCCTGTGTTTTTGTTTCTTTAATTTTCTATATCACTTTGTATCATCTTATGGCGACTATGGTTTACGTAGTCTTAAGTCATGTCAAGAGCGTCACAGATGCTTAGAAGTGCACTTGTAGTTGCAAAATTTGCAAAAAAAGTTATATAACTCCCACTGGGCTTTAAAACATAATATTATGTCGATGGCAAAGCGTACAACGTACAACTGCCAAGTTTAAGCACTGGAATATCGTTAAATAAAGGCAGTTCCAAGTGATTAGTGAGAACCTTAGTCACCATTATTTTTAAGTTGATACCTTTCTGTCGTGGTTAGTTGTAGGATGCTAAAGTGAGCAACAGATGTACATCTCAAAACTATTTGCTCCTCAAAGTAAGCCTTCCATAAGTCCCCTTCTCTGAGGGAAAATCCACCACCCAAATTTAAGTTCTGTAAAGATTAACTTTAGAAATCACGCATTATTAATCAAAATTCTTCTATTTATACAGATTTTTCTTACTTCAATTGAAAACATTTTAATCTAAAAACGTGCCAAGTTAAAGTAACGCAGTGATTCTAACTCTAAAAACATATAGGTTTAAGAAGTAAGAAATAAAGTGTTACAAGCAGATCAACATTTTTAATTTAAGGGTTTTTATAGTAAATATTAGTCTTACTCTCCTTGATTTTTAATCGATTTTGTAAGCCGTTACAATTCGTACTTTTTTAAACTAAGACTGCCCACAGTAAACATGATTTCGTTTACGTGATTTCTATTACTATTACTGCCACGTTTTAATGTTATAAATGTTAAGAGTAAAAGTAATATTTTGTGCTATCAATTTGTACTTCGATTAAGAGTAAACTAGGAGCGTGTGAATCAAATCAAGTATGCCATTTTTGAAATTAAGGATGGTACGTGTTGACAGTTAAATTTTAATTGCACTCGATCTCTTCAGCTCATTCTGTCTTTGTTAATAAAGTGTTCGTATGGCCTCGTGTTCGTCGCAATCCCAATGGATAATAATAATGTTAGTGAGTCTCGACCTAGAGGACTGTGATAATAATAATAATGAGGAAGATAATGAAAGACTTTTGAATCTTTCGGAAGAGTTAGGTAAGTACCTTTATCATTGACCTGCAGGTATAATTTGCAATTAAAATATATTTGTTTTAACTTTAGCTGGAAATATCACATATAGAAGTCTTCCGTATCTTTGCAAAGACGATCTATTGGTCATTTCACATGTAGGATTGAGGCCTGAATTTCGGCGAAAGTGGAAAAAAAGTGTACCTACATTTTTTTCCAGAAAAAAAAAATGTCCATGTTGTTCCTTTTAAGCCCAATATCGATGATGAAACAATTTCAGCAACCTCCAAGGTGAGTGCCTGGCTTATTACGGAAGCCAATGAGAAGCGTCATAGTTCAACTAGCCAACGTACATCAAGCATCACTACTTCTTGTTGTGGTTTGGTAAGAGAAAAACTTTATTCGATATCATTTTTCTTGTAAATATAATTGTGTCTGTGTATGTTTAACTTTCTAAGGACTTAAGCAATTTGCTTCAAAACAACGTAAAGGGTAAAGCTGTGCAGGAGTGTTACAAAGAACAAAAAGTTGTAACAACAACCAAAGAGATGTTGTGATTTTTATTATTTTGGAGACAGTATTTTGCAGTAAGCTGGAATTAAATCCCTCAAATTTTGAAGATTTGGTACAGCAGGTGATCTACTTTGTACGTGCAATGCGGATTTTTTGAAAGAATGACCAAAAATGGTTGACTCTAGAGCCAGTGACCTAGTACATAAGTGCAGTATATGTATGTAGAATTGCACACCTAAAACTATTCGAATATGTTATGTTTCTGTGTTCTTTTTTTTACGTTCTTAATTAATATGAAAAGTTTTGTTTTAAATAATTTGTTAATTAAAAAATAATATTGCTTATGAAATGAATGTGTATTTTTTTTACATAGCAGGTCCATTTATGAAAGGTGAGTATTACGAGCGTGTTTTCTAAGTTAATAACACTCCATAATAGCAACAAGAAATATAATTACTGACTTGAGAGCGTCAGATCAATCTAAAATCCATTGGGGCATATTTGATAAGCTACTACTCTGTTATAACTAAACTAATTCATAGACAATTTAAACCCATGTCTAAACGAAAAACTCGAGTCTAACATAAACACAACATAACGTATGTTTAAGTTGTTTTTAACTCCATTAAACGTCAAAACCAAGTGAACGAAAAGAAAATTTAAGAATTTCGCAAATAATGTGATACTTGGTTTACAATAAATAAAATAACGTAGCGCGTGAACAATAAACTAAAAAAAATAAAGGAAAATTGTCGGGATTCTCCTCTATATCTAGCAGCTTTCATAGCTGTTTATTAAAATATCTATCAATGCAGCTTTTTTTTTTTTAATCATTTTGACATCGTTTCTTTTATCGTCCAAGACATTTAAATGCCTTCGGACCAACTTACGCAGCATTTCTTTTTCTGCTTCCGACCAGTTTTGTTCTCTTGCTCTTTTAATATTTTCTTTGCCGGTCATCTGCAATTTTATAATTTTTATTCACATCACAAAACATAATTATGTTGGCACTAAAATGCATACCTTATTTTTGTTTGAAAAAAATTACAGAACCAAGCAGAATCACAACAAAACGCAAATGACAAGTTTTATCTTTTGATTTTTTGCTGTCAGAAAGTATTTATGTAATAAATTTGTAGTAGAATACACGTTAGACCGGATCTAATTAAACAGAGCTTCCAAATTCTTTATGAATAGCAGTTGTGTTTTACCTGTGGGTTAACTTTAGACTTTAGATTGCAGTTTAGTTAAACCCAGGTTTATAGCATAACTATGAATATGCCCTATTGTTTTTACTTAAACTAAGAAAGAGCTTACTAAAATCAAGAGCAGGCGGTAATAATAATAATCAAAATCATTAGAAAATTAAGAATGCGACGTTTTTAATTCAATAATACTGCGCTTTAAGAATATGAAAATTCGGTATCAATTCTTTACTCAAAAGGTAAAAACTTAATTCGATTTTTCACATGTTTCAGGAGAGCAATTTTAAACTTAAAAAAAATTCGTGAAAAAAAAACTACTTTCAGTAGAATATTACTTGAAATTTACTTGAAATGTTTTTAAATTAAACATTCAAATTCTATAAGTAAGACTGCCGATATTACCAGTTTCAAACCGACGTACTTGATTTAAGCACAGATCGGAAAGCGATGAATATGATGACTCGAAAATTGATTAATTTAAGTGTGTTTTCTATGACTCTATTTTTTCGCGGTGATGTAATCTGTGCGGTTCCGCAATACAACGAAGAGTTCCTATAGAGTAGCAACTTGTTACCACTATCTTCTTATTTTTAGCAGTAGCCAATCTTATGACAAGATGGAAGAGTTGTAACAAAAATCAAGCTGAAGCTCAACAGCTTAGTTTTGGGACGAATACTGGCCTAGATATATTCAGACGTATTCGGGCTAAGGAATCTAACACGAAAAGGGCCTAAGTAGGGCTTGAAGCCTGTAACTTTTTTTTAAATAGTCGGAGGAAATATTTTGCATAAGATGCCTTCCGTTGGAGCCGCTTTCTTCTAACGGTTGAAATTTCTTCAATCGTGCTTCCGTATTGTTTGCTTGGCATCTTCAAAGTATTTTATACAGCAGGGCAATCGGAATTTTAAGTGTGTCCAAGCCTGTGCAGGTGCTATGCGTCAAATGGAAATGGAAAGAACCTCAAGCTTCTACTGAAATAAATGCCTTAAATTAAATTCAACGACTACACCAGTGTAACTGAAAAAACATAACCCCCACTAGGGACAATCTATTGAATGCATATTTAACCCGCACCTCAATTAAGTACCTCTTTTGGGGATTGGGGGGGCTATCCCACCGACCGAACAACCATTAGGTTTTAAGCCGAAACGAAAAGCCCTTTAATTTATTGACCTGTTAACATCATCGTGTCCTTATTAAATTAAAATCTACTTCACCATGCAATTATCTACCGGCTCACATTAGGAAAATTAAAAGCTTCCTGCCAAACAGTATTGTGGCGACAGTATGAAATTATTTCCACTTCTAGACGTCTAGCGTATACGGTATACCCCAGAGGTACTTACGAAGCGCGCAAACTAAACCTTCAAAGTCCTATAGGTAGATTCATATACAATACACTTTGCGGGATCCGAACACCCCCGCAAATGTGTCGTGACTTGTGAAAGTATAACTTGTTTCGGAACAGGACGACAGCCAGGAGTACATTCTACATTGTTTCATCCACTAACGGTAATCGAATTTACTCGCGCGGTATTTTCCAGTTTTCCCCCCAAAATGGAGGGTTACTGTATTGTAGTGACTGGGGGCCAGGTGTAAAAGTTGAACCGCTGGACGTAAATTAAGGATTTTATTTTATTACAATTTTCTCTCTGCGTGAACTGTGTAATGTAGGCCGGTGCTTTTTTAAACGGTAAATAATATTTTCGGTAATAAATTTCCATTAAGTAGAAATTAAAAGGCAGCCACGTGCTGGGTCTGCTTTGAGGTGCGCGCTCCAACTGGGGAATTCAATTGAGAGTGCGAGAGCGCACATTTTACGGGACAGCTCACAGTCCGTATAATTTCGTTAATCCTAAATGCAATTTATTGATAGAGAATTGGGGGGGTGAAAGTGGTTCCACTTTGGCATTCTGAGATAAGACGTTAATTAATATGGACTGCTAGTAGGCTGGCTGCTGTGCTGTTTGCTTGTAATTTTGCTAGGGGCGAAACAATTCCAGGCGGACAGATTTTTATATTTGCTTTTGGATATTATAGTTCATGGATTGGCACTTTATGCAAGAACAGTTTGCTATTTTAGCTATGCTTTGGATCAAGTTTCTTATGCTGTGGGTGTCTATCAAGTAACAAAATTTGTTTCTTTTAAAGTCAGCCTTTCAGCGAATGCTGGCAAAAAATATTCCCATTCGAGTTTTAAAATTTTAGGCGCCATATATATTGTTTTTATAATGCACTGAAGCGTTAAAATACTGTAGCGTAATTTATTTTTATTTATAGTAATATATAGTTAGCTGATCCCTATAAGCAGACCTCTGAAATAATTCGAAGTCTACTTATTAGGTCCAGTGCCGCCTCCAGGCAAACTAGCGCCCTGTGCAAGATTTACAGAAAACGCCCTTTTTTCATATTTGCACACATGCATATGTCTTTTCCACATCACCCAGGAGGTAGACTTTTTTTTATTGAGGTATTTTTGGTTTTAAGATTTTTTGACAGTTTTTTTTTAAATGTAAGTGCCTTTGCAGGGAATATTTTGAGATTATATAGATTATTATTAGGGATTTTTTTTTTGCGATATTTTCAGTTAGCTTCTCCTTGAAGTTGCAACATTGCAGGTGATGTGAGTTAATGTGCATGAAATAATTCGGCGCAGGTGTGATGGATGTTGTTATTTTGAGCTTATTTGAACAAGCTCTTCGTTTAAAATGCAAATGGCATTATTTGTTCGCGCAATATAAAATTCATTTGCACATCTTGCACATATGGTTGGTCCGGCCCTGATTAGGTCTAGAAAGTTGACACTTAAAGCATAAGTAGGTGTTCGGAAAAAAGTGCTGGAATATAATTTGGAATTATAAATTGTACCCTGCCTTTCAGTTTACTCATTACGAATGAATTTCCTAACTAGGTATGAAACAGGTATTGGTTTAGATTGGTAAAGTGTATGAGAATTTAGTTCATCATGTAAATTGTTTTCTAGTACTTAAATCTGCAACGAAATGGAAACGTCAGATGTGAGTTTCCAATTTATTTCGCTCCGAACCACGAGAGCTAGCGCTTATGTTGGAACCAACGCGAAGTTGTCTACTAGCAGTCCATATATAATAAGTCAATGGGTAAAGTTTATTGAATTTACTATGGCGGGTATTCAGCTAGTTTATCATAAATGCTTGCAGACTTTCACTCTGATTCTACCTGGTCCAAAAAAATAGCTGAGAATACATTTTTGGGCATTTACTTAATTTACTTTGTTTTGCTGGAACATGTGTCCAATAAAGCAAACCTTTTATATAATGTCTTGGAATGATTCTTAACTTTCCCATATTAGATATGAATCGTAGAGTGGGTCTCGCAATGGCTACACTGGTTAGGCTTTGTGTAAGGAATAAATAAAAAAAGCAATTTTTTTACATTCACTTCTCAAGAAGGTTTCACGATATAATAATGAAAGACGAACTCAAAGAAGTCGATCTTAGAATTATTCTGTCGCCTGTTTAACTTTTTGTATGTATGGCTAAGTTTCTTAGAAGCTTTTTGTCAAACTCTAGTAGTAGTTTCCTTATATAAAGAGTCAATGGGGGTGTTTTGTCCAAAAACTGTAGTATATTTGCACAAAGGGAAAACTGCGCAAAAGTGAATACTTCCTGTTGAAATAATTTTCTGTTGAAACGGATAAACTTAAAAGAAAAACACACGGTAATTTTCTAACAACGTTATAAACGATCGGGTTTTATGTCGAGAATGATTTATGTATCGAAAATTGTTTGACATTTATACTTTTGTTTATGTACATATGCTATTGCTTAAGGCTCTAAATATCATAACTATTGATTAAACTTGACAATTTTACTTCATTTTAATATACATGCTCAACAGGGGGTAATTGTAGACAAATTTATGATTTTTAAAAATTATTGGCTTTAATTTTTTTTATATTAGTTTCCCTTTTCTCCTTGGAGCGACAGTCAAATAAACTCTCCCCCTTGAAAATGTTTCACTTCCATCATGTCAACTTTATCAGGTTCATCTGGAGTTTCTTCTTCACCCCAGTCCTAAATCCACTAGAACGTTATCAGCAGGTTTGTAATTGGAAGATAAAAATATATTTTCCGACCAGTAATTTTTCAGTATCTATTTTTGAGCCATATTGCCAACTGAAAATGTATTAACCAACACAATTTGTTTAAATATAACAGAAGTTTTATCTAAAATGTATGTTTACATTTACCCCCTAATCGATGTTTACATTTTCCCACATCAAAATATCTGGGATATAAAGATCTTCTCTGAATTATTTAAACATTTTATTCTGAAAAGATTACAAATGAAATTCTAAACATACAAAGTTAATCAAATTAGTCCTTATTTAATTTGCTTAAAAAAAAACTTTTTACTAAGGCCTTCCGACTTGCACAACAGTTTAAAAAATAATCTTTTACCAAAAATGGACCCAACAACTTAAATTGCTTTCAGCAAGATGCGAAAAACATGCACACGTTCGCCATTTCATTCAATGTGTACGTTAGAGAGGCCATACTCTTCCAAAGTATACGCTGTGCTTATATTTACCCCTGTTTACATTTACCCACATTGACCCTAACGTGTTCGAAGAAACTGAAATTTTTTGAAACTACCCAACACCACCGAGATAGACGAAATCTGTCCATAACTGCAGGTGAATGGTGAATAAAATCGGACTATCGGTATGAAGTCAAAAATAATATCCGCAGTTGTCTGAAGCAGATGCCAGTTGAGGGGCCTATCTGTTTATACACCTGTCAAGTTTTTAATCGGACGGAAGTTCGCGTCTTTGCTCTTTGGTCTAGAATTTCTGTAAACTTTCTCATACTCACTAAGTTAGTTTAAAACTACTAAAATTATATACAAATTTAAAATCATATTCGTTGAATTATGTAATTAAAAGTCTCACGCTTTGAATGAACGTCATTTTCTCGGTCCAACCTCACATCCACAAAATCTAGTAATTATGCCAAAATTTAGGAAACACACCTCACCGGAAAGTTGAAAGCTGAAATGTACAACCAGCACCCACATAGCTTCTTCTATTAGAGGAAATAAACAACCCAACTCGGTTCCGTTGTAGGTACCTAAAAATGCAAGTACCTACGTACATTATGCCCGTATTCGAAGTATATACGGCGCTGCACCGAGCTAAAGTTGAGGAAAGCAGAGAGTTCAAAAGTGAAACAACAACAACTACCAGAAAAAAATCTCATCATAAATTTTAAATCAAAAACAATTGATGCAAAAAATTACATTCTACTTCCCAAGGCAAACCGATGAATGTACTGCAAGACTGACTGCTACGACCGCCAGCGGCTGTATAGTAATAAATATGGTCGTCGAGCGCAGTATTGAGGGCGTATGTCTTGTCCTGTTTCTATTTCACAGCGACACACAAAGACAGGGTATATATATATGTATATTGAAAATACGGAAGAGGGCTTATCCATTGCACGAAGGAAATCATTATTAATATTCCGAGCATACTTACCTTTTGTAATGGAAATATACGTTATTCATATATTTAAGGGTAAACATTATTCTTTTCGATTTATAGGCACATAGATAGCTAGTCGCTATGACAAATCAATGGGTAAAGGGCATTGTTTTCTGGTTCTTTGCATTTGCGTTTCGTGAAATATTCAAAGGAAATTGTGATTTTTTTTCTCCTTTTTGCTCATGGAATTTGAAGAGGGCAAGTTTCGTTTGTAAAATTAACATCGTACCACTTAAGTAAAATTGATGCAATTGCAAATAGAGGGTCTTCAAAATGTGTGCATCGGGGGATTTTTTTTTACCCAAAATGAGTCAAAATCAAGTCAAAAAATGCGTCCAAAAACAAGTCAAACTACTTGTGCAAAGACACGTCAAAAACAAATCCAAATACTTCTTAGAAACGAGGGAGAAAATGCAACCAAAAACTCGGGAGAAACAAGTTCATTTAGGAGTCAAAAGAACACGAAAATGAGTCTAAAAATGCACCCGAAAATTCGTTAAAAACAAGTGAAAAAATGCTTTATAAAATGGTTTATAATAGCATTAAAGAAGTCTGAAACACGTCCAAAAATGCAACCAAAAATCCGTTAAAAACAATATAAAAACGCTTAACAAACGGGTCAAGAAAACGCGGCCAAAATTGCTCCCATAACGATTCAAAAACCGTGTATAACTGCTTCAAACAACGTGTCCAAAATTTCTTCAAAAAACGTGTCCGAAAATAAGTCAAAAACTTTAAACGCGTCATAAACGAGTCATAAAACACGTGCAAAAACAAGTCATAAATGCGTAAATGGATTCGTCAGAAACAAGTCAAGTTACGCTTGAAAAACGAGTCACAAAACATGCCCGAAAATGCACCCAAGAATTTGTTAAAAACAAGTCAAAAACAGTTTAAAAACTGCTTTATAAACAAGTCTAAAGCGCGTCAAAAACACGTCAAAAATCTCTTCACATGCGAGTTGTAAAGAACGGCATAAGTGAATAAATAACAATATTAGACATGCAACTCATTTCTATAAACTTTAGTACCTTACCAAATACTGTAAAAAAAAAGAATATTACCTAAGCAAAAATAAATTTTAGAAAATAAAAATTAATATGTCAGAAGTAAAAATAAAATGATTATTCCTGCCGAGAGTTTCAGACGAATTAGTTTGTTTTTGAGAAAAGTTTACTGCCGAGTCTTGGTACAAAATAAAATAAATAAGAAAAAATAAATATTTCTTTACCAAGAGATTTAAGCTGAATCCAAGGAGAAAATTGCAACCTAACTAGAACCTTCCTGAAAGATGAAATAACAGTATTTTGGACAGCAAACTAAAAAAGAAGTAAAATTAAATTAAATAAAAAGATGACAGAGGAGA
Source organism: Cheilosia variabilis (assembly GCA_951230905.1). Taxonomy (NCBI): domain Eukaryota; kingdom Metazoa; phylum Arthropoda; class Insecta; order Diptera; family Syrphidae; genus Cheilosia; species Cheilosia variabilis. The sequence continues at coordinate 38,977,186 of OX579677.1, read as the reverse complement.
AAGTCTAAATAAAATTATACGGGAAAGTAAAAAGTATCTCGTCCAAAAAAGTTTTTTGGTTTTAATTATTCTCAATGATTTCTGATAACTTGATAAAAAAAACTCATCGTACAGGACAGAATAAGTCTTGTACCTGGAGTTTTATTTTCTGCATAGAAATAAATTGTCCAATCCGTCATAAGTCTAAAATATATTTTCGAAGAAACACCCCCTAAGGTATAAATGGCAAACGAAAATAGTCCTCCTACAGGTCACTGCGACATAATATCAATTGCTAGTGGTGACAAGTAATTCAGTACATACTCCGCTTCCTAATATCACCGCACTGCTCAGATACTTATTTTGATAGTAACCGAACTAATTACGTGCGCATTTTGATGGCAGCTCCAACACACAGACCACAGATATACTCTCCTCCCTATGCTGGGTGAAATCATCAGTAGAGCTGCCTGAATTGCTCCCAGCGATGAGCGCAGACATTTCTGCGAAGCAGAATCCCGGATAGAAAACTTAAATTCCTGACAGCAGTATACCATAGAGAAACAGACCTAGTAACTAACGTCTGTTTCGCGTAACAGGGGCCTTTGTTTTCGTTTCGGTAATGGTGCGTTTTATTTGCTCTTTAGGTGATTCGCTGTAATTGCGGTTTAATTTTGGCAGAGTGTTTTCGCTTGCCTCGTTACGTTGTGTGGTACTCCTCAAAATTACCAAATAGTGTTGGTGACTAGGCAACTGCCATCCAAATGAATTTAAGTGCGCTAATAGAATAGAAGCAAATTGCCAAACATGGTAGGTTTAGCGGTTGTCAGTGCATAATAGATTATTCAATTTTAAATCAAAACGATGCAAATTGTGAGTTGTTTTGCAATGAAATAAAAACTAAGTTCGGCTCCCTGCTAAACCCTATAGGTATATTATCTGAAATATACATACCTGCGTGATTCGCGTTGAAATCCGCATACAAACAGACGAGCTTTAAAATTGCACCTTATGCAGCTATAGATCAGATTTGCTACTTCTGTTAGGCGTACATAATTTTTTATCTTGTTATTTTCGACTTCATAGTGAAACCATAGCGCCAAAAATTAGGCCGCCTTTTGGGACTCAGTTAATGGAGGCACACAACTTTGCCCCTCTAAGGACATTAGGTGAAAGCAAATCTTTTACCCAAATGACGAGGTCAACCATGTGAGAAAGAGCAGGGAAATCTTTTCTACTCTAACAGGTATCATAGAGTAGACTGCAAAACACAGGTAGGTGAATGTGGCAGACAAATTGAGTTCATATCACTTTTTTTGTCAGACTAGGAAGTGTTTATTCCCTAGATAGCAATGCTAACTTAGCATCCGCGCAGATAGTTTTGGTGCTAGGGCTTATTTTGCGAGTTTAAACGTCTAATCCCAAATTTCAACAAATTTATATAATATATCATCTTAGTTTTATAGTTTTCGACAAAATAAATAAATGTGGGAATACAGCTAGGGAATTTGCCTTTCTTTTGGTAAATACTTCATAAAAATCGATTTTGAAAAAACGCCTTGATTAGTACCACAAAAAAGTGTGCCCAGCTAATTTATTGATGGTAGCATAGGAGAGCGGTATAAAATCACTTTAAAACCGATAGCTGTACCCTGCAACAGTTTAGTGAGTGCGAGTGAAAGTCCGGATAAAGCTGGGGGCTAAAGACTGATACTTCAAAGCTCAGTTTGGATGCCAAATCATTAACTAAATTTATTTCCCCGGAATTGGCGACGAGATAGCTGTGACTCCTGAGGTATTATATAAGAGTTAAATAACTATGAGTTAATTAATAGTTTAGTCACAGCTATCTCGTCGCCAATTCCGGGGAAATAAATTATTGCAAGCTTGACTCTGTTGTCACATAGCTCAACTTGTTGAAACACTAGGCACTAACTAAACTCTATAAAATGCAAAACTTGGTCGCATGAAACTTTCGGGGTCGCCACGAACTTCTCTTAGCATAGAAAATCTGCCTGCAAACGATTTTTATTCAGAACATTCCATCACCTTTTTCCTAAAATCAATCAATTCTTCTGGAACTTGAATAAAACTACTTGCTTAACTGATAAAACAACCACCTTAAGCCATCTGGAAACCTGTTCACCATCAAGCCTGTAGGTAGCTATTCCGGAAGTCAACTTGTGTCAATTGCATTCCATTAACACCGCCCGAAAAAATGTGGGTGCTTCTCCAACAACAAAAGCTCGTTCTCCACCCCCTCCTGTATCGAACTTCTAAAACTCATATGCTATGCACAGCTGGATGGAATTACAAATTCACAGCCAAATTCCATTAAAATTTGCATTCGCATCCAAAATCAGTATTTAAACATTTTATGTAAATTTAGCAAACATGACAAAAACTGTTAATTAAAAGTAAAAAACTTGAAAACGCATTGCGCACACATTCAAATGGATTACAGGCAAACCACATGCGAATGTGACCAGCATTGAGTGACTTGTTCAACAAAAAACAATAAAATTTGAGGTGGGAATTCAACGAAAATGTCAATAGAGAGACCATTAAAATTGGTGTGGCACGGTACTACTATCGGGGATACGAACCACTTCCGCAATGCCATGCCGCCAAAAAAAAAAAAAAAAGAACCCTAGACCATAGCAGCAATCATAATGCTATTGGTCATTTGGCGTATCGCAAACCCAATTAATTCATAAACAAACAGATTAATCAAAAATTACTGCTATTTGGTTTGGAATTACAGGCGCAGCCACATGCACGCCGTCCTGGTCCTAGCCCACCAGCCATACGGTAAATAAATTAAAATCTACTCGATAATATAGCATTAATTACAATGCCACAGATAAATTCATAATAAGGACTTATCGTCGATTTGCTTTTTAAGCTGAATTTGGTTTCCATTGTAACTACTACAATTTTTTTTTTATTGGTTGCTGCGCTGGAGATACTCGTCCATGCACATAATATTGCCAGAGAAAGGAATGCATATTGCATAGAGCGTGAATTATTGTTGTGTCTTTCGCCCCTCGCGATAGGGGGTTAAGTGTTGCGCTAAATCTGAACCATCAAATAGAACATAAATAAACTGACTTTTTGATAGTGCTGTAATTTACAAATGCTCGATAAATGTTGTGGAACTTCACAGTTTATAACAGAGGTTTTAAGCGATAAATCGCTTTCATTTGACTGAAATATTCGCAGTGAAATTCTGTAAATAAGATAAACCTCGCATTTGGTGGGTGGTAATGTGAAAGCTAAGGCACTCTTGAAGCCCAAGTATTGAGAATATAAGATGTTGCAGTTTGGGAGAAGGTTCGCGGCATGGCTTAGTGGTAAGTGTGTTGGACTACTAAGCGAGGGGTCCCAAGTTCGAGTCCCGAAAAATCACAAATTTCAACTTAAGTTTTTTTTCACTTCGCTACCTCTCGCGAACGTCTGACAAACATCCAAGATTATAACTGTCACGAAAGAGCTTTTCAATCGGCAGCTTGAACTCGGCATAAAATTGTAGGTACCTTCCGATCGTCAAAAAAAAAATAACACGCAGAAAAATCACTTATTTAAAATTAACCAACTTTCGGTTAAGAACTACGAAGTAATACTAAGCTCCTACAGTTAGTGGATTACAAAAAAATAACCGATTCAACTTGTTTAAGGAAACTCGGTTAAAAATAACCGATTTTTCAATTTCCTCCAAGTTTTCTCGTTCGTTATAAATTTTGGAGTTAACGACTCCAGCATCTACGAGTTGGATTTTCACAGTCACGTCATGAGAAAGGGCCTATTCTTCGTCAAAACCTTTCCGCAGTTCCAAATGAAATAGTTCAACTTGTCAACTGAATTTCCAATTAACCATAACTCTTATAGTGATTTATATATGGTTGGGAATCTCGATCTAGTCCTATGTGCTGCAGCTTCATATTCCATTGAACTGTAATTTGCACCGTATATTGGGGACGCATCTCCTCGGTCTCGCACCTAAATGTCGTCGTTCCGCAGCCGGATTGTCAACACACATAACGAAATCGTTCCTCTATGAAGCTTCATATTCTCGTTCACACTCGCTTAGACTGTGAAGCAACCTTTTACCGAGTCCTTTGCTAAATTTAATGCAATTATTTTGAGTGCACCCCCTTGCTTTGTAAGCTGCTCAAGTGGCATTTAGTTGTGCGACAGCGAGAAAAGAGAAGAAGCTGCATCCACTGTACACCTGTACCCGGCAAGTCGCATACAAGATGAGACAGACATGCAGATGCGTAATTAAAGGAAAAATTACCCGTTGCACAGGATTCACTCCGCACAGATACAGAGGCTCGTTCACCTTCTTCTCTGCGCGGCAGTGGAGTGTTTTGTGTCTGCAACACCTAGATAGCTTCAGTTCCACTTCTTGAATGGAATCGGATAGTAGGTGATGACTGCTACGACAACGACAGCAAGGGGTTAGTTAGTATCGCGTTGCATTGGTATACTGGCACAGAGTGCTTCCTTTTCCTTACTCCATCTGCTGGCATCAGAGTGCTGTCAGAATCAAAAAGGTCTCCGCAGGTTGTTAAAACAGCGTTGGTTTCAATTAACTTGAGCGTAAAATTTAAATTGCTTTCTAATGGCACTGCCGATGCGAGATATATATCTAAGGATCTGCATTTATAGGCCTTTGCTCGCTTGACATAAGACACAAGCACACCCACAAGACATAACCAGCTTACAGCATTGTTGCATGCGAATGTGATCACATTTCATCGTTGCCCGTCAATTACCTGCCTGCCGGTCAAAGGGGACCAACGACCGATTCGCAACTCGTGTCGACCATGCGGGACTTCCGATCCAAGGCGAGCACAAAAAAGAATCTCAATCTCTGGCACAATTTGCTTAGTGCCTATTAAAACGTGTACGTGAGGTCGTTTCGCATATAAGAGCGTCCATTAGAGAAAAGTATCGCATTACTGGCAAGACACAGCCATGCTTCTTCCAGGATCGATTACTTTTGTGTACATGCGAACCGGCAGCAGGAAGCATGAAACGAGAGGAAACCAAAGTGCCAAAGGTGGTGTGAGGGTGAAATGGATTTTCTTCTCTCTTTTACTGCTAAATTGGGATGAATACTCGGATGTCCTTGCTGTTCCAGCCACCCCATATATACATAGTCGTAGACATCGATGAATACTTCTGGCGAGGACACGGGTGGAAGTGGAATGGGTGTAATGCGGTGTACATATGCTGAGTGTAGTTTTGATCCTTATTTTTCACTTGCTGTCTATAAAGAACGTATTGAACAACGAGACCAAAGGACTCTGACAAAGTTGAAAGGAATCAAATGAGACATCATCTCCATTACCCGTCGCTCATGGGTGTAGTCGCTGTTCGGTGTTCATCGTTGGCTTCATCGCAAGCTCTAAGCCAAAGTTTCAAGTTTCATAACATCCCCGTGAACGTATGGTATGCTCGAGCTCGCATCCTTGGCTATCATAAACTTGCCTTTGCTTTGGTGTGTTTTTGGCCGAAATAGAGAACCGCACATACCATCGGCGATGCTCGCACACATAGACGTTACAGTTTGAATATGTTCGGATGTGGCACAGCGATTTGGTTTTAACGATTATGGCAGGATATAAATCTGTGTTTGGTTAACTGCACGAGTAAATGAACGAGATTTTTATGTTCGTGTAGTATGAAACATGAGATGTGTTCGAAATGGATTCAATAGCGCGCTCTGGCATGAATGATAGTTGCTCCTCCGACGGACCAGACGATAACGAATCGACGACGCGATGGGTTAAGTTTCAATTGAGTGATTGAGATTCATTGTTCTCAGTTTTGGGTCTTTCTGGGGGAGAGGCAGAGGAGATCAGTTGTTGAAGTCATTAAGTATCGAGGAGTTTCACTAAGCAATCACCATTATAGGGTGTTATGTTAAGGCAGCTTTAGCTAACTGACTTCACAGGCTTTTCGGATGTGAAGTGGTGGAGAGATGTTTGCCCATGCAGTCGGCTCGTATACTGTGAGTGATGTGTTCTTACATAACTGCTTGTTGACTATGCTCTAATTTGGCGAAATGGATGAGAATGTTTGACCAGTTCAGATGGTTCGGTTTACTAAATGTGATATGGGGACATTGGTACTATTGAAAGCACTTACCAAAGCTAATGGCAGCAAGTTTGGCGTCTTTAGCTCTCAAGTAAGGGAAATATTCGACTTATGAGCGAGATACAAATTGTGAACTCCAAGGGACCTAGTTCGCGTCCACATTCGATGGAGAAAAAAATAGCTGGATGCCGCCGCAGATAGCAATACCAACTGCGTTAGTACTGACTGAGGTTGTTAGTACAAATCTGCTGCTGATTTGTGGAGTACCACGAGAGAATAGCGCTCACCACACTTGGGGTTGGATTCATTTGACTACCTTTGGGTGTCTTTCTCCTTCTCCCTGTTTTTTTAAAACCTATCAGGATGAAGTAGGGAGTCCAACTTTCGTGTTATGAACATTATTCGATGCAGTACTTACGAAATAAAACCAAGGTATTGTAAGCTACTTCATGGGACTCTCGCGACTGCTGGAGGAGAGTCCTATACCGTACAGAACCGGCAAGGTAAGAAATATCCCCATTAACGCTGCAACGAAAGATGGCATCATTTTGACATTTGTAACCATGTGAAATCGACGTAGCCATGGATAAGTCCTAAGGAGAATTGCCTTATAATGAGGGTAACGTCTTAGTTGAATAAGCTGGGTACTAAAATCTACCTCAACAGTTTACCTCAATGGGTCCATCAACTTCCGCTGCGTTCAAGAAACAAAGAAAGCCCCACATACAAAATTCATGTTTTCATTTTTCATTTCATTTATTTCGATATAATGTACCTATACACATTTAGATATACAGTCCAACACGGATATAAGAAACATATAAAAAACAACGAGATTTGTTTCTTATATCCGAGTTGTTCTTATATGAAAACGACGTTTATAAGAAACAAAGTTGATGTAAGAACCAAAATTTCTTATATAAAAACAACCGATATGAAATATGAACGAACAAAAGCAGAAGTCAACATGAAGAGAGTATGTAGGACGATTTGGCGGGCTTTTTCTACTCACAGTAGCACAGCTGCCATTGTCATTGAAAGGTGTATTCGCATCATACCGTAATTCGTTTACATGCATAGTTGAGCTGTTTTTGCATTTAAACTGAAATCCAGCTCAACAAAGGAAAAAAATTATGTTTCTTATATGTGTAATGATTTCAATAAAATAACAAATTGTGTGAATAAAAATACGTTTCTTATATCTGAGTGTTTCTTTTAGGCGAGTTTCTTATATGAAAACTTTTTTATATGGGCATGTGCATATAGCAAAAAAATCTCCGTGTTTTCACATGCGTTTCCTAAAAGCGAGCTGTTCTTATACGAGTGTTCGACTGTAATAGGCTATACATTTGACAAAAAAGAGCTTAAACCTAATATTACAAAAAAGGAGAAGAGAAAAGAAAGATTTAAAAAAAAATGTCAGACCTTAACGAAAAAGAAAAGAAAAGAAAACAGAAAAAGAAGGGAAAAGGGAGATAGAAGATAGAAGGGGTGGATTGTGGATATAGTGGGACCGAAATAGAAGGAAGGAAAAATAACGTCTTAATTCTATTTGAAATCTTGCTGGATCACTGATTCTTTTAATGTGGCGCGGCAAAGGATTCCAAAGACGAGTAGCGTTAATGAAAAACTGGCGCTCAGAAGTCAGGCAATCATACCGAGGCTGAATCAATTGGTCAGACCTTACCAAAGAAGCTCACGTAAATCTTTGCAGTATATTAGCAAGCAATGTTAAAGTTCGAAGCTCAAAGTAGCTCTCGAGTGGCATATTGAGAAGACGAGTAGAAAAACTCGACAATCTATCGTATCTACGGAGCCCAAACATGGCACGAATACTACTATTGAAAACGACATTAAGCTTTCTTTTGCACACGTAACTGCAACTACTAAAAATTTCACAGCCGTAGCCCAAGATCGGTAAAATGAAGGTCTTTACAAGCATAGCACGCGTTTTTAAAGGGGTATACCGCTGGGAGACCCAAAGAGTGCGTAGTACTCCATATGCCTTTCCTACTGTAACGGTAATGTGATGGTCCCATGTGAGGCTACGGTTGAAAACAACTCCGAGGTTCCTAGCCGATTCGACATATTCAATATTTGTATTATTTAATATAATGCGAGGGAAATAATATAAGTCGAGTTTGCTTTTGGATAAAACCAAGCACTTACATTTTGATGAGTTTATAGCGAGACCATTAATTTGAGCCCAGTAAGCTACTTTCTCAGGATCCTCATTCTCGCAACAATCACCAGTTTCGATGAGACCAAGATAACAGCTGTAGTACTCTGTACACCATCAGCATAAATATGAGACGAACAGTTTTTGATGATAGATGGAATTTCATACATACATACATACATACAAGGAAAACAATAAAGGACCTAGTATTGAGCTCCATGGGACACCATTACTAGTTGGCAGAAAGTCTGATAGGCTATCACCTAATTTTACAGCTTGCATTCTGTTTGTAAGTTAGGATACAATAAGCTTTACAGATTCAGGCGAAAAATTGTAAGGCCGATGCAGTTTAACTGCAAGTTTGCCACTGTGTCAAATGCCTTCGAAAAATCAAGGAAAACAAGGAAGCTTACCTTACCGAAGATCTTCTATGTTGAATGTCATGTCAGAATGTCAGAGCAGTAACACAGCTAACAAATTACACGCCTTAAGAAATTCGCTCATCTGTTTTTTTAAGATCCGTTCAACAATTTTCGAAAGGAATGGTAAAAAGGAAATTGGTCTAAACTCATTGCACTTAGCATTTTTGGGTATTGGCAATATTTTAGCCAATTTCCAATCGTCAGGAAATTTTCCAGTTGTTAAAATGGAAGTAAATAAATGAGTAGCGTACGGAAGAACTACTGGAAGAATTATTCCTGACTATCAAAAAGAGGACCACATGCTTCCTTGAGGTCCGATGCCTAAGTCTTGTTCTGGGGTGTCAAGAAGCGGGTCATAGACGACTATTGTTCCATGGGGGCCCCTGGTGGCATTATTACACTTTTGACATTTTACTCAGAAAAAGAGAAGAAACCTACCACTGGGGATATTATAGCTTCTTATTGATCACAAGACCCTCATACTTAGCTCGTACAATAAATTCACATTCACGTAGAAAGCTCACAGCTGCGACAGCCTTTAAATGCGGTAAATACCTACATTACATCTGTATAAAAAGCTATTATAGCACCTTCAGTTATTCAGCCACATTGAACTCAGAGAAACTCTGTCCGAAAATAAAATGATCTCCTTTCATTTTATACACAAATTTTTGACCATTTTTAAAAGTACTCCTACAGTTCTTATAAATTGAGGAAATATTGCGAGAATGAGATAATTATTGCGACGTTCGTGGACGAAATTGAGATGGGGCCCAATAATGGGCTAGCAATTTTTATTGGTTGTTGTACTGATTCAGTTCAGGAATTTTGATGTCGAATGATAGCAGACATTTTGAGAATCCTCCAATTCGAGCCTAAGCTGTGCAGTGGACACAAGAGCTCTTGCAAGTAAAATCTGTTGCACCCCCTTTGGCACAAACACAACCTTAGTGGCCGTGAAAAGTTCATAGGCCAAAGACCATTCTATAGTAAGTAGGAAGGAAATTAAAATACCACCCACAGGCCCGCAGGTAAGTGCCACCCGTTCAACCCTATTCGCATAGTGAAGATCCGAAATCATTTATTCAAATTCAGCAATCTGAGTGATACCTGCGACGGTATACAAGGACGGGTGAGGCTGCAGTGGTGGCAAGAGCTTCGAATAGGCGTGGATGCTACTGAGGTAATTGTATGCAAATTGAATTGCGAACAATAGTGCCGCTAATTGCGTTGTTCCCTTGAATCGCGCGCGCTTCAGATGACAGCCATACAATGGGCCAGTATGCATTTATGTGGCTACAGTTTGAATAGTAACTCTTCGCAGGGATGACGCCATAGCGGATCGTAACAGAAGGACCGTGCGCTACTGGTAGTAGTGTCATTAAATATTCATTGCGAGTGAATGGAAATAACTTCATCGCTATCATACCTGGCGGAGCGTTAATTACGAGTGACTTTGTGTGGTTCTGCACGACATCACCAAGGTGGGGATAGTTTATCTTTAGAAAGAATACATTTTAATGTGCCACACTATGTACAGCAATTAGAGGTGAACGTCCTGTCAGACAATAGAATGAAAAGTGCATTTATTTGAAGATGTATTTGTACCGCATATTTGCTTTCCAAAGCCATAGTGGTAAGTGTTCTCGGTAAGCGACCTATCTCGATCGAGGGGAAGTTTTTTTAGGGTAAACAAAAGGAGACCTATGTATGTCCAATTTAATTACATTAAAATTGTCAATCGAATTGAGTGGTGTTCTGTAGCTGTAGCTGTGTATGTTGTACAATTTGCTGAAAAATCGTGTCTCCATCTCGTTACGTAACTTAATGAAGCATCGAAGTGCATGGACCACACCACGTAACCCTTCATTTGAATGTTGCCGCAAATACCTACACCGTCACTGGGAGATCTTTCATTTTGTAGTATCTGGCCAGCAAACTACGGGAATTCGAATGAATCAAATTTGGCATGTGGCCATTTTAATCCTGTTTAAAAATTTAGCTGCTCCGACAAGACTTTACACTTTAGAAGGCGATTTTTGGTTACAAACAACTCACATTTGCACTCAAACAGGGGCACAGTTTGGTGAATGGGTAACTCTTTCTTACATGGATATGTACCGCATGTCGTTGTCGGTTGAATGGAAATCCGTTTCAAGGACATGTTTGCCGTTCAGTTGGAGGAGAAGGAATTACAGCTACATAAGTAGGACATGATAAGTGTGTTGGACTCAGTGGCCCTTAAAACTTAAACTAACCGCGGACAGCTGCCGTCATGGGTAATGAATGAGCATAGGTGCAAGAAAAGGTTCTGCTTTGTCCTACAACAGGTCGGAAATGGTGTCCGGGTGCTTAAAAATTCAGTCTCTTTAAAAAAAATAAAAATCACGTTTTGGTAGAAAATTCAACTAAAAAGCAGAAAATATTTTGTAACTATTGTTATTTATTCAACAGCCATAGAGAGTCTACTAACTCAATATAATTCAACCATTTTCAATGATTCTAAAATAAAAATAAAGGGATAAAAAGAAAATTAGTTTCATTGTAAAAAATGCGTGTGGTGCTTTTTATTATATTTTTTTATAATAACTCTACTTTTATATATACATACTACTGATATATTTACAACAATTAATATAAAGCGCCCCACGCTTGCAAATTTTCAAATCCAAATTAGACGTCTTGTACTGGGTGAAAATTGCGTTGAAAGATTCCGTTACATAGATACATAAATACATACAGGTCAAGCTGATAAAAGCGTATTAAAAAGAGCACATGCAATTGACCATCAACACTTTTTTCTACCAAGCATTGCGATGGTTTTTTTCGAAATATATAGTGCAACGGATTGGGTTGGGGTAGGGCACACTTATCTTCTTTCTCCATTACGTAGGTAGTAAGAGAAAGATAGCTGTTTTTTATTATCAGCTATGATCCATATAGATCATCGATTTACATGCATTTACAACAACAGCACATGATCCTGCTTCTCATCGAGATCACGAATCATGATCTGAAAATTATTTCTACTATTTCCGACTAGGTGGCTTGTTTTATTTTTAAATGTTGGTGTGCCTGTAACCGATAGCCACACAATCACGTTGCCAGACTAAAAAATGGAACACAAAAAATCAATTGATTTTTTTCGCATTCGAATAAACTCCCTGTCCGTATTCCGAGTTATTTTGTTTTTTTCTCGTTCTATAAAGGTATGTACAGACCAGCCAAACATTTGATAAACTATGAAATACCTACGTGTTCCAAAAATATTTCTAAAACTGTTATTAAACAAAACAATTTTTATGGAATGTTTAAAAATGTTTTGCTGGTTTGGATCTTGACACCAAAAAAACATTTATGAAATGTTTCACAGTTACCCAATCATGATGGGAAATAATTTTTGTTTTACAAGTATCCCTGGAGAAAGTGAGCGCTGTTTTTGATTAATATTTCTTTTTAAATAAAATAAAAATGTCCAGAAAAGCTTTGAATACCTAATGAGAAAGTGATTCATTTAATACGATTATTTGAATTAAATCGCGTGACGCGTGATTGCCGAGACCAAAATTACAAAAATAAAAACTTTACTCGTTGCTAATAATCCCTCCACATTATTTTCTTCTAGTCCAAAACAGGATAAAGTTGAAACATCTCATAAACATTTACCCCCGCATTAATAAACAAATATGCAAATGTAAGTTAGCTAGTAAACGTCAGTCAGCATACACAAATTTTACGTAACTGCTGAGTAACGAGTTGATAACTTTTACGCAGTGTTTATTAATACGGGGGTTAATAAATTAATTTCAGAAATCTTTTATAAATGTTTATAAAATCTGTCCGATTTGCTTCAGAAACATTTCATAAACATTTCTGAAATGTTTCGGTGGTCTGGATACACCTTAATATGCCTAAATAAACTCAAGCGGTAGCAGCAAAATATTGTTCATGTGTTGCATATTTGAACATAAAATATATTTGAAAAGAAAAATTATGCAAATTTGATTCAACATGGTAACACCCCCGACTTTTCAAGTGAAATGACATGTACCTTGTGTGACGTCACGTTGAGAAGAATATTTGCAATATGGCTGGTGGCAACATGAAGTTTGAAATACCCTGTATTATCTGTTTTGTTTTTGAAAGCAACTGTTGCCACAATTCAAAAATTAAACTTTTCAATGATCCGTTCTGTTTTATTTTCGTGATCTGATTCGGATCAGATCACGCTGATAATAAAAAACAGCTGATATTGTATTCGTTCAAAATTTCGAACTCGAGATGTTAATCAATTCTGACATTACGATGATAGGCGAACTCAAAAAAGTGAGTCGCAAAATTCTGTCTGTCTGTCTGTCTTTCTGTCTGTATGTCCCGAGGCATACAGCCTAAGCGGCTGAACGGATTTCGTTCAAACTTCGGATTTAAAGTTTGGGGGCTTACAGTTCGGGGCCGTTTTTTTTTTGCATGCTAACCTCAATATTAATTGTGCTTCCCATACAAAATTTTCATACCAGTTTGATTTGTTCGAAAACGGCTCTAACGCTTTCTACAAAAATTGATATTTAAGCTTAAGTAGGTGAAGTTAACATAACTGCATACTCAGTTTTTAGCTAAAAATTCGAATAACGGTACTTTCGAAATTTGGACATATCTCGAGAACGGTCCATACGATTGTAACAAAAATGTATTTCTAAGGTAATATGGTCATTTCTAACTTAATGGAAGACTCCGTTTTTCTCTGTATTATCGTAAAATGGATTTTTGAAAAATATAGTTTTCCCTAGTTTACCTCAAAACGGCATGATTTTGACCAAAATGCAAACTTAGGGTAAAATTGATGTTTCCAAAATGATTGCGTCCTTAATTCGAATCACCTAAAATTAGAACAAATCAATTTCTTAAATATTTCTCAAAAATGAATACCCAAATTCCGATCTATATTCACATACCTATTTTCGGTATAATTTTGCAATAATAACAATGCCCCAACTTCCAATGAAAATCCAATAACAGCTACGGAAAAACTTATTTTTAGCAAATATTGCCAACTTCTAATTTTTTTCAACCATATTGAATATGCACCCTAAAAATGTTTCCAACAACTTGGAGCTTACACAATCAGCAACTCCCACTTCATTTACATTAAAACTTTTGATGAACGAGAAAGTTACGTTCGACGCAGTCGTGCACTTTATTTTTAATTTCTCTCGACTGTTGAAAGGGCGGAAGCTCAATCACACGTGTAAAACTCACTAAAGAAATCCGAAACTATTTGCGCGGACGTAAACTCGGGACGAGACGCCCTTATACTGCGGATAGATGCAAAAAGTAAAGCATTTCACAGTCTACTCTATGCTACCTATAGTAGAGCAGGTGCAGGAGGTATTTCCCTGCTCCCACTTATATGAACGATCTCGTTCAACCAACGAATTTGAACAATTTGTGATCACCAGATTATTTGAACAGAGCAGAAAGTTCTATATACCTAATTCTGTTGTTTGTGTTATTCGCTCAGCTACAAAAACAAAATGTGACAGATCCAAGAAAACATGGCTACCTTCCACCTCGACTGTTCAGCCAATTCGATTTGTATATCGTTTGTTGTACGATGTGTTGCTTTAAGTGGAGGAATTTTGGAAATTTTTAGCAAAGAAGACTTGCAAGAAAATTATATTCAAAAAACAGCCTATAATCAAGCAGACCAGAGCTTTGCAGATGTCCGGGGTATAATACAGAGGCATCCACCATTCGAGACATATTTAAAAACAATTTTAATGGAATTGGATCTTGCAAATGGCAAGAAACCATCCTCTCGCTAAAAGCTAAAATTCGAACGAGAGCTAAAGATGTTGTAAAAACTGTTGATAAGCATTGCCTGAGCAAAGCTCTTCGCGATAAATAGGCAGCATAGGAAAACGGCCGTGGGACCTCCATACAGCTTCTTGACATTTTTAGCAGCTTTGGCTTTGAGATTTGGAAAATTGGGACGTCTATTGGAAGCTTTTAGTATAATATTGGAGGGATTACACAAAGGAACGTGGCAGCTCCAACTGTGCGAAATGTGGCCGCAACCGCAACTTAAATCGAAAGGCGAGTCACGTCATTTTATCACGTTCAGTTCGATATTTGAAGACGATATTCATGAATTTGTTTCTATACAAAAACATATAAATGTTCTGTATTCTAGAAGTTGTTCATTAATTTGTTCTGTATTCCATTTAAATTCTTTAAAAACAGTAACCTAGACCAGAGGTTTACAATTTTTTTCGGCCACGGAACCCTAAATGATCAAACTTTTTTTGGCGGACCCCCATATTGATAAACAGAAAACATCGTTCCTTGAAGTGCGGTTTGGATAGTTGAATGTTTGACAAGAAAAGAAAGAATAAATGATATGAAAATAATTATTTTAAGTTTTATAAAACATTAATGGAATACAACAAAAATTACGTTGTAACTTTTTAATGTGAAGAATGACGGTTGAAAATCTCGCACTTCAAAGGTTGACCACTTTCCTTAATTGTGGGCAAAATGAGAGAAATGAACGAATTGCGGTAAGCAAATGATGAGAGTGAATTCATATTAAGTTGCGTAACCAAAAAATATAGATATGTGAAGAATGAAATTTGTTCACATACTTACTTAATATCCTTAAAATTAGGCTTAATGTCCGACAGCTGAATGGGAAGGTCTGCGTCCAGTCTGTTTCTGTATTTGTTTTTTGTGTAAGTGTAAGCCGAAATCCCAGCCTCTCATCGGTAAGTTGTTACAAATGGAAAGAGCACCATTCATGATGAATTTCGGTGTTTTTTTTTTTATGGAACCCCTTTGGCCCTTCCACGGTATGGTATGGTTTGTCTATGGTAAATGTGTTCTATTTAGTTTGTATGTATTTATAAAGTACGTATGAATAATTGCAAATTGTGTTGAAATGTGTTTCTTTTTCTGATTGTTCATTATTTGGAATTCCAAAATATGGTCACTGAGGTACAGGAACACATTATTTAAGCACACGCCAAGCCGGGCAGGTACAGCTTGTATTCGATAAATTTCATAATAAGACTAAGCATCACTTTGAAGTTCTGGTGCCAATTGAAGCCACAAGCGATTTTTCTTGAACTTGAAACTTGATCCTGATCCGTCGTCAGATGACACTTTTCCGTTGCTAAATTCTGTTGCCACCAAAAATTATTCTGGTTCTGGTTATTTTTCAGTTGCAAATGCGTCTCTGCTTCTTTTCCTGTTTTCTTTTTTCGGGTACTATAAACCAAAACACATTCGATTTTAAAAATGGTCGCGTCTTGTTTTATATTATACTGACTCGTTAACTTTGTTTAGTAGACACAAAGACACCCACTTTAGCTTGGTTGTCTAACATTAGGGATGTTTTTTTGAGCTTCGATCCCAGCAAAGCAACGAAAAGTTGGATTTTCAACACGCAATTGCAACATTATACTGAGAGGCCTCGAAGTGTCAAGTTGAGCGTATTTATTGTAATTGTGTGCTGAAAATCCTACATTATGCGATGCCAAAAAAAAAAAAAACAGGCCTATTTAAGCAGTGCATTGCAATGAACATTTTGTAAAAAGAATAAAGAAAGTGCTATATATATGACATCGGGCATATGGGTTCCGTGTCTTGCTTTTTACCAACTTTATCGAGTATCTGCTGTCGTGAATCGGCAATAACGTGCCGAATGTTGTAGTTCAACGCCTATGGACTATTGGCGCTAGTTTCGCATAACCCGACAGAAAATAATCCACAGCTGCCAGATCCATTATGCGAACTACGCGCTGTTTGAATGTTTCCGGTAATATATGTCGAGCGCTGATACGTTGCACCGCAGCCGTTGAAACCAAAGATGTTCTTAAAAAAAACACGATTTTTATCTCATCCTTCAAGCGGTGTGGGGGCCAAAAGTAATCGCTTATAGAAGTTGTTGACTTAATTTAATTTTGTAGTGAAAATAGAAAATCCATTCTTGAAATTCTCCGCAAGGTCATCCCTATCCCTAACTAGGTTCAGTGGCGACTGACTTATATTAAAGCGCTCTCTGCTACAGATTACTTCATTCGACTTAGTTATATATATAAAATAAGTTATTCCAAAACCCGGATACAAAACGCACAACAACATCTCAATACAGGGCACTTCCTCCTTTTTAAAGTAAGTGATATTTTCTCGCTGTTTCCCTGTAACTGAGCGGTCGTGGCAAATGAAAAACTTCCCTTGTAAAGGGTTTTTCAATAAGAGCGCTACAAAAGTTTTTTTTAAATAAAACATGAAATGTAAATAAAGTATGAAATTCTTTATTCCTGTGAAAGTACGTTCGATGCCATTATGTATGGAACTCGATTTCCTTTGCATAACCACCACGGGCACGCTTGCAGAAGTCCAGACGCTGAACCCAATTTTCGACGGTTTTCAAGCATAAATCGGCCGATACTGCTGCAATTTCACGTTCGATATTCGTACGAAGTTCATCAATCGTCGCTGGCTTGTTGGCATAGACCATAGACTTGACTTAGCCCCACAGGAAATAGTCTAACGGCGTCAAATCGCACGACCGAGGCGGCCAAGCGACTGGACCATTTCGTGAGAACACGATAAACTTGGTTTCCAATAAATTGATTGTGACATTCGCTGAGTGGCTTGTTGCGCCGTCCTGTTGGAACCACATGTCCTCCAAGTCCATATCATCCAATTGGGGCCAAAAATATTCGGTTATCATTGAACGGTAGCGATTCCCATTCACAGTAACTTGCCGGTCTTGATCATCACGGAAGAAGTACGGCCCAATGACGCCGCCGGCCCATAAACCACACCAAACCGTAATTTTTTCGGGATGCAATGATGACTCATGGAGTACGTGTGGATTGCTGCCTGACCAATACCACATATTTTGTTTATTGGCGAAGCCATTCAGCCAGAAATGAGCCTCATCGCTAAAGATGATTTTTCGATGAAAATCCGAATCATTTTCAAGTTGTTGCTCAGCCCAATTCACGAACATACGACACTTCTGGTGGTCAAGCGGCTTCAGTTCTTGCGTCAATTTAATCTTGTAAGGATGTAGGCCAAGATCTTTTCGCAAAATTCGCCACAACGACGTCACAGAGATTCCCAACGCTTGAGAAAGACGTGTGAGAGACACATTTGGGCTTTCTTCAACTGAAGCCTCAGCGGCAGCAATATTCTCGACACTACGGGCACTTCTTTGTCTCACTGGCACGGGAACATTTTGTACTGTGCCTGTGGATTCAAATTTTTCCACTCAAATTTTTAGACGCTCAATTGTTGATTTGCTAGGACGATTATGACGACCATAAATTGGACGTAGCGCTCTTAACGTTGAGGCCACTGACTCCGAATTTCGGTAGTAAATTTTAATAGTTTCGACTCGTTGTTGGCTCGTATATCTTTCCATAAGAGAAATATCAAAAGAGCGAAAAGAAATTCGGCGTCGTTTGCTGTCCCTGTCGCTCTACTTTTGTAGCGTCCCTGTTGAAAAACCCTTTACTACCAGTCATATGCCCTATGGCAAACATTCATTCCCCGCAAACTCGTGTGTATTCATTCGTGTGCAACTATAGTTCGATCCCACTACAGGTATTCCTGGTGTGTCTAAGTTTTCGACAACTTTCGCCCCCAAAACCTTAAAAACTAAAAAGAAGTTTCAAAAATCAATGGATCTCCGTGGATATATGCATTTTTATAAAACACCCATCAGTTCCATAATTTTGCAAAAATTATGGAAAATGTTTAGCATTTATATGCAAAGTGTCAATAGATGAAGAGCGGACGCCTGTAACACATGTATCAACCTGTTCTGCCAATGTGAAACGATTTTCACATCGAATTATGTAAAATTCCATTAAAAGTTTGTGACATCTCGACATGCAAAGTAAAATGGGGTTCATGGAGCACAGCACCAGAACTCTGAGCTCGAGTTTGAGGTTTTGTGGTTTCTCCAACGTCCTACCAGCTGCCACCCGCCATAAAAAATGTGTGTAGTGTTCGCGCCCCTCTCACCGAACGAAATAATAAAGTTTTAAATAAATTTTTTTTTTTCACACACACACCGGGTCGCACTCATGTGGCACCAAATGCTTCAGAAAAGCAAAGAACGAGTGTGCAAAGTGCAAGGATGTGCGTATGTAAGTGTATGTACCACAATACAGTTGTTACGATCTGCCTCCTTTTTTGTGGGAGGGTGAGAGGAAGCGCCCACTTGCAAGGCAATGTTATCACATAATACAGCTTCAATTACAAAATATTATTGTCAGTCGTCCATCGTCCGGCAGCAGCACACTTCGCATCAGTCCCCATTCCCCAATGCTCGTCATAGTGCTTACTGTATCGTTGGCGATGATGGCTTTTGCAAGACTGGAGAGTAGACCACATGTCGGTTGAGTTGTTAAAATTGTTTGATAAAATTTCCCCCTGATACCCGTTTAGTGTCATATCTGATTATTTCCTCGGCTTTATTGGGACTCATAAGCTGACAGCAGCAGCAGTAGTAGTGCAGCAGTAGACTGCCATTGCAGCGCGGGTAAGTATAACTAAATGGCGGCGGGAATAGTCGACTTGTGATTTAACGACAATGGACAAGAGTTCCAGGACTCTCCTTAAAGTGCGGCATATGGGCAGACTATACAGAGTGCAGACAAAGAGTGTGTGTTGGTGTGTGTGAATATGCGCTGCATGTTGCTGCGTTAATCACTGAACTTATGGACCGTCCATGTATTGTCAGAGTATCCTTAAAGGAACAGACGTTGACATTTAGTGAAATTGCCTGTGCAATCGCAGACAATCGTACCAATCATCCCCTTATCTGCGATGACTGTGTTTTTCTAATAGTAATTGCTTAAAGAGGTTGAGTGACGTTTTGACACTCAACATTTAATAAGAAAAAGGAAAGCCTTCTGGGCGATCGTCGTACCTATAATTACGGTATGGTTGGTCAGATGTATGAGGAGTAGTAGGCTTTCCTTGGAATATTACAAAAGTCCTACCTCGGTCTAGGTGGGAGGATAAAGGAGGCAGATGCTCCCAATAATTTTTAGGCGTTATAGGGGGGTCCATTTCAGCGCGTTTAGTGAGAATTTAATTTTGGGCTGGGGATGATTAAATGGGGATAAATTCATTTAAATTTTAATAAGTTCCTTAGGCACCGTTGATCTTTCTTAAACACCACTCTTGTATGGAAGTCTATATATTTACTCTTCGTCAAGGTGTCCGCCACAAGTAAAAACAAATTTTAAAGTTACCTAAGTTGTATACCTACACAAAATGTTGAAAAATCTGCGACTTCCACACACGACGCTAATGTTTCCGATTGCAGCTAGGGGGGCTCCCGAGACTCTTTATAACATATACAGTCATACCCGCTTAACTGAAACGCGCTTATTCAAACTTTATATAATTAATCCCCTTGTATTTTTCAAAAAAAAGTCATACAAATAACTCCGCTTTATTGAAATCCGCTTAAGTGAAAAGCTCGGATATTAGAAACATTAACATTATAACATTTCATAGAAAAGACTCCGTTTAAATGAAACAAATGAAAATGTAAACACACCTACATGAATCGAATAAAGGCAAAAAGTAAAAAAGTTGAATGCATCCATTTTTTGCATTATTCACCTTCCACATTCCACTTTAGGTACCTCTGACAATGACAGATGTAAATTCTGGCGACATAAGCATAGTAAGCTGCCCCCATACAAAAATGTCTCCAAAGATAAAAATAAGCAAAGCAGTAGCTACGCAGTTCAAGCTAAATTTGTTAGCCGCTGTACGAAAAATCTCTACAGAAATTAAGTAGTCGTATTAATGCAAAATACATTTTTCCACATCTAAATTTTGACAGATCAGGGAAAATATCGGTATTTCAAACGAAGCCAAAAAAGCAGTATGGAGAATGGTAAGCTCAACACAAAAAAAATCGTTGTTGTTAATTTAATTTCTTTTAGAAATGGAATATTTTAACGGGGGGTACCTGTAAGAGGTTTTTGAGGAAGTACAAATAAAAAAACCAAAAAAAAAATTCAGCACAATTTTTTTTTTGACCGAACCTACACTGTCAAAATTAAGCGAACATTAAGCGAAGCGGTGGAGAGAAACATTGGAGAGGCGCTTAATTCTAGCTTTCCTGGAACAGCATACTAGTCAATAATGCATAATATTTTTTGTTTATTTGAATAGGGTTGTTTTACTTTTAAGTTCAACTCCTCAGAAATTGTTAGTCTTCACGTTTTGTTAATAAGCACTGAAATGTGATTATTTTCAATTATTTTTCTTTTTGTTTTGCTTATAAATAAATGGATTAATTTGTTTCGTTAACTTAATTAATTATTATAAATTTATTCATAGTTTTACAGGGTCCGCTTTACTGAAGCTATTTTTCAGTTATCCGGTGTTCGGTCTGAAAAAAACCCGGTTCACTGAAACTGAAGTTAATGTTTTTTGTCATTTCATTTGAATGTAGAATAAAATGGATAGATATGCACTTAAAAAATAAATAAATAGGAAGTTTTTCCTTTTTTAGTTCAGCTTGCTCACTGCTCAGTCAATTTATTCTGAGATCATAGAACGTGCTCTGATCTTGCTCTGAACGAAAAAAAAAAACACAAATTCTGGGTCGGCATTCTGTAAGGCGAAACGTTCAAACGTTTTCGTGTGCACGAAAGAATTTGCTTGTGTAACATAGGGCAAATCCTTCGTGCGCACGAAAACGTTTGATCGTTTCGCCTTACAGAATCTGACCCCTGAGCACTGATGTGTCTGAGCTAAAAAAGAAACACGAACTTTTTGTATAACAGTTCAGGTTCTGCTCGGTACTAAAAAATAAAAACGCCACCATCAGAGTGCGCTCTATGAGCTCAGAATAAATTGACTGAACATCCTGAGTGAAAAGCTGATTACACTCTTCCAGACACATTTGACAGCAAAAAAAAAAACCGGAATTGTTCTGGAACTGAATATTAACCAATTTAATAAATGATAATTATTTAATATTCAATTTATACATATATTTACAACAAATGACAGCTATGTGCTCAAGTGTGTTTCATAAATACCTCAGAACAATCTGAGCACGCTCGCTTCAGAGCGCGTTCATAATACTCGAGCTCTGTTCAGAGCTCAGCTCTGAACTAAAAAAGAAAAACGCCTAATAAGGAAAAAACATGTAGATGGGATTTGTGTTTTTCCGGGAGTCAAACTTGAAATCCCGAGTTTAGTATAGCAGAACCATATCCACTGTTAGTTCATCGAAATTCACGTTACTTCTAGTCTTCCTCCATGCCTCCAGGAAGCGAATTCCATAGATTGATATTCCCATTATCAGGAGATTTTCGTTGACATGTGTGAATTACTGGAACTACTCAGAAACTATTTGAAAATGACAGCCTGAACCCAAATCAAAGTATAATAAAAATGAATAGAGAATACAAAAATAAAGCTCACGAAACTTAAAAGTTATCAACAATCAAAGTCAACCAAAAAGTTTATAAATCGGCGCTTATTCAGTCCAGACATCATCCAAAACTCGACAGCTTATCTAAGTAAGCAATCACCAAGGAAACCCGTATATTTGACCCAGAATCGGGCCCTAAAGAAACGATTCAGGAGATCATCCCAAATTAAGATAAAAAAGCAACTAACTAGCTAACTTGCTCTTGATCAAACGCTTTCATAATTTCAGACTGACTCGGAGGAGGTGAGATTGATTGTTGTACAGTCGAACCCGGATAATGTCACCTCGCTTAATAGCACAACTCGTTTAATATCACACTAATGCGAAGCCAGTTGTCTTTTTTGTACAATTTGTACTGGCAAAAAACCTTTTATTAGCACATCGCTTAATATCACAACTCACTTAAAATCACACAAAAAAGATGCATACAAAGAAAAGCTGCATGCAATTTTGCCCGCTTATAGTCACATTTCACAATCCATACGTAATATGTATGGCAGTCGTCTTCAATGCAAAAATGGGGTGTGTATGTACATTTTCTTTTGTCGATTGTCTTAATATATGTGACTTTTACTGTTTGTGACTTTCTCACGGTAAGATTGATACATACACATGCATATGCTGGACTTCCGTGTTTATTATAAATGCCTGAATGTATAAAAGTCACAACCCGCTTAAAGTCACAGCCCGCTTAAAGTCACATTATTTTGTTGCCCGTTTGATGTGATATTATGCGGGTTCGACTGTACATCACTTTGGCTGAGATTTATGATGTTTGACATAAATCATACAACAAAAACAAAACATTTCTTTAAAACTAAATATTTCTCTCGGTTTAGGGGTTGTGAATCTTAATTTTTGCATGGACCAAAGTGGAAGAAACCGGGCGTCCAATAAAAATAATAACTTTAAACTTTAAACACTAGAAACGTTTGTATCCTGGTGAATCGGGGCCGAACATCAACATAATTATGTACTCGTTTGTGATGCGAATATTGGCTGTGAATTGCGGAGTTCAGATGTAGATGGCGATAGGGGAACCAGTTGACTTAGAATGAGTTGTACCCAAACCAAATGTAGACCCGCCTTAGTCGGTTGGTGTATTTGCTTTCTTCATTTCGTGGAGACTGGAGACATTTTTTAAGTGAAGTGTGGCTGTATTTTTACATAATTTTCGTCTCAAGTCCTCAAGAAATAAAGCCTTTAAGTTGTGTCCCCATAGCAATGTCAAAATGAGACACCACCAATTTTTGTGGTATCACTATGGACCTACAATTCTGGTGTAAGTGTGTTTCAATAAAGCCACATAACCAAACCTAATTAAAAAGTCGCATCCCAAATGACGTGATTTCCTTAATAAAAATATAAAGACTTCATTAACATGCTGAAAAACAAAACTGGGATAATTATGCTCTATGTAAGACAATCTTCATATCGTTGTTTAATATTAAGAGAGCCTTTAGATCGCTATATATTTTGAGGGTATTTATTTTAAATTCGTAGGTCCTTGGGTGATTGTGCGTATGCACTGTGCGTACCGCACTGGTCTAAAACTTCGAGGACTTGTATATGCGATGCTCAGGATGTTAAGGACACCGATGACTTTTTGTTTACTTTTTTGTAGGTCAGATAAACAACGTTGAGGTTTCATTTATCAGGCATATACTTTCTTCCCATGAAATTTTGTTTTCCACAAGGACTTTTCCCGCTGTCTTAAATAGTTTGCCCGGTAGGAAGTGGGTTGTCTCCTCAATAGCTCCGTCACCTTTGCAAAGCTCTTCTGCCGTCAGGCGTATTTTCCTCAAGTAGTACCCCAGATTATTATCCAACTCTTCCCTACGAATCTGTATTCGTTTCTAGTTGCTTTAATATGTTTTTTTCTAATTTTTCGTTAAAACCTCTTAATTGCTTGGATTGTGCACATCTTCTCCTCTTATTTGTTTCTCTTCACAGCTTATGTTTTTCGATTCTCTTCTTTCGAGATCTATTCGTGCTTCTACCCAGATTGGGCGCTTTGTCGTATTTTTCGTATTTTTTCTTAAAAAACGACGGCAACTTCTTCAATGAGTGCCCAAGCTTTGTGTAAACCATAGAGTAACCAAACTAGAGAGCCAACTTCCCGTGCACCTACCCGATTTTCCCCGCAAATTTTGAATGACAGCCCTCTCTCGCGCGCTCTTTTTTTCCTGTCTGTGAATACGTGTATTTTTAGTCGCCGGGTGGCACTATTTCTCAATTACAAACAATTTGTAAATGGATTTATAACAATAAATGTACAAAAAGTAAATGTTGATTATGGTTTTTTAGATAACATAACTTGTTCTCTATTCATATTCGGCACCAAAAATTATTCATCCATTCACATTTCAGTTGTTTTTTAGTTTTATTTGTATGAATTCTATTTTTGACAGCAAAATTCATGCAGCTGCATAAATTAAATCCGTAGGGGGTTGTTCCAAAAATGAGTTAGCAACATGCAAGTTAAACCCAGCTTCCACTAGGGCATAAGTGAATATTATATAATAATCATGAACATTGGATAAATTTCTATTAGGATTGGTGAATGTTCCCAAATTCGTTTATTTAACGCCATATTTGTACAAAATCAAAATATGATTGGAAATTCTGTCGTTTAATTATATTGAATAATGTTACTTAGGAACAGTAAAAATGCAAATGCTATTCATATTTAAAAAAAAAATATTAGTATCGGAAAGCAAAAAAAAGTGATTAAACTCCTAACAAAAAGACAATATAAATTATTAATGGACAAAAACAAGTGCACTCATTACGCTTTTGGGTTACAAAAAGTGATCAAAACATTTTTTTATTGCTCCGAGTATTTCACATAAATATAATGCGATCTACGAGGATTTTTGTATTATGGCCTTTAACAGAAAAAGCCAAATGCATACAAATTTGACCGCAATATTATAAGCAATATCGAATTCATTTTTAGAATTAAACAAATGCATACTTGATATGTTATTGTTCATTTTACGAACTAGTTACAGATTATAATTTATAGTAAAATTAAAAAATATTTTTCGCCACGACATTAAAAAAATGTTTTCCCTAAACGGCGTTAAAACATTTTGTTTCAGTATGATTTCGAAACTTAAAGCATTAAAATCAACTAGAAAAAGTGTATTTTCTTTAAAATATACAAAAAAAAAAGCTTCAAGTTACAAAATCTCTTTTAACAAAAGTAAAAAAAAACCGAGTTAGCTCATTTTATAAAGTTCATAAGCTTTATAAACTTTTATGTCGTTTTCGATTTGGCAAAAAGATCAATTGTTTTTTTGATCGAGATTGCTTTTTATGTTCGATTTGCCAAAAATCTGACACTCTGAGAAATCTCGATTTTTTCTCAGATTTCACACATACTTTCACTAATACCAATGTATATGACACACAGCTGTCGGTTAGGAATTGTTTATCGTTGAAAGGATTGCTTTTTTAACTGAATTATTCATTTTTCGAGTATGGAAACGATTTTTTATATTAAATTATTTCGAATGTAAATGTGTAAAAACCAATTGGAATGGATTTACAGTGCAAGTGAAAAAAAATATTTTTGCGGCCAACTCAATACACACAAAAATCAATATAATTCGAATTTAATGTTCGATTTGTCTGCAAAAATCTGAAAAGTCAAATACTAAAGTCAAATATTAAATTCAACTGTGATGTGAACGCCGCGTAACTAATGGGCACAAAATATGCCGAACACAGTCGCCCACACTTGATATCCCACCATAAGAATGGCCGCCGGATGGCAGGAAGTGCCATACATTATATTGTATAAGTATTCGTGCGGCAGCAATGGCGCTCCTTTGATTTGTACAGGCACGAATACTTATGCAATATAATGTATGGCACTTCCTGCCATACAGCTTGTAGGCAAATATACCGTTTCTGCTCTCAGTTGGCCCTCTAGTTTGGTTACTCTATGGTGTAAACTTTGTTTGTTTTATTTCTTCACAAAACTACAAAAAAGAAATATTTTCGAACAAGCCCGCACTTTTAAAACTCGGCAGCACTCTTGCAGTCAAGTGACATCGTTCAACTTGCATGCACACCAATTTATTTTGCAGACCTTTTGATTTGACACAAGCACACAAGCCATAAAGGCCAGTTGCAGAAAGTAGTGGGAACAAAACAAAAAAAAAATTACTTAAGGAATCGGATAAATTTTCAACGTTTTTTGGGTTTTTTCCTGGGCAACGACTTTGGGCTACATTTTTTCAAGGTTTGGGCTCTTAAAGCAAACAAAATTCTGGCAGGCCTGCTTCTACTTGCACAGTAGCTTGGTAGTTGGTAGGCGAGTGCATTTGCTGCATGAGCTGTGCTAGCACTCAAGTTTTTATCAGTGCTGTCCAAAGATGTCCTCCATGGCTGTACCGTACCTGTACGTCACCGATCCTTTGTCATGTGGCTGGTAAAAAGGGTAGTTTTTAGTAGCAATATATTTTCCCTCTGAGCATCTCAGTCTGACGGGGGCGTTCATTCACATGTCGAAAGCTCAAGACTTTTTAAACAAATCCGCACCTGAACTATCAATTATCTATGTAGCATCCACCATATCCATAGTATAAATCACAGTTTTTGATAGCTCCTTACGCCGACTAATTCCAGCAGAAATTTTGGGAGGCGGTATAGCACTCAAAACAGTTTACGTGCAGATCCGAAGGTCGTTGTCCCGTTCTAACTATAGTCCTGAAAAATACTTGGTGACTTCAACTCCATCGGTTATGTCGGCACCATTTGTAATCTATCGGATTTATCTGACATATATTATCCTACTTCCAGATTACCCACATATGTTAAACATCTGAGGCTCATTCAGCTAACCACTTCGGATAGAGCTATAAGGCTTCTCTATTTTTGATGATGAGTGAATATCAAATAGAGCACAAAACTCTTGTAAGAAACGTCAGCGCGATCTTCATTTGGTGAAAAACACTGGAAGTTCTTCGAATAGGTATCAACGTCATACTTCACCTTGTTTCATACAAATATGCCGAAGACGGAAATTCACAAACATGGACTTTGCAGATTTAAGCTCGCAACACTTCAGTAAGAATGAAGTAGAAAAATATGTTGTTTTTTTTAAATAAAAACATTTGTGTCTCCATTGGTGACTTGTACACAAAATATATTTTTCTCTTGTCAATTTGCTTAGCAATAAAAAAATGCGCATGCACTACATGACATCACACTAAGCTAATCTAATTGTTATTATATTATAATCCTTATAAAAGACTCAGAAGCAACTTATTCATAATCGAAGAGAGAGCTAAATTATATGCCTAGGATTTTTCCATTTATAATTAATACAAGCTCTTTAAATTGGATATGCAAAATAGTGTATAAATTAAATATAAAATAAGAAATTAAACCGTCTCGTGTCAGACGGTTCTAATTCTCGATTCGAGTTGTGATCATTGCGTAGAAGGTGCGCCGAATAGTCAGAGGTCAGACCCAACTGCCTATTCGCCGCACCCTATGTCGTCAGTATTTTTAATATCTTAATCACAGAACAAATTACTGCTCCTACTTAGAACTAACTTTCCTTAATGGTGATGTTTGGGAGTGTACAAAATCATATGAGAAATCAATGAATTTCCATCTCAAAAAGGCAGCCATTGTGTTGTTAAGGGTCTCATGGTATCGCCAGTCGATTGTCTATTTCGAGCGGTAATGATGGTTTTCGGGTTCAACTTGTTTGGCAAATTCGCCCATGACTTCCTTGTAGATGGCGGGGTCTAGGTTACGTCCCAGCATGTAGATGAGCCACCAGTCGCCGATGTCGAGTTTTCTTGAAAGCGAACGACACGTCTCGATCGGGATCATGCGATTGCGGGCATGCAAAATGCGTGGCCGAAACTTGGGCATAAAAATCAGGATTGCTCTGCAATGGAAGAGAAATTCAATGAGAAACATAACCACAAAAATACATCAGAATTTTACCTGAAGACCATTAGACCGCTCAACAGAATGATCATTATGACGAACCAAAACCAGATGAAGACGTAGGTCTTCTCGTTGACAATGTTCAGCGGCAAGATGCAAAGTGAGTCGTGCTTCTGCAGTGAACCCGAAGCACCATACTTGTGGAAGATACACTTGGTGACTCTGGGGAAAATGTAGACCATCGGATCGAAGCGTTGCTCCTGTGGAATATCAGACAGACCCATGACACGTGTGCCATAGGACATGAATTCCCCGTCGAAGAATCTATTCATCAGATACATCTGGATTATGATGTTGAAAAGGCAGAGGACTTCGCATGCCCAGTAACGGATCACATACATTTTATGGCGCTGAAATGGAAATGTTTGAATCTTTCTTTGGTTTATTTTTAAATCAACTGCGAACTACCTTAACATGCTTTATTAGGTATTCCAAAAGAGCGTCTCTGCGGGCCTCTTTTTCCTCTCTGTTGCAAATGGAAATGGCCTTACCCATTGCAAGAGTTCGCATCAGGCCGCCCTCAAACTGGTTCCAAAGAAACTTTGGCGTATAGCACGCAATAGCCTGAAAATAAAAATTGAATTTATTTAGTTGAGTTTATAAGAAGTCCCCCAAAGATAAAATACGTACTTAGGATAGAGAAAAGCTATGGAAAAGCGTGTGAGTTGACAGGGCTAGTCGAGACATAGGAACATCAAATGTGATTTCTAATACCTCTTTTACAAATGCTTGAAGACTTTCTGCCTTCCGGACTGCCTCCGGAGTGAAGAGATGGCTCTAGGACTTCACAAAGGCCTCCTTTTAAAAGAGGCCGCAGTGCCTGAGCCACATCAAGCTCGCGCAATGAAGAGTCTATCCATCTCCAGGATGATTTCAAACAAGCCAATCTTAAAAATATCAGTAAGAATCTGTTTGATTTACTTTGCCTTTCCGGGCGGAGTACCTTCGCTAATTGAAGACCTGCATTATAGATTAAGCCATTTAGGCTTCAACACAATTCTTCAGGTCGATGGAATGGTCAAACTTATTAGCGAGGCTATTTATTATCAAAATAATAACAGAACTTGGTTTGTAGAACCTTGGGGATCTCTAGAGGCATCCCGTCATCTAAAAGCCGAAAAGACCTCACCTTCTTCCGTGTCTGAGACTCTTCGGAGCCATGTAAACATGTCTCACACCTGCTATGGAGGCTCTTATAAGACCACAGCCCTTTATATTGTTACATAACATAAGGTTTGGGATTGAACCATCTGTCAGCCCGATGAAGCTTCCTTGCTACATTTGATGTTTGATGGAATCAAACATCAATTGTGCAATGGAGCTTGGCCCAAATCCGTCTTCCTTCTCTCTCTCTACATCTTTATAAGAAGATGAAGATTGAGAGTTCGAACCGATTCATTCGGGCCGCATTAAGCTCCTGTATAGCATTAAGCTTAGTTTTAGTCTTAGTTCCAACTCGATCGAATAAAGAGCTCGGCTCCAACCGAAAAAAAAGGAACATATTCGTCGTTGTTTCAATTAAATAAAACTGGCGCAGTCGGAAAAAAAAAAAAGTTTATAACTGACAAGTAGGAAAATAACGAAACGTTTTTTCCGAAAAAGTGTGTTAAGACAATTTGTGTTTTCGAAGCAAACTTTGAAAGACTTCAATTTGTGCGATAAATATTTGATTCTCCGCGTGGTATATTTCACCGAGTAGTTTGTACAGTAGTGCCATTATCTTGTGCATACACAAAACACAATAGACGCACAAGAAGAAAAGTTCGAAAACAATTAATAGTTCGTAAACAACACACAAGAAGCTCTCACGCTATTAAAACGAGCTACAGCAACGCAACAGCACAATTCCAGCCAGCCAAGAGAAAACATCATCAACGCTACCAGAGCTACAGCACACGAAAAGCTCTGCTACTTTATCATAACGCGCAGTCACCAAGAGTCAACAGATACCAGAACAACAAAAGGGACCAACCAAATAGAAGTACCAAACACCTATCAGACAACTAGAACATAAAACAACATAAAATCTTCAGGTAGGCGCCAATCGTCAATTAAAACATAAAAATAAAATAAAAAAAACTATTGCCATGGAAACTTTAAATGCAGCGGATAAATTTAGACTTACTTTAGATTTAATACATAAAATACCTATATACGATGGGAGTGACAATAATTTAATCGAATTCCTAGATAGAGTGGATTCTTTAACAGGGACTATTGATTCCTTTGAGCAAGTAAGTAAATCGGTACTGACGGGCTACATAAAAGACAAAATCGTTGGCAAAGCTAGGTGCACTATTCAAAGGCATGGCAGGTTGGAGAGTTGGAGTGAAATCAGGGAGATATTAAGAGACAATTTTGGAGAACAGCTTTCTGTAAATACCTTGTTAGATAAAATAAGGACGGCTAGGGTAAATACTACTATAGAAGATTTCTATGATAGGTTAAACACATTTCTATGTAGAATTAACAACTCCTATTTACTACAAAATGTAGCAAATAATCAACAAATGTTTGATTCTAATAATAGGATAGCTTTAGAGACATTTAAAAGTAATTTACCAGAACCGACAAAGTCAATAATTTTGAGTAGGAATCCATCAACTCTTAGTGAGGCTTATAAAATAATCAAGGAAATAAATCACCAGATATTAGGGCCCAAATCAAATCTGCAACAGTCGAGAGATTGGCGCAGATACCAAAATCATAACCACAGTCAGGGAAACAGTAGTCAAAATCCGAATATGAGAAACAATAATAACGAAAATAACTATACACAGACCGGACCATCACGACAAAATTATATTCCTACCCAAAGCGATCAGTCAAGACGAAACAATAACAATGCCCAAAGCGGTCAGTCGCGGCAGACAAACCGGTATAGACAACCTAATAATAATAATAACAATAATCCTAATAGTAATTATAACCCTAATAATAACTATAATGCTAACAATAATTATAATCCTAATAATAATCATAATCCCAATAACAATTATTACAACAACAATAGCACAAATCGGCAACGACAAAATTTTGAAGCCGAACCCATGGACATCACACTCAATACATCACATCATGAACACGGTTCGCAAGACCACCAAAATTTTCCATTAGGTTGGCAAGACAGTTACCCTATCTAGTAATTAAAACTAACATCAAGCCCCTCAGATTTATTATAGACAGCGGTGCCGAGTTCAGTATTATAAATCAAAATTTATGTAACCCAAAGTGGAGAGTCCATTCTAAAAATCATATTCTTAATGTACTGGGCCGAAATATACAAACAAATATAGAATTCAGAATCCCTTTGTTTAAAGAATTTAACGAAGCGAATCGCTTCGTGAACTTTTTGGAATATCAATTCCACGACCATTTCGACGGTTTACTCGGCAATAATATTTTAGTTCACCTAAACTCAATTATCGATTACAAAAACCGGTCGTTAGTAACAGACTGTGCGATTATCCCAATTTTCATGAATCTAGAAGAGGAACTTTATGCAAGTCATTGCCATATGAACGAATCCCTTAACGTATTTTGTTGTGAAATGTTTCCAACTGAAATTACGGACAAAGTATTTGCAAAACATTTAACTAAAATGGACGTCTCAAGACTTAAATCGTTGCTTTATACCTATAATGATATATTTTATAAAGATGGCGAAAATTTAACATTTACAAATGAAATTAAACATCACATAAACACAAAAGATGAAGTGCCTATATATAGCAAGCTTTATCGATACCCAGAAGTTCATGTTAAAGAAGTGGACAGACAAATAAAAGAAATGTTGGAGCAAAGGATAATTGTGCCAAGTAACAGCCCTTACAACTCACCCATCTGGGTGGTCCCAAAAAAGGCCGATAACAATGGTCAAAAGGAATGGAGAATAGTCGTCGATTACAGGAAGCTTAACGAGCAGACTGTGGACGACAGGTTCCCTATGCCCAACATCGATGAGCTTTTCGACAAACTAGGAAAGTGCAATTATTTTACTACCCTAGACCTGGTCAAGGGTTTCTACCAAGTCGAAGTCCATCCTCGGGATAGAGCAAAAACTGCTTTTTCAACCAAAACCGGCCATTATGAGTTTCTGCGAATGCCATTTGGACTCAAAAATGCTCCTGCGACATTCCAGAGATTGATGAATGAAGTGCTAAAAGACTTCATCAACAAAATTTGCGTTGTCTATCTGGACGACATTTTAATTTTCTCGACAAGTTTCGAAGAGCATTTAGTATCTTTAAGAAAAATCTTTCAAAGATTGAGAGAATGTAAACTCCAGATTCAGGTAAACAAATGTCAGTTTGCCAATCTATACACTACCTTCCTAGGACATGTCATAGTCAATAATGGAATAAAACCTGACGAGAATAAAATAGAAGCAATTGCAGCGATGAAATTACCTACCAACGTAAAGGGTATAAGACAATTTTTGGGAATAACTGGGTATTATCGCAAATTTATAAAAGATTATGCCAAAGTAGCGTACCCAATGATTAAATATTTAAAAAAATCCGAAAAAATAAATATATTAGATCCCAACTATTTTAAAGCTTTTAACAAGTTAAAAACGTTACTCACTACCGACCCTATCCTTAAAAGCCCTGACTTTAACAGACTTTTCGTTCTGACTACGGACGCATCAAACTATGCGCTAGGAGCAGTGCTCAGCCAAAATAACCATCCCATCTGTTATGCTTCACGCACTCTTAATAAACACGAGCTAAATTACTCTACGATTGAAAAGGAGTTACTAGCGGTAGTCTGGTCTATAAGGTATTTTAAAACATATTTGTACGGAAGGAAATTTGTTGTCCGCACGGATCATAAGCCCCTCGTCTGGCTTAACGGTATTAAGGAACCCAATATGAAGCTCCAGCGGTGGAAGATAATGCTAAACGAATATGACTTTCATATTGAATATCTCAAAGGCAAAGAAAATTCGGTGGCCGATGGGCTTAGTAGATACGTCGATCGATACCTTCATACAGACAAATCAAATAGTAGCGAAGTAGTCACACTAGGTAATATCTTTAGTAATGAAGTAGAGAATAGTAGTAGTAGTGTTGGTAATAATGATATTTCAATAGACATCACCAGTTCAGAACACAGCGTTAATAACGATGACGTTATATCCACCGGGGCTACTATACATAGCGCTTTAGAGGACGAAACACATCACATCTACATAACAGAAAAACCTATTAATATGTACAAAAATCAAATTCACTTGTCATTCGGCCCAAAAGAAAAGCTCACGATGAAAATAGTTCATAAAAAAATACAAAACCATGTCATAATAAGAGAAAATAAAAGTAATCTACTAAACATAATGAAAGGTCTTCTTATAAATAAGGGACTAATTTGCATATACTGCGAAAATTTGTCATTGTTTCTCGAATTCCAAGACCTATATGTTAAGTATTTTTCAATAAATAAAAATGTAAGACTATTAAAATCGAATACAAAACTAACAGACATCCTGGATAAAAATGAAATGATTACCATTATACAAAACGAACATATTGACAAAAATCATAGGGGAATTAACGAAATGTTCCTTGAGTTGAAGAAGAAGTATTTCTATCCTAATTTACAAATTGAGATACACAAATTTGTCAACAACTGCGATGTCTGCAACTTGGCCAAACACGATCGAAAACCATTAAGGATCCCAATGCAAATAACAGAATCACCAAAATTTTTCAATGACGTAATTCACATAGACATATGGTTTCCCGAGCGAAATAAAATGTATCTGACAACAATCGACAAGTTTTCCAAATATGCTACAATACACAAATTAGAAGATAGAAACTGGATGGCAATCCTTGATGCCATTAGACAGAGAATACAATTTCTAGGAAAGCCGAATAAAATAGTTTCCGATGGAGAAACATGTATTTTACACACGGCAGTCGAACAATTTTTGAAGGAAAATAACATCCAGTTTCATAAGACGACTGCATCATTGAAGACCGGAAACGCTGATATCGAAAGATTACACGGGACATTAAATGAACATTTGCGAATAATGAATGTTTCTAAAGATACTTCTAACCTAGATGATAAACTTTTTACTATCATAACTGTCTACAATAACACAATACACTCCACGACCAAATTAAAGCCAATTGATTTTATAAATAAAAATTTAACCAGCCTAGACATCGCATCCTTATCTGCTAAATCTGAAAACGAAAAACTAGCTAGAACAAACAAACTAAATAAAACAAAAGACAATAGAACCAATCAATGCTTTGATATAGTTCAGAATAGAACGATAGTAAAGAATAAACCTAAGTACAAAAAGCTAAGTAGATTTACTAGAGAAGGCAATTACATAATTGATAGATCGACTAGGAGAAACACTAAATATTACACAAAACAGGCAAAACGCCGATATAAATATCAAAACCTAGAGGATTAAAATACTCGCTCGCAAGATTGCCTCAACTTTTTCCAAATACTCCCTTGCTTTGGCTCCATTTATTTTCCTGTGCTTGGCTTTCCAAACTAATATGCATTTGTATTCCGTGACGAATAATTTTCGCTTTTGTTCATTATCAATTTGAATTCTTTATTTGAAATCACTATTTTAATCGTAGGAGAGAAAAGTTTCGATGAAAATGAAACAAACGATAGATTGAATTTATTTAATTGATTAATTATATTATTAAAACTGAAAACTGGTAACAATTACATAAAGAACTAATCGAATTCTTAAATTACTCAATTTAAACAATTGTCTTTTTTTTCTCAAAGGAATCGTTAGTCTTAGTTATTCAGATGACCACGCGTATACTTATGAGATACATCTGTAGTTAAAGTTAATAATTTATTATGTTCCTCCCTTGTATACATATGCAGGCAGATATATATAGTCAATGTACAGATTTTCAAGTTATTGAAAAAAAAAAAAAATCTAAATATAGTAAAACGTACTGCATAATTGTTATAAATAATTATAGTAAAAAAAAAAAAAAAAAAAAAAAATTTTGGAATAATCGCGTTATTCAATCGATATTTTTTGTCATTTGTAAGGTATCTAAATATAGTAATACTGCATAATTGTTATAAATAATTATTGTAAAAAAAAAAAAAAAAAAAAAAAAAAAAAAAAAAAAAAAAAAAAAAAAAAAAAAAAAAAAATTTTGGAATAATCGCGTTATTCAATCGATATTTTTTGTCATTTGTAAAGTATCTAAATATAGTAAAACGTACTGCATAATTGTTATAAATAATTATTGTAATTATGAAATGCACACATACACACAAAATATCTTTATCTTTGCTAGTTTTTGGGGACCAAAAACTTTAGGCGGTGGAGGTGTTACATAACATAAGGTTTGGGATTGAACCCTCTGTCAGCCCGATGAAGCTTCCTTGCTACATTTGATGTTTGATGGAATCAAACATCAATTGTGCAATGGAGCTTGGCCCAAATCCGTCTTCCTTCTCTCTCTCTACATCTTTATAAGAAGATGAAGATTGAGAGTTCGAACCGATTCATTCGGGCCGCATTAAGCTCCTGTATAGCATTAAGCTTAGTTTTAGTCTTAGTTCCAACTCGATCGAATAAAGAGCTCGGCTCCAACCGAAAAAAAAGGAACATATTCGTCGTTGTTTCAATTAAATAAAACTATATACACCTAAACAAAGAAAAAAGGAATCTGGTTTGCTTAGGTGTTCAAGAGGGGCTGCACATATCTACCCACGATAACACCCAAAGAAATATTTGAAGCTTGTAAGAGGATGCTCGTTATAGCAGGTCCATGGGACTGGAACTTTTTTTTAAATGCAACACGTGCCTTTAGGAAGGCATATATCCTGAGCCATGCCTATACGCAGTAGAAATAGCAGCGGGGAGTAAAGTCCATCCACTGCATTGGCTCAATAGTTGCCTTGTCTGTGCCCTTTGAACAGTTTCAGATAAGCACTACCATAAGGGACGTTGCTGCCGCATGCCAAGTTTCCAACCGCCCCCAAAGACCTAATTCTGCTACTAGTGGGTCTCTTTGGAAATCACCAAATAGTTTGGCTATGAACACGTATTATCCAAAAAGGAGTTCCATCGACAGCGGAATTGTAAAAACTCTGCCAGTTTGGACGCATAAAATAATAGTTCCCATAAAAAAGGTGGCACTTCTTAATGTCAAGTCAAGCGATGATACATACAAAAGACCAGAACGAGGAATATGTCACGAAATCAGTTTTTACTTCGTATGTAAAATCGACTTCAATCGGATCTGGCCGTTAGTGCCGTATTCACAATGTCGCGTTGAACGCGTGCGTGCGTCGGCGCGCACGAGACGGGACAGAGAGATCCGTTTGTCCGCAGTCAATGCTATTAAAGGCGTAAGAACGAGATCACAAATCAGACGCCTAAAGTGTCATGGATGTTCTACCCATAATTATAGATACGTAAAACGGAAATAAACACAATTTCCAGCGAACAACATTTCAACAATCACTTGAAAACATTTCTAGATTTGTTATTAGTTTCAGCACATTAAACCAACAATACATCAATCAGTTATACGTAATAAATAAATAATTGTCCGTTCACCACTCCCGGAAGCCATTTTCATTTATAGGAAATTCCGTAAACCATCGCTATAAAAATATCAACATGCATAGCTTTCCCATAATTCCTAACAAGTAAACAAGATGGCCGACCAAAAACGTGTACATTTTTTTGCGTGTTAGGTATTGCCGTCCCATTCAGTCACACGGCTATTTAGTATTTAGCATCCCTTGAATCTTCCGTGTTAGGTTCGTGTGACCGTGTAAATGCGGCATAAGAGTGTTTTATGAAAGGGGTAGCAATTGTTTGCAAAGCAACCGCAAATTTTCAATCGAATTTATTTTCAAATAATCTTGAAAAAATGTCAAAAAAGCTGTCAGCAGCTGAAAAATGTGATTTGAATACATTTTTAATGCATTTTTTTGATGTTTCAATATTATAAAGTTGGTGTGTACGCACCAGCGTTGCCAGACTTTTGGCATGTGGATTCCCTTTTTTTTCATCCAAAATTATTATTTGTCCCTTTTTGATACCTGCTTTTCCCGTTTTTATTCCCTTTTTTTTTGTTCTCAGAAAATAAAAAGTAAAACAATTTTTATTATACGCATACATACATACAACATTAAAATCCATCTATACTTACCGATTTCGCATGACAATAATTTATTTAATTAATTAATTTAGAAAAATATAAAAAATATTTAGAACCACAAACAAGGGACAAGATTTTACTTTCGACTTTTTTCCACCCACAAATGACAAATCCTTGTAAACTTAAAGGCAAATGGACTGGAAACTGGGAAAAAAAAACGTTATAACCAGTGGGGGAGGTTTCCCCCCAGTGAAAAAATTAAGTTGGTAGCGCATGTCAAGACTAAGGGCTATCTATGTTCATCAAGTGTTTTTTTTATTGAATTTATCATGATTTGTCTGGTTTCTGAACGTTGTAAAAATAAGTTTTGGTATTGAAACGTGAAAGTTTTTGGGGAGACTTATTTTCCCGTTTTCTGGGTTAGTTTTCCCTTTTTCCCTTTATGGTCAAATAATCTCGAAAAAAGGGAAAAATCCCTCTATCTGGCATCCCTGGTACGCACTCACTTCTATCGGGAATTTTCGTTCTAATTTTTCGAGTTGCTCTAGTTTCATTTTAAAAGCAGGAAAAATGCAAAAAACATGTAGTGTCATAGTTCGAATCTTAGGAAACCCAAATACACGTCCATGGAAAAGTCAGTTTACATTCAAAACGAAGGTTGAACCTTATCGCTTCTTTCTACGCCCGACTAAAATTTGATCACAATAAGGTACCGCACCAATTACTATCAACAGGGTTAATGCGTTTCTTCTTTGCTCTCGTTTTTTTTTTTTTTTATCGTGATCCTTATCACAATTAAATCTGTTTCTGCAACATGCAATTTTGTTAGTTGGCATTATTATCTTACAAGTACCGCAATTTGCCATGACCTGAATTTACACTGTTAATGGTGAGTTAAGTTTTCGTAAATGCATTCTTCGACATTACATGTGAGCCACTTAATTGGTCAATAAAAAAAACTGTCCCAGTAGCCTACAGTTTGCCATGCACTCATGTAAAGTACATAAAGACTTAAGTACCTTTCTATAAAAACCTCGCTTTGGCTTGTTTAATTAAAAAAAAATAAATAATGAACCTCCCAACGCATGTTCGGCTACTCTGATTGACATAAAATGCGCGAAAGCTGTCACTATGGCCGAAGTGGACCATAAATCACTTAAAACCTGAATAAAAGGACCGTCAGATCAAGACCTCTTTCCGAAAAAAACCCCCCCATTCAAGATCATTAGTATTCTATACTTTAATTGAAATTAGGAACCGCCAACTTGTCTATACTGTATACTACTTCACAATAGAGAGAAAAAGAGCAAACAAAAAAAATGTTAACGAATAAATTTAGGCAAAGACCAGTTTTGATATAACCTAATCACACTGATTTGTTGGCAGGCTGAGTCCCCATTTCGAATTCGCAGTCTCTTGGACAATTGACCCCACTAATGTGAGAGAATTGCACGCGGCTCAAAATTGTTCTCCATGGGTATGGGTATACAGTACACACCGTACATATTGTGTGAGTGTATGCGCAGCTATTGGAAACGAACTTATCGTAATCGTAATCAAGCACATAACTGTTGCGAGAGTTGATCTGGCAAAGGATGTGAAAACTGACGGCGCAATTCGGTATACAGTTCGTGGATATTCTTCATGTGCATCGACTTTGTAGAGGTATCATTCTGGAAGGCATCTTGACTTGAATAATTTGAAAAGAATTCATCATCATCCATTGACTGCGCGTTCAATTTAGTAGTGTTGCCCCGTAAATAAACTTACTGAAGCCGAAGCAGTTGGTACTCAATTAAAGTCAATTTAATTTGAATGATAAATTCCGTAGAAATAAACGAGGAACGTGGACTGTATCTGCAGAGTTTGTGGGACACACTGTTGCAGAAATATTTGCCAATGGAGCATGGGGGTGCAATTTCAATTAGAGTATGCTTAAATCAATATCTGCCCTTTTGCCTGCAAGAAGTTCATGCGAAAGACGTGAGCTGGGGGATCATTGGCTTCGATTTCAGAATATATTGGATGGGTTTCGCTGGCGCTGGAGCTGTTAAAAGTCTTGAGGTCATGTATCATGCTTTCAGTTTAAAACTCACAATTTGGGCCCGTATAGGTATATCTGCTAGCATTTTGTTTGTAAATATATCCTCAATTTAATCTACAAAAAAATTCTTTGATTGGCTCAACAGCTCCGTATATGAACCTAGGCCAGGCTTTGTACAACCCATCACCTGTATCTGTTTTTTTTTTTTTGTTGAATGATTGGAAAAGCCCTTCAATTTTATGCTACATCGATCTGAGGCACTTATCCAATATCATCAGAACGAACATATTTCAATGGCTTGATTCAAAGTTCGACTCTTCATTGAAATCAGGAAACCTGCCCGAAAAATAAAATCGATATTATATGCACTTTGGCACAGCTGAGGTAGGCAGACCTTATACAGTGAGCGTCGAACTGAACTCTCTGAAATGAAACTCTCCACAGTTCATTCACCTATATCACACTTAAGCCCAATGTCCTGCCTAACCGTGGAACTTTTTATGGGGTAAACACTGAAAACCTTTGCAAGGTACCCTTGGTTATAAAATTAAAAGCTCAAAAAACATTTCTATTTTTTTGCAAGATCTACGTTTCAAATTATTTACCTTCCTATGCCTAATACGTTCTATCCATCGGGCAGAGAATATGATCACTTTTTGTTGTGGGATCAACGTAAGACTCTGGCGGGTTCCCGGACACAAAGGAGTGCCCTTATCGGCAAAGCTGAAGGGGTGGCAAGAAGGCGTTCTTCACTTGAACTTAACCAAGCTGATATTGATACCATTGATTTACCTTTTTAATCCCAGGCAAGCGATTGGGAGTAAAATACAGATATTGGGCTGTACAGTGTACAGTTAGTGGTTGTATCTCCTCTTCCATTCACCGTCTATGCGGACTCGGAAAACTCGAAAACTTTCCTCTCGAAATAACCAAGAGTAACCTGATCCGCTTCTGATATACTATATGCCTCTCCGCCATAGAGCAGGACCGTTTCGGTTACGGTCTTATAAACGATTACTTTAGTTGTTTGAGAGGGCGCTTTGCTACTCAATTGCCTTAGCTCAAAGAAACAGCGATTGGCAGGAGTTGTTCTACGTTTAACCTGCGAGGTCATGGCGGAGCCTAAGAAGACAAAGTCCCGAGTGTCTGAAACGTCGGTCTTAGGTAAATAGCCAACATCAGTCCAGTAAAAAGAGTCTTGAAAGAGTCAGCCTTCAGGTCCAAAGCGGCCACCGAACGAACTTCTTCCAAAACCCAAGCCATCTCAGATAAAAACTCATAAAGGATCTGGAGCCTGTTAAGTAAAGACACAACTCCATGCTTTCGATTTCCCTGACCAGAATACCGGTCCATTGCTTCATTCCAAGGAGAAAATCCTTTGTGTGGTGTAGTGGTTGAGAATCTTTCGGTTACGGACTACTCCAAGTTCCTCGCCGGCTTTAGCACTCAATTGCATTATGTAAAAGCTTTTTCAAGGCCTGGAATATTCACCGAGTAGCCAGTAAAGTTCATGAGTGTTCTTTGCTTTCTTCCACTGACAGTTTGGAAAAATTGTACCTTCTTTTCAAATAGCAATCTTTCAGTTCGAGTTCGAGCTCTTCATACCTGTAGTTTTTGCAGTAAAATTTGCCTATAGGACCCAAACCCAAGATTCTTAAAACCTAACAAAAACAAGTACACTCAGACAAATATCGCAATATTAATGCTAGTCCGAAGGCTTTTTCTTAATTTTCTTCATTCTATCGTGCATTGAGCAAAATAAACCGAATGATTCTTATAAGACAATAACAAAAATCTAAAATCAAGCTTTTTATTATTTTTTATTATTAAATCAAGCTATACAATATTAAAATCTGAAATCATATAACCTGAATAATTTTTTTTGCATACAAATACCAGATCAAACGTGAATTATGCTCTCCAATCAAGTCCACATAACCTTTAACTTGCATAATGGATTAATAGCCATTTAAGATCTAATCGATCATGATATACGAATTTATATTCTCCAATCAAGCCACACAATGTATAACTTGCATTGATGGATAAAAAGGTTAATTCATTCCGATTAATATTTCGCACAGTTTGTGTGTTTCCGTAGTTAAAAAATCTCTCTAAAACATTGGAAAATTGTAATAAAGTGCATGTGACAACAAAAAATGGTGGAATTAATAATATTTACTTAATATAAATATTATTGTAACAAAAAATAAAATAACCCATTAAATAATGGAAGACATATTTTAGATTTAAGTCCATTTAAGCATTTTTGTTTCAATAAATAAATATGATTTAAAAAAAAAAAAATGTTTTATTTTCTTAAACAGGAAAGTGACGGAGTTGATACTAAATTCGGCAAATAAAACTGTGCAATCTTAAATTGGGATATGACATTCTCGAAGCAATCCGAAAAAATTAAATATAAGGATAACTTTTTCTTATTAAATTTTTGTAAGTTTATTTCAAGTGTTATTATTCTAGGTTTTAGGGAGCATTATTTTTACTGCTGATAAATAGGTGAAAAATAAGGTGATTTGGAGCTCACACATTCTTCATTGCGTTATGTTTAAGAATACATAGGCTCAATTGAAGTTTACAAGGATTTAAAATCAAATTCTTCGAATGAAATGATTTTGGGTTTAATTTAAGCTTACACGTTCTTAATACTGATATAGAACAATCTTAAAATAAGAGTTAAAGGTTAACCAAAATGCATACTCAAAGTCAGATTTTTGTATTTCGATTAAGAATTTCCGAGCTTAACAGACGTTTGT
This sequence comes from Cheilosia variabilis, assembly GCA_951230905.1. Classification (NCBI taxonomy): domain Eukaryota; kingdom Metazoa; phylum Arthropoda; class Insecta; order Diptera; family Syrphidae; genus Cheilosia; species Cheilosia variabilis. Next base: position 38,935,099 of record OX579677.1, on the reverse strand, counting down.
CAACGGATAGGCTTTATCTGACACTGATTATCTTGATTTTATCTTGTTTTTTCCCTACATTGTATGATACAAAAAGACTGATTTAAAAGTATAAATCCGTCAGAATAAGTCAATACAATTATTATGATGAGAAAATGTTTAAAAAAAACACTTTTATTTATTCCTTGTCATTAACCTGCTCCTGCTCACGCAACCCGCTTGGTTGGTTCCTGCTGAAAGACTGGCTTTCGTCATACAATACTCAGGCAGAATCTTCTCTGTCTTTCGTTAAGTTTGTATATTCACAGCAGAGTTGCAATACTCATGTCAATAGTATTATATTACATACGTAATGAACGAGGAAGTTTTTTGCGACCCAGTTTATTCACACGTTGACATAGGGTGGAAATTATTTCCATCAATTCCCATATCTAGCTTTGTGATAAGATCGTATTTGCCGCCGTTACTCAGAAATCTTATCTCGGTGCTCCACGCAACGTTCCCTCCCGTGCTACAATTGTAGTGTTTTCTAGTTTTTGAGTACATTTTTGCTAACTGAGTACGGTACTACTTTGGATTCAGCGGGTACTACTTTTTGTAAATTCATATCAATAACTCATTTCTTATTTTTCCAAAATTGTTTGTAACAACAGACTAAGGGCCGGTTTGTTCAATCTTGATTATCTTTAATCGTCGGTTATTTCAGCTGGTATTAATCGAATGTGTTTGTTCAGCAAAGTACTAACTAGAGAATCGTTGGTTTGGTTAGTTAAGCAGAGAAATCGATAGCCAGCAAATTTTGATTTTCTGGAATTTCGTTTGTTCAAGTTGTTTTAAGGACTGCGTAGGTATTAACTTTGACAATGCCGCTATACACAACACTTTGTATACAATATTGTGGGCAAAAAATACAATAAACGTATATATATAGCTCAACAATAAACAATACAATACAATAAACGTATATATATAACTGAACTGAACTAATAAAATCTGTCTCGTCGGTTTCGTAGACGTTTTAAACTGCAGATGTATAGAATACGGTACACGCATTGAAGGTAAGAGTAACGGTCCCGAACACAATAATGGATACGAAGGATGAAGTAATATTATTTTCAACATTTTTAGCCGATGACAGCTCTCACATATTAAGATAAAGCGCACTCATTGGAACAAATATTGAAAGAATGAGAAAACTGCAACGGTCGTTGAATAAATTGAGATAATCCATTTGTAAAATTTTGTTGATTGTGGCTTTAATTGGGTTTTTTTTTTTAAAATTGCTTATTGTCTCACACCAACAAAGCTTTTGTTTGTGATATTTTTTGTAATGAATAAAAAATGTATGTTCAAATAAAACAAACATTTTGAAAATGTATAGTATACCTAAATGTGAATTTTGTATAAACAAATTTGCGATTCTTATTGAAAATACCACAAGACCGTTTTAGGTACATTATTCCGTACTACCTTCAGACCCATTTGAGTACAATTTTCGACCGCAATGCGAACTCTGGCTAACGCCAAGGGAGGGAACGCCGTGGTTGCCGACCGCTGCCTTCCGTGGCACAAATCACGAACGGAGTTCCATCTATGACAATTACAATACTAAAATGAGGCTAAGCTAAGCCTTGTGTCATCTCTAGCCAAGTGGACATAATTTTCGGGTGTAATCAAATATAGCTCAATGTATGATCAGTAGCATGTTGGGACACGAATGCGTTATGTCCTATGATTAACATTCACGAGGTTAAATGCTCCATAAGAAATGACGAAGATTCTCCGAGAAAAGGCAATCAGATTTGAAGATCTGTTACACAATATCAGGCGCTTGAATGTAAATCAAAGTCTTGCAAAACAAAGAACCTCTCGATCGGTGTTCAGCCAGAATCGGTTCGTGCTTATGCTTATGCTTGAGTATCATGTTACCCGCAGATAAAATATTTGCTTTATGTTTCCATTCCTTATCTTTTCAGTCTTCGCTGGCCTATCTGAATCTGACTGATCTGAGCCAATCAAACTCTTTTTTTTCAGCATTCGTCACAAGAACAATAAAAATTCGTTGACCGAGCTATTCGTCACTTTTTAGTTTGTTTACTCGAATCCAGCGATATCTTAGAAATCCACGCGCATAACTATAAACAACTTTGAATGTGTCGTGACAAACGTCTCACAAAGAATGCAATCATTCACAAAGCAGATAAAGCCTCTTATCGTAGCAAAAGCTAAGAACCTGGTCGATACGAAACGTACACATTGGAAAAAGTGAGCAGCCCTCTTTAGTCGAATTCGAATGCTTCTCGGGCATAGAGTGTTTTATTTTTTGTTCCTGCACTCGGACGGATGTCAAGTGAAACAGATACCCTAAAACAGTGACAAGATGTTGAACACGTTCAATTCGATAACGCCGTACATTAAGTTCAACCCAAAGCAAGTGTCGATCGATAATTTTTACTTCAAGCTTCACTACCGTGTCACCTTCATCATACTCATCATCGCCACGATATTGGTAACATCCAGGTAAGTCACCACTGCTATTGGGGGAAAAAATAAAACTGATTGTCTGCACAACCACTTAGACAGTACATCGGAGAGCACATAAAATGTATCACGGACACGATACCTGAGAAAGTGATAAACACATTCTGTTTCGTCACCACGACATTCACTGTGGTAAGACTGTTGTGCCCCAAACAGACAGCCCATTGATAAGATTTGTTTCCCAATTCTAAGATTCGTCACTTGAACAACAGTGCGTTGGATTCAGGCGCCATATTCGAGCCTGGCATTGGACCGTACCTATTCCGAGAAGAGCCCATCAAACGCCATGCATACTACCAGTGGGTGCCATTTGTGCTGTTCGGGCAAGCACTGTGCTTCCTGGTGCCGCACTACCTCTGGAAGCACTGGGAGGGCGGTCGCATAAAGAGGCTCGTTTTCGGTCTGAAAATGGTCGGCCTTTCGAGGTATATCAACAATCGGAGCTTGAAGATCGGCAAGTTGGATGTTCTCTCGCAGGAGGAAACCGAGCTGCGAGTCAAGGACATTCGGCGGGAGGTGGTGCACCGAATGCGCTTGAATCAGAAATGGGGGCTTCACCTAATGATCGCCGAGTGGTTGAACTGGATGAACATTGTCTTTCAAATTTGGTGGACAAACAAGTTCCTAAGCGGGCAGTTCTACAGTCTGGGATGGAAGGTGCTCGGCGAAAGGTGGGACACCCGGATGGACGTGCTTGATGTGGTCTTTCCCAAAGTCACAAAGTGTCACTTCAACAAGTTCGGTCCGTCGGGATCGCTGCAAGTGCACGACACCCTCTGTGTGATGGCACTAAACATCATAAACGAGAAGATCTACTGCATCCTGTGGTTTTGGTTCTTCTTCGTTCTGCTGATGTCCTCGTTGGCGGTGATTTGGAGGATCATCACGTTGTTTTTGTTCAAGAGGTGAGTGCCAAACACTGAAGGCTTCGCACACTAAATACGATTTTCTCCTACAGTAAGACGTTTTCGCAGCTTGCCTTTTCGCAAGCGAAACCAGGGCGGGGCCTGAACAGGGAGAATTTACGGGCTGTCATCACGAAATGCAATTTCTCCAACTGGATGTTCTTGTACTTTGTCGCATCGAACTTGTCCGAGTTCCTGTTCAACAAGGTCCTCGAGAATCTAGCAGAGGAGATTTCGCCAAATCCAATCGACGAAAACGAGGCAAATCAGAGCAGGGATGTGGAGGCCAAACCTGGGCCGAGCTATCCCAATTTGTTGGATATGGTCGATAGTCCATTGTTAGCGAAGGAAAAGGAGGCGGCAAAGGTCGACTAATTTAAGGCGGTTTCATAGTTTTATAGTTATTAGTTATTAGTTATTAGAAGAGAGAATAAATATTTTTCCAGCGAGCCATGTACTGATAGTTGTTTGCCTTTGGGGTGCGAGTCCTGAAACTGTCGCAGTAACGAAGTGACAGACTGAAGCATTTAGCGTTCACAGGCTTGTGAGTGGAGAGATACAAACAATTGGGTAATCGGCTAAAGCGTTCTTTTTTGTGAACCACTTACCTGGAAGAACAGCACAAAGCATACCCACTGGTAGTAGGTGTAGTACTTCTTGGCGTCCTCGTCGTCAAAGTCATTTGCAATGCCCGGATGTGCGACCTCCTTGCCGACCTGAAATAAATAAGAAAACATGTATTTAGTCGTAGAAAGCTATAGCGGCAAGTAGGAAAATAAACTGAGTTGCAATCACCGAGATATGATATGCGAAAAAAAAGCGTCAAAGACACGCAGAACCTTCTTGCGCAGATTGTGAACAATTGCTAACAAGTTGTTTCGCTCAATTAGCTGAAATATCTGAAATATCTGCAAATCATTGGGAAGCACAAAATGAACAATTTCTTAAATTTTTAGAAAATACGTCGCAATTTGAAATCATTTCCCGCAATTCCTCCACACAAACTCTGTCAAAACCGAATGAAAAATTCTTGGACGTTTTGTGATTCCTTAGGTGATATTCGGATTTGATCAAGTGTCTGTCTTCATTCTCTATAGCGGAGAATAATTACGCAGTTCACAAGCTTAAAGTACAACAGCTGAGTTTCATAGAGCTTTTTGACAGCTACACATCAGCCCGACGAGTCTTTAGGCCTTACTAATAATCACTTTTAACCTTCACACTAAATATTTTGTAGGTCACAATATGCAATTTTGTATGGAAAATCTCGCCTGGACACTAAAAATGATTATTAGTATCGCGGTTTAAGTTTATGACCGAAATACATACAACAATCAATCGGAGTTCAGAGGATGAGAAATGGTCGTCATAGTTTAAGAGCGACTTTAGTGAAATAAGGACCGCCCTTTTAACAGAACTGAAACCCCTCGAAATGATAAAATCTACCGAAAACAGTGCTTAGAAACTATTTTTGCAATAAAAATATAATCTAAGCCTGTTAGGTTCTTGGAGTTTTTTTTTTTTGGTTTAAATATCCACAAAAAGGTTGTAAGAAAGTACGCAAATGTGGTTTATGGTCGCAGATGTGTTTTGTTTAAATATTGATAAATGGTAAAAAAAATTCCTATTACAAAAAAAGTAAGATAAACAAAAATTTTTAATTCCGTAATCTGTTCTTCCTGTATTTTGCACTAAATAATTCTAAGCCTAAGCATTTTTTTTTCACAAAACTAGAGAGCATAGTCTGACAAACATCCGAGAGTATAACTCCTGTCATGGAAGAGCGTTTAGACTCCGCATTAAATTGCAGATCTCTTCAGAAAAAGGAATGGTCCCTACGGGCCTGTTGCGCTAAAAAAGAAAAAAGAAATGCTTCAGCCACATTAAAATAGCTATCGCTGTTGAACTTTCAAGTATCGAAATTTAAAACAAAAATTTGACGTGGTCAAAATTGGACCACTTCAGACTGTCGTTCCAGACAAACGCATGAACGATAAAGTTTTGTGCGACACAGTCGTGCACTTCATGGTATTTTCGTTAGAATTTCCATCAGTCCGATTCTGGCAAACCTCACTGATAGCTCATTAGTCACACAACCCTCACAAGGTGAGGTGAAATAGATTTTGTGAGGTTCTGGCAGCACACTCACAACTTGTGAGGCTCACAACAACAATCGAAATTGTGATCTCATATCGAGCAAATCACAAAATAGAAAACCAGTCATGGAAATATTTGTATTTGATGGTATTGTTTCCCTCTTTCCAAGCATTTAAAGACCCGAACCTGGCCATTTACGCTATATTTATTAACTCTTCGGGGAAAATGGATATTTGTATGAAAAAAAATGATTTGATTTGTGACGAATGTCATAATATTTTATTTTCTTCGTTTCTAAAACATTTCAGTGTCAATATTTCGCATATTTTCTTAATAAATTAGTTTTTCTTTATTCAATTAATGGTGTTCCCAATTCCCACAAAATTTGAAGTGATAGTAATCTAACCATTGTGAGGTGAATTTGTTGTGAGGTTTGTTGTGAGCATTATCGGAGATACGAAAAATGTCATCGAATCACAACAAACCTCAGAAGGAATCAACCTCACAAGAGCTTGTGACTTGTGAGGCCTCACAGCGGCAGAATCGGGCTGTAAATGTCGTAATTTCATTTTGCAAACTGACATTCAACATATTCAACTGACAAATGCAGAACAAATTTTTAGCTTGTCGAAGGTGGACAGATAGGTGTGCTTTCTGCTTTTTCTGTCCGTCAAATCAGTTGACAGTTTTTACAAATTAATTTATTTTGTGGAAAAATTGGGAAACAATGAGAGAAACTGTCTCGTTGAATGAATTGAGGTAGAGCACACTCATTGATGGCAATTTTAAAACACCGGTGGCAGTTCTGTCCACGGAATTGTTCTGCAAACAAAATTTCGTGCAACGCTGACTGATTATTCCTTCCGTTGAAGGTATATCTGTCAAAGTAACGGGTCTAATGGGTTGGGCCTTTGTGAACACCGTTTCTGAATTATTAGTGTTTTGGAATTCAACTTTTTTTTTTTTTTCATATTTTTTTGCCAATTGTGCCGACTGCCAACGACCTGCGAGAATAATTTATCAACCCTAATTCGATATGACAGCAGGGCTTAAAAGTTATCCATATTCAAAAACCGTTCAGTCTAAAAAAAAACCTTTATAAAGTGGCGTATGCACTTGCAAGGCCCCAGAAGAAACGCAGCGTGCCAGCTGACTTGCTAAAGGCAGAACTATAATGATATTCTGTAGGAGTAGTCCAGCTTAAGCCAAAGTGCGATAACACTGGAATTTCATTTCCTCACCATAGAGCATAGACAAATCATACTGAGACCCCCAACTCACAATCCTCTTGCCGCTGGCCCCCTCAATTTTTTTTCAAATTCGCCAATTTGTATTCCTATCGGTGTTATGTCAAAAAATAATCCGTGTGACATGCAAAAACATACAAAAAATACAAAAATAAATGCTGCCAACCGCGGCAACCGTGGGGAAATGTGAAAGAGTTCGGGAATACCACATTTTTAAATAACTGAATGCCATTGGTTAGTTACTATAAATTGTTAAAAGACGAATGTTTTGATTTGTTTGATAAGCAAAACTATCTAAAATATATGTTTTATATACTGAAACATATTATGACCAACATGGTTGTGCATTTTCCGCTTTTGGATATCAATAACTTCGATTTCGTGTGTAAATTTTTCTTATAATAATGAAGATAATTTGTTCAAAATGTTTTTATTTTCCCTCAACCAATCTACATTCTTAATTTTTCATAAATATTAAATATATGCAAATGAACACCTATTCCTTTAAAAAAATACTATTCACACGTAACGAACACTTTCAAATTAAACGGATAAAATTCTATGTACTCTGCCAGCAACTTTGCCCACAGCAGAAGTGGCTCATATTTTATGGGAGTGTTTTGTTGAGCCGGAATTTTTGAAGTTTCGTGACATTTGTCAATTCGAATTTCTATGTAACAATACTAGCGCACCATATCGTGACCACTCCGTAAAAATATAGCTTGTAGGGTAGGCAAAGTAACGGGAAATCGACCGGAGTTGGTGGTCTCAGTATTGTCTCTGCTCCTCACCATACCAGGATACGTCTCTTATTTCAAGCGATTAACTTCAATTAGGTGCACTTTTTCCATTTTTGACACTAAATTAAGAACAGATTATCATATTACTGTCGAATGTTGACCTGGGCTATTTCGTGTAGCAAATGCTGCAGCAGTCGTTCACGAGTGGTCATGAATAAAACATGTTTGTGTACGAAGTTCATTTAGACCATGCACTGGGTACCCTGACATTGAAATTTTAATCGTTTGCACGCTTAAGTAAACAGAATTCAACTTAAATAATAAATCGGATAAACAGACACACAAGCAAGCCCTTAGAAAGACCCCTCGTTCTGGATTCCCTAACATATGCTGCGCACATGCGGCTGAGACCACAATGCATCCAGAAAACGTACCATATGTCTGCTGTTAGTACGTACCGATATGCATTCGGTCTGCGTGCGTTCTTTTCAAACATCAATCACAGCAACGTTCAAGCATTCCACAAAAGTACCTCCTATATCCGATTAACAACATATCCACTCGTATATGCAACGGAAGTCGTCTGAAATTCCCTCAGGATAGGACGGACCCCGTCAAATTCGATGAAAACAACAAAATTCCACGAATATTCCATCAACAAGTTCTTCCCAGTATTCCGATGGTTAGCCATGGAGTACATAACAGAGGAGCCCCACTAGGACCTTATAAATTAAGTACTTTTCCATCAGTCTATTTATATACTAACGAAGAATGTGTCACGGAGTAAAACGTTTGATATGAAAAACACTCACCTGTCTTCGGAAGGCATCCGGCATCGTGAAGGTACTGGATATCCAGCAAAAAGTATTCACCACATGCGGTGGTATTCCACTAACGATGCAACTGATCGGATTACCCACATACTGCGTAGCAGTAATGATAAGACTGCACGTCAGCAACAGAACTGTGGTGAAGGTGTTGTGCAATCGGAATACCGCATTGTCCGTATGGATCTCCTGCCACTTGAGATACGTCTGTAGACTTCCGAGTAACTTGTACATGATGTCTTAGAGATTTCGAATTGAATGTCTCAATTTGTGTCGAATATTGTCTTCCGTTTTAATAAGTTTAAACCTTTGATATTGTCATTCATATCACCTGAAAGTATAGAAAAGAACGGGAATCGGTTAGTCATTTTAAGTCCCACTGCATAGGAGTAATTTTTTCTATGAACTACGATGTTGATACAGAATTTTGAGATTTGTTCGCGATTAGCTTCAGCGACTGACTCATTCTTGTCAATCAATTGTGCCGCACGACAATAATTGTTATGACGAGTAAGAGTATCGTATTTTCATTATTTTCATTATTAACAAGCATTGTATCTACTACCTATTGCTACGGTGACCATATTTGTCGAAAGAAATAAAGTACAATAGGCGTGTTTATTTGAGCTTCGATCTCAGCAAAGCATAGTAAAGTAAGATTTATATCACGCGATTACAACAACTGCTGTGAGTCTCGAAGTGTCAAGTAGAACGTACTGGTTGTAATTGCGTGCTGGAAATCCTACTTTAATTTGCTTTGCTGGGATCGAAGCTCAAAAAACAGGCCTAATAATTATTGTGCTTCCAACCTTTTTTTGTTTATTAGGTATGTAAAATATAAATATAAAAAAAAAACATTAAGATAACAAAGAAAGAAATATAAACAGTTTTTCTTCATTGGATAAATTCAAATAAGAGTGTGAAAGGCAGGTAGTAAGTAGTTAATTTTAAAAGCTTAATATGTGCAACAGCAACGTGAAACATTGTCGCCTGACAATGTCAGTGATGACTTTAGAAGCAGGTTATCCCACGGTTATACCCAAAAAAATCCCTTTTATCCCTCGCCAGAATATATAAAAAATCCCACATTTACATAGTTAAAAAAAAACAATGTATTTCATTAAATTCTGTCTTTTTTATTATTAACAAATACAAGTTGCATTATACATTAACTATGCAAGTTAACAAAAATAAATACATATTAAGATAGAAATGTAGGTACATCTTATACATTTTTAAAACGTTACAAAAAGGAGCACATCAATTCACGACGAAAAGTGTCAAATTGTTGTTTTCTTTTGAAATTTCATCTCAATAGTATGTTTGCGATGAGTTGAGACTTTCACCACAGATATGAAACAGTTTATTAAACAGTTTAAGGAAATAAAAAAAAAAGAAAATGAACGCATTCAGATATTTTGAACGACTTCTTTCTAAACATGAAAATATTTAATTTGATCGTAGGTTGACTTACTTTTTTATTCTTAAGGAAATTAGCAATTAGGAACAAAAATTGACCAAAAAATATAATCCTTTTTTTGTACTATGAGGTTTGAAAAATCCCCTTGCCCCTTTTAGTTTATTTTAAGTGAGAAAATCCCGCAAAAAGGGATAAATCCCCCGATCTGTTATCACTGGACAATGTGCGAAAAATAACCAAGCTTCCAAGCAGATGGATCAGTAAACAAATTTAATAAAACTGTTGGACATTTAATTTGTTCCAAAAACTATGCCTTAAGTGGGCCAAATATTTCTATTATTGATTCTAGTTATGGCAATAAAGACAACCAAACTGTTTTACTGTAACCCAACGACTTGTAAAAGTCCACATTTTCAAGTAATTTCCAGTATAATTTTTTTTTTACGAGAGACGAGATGTGATATAAATATATACGTATACTTCCACATAATATTTTTAAATGCCCTAAATGCAAGCAGTTTCTTTTTCAGTGTTTTAAAGGACAGGTTCAAGAATAGAGGACAAAATTGAATTTGTGTTCTATTTAGGTCAGTGGCGTTTAAAGCAAGTACATTTTGTATTGCCTGTGATATGCCACCTAAGGATAATTGTGGATCAATCTTCTTATCAAATAATGTGAGTATCAAGGAGGATGTCTGCTGTTTCACCAACGGACAGACCCGTATTGATATCGCAACTGAGAATATTTCAACTCAGTTTGTACTACAACCTTAAAAGATGAAACACCAGAAACTTAACATCAGAGATCAGAGCCTTATGGACTTGTCTGCAAAAGATTTGTTTTCAAATTGTTTAGGTATGTATTTATATTTTAGACTTAAGGGAAACTGTAGGCAATCTATAAGCCTTCTAATATCACGCCTTTTCAAGTTTGGGGATTCTCTTTATTAATTACTATTGTAACCCCGTAGCATACTTTGCCAGTTGCCATGAGCAAAACATTTTTTTTAAATGAAAAATTATGTTTTTTTTTATAAGTACCTACCTGCACAATAGGGTGGCTCGATTGATAAACAAATTGTATGAAAAAAAAAACAAATTGTTGTTTGATCATGTTCGGGAGGTATACAAAAGATGTGATAGGAGTCTCTCAATAGGAATCCAAAATATTTTTTAAAAATTCCAATTTTTAATACTGGCCCAAGGACCTAAAGGTTTTTCGAATTATGACAAATTTAAAGAAAAAAAAAGAATATATAAAATCGTTAAAAAAAATAACGTTTCATAAGTTAAATAAAAAATCTCTTTTAAAAATCAAAGGGCGCCCACAAAAGAGGGGCAAGAGGGTCAGTTATTTTTTTAACCTTTGACTTTTGCTTTTTTTAATTATTCTTGTTTTAAATTTTTATTCTTAATATTTCATCGTTTTTTGCTTTAATTGTTCTTAATTATTATTAATAATAAAAATTAATACCACTGGACTAAAAAAAAATTTGTTGTTTTTTTCTCGGAAAATACTTTTTTTTCTATTTTTTTTAGGTTTTATGGGAAGTTTCTATGACCTTGGGGCACTAGAAGATCACAATTTTTTTCCAAATTTTTAATTTACCTGACATCATGACATATAAAGACAACTTTTGGGTAGTGCCCGAAAACTCAATTTGAAAAAAAAAAAGTCGAGCCACCCTACTGCACATTATATCTATTTCATACATATAAAAAAAAATAAAGTTGTAAGCCGGTGCAAAAGTTCGTACGATTTTTACGGACATACAATCATTTTCCATTCAGTTTTATATACATAATAAAGATTTCAAAATCTACAAAGAGAATCCCCAAGCTATTTATCTGTTATAGCTTGCTTAGGCCCTTTATGCTATTCCAATAAGAAAGTCGGACATACTTTCGCTTCATCTGGGTGAAACTGCATTGCAATACTTTTGCAACACTTTTTCAAGCGCTTCCACATTTTCATAACATTAACAGTGTTGATCTTAGCCTTAAGCCGTGTGGAACTAAATGGATCCCCTTTCTAAATAAGGTATAGTAATTTCGTGTTTTTAAATCGTGGCAATATGGAGAGTCTTACTAAATACAACTCTTTCAAAAATGTCCCGGCATAGCTATTCGTATATCGTCTTGCATACAATTTCTAGAATTACAGAAATCGTCCTAGATAATTGTTCCTTCTTGTTTTATTTTTTGTGCTCATATGCAAGTGAAATATTTTTTACATCTTTCGGTTAGATTTTGAATATATATTCTGATAGAGCTATTTTCTATAATTGAGTTGAGTAGGTATACGAGTATTTCGAGCTATTGCACAGGTGACTTCATACAGACTCATTCATCAGCCAAAAAAAAATAATGTTTTTAACCGAAGAATATTGAGTTTTTCTGAAACACCTTTAGACAACACTTATATTTGAAAAGAGTTGTCCATCTATACCGACAGATTTTTCGTGAAACTATTCGCAGGATTGTAACAATTGTTCCCGCTTCAAAAATATTTCGCCAAGATTTAATCTAAATTGTACTACCTACTTCGTGTCGAATACACATGGTCCCCTCTTAGTTGACATTGAAAATGAGCGACACCTTTTTATTTAATATTTATGTTTTCTTTCCATTGGTTTCCGTTTTGTGTCACTGCGAGTGGGAGGTGGGACATTTAATTCAGAGGAAAAACAGTCAAACAAATATTGCTACAATACTGATGTCATTCTACAAATACTAGAGTTCGCCCAGTGGTGGGAAACATCTTACATTGGATCTCTGTATGTACAATCGACATTAATCGGCAGCCAAAATGATAGACCATTCTACCCAATAAGTACTAAAAGATAATTTCAATTTCAGTCTTAGTAACGAATTTAACTGTTAAGCGAAAAATGAAAGCTACTATAGTCTCTTGCCTGTTAGCTATTAAGAGTCCAAAATATATTGCTGCACCAATTTCAGTGAGATCTACCTATGTTTCCTTACAATAGTACTTTTCATACAACAGAGAATTGCTGACAAATGAAAATGATTACAATAAGTGACAGTTCATGCTTCTGTATGGTAAAATGACTTAAATTTTTAAGAGTAACAGCGACGCATCAACACCATGGTTGCGAGTTGGTCATTTGCTTCTAAATATGGTTTTTTTTTACTTGGTAATTTTTTTATATCTACACCATTGTTTTTTCTGAAGAAATAGAAAAAAGAAAAACACGAACTTAAATTTTCATGTTCTCATAAAATTGAATGCATGGAGTGCGATTTTCCTCATCACCTTATGTAAGCGATGAGTTTAGTTAAACGCACTGCACTTCATTACCCATGCAGGCGACTGAATGTACTCATTTTATTCATTTGATTTTGACAAGAGACAAGTAAAGTTACCAAAACTTGTTACCAAAATGTAGAAAAAAAACGATCCGATCAAATTTAAAAAAAAACCAAAATAAACTTTTTACTGCTTTGATCGTTTTTTTTTTTTTTTTAATTTTGGTAACAAGTTTTATTTTCAATTGGCAACCGTGCCTTGGTGTGGCGGGTGGGTTCGTTAATAACGACAACGACATCTACTTAGCACACTTTTGCTCGAAGTTTAACGATAATTCTGTGGCCGCGTAAGTTGCTTTTCATACTTTTCAGGAGAGCAGATTAAAGTTTCAAATCATCACTAAAAATAAGAAATATTTGTTTCTAAGCTTATTTTTTTCATTGGAAAACTTTTGTTTAAAAAAAGATAATGGTCATAAGGAATTAAGGGGAAGTAGATTTAAATGCTGAACATGATGGTGCCTATAACTCACTTTGTCCTAACTCGAGTTAAGCGGTTATGGTTTGTGGCCACTGAATTATGGTGTTCAAATTGCATTGGCTCGGTCAATTTCGCTACACTTCAAAATACACGACAAATTTATTATCTGACTTATTTAGGTGATTGTTCGAATCTTTCAGTTTTGGCCATAGTTTCTCCATTCCACTCGTGTTTCTTGTGTTTCTCCATTCCACCATTCCATAGTTTCTCCATTCCACAATGTGCAGTTGATCTGTGCTAAACTCTTGAACGAGGGATTCCATATTCAACAGAAAACCGAAAAACAGCGCGACCTCCCTAAATATTCTGTGGCCACAAGCAAAAACCGCTTATGTCCAAAAATTCCATTTTCGAGAAAGGCACTTTGAAACTAAGTTCTTTTCAAGTCTGTAAAAAAACTGACGAGTGTAAAAATGTAATGAAAAATAAAGTTAAAAATCCAGGATATTTTTTCTATAGCAGAACAGAACATGCAGATTATGATGGAGCATAAAACTGACTTATGTCTTAAATCGACTTAAGCAGTTATTGCTTGTGGCCACAGTTTTAGTCAAACGTCCAGAGAATATTTCTGTGGCAACAAGGAAAAACAGCATAAGTCATTTTTAGCCACTTTTCAGGTGCGAAGGTTAAAAGTTTGAACTCAGATATGCCTTCCATTTCTTATGCGTTTTTTCCTGATCCATAACACTGAAACCGTAAAAGATATTTGAATAAAAAAAATATGACGTATAGAACAGGGTAAGGTGCATCCGATAGTAACATTAACTCAATTTTGACATAAGTCGACTTATGCTGTTCTTCCTTGTTGCCACAGATTTGTTACTGCACTTTTCACCTCCGTTTTTTTTCGCCTACAATACTAATTGGGTTGGAAAATTCAAAGAAATTATTGGACAAGTCCTGATTCCTGAATAATCTATAGGCCCATGGTTTAAAAAAGTATTTATTCTAAAAAATGGCGCAAAATATTGACTCCATCCGTATACAATTTTAGCTTTACCCGTGTTACTTATTTGTATCTACCTGTATATCTACAAGGTGATCATAGATTAGTGGAAAAAAAACAAACAGCTAAACTCACCTAATCGTTGTGTGGTATTTTTGGTTTTTGTGACATGGTAATGATACGAAGTCGAAAAGTCAATATTTGAGATCTATTATAAGATACCTCTGGCTATACATTAATATTTCTTTGCAAACATTGTCAGTGTTATGTTGTTGATTTTTTTTTTGTTTAGTTCAGGAACGTACCTATACCCAATAGAACTTGGGGATTTGTAGGTACATTGACGTAGAGTTAATCTGTTGAGTTTGGTTTGTGTATTAATCATATTAATTGCGTGGCTATGAACTCCTGATGTAAATTCAGAAATTCAGTTGATGGAGGTACATTATTTACTTTACATCTTTTCATCTCTGTTGTGGTCTGCTTTGGAGATACTTGATATCCGGAATTCTCAGATTTTTAACCGTCTTGGACCGTTAGACCTGATTATGAATAAGGGCTACTACAACGCAGTTTTATTTTGTTTTGATTTGTACACTAAAGCTGAGTCTTGAATTATAGCTGTTAGTATGGCCATATGAGTCACAATCACAACAGTTGTTGGCATTATTTTCGTTCTGTTAGCCCGAATTTTAACTTTTCCAGAAAGCTGTCTTTATTGTTGTCGAAATTCTTTCGATTTCCAAAGGACACAAAATTGCACAAAGTGTGGCTTTTTAAGTGCGGTAGAAAAGACGCATTCAACACAAAAAATGCATGTGCTCCACGCACTTTACCGCTGAACAATATTTTCAAAATTTTATGAATTTCTTCATTACTCCCCCAAGAACCGCAAAAAGCTAAAATCGGTTGCTGTTCCAACTGAAAATTTGCCTTTGTCTGTAACCGATATCGACAGTAAGCGCTAAGAGAGGAAAAATAAGCGAGATGCAAAAAAACCGTCGATTAAATTTTGTAAGATTAATTATTACAAATAAAAACCTCAATTGTTACCAACATTTTTCCCTACAGAAAAAAACTCAATGCAAAATTTATAGATAGCTACTCTCAAGCAGATTCATAAACATTTTTACGACTATAATTCAACGACATTGAAAGTGGGTCCGAATTACATAAAAACTAAACCTATTATGGCCGAAAATGAAATAAAAAAACTGTTTTTCCGCTGCAAAAAGTATTTCAAAATTCGTGTATTCGTGTTAAACAAAGATATGTTGGAAAATATAAATTCAAGAAAAATAAAATGGAATAAAACTATACATTAAACATAAATACGCGTTCATTATTGTTTTTTGTCGAAGAATGTTAATATTCTTTATTTTAACAGCCAGTAGCTGTATTAAAGTGGCAGGGTTATGCTTCCTTTAGTTATGATCATAATCTCGCCTCAAGGAGGAAGAAGTATTACTAATTTTAACATAATTGCACATTTTTACCAACAGTCCATCATATTCACTTGGTACACATAACTTTATAATTATTCTTTATTTTATTTATCAAGAGTCCAAAACAACATTTGACGATTAACTTTCATGCATAGCAATGTAAACAAAGCAAAACGTCAAATTTCACGATACACTTGACGTAGATGCGCAGAACGAAATAAAATTTTAACTCGGAAGATCATACCATTTATTCTATATACCTTGGGGTCAACCTCAAATATGACCTTATGCGTCTGCGTTCGTGTTTCTTGATTATCGATCTGGACTTTTGAAGTTTTTTCAATGATCTCTTGTTGGGAGCAAATGCCCCTTTAGAAGATCTTATTTTTTTTGTGGATGGGGCAAACGATGACGAAGTTCCACTCGTAAGGAATACTCTTTAAGAGATGGCTGGATGTGAGCTCTCCATCAAGTCGTAATGCGCCTTCTAAAACGGCTCAGACGATAGCTTATCACTTGACTTTGGACAGTAGCTTAAGCTTTCACTATCGTTGTGCCGGAAAGGGTTGTCTTTCGCCTTTACAGTTTGTTGAGTGATTTTTGCTTATACAGATCGCATGATTACTCTCTGTGGTGGCCTGGCATGATCTGGTGTCATGCAGCATATATGCTTTCCGATTGCAATACCTTCAAATATGTCCTACTTGCCTATATTCCGGCGTTTAATTCACTGAGGATGTGAAGGACATTGCTTTTCTATTTTGTCAGAGAAGCAGTCTTTGATGGTAGTCAAAAAATCACACTTATATTGTCGAATTAACACTTGGCACCGATTTTTCTAGGGCGTTCACTCACGCGTCGAAAGGTCAATACATCTTGTCTACAAATAAATGTTTGTGATATTAGCAATTCAAATTTCAAGTAATTGTTCGTTGGCCCGTGAGGGGTCAGTGTAGATCCGAGGGTCATTTGCATTTTCCAAGTTTTTCAGCAGAGACTCATGGATGCTTCGTTCGAGCTTAACCTCAAATAACAATTGCTAATATAACTTACTGCGACCACTAACAGTGTTCATATGAGGGATATTTAAAAATATTCGCTGGTACGCAGTTCGCTTCAACTTTCCGGCCATAAATTCTGTTACAAATATAAAGTGGCACAGAAAAAAAAAACGAGTAAACATTTTGAATTGGTTTTTTCTTCATTTTTTAGACAATATTATTGGTAATTTAAAAAGAATACATCGCTCGAAATGACCACCTTTTGCCTTTACACAAGCTCTCAAACGTGTTGGTCATTGAGCTATTTCGGCACGTACTGTTTCAATGGGCATCGTTGACGCTCGCACGGTCAACGATTTTTTTAGGCTCTCCAAATTTCTGTGGTGTGTTTTGCAAGCCTTTCTCTCCAATTTTGACCACAAATTGTAATACAACGGGTTCAGATCTGAATTTCCCGACGGCAAATCCTCTGCGGCTTTAAAAGCAGGAATATTGACCCTGAGCTACTCCTGCGTGGTTTCCATACATTTTTTTTTTTATAAACTTCTTCCACAGTAAAATTTTTTTCATCCGTAAAAAGAATGTTTTCATGCCCATTGTTCGCGTGCCATTTAGCTGAGGAGTTAACAGATGGCCTATTGATCGACGATAGGCTTTCATGTGAATATCATCCCGAACTAGCCTAGACATCGATCTGGCGGATATGTTCAATTCCCTGGACATGATCTTCTGCTTCCGAAGGCGATTTTTCCGAATTCGTTCACGAACAGCTTTTACTACCGCACTCGTACGTGCGACGCGCGAGCGACCACTTCTTGGCCTGTCCTCCACTTCAGAAAATTCGCTGAATTGACTAATAGTCCGATAAACGAACATTCTCGATATTCCGAGAAGTTTTAGCAAATTAAACTGCTGTGTTTCAAAAACTGCTTATATTTCAAAAACTATTATCAGACTTTTAGATCGACATTGCTGAGTCTTTGGGGCTTTTTTAGGCGGAAACACTTTCTTCCAAAGATATCTACCAACTGCCTCCGTCCAAACAGCGCCAATAACATTATTGACAGTTTTTAGTGCTGATTATGGAAGCATTTTAACTTCGTCACTATTTCAACTACCTTACTCTTAGTTTATACAGTCCCGGTAACGTGCACACTAGATTCAGATCGATATCGCGGTTTATTGAAATAATTTCTGTATATACAGTTGGTGGTTGGCCAAAAGTAATTAACGTGCGCCTTAATGATACAGAAAAAAATGAACCCATTGAATGGAGTGGAGCAATATGTGTTCTATGTAGGTCATGCAGCCGGCTCGGATCGTTAACGCTTTTATTTTCATGACAGTCAATGTAACCTTTTCGTCGTGCAATCAGAAGAGTTCTGAAATAAAATCTCCAACAGCTACATGGGTTGAAACACTCTCAGATATGAAGAACATAGAATAATCGTTCAATATGAATGATCAATTCGACAGTGAGATCTATTAAAGAAATGAAAAAAAGGTCAAGAACCTAAAAATTGAAAGTCAATTAGAAAGGCGGTGTGAAGACAGATAAAAATGCCGCGAGTGTGGCATGATCGCATATACAGCGCTGTCGTCTCCATTGTGTTCTCCTCGACCACGTTCCCAAAGATAATTATGGTTCGTATTTATCGAATGCACATATACGTATACAGAGATATATGTACAGCATGGCCTTAATCGGATATTGCTATACTACACAAAGGTACTTACAATCGGTCGGTCTATATGTCAAACACATTCGCCCACAGTATACGAATGGCGGCGGGTGCCGTGACGGCTGGGATATGTGTTCTGACAAATAATATTCATTATGAATTACGAAAACGATTTTTCACCGTAAAAAGTCGTGGCGATCGGAGGAAATGCGGCAGCCGTAACAACGAACACGTAACAGACACTTAAGCGGTAGGCAAAAGTATGGATGCGCGCCTTAGGATGTGGAGTTAGGATGTTATGTCACTTTGACATAACGACAGTGGCGGCGAATACGAAATATGGTCAAATATTCGCGGAACAGATCGGTAGATCATAACATTTGAACTCACAGACCTGTCAATATAATATTCATAATGAACAGGTTACGCCTCCAACTCCAAGCTGATGTAAGAACGTAGGAATAGAAGATAATGGGCTGTCTTCGCAACTAGCTAGAGGCAGCAGGTTGATCAACAGTACCTGCTACAGACTAACTGGAGTGGTAAATTATGTGGACATTCCCACGGTTTCATTGTTTGGATGAGCATTGCTGGTTACAGCCGATGCGATAGTACAGTTTATGTAATCTATATGACCTGCATGTGCAACTTGAGACGCATGCTAATGATAGGGGCTTATGAATGGATGAATATAAATGAGATCTTAAAGTGTTATTCTTTGAATTCTTTGGGTAACTTCCTAATGAATCTAGAGTTACCTGTTTGAGTTTGACTTCTACGGATTGTTGGAAGTAATCAGTTTGTATTTCTACTTTCCCGTTATAATTTAACTAACGACGCTAATGTCATGGGCGTACATTTCGTGCATAATGTAATATGCAATCCGTGAACACAAGGGAAAAAAGAAAAGTGGTCGACAGGGAAGTACTTAGTGAAAATGGGCACATTCAAGAATCTAGTTATCTTAAGGCGATTAGATTGGTCTGGATGAGAAGTAACCTGAACGCCAAAACTAGATTGGTCGGGAACGTTACTTTGTCTACGTCAGATACATGTGCGAACTGTCGACTTAGTACTCAGTCACGAATTTCTTGACTATAGATATGTCGGCTACCCCTCCATACACGTCAACTGAAACAGCTGCTCATATGACCGATTTCAGCCAATCAAAACCGAGATACCTGTAGTCAGACAGCTGTCAGCAGCGTTGCCAACCAATTTTGACGAAAAAATGCCTAACTTCAGAAAAAAAGATGCCTTTTTCAATAAAATAATTTTCTCAGTTAAACTGGAACAATAAATCAAAAATTAAACACAAATATAAAAAAATTAACAAAAACAATTTTTATTTACAAAAAAAAAAACTGAAATTATAAATCACCGAAGAAATTCTTAAAAGCAACAAAATTCATGACTTTTTAGTTTCATAAGTAGATACAAGGTATCGAACAAAACAAACATCCATCGATCGCCTTGGTCCTTGAAATCATACATTAAAAAAATGAAAAGTCAAAAAAAATATTAGGAAAATATTTGGAATAAAAAAAAGATGCCTTATTGAAAAAAACAGGCCTTAAAGCCATAAGTAATGAAATAATGCCTAAAAGGCATGAAGAAGCCCTAGTTGGCATCACTGCCTGTCAGACTTACTAAACAAGATACTTGAACGTCTCCAATCTAACGAAAAGGAGTCACGGGAGAGATGACAAAATGGCACATGACGTCCTTTACGGGCATAACTATTTTGGAAGTTATTTTCTTTTTTTAATGGAAGCCACTGGCATCAAGGGTTACTGCAAAATTTGCCCTTCGTCATACTCCAGGCGAACCGACAGCCAGAGATCTGAACTATTTCACTTTAACTCACCAGTTGGTCGTAGATGAAAGACTCGGTTGATGGTTTTATGCATTTTTTGGACCTCACATTAGGGAAATATTTAAACGAACCGCGGTACTAATAATCATATTTAGTGTCCATCTGATTTTTCGAGCTCGCAATGGCGAAATTTTCCATACAAAATTACGTATTGTGACCTACAAAGTTTTTAGTCTGAAGGGTAGAAATGATTATTAGTAAGTCCGAAGTGAGTAGAGCTCCCACCCGTTTGTTTGGTAGTCTTCTAGCCCACAATTAACCTGCAATTTGGGTCGAAGTACTGCTTGACTGCAGCATGAAAGACATCTAATTCTAATTCAACCTAACCTAAACCAGTTATTTTTGCTATCAAAAGGAAGAGGCGCACAGCATCAACGAATCGGACAGAATATCATAATAAGCACAGCTATAACCTTAAGTGGCGCTGTAGCTCAGTGGTTAGTGTGCTGGTCTCAGCTTCGATCCCCGGAAAACACAAATTAAGGTTTTTCCACTGAAACACCTGTAGCAAACGTCTGACAAACATCCGAGAGTACAACTGTCACGAATGAGCTTCTCAATTAGCCGTTCAGACTCGGCATAAAACTGTAGGTCCCTTCCATTCGCAACAAAAAAAAACAAGAAAACTCACAAAAACGAAGACAAAGAAGTTATAGGCTTAGGTTACACGGACCTGTTGCGCAAATTAATTATTTATTTATTTATTAATAGCTTTTAGGTCTTTGAGCCTATCAATCATTTTAAAGTGTTTTTTAGCTTTCAGGGGATGAAGTTTTATGTAAAGTGCGAGCTCGTCAGATTTACCCGATTTTGTCAGGCTTGACATCAAAAATCAAGCATAGCGTTTCACGTGCCAATCGCTGTTTCCTTGGCATAAGTAGACAGTAGGAGTAGTAAGAAGAAGAACTTTTCAAAAAACGGAGGCTCTATAGATGAAGCGAAATCCTTTCCCAATTGACCAAAACTCCAGACAGTTTTTGACAAGTAAGCTATAAAAATTCGCTTATACTCTTCTAAATTCTGATACCGACCTCATGTCACCGGAATGACTGTATCAACAGTTTTGCCTGTAGAGACCTTTTTAAAGGTTTATTCGTACCAGGACTTAACCAGGGGGCAGATTCCGTATAAAAATAATCGTCGGGGCGACATGGTTTTTGGAACTTTGATGACCATAAAAAGTTCTGCCGGAATTTATTTCACTATCGTTAGCTTTCATTACATTTGTGGAAAATGAGTTGGATTAAGGTCTCAAACTCGTAATTTTGGCACTTAGTTGCTGCTTTTGGAGGTCTATCGTTTCGACGATAATCGTCTGAAAAATTACGGAATGAGTGCCCAGGCAACTGATTGCCTGTAAACACAAAGGTTCACAACCTCTAGTAATCGCTTAGCTTACATCACGATCAGAGACCTTTACTTTCTCAGTTGGCGGCTAAATCTGACCTTTGTATTAACCTCATTTATAAAATATTTATAAAAAAAAATCAATCAGTCTTTTTCTTCCATTTTTGAAAATGGTTGAAAAGATCTTTTAAACTTTTAACTTCGATCTGGAATAACAAATGTCTAATGTGTATGGTCATCCTTCACATTACTACGCAGGGTACATGACCATGAGTATAGATTTCATTCAAGGATGATAAAGTAGGTCAAGTCATATCCATCGGCATTTTGGTAGTAAGCTAATAAAATAGTACTATCATCCGGAGTGCCATCTGAGGCCTCTTTTACTTTTGCTACTTTTTAACGATATTCCAAATACTATTGCTCCGTTTTTAGTGTTGTGCATTGAAAAAACGATTTAAATGCACGGCATGGACCTTTGGACAGACTGTACAAAACAATTGATGAAATTTCCATTCCTTAAAATTATTTAGAAATAAATAATGTACAGGGCGTCCGCCAGGAAGGTATACTATTTGTTTGTTTATAATTTTTGATTAAATGAAAGAGAATGGATCTTATATTGATAAATGTTTTATTTAATGTCGGCAATTATGTATGGAATGCAATATCAGGTAAATGTCCGCCTCTGTTAGTCTCACAAATGCGAGCCCTTTTGAGCACATTTTTCATTACATTCTCACACATTTCACGCGGAATTTCATGAATTTCATCACGAATATTTTGTTTGAGTTGCTCAAGCGTTTCTGGTTTGTTTGCATAGACCTTGCTTTTCAGATCCCCACAAAAATAAGTCCGGAACAGTTAAATCAGGCGACCGTGGAGGCCAATCAACATCACCATTTCTTGAAATAACTTGTTGTGGCAAGAGTTCTCGCAGTAATTCCATTGTAATCCTGGCTGTATGCGATGTGGCACCGTCTTATTGATACCACATGTTAATCAAGCCCAAAGCATGATGTTGTGGCGTTAAAAAGTTGTCAGTCACATCACGATATCGCTCCCCATTCACAGTTACCGTTACGCCGTTTCATTTTCAAACAAGTAAGGTCCAATGATTCCTCCTGACCAAATTTCACACCAGACTGTAACTTTCAATGGATGTAAAGGTGCTTGGGCCTATCACCTACAGACCCTCTTTCTTCGAAATCACTAACTTTGTCATCGTCACAGTTAGCGATGATTGATTTTGATAAAATGTTTTAGCGATTAAAACACGTTGGTTTATCGAATATTTTTCCATAATAAATTTGCCACGTGTTTACTTCACGACTGCCAAATATGAACTGTCAAGACTAATGTTTACCAAAATGGCGGCAAAACAAAGTAGTATACCTTCCCGGCGGACACCCTGTATGTACACCTTCAAATTCTCTTATGACAATACTGACAATTTAAATTCAGTTCAGCAGCAAATGTACAAATTTTCTGACAGCTCTGTTAAAAACAGCTACCGTCAACGAGAGAAGGAAACGTTACAAAATGTTTTCCAATACTTTTGTTAAATAAATAGATATCGTGCTGGAATCGAACCAAAACAGATTATTTGTGTTTTTTAAGAGAATTGTGCCACAGTAATTTATAAAAAAATTTAATTTTTAAAACTTTACTTGCATACCTATTAAACCATTTATTAAAGACGGGGGTGTAAAAATTGAGCAGGATAAGTCAAGTATTTAAAAGTGTTCTTATTCAGAATTTGTAATTCGAGAAATATCTGCTTTTCATAATATGTACACCCGATCTCATCACATTAAAAACAAATTAAGTCCTCCGACTGGGCGCCCGTTTACACGATATTTGTTTATTGCAAAACAAAGATCTGCATTCATACAGTTAATTTTTCTGTTCAAACAGAATACCTACAGCTACGTGTCGATTTTCCACTATCTTTACATTATGCTCAACTGACAAATTTTACAACCAATCATCGAGAATACTAACAACACATATGAGGTGAAACAAACCCAGTGAGACAATAGATACATTTCGAAAGAAAATTAATTACTCCAATAGGCCTCCACTGTAAAAGTTGTTGCAATTGTTAAAAAACACCCATACCCATTTAAGCTGCCGACTTCACACGGGTTTCAATTAAGTTAACTACTTGCCCGACTAGACTAGATGACGGATCGGCTTATTAGGGGTCGTCGCTGCTTCATTCTCTTCTAATTACTTTTAGTCTGATCTTCCAACAACCTGGTATGTTTGTGCTGTAATTAGTGCTCAAGTGAATATGTTTGCTAAAATGTTTCAATCTTTTCCTCCGAAACACAAAATTTCATTTGCTGGCACTACTCGACGGACGTTCAACTCTGAAATCGGACGTAATGGTATGACAAAGAAACTGGTTCCTGACTGCTTGATGATGATCGTACAATAAAATGATCGCAATATGGTCCATGTTCAGTTGCCAAGTTAAGACCATCATGTCTGCTGACAGATTGCAAAATTGACATGGCAATCGCCATCTGCTATCAGCGCAGGGGTGGCGTATATATAATATATATATTTTTTTTTAACAAATCAAGCTTGCACTGTGCACACAATGTATGTATGTAGGACGTAGGTGTAGTGGATCCACTTGCGCGCACATAAGTCGCCAATCGCCATGCCCCCGTACAGTTATGATGATGTTAATGACACTTAATACCAATATTGCTTAGTTGAGCGAATAATAACATAGATTGAATAATGCATTCATGAAATAGAGAATGCGTCAGTGACAGTTTGGAAAATGTATACTCACAAAGATTCCATTGATAAGAGAATAGGTTCCTTCTGACAGGTGTTGAACTATTCACCGCTGAGCATATTATTCACAAAGTCCGGAAGTTTGCCGACTCATAACAAATACGATGCACTTGTTCGGTTTTCTTTCCGGTTTCACTTCCTCGGTTTTGTTCTTTTAATCCAATTTCACAGGGCAGCGCGCTCAAGTGACAGGCAAAACTTCATGTTTCACTGAAGACGCACCACAAACCAAACGTAAAGGCGACCAAATCTTGTTTTTGTAAAAGGATATCACATAACTGACTTGAAAGATTCTTATCACGGATTTTTGTGAGGAACGACTTTTCAAAAACCCGGTAAAGAAAAACAAAAATCAAAAAAAAAAAGACAAAAAAAAACCAGCAAAAGCAACACAAAATGTTTAGGACAGAGTTGAGCGCTCTTCCTTTCGTAAGAATATGTACGTAAGTAAAATAAATACACGATGTGATGTGGATTCACGCGTCCTATACGACTGTGCAACACAAACACTACACTAATTTTCTTGTACAGAGGCTAATGCTGAGAAAGGCGAAAAGCTAGCCAGCCCAACGAGCAGCGAGTAGCAGTAGTCCAGTCAAACAAACCGAAACCAAACAGAGCCAGATACTCGCTATCTGGTATAAATGAGTAAAATAATACAACCAAAACTAAACAGCAAAAAAAAAACAGAACAGAAAAGTGGTGGCCTCATCGACAACGCTACGACGACACTTCGCGTAATCCCCTTCTCCAGCTACAGCAGCTGACGCGGATACATTTCTCCTCTTTGTTTTTTGCTTCAAAGTCTCAGATCGTCGAGCGCTTGCTGACTTGACTGAGCCGGAGCTGGTCGTATGGATTGTGTATTGTGAGATTCCCCAGTTTTCACAGATACACACCGACACCGCACACAAGCGCAACGCCAGTACAAGACGAGTTTGCTTCGAAATTCAAGTCGGCGTTTGACATTTGCATTATTGCCGAATGCCGAGAGTGTGAACGAGAGAGAAGTTTTAAGTCGGAGTTATACGAGTCAGAGACTCAGAGTCACTCGGCGGAGCAGGCTTTGGATCTGTAATAGTATCGGTGAGTTTAGATGGATATGGCTTGGGTTTGCTCTACCGTCGACCTGTGGTGCTGATTACCACCGATAGTGTCATAACACTACACGGGAAGGAGAGGAAGCATTTCGCGATGAGATATATAGTCGACAGCATAGAGAATTAGAGACACGTGTTATGCGATTTTTGAGCTTATGGTGTTAGGTTGTAAAGCTCAGATATAGCACCGTGAACAGTCGAGAAGAGAGACCCCAGCTGATGGAATTTTAATCGATCGGATTGCGTTGAGCTGAATTATGCAAACGACAAGACAAACTCGCTGCAAAGGGTGGGGATAGATGTGATGCTGATTTGTTGCTTCTTCAGAAAAGTGGAAGGCGTTGCCAGGCGCGTGTGTGTATGTTCATGGATTGCATTAAATGCGGAGATAAACGGGGAAAATTATATAACTTGAAAAGCTAAAGAATTTAATAAATGAGAAGGAGGTTCTTTGTGGAAATGTCTCGCTTTGCTACCAGCTTTGAATGCACGACTAGTTCTAGGAAGAGTGGGAAAAAACACATGGATTTGTCAAGCCATCACCGCAAGCGGATGATTCTCATCAAGAAAAACACCATCCCATCGCAAGTTTTATTGGCAATTAAGAATAAAGAAACCTAGCAACAAAGATCTATGTTCAGCGGAAAGGGGTCTAAGGCTCGGCACATGGGTCCTATTGGATTCCTGGGTCTTATTGCTTACTGGTAAAAAATCAGCATTAAAATGTCACGTGAACCATTAAGGGTTAGTATGGCCAGTGACCTCAAAGTTCTAGGTCAACCCGAGGAATTTGAAGCAATCTTAATAGGTATACAACAATTCGAGGCACGCTTCAGTCTAAGTAAAATTAAATATCTGAGTTTTTTACGAGGCATTGCTAGCTCAGAGAAGACCTGTATGTGGTATATCCACTTAAACTTGCCCTAATTGTAGCCAACCACATGCCACCAACGAGGTAATAAGAAAATGACGAGTGTTACATCATAATCCGTGCCCAAGATACTACTTGTCTATTTCAAAAGATTGTACACCTCAAATACGCGATTACAAAGGCAAATATATCAGACTGCAGTTAGCTTTGTTTGTAAAGATAGCCGCGCTATAAAAAAAGAAACATTAGCTATCGCCGGCGTTGTTGCGACTTTCCGCAGAGTTCACCTTTGTTAACGTTAGAGCTTTTGACAGAGAATATAAATAATTTATTGGCATAGCCCAACAAGGGTGCGTTTTTGGTATTTCAGACACATTTTTGCTGTTAGACTGCTCGATCAGTACCTAGTCTAAAAGATTCCCCACTGAACTCACTTCACCACATGCTTCAAGTGAATAAGCAGGCTAATGCCTTGCGAAATGTATTGTCACTAGATCCATTTTATCGAAAGACGGCTACTTCAATGGAAGTTGTATTTGTCAGTGTTATCTATAGCTATATAGATATCCGATAAAAGTTATTATTTTTTGTTGTGACTTATTGATGGCAACCGAACATCTAAAAAATATTTCAACGTAATGAACGCAACGGACTTGCATTTTAGTGGTGTTTTTTAGGGGCTTTGTTGCATCCTTATTTGCAAGACATCTAGCACTGTTATTAGAAATGAGCCTTATTCCAGTTACCTTGCTTAATTATACACAACTGGTTTTAAATAATTTAAAGCAATTTGCTTGCTTGCATTTTTAGCTCTCGAAACCTGAATTACAAGTCAAAGCTTAGCTCTGAGTAACTCGAGGTATTTATAAGTAGGTATATATCTATTTATATAGTCTAAGATTATAGGTAGATATTTCTGGGATGTAGCTTCAATCTCTGATTGTTAAGCGAAGAATTTTGAGATTCTTAAAAAATTGTAAGTTAAAAGTTCTTGGTTCAAATATTATTTTTGTTAACAAGAACTCGTTTTAAAGTTTTCAAGAATCAGGTATTCAGCGTAAGAATAATATACTCTCCATAAGAATTTTATTACATCATCGCCAACAGTTTTATTCTTAAATCAAAGATTTTGACATTTGGCTTCATTTTAACCAACAAAAATTGTTGGCATTACAATTTATTTTTCTGTGTGTTGTATTCAATCCATCATTCATTTAGTCGGTTTTTTTTTTTAAATAATTTGAAAAAAATTGATTTGAGGTAGCATACTGGTTTTTAATACTAAGCTATAGACCCAGGGTCTTAGAAAA
Organism: Cheilosia variabilis; assembly: GCA_951230905.1. Classification (NCBI taxonomy): domain Eukaryota; kingdom Metazoa; phylum Arthropoda; class Insecta; order Diptera; family Syrphidae; genus Cheilosia; species Cheilosia variabilis. Next base: position 38,907,137 of record OX579677.1, on the reverse strand, counting down.
GAGCTGGCGGTAGCCCTAACTGGCCAAGTAATATACCGCCCCCGTTTTCGCAGGGGTATAAAATGAAATAAGTCTTCCATACCTGGCATTGTACTAGGCCGCTTGAATACAAACAACTATACCAGTGGTCATAGGCTGCTATACAAAACGCACATAACCTCTATTCAAGAGTAACCACAGCGCATATTTGTTTTAAGAATTCGTCGATTGAGTGAAATAAATTCATTCCTCACGCAAATGAAAATAAGTTCTCATTCGGCTAGGCTATACGAAATGTCTCTTCGATTTATAAGCTGTTTTGGTGGTACCAAAAAGTTCAGAAAGTTAATTAGGGCTTGCACTTTGAAAATATCTTCATTTCCACGTCCTCCTGTGTGTCCTCCTTCTAACTCCACAAAATGCTGGACATTCATATATCTAACTATCATAGAGTGTATGTCAGGACACAGTCCGTTTTCTGGATAGTTGGCTAGATTAATTTTATTTAGGTAGTATTAAAAGCCTTAACGTAACGTACTTAGTTTTTGATACCATGCCTAATTAAAATTAAGATCCCCTTGGAATGGTTCTTAATATAAGATGCTTTTGATGTGATCCAAGATTTTAAAGCAAAAGTGCTGTAAAACATCTTCTTACCAGTTAATCAACTTTTTTTCTTTTCACTCAAGCTCTCTTTTACCGAGGAGCCCGCATCATGTAGGTATTTTGTTTTTATTTCTGGAGCTGAACTGAGTGTGTACAAATAATGTACGTGCTGCGCAATGGGCCCACTTTGTATCTGAGTGTAACATGGATAGGCTGAAGATTGCTGGCAGTTGGAAAAAGTCATATTTCGGACACCTTTATTACACTAAAAAGTTAATCTCAAGTCGGCATGAGTTTGAAGCTTCCGTCAATTTGTCCCAAAAAAATAAAAATAAAACAAAGGACTGCCTGTCAGGGTAGGGTGCTGTAATTCAACTCGTGAGCTTAGGAATGGAACATCAATGCTTTAGGTGTGAGGAGCGAGCTCTCCTTCACATCACTGGACAAATGTGTAGCGAATATTGGTGTGTCTTTTGTGCACTAGGTCATGTGCAGAATAAAATGTTGGTTCAGTAAAGAATTTTGATCTCGTTCGGATGATTTTTTTCCAAATTCATAAAGACAGGGTCGGCATTCTGTAAGGCGAAACGTTCAAACGTTTTCGTGTGCACGAACAAATTTGCGTGTAACATAGGGCAAATCATGCGTGCGCACGAAAGCGTTTGATCGTTTCGCCTTACGGAATCTGGCCCTATAAAACAAAAGCGTGCATAGATTTAATTAGCCGCTTTAAGAACAACAACTGCGACATCAACCAAGTCAAAAAACTGCTTACTTAGCTACGCAATTTAGACTGAATCGGTATCAATGCTCTGACCTACAACACCTTCGATCAGAAGGTAGAAGAAGACTTCGAGAGGTAGCGCGCTCTAGTAAAAATCGATTTCGACCAGAATGGAGTGCGCAACTAAAGGCAGTTGGCTAAGGATGAGGATAATAAAGGACCAGAAGCAGCACGAAATTATACACATAAAAATGTTAGTTATATTTTTATTTAGTTTGTAACTTTTAGGGTTGGCAACATTCCTTCCATGGCTTGTATACGTCTTTTCGAAAAACCAAAGGGAAAAACACAAGAATCTTAACACAAATACTCCGAAACCCAGACGCAAATTGAACTTCAAACGCCGAATGTTTGGGGTTTTTTTTTCAAAGGAAATGCCATTGAGGGGGAGAAAAATGTTGGTCTAAAAACAATGCATGTCGTGTACTGGTGTGGCTGTGGTGTGTATAGTTTGTTCAATTGCTCATCGGGGAAGGAGAAATTCAAACACGATGTACCAAAAGCGGAAAAACCAGATTCCATTCCTCCAATACTGCGTACCGGTATATATGTATGGGATGATGACGCGCTACAGTTTATTGCCCTCTTGCGCTGAACAAAAAAAAAGACGTGGACTGAGGCAACACACGAAATGATGAAAATAGTTGCCTGCTCTTCGCTGTAGATGCATTTTGGTGGATGCTTTCAATGTCACGTTCGCGTTTGTGAATGTGATATAATGTATCTTCTTCTCCAGCCACCATGCTAAATTAATACGCACTTCCATTCCATTTTCCATTCCTATCCAATAAAGCACGCACACAGATGCAAGTGAAACTATTTTTAGAGGCTGCAATTCACAGGAGCAGAGCAGGGGAAATAGAAAAAGAAAAACCATCCCCTTCGTTGCCAAGGGCAACCTAAGAACAACCCTTAAGTGCGTATAAATCTGGCATTTACGATCTAGCTGGCGTCCTTCCATAATATGCTTGGCACTAGCTACCTGTGTTGAACCAGTCTCTGCTGTACAGATGATATTTCTGATGAAATTACGTGTCCAGGATGTGTTTTTCAGCATGTTTGTTTAGCATTTATTACAGGCTGTAGGTATTTCGAGAATTCATGATAAAATCCACGGAAGTGACCTTGAATGGCGATACGGGTTAATCCTCTAGTTTCGGAAAACACTAAACAATTCCTACGAACTCAACTTGGATTGTTTGCGCATGAACATATTCTTCAAGCAGACAACGTGGATGATGTCTCATTGACCCACGTACACCTTACCTTACATGACAACTTTTCGAATTCAGGTAGGCATTAGATAATCAAACTTGTTATGTGTTACTAACTGGGTTATAATTTATGCCAGATGATCGGATTAACAACCGAAAATGGGATTATTGCTGAATCACAGTCACATCACTTGTTGAAAAATTCGCAGTCGGGTATATTTTTCAAATTTATTGTTAAACATAATGCCGCTTTTTTGAGGGTATGGGCATTGGAACTGTACCTCGTATTTCAATGACAGGGTGATATTAAATTTGGATCTATCAAGTAAAGCGCAATTTTGATGATAAGACATGAAAAAAATTCAGTAGCGATAATTTCAGGGTGCGTCTTGTGGGGTTGATGTTCTACCACATCGATCCATCTTTTTGGCGCGATTTGTTAATATGATTCACATAAAAATGGTGCACTTTAACTAACTGGGATTGGGCGAACTTGTCCCAAATGGGTAGGTAGTAAAAATGTTTTGGCGTTTGTCTTTACAAATTATGACGATATGCAAGACAACTCAGAAAAAAATGTACCTAAACAATTAAAAACAACCGGCGAGAGTTGGAAATTGCGAAGATTCTATTTTACCAAAAAGCAAATACATTTTTTGGAAGTTTTCATTAACAGCCAACGAATACTAAAATAAAACATATAAGTCAGAAGGCCAGAATCATTTCTGTATGAGTAGAATTCAGTATGCATTGAAAACTCTAATTGGAATCGATTAAGAGAACACAGCAATAACGAATGAAAAATGGTTAAAAGGAGCGACAGTTTTTTGTTCATATTTTTTAAAATATTAACTTTTCTGCAATACAACCTTCGTCACATATATAGCTACGAGCATAATCCACAAAAAAAGGTATATATCCATTTTTTTTTGTAAATCAAGTAATAAACAGCTTTTTGTGCGAATGAAAATATTTTCCTAAATTACTTACTACTCTAAAACCAGTCGATGTATTGCTACCGTTAGTATTTGTTGTTTAACTAGAGGTTAAACCGGATGTTGTGTGGAAATTTCAGTCTTCCAAGTCAATTTGTTTCAGAGATAGACCTAGGAACAAAATTGGTCTAGTGGGTTCGGACGGGCAAAAGCGAAACTGATAAAAAAAGGTTCCGTTTTTTCCCTTTGGGTACGGAACCTTAAAAACGACAGCGGGTATGGAGAATTTTTATTTAATTGCATGAAAGACTGCATAATTCATACAGGACATCTGGCGTACAGTAAATGTCGACGAATCTTAAAAAGTGCCTTGTAAAAGCGCCATCGACCCAACATAGTTCAATTTGCTTATGTCTTCGTTGCGGTTTTTGGGAGTTACTTGTGCATACTATCATCCGTTTATAGCTGTACCTAGAATAATTTGAAATAAGTATTTTATTTCTGGAATATTGAGCCTTCATTTCATGGGTCACATTTTTACAAGTATTTTTTATCAAAGGCTATGTAGAACTTCTGAAAGATTGGATAAGATTTCAATTTAAATATCGAATTTATAAATATTTGTGGTAAGATTTTAAGGAGCCCCTTCCTATTCTTGCAAGACCCAGCCACCAGGATGTTTAAGTGGATCACATTATTTTAAAAGATATCGAGATATCAATTTTGTTATTATGCTCGTAATCATAGAGCAAGTCGAATTGAGTTCCGCTCTTTGCGCGCCTACTTCAGGCTTCAGAGGCATATGGCTCGACGGATTGGTAGGCTCACAACACAGATTTAAATGTACTTATTAGTTTTCTCAATTTGAACAAAATTTAGTTTCTAAGTTCAAATGGGAGCGTAGAATCAACATCAACACAACTGTTGGCTATTTTAAAAACCAGATAAGGAGACTTTGAAATAGCGTTCTTAACAGTTACCTACCAATAAAGTTGTCAATGAAGTAAAAATATAATGTATTTGCATAAATTAACCTAATTCGATAATTTTTTGGGTTTTTAGTCAAAATCAGTCAATATTTTGTTTTTGCCAAACTACGATGCCATACGCAAAATTTGGCCAGAAGAGAGCTACCCCAAAAGAAGTTTATTTGGTCTAGTTAATTATAACTGACAATGGTACCTAGTGAAACCATTGCCTGTTGACTACGTATTTGATTAGTTTTCCTATAAAATATATACAGCAAACAAAGTAAACAGCTTTTTAATTCTATCAATGGAAAGAAAGTGAGCAAAAGCTGCTAAATGTGAAGTTTTCTTTTTAATAATATTTATTATATTTGCCTAAAAAGGATCACGTTTTTCAAATGTATAGTTCAACGCGTTCCTCTACTTTTGGCTACCTATTTTGCAAACCGGAGAGCTAACACTCTCGCGCTGTGAAATATGTGACATAGCGGGAAGTTTTGATTGGGAATAGAACTTTTATATCTATCGCCGAATTCATCCATGAAATGCAATATCATTCGGAACCAAATTATACTACATTTCATAACTTTATTAGGCAAAGCGCTACCTCTTTTTTTCAAAAAATTCGGGCGATGTAACCTACTTATATCAATCTTTCAAATGTTCCATATTTGATGAAAATCGGCTTCCAAATAGCGCTGCAATCGGTACGACTAAAAATAACGTGTATCCTATGAGTAGACGCAGTGGCTTAGTGGGTAGCGTCCCAGGTTCGATCTCCGGAAAAGACAAATTACATCTTAAGGTTCTCTCCACTGCGCCACCTGTTGCGAACGTCTGACAAACATCCGAGGGTATAATTCTCATGAAAGAGCTTCTCAACTAGCTGTTTGAACTCGGCATAAAATTGTAGTTCCCTTTTATTCGTCCCAAAAATTACGCAACTTTATTTTAATATTGTCAATTTTTGCCCTATAATATTATATGTACGTGAGTGTTCTTTAATATATTTTTTTCAAAAAACCTTAGTTCATTTTGGAAAATTAAAGAAAAAAAAAAAAGAAGAATTACATTTTTTGATAAAGCTTTAAATATGAAATCAATAGATACAGAGACTTTCTCGTTACGTGAATATTCATTAAAAACATAATGTTGCTCCGTTTGTTGGAAAATTTGAGATAAACTTGGCCGCTCCAGGAAATTACCCCAGAGGAAATGACATCAGAAATTTTTAGTCAAAATTGGAAAAAGCAACAGAACATTGTTTGGAAAATGCTCCAGAAACGTTGGAAATTAGGCCAGACAAGTTTGGAAAAAGAGCCAGAAAGTAAAATGCCAGAATATATTTATTTTCTGGCCTAATTTCCAAATTGATTTTGCCAAAAAGACCAGAAATTGCTTTATTTTATTTTTTAAGAAGATAGTTTGTGAGGGATAAGGTTATTAAACAAAAAATCTTAGGGGGAATCATCTTGCCGGCGGGCGTTTATTATTTGATTTATTGACCTAATTACTTTATTACTCACAAACTGTCCTGTTAAAAAAAAAGAAAAAATGTAACAACTGTTAAATGTAAAACTACAAAAGTTTTTAATTACATTCGCCTTTTTATTTGTCTATTTATCAATATGTTCCATACAATTATGTTACTAAATGTAAACTTGAAGTGTGTCTGCTACGATTTCCCGGCAGCATGGACATTTATAATTTTGCCAACAAGAGTGCCTTATAAAGGGTGATTTTTTAAGAGGTTTAGAACTTTTTTTAAAACAAAAACACAAAAAATTCGAAAAAATGAATGAAATATTTATTTGAATCGATAGTTTGAACCTTGCAATTTAATGTTTAAAGATAATTTCATGCAAATGTTGACCGCGGCTGCGTCTCAGGTAGCCCATCCGCTGAGTCCAATTTTGGCATACTCTTTCACACATATCGGCCGGTATCTCACGAATGAATGCATGGATGTTGGCTTCCAGTGCGTCAATCGAAGCGGGCTTGTCCCTATACACATTAGCCTTGGCATACCCCCACAAAAAATAATCTAATGGTGTCAAATCGCACGATCTAGGCGGCCAATTGACCGGCCCGAAACGTGAAATTAACTGTTCACCAAACTCGCCTCGCAATTGCGCCATTGTTTCGCGTGCTGTGTGGCATGTGGCACCGTCTTGTTGAAACCACATATCATGCAAGTCAAGAACTTCCATTTCGGGCAAAAAAAAGTTTGTTATCATCGCTCGGTAGCGTTCACCATTGACAGTAACGCTGCGATTCGCATCATCTTTGAAGAAATATGGCCCAATAATGCCGCCGGCCCATAAACCGCACCAAACAGTGGCTTTTTCGGGATGCATTGGTAGCTGTTGCAATGCTTCTGGCTGATCTTCACTCCAAATGCGGCAATTTTGCTTATTTACGTACCCATTCAACCAAAAATGAGCCTCATCGCTGAACACAATTTTTCGATAAAAAAGCGGATCCTCGGCCAGCTTTCCAAGAGCCCATTCACCAAAAATTCGGCGTTGTGGTAGGTCGGCTGGCTTTAGTTCTTGCACCAGCTGTATCTTAAAAGGCTTTACGCCCAAATCCTTCCGCAAAATTTTCCACGTAGTGCTGTAACAAAGGCCTAACTGCTGGGAACGGCGCCGAATCGACATTTCGCGGTCTTCTGTCACACTAGCTGATACGGCCGCAATATTTTCTTCACTACGCACAGTACGTAAACGTGTTGGTGGTTTAATGTCCAACAAAGTAAATTTGGTGCGAAATTTGGTCACAATCTTCCGAATAGACTGCTCAGAAGGTCGAGAATGCCGATCATAAAATGGAAGCAGCGCGCGATGAACATTTCGAACCGAGCACGAATTTTGATAGTAAAATTCAATAATTTGCAAGCGTTGTTCATTTGTAAGACGATCCATGGTTAAATTGCAAACCAAACTGAAGCTGTTTGACAGTGACACAAGGTACTAAACACACGTCAGCTGTCAAAACCAGTGTTGCCAAAACCAAACCAGCTAAAAAATCACCCTTTATTACTGTTAATTTGTTACAACAATTGCTATACATTTTTTGCCAAACAGATTTCTTCCAAAAGTTTCCATTTTCAGAAATGGAAAAAACGCCAGAAAACTTTTTGGAAAAAAGTCTGAAATTGAGGAAAGATTGCCAGAAAAGTCAGGCCTTTTTTTCTATGAAAGAAAGCCGGATTTTTGTATGGAAAATTTTCTGTAATTTTAAAAAAAAAAAATTCTGGCGTAATTTCCGGGAGCCAAACTTGGCAGACGGCGACCAATTTTTCAGTCTTAAGTCAACAACAAAGACTTAGAATCAAGCAACTATGAAATTTTTAGAAGGTCGTGTACCTAACTAATTCTGAAACAATTTTATACAAAACTCTTCTTTAAAACTTCATCACTTCCCAGATTGATAGGTAAATTAAGGAGATAACCAAATACCTTTAGACCGATAAGACTTCTCGACAGCGTCGGGAAAGCTTTTGAATGAATTTTGAAGTATAAATGACTTAAATTTGACTTTCACTAACTTATTTGGATCAAGCAATCATACTGCCCATCAGGGCTATATGCAACGTATGACAGGGCGTCTTTGGTTGGGCAGGATAGCATTGTTAATAAAACTTGTTTTTTGGTTTACTTGCCGCATATGTATATCAATGACTTAAATAGTCTGTAGGTCGGGATCCTTGGGTGCGAATATGGCTAATGGAAAATTCCGCCATTGTGAGTTCGTAAAATCTAGCAAAATAATTTGTTTAGTCTTTAGATGGAGTACCAATGAACCCGAAACTTTCGAGGTGTGCACGTGCACACCAAGTCAGCTTATAAGACATTAAGCTTTTCTGATTTCCTCTCTCATTGAAAATAGGCTCATATTTGTAGTTTAATCATGCCTGCCTCTGCTACTACGCTGTATTTCTAAAGGAACAGTCTAAAAATACTCCAGACCTCTAAAAATATTCCCTCCTTCCTTATTCAATAATTTTAAACAATTTTTTGCATAAGAAATAGCACAATTGGCCGCCTCCAGAAGTCAACAAAGTGAGTGAGTTTTATTGCCTTTCAATTGGTAATTATTAATTTGGCAATTGAAGGCAGCGCCCATTCTGAAATGAAACCACTACACGTGCGTGTAATACACAACAAAATAATGTTGCCAACAGTCAGAGATTAAGAATCGTATACGTGTTTTTGAATGACAGTCGGCATTAGCCCAACTGATAAGGCAAATAAACACAAACCGTCTTCGGTTGACATTTGAGGTCAATTGCTTGTACTCGATATTTGCAAAGCTTGTTGTCTTGTCTCCAACATGTTCGTCTCACAAGTGGATACAAGCAGAGAGGCTGGTGTGCCTCTCGTATCTGGTTTCAGGCGCATTGAGCTCAATTTTGCCTCACTCACGACTTGTGTGTACGCGTATGAGTTTTTTTTTTTTTCTGTATTTTGTAATCCACTTACTTTGGATTCATTCGCTTAATTGAGTAAATTGGAAGAAATTCAGTGCGTGTATGCGGCGGCGCACGCAGGAAAGATATTCCGATAGTGTGATAACCTTGCTGTAATGATTAAGTCAAGTATACTCGATTTGCGAGCAAATAACCAGCTAGTTGAGAGAGAAACGAAAATATGTTCAGGGGCAAAATAGAATGTATGACGTAGGTACCTACTATGATCACACAGGGTGCCTTCAAATGGACTGCATCGATATGTTGCTACATTTCAATGCTTTCGTTTGTGTACTCGTGTGGGTTACGTTTGCAGATGGGGTTGCAGTGCATACGGGCAGCTGGATACTATCCCAATCCCTTGCCATGAGTCAATTGTTTGTATCTTTCTTATATTTTGTATCAAACGACAGTACCTATATCTACTCACCCCTAACTAGCATTTCCAAAACCGACGGCCATTTGTGCCTCTGTAAGTTGCGCTTACAATATGGGACACTCATACATATACGTATTCTATTTCGCCTCTAATAGCCACGATCAGTTGAAAAACAACAGAAGCAAAAATGACAAACTCACGCGCTAGAGATTGAAACGAGCACGCTCAGCTAAGTGTGGTAGCTAGCGATAGCATAAAGTGATATCTTTTCCATTGCATTATTTATGCAATGAGTTGGATTTGCAGTAGCGGATTTGTTTTCGTGAAGGGAATCAGCTTTCACGGTCACCTATTTGGCAGCTGGTCGGCGGCACGAGGCTTAGGTTTTGCTTTTTACAACGAATCAGATTGCAGTCAATGTGCGATAAAGCACATGTTAAATACGAAGACACTTATGCAAAGGAATGGTATCAACTTGAAATTTTGATATATGCCGCGTTATAAGATATTAGCAAATTTTGTGATATGACAGTTTTAGTTTACAGTCCTTCACAGGACCCCAGTCAGTGTTCTATGTGATATCATTGAATAGACTTGAATTTTATGTAGACATTCGATGTGACCTAAGAGAGAACTACGTTTGCAGTTAAATTCGGAGCTGAGCTTGTATAGTCATAAAAATAACAAAGTACTGAAGTTTCCTCTGCTGGGTTGTTTTAAAAAAAATTGCCACAATATTAGGTATATGATTCCCCAAATTCTCAAGAAGTTGTTGGTGTGCTAACAAAATAATCTCACACTTTGACCTTTGTCGATGTTGGAGACTCGGTGCGATAAACATCAGATAATTTAGCGTTCTGATCGGACTGGACTATATAAACTTAAAGGGCTGGTGTTGAACGGGAATAAGGTACCTAGCCTTAGAAGTCTGACACCAGCCCCCCCGGAAGAGGACCAATAGAATTTACATTGTTGAACCAACTTTGGCAACAATCAGCCCAATCAAGATCCTTCCAGGACATTCGCTTAACATACATCGAATTGGTTGAGCATGATATTGACCTTCAAGCCATGCAATGGCCAGGAAATTGAGATGGTGCTGGAAGAGCATTTAACTTGGTCAACGGCATAGGTTATATAGCATCGAGAAGGTTACTAACTTCTAAAATACCGAAGCCTTTTGGTAAAGAAGAAAAGCCGTCCTTCACCGCCATAATTTATCCAATTATGGGAGTGAAGGACGCATTTAGGCGTCGAAAATAAACATCATGCATGCATGACTTAGGAGACAGTCAAAGCTGAATAACCTGTCGAAAGCTGATGCTACTAAACGATTTTTTGGCTAAGTTCGGTGCCGTTTGCATCGATGTTGAGTGCGGTTAAGAAAATTTAACGGCGAACCTCACAAGCTGCATAGCGACCTAAGCAGCTGTGGAAAAGGTTTAACTATAACGGAGTCTTTAATTCCACCCCCGAGGGACAAGAGAGCAGGAAAATACCAAATTCAAGAGCTAACTTAAACTAGCTTCTTTTACGTTAAATTGATCAACTTGTCGCTACATTTGTAAACAAAATTATTATTTTCCATTTAAAGTATTAAATACACTGAAAATAAAATGACACACTCTGGCTATGATACATACTACTTAAAGCTAAGAGGCTGCAAAAATATTCGTAGGTACCTATTCGAGAAGATCGACAGCTATGGTTATCTATCCATCTATTTGAATTGGGACTTGCCACCCTCATCGTAAATCAACAAGTTATAACCAATTAATCGGAATTCTATTACCATCTCCGCAAGTGGATTCTAAAGCAGGCGACACACTTTGGTAATTTAATTCCACATGAATATTTTACTTTATAGAGCTTGGAACTTGTCAACTCATAAAATTGTATTTTTAACATAATAGCCTAATTCATTTGCCATTTAATGAATTTCGTTTCCGAATAATTCTTGTCCGCACAAAACAAGAACCTCTCAATGGACGGTCATTATCTACATTACGACACAACGTTTGCGAAAGCATGCCTCTCGCTCGTAGATTGAAACCGTATACACGCAATCTGGACAATCACATTCAACAGAACTCATTCAATTACTGCATAAGACCATCATCATGTGATCCACGAGTCATGTTCGCATCATCAACGAAATCAAGTAGGTAATTGTTTTAAACGCAAAATTACCCCTCGCCACCGGCTGCTTTGGTACACTCACAACATGTAAGTCAAACAAGATACACACAAACGTCACACTCGCAATTCTAATTAAATGTTCGAATAATGCATTAAAAATAATAAATTACCCATTTACAAGTGGAATCTCAGTGCTGTTGCCTTCGACGTCATGGGAAGTGACTTTCTGTTTCTATCTAGATACGGCACAGCCAAACAGCATTTGTCAAATCGGAAACGATTCTTTGCCTATATCACTTGTTGGAAGTGTTTTACGCTGTGGAACAAGCCCATCATATGGGTCACGATTTACTCGGGGTAATTACTCCTACTCGTACGCTTACTAACGATCGTTTTATGTCATTTGAGATAGTGATAACGAATGCCGAAGGAAAAATAAAAAAAACTGGTTGAAGATGAAGAAAGCGGAGGCAGTAGAACGCGTTGTATAAGCTTTAGATGTCAGATTGCCCGTAAACTAGATCAGTTCAATTGGAGGGGGCATGTGAATGGTTGGCTTTATTCAAATGATATAGGAACGTACTACACACACAGTGGGCTACTTCGCTCACGCTCGCCCATGCTATGAGGTAGCAATTTCCATTTGTACTCTGACCTAAGTAATTCAATGATATTTTTAAATAATTTTTCAAAGTTAGCAATAGTTACTAGGTATACCCGTACGTAAGTTGTAATGTTATCGTTTGCCATCTAAAGTGGACAACAGTTTAATTGGGTTAAATAACGAGGTGAGCACGGGTGTTTCAAATTCCAACGAGTGTCTCTTGTGATGTTCGCATTCGACTTGAGGCTTTTGTTGGGTTGGGTACTGGGTAGGGTGGAAGTATACCTCATGAAATGGTGCTCATATATTTAGGAAGCCTTTGAGCGATTCAAAATAGAAAAGAGTGGGTTGTAGGAATGAAAACTAGCATTTGCTTTGAGTAAAAGGTTTTAGTAAAGCAAAAGCCCTTAGCAAGTGCTTTGAATCGGTATGAATAAAAACCTAGTTTTCTAAAGTAAGCATTTACTTCGCTGTACACGTGTTTGCCTTGCAATTTCTGTCAAACTTGACAAGTGACAACTGTCCGGTGGTTTATTTATCTTGAATTTATTTTCAAATTATCAAAAGTGAAAAAAATTCAAAAGAAAAACTGAAAATAAATAAATAAAAAAGAAAAAAATGTGCTGAGCGACGAAGCGGACTGTTTGGAAGAGCTTTATGGTAATCTTAAGTGCATCTAAATTCGATTTTTAATTGACTCTTCTGAATTTTAGCAGACGATGAGGAACTTCCATCTTCCTCGTCTACTCCCAAGAGTGACCAAAACGAGCTGGTGTTTGCCCAGGCCATAGAAGCTGTAGGAAAGATTTTGCTAAGCAAATCCCAAACTCATATACACCTTAAAAAAAACGCTCTGCTTAAAATGTGTGACTTTTTATTGTCTAGATGCTCAATTTTGCACACGCCTAAACAGATAATTTTTCACTTGTTAAGCCATGAATTTTGAAATGCTTACCTGAAAGCCCGGATCTCCTAAATAACTTAGGAAAGATTTAATTTCCTGGATATTTGAAAGAGCAGCACCACGCGTCTCAAAATTATCATTTAAAAAAATATTAGCCAAAATGTCTACATTTTCAAGCGTGGAACCAAACAATTGCTTGAAGTTATTATCGTTACCAATTCTTCTTTGTTTATACTGTTTTTTATTTGCACGAACTTCAATCACCTCTTTAACAACAAGAGGTAAAATAAGTATATAATGTGAATACTTATCGCATCCATGTTTTGTTTGGTTTTCCTGCACGAACAAAACTTAATTTAACTATTTATAAACAAAACATCGAAAACTCACAATGCTTAGATTGTTTTATGTAAAAAATTTGCGTACAAAATATTTAGCAAAAGGTATGAGTCAACTAAATAGCACTCAGAATTTGCATAGCATTTGCATTTCGGGTTTTTTATAATACATCTTCTCACTAAACAAAATAAAACAGTTTCCATTTTGCCCATTCTACTCTTTCAATGCTTGGATTTGAGAAGCCATAGTGAGCGCATGCATGCGAAGTTATATACAAAATTTTACAACTGATTGAATTTATTATATAAAATATGTTTTCGTCCTTTTTCTTTTTTTTTAATCTGAAACTGAAAACTAAGAGCATTTCGATGTTCGTTAAAGTTTTTGTTCCCCCAAATTTGAAAATACAATAAAAATGTTTAAAGCCCCCATTTTCTCGTTTTTCAATCTGGTAACCCAATTTGGAGTACCCACCCTTTCTTTTACCATACAGCAGAGCATTTACAGGATGTATATATTCCTGTCTCCAGGTCCGCCAGGAATAATCGCTGGATAGTCTTAATTTCTCATCTAATTATTGCCCTGTTAGAAAACCGGTGTAGGTTCTTAGATGTTCTGTTTTTTTTTTATTGTGATTATATTCGGGCTAAAGGGGTTACTAAGTTACCCTTATACGGGTAGAGAAAGTTTTAAAACCGATTAACAGGCGATCTAGTTTAAAGGAAACGATGGGGGTATTGTCTCAACCAGATCTCTGAAAAGATTGAAACAGTCCTACACCAACATTGACCAATCGATTTCAATCTCAGGGCCTCAGGATTTACATTACTGCCTAATCAAATGTAAATGCGGGAAACGTTAGTTACATATCTTTATAGCCTACAGCCGCCAGAAGACAGTTGAGTGGTTTTCACAGTGCTAAAGCAAAAAGTCGACCATTTGACATCAACAGTGTGCCGCATAACGTGTTATCTAAAAACCTTCGGTATAACAAACTCTATGATTTATTATACGAATTTGTTAGTGCTCCAAGTTTGATGGTTGTAAATATCTTGAAGGAAGCTGTTATGTAAGTATTTCGATTGATACTTTGATCACTGGATCATCTTGTGACATTTGTATGATCTGGAAATATTCCGTGGAACTACCTACTTTCAGTGCATTAGTGAACTAAGACTAGCTTCTTTCCTTACAATGCAGAGGCAGAAGACTGAGCTTTTACACCTGCTGTTTTCATTGCCTTTCATATACCAATGGCAACTAAGGTTGGGCTGGGTTCAAAAGAAGATTGAAAGAGTAGGGTCTGTTATTGCATTGGGCACATTGCGATCTTTGCGAAACGTATTGAAACAAAACTGCAATGGAAGAAAACCTGAACAATTTATATTTTCCTTTTCCTGCTGAATACCTTTTTGCAGTCTATGTTGCAAGAAGTAAGAAAGAAGTGAGAGAGTGCGATATTTTCTTTGTCTCAAAGGGTTGCAGAATCTGCAAGTGTTCTTGTCTGCCAGTTGCTATACCTACATAGTAACATCTATAGCTGGCAAGGTTCTTATGGCAGGATTTTGTTCGGCTTTTAAGCCATAGGTTTTGCCGTAGAGGTGCTGGCACATGTACATTGCATTTGCCGCCTTCATAGTAACTTGATCAAAAAGTTTATTGATATCTAATTAAAATTTAAAATAATTGGCGCAACATGTCCATAGGGACCCTCGGCTTAGCTTCTCTGACCATTCGTTTTGTGTATGTTTTTTTTTTGTATTTTTGGGACGAATGGAAGGGATCTACAATCTAAGTAGGACGCAAAGGTGCACTGGTAATAGAAACGCTGCTTCCTTTTCTTTGCAAATGTCCAGTACTCATGCGAGTGCACCAACACAAGGCAAATGCAATAGCCCAGTTATGTCCCCATACCATACTCACTTCTATTTCTTGGTTTAGTGTCTAGGGCAAGCCTCCACATAACCTAACGATCGTTTTGCTTTAATTTGTATATCAATTTTTCAATTCGATTGCAGTCAGTTAAGATTTTTTTGTTATTTGTTGCTAATATTGATGTTGCCATTGACCGCAAAATGAATAAATACTTGACGACAGCACGATTGTAAGCTCAACACCAGCATCCCTGCGACACGACTTTCACATAGACAATCAATAAACTATGGTCACTCCACCACAAAGCAAACAATTTCAATAGCTGGTTACCTACGACAACGCCACATGTTGACATAGCTAAAGATACTGTATATAGTCGCAGCGTTATCCAGCGCGACTCTAAGCTAAAGCCGTTTGTATCTGCGACCGCTTACATAATTCAATTGAAATGTGAACAGGTTCCTCTGTATACGTGTTTTTATATTGCAAAAGCAAAAACGAAATCCATAAATTTTGCACAACCATCTACAGACAGACTACAGCCATCAGCGGCATTGTCTGTAGATCAAGTTTCTTATTGCTACACGAGTTACAAAAGTTTCGTTTGCAGCTATATGGGTTTGAGGTTCTATCTCCGCCAGCACACAGGTGCGGAGAGCTAACTGTGACTGGCCTCCAAAAAAGTCGATTTAACGATTCTGCTGTGACATTCTGTGGTGACATTGCAGCCGCACTCGCAATCTCCTTTCATGGGTGATGATGTGGTCGTCTAAGTATGGTCTGCTAATTTGGAATGTCCAAAGGCATGGGAATAAATTCATGCCGAGAGAGGTAATAAATTGCAACTATATAAGAAGACAGAAGACGCTGTAAGCTGTATGTGTAGTTATTTCAGAATTTATGTTATGTCGTTACGGATGCGTTGCAGAATCGGGACTGTCAAGTCAGAGTGTAGGTTAAGGCTTTTAAATTGAACTGTTATGTTATAACTGGCAAACCTATTAAGCAGGGAGCGAGGTGGCGGTACTTACAGGACATGGTAAACTCGGTCTTCACCTATCAAATTATGGCCCGACTTGAGGCTCAGATTAACTGACTATGCCTCGACGACTTGGGAAAGGTAGCTCATAATAAACCTACTGTGTCAAGGATACGCAGCACTTCCCAGGAGGAAAGTTACATTTAGAGTCGGTACATTATTATCTTATCCAGCATCGTGGTCTAATTCGTCCATTTCTCAGTTAGGTTTGCTGGTATTGGATAACTGGATATAGTTTTAAAATAGAATATGATTTGGTGGAAGACAAGGCACGAACTAAAATGAATATAATATGACTGAAGACAGTGCCGGCTCCAACCAAACTAGCGCCCTGTGCAAGATTTACAGAAAGCACCCTTTTTTCATATTTGCACACATGCATAAGTCTTTTCCACATCACCCAGGAGGTAGACTCTCAATGGGTTTTTTTCATTGAGGCATTTTTTTTGTTTTGAGATTTTTGAACTAGATTCTTTTGTAAAATGTAATGGGATGTACGAGAAATATACCTACATGCACAGGGTGGAGTATTTTGAGATTTTGTAGGTAAGAAGTGAACTTGCATAGGTCTTTTTAATTTTGCGATATTTTGAGTTAGATTCTCCTTGAAGTTGCAACATTGCAAGTGATGTGAGTTAATGTGAAAGAAACAATTCAGCATGGATGTTGTTATTTTGGGCTTATTCGAGCAAGCTTTTTATTTTACATGCAAATGGCAGTAAATCTTTCTTTCCTAGCAATGCGCCCCCAGAACTTGGCGCCCTGTGCATTTGCACATCTTGCACATATGGTTGGTCCGGCCCTGACTGAAGAACTTTTAAGAGTAGTAGACCGGGGACAGGTGAAGCTAGGTTAGTGGGCCGGCGAGAAATATTCCGCGCCACACTCAGGTCCATGTTGATCCATTACCCGTACTAACCCATTCTGTAAGCCTTGTAATAAATTATTTACTTACTGTGTGTCGTTACTTAAAAAACATCTTTAGGATTTGCTGAAGTTCATGATTTTGTCTGTTCTGGATCACCTTTCAAGGTTTGGTAGAGAGGCTTCTCCATGAAATTACAAAATCCAAAGATAAATTAGAGCTACATTCGTACCTCAAGCCCAGAGACTATCAGTATCAGCCCGAAACAAACAATGAAAAAAAAGGATCCAACAACTTTAACAGCAACTGCCTCCCCTTTTGCCTTTAATTGAAAAAAGAAGCCTCACATTCTAGCCTGAGGAAGACACCTCAAAATTTATTGACGGACACCACATATCTTGTCCCGTATACAAACTGCACTCCCATTTTTCAATCTATGGTAAAATAAAATGTAAAAGGTCGTCCTGCATGCTTCTAAAAAGTTTATTTGCTGCCTGTATATATACCAAGACCTAAAAAACCAGCTCCTATAGCTCAAGAGGGCTTGTCCACAAGATTACCAAGCATCTGCAGAAGTGACGGTCAGCTCAGCATTGAACTTACATTGTATCACAAGTAAGTACGCGCCAAAGTTACTATAGGTAGCCAAAGAATTTAGTGCCCCTAATTTGAATGTGATACTCTAACCTAACAGATCAGACGACATAGGTATAGACGGTTGCCAGTCTAGAGCCACTCTCAGATTCAAATAGCCCGAAAGTGATGAAACAGAACCTCAAAACAACCTTCTGAACAAAAAGGAGCTTAAAACACAGCGCTGGGGGCACCTAATTCTAATACATATTAGCGAATTCCCCGAGAAGTATTCTCCTAGGAAGGATCTTCTTCGAGTTGGAAGAGCTAGTACTGTCAGATACATATTTTGTACCTCGTCCGTATATGCAGCTTCAGCAGATATTATTTGTAGAAACAACGAACATGAGGGTATGCTGTACCCATGATGGAGGGTCTTTAACGAAACCTACCAATGTCTAGGTTCAGCGCATGGGAGTGGAGAGACAATAGCTAAATCTGACAACCCGCGACTAGTACCGTTTATCGCATTTTGCTGGAATAAGAGTTTGTTGGTGGGAGGCATGAGAAGATCCCCCTTCTCCGATAGAATCGAGCTATAGTCGTGCCAGCGCTACTTACAACTCAAGGCCGCCGGCGACGTCTTTTTAAAAATTCTCTGTTTCCTCCGACCCTTTTTACAACATTGGCTACTTAAGGGCCACTATTTCGATAGAAAATACTCAAAACTGTTGAACAGCTCCCATTGCGGACAAAGTGAAGCCATTCAAAAATATTCTCCGCGTCTTAAAGTATGGCTTTGCTTTCCAGTGCTTTTCTGTCTTTGATTATGCACTTCTTGGTCTTAGATCTTCCTTTTATTTTTGTTCTGTTGTGCTAGGCGACTTTTTAAGCTCTCGATCCCTTTTTGGCGTATAGTTCCCAAGGAATTATATTCCCCGAGTGTATAAGAAATCAGCACAGCGACTGAATGGGTTATTGTATCCTCAGGAACTTCCTCGTCATCGTAGCTTCAGCAAAGTTCTTATTTTTCGGACAATTGTTTGAAGAAAAAAATCGTTAAAGGATATTGCAGGGCATACACTCGAAGTAATCTTACTCAATCCTGGAGGTCCAATCTTTCGTCTATCTTCTATACTGATTGGACCTAGTGGATTCCAAGAAGACTCTTGCATATAATAAAGGGTGGCAAGTTATCCAAAATGTCATGTAGGCAGTACACGCAGAAAAATCACTTATTTTAAATCACCCAACTTTCGGTTAGAAACCTCGAAGTAATGCAGTTAATATTGCTACCACAGAGCAGTGGTCCCAGACTGTGAAGACTGTTTTTCCCCTTTTTTTATCAGCAAAGTTAATAATTTTCCCCTAAATTCGAAAAAAAGTTCCCCTATTTTTCTCCTAATGGAAATTTGTCTTTTTTTTATGAAATAACTAGCTGTACCCACCCGGCTTCGCCCGTGTAAAATGTGGTTTCAGAACAGTTGATGGAAACAAAATTAAGAAATTTGCTGTCTTGTTGGGGACAAATTTGTTTGGCTGTTTTGTTTCTATCGACTAAGATAGTGATATTTGCTGCATTACTTACCCTGGAGCACTTTACATATAACTGCCCGTGCTTGAAGCAATTCTTGCTTAAATCAACTCCCGCATTTCTTAAAGTTTGATCCTTTGACTTATAGATTGTCATTTCAAAACAAACATTAATAGGCAATCGAATCGGTTTAAACTGAAATGAATAATTACTGTGAATTATTTGTATTCTTGGTATAAACACCGCATCTCCTTTACCACACCCAGTTAAAATTAAAGCCTCATGTCAAGCATTGCTTATGTTATGGGAACTCCAACTTTTAATACCATTTTATGAGCATTGAGGCCATGGGCTGTTAAAAACGCTATTTAAAAACTCTACTCTATAAAAAACGAAATGGGTAATTACCCACGATCTGGTATCACTGAAAGCTATACCTATCTGATATTTCTTTCATAGAATTTTTTTTTTTGTAAGCAAAACAGAGGTAAACATATTTTTCCTACGTATTTGACAATTCTTTTATGGGTGTTTTTTTTTCTTAGCAAACCAAACAGCATACTGCCCTTGTCTATCTCCCTCTCCGCCACAGGAATGAAATAAAGTTAAAAGAGATGTCAATATATTGCGCGGTTAGTGTGTTTGATTTGAGAATGAAGTGCCTATCCACTCACCCAGGTGAAAATCGTAGAAATGTTTCAAATTTTGCCTATTTATTTAAAAACTTTTTAAGTTATTGAATTCATGGATATCCTAAAATGTAACCGCAGATGTCCTCTATAAGCTGGTGTTTACTAAATATATTTAAATGCTCCCAGTATTTTCGAACGGAAAGCGTGACAAAGAAAAAAGCAAAACGAAACGAAAAAATTAATTACTCTTGTCCAATTTTCTCCGGAATTTGTAAAGATATAGAGTTGAAACAAAGTGGATATTGTAGGCCTATTTATCCTCTATAGGACTGATAAAAATGCATCAGAATATATTCAGCAGTTTCTAAGATTTGTGCATTTAAAGACATGCAGTCAAATTCAATCTTAGTCGAACAGAACTACACCAATTTTATTTATATGATGATTAAAAAAAATATAAGTCGTTTTATAACTGTCTTTATTAAAACGCAATAGCATAAAAATATTCAATGCAAGCATCAGCTGGCTAATCCTATAAAAACCTAAAATAAAATCAAAACTTCATTAAGAAATAAAAAACAATTCATAAATTAAATCACAAAAATTCTTACGTAGACGTTCGATGGGCTGTTTTCTTTCATATTTAGTGTGAACATTTCATTCTGAGTAAACTCTGAAATTTATTTTTAATGGAAATGCGTCTAAATTTTACTTTTAAGCAATTTCAGCTACAGTTAGGTTTTTTTCCCCTCGTTTTCCCCTTTTTAATTTTTTTTCATTGAAAAAGCGCCAAAATTGGCGCTTTTCTTCTCAATCTGGAACCACTGCCACAGAGTTTGTGGATTTAAAATAGCCCAGTCAACTTATTAAATAAAACTCAGTTCATAATAACCGACATATCAATTTCCTATCGAAATTTTCTCGGTCGTAAAAACCAAAATAAAACTGTTTGGTTGATATTTATCTATAGATAATTGGTTGATAACAACTAATAAAGTGTGTTTTTTTAGGTATGCATTTAATCATTTTATCTCGGTAGTTTTTACTTTAACAGAGACTTAATTCATTTTAGCCCAATTATTTAGTGTGTAGAAAGTACCATCTTCAGTTACTCTTCATTTTCACCATTGGGAGCCATACCTAGAGATTTTCGATAATTCTTTAAGAGAACTTGGAACCACTTCGGCTTTGTTATGCAACTATACTAACCGTACAAAGAATTGCAACCAACATTTATTGAAGCAACAGCAAAAACTCAAACGAATTGGCAAGAATTCACTTTTATCCGACGCACTTCGATGTTGAAGTGCTAACTTGCTTTTTTGTTATAGCACTAAAGCGATCGAGATTGGACTGGATCGCCATTTTCTGTGTCACGTTTTCTTTCCCACACCCTCATGGCACCGAAAACTTTATGCCCCACTAAAAAAAAAAAAAAACTAATTGGAGCTTTGTATTTCCAAATAGAAAGTAACACACTCCACTTCATGTCTTGATCTGTTAAAATGAAGGCTAGGTCTTAAAGCCACATTCTCCCACATGAATTTGTTTCTGTCGAACGGGTTTAAGTACCTTAAGACCTCCACTCGTACCTCTGTTTCTATATTTCGTTCTCCATGACAGACAGTTTTTTGAAGTGCAACTGTAAGCAGTTATAAATTACCTATACAACCACAGCAACACCTATCAATTATCTTATCGTTTACTTTTTTAATTCTAATTTACATTCAGACTTGTATCGAAAGTCTTTTGAAAACAACAACAACAACAAAAACTGGTTAGTCAAAGAGTATTCCTCTTCATCAACACCGAAGAAGTCACGTTTCTGTTGTTACCAGTCCTATGTTGGACCACAAGCTGTTTATAGCTTTTCACTGTTATGGTTCTCGAAACTATCACAGCGCTCGAACGGCATACAAATAAGGCCAGCTCGGTGTTAACGCCCTTACCAATTAACCGCCGAAATTCGTGGAATGTTTAACTTATTTCATCATACAGTACAACAGAATGGGTATGAGTATGACATGCACTTTTCATGAAATCACGATCGGAATTTCGAATGCGGACGCGTTTGATGCGATCGTTGATATTCCATGCAAAACTTATACACGTTACAGCGATTGCTATAGCTAGGCGGATCAGCATCAAAGTCGGCTACAAGTAAAACACACGTATCTATAATGATAAAATGGACTTTGTCAGCACCTACTCTATGTCCGCCTAATGGGAGCTTTAAAGTGATAAGCACCTCGGAGATGAAAACACTTGACTTCCTCCATAATTCTTAGAGAGAAATGTCTCTGTTTTTAATTAACATTTCATTACAGGCAATTAGGTACAAGTTTTAGCATCAATTCGTATAGCAATTTGTGCAAATTAACATCGCTTAGTGCGACCAACAAGCGCACGCTATGTTATACAATTCAAATCGCAACTGTTGCGCTGAAGAGCTAGATAAAAGTCAAAGTAATTTAACTGATAAATTGAGAATTATGCAAATCTCGTGAGGAGGGCTTTAGAATGCTATTTGAATTTATTGCTAATTGAAGATGGGACGTGAATTGATGGGCCGGGTCAATGGAGTTTAAGGATTCCCATGGAAATTCAGAAAAATTTACGGAGGCGGCATTTTTTATTTATTATCCAAGTCCCAAGTCGGATGTGCACAGTTAAGGTAGATTGAGGGCAGGGTCTGTGTCAATTGTGTTGCGGGCGCGCCCTTTTCATTCGGGGTGTTCTTTCGATATTCGATTGAAATTCCACGCCAGTGGGCAGATGGGTTTTGCCTTTGCAATCCATGTCGAGTAGATAATCAAGCATGCGCATTCTATGCATTAATAAACTTGTGCGCATACGACCTGCATGACAAATGGTTAGAACTTACTTGTTTTGCTTGACAATTTTACGTTTTTACTTACGGATAACTTGCTAAGTGTGCACGATGAACGGTTCAATTACCTGATGAGTTTAGCATATGAAATCCAAAAGTAGACATTGCTCTCTATAGTTCGTCCCTATAAACGCAGTCATTCATGTGTTGTAATACAGTTTACAGTTTCATCACCCATCATGCTTCCCAAAGGCGCTTGGCTTCTGTTCCCTACTGAATTGGGTTATACAAAATTACAGCGATTGGTGCATCAGTTAAACAAGAAATTGTGTTAACCTAAAATTCATCTCTTAATGTAAGGCCCTTTTAATTTTGGATGGGTTTGGGATTTACCAGGTATAAGACTGCACTGCAGTATTGACCTATTTCGATAATGAACGGTTTAGATAGCTCACAGCGAAATGGCAGAGAATATTTCTTGTGCGATATTACGGAGGCTGAACGGTTTATTTGGGCTCCAAGCCATCAGAAGCCGTGTTGGACTTTAGTTTAAATATTATCGCACAGCTTGGACAGTTTTATCTGTCTTGCAGTGGAATATAGACTGAAATCTTTTTATACATTTAGGTCTTGTAAAAGTCTTCGGCATGCTTGTTTACAATTTGATAATTCTTTACTCAAAAGGTAAACTGGCTTAAGTCGATTTTTTCACATTTTTCAGGAGAGCAATTTTAAACTTAAACAAATTCGTGTAAAAAAAACTATTTTGAGTAGAAGGCTGCAATTTGCTTCAGAACTAAGACTTTTTCCAAATACAATGTTTTTACTTTTATTGAGTTAAGTCGTTGTAACAGAAGAAAAAAACAATTTTTCAGGGAAGGTAGAGCCAAGGTTTCAAGGTTCAAGATTACACCAAACAAAGCAACATTTTTTCTCATTTCAAATATTTAAAAATACTGCTTTTGGATTAGATCGACTTAAGCCAATTTACCTTTTGAGTAAAGAATTTGGTCCGCACATTATTCGTGGGCACCTTCATGTTCTTATTTCCTCTATCGAACGCTGCATAATATTCTCTCGGTGCAGTACCGCTTTATCTGTAACTCCGGTGTCGACACTTTAATTCAAACCAGGGGCTTTGTAGGGCAATATGGCTACGGGTGAAACCTGTCACATCATTTCCATTTTTTTTTGTAGCTTCGTGGCCGTTGATTTCCTTATGTCGGAGGTTTCTGGTATTGGAACATTTATTTCCATTTTCTCACTAGGAAGGTGCCTGCCTTTTACTCGTGTTTCTTTGTTTGTCGAAGAAACTGTTGTGATAGTCTTTAGAGACGAGGTGAGCAGCCTATAATATCAGCACTTATCACGTCAGCTTCCCATTTGAAAACATATCAGCCAGGACAATAGCAGAGGAAATATTCTGTTTTATTTTAGGTTCCTTCTAAGTACTCGCAAGTTCAAGATTCCCCTAAGCCCAGTACGATTGAGTCCTGGCGGAAAGTTAAGTGTCCCACACGAGCACGCGTCAGTCTACTATTCAAGCGACCTCTTCTTAATTGAGAGAAAGCATTGAGCATGTAGCCCTTGATAAATATAATAAGCACGGAAGCTCCATCAGAGCATCTAGAGCAGATCCAGTCATTCTCCTCACCTAAAAAAGTCAAGACAGGTATAGTTATTTGAAATTTAAGAGAGCTGGAAATAACACATTCACACGCGAGCCTATTTCTTAACCCATTTCATTAACTAAACGATGCTTACGAGATGTGTGACCTTATCATCGCCGGCCGTTTACCGGCCTTTCTGGGGTGATATACACTCCAATGCCTGCCAAAAGCATGCTTGCACTTTCGAAAGTCAGACAGAGTTTTGGTGTTTTTTACTAGACGTAGCTAGATCAGCTGATCCTGCTGGCGTTAGAAATAGTGATAGCCAAGACCAGCTAGCTTCCACCTCCTTGCAAAAAGCTTCGTTGTAACTTTGATCGGGGTTTTAATAATAGTGTAGTTTTTTAAAATGAAGTTATTGATAGGTAAACATTATAATGAGGTACCTAAATGATGGGATTTAGATCTAACTAAAGGGTTCTTCAACAGGGACGCTACAAAAGTAGAGCGACAGGGACAGCAAACGACACCGAATTTCTTGCCGCTCTTTTGACATTTCTCTTCAATCAGATTTGCCATTTCATGATGGAAAGACATACGAGCCAACAACGAGTCGAAATTATTAAAATTTACTACAGAAATTCGGAGTCAGTGGCCTCAACGTTAAAAGCTCTACGTCCAAATTATGATCGTCATAATCGTCCTAGCAGATCAACAATTGAGCGTCTAGTGAAAAAATTTGAGTCCACAGGCACAGTACAAAATGTTCCCGTGCCAGTGAGACAAAGAAGTGCCCGTAGTGTCGAGATTGCTGCCGCTGAGGCTTCAGTTGAAGAAAGCCCAAATGTGTCTCTCACACGTCGTTCTCAAGCGTTGGGCATCTCTGTGACGTCGTTGTGGCGAATTTTGCGAAAAGATCTTGGCCTACATCCTTACAAGATTAAATTGACGCAAGAACTGAAGCCGCTTGACCACCAGAAGCGTCGTATGTTCGTGAATTGGGCTAAGCAACAACTTGAAAATGATTCGGATTTTCATCGAAAAATCATCTTCAGCGATGAGGCTCATTTCTGGCTGAATGGCTTCGCCAATAAACAAAATATGTGGTATTGGTCAGGCAGCAATCCACACGTACTCCATGAGTCATCATTGCATCCCGAAAAAATTACGGTTTGGTGTGGTTTATGGGCCGGTGGCGTCATGACTTCTGCAAGCGTGCCCGTGGTGGCCATGCAAAAGAAATCGAGTTCCATACGTACTTCACAGGAATAAAGAATTCCATTGATATCCAAAACCGTTTTTGTTTTATTTAAAAACTTTTGTAGCGCTCTTATTGAAAGTTTTACCCTTTATAATAACGTTCTTCTGTGTTTTTGTTTTGTTATTTTTTTATTTCCAACGAAATTGTATTTCCACGATTTTGAAAGCTAGTAATTACGATTTCTGGTGAAAACATCTGGCAGCACTGGTTCAGGGTCCGAAGGGCAAGCATTTCTGAGTGCAGCTGCAGAGCTGAACGTCGTTTGTCTAATTTTCCGAGGTCTTGGTCGTCGAATTTTTCATTATCCAGTCATCTTGGTACCTTGCTCAAGTTGAGTTTAATATTTTGGGGATAGATTACTCCACTCATAACCCTCAAACTGTAGCAAAATCAGCAGCTTCCATGGATAAGCCATTTATTCCTGCATCCCTCTTGAGTTCAGCAAAACTCGAGGCTCTGTACGTTGGTGGGTTGTTTAATCAAGTCTATCTCTTTCTGAATGTCAGCCACGTGCCTAAAAAACAATTTCTCGTCTGCTACATTTCAAAGTGTATTTTCAAGTAATGTTTCATCTCAACAATCTGACACAAAATCGTGGTTGCGATAACCGACGAGTGTGATAGCCATCTTTCGTACAATGACAACAATGACAACACTCTTCACATAATTGCTCAAACTATTGCTGCATGAACAAATTCTAGACCTCCACATGCATCTGATTACTGCTGCGATTTAATCTGACGCCTTGGGTTGTGCCAATACAATCAACAGTAAACGAATTTTTATTTTTTTTTATTTTGAATTGACAGCTAATCTTATTTAAAAATTTTGCTTTTTCGAGCGGCGTTAGACAAATTGCGCAAGATAACACTACTGACAGAACATGGAGGCAACATACTCGCACTTAAACAAATCAAGTCCGTCACTCATGCGCGATTGACTTGAGTAGAAGTAGCTGTCTTCCCCGTAAAACAATCAAAGTCGTAATGGGTGACGTTATCACTTATCACCATAGATAGTGTGTTAAGCCGGCGAAATTTAATGCAAATTACGTCTCATTTCGTTGATTCATCGAGTATTTTTATAGTCACTCACAACATGTTTTGCATGGGCTTATAGTAATCTTATCGTTCTCGGGCTCCCTTCATATATTTATAAATGTGTATAGTATTTCCGTTGCCGAATTTCGACATCATTTTTGTTTTTGGTATTTTAAGTCGTGGAACTTATTTGTAAATTGATAACCAACGTCAGCACTTTCAGAAGTTTCAGAAAAATCAACGTAGTGGAATTAAAATTGTGCTTCCTAAGCGACCTAAAACTGTGTCACATTTCAATAGATGCACCCATAACCTATAACCACAGATAATAAATACATTTATGAATATTTATTGTCTGTGCTCTAACTATGAGTATGATTCAGAATAGATAGTCCTGAATTAAAAAAAAAAATATTCATTTTGAAGGCTATGTATGCATTTCACGTATTGCCAGTCATGCTTGTTGACTTAGTTTTAATACAATTTCAGTATCTTATCACAACGGTGTCAAGAGGTTTTCAAACGTCTAAGCACTTCGACTGAAATATACTTAACCACCTAGCGTTCAATTGAAATCCTTTTCATCACTCAATTCTTGCAACTGAAAAACAAAAAAGACATCTCCAAGAAAATAGAGCTAGCTATCTCTATTTATGGGCGGCAGTTGTCACTCATTTTTCTGGATAAATGCAATTATTGGATTTTGAATATTGTGTCAGGTGATAAGAGCAATTTATCAAATCAAAAATGAGGTTTATTTTATTAAAATCGCAACGGACAGTAGTGGACATTGCATAGGCCCAACTTCAAGCTGTCCATTGAGTACAGGGTGTAGGAATGATTTTATTTTGTCACGTGCTGATATTCATTAGGCGTGAATTTATATGCCTGTGCCTTAATCGGATTTGATAACGATCGACCTAGGCCTGCATAGAATGACGAAAATATAGAAAAAAATATATTTTAATCAACAATCAACCTAGGTACCTAGTTGAGATTTTTATCGAAAGTTTGGTATTTCTGAATTCTTGGAATTTTTCAGTCTACAACTGCAGGGTGTTTGTTTATGTGCTATGACGTTGCATGTGAGCGGTTTGTATCCATTGGATCCACATCTATTTGGGGCTAGACAAAGTATCATGTCTGTGAATTTTTGATTTTTTTTATGAAGTTCGTGCACGATTCCAGTAAGACAAACAACTTTAAAAACGAGAAGATACCATTTAAGGAATTATATTTTACTGACTGACTTATGCTTTTGAACATGGTTTATGAAATGAGTCAAAAAGTGCTGATATCGCCGGCATTTGTCATCGAACTATAGATTTTCTCCTTTCGGTCGCCTGGTGAAACCTTTCAAATCAGAGGAGCGGCACTTCTGATGTCCTTCCCGAACGCAGCTTTGGTCTATTGAGCTATAATTTTTCGGCGCGGTATAGTTCTTGAGAGATCGAGAGATACGCTCTAACGGACTTTTCGCAAGATTTCAATGTCGAAGTTTCTTAGGCGACTTGTGAGACTGTTCGCAATTTTCGCAAGGCCCCTTAAATAAAAAAGGCATTGCGCCTTACGAATAATCATTTTTAACCTCCGCGCTAAATATTTTGTAGGTCACAATTTGTAATTTTGTTTGAAAAAGTTCGCCATTGTGAGTTCGAAAAATTTAGCATGGACACCAAAAATGATTATTAGTATCGCGGATTGTGTTTCCTGTCGTCAATCGAGGAAATCGATGTTCCCTTTTGTATGTGAAAAATGAGTGCTTGGTGTTATACTACGTCCGTTACCAAATATGTTATCGAGTAGTTTAAGCTTACCAGCAGTATTGCAAGAGATGCCCTCTGTTCATATTTTACACCAAAATTTCCCAATACGATTACAATTACGATTACGTCCTGCTGAGATCACCGCTCGTAGGCCCTATCCAGAAGCTCATAATAGCGTTGTCATTGACACTACTAACAGGTGCCTGAGTGCATATAAGACGAATTTAGCTTTAATGCCGCCTATTCTCTATATCTTCCAAATTTACTTGCCATGAGAAATCCCAATCCAAACGCTTAGTTATGCACAGAGGGCATAAAAAATACCATGTCCAAGTGATGCATTCGGAATGACCTTTGAAGTTCAAACGCCCTGGACCCAATTATCGAAAATTCTCGCATACGTTCATCTGTCAAAATCTCCGATGCGAAAAACTGATATTTGCAATTCTCGAAATCCGTATACGAGCATTTCTCTTCGAATTGTGCTCGTCTGCCTTTTCCATGGGGATTTGCGCCTCGCATACGGAATTTCTTAAGGACGATTGGCTCATAGCAATGTTGCAGTTATCTCTATGCAGTTTTGGTAAATTCCAACTGCAAGAAATCGAAGGGAACACAAAATCTGAAAACACATCTGATTTTTCAACACCAATTAAATAAGCTCTTATAATATTCTACTTACCATTTCGTGAGCTGTTAAATTTTTTGATTTAAATTGGTCAAGCATATGCGGAGCCAAGAAATCGAGGAATTCCTGTGCCAAGCCAAGCGCTTATTTGGCAGATATAATTTTATAAACTTTATATCAGAGAGTTCAAAGCAATCTTGGAGTTCGAATAATTCGGTATATTTCCGTTGCGCCTAACTCCTTCATTGCCAAATCAACAAATGCTAAGCCCAAATCATCCGAAAAATCTATTGCGAAAACACGTAAATGTTCACTAAACATACAAGTATTTTAATATTTTTTTTGTCAATCGAAAATACTAATTCCAAACCAACTTAAATTTGAATATTGGTTTTTGATTTGATGGGAATTTTTTTTCACAACCTGTCAAAATCGTTTACTTGACGTACTCCAAAATTCTACCTCCTTCGAGAGGTGAATATAATTTTCGCATAGGTGGAAAAAAAAACCCGTACCGCTTTGAGGATACCAATTTGTGTACTATGCGAAAATTTCAGGCGGATTTGCTCGTATACGAATTATGATATGCGGAACTTGAGAATTGATTGTCCTGGTCAAAGTATTCAGCTTCCCATGTACCTATAGTAAAGCTGAATACACTCGTTAATCGTAAGTTCAGCGTTGAGATAATCTCAGAATAAGAAACAATCCTGAAAAATGTTAGGACTCAGCCCCATCCTGATTGACATTGGTTTTTGGACAAACGAAATCTATAGAGGGACTAATAAGCCAGCAGTAGGCTATAATTATTGCTGACACATTTTGTATTTCATGACTGGCACCACTTTCTTGTCTGATGTTTTATTTGGCACACCTGTATTTCGCACACCAACACAGATCTAGCTTAACCGATCATCTTCTATTTATTTCTATGATATGACTAAAACTACATAAATTAAATCTTGTTTTTAAATAAAAGCCAATGATGGTCATAAACATTAGTCTTTATTCGCAATTAAGTCGGCCGTTAGTAGCCTCATAAATAAAGAGATTTTAAATCGTAAATTATTGTCAAATGCAAATCCCTCGGCAGGGAATTTTACTTTTTCCTAATTAAAAGGTTTTTTTCACAGAAATTCTCACTTTTGACATTTAGTATGTAAATTCAATGTAAATCCAGTTGGGACAAACAGTCATTAGATCAATGAAACCTGTGCGTGTATAGATAGATTTATACCCAGCCCACATCTTTTTTAAAGTATAAACACAAAGAAATGAAACTAATCAGTAGATTTTCTATGTTTATAAATTCCACTCCTTCGATCGCCCAAGGCAAGTTGAACTAAATCATTCATTAAGCAACCTTTTTTTTCGAACAAAGTGTTAATCAAATCATTTCTGCTTAAGCAAATAATAAAATTAATTGTCCTAATTTTTACACGACGGCAACTGCTATACCGATCGGTCACCCCTTTTACTTTTTATCACCTAAGTGATAAGGAATTTATTTCGGCCACGAAAGCCCAACCTAACAATAATTTGTTTTTGTTGTCAGACCTCACACACACACACACGCATTATCCATTTAATCCGATACTATGCCGGAAATTCTACTAATCGCATAAATTTTCTTTTCTTTTCAATTACGTAGGTGTGGCAATGGGAACAGGGTAAACCTCGGTATCATTGGGCTTTTGTTTTTTCCAACAATATGTTTATACAACATATGATAGCTACATATGTATCTAGTAGAAATAACCCCTTTGCGGGTCTCAAGCCCAAACTATCTGAATAAATTAGGTGTGAACGCTCAACAGAACAAGATGTTTTCAAATTTTAAATAAGGAGATGAATAATATTCTCTAGAAGCCCACCATTTTTTTTTTCGCTCACTACAGTCTTGTGATTACAATTTCCATCGTAAAATGGATTTTTGAAAAAAGGAATTTTTGAAAAATATAGTTTTCCCTAGTTTACCTTAAAACGGCATTATTTTGACCAAAATGCAGGCTCAGAGTAAAATTGAAGTTTTCAAAATTATTGCGTCCTTAATTTTCAATTCGAATCACTGGAAACGCTCACTTTTATAACTGCCATTTTCGATTTCGATAAAACCCTAAAATCCAAGTAATGCTTACATCCCGAAAAAACGATTTTCTTAAATGACTTTGAATTTCAGTCAGACTCGCACTAAACGAGAAAGTTTCGTGCGACCCAGCCGTGCACTTTATTTAGACTATAATGTGCCCTGTGTTAAGTAATTTTTCCCTATTGGATTTTGTTTGGAAAATAATCCGAGTCGTCATCATCAGTAGGATACTAAGCTGTGGAAAGAGTGTTGGTTGATGCCAACGGTTTACGTCAACAACTGGCCCAAATCGAATTAAATCTTCATTGCAAAATAGAATTAACACATTTTTCAATTCTTACAATTTCGTAATACATATAGATATTCCAAAAATGTTTGACTCTGAAAAAGGAACAGACGCTCAAAAATTGTATCTAGTCGAGAGCGATTCTTGCTCGTTTAAGCCTAAAGGGTTGAAACTTATTCCTAAATTAATATCAACATGTTCATTTTGGTTTTAACGACCGAGACAATTTGGGTTGAATTGATAAATCGGTTATTTTTAACCGAGTTTCCTAAACAAGTTAACTCCATTATTCTTAATCGACTAACTCTGTAGAGGTAATATTAATAGTATTACTTGGTAGTTTTTAACCCAAAGTTTGTTGATTTTAAATAATTGATTTTTTTGCGTGTGAAGGCTTATGTTCGAGTCCCGTACCGGGAAAAGCTGAGGGTGATTCAATTGAACCTTCATCACAGCAAAGCAGCATCGGCAATGATGACTAAGTGTTTTGATGAGGATTCGTTTGATATAGCCCTGATACAGGAGCCTTGGATCTTTAGAGGAAAGATTAGAGGACTCCCAAATAGCATGGCTGAGTTGCATTATGCACAAACTAGCGGAAGAATTAGGTCCTGTATCTTGGTGAGGCACGGAGTTCAAGCATATAAATTGCCGGATCTGTGTGCCCCAGACCTTGCAACAGTACGAGTAGGATCAGGTGCGGGAAGTTTTGTCATAGCATCTGCATACCTGCCGTATGATTCTCCAGAACCTCCTCCGACAAGAGAGTTAGAGTCTTTGGTGAATGCATGCAGGAACAGGAACGAGGATCTAATAATTGGTTGTGATGCCAATGCACATAATACAGTGTGGGGCAGCACCAACGATAATTACAGAGGAGAAGCCTTATTCGAATTTGTATCATGCAAGGATCTAGCTATCTTAAACCGGGGAACAGAGCCAACCTTCGTCGATGTGAGACGAATGGAAGTGATCGATGTTACCCTGTGCAGTAGCCAGATAATTGAAAGAATAT
Source organism: Cheilosia variabilis (assembly GCA_951230905.1). Lineage (NCBI taxonomy): Eukaryota > Metazoa > Arthropoda > Insecta > Diptera > Syrphidae > Cheilosia > Cheilosia variabilis. The sequence continues at coordinate 38,874,772 of OX579677.1, read as the reverse complement.
CAAATTGGAGGGTAATGGATCAGGCTACATTGTCGGATCACAGAGCCATTTCATTTGATGTTCGCTATGGATCTAAAAGGAAAAAAGATCGGAAATACATCAGAATTCCGAAGAACACAGATAGGATAAAATACCTTGAAGTGTTGGAGGAAAAACTGAATGTAATGACATTCGGAATACCGAAAAACACTTGGCATGTAGAATCACAGTTGAAGCATCTGCAATCAGCTGTTGAAGTTGCGTACCGAGTGGCTTGTACACCTACTTTAGTGGAAAAACAAGATCCTGCGCCTTGGTGGTGCCGGGAACTTGAAAAGCTAAAAAAGGCTGCGAGGAAGGCCTTCAATCACGCCATGAGGAGGGGAGAACCCGAAGCATGGGATGAATATAAGGCGAAAAAGAAAGAGCTAAACGTTACTCTGCGACGACGTAAAAGGGAGTCATGGAGGGACTTTTGCTCGAGTATGAGGAGTACATCTGAAGTCAGTAGACTACAAAAGATTGTCTCGAGAGATCCAGTTTCTAAGATCGGACTCATTCGTAATAGAGCGGGGGAGATGGTGGAAACACTGGATCACACAAATGAGGTCCTAATGGAGGTACACTTTCCAGGAAGCTATAAGTCAGCTCAGCCCTGGGCTCCAAGGAAACAAGGAGCGAACAGGATGGATAGGACGGAAGCAGAACGGATCGTGACACCAAAAGCGGTCAAGGGTGCGATAGCAACATTCTCACCCTTCAAAACTGCGGGGCCGGATGGTATATTTCCAGGTCTAATGCAATGGGGTATAGACCTAATTGCACCAAGGCTCAGGAATATATACGTTGCATGCCTAGCAATAGGCTATATCCCGATAACATGGAGGGAAGCAAATGTGGTCTTCCTTCCAAAACCGGGAAAAAAGGACTACACCGAAGCAAAGTCATTCAGACCAGTCAGCCTAACATCCTTCCTGTTAAAAATAATGGAAAGGGTGATGGTGGACTATATGGAGAGTACTGCGCTTAAGATGTATCCTTTAAATAGTAGACAGCATGCATACAGGGTAGGTATGTCTACAGAAACAGCGCTACACCAAGTAGTACGCGTTGCGGAGGAAGAGCTAAATACCGGGGGCATTGCGATGACCACTATAATGGACATTGAAGGTGCCTTCGATAAGATATGCTTTGAAAGTCTGAAACAAGCCTTGGAAAAACGTAGGGTTAACCCACTGGTGGTAAGATGGGTGGACAATATGTTGAATACGAGGGCGATTAATATTCAGACGGGAACCTCAAAACTCAGAGGAAGGGTTAGCAGAGGTTGCCCACAAGGAGGTGTTCTCTCACCTACACTGTGGAATATCACTGTGGACTCTCTTCTCGACAGACTCGAGGCGACGGGCATTCACACAGTGGGATATGCCGACGACATAGCAATAATGGCCAGAGGCAAATTCATGGACGTCACAGCAGATATCATGAGGAATGCACTCAGAGTGGTTGAGCGGTGGTGTCTGGAACAAGGGCTCTCCATTAATGCGGCGAAAACAGATCTAATAGTCTTCACTAGGAAGAGGAAAAATCTGGAATTTCGGCCCTTAACACTTTTCGGATCGGAACTAACAATGACTAAGAAGGTTAAGTATCTGGGAGTCTATCTAGATACTGGACTTACTTGGAATTACCATGTTGAGGAGAAGGTCCGGAAGGCAAAGAGGGTACTACATCAGTGCAAACGTGTATGTGGACAGAGGTGGGGACTCTCGCCTAGGTCAGCATACTGGATGTATACGATGATAACTAGACCCATTATCACGTACGCCTCGGTTGTATGGTGGGCGAAAGCCTCTCAGAAAACTGTGAGGAAGCACCTGGATAGGGTTCAGCGTTTAGCATGTATGGGAATTACAGGTGCAATACGTACAACCCCAACATGCGCATTGGAAGTCATCATGGGGATATTACCGCTAGACTTATTTATTAAGAAAACAGCGGCCCAAACGGCACTTCGCTTGCATCGAGATGCGAAATGGCACCATCGTGGTACGATCTATGGACATAGGAAGATCCTGGAACTTGTTAAAGACGAGATTAGGGAGCTAAACATGCCTATGGATCGAATAACAAGGGTGCGTATTATGGAAAGAAATCATAAAACTCGTATTGAGAACGGATTACTTCCAGAAAAAAGAAATGGTGAAATAGTGATTTTCACGGATGGATCCATGATGGATGGCGGGGCGGGGGCCGGTATCTATTCAGAAGAGCTGGAACTTGCCCGTCACATTAGCCTCGGGAAATACACTTCAGTATACCAGGCTGAGATGATTGCCTTGCTTTATGCGTTGGACTACTTGCTTGAGTGTCAGGTGGAAGGAAGAAATATCCTCATAGCACTGGACAATCAGGCGGTGATCAGATGCATGGAACAAACAAACATCACAACATCACTGGCACTGGAATGCGTACTTAAACTCAATAAGTGTTCATCTAAAAATGAAGTAACACTGACTTGGGTACGAGGACACATAGGGATCGAAGGCAATGAAAAGGCGGACTCCCTTGCAAAACAGGGGTCAACTGAAAAGTTGCTGGGACCAGAACCATTCTCTTCAATTGGCAGAGGAATGGTTGAACAGCTTGTCCACAAATGGATCACGGCAGAACACCTGAGAAGGTGGTCAACCGTGGAACAATGTAGACAAGCTAAAATGGCAATAAAGTGGCCTACCTGCTCCACTCAAAGAAGAGTTCTAAGCATGAGTCGAGGAACATTGAAATGGGTGGTGGCTTTGTCTACAGGACATGGTAATTTCAGGTATCACTTAAGGAAAATGGGCCTTATAGAGGATGATACTTGTAGACTATGCCTGGAGGAATCTGAGACAGCGGCACATATACTGTGTCAATGCCCGGCATTGGCTGGCAGAAGAATGAGGATCTTGGGACATCAATGGGTCGAGACCCAGTCGATGAAACGGATCTCCCATAAACAGATGCTAGCGTTAACACTAGGAATTGAGCCCAGAGAAGAACTGTGGAGAAATCCAGAGAGTCTCTCTGAGTAAGATTTACAGTGGTAGAGAGACGAAAAGAGACCCGACAATGGTGGTCTGATTCGATTATCTCTCGAAATATATATATATATATATGTTCGAGTCCAAGGAGACAGCAAGGCATTCTCCCACCACCTCTAACCCGCAAAAGTCCGATAAATTTCCACGATGGTAGTCAAAATGCACATGCTTAGCCTGTCAGATGCGCCTTAAAAGCGCGGCAATAATTTATAAAGTTCGCATACGCAGGGCCGTATATGAGAGGATGCAGGGTTGTAGGGCTCTTTAAAAAAAAAAATACAATAATAATATAAATATAAAACTGTAATAGGTATGATGTTAATCTAAAACCTATACACTCAGGAAAAAAAGATTGTTAAGCGAAGAATTTTGAGATTCTTAAAAAATTGTAAGTTAAAAGTTCTTGGTTCAAATATTATTTTCGTTAACAAGAACTCGTTTTTAAGTTTTCAAGAATCAGGTATTCAGCGTAAGAAATATATATACTCTCCATAAGTATTTTATTACATCATCGCCAACAATTTCATTCTTAAATCAAAGATTTTCATATTTGGGTTCATTTTAACCAACGAAAATTGTTGGCATTACAATTTATTTTTCTGTGTGTATGTAGATCCAAGCTATATTTGAAAACTTCTACTAAATGCATATATGTAGTAGTAAATAATTTTAAGTTTTGAAAAACGGAATTAGAAATCAAATCGTTACTGCAGAACGTCCATGTGGCATCCGGTGTGTGGCCCGCATAACTTCGTCCTGCTGGAACCACATGTAGTCTACCTGCATATCGTTCAATTTGGGCCATAAGAAATAAGTTTACAGGGCTTGCGGTTGATGGTGGTGGCCTCAGGAATGTCATTTTCAATAAAGTAATGACGGGATAAAATCCACACAAAAAAGTAACTTTTCGCTGATGCATAGCCACCTTGTGAGCCTCGTGTGGGTTGGCATCTGTCCATATACGGCGATTTTGCTGTTAACATAGCAATTCATCCAAAAATGCGCCTCGTTGGTAAAGATGACTTTTTCGGCCAAAATAAGGAGCCCCTTCCAAACGCTCCGAAGCCCAGCCAATGAACAAACGGCTTTGTCTATGGCTTCTGGGTCAGTTGAATCTTGTTGTGGGCCCAAGTGCCGAAGCAAAATTCGCAAGTTGAAGTCTGCGAAAGGCTGATATCTTGTGCATTCCGATGGTTTGACTGTATCGGGTTCTCCTGTACACTTTCACGAACTTTGGCAATAGTCTCAGACGTACCTTTGATGTACACAAATGTTGGCTGATCGTTTACAGAACAAATTGTCTCAAATTTGTCAACCAAACGTTCGAGACTGTACGAACACTTATTTTGATAATAAAGTTGTATAATTTGGAAGTGCTGCTCAATATCTTGTAACCTACCATTCTGATCTGGCATCATTATGACTGAACAATAAACACCTTAGAAAAACGCCACCAAAACAAAATGGTCGCAACAGGTTGTCAACATAGATCCATCCCAATTGATAACCCTTTATGTAGAATCCTTTGGACTACCAGTTTCATAGCTAAAATCTATATTTTGTCAAAGACTGATGTACTTGATATGGTTCGAGTTTACCTATTTCAAAGAGTTTGACCACGAAACGTCTGCGGAAATTCAACTGGTTTCAATGAACATCCTCCAGAGTGCTAATAATTGACAACTCTGGCCACCTACTTACTTATTTTATTGAAGCACACGCAACAGACACTTGCACACCTAAGGTAAGGATAGTTGTGAATGAATTCAAAAAGTTTAAACATTCAACTTACTTACCACTTTTAGATATCGGCTCCCATTCCTAACAGAAGAACGCACTGTATGCTCATCGTTGCTGATGGATTTAGATGAAAGTCGGTTGTTACTCCGTGCATCATCACCACAAACAAAGTCATCATTACAGTTACACACTACGGCTCCATCCATTGATCTATTCACCTATACAATTCGATGAAATCACAAAGAGTATCGATTACTTGAAAACGATACCGCAATACTAAGAACTTGAATCATTGAAAAACAGGTCACCAGTCTATCGTCGTATCTGCGTTTGACCTCCATTTGCCAGTCATAAGACTCGTGTGATTCTAATCAATTTCTACAGAAGCGAATACCAACGTAATTTCGAGTTCGCGTCACTCAAGTGCAACCCATTAGACCTGTTGGACTAAGTCTAAAAAAGAAAAAAAAAAAACATCCGAGAACGTGTGGCATAGTCAGACGACCGCCTGACGCCGCCGACGCAACGAGGAACGATTTGAAAGGTGTAACGCTCCAATTGTCTACAGCGTTGATCTGTAATCTGATATCCTCAGACAAGGTCGACAAATCCTGCAGTAAATATTCATCAACTTCTTTTGGTCCACACTTCCTTCCATACCCATATATTGATGTGGTGCAAGTGTTTGGTTTCAAATGGCTACAGGTAGATTTAATGTGGGTTTCTCTGTATAAAAAACTTTTTATTTTTTTGTCTCAAGTTGAAAACACGAGTAGGAATTTGCGAAATAAAAAATTCAAGAAATAGTTTGGGGGACAATTTCGTGGAAACTTCGCTTGACATGCAGATAGTTTGGACGTCTGCTAGGGAACTATGGCAATGTGTGGTTGGAAGTGAGCTCAAACTTTAAAAAGTTTTATATTACCATATACGCAGTCAAATACAGTGGACATAAGTATATCATCCGAAGAAGGGGGTTCGTGTTATACCCTATAATTAGAGCTTGGACAAAGCCTGTTATTCGAATCATCGAAGTATATTATTAGATGTCAGGGTTATGGCCTACGTTTTAGTGGGGAGTAAGATAAATCTGCCACCGTTCCCCTAAATGAAGTACAATACCAAATGTGAAAGTAAACATTTTAAACTGACTTGGTCGACCAGTAAATAAGCCGTGGTGAATGGTTGCTGGTGACGTAGTGGGATTTAAAACTGAGTTGAGTTAATATGGGTTATAGAAAACTTCCAAATGGGCCGCCTAATATAAACATTCAGGACTAAATTCCTTACAAATTAAATCGATAAGATATAACACGAGTAAAACCTTTTATAGACAGAGTTGCGGCATTTTTAATTGGGATTTTAAATTTCATGCGATCCTTATGGCTATTTTCGTAAAATAAGTTTCTAAGGCCTGTTTCGATCCGCCTATCAGCTCAAAAGGAGACAAGCCCTACTTGGTCCTATCCATAGATGTGATCGTACATAAATTTGAAAAGAGTGGAAAAATGGGACATAGACGACGGCATCAATTATGATATGACATTCAGCTGTTACACGAACCTCAATCCTTAGGTAAAATCACAGCGGCTTTGTCTGATGTAGAGTTGGCGATGACAAATGCGATTTAAAATCTTCTTCCAATTTAAAGGTTATGGTCCCAGATTATTATTAACATGCAAAATACTGCCTCTTGTATTCCTTACCATATTTTATGATCACTTAAAATTCGTTTCGTTCACAATAGAGGTTTAGTGGGTAATCTGAATTTATTACATTTTAAGTGCTCACTGTAATAGTGGTTAGAGCGCAATAAAGTTAAAGTACTTTTCTGCTATTGTTGTGTTGTTAAAAACAAACTACTTACTGATTTAATTTAATTCCTTTTGTTTAGTTTTTTTAAAAGCGGAGATGCTCTAAACAGGATAGGATTATAGGATATTTTCAGTAGATTGGCCCACATCAGTGCAGTTTAAAATATGTCATACTCTGGTCTTTACACAAAAAAACAACCAGGAGCCAGGATATACAGTAGGGTGGCTCGATTGAATAACAAATTGTATGAAAAAAAAATGTTTTTGTTTGATCGTGTTCGGGTGGTATACAAAAGATGTCATAGGATACTCTCAATAGGAATCTAAAATATTTTTTAAAAATTCCAATTTTTAATACTGCCGCAAGGACCTAAAAGATCTTCGAATTATAACAAATTTAATGAAAAAAAAATATATATATAATGGTAGTGCCCGAAAAGGCGAAAACTCAATTTGAAAAAAAAAAACGAGCCACCCATACAGCCGGTCGGACTTTGAGTCGCCTACAAAATGTTATGTAGATATGGAGATGAGTTACTCTTGGGTGTCGAAAATGGTTTAAAACAAGACTTCGTGCTTTCTAGTTTCCGATCGTTCGAAGCTCAGAAGCCAACATCAGAATTGTGATTTCTTAAAAGTTCATATAACAACTGACACACACAAATGATATTGATATTAGATATCAGGAGAATGTTGCGATCAATAACACTTACACAAAATAGATTTCTTATTGTTATTATACAAAGTTTGTAGTACTAGGGTTTGGTAGTAAAAAATCGCTAGAATTCACTAGATTTTATTTTAGCGACAGCATTTTATTAAAAACCGTCGGAAGTCTTAAAAATCCAATAGATCTAGCGACAAAATCGATAGAACGGCAACACTGCTTCAAATACATCAGACGGAATGTCTGCGACACCTTGAGCATATAGAGAACGAGTCTTTTGTGCCACAACTGATGGACACTCTCCTGATTGCGGTCGTAGTGTAAGCACCGTTTAAAGTAAGACACTAAAAACATTTAGTTCAGAAATTCCTGGTGGGTGACTCAGTTCCCCGGCATCGTAAAACTTCTCAGCCTATCGATGTATTTAACTGGACTTTTAATTGAACAAAAATAACAGCTGAACATAGTTTTGTTAATATTTTTGTTTAGAAGTTATAAAAAAAGTTTAGAAGAAATATTTTATATTAGAAAACAAGTGCCAATGAAATGAAACTGTGTGACGAACATCAAATTTACTTAGTCAACGGCAGATCTGGAAATTTAAAGTTCCGACTAACCTAGTTAAGTCAATATCTGTTACCTAGAAAGCACAATTTTAAAGAAAAACGATAGCAATCACAACAACCACATTCAATGTGAAAGCACAGCTGCTGCCTTACGGACTTTCTTCTTTAGATTTAGTCGTTTGATTAAAGAAAAATAATTTCCAAGTTGCTTCCCTACTTATTGCTATCTATCGCTAATGTTGATGCAGGTATTAATGATGTATCAATGATAAGAGAACAATAATATTGTCATCTTCAACAAAACGAAGAGCGTAAAACGAGAAGCATCGACAACGTTGACAATTGTTTGCTCTTAAAGCGTCCGGGTGGATATTAAACTTATTTCGAGAAGACAATTTATTGGCAGCAATTACACTCAACTATCTGTCAATATTTATCACTTCAAACTTATCAGTCCGATGGTGAAGTGACATACCTATTTTTCGAAAGATCCCAAATATGTGTACCTTACGTGTGACTATTTGCAACATTGAACGCCTTCTTTTTGAAGTCGGAAATGATGTTTGAATTTGTTTAAGCTCGCCTTTGCTTGCAGGCGAACCTCCGTTAGCACCACCCTAGCACGAGGTGGATATAATATGTCGATCTAATTCTTAAGCATGATAGCTTTGTCCCCACATGCCTTTTACGAAAGTATTTTATTATATTAATAATAGTAGGTAGTTACTTTATTATAAAATCTAACCACTAAGCAAACAAAACCAATGCAAGCAAATTGAATTGATGTCAGATATTTTGACAAAATCAACAGAGATTATAAAAGGCTTATACACCTAGCAGCTGTCGAGTTAAGATTTCGTGGAACTTCAATGAATAATTTATTAGCTTCGAAAAAAATAAAACAAGTTCTACAGTTAACCAGATTTCACCATCCCATGCCCAATTGCCAAGAACTGGTAAATCTCCCAATCTGTCTGATGTCAACAACAACCTGACGGTGACACTCACCACGCATTCCGAAATCTGAGATTCTGATGATTACACATCGTGGGTTCTTTCTTTACATCAATATTCTCTTTGTGGCCCATTAGCATTGTACGATTTACGATATAGGGTATAGTTGTTTTTATGGGCTTTTTGTGTGGCAGAGGAAAAATTCAATAGTGTCCCAAACTTGACTGCTAGGGAAAAGTTTTTTTTTTAATCCAGTTGGCTTAGATTCAGTAAATAGAGACACACTTATGTAGGTAATGACAAAATAACGTTCTAAAGAAACAACTCATTGCTTGATATCAACCGAAAGTAAAATCAGTTCAAGTTTAAATTCGACTGGTAGTTTTTATTTCTATATTTTGTGATTACATTATTACTCTGTATGAAAAAAAAATGTCTCTCCACTTAACCCGTAGGTAATATGTAAATATAAGAGTCGCTGTTAAATTCCCTTCTGTTAAATTTAAAATCGATCATTTTAAATAACGAACTCAAAAGTCAGAATTTCAAAGGTGTCTTCAATCACAATATTAAGTGTAATAGGTATTACTTACAAAACAATGTAATAGCCAAAAAAAACTGTGCATACATGCAAATCAGCACTTTGTTATTTGTTAATAAGGGTTTTCCAATAAGAGGTGTTATTTAGGTATTCAAAGAAAAATGCCATTTTTTGAGATAAATGATCGGATGATCGACGCTGGGCTGTTGGCGTAGACCTTATCTTTCACGTGGCCCCAAAGGAAGAAGTCGCAAGGTGTTAAATCACAAGATCTCGGTGGCCAATTGTGATCACCTCTTCGAGAGATCAATGGTTTCGTTTGTTGATGATCGGCCGGCTTGAGTTCTTATGTTAACTGAACTTTATAAGCCTTAAGACCCAAGTCTTAACGCAAAATACGGTGTAATGACGTTTGTGGAATGCCCAATTCCAAAGAATGACGAGGAATGGACAAACCTGGGTTTTCTTCAACACTCTGGGCTACAGCAAAAATATTCTCAGTGGTTCTTGAGCGACGGGTGCACGGGTTTTATTTTTCACATCACTAACTTGTCCCAACAGCTCGAATTTTTCCACCAATTTCTGTATTGCGGTCCGACAAGGCGCTTCACGACGACCAAAAAATGCTTTAGTTTTGCGAACTGTGACTGCACGATTTTCACCATTTCTCTAGTGAATTTTAATAATTTCAATTCGTTGTTGAAACGTGTATCGTTCCGTTTTTAGTAATGGCGTAGTTTCTACTTGTCAAATGTCAAAGAATAAAAGCTTCAAAAGTGACAGCTACCGACCGAAATAGCGGGTCATTCACAATAACACCTCTTATTGGAAAACCATTTATTTATCGTTGGTGACAAATCAATTTATGTGAAAATTTAGCTACTTAAATTAAACTTTCATTTGGTCCATATTTCACAGAATTCGGTTTAGAAATAATGCCATCGGTACAACTAAAATTGTAGCTAATTAATACAACGATACCAGGTAGAATATTGTAATTATAGCACTTTTATCGATTTTTTTATGTTTGTGCTGTTGCATATGTTGCATGAACAATGAGAGTCTTTTTCGAAGAAAATCCTAAATGTCGAAATTCGATTGATCCCATTTAAGTAAGCCCGAAAACCTTGAAGAACATCGTAGACTTTATACCTTCAATCTTGTTTTGTTCTAAATTCGATTCAAGCAAATTTTACCAGTGCTGCCGGCCTCATTTGTACAATGCATTCATGGAGGTAGGTACGGAAAAAGCATAATTTACAATGAAATAATTTGCCTGGTACCTCCCATGCAAAAATAAAATAAAACCTCTGAACCGATTGATCTCAGATTTTCCGACATGTTTTTGTGAAATATGCCGAATCCGAGGGGCTGAATTTAAAGCCTTTCTCAGGACATCTATAGTCTCGGATGTATCACAGACAGCTTTTGTTATAATTTATGGGTTTTTCACGGGGTTGAAACTGAGACCGATCGCGAATACATTCCATAGGTCCTAAATTTTTTTTATTGCTATAAAGTTAAATTATGCACAAATATTAAAAGATAGAAATCATCTAACTATGGAAAACTCAAGCTGAACAAGTATATATAGAGTTCGAAGCTTGCTCTAATGAAATTTAAAAACTAGGACGGTTTGTGTTGTCCGCTTTAGCAAATTTTTATTTAAGGGCTAATGAAAACTTATTTCTTTAGTTTAACATTATCATATATTTTGGCTAAAGGAGAAGGGGCTATTCCCCTTATAACTCCATTTCTACACCCTGACTAGTTTGGGATATGAATTAAGCTGCAATGAATTTGAATTAGTGCCTGAAGTGGCGGATTAGACACGTAGCAAGAGTAGCAAATAATTCAGTTGGCTTATATTCAGTAAATGGAGACACAGTACTTATGTAGCCCTAGTGAAAACATAACGTAAAAAAGTATCTATTTAGATCGAAGCGTGAAAGTATTTTTTTTTTTCAAATCAATGTAGGGACACTACTTACCACGAACGAGTTGTATTGAAATGTTCAACTATAGTTTAAACTTTTTTTACATTTGTAAAAGTGAGCGCTGGTCACACTACAAACTATGTTTTTCCCGAATTATATGCAACTTGGCAATACTGCAAAAATGACAAGTGAAATCCCTAATATTTTCTTCGAGGTAGTCGTAATAACTCGACCAATTTAAAAAGGGTTATACTGACTTCCAATCAGTAAGATATTGATGATATTTACATTTCGAAAATAATAGTACTTTCGATATGAGCCAATCTTTTGAAAAGTGGTTTCTCAATTGCGTTATGTATTGTTTTCTTCCGTAATATAGCGCTGCAATAAACTTCAGTATTCAGCAAACTCTTAAAATATACCGAACAGAAGAGTGTTTTTACGTAGTGAATGAGTAAAAAGTATTAAAGAGTTGAACTTTGCATAAGGTAAGCTAATTACTAAGTTAAATTATGTATATTCCAATTAAAATTATTATTACTTTTCACTAACTCTGAGCATCAGTTGTTGGGTTCATCTGAAAGATCTGTAGTCAAACGCAAAAAATATAGTAATTCAAAATCTGAATCAACTTTACAATTATCTGGTTGGATGTCCGCGACTTCATTTGCATGGAAAAGTGTTTATGTTAATGTTATATTCGAGCCTCCTATAATGTACTTACGAAAAAAATCATCTCGTCGATCCGTAGCTCAATTACGACGTGAAGGACAGATTTAATTGTGTAAGTTATTTAATTATCCAATATAATACCTATTTCAAATGTACAGTCAGAAATACACCAACTTAAGCAAATGTGTCAAATTTCTACTACCAGTTTTTAGCTTATTGTCAAATAGATAACATGCAATATCAATTGATCTTTCGTTGTTATTTTTTGAGTTTATGTGACTTTTTATATTGACGGTGAAATTAATGGCGCAGTTGGCAGTGATCCTCCCTGGTCCCTGAGCCCTGAGTACTCACCCACATAAATGTAAATTTGATATGAAAAGCGTCAAACTTATGAGTTATGCAATGGAAAACAACCGAATGGATGTGTAGTACCTTATACACTTACGACACTAGGTAGTGTATACCCTATATCTACGGTGACCGTTTGTTCATTATATTTGAAGACGATTTTCTGTATTTTAGAAGTGGTTCATTATCTGTTCTCTTGTTTTATTTAAATTCTTAGATACAATAACGTTAGCATTAAGAAAACCCAATGCACAAAATGATAATGCTAATGTATCCTAAATTTTGTGAAAGAGCAAACAAGAAATCTAGTACTAAATAAAAATGTGTTCCATTTAAGTTTTTTTTATAGATAAAGTAGCTGTTTGAATAACTGAAAAATTTGCGTAAATTTGTTTCTTTTTCTATTGTTCATTATTTGGAATTCTAAAATATTAAGCAAAGAATTTTGAGATTTTTAAAAAAATTGTAAGTTAAAAGTTGTTGGTCCAAATATAATTTTTGCTAACAAGAACTCAATTTTTAAGTTTTCAAGAATCAGGTACTCAGCGTAAGAATTATATAGTCTCCATAAGTTTATAATTTGTTTATAATTTCATTCTTAAATCAAAGATTTTTATATTTGGGTTAATTTTAACCAACAAAAATTGTTGGCATTACAATTTATTTTTCTGAGTGATTGTTTACCAAACAGACAATCCGTTTTTTTTTCTCAAATGTTTAAGCTACATAGTAAAGAAAAATTTAAAAGAGTAATTTTTCCTCGAATACTCTCTCTATACCTACTATTAAATGTTTGGTTCGGCACGTACAAAAAACTACACATGTTTGTGTTAATCTTCCTGTAAAGATAAAGAACGTTTTAGCCGATCATACATTTAAACAGAATCACCGCATTATACATAGAATTATAAACTTTGAATATACTTTGCGATACATACGCAAGTACCTATTATCGCTACTGTTGATTATGCAATTGCTACCCATTCAGTCTGTGTTATCAAATCAACACACATCACGTGTATCACTTAACACCTTTCCTTGATTACACTTAGCCATGGGCAAGCGGAAAAAAAAATTGCCGGACAAAATACTTACTGCTGTCATATCTTCAATCCAATTTTACATCTATCGATCTAGCTGCCTGTAAAAAGAGAAAATCTGGATTGAGTACAAATTTACCAAGAGTTTCAATAAAATTTTGAATAACTCATAATTCATTGTACGTTTGTTGTATGGCTCATGTTTTTTTTTACGTGCGGTCAAGTGAGTAATTAACAGAAACTCGATACGTTCGACATTGCCTTAAATAATATGTACCTACAACTTTAGTAATAGTATTGTTTATCTTGATTTGAATGATATATATTATGTACCCACTGGTTTGGTAATGAATTGCAATCACTAGTTATTTTTTTAAGATCTGTAAAGTGATAAAATGTTTAAGAACATTTGGAAAACCACAAAAAAAAACTATTTTAACTAATTATTACGACTATGAACTTCAATATTTAAATTGCTTGGCAAGGGAACACACAAATGAGTTACTTTGCAAAAAAAAAACAGCTGGCAAATGTTGAACCTTGACACTTTGTAAGAGTTATAATGATTACTAACCAGGTTACTGAAAATAATTTTCACATTGCGAACAAAATCATTTTAAGCACGTAGCACTCATAAGTTACACAACATCATCTTTGGTTTTTAACAAGTTATATCTGCTCTGAAAGCTTATGTTTCTCTTGCGATTGGTCATAATATTGAAAAGCATAGAAACATGTACAAATTCACTTCACTCATCTTGAAAATTCGTCCAGCTGTACACGGCTAAAAATACTGGAGTTAAATTCAAGATTTTGATGGTTGCTTATGTAATATGACAACGCTGATAAAACATTAGAATTTAAAATTCCTTATATATAATCAATTTGAAAAATCAATGAAATATTTGTTGAAGCTAATGAGTGTATGCAACTAATAAATATGTTCATAATATTTAAATTCAATATAAAAAATATTGGTTTCTTTGTTATTAGTTATTATATAATTTTATATAGGATTGTAGTAAATTTTGTGTTGATAATAATTAAACTACTTATTGAAATCACATATTTGCGCCTAAAATTTCCTTTTTTTTTTTAAATACAATATTTTAATATTTTATTGCAAATTGAGATTTGATTTACATTCAAATTATGTATGTGTGATGTCTTTTCTTTAATGAAGAATCAAGAGCTATATAGACTTGAATCCAGACACGACATGAAGCGGGCTTTGACAGTGGTCGATCTTCCGTTGACTACACAATTTTCAGGACAATCCGCTGAGATCATTTTACAACTTTACCTCAACACTTCCAGAAGGCCCTAGACTGGACAAAATTCTATATAATTACAGTGATCTCTATTTTACTATATAGAAATATCCCTGCTTCTATAATTGTTTCGATTAGCAAAATGTTTGGTTCTATGATTTTTTCGAAGTGAAACAACCAGCAATATAAGGAAATATAGAACAAGGCCATTTGTGAAGCCCATGCGTTCACTTTATCAATGGCTTCACCGACGGAAGTAACATGAAGACGCAGGGTAACTTTTCTAAAAAAAGGTCTCTAAGATAGAAGACGTACGAAAAATATATTCACAAGTGCAAATATATACAATAATTATGTGTTTGGGGTAACCTTTAACCGCTGTTTTCACACTTTCTAGATTGAAAAACTCGTCAATTAAAAGGGTGTTTTTATTTTACAGTGAAATCTCCTTTAAAGGAGCCGTGTTTTCTTGTTTTTTTCTTACTGTTTCTGATACTTCCTCGACAGGACAAGTTATTAATTTTTTATTTGAATTCGTTTGTTTGGTTCCCTACATTCTTGGCTTGACAACTTCAGTTTCGTACTGACTTGCAAAAACATTTTAACGAAGTTTGAACTGTTGCTTTGAAAAAAAAAAACCTTCTCACTTATTTCTTCAATTCGAATAATAATAATCAACTTTAACTTCATAAAGTTTTTAAACTTTTTTAATAGTTTATTTTTTTATTTTCTATTTTATGATGAATAAAAACATAATAATTTTGGGTGCGCTCACTGTAAATATGATATGTGAAGTAAAGGTATTTAGAACAATTATATGAAACTCTTTTCTCCATCTTTTGGTGGTTCACTGCTTTGCCACACCAATAGTTTTGGCTTACCATTTTGAAATAATATTATCAAAGAGTTATTGATGGCAACTCAAGTGTTAGGTGAGTGCAGTTTACCCCAAGCGTTCTGCTAAATTTTTCAATAAGAGCGCTACAAAAGTTTTTTTTTAAATAAAACGTGCCAACACGGGCACGCTTGCAGACTCTCCAGACGCTGAACCCAATTTTCGACGGTTTTCAAGCATAAATCGTCCGATACTGCTGCAATTTCAGGTTCGATATTCGTACGAAGTTCATCAATCGTCGCTGGCTTGTTGGCATAAACCATAGACTTGACTTAGCCCCACAGGAAATAGTCTAACGGCGTCAAATCGCACGACCGAGGCGGCCAAGCGACTGGACCATTTCGTGAGATAACACGTTCTCCAAACTTGGTTTTCAATAAATTGATTGTGACATTCGCTGTGTGGCTTGTGGCGCCGTCCAGTTGGAACCACATGTCCTTCAAGTCCATATCATCCAATTGGGGTCAAAAATATTCGGTTATCATTGAACGGTAGCGATTTCCATTCACAGTAACGTGCCGGTCTTGATCATCACGGAAGAAGTACGGCCCAATGACGCCGCCGGCCCATAAACCACACCAAACCGTAATTTTCGGGATGTGATGACTCGTGGAGTACGTGTGGATTGCTGCCTGACCAATACCGCATATTTTGTTTATTGACGAAGCCATTCAGCCAGAAATGAGCCTCATCGCTGAAGATGATTTTTCGATGAAAATCCGAATCATTTTCAAGTTGTTGCTCAGCCCAATTCACGAACATACGACGCTTCTGGTGGTCAAGCGGCTTCAGTGTCTTGATGTGAGAGACACATTTGGGCTTTCTTCAACTGAAGCCTCAGCAGCAGCAATATTCTCGACACTACGGGCAGTTCTTTGTCTCACTGGCACGGGAACATTTTGTACTGTGCCTGTGGACTAAATTTTTTCCATTAGACGCTCAATTGTTGATCTGCTAGGACGATTATGACGACCATAAATTGGACGTAGCGCTCTTAACGTTGAGGCCACTGACTCCGAATTTCGGTAGTAAATTTTAATAACTTCGACTCGTTGTTGGCTCGTATATCTTTCCATCTTTTCCATGAAATGGCAAACCTTACTGAAGAGAAATGTCAAAAGAGCGGCAAGAAATTCGGCGTTGTTTGCTGTCCCTGTCGCTCTACTTTTGTAGCGTCCCTGTTGAAAAACCCTTTACTATTTAAATAATCCAAAAGTGATATTCAACGCTTTGTAGTCTAGAGACAAAATGGATTTCCTAAACCACAAAGACCATAATACATTCGGAAGAATTATGATTTTGTAAAAGAAATGTCATGTTATCACCATTCCAGCTAATTGGTGGATACTTATTTATTTCGATCCCCATATGGTTTTTCGCAGAAAATTGGCATGAAATGAAATTTTTTTCTGCATTTCGCACTTACTACAATGACCAGAGTGGTAATTTTGAAATGTCACGCGTGGCGTGATTACAAATTTAAAAGTACTCAACTAAAGCGATATTTGTTGTAGCCTTAAAAAAAATATCCCGCAGTTACTTGGGCCTTAGTAAGTTGCTCTTATAGGTATCTAAATATAAATTTGCTTTTGCAGGAATGTATTGTGATTGTGATAATTTCCTTTTTTTTTGGTTTCGATGGCTACACTTGGCTTTGTCTGTTGAGGCTTGTTACTCCAGTGGTTGAAGAAATATCCCTTTTCCCTGTTGTTGCATTTGAAAAAATCCTCAAATTTAGATATTATAAACACGGAATAGAGAAAATATTCATAATCTCAGTCACGCAATCTTCTACCAGTATTTCTTCTATCGTATTTCTCATGCCTTTCTCAATAAAATAATATCTAATACAAAAGATCTTGCAACATGATGCGGAAGGAAACAATTAAAACTAACATTTCTGAGAAAATAATGCAATACCATCGGAGAACTGAATCTGATTCATGTGCGTAAAATGTTATCGCATTTTATATCCAAGGAGGATATAAATAATCAAAACGTATGACGTCTCACTTTGTTCCAGAACTAAAAATACACAAAGCATGCTAAAGTCCAATGAGTAATGCGACAGATCTATGTTGACCGACGAATGACTCAACTTTGTGTATTTTTTTAACAGTTTACAGAAAAAAATAAGTAATAAAAATAGAGTCTCTCTCAATTAACTATGCCGTTGTGCATCCTAGAATTGAGTATCCGAAAATATTCAGATGTTTCAGAAACAACTGGCAGGTAGATCGAGGTAAATCCGCCTTTGTGACAACGATCTTGCAGGAAATACCTCCATAAAATATATTACATATGTGTGACAAGACGGGTAGAGCGTTAAAGTGAAAGATAGGCAAGAAAAAGTAATTCTAAGTAATTCTATGAAATTGTTCGTTTTACAGTCTGTACGCAGACTGATCATGATCACTTGAATCAAATGAAGATCCGGGCCTGCCGAGGCTGGCGCGTTACCTAAGCTACCTGTTTTAATCTACACTCTTGTATGAATTGGTATTTCAAACTGCACCAAATTCAACAAACTGTCGATGAAAAAACAGCTTTAACTGCCATCTTGGATTGTGTCACTACAGTCCGTGTTGTGGTGACGATGGCGACGATCTTGGCTACCCGTCTCTTGTTGAGGAGGTGCTCCTTAAATTTCCCCCGGCACCTAAGGCGAGATCTTTCGGCGACAGTATCTATCGGAAAGAGGTCTACACCGCTGTACAAGTCTTTGAGATCATTGTTTAACAGCATTTTCCAAAAACTTCAACGTGTTTCGAAAATGAAGCCGTAAAACTTGGCACTCAAAGCGATCAAGGATTTCAATATTAGCCTTCGTTCTGCTGGAGCTGGTATGCTGGGGTCTTAACATAGTCATGTATTTCTTGACAAGGCCTCACTAGTCGATCTTCTCTCTGATGCCATGTCATGTTCGGAGTGAGAACCCAAAACATTTCAACAAACCAAAGATCTCTGAGGTCAAATGACTGACGTCTCAGCTTATGGTCCGGGCGTTCAGCTTTAGGTTTTGTTAGGTTAAAAAGGGGTATGAGATTGTAAGGTGTCCTCAGTGCCGGCTCCAGCCAAACTAGCGCCATGTGCAAGATTTACAGAAAGCGCCCTTTTTTCATATTTTCATACATGCATAAGTCTTTTTCCTTTTTTTTATTGAGGTACCTATTTTTTGTTTTGAGATTTTTGAACAAGATTCTTTTGAAAAATGTAAGTTGATGTGCAAGGAATATACCTACATGAACAGGGTGGAATATTTTGAGATTATGTAGGTAAGAAGTGAACTTGAATATTTTGAGTTAGATTCTCCTTGAAGTTGCAACATTGCAAGTGATGTGATTTAATGTGCAAGAAATAATTCAGCATGGCTCATGGATGTTGTTATTTTGGCAGTATTTGTCCGCGCAAGATAAAATAAATTTTTCTTTACTAGCAATGCGCCCCCAGAACTTGGCGCCCTGTGCATTTGCACATCTTGCACATATGGTTGGTCCGGCCATGGGTGTCATACGGCCCCAGTTATTTGCCACATTTGCTTCATTGCTAGTCCAGTCTTACTAGCTCATTCGGGATTCGTGTCTATAATTGATTGAACAGCTCTTTAAAAACTTTGAACTGTGAGATACTCATTTGTTATTCTAAATGGGAATATTTCTTTCGTGTTTGTTCAGTTTTGTTTTTGAATACCTATACTCATCTAATACTGTATCTACTGTAGGGATTCGCCTCTGTTTGGCTTCGAATGGATATTTTTGCGTGAAAGTCCTAATCGGGAACCCTATAGTCTGTGAGACTTTCTTTCTCAGGTCTTCAGCGTTCTGCAGAATAGTTGCATGTTCGTTCGAGACATAGGCCCAATTACGTTTTTTGGTTAACAACGAGCTGCCCCACGGGAACTTCGTGTGGATCGCGCATTTGGAAAACACCCACTATACATATACAAATATGGTGGAATTGAAAAGACCTATAAACAGGGCGTTACTCTTGCAACGACCACCAAGTGCGTAGGAAGGGCTTTTGAAAAATTGGTGTTTTAAAGGTCAGTTAATAATAAATGACCTAATGATCATATACCAAAATTGGGGTAGGTAGGCTATAGGTACCTACTTATTAATTTACTGACAAAGCAAAGACCTAGTTGCCTACACATACAAAATGTGTTCCCCTTTTTATGTTCGAATTTCGCAAAAAGCCTATAATTATTGTTGGTTTTAAATTTAAATTAGATGCTTTTGCTGAAATAGGTTGAATTACCAATTTCTTAAAACCGTCCTACCCAAAGTATCTACGAGAGGGCATGGATGAATGTGTGTGTGCGCGCAATAGCTCTTTCTCTCTCCTCTCATTTCGACGAATCCCACTGGTATACGAAATCATTTGACGTTGGAGGGGATCTAGCTCGTAAGTCGTAGCGTAGATTTCCCCAACGCGCTTCCAAACGATCAACGATATTAGAATCCAAGTATTGGTGGTTTTTATAACAAAGAGTACCGAAACCAACCAGCCAGAGCGAGAGACTTAGATCGTTTCGCCTCAGTCCCAAGTGGGTGAGTGTTTTCAATACCAACCTTTCAGCCGTTGATACCGAATCCCATAGCTTGCCAGTTAAGGTTTTCTACTCGGACTGTGCGCTGCGGTAAAAGTAAAGCGCTCATGTATTTTAACACCGTGTGCATAAATACACAACAATTAAAAGTGGATTTGTTTTTTTTTTTCTCTCTTTTGTTGTTCTTCTAATCTAAATAAATAAAAAAATAATTAACTCAAAAGTGACAGAGCAAATTCACGCTAAATATGCTGATAAAGTGATTATCGTTGTGCTAAGCATAAAAATATATCCGAAAATGATCTAAACGAAATATACTCAGTGTGCTTGAGCGATCAGAAGATACAAAAAGTGAAAAAAGATATAACGCTTAGGAAATTTGTGCAACAAAAATCCACCGACTATCGTGTAATTTGTATATTTTTGAAAAGTAAAAAGAAAACCGAACAAAAGCCGCCGCAATGTTTGATGTGTTTGGCTCCGTCAAGGGGCTCCTGAAGATCGATCAAGTCTGCATCGACAACAATGTCTTCCGGATGCACTACAAAGCGACAGTGATCATATTGATCGCCTTCTCGTTGCTGGTCACATCTAGGCAGTACATCGGCGATCCGATCGATTGTATTGTCGATGAAATCCCTCTAGGTGTCATGGACACCTACTGTTGGATTTACTCGACGTTCACGGTACCCGAGCGTCTAACAGGCATAACTGGACGCGATGTGGTCCAACCCGGTGTCGGCAGTCACGTCGAGGGCGAGGACGAAGTCAAGTACCACAAGTACTATCAGTGGGTCTGCTTTGTGCTCTTTTTCCAGGCCATATTGTTCTATGTGCCACGCTATCTTTGGAAATCGTGGGAAGGCGGCCGCCTCAAGATGCTCGTCATGGATCTGAATTCACCAATTGTCAACGATGAATGCAAGAACGATCGCAAGAAGATACTCGTCGACTATTTCAGTGAGAATTTGAAGAACCACAACTTTTACGCGTTCCGATTCTTCACCTGTGAGGCGCTGAACTTTGCCAATGTGATTGCCCAAATATTCTTTGTGGACTTTTTCCTGGACGGTGAATTCTCGACGTACGGCAGCGATGTGCTGAAATTCACAGAAATGGAACCCGATGAGCGAGTCGACCCAATGGCGAGAGTCTTCCCCAAAGTGACAAAGTGTACATTCCATAAATACGGTCCATCTGGATCGGTGCAGAAGTTCGATGGACTCTGTGTGCTACCGCTCAACATCGTTAACGAGAAAATCTATGTCTTCCTGTGGTTCTGGTTCATTATTTTGAGTATTTTATCGGGCATTTCACTGATCTACCGAGTTGCTGTTATTATGGGCTCTAAACTGCGGCTGTTGCTGTTGCGTGCCAGATCTCGTCTCTCCCAGCAGGAAGAGGTTGAGTTAATAGCTTCCAAGTGCAACATTGGCGATTGGTTCCTGTTGTATCAGCTGGGAAAGAATATCGATCCGCTGATTTACAAGGAGATCATCACGGACTTATCTAGAAAACTCGAGGGAAAGGACCAACCTACTGTGTAAAAAGGATCTAAACTTGTTTTTTTTTTTTATTCTCATTTTCATTTATTTTTTTCTCCATCCCATTCAACACAAAAAAAAATTAGTATAAAAGACAATTTTCATACAAGCACTTCAAGTCAGGCAGAGTGAGCGAGAGAAAGAGCATGTTACACAAACACTTCCACAAATGCTATTCGTATGGTGACTCTAAGGGGTCAATTCAGCTAGCAATTGCTCTGTGTAGAAACCAGTTTCCCCTGAATTACGCACTCCATTCCAGTTAGTTGTGTGAAACTGCAGACGTAGAGAGCGTCGCTCCGTTTCGATTTCGATGCCATGCTCTCGCTCTCGCGTCGCGTGTACTCTGCTCTGAGTCTCTCCAAAAACCAATATGGCCGAAACGAATGGAAATAACGAGAGCAGCTTTGCTAACCTTTCTTGCGCCCCTCGGTACGCACTCCCAAACACACACATATCAATATTTTTAAAGACCCTTTTCGATTTTTCAAATCGAGTGTGGGATAAATAAAAGAAGTGCACCACCACCACCGCCATTGCATGGAATACCCTTTATCCCAAAGTGCCTATACAAACACAATTGCAAAGGGACAAAAGGATGGTAATGGTTTGAATGTAGAAAACTGGTTTTACCGGATTTTGAAGACATTTCCCAAGCCCCCTGTATCGACAAGATAAAGCATCAATATATCTCTTTTCACTCAACAGCTACCTGTGTTGAGTTTTTTTCGTTTTTCGTTGCTTTTTTTCCTTCTTCATTTCTGTATCTTTGAAACAGGTAGCTGGAAACACTTGGTGGTCACATATTTAATTGCACGACTGTAGTAGGATTTTTTCGTTTCGAATTTAACTGCAAGAAAAACAATTATACAACGGATTGCAATGAATTAGCAATTCGGTTTATTTGGACTGAACGAATTTATTTAAGCGGAACATTATCATTCCAAAAGCACTGTCTAGTTATTTTTCTTTTTTTTTTTGTTGCCTCCCAACTTGCCTGCCTAGGCGTTCATCCAAATGAATAGTGCAATTATCTATATCTATATCTCTATTAAAGCGAATAAAAGACAAACAAACAAAAAAAGACAAATTCTAAATACCTACAAAAAAAAAAAGAGAAAAAGTATTCTAAATGACACATTGATACATTTTATATATGTTTACCTGCCTAAATTGAACATGTATAAGATTGATTGCATTACTATAATTGAAAACTATTGCCTGCCATACATACAAAATACTTTTTTTTATAAATAAAAATTTGAAAGTTGCAACATTTTCTTTTTAAGTATACCTAATAGTAATTCATATCACTCTATAATACTGCGCTCTAAATATCTTATCACTTACGAATGAAATGATAACATCTTTGTACATTGCATGTATCGTGATGATATACAATGCTTGTGTGTGCTCTTTTTTTTTTTTATTAATTTACGTACTAATGAGGTTTTGTAATTCACAGCGTATCGGGGATCTATTATTTTATCGGTTAAAACAACGCCGGCAATTTAATTTTACGCATATGCGTAAAATTTATTGATCTGGGTGAACCTCGGAATGATTGATGGAATTTTCAGGGAGGTATTTGTTTTATGTTGAACCATTTGGTGGACTGTATACGGTGATCGGTTAGATTTTTGTGAGAACTACGGGGGGATTTTACGGTAGATGAGGTGTTCAGATAATAAACAATGTCAGAACGGTCAAAATTGTTTTAAACGTCAAGGGAGCCGTCCTTCTCCAAATCCATAAAGTCAGAACTATTCGTTCTGTAGAAAGGTATACTCAATTCATAAATCAGTGTAGAAAGTTCCTTAATTTTGGTACCACGTTTTACCTGGAAAATTTTGAAAGACGCCACTTATATTACAGAACAATTTTACTAAATGTTTACAACACCTTAATCCAACAAATAGCGTAGATGAACCAACTTAAATGCTTTCGACGGCTGTACCACTTCAAACAATCTGTTTGGTGTGAAATTTCTTAAAGACCCGGCTTTGGGCGCCATTTCGTAGTATTACTCAAATATTTCAATGACTGCTTGAAGCAAATATATACTCAAAGGCTAAAGCCTATTATTCAATGCAAAGCTTGGCACTACTTAGAAAATGTCTAAGGACTCTTCGTTGGGCGCCAGTTAAATTTGAAATTAATTCCACAGCAATAGTCCTATAAGTACGTGAGCTAACACTTATTGGGTAACTAACTGTAAGCTCTAAAAAGTTAAATATTCGAAGTACTTTCCCATATAACTGTCATCTACCCACCGTTACTGAAAATTTGACTGTGCTTGCACAATATCTGTTATTATTTTCTACACGAAATTTGCTAACACTCATTGCAGTGAGTTCAATTTCGATTCTACATCTGCCAATAATTTGTACATTTTCGGGTTTGGGAAAACAGTTTTTTTTCTTTTAAATAATGATCCTGCATGATTGATATCCCGATTTATATAAGTAGGATATTAGCGTGCATTGTGAGATTGAAATTTATTTACGAAACGAAAACCTCATGCTGCCTTTATATCGTAATACTCATTATCATAAATACTCACTAACATCCATGGTATCCTACTGCAAACGAACAAGTCGCAGCCGATGGCAGCAGATGTCAACATCAAACGCACTTAGAAAAAGTGAGTTGCTAATATTTTAGCTGTTTACTTTTTTGTCCAATTCAAGCTTGGCTAAAATTCATTTGTCTTACGAAACTTTCTTTTGTTTTGCTTTTTCTTGAAATTGCAGGCAAGCGTATACTAAAATCTGAACTCCGTATCCCGTTAGTAGTATATTATTATTGTGGTAAGAGCTTTAGAGTGCTGACACATTTAAGAAAAAAAAAAAATCAGTAATAAAAACAGAATGTTGCATCTTTCTCGATGAAAAAGTCAAAAAATACAAGTATTTTAATTTCAAAACGAATATAGACATGCATTATATAAAGAAAACAAAACATAACACTATACTTAAAAACGATTATTTAGTAATAATTATATAGAGAAAATAAAATCAAATGACAAATCGAAATATTGCGTTGGAGTGTGCTTCATAATCTTGTAAACCCTCCAAGCAAAAAATATGAAGAAAAAAAAAACGACCGACAATAAAATTTATACTAAAATAAAAAAAAAATACGAACGAAAATGAAAATAAAACCATTATATTTAAAAACTGATAAGAAAAATTATATTTTATTTACTTCTTCTTTTAATTTATAAGATGAGAGAAAAATAAGTAAATTATTAAATAAGAGTTGTGATCATATAAATATTATACTACAATAATTTTCAATATTTTTTTTTTTTTAGAATTTTTAGTAATAGCGTTTTATTATAATTGTAATTTCTTCTCCATTGTTTATCGCTTCATATTTGTGTAATTTCTCATATATATACTTTTTATATACAATTTGTTCTGAGTGTTAAACAGAGGAGAAGAACAAACAGAAAAATAATATAAAAAAATATAAAAAAAACGTAGTTACCTAAGTACTAGATTAAGCAAAATAAGACAAATTTGATAAAGAAAAAGTAAAAAAAAAACATTATATATTTTTTTTATATAAAAAGACTAAGAAGCAATTTTAGATTATACAAGAGAGACATATAAATGTATGTTTGTATATTTTTAGAAATTAAAATAAAAGCAGTAGGTAACAATTCCATAGATGATAAAGAAAGTGGGGAATGTTACATATTTGTACTTTTTTTTTATAAAAAGAACATATCTAAATAAAGAGCTAAATTGTATGCCTAAAGATAATGGTGTCGCCTTTGAATTGGTTTCAGGTTTGTGTTTTAGGAAAAACAGCAATTCATCTTCTGTGGCTTTAACTTACATAAGATGAGGTGAGCAATATAATTCTGTGAGGTATATACGCTTCAAAAGTTGTCATTTTTGACATTAGCTGTGAGGCTGATTTTTCAATGGTAAAACCAAAATGGATACTCGTCTACAGTTGAATAATATGGAATTTAGTGAGAGAATATTTGTGATATATTTGTGCATTTCAGATCCAACCAGCTATTTTCGAATTGGAAAAGCGAAATAATGCCGAACATTGCTTGTGAAATAGAGCTGAAGCAAAGGTTTTCAGAATGGCCGAGAACTTTTAGTATACAGTGAAATTCGCCTATAGCGACCTCGGATATAACGACGCAAACTCTGAGTCCCTTGATTTCACACCATATTTTCCATAGGAATTCATCCTGATATGGCGACCTCGGATATAACGGCGATTCCGTATATAGCGTCCGTTTTTTACAACAATTTGAATTTTTTCCTTCGGATATAGCGACGGAGTAAAACAAAAATCATCTACCTATTTGCCTGTGCAAAAAAACTACCGTTGGTTTCGTTTGCTTAAATAGCATCTGATTTGCTAAAATTCGAACTTTTTCTTAACGACGAAATAAATAAGAAAACATCTAGTTGCCTCTGCAAAAAAATAGAGTTGATTTATTTTGCGTGTCCTCCTTCTTTGTTATTTCTTGAGTTGTTGCAAACTTAGAATCGAAGCAAAGACAATTTCCAGCACTCTAAGCTGTGTAATAAGTTGATTTGAATTGCAGAACATTTAGCTGCATATTAACCTTATTACTATGTATGTATAGGTGACATTCATGTACTCAATCATTCTTTTGTCATTGATGTGAATCTGACTGCATTATGGCACCATCTGATAAACGCACATTGACTGTAGTAGAAAAATCTGGAATAATTTCGCGACTGCAGAATGGGGAATCTAATGCAGACTTATGCAAAGAATTCAATATGTCGCATACCTCTCTTTCTTCGATTTGGAAAAATCGAGAAGAAATACAACAAGTTTTTGAGTCGAATTCTTTAAAAATAAAAAGGAATCAAAAATCCGAGCATGAAGACATTTAACACTCGCTACTCATATAGTTTAAATTTCAACGAAGTAGAAACATCCCCTTGAGCAGTCGCATTCTACAAGAAAAAGCTAATCTATTTGGCATCCTGCTGCGGAAAAAGGATTTAAAATGTTCTTAAAGTTGGATCTTTCGATTTCGCCAACGTCACAACATCGTGGTCGGGAAAATTTGCGGTGAAGCAGCAAGTGTTTCTCAAAGCGACTGCAGTGAATGGTTAAAAAACGTTTTTCCGAAATTCAAATTTATAATGCGAATGAAACTGCTAAAGTTTCGAAAAAGCTAAAGGGCGAAAAATGTGTTGGTGGTAAGTTTTCTAAAGAACGGATCACCGTGTTAGTTGCTGCAAGCATGGATGGAGTGAAGCGGAAGCTTCTTATCATCGGTAAGTCAAAGAAACCTCGATGCTTTACGAATATTAAATGCATACCGGTTGACTATGAAGCCAACAAAAAGGCGTGGATGACTTCTGAAGTTTTTGAAAAGACTTTGAGAAAATGGAACTCTGAGTTAAAACGCGAAAATAAAAAAATTCTAACTAACATTAAATTAGCATTTTTACCACCGAACAAAATGTCCATTCTTCAACCCATCGACCAGGGAATTGTAAAGTGTCTTAAGTTAAATTATCGAAATATTGGTAGGTATTGAAAATGATAAATCATCTAGCCCCGTATTAATAAACAAATATGCACATGTAAGTTAGCTATAGTAGACGTCAGATAGCATACAAAAATGTGACGTAACTGCTGAGTAACGAGTTGATAACTTTTACGCAGTGCTTATTAATACGGGGGCTTGAGAATAAAACTTCAGAATTTGGCGTTAGTCTTTTAGGCGCAGTATAAATGATAACATCGGCATGGGAAAGAGCAACCCCAGAGACTATAAGAAAATGTTTTGCACATACAGGGTTCTGTAACTCTTCACTTTTACCTGATTCGCATGTTGAGGATACAACTCGCTAAAATTTGGGCGAACGAGGAAAACAACTCTAACTGGGAGACTTACATTGATGTAGATAACCACGTTTTGACATCCGTTGACCATACAGATCAAGAGATTGTTGAAAGCGTAGCTACAACTTCAGCTTCAGCAATAAGCATGCATGAAGTCTTATCTGATGAGGAGGACTCTGACTATCCGGAATTGAAAGAACGCATTCCAACAGTAACAGATGCTTTAGGTGCTATTTCAGACTTAAAACGATTTGCTCTATTTGGTAAAAGGGAAAGGGAGATGGAAGTTTCGTGGCTTATAAGAACTGAGAAGCGGCTAGAAAAACTTTTTGCTGAAAAAAGGAACCTCAAGCAGCGAAATATTACAGATTAGTTAAAGGAAGTTAATTAGATCCAAACCAGTGTTGCATCTCCTTATAAGTTTCGCATTTTCTTTTATTACATTTGCTATTACAGGTTTTTCTTTTTAATTCTGACTGAATAATAAAACTATGAATACAGCATTGTGTAGTAACATATCTACTAGTAAAGAATGGGTATTTTTTTTTTATTTGTCCGACCTTCGATTATAGCGACATTGGGCCCATTTGACCCCGGTCCCTTCACCGCCGAATTCCGAAATTCAGCGTTATTTCGCTCGGCGTTATTTCGCTCGGCGTTATTTCACGGCACCGAAAGGACCTTTCGATTCCGGTTTCGGCTACTTATTTGATAATTTCACGATGTCCGGTGAATGACGGTTAAATGTGCACTGTGGACAGTTCTTTTCAGCACAGCGTTCTCTGTATACTTTGGGTACTATACAGGGTGGGCCAACTACAAGTTTCTTTTTAAAAATGCAATAAAATGAACGAAATGAAATTTTTTCCATGCATTATGGCTTTATTAGTAAGTGCAAACATTCCCATTAATTATGGAAATAATTATTAAGTGGCTGCCTCGGCTGGCTTCGCAGTAGCGCATTCTGGCACTCCAATTTTCCAAGACCTTGTTGATGGTTTCGGACTGTAGCTGACGGATTTCTTGGATGATATTGGCCTTAAGTACTTGAATCGATTCAGGACTGTTGGCATAACATCGGTCCTTCACGGCTCCCCACAAAAAAAAATCCAAAGGGGTCAAATCGCAGCTCCGAGATGGCCAATTGACATCGCCAAGACGGCTGATAACACGATTTGGGAATTTGATGCGCAAAAGATCGACTGTGGCATGGGCTGTGTGGCATGGCGCGCAATCCTGCATTAACCATCAGAGGTTGTCCAAATCCATGTCTTCAATTTCAGTAAAAAGAAAGTCGGTAATTACACTAGCCCACTTTGACACTATGAAAGCTGCCATTATCCCACAAAGTCAGCAACCGTATCCGAGCGGCTAAATCGGGAACCGTATACCGTATAATTTTTGTCAGATATTAACATCAGGTTTGGAAGTCGGGAATATAGTGTAAGCCCACGCTCAATTACCTGGTACCACTCCGCCTACTAATAGACCAACCCTAGGGTATCCTACACCCACCTCAACAAAATTCCGTATTTTCCGTATCGTTTTTCTGTTGAACCTTCATCCATGAATAGTCCACATATATGAGGCTCTTCTTCATCTTTTATTCAACCAATGATAGCTTCGGCTGTTTTGTATAGGCATTCGTACCAGTTTGAGTTCTTTCTGTATTGTATAGATTCTTAAACAAAAAGAAATGAAAAAGAAAACAACATAAACAAAACCATGGATAACTCTTCATGAAGGTATTTCGTTTTCAGGCCACGACATTTAACCATCTCCTCCCGATCGCCACCACCATCGTCGTCGTCGGCATCGTTGTCGACGTCGGATCGTCTTCAACTTCATCGTTATTGTTCCCACATACTCGTATAGCTACACCGCATTTGATATTCCACAGAAGTTATCCCAAATGCAGTCTCTCCCTTCGGCGACGACAAAGCGCAGTGACATGTAGTTCAGGAAAAATCGAAACGCTTAGGAAATATTTTCTTGTTAAGACTCAACACAGTGGTGGCGGGGTGCGGGACTCAGAGACACACCATTCAAGAACCCAATGATCTTGCACACAGTCGACGACTCCGACGATCGTGGGACTAGTTCAGTCAACTGTGTAGAAATGAAAAATGTTGGCTGGAAATTGACAGGCATTGGGGTGTTTGGCACTTTGGTATCAGGTATGTTTATTGGAGGTGAAGTGTTATTTCCTTTTTTGTTCTTTGTTAGACCTTAGACGATGTGCGTAGGTGGTGGCTTGACTCTGGAATAATTTGGTTACCCTCACCACGCAAAGATTTTTTTTTTTTTAAATTTGTCACTGTCGGGAATAATCAAATTCGACGGTTTTACGTTCAAAATAAAATAATTTAACACGCTTAGGCGTCTAATGATAGGCGCCCTAATAAATTGGCTTTGTACACAATGCGTATCGCGCTGGATCACTGATCTTGATAATGGAGCTATTATTTATTGGGCAAATGTTTGAGAGATTTTTATTGAATTCTTACATCGCTTAAATTGTGAGGTATTTTTTACGAATATCTTGCGAATATCTATTTAGGAACTTTCATGACTGTGGGAAATACCTCTCCCGACCGAATCGCTTACCTTAAAATTTGGACTGCGTTATTGCGTATTGTATGTGATAGAGATTTATTGTAACATGACACAATTTGGCAGTCTCTTGGATTTTGAACTTTATATCTAGATAGCAGTACAATTCAAAATTATAAGTTGAGTTTACCTATTTTTGACAACGGCTATTCACTCAGTTTCGAAAGTTAACGTCATTTATACCCTCGGTGTTGCTCTACCTAGACCCGATACCAAAATAGTTCCGCCTTAACGCTGCAGTGTAAGCTCGAAGCTTGTTTTTCAAAGAAATATGAGGAACTTGTTATTTTATCTTTTTTATATGGTTATAGTATAAACTCTCGGATGTCAGACGTTCGCGACAGGTGGCGCAGTGGAAATAACCTTAAGATGGAATTTGTGCATTTTCGGCGATCGGACCTGGGACCCATTGCTCAACAACTCTGTATACATTCAAATATTCTAGATATTGGGCTGAAATCTATTTCAAATGTAGTATACACGTTAAATTTAACTATGGAATCCCATCGATTCTTGGAGCCAATTTTTTGCCACTCTTTAACATATATGGACCGAAACATTGGTAATTTCAAATTCGATCTTGTTCCGGGACTCCTCCTAATTTGTTGGCTTTTAAGCCTAGTATCCTGCTCGCGCTAAATTTTAGCGTCTCTAGTCTAAACTTCGTTTCTTCACACCAAAGATAAATGGTCGCTAAATTATCAATCAATCAATCAATTGTATTGCATAATTAGAATTTCGGATTTGAGACTGCAAATATATATCGAAATACACCGCAATATTTGAATATCTCCAAAACAATGGATACAGGAAAAGTATTATCAAGCCTGCAGCAGCTTAAATAATTTCTGTAGTAGCAAGTAGAAGGCGACACGTTCCTTCATGTAGGGTAAATCCCTATTTGCAGTGGAATTTTTCTGCAATTTCCATATTGCTGATCAATCCTCCACAAGCCCCGCATCCTTGAAAAGGATGTTTTGTTTGCGTTTTCTTTTATTTATCACGCAAATGTTTTCTGCGGTTTCCTCCAAAAAAATCTAAAACTTTTTCTTCCGTTTTTTATGTCAAAATTTATCTTCGATTTAATGTAGCAGACATTTATTTCGCGAGCTAAATGAGTGGAGACTTTTCATCGGCTCATCTATGTGAAGTTAAAAATTTAGTGTGCGAACAGGATACAGGATACTGTTTTGGTAAACTGTCTCGCTAAATATTATCTTTGTAGACATTTTTGTATGGGAGATAAAATTCAGTAAGTCCTGCGCGAGCAGGATAATGCTTTAGGAAAAAAGCATAAGCCAGTAACTAGTATTAAAATTCAAAATTGTCATGTCCCAAAAATACGCAAGCAACTGCTTTTAATAAACAGCTGCTTCCGAGATTTCCAGACTCTCTGTTTATGAAATGCGATAGTAAAGAAAGACACATAAATTTGTCCATGTATGATTCAAACGGAAACAAAACATTGATGTTTATTTTGACTCAAAATGAACTATGCGTTGCAGCGTTGCCACTTAACAACATTTGTAGCAACACTTCAACAGCACGTAGTGATATGCTTCCCCTTATAATACCACCTTAACTTTTTGTATTAAAGGACCTATACTATATGCTTATATTTTATTTCTAGTTTGCTATATATATTTAAAGATTTCATTTAAAGAGATTTCAGATTTTTGCTGACAAATCGAACATTAAATTCGAATTTTATTGGTTCTTGTGTGTATTGAGTTGGCCGCAAAAATATTTTTTTTTTCTCTTGCGCTGTAAATCCATTACAATTGGTTTTTACACATTTACATTCGAAATAATTGAATATAAAAAATCGTTTCCATACTCGAAAAATAAATAATTCAGTAGAAAAAGCAATCCTTTCAACGATAAACAATTCGTTACCGACAGCTGTGTGTCATATACATTGGTATTAGTGAAAGTATGTGTGAAATCTGAGAAAAAATCGAGATTTCTCAGAGAGTCAGATTTTTGGCAAATCGAACATAAAAATCAATCTCGATCAAAAAAAAATTGATCTTTTTGCCAAATCGAAAACGACATAAGAGTTTATATAGTTTATGAACTTTAGTTTATGAATGATTTATATGAAATACTCGAAAAAAAAAGGTTTTGATCACATTTTGTATCCCAAAAGCACAGTAGGCGTTTTTTATTATGCTGAAATGATCTATATAGATCATTGATTTTCACGGTTTCCAACAACAGTACGTGATCCAACTGTTGTTGTAAACCATGGAAATCCATGATCTATATAGATCATTTGAGCATAATAAAAAAGGCCTAATGAGTGCACTTGTTTTTGTCAATTAATAATTTATATTGTTTTTTTGCTAGGAGTTTAATCACTTTTTTTTTTTTGCTTTCCGATACTAATACTTTTTTTTTTTAATAGCATTTGCATTTTTACTGTTCCTAAGTAACATTATTCAATACTCAGTGTTATTAAACGACAGAATTTCCAATCACATTTTGATTTTGTACAAGTATGGTGTTAAATAAACGAATTTGAAAACATTCACCAAGCCTAATAGAAATGTATTCAATGTTCATGAAAATTATATAAAATTCACTTATGCCGTAGTGGAAGCTGGGTTTAGCTTGCATGTTGCTAACTCATTTTCCGAACAACCCCCAACGGATTTCATTTATGCAGCTGCATGAATTTTGCTGTCAAAAATAGAATTTATACAAATAAAACTAAAAAACAACTGAAATGTTAATGGATGGATAGTTTTTGGTGCCGAATATGAATAGAGAGCAAGTTATGTTATCTAAAAAACCATAATCAACATTTACTTTTGTACATTTATTGTTATAAATCCATTTACAAATTGTTTGTAATTGAGAGCGCGCGAGAGAGGGCTTTCATTCAAAATTTTCGGGGAAAATCGGGTAGGTGCACGGGAGGGAAGTTGGCTCTCTACTTTGGTTACTCTATGCTATAAACATGAAAGTGGCAACGCTGAAGTCCAGCAAAGAGTATCGTTCAGCATTTTATTGCATTGTTGCTTTAGGGAATGTTTACTCGTGTTATGAGTAATTAAAAAGCATATGAAGCTATATTAGAACTGTTTCAACTCTTACTAATAAATAAAAACGAAATTCAGTGCTGTCACGGCATTTTTTTATGCCGATAGTGCGTTCAATATAAAAATAGGTACTTAAGAATTTGTGGAGTGGACCGGCAATGAACTCGTACAAAGTTAAAAAAAAATATATATCAGTAGATTTTATCTCAAATAATAAAGTAGGTAGATTATGTATAAATACTTCTTATGATATACCAATTAGTTTGTTAATATAGGTGTCAGATAGTTATATATTTTTTTTTTTTTTTTTCAATTTATTTATTTCAAATATACAAGTGCAATATCGTATCATTATATCTATCAATAAACATAGGAGACTCAAAGAAGTAGATATGTTCTTAAGTATAAATTGAAACAAAATGTAGGGAAAAAAGTCATAAGGACATAAATGATAATCGATTTATTATTTTAGAGTGGGAGCAGTTTATAATTTCGATGCATATCTAAATATAAAGTACATTACGAGTTAGCCAACGGGTATAGTACATTAATATCATATCGTCAATCGCAATAAACGATTAATTTCATTTAAATCGAAGTTAAACAGACATTTTTTCAATTTATTATTGTAAAGGAATATCTAATACTCTGAATAGCCAGTGGTAGCTTATTGAATAACCTTGGTGCTACAATAGTATAAAAATGGCGTGGAAATACCGCAAGAGAACTGACATTGATGCGCAGAGAGTAAGCAATTGAAAGTAAATTTAATCACTTCTTATAAAAAAGATTTTTAAAACTTTATAGAAGTAGAGATGTTTTAACGGGAGAATTCTTGAGTTCCTGAACAACGGAAAGCTATGATCTCGTCTCCTCATTTTCCAAATAATCCTTAAAATATGTTTTTGGGTAACAATCAATGATGCAGCTTATTACCATTAGTACCTCCCCAACAAGCTAACCCGTATTGTAATTTTGACTGCACTAGGGCATAGTACACTGTAACCAAGAGGTTTCTTGAACAAACAGGTCTTAGCCGATACATTATTTGTGTAGAATACAATATATACTTTTTCAAGACGGTAGTATGGTAACTCCAGGTCATTTTATTGTCGATAAATAGTCCCAAGTATTTAAACATAGAGACCACTTCAATATCGAAGCATTCGTTTGTGCATGTTTTATCAGCGAGGAAGGTTTCAGCGCAATTAGCCGCTGGACAGGTAGTATTGCTAAGACATAATTTCTCACAATCGACACTGTGAAATCTGAATTCTATAGAGTCAAAATCCAATGAGGGAAAGTTAAAAACCATAAGCTTGGTCTTGTCACTTATTACTAACCTGTGCATACCAAACCAATGCCTTAGAACTTCCAAGTCGTGGTTAATATCCGCAACCAGGTCTAGCATAGAACTACTGGAATAAGTGCACACTACACCGTCAGCAAAGCCAATCTGTTTACCCTTCAAATTTTGGTCAAAAATAGAATTGATTAAGATCAGAAATAAAGTTGGTCCAAGCACTGAGCCCTGTGGGACACAAGTGTTGATGGCAAGGAAATCGCTAAGATGCTCACCTATTTTTACCAATTGTTTTCTATTTTTTAGATATTATGATGCAAACCAGTTTAGCATGAAACCTCTGAAACCTGTGTTTTCAAGCTTATTCAGCAATAGTTCATGGTTCACAGTATCGAATGCCTTAGTTATATCTATGAAGAGTGCGAAGCCGTTTTTCTCTGGTTATCAATGCTCTCATAAACATGCGTACAAAATTCAATAAGCGCATCCTCCGTAGACTTCCCAGTTCGGAAGCCAAATTGATAAGTACTGAAAAAGGATTTATTTTCAAGAAAAGAAACGATCCGGCCCCTCATTGCATGCTAAGTATAACTCGTTTTTTTTTTAAAAAGCATGTTTACATTAACTTTAAAAAAGAAATCTAAACACCTTGCAAAATTTGATAAAAAGAAAAATTTAGTAACATGATAGACCTCAACTCAGCCAGAAACATTTTCCTGTCGCTCTTGTTATCTCGCTACAAACCATAACCTAATATCAGTGGTAATAGCTGGCGTCTCATAAAGTTCTAAAAACTCAAAACCCTTCGTCGTACCAATATGAAAACAAAAACTCAAAACATCTTCCATTAAAAGATAAACAAATTGCTATACAAACCGAAATACCTCATCTTTTGTAGATTGATGTCGTCTTTTCGGGACGACAACATTAACCATTAGAAGTTGCTATGTCAATAGCTAGACGTTTGCTTTGGCTTTTTTTTTTTTCTAAAACATTTTGTGAGTCTGAATTTGAATGTGCTGCCAATGTTTACATCATTTTCGGCTCGGTATCTTATCATTCTTATCAAGTACGCGATGGAGACAAATATCGCACGAATGCAACAACCTTTGCGCAAGTACTCGTATATGTCCTCTTTTGGTTTGGACAAAGTGAAAAACTGATAAAAGTATAAAGAATGTATGAGTTGTGTTTGCCTTTTTATCTTCTCGTTCATACATCGTTTTTACACAGATGGAAACAGAACGAAGCCAGGTAAGAAAAGTGTGTACCGTGGATGTGTGTTACCTGTTACATAAAGGTCTTGGCTTCCTAAGAACACACGCCTGACCGTGCTAGAAAATTACTGGAATAAATTAGTGTCTCTGGGGTCTGAGGTTGTGGATTGTTCCACTTGTTGAACAAGACGACGAATTTGAATATGAAATGAAGCGATTTACGTATAGTCTACGACTAACGGAAGCGGCACGGTTAGATTATTGAACGTGTTAATTATGGCTATAGTCGGTAATTTTAATTTGTCGCTTCGTTAATTGGGGCCACTGGACTATTTGAGGGCGACTATAGCGGCGCACATAATGAGCCAACATATTCGAATGAAGAAGGGTAGTCATTGTTTGATGAGTTACAGCATGTGGAAGACGTGCTAGTTCGCAAGCAATTCACTTAATTGCAGAACGTAGGTAAACTGTGCGAATTAGTTCAATCTGTTGCAATTAGTTGGTAGGTTTTGCATGAGCTACTGAGAGGCGATAACACATGGAGTGTGACGATTCCGATATCTAAACGGCACACGGCTTTTATGAGTGTCAAGACTGAAAAAGAAAACGAAAACAATGTAAAGTACAATGAATCAGTAAGGCAGTTTTGATTGATTATAATTATGAAATGGAAAATTTGGATTATGGGCCTTGTTGGAACTGCGCATTCATCATGTAAGTATTCATTCAGACGATCACAACTTTAGGCGAAATTTGAATTAAATATAATGAATTGGCTAATCAATTCCGAAGGAGTCTTTGTTTGGAATCCTCTTTAAAGCTGTGAACAAGCAGCGTCGACTTGATTAATGTGTCGATAAGGGAACTAAAAATGGAGTACTAAATGGATCAATCAAAATAGCATAATGAATGCATAAACAAACAACAAATTTGAAACCAAAGGAAATAAGTGTTACGTCGACATAATATTTTAAACAAGTGATTCAACGAACCAAAATAGTTGAATAGAATCATACTATTTAAATTCCCAAAGCTCACACTTTTCACTGTCAAAGTGTCAAATGAAAAAGTGCGCCACGGTTTTGAGCTTTATTTACCTATATATGATTGGATTAATATGAATTGGAATAAAATTAGTTTAAGGGATATAATATCTATACATCTTGTTTATTATATTGAAAAGACCATGAAGCCAAAATTGGTGCAGGTTCTAGGGAATAGTTAAATATTTCATTATTTTGTAGGTTCCAATTCGGCACATCAGACTCAGTTAATGGGACCGTACTTAATATGCCCATATGACAACCATTTTTGACAAAACAGAACACTCGAAAATTCACCGATACGCAGCTTCAAGTTGATAAATGCTTCATAAAACTCGGTCTTGAAATAGCGCCGTAATCAGTACGACAGAAAAGTTTAAATGGTTCATACAATAATAATTGAAACAACAAAAAAAAACCTTTTATTTCTTATTTATGTTACGAATATTTCTGGGACTCATAAATAATAATAAAATAAAAAACAAATGAATTGAGTAATGGCACACCGAAAGAAAAAACCTTAGTTGAATCAATCACGTTTCATTTTTGATTGAAAATCCACTGAAAATATTCAAACTGAATACGAAAGTGGTTGTTTCAAATAACACTGCGTGCTTGAATCAACTAAGGCGGCGTTGTTGATAAAAAAAAATTGTAAAGATCATGAAAATGGTTGATTTGAATATGTTCCTGATTGTTTCAAATATTAATTAAAGTTTTATGAACAACTTCGTGTTTGATTTAATTTAAAAATTAAAATGTATTAATCCATCAGCCAGGCAACTCAGAAGTTCGTAAAGGGAAACAATTTTATTCGCGAGTGAAAATTTAGTTTAGTGGTTTCGTGAAGTACATAATATGTGTTATCATCGAAAGTTTTCAAAGTGTTATCATTCGTAAAAGTTTTCGTGAAAACAGCAGAAAAAAATATTTTTGGTAAGAATTTTAGACATTTTTTCCCAATAAAATTTTGTTGTATCGCCCTTTTAGGAGAACTTTTAGATGATAACCTTGGCCTCAATACAGCTTTAAATCGCAATATTCTTACCGTATATGCAGGTGAAATTCAAATCAATTCTTCCAATAACCTTAGCAAGAACAAAACAATAGGTAAGTGTAATTTATAGAAGTACAAATCATTATGTCATATCTGCTATACCTACCAATAAAATATTAATATTGAAAACATAACTAAAATTTTGTTTTTTTCTAATAGAAGTTTCACTTTGAAGGCGAAAATGGTTGCTGCTTTATAATCATACTATGTATGTTTAAAAATAATACGGTTGCAATTTCTTACACGACAATAGATCATCAACGATGGTGGTATATCAAATTTAAATAAACACGGATATTTGGAAAACAAGATTTCTGTGTTTGGTACGTATAGAAGCCATGAAGAATATTTCAGCGTTAAGTAACTACATGAACATATTATTGTTAACAGAATTGTTTTTGTGTACACACAAATGTGTTAGAACAACATTGTTAAACATTTTTGATGAACAATATTCGTGTTTAATGAACAACACTCACATACTTGTGCAAATAGGGATATTTTGATGAAAGAACAAACATTTTACAATAACAATATTAGTGCTCAAAAGATCAAGCGCAAAAATCATAAACGTGTTTAATTAACAATGATCCTACTTAACTGTAAATAAGAAAAAATAACACGATTGTTGCTTATATAAAAATGCAACACTAAAAAGTTTCATAATGAAAACAAACACGTTTGCAATGTTTATATCATAACGGAAAGTAGTTGTTGAACAACGTTTATGATGTTTGAGAATTGAAACATTCGAACACGAAGATTGTTATTTAAATACGTTATGTGATTGATTTAACACAAAGTTGACAACGGGGTTGTTGATTCAAGGAAGGAAAATTGTAACGTTTTGATAAAAAAATTGATCACGCCACCTTTGTTAAAATAACAACGTTCCTTGGTTGACGCATTTTCAAATAAGGTTTGCGTTTGATTCTACAAAGGGATTTCTTTCGGTGCAAGTAAAGTCAAAAAAGTGCCTTTTGGTACAAAAAAAAAACGTTCCCAAAAAATAGGCGTGGCAATAGGCGATATAGAATAAAACATTCTCTCAGTCTTAAAATTAAAAAAAAAAGTTTCATGAAAATCTGTGTTGAAGTTTTCACGCCAACTTGATGGTCATTCAGAGAATTAAAAAATAAATATTACAAAGAAATAAAAATAAAATAATGCATTTCATTTTCGTAAAAACCTACACTCAAAAAAAAAATTGTATTGCCAATAATTATCGTTGGTTAAAATGAACCCAAATATCAAAATCTTTGATTTAAGAATTAAATTGTTGGCAATGATGTAATAAAATGCTTATGGAGAGTATATTATTCTTACGCTGAATACCTGATTCTTGAACACCTAAAAACGAGTTCTTGTTAACAAAAATAATATTTGAACCAAGAACTTTTAACTTCCAATTTTTTTACAAATCTCATAATTCTTCGCTTAACAATCTTTTTTTTTCTGAGTGTAGTTTATTCTTCAGTAAGAAAAGGCACAAAGGAAGAACACCAAATTTATGAAAAAACAGACATAGGTATGAAAGTTGTTGGCGAAATTTGGATCGACAAAAACTCTCTTAGGTGAAAAAAATGTTGAATCGAACAGAACAAGAAATTTGTTGAACGCTTTCACTTCTTTTTTCTCGAAAATTACATTTGAGTTCCTGATATATCACAAGCGTTTATTTTCCAGGCCACTCCAAAAGAGATAAATACAAATTTTTGTAGCTTTAAACTTACGCTTAATGGAATTTTTAAACCCGCTTAAGTGACATTTTGTTTTCACTTATCCGGATTCCGCTTGAGTGAAATTTTGGTACTGTAGGTACCTAAGCGAGTAGGTAAGTGTAGTAAATTTGTTTTTATTAAAATCTCAAATTAATAAAAGAAATAGCCAGACATAAAACCAAAAATTATTCAGGTTGGCTAAAAACCTAGCCCTCGTCGCGGGTTACGAGCGGCTGTGATCGCTCAACAAAAAAAAAAAACAACAACAAATTTAACAAAACAATGAGGGATGTGCTTTATTTAATAGGTAAAGTTACACTGACTTAATTGTTTTATTTACAAAATAATCTCATTTGCTTGTTGCTGATTGCATTTCTCTCACTGGATTACTGCAAATTCAGGAGTTGAGTTCCGCTGTGCTCTCGTGTGAGATGTTGACGATAATATAACTCGCGCCTAGTGGATTATATCGAAGTCGATGTTTTATTAAACCTCGTACCTACCAAGTTTAAATTTGTTTTTATTTAAATTGCTACGCTTTCGCCAAGTTAGTTGACATTCGCTCAATTATTATATAGTCCTGTGGATACCCGTTTAACATGACTATTATGTAGTCATCTGTCAAATAGTCTAATAGCTGCAGACCTTTCTCACTACTTCGCGAAAATAGTTTTAGAGAAACTCAAAAGCATCACTAAAGACAAAATTGAGTCATGAAGGCTTTCACACTTCGAAGGATTTGAATAGGACCAAATACACAAAGCTGGGACATGCACTGGAAGTACAATGCAAGCTTTTAACCATCGACTTACAAAAACTCCCTAAAATGGTTAAGCAATATTGTAAGATTAATCGGCATTCGTCAGTCATTTCTTCTAGTGGGGATACATAATAATCTTTATTGCTAATTACCAGCAAATAAAAATTTACTTAAATTTCTTTGAACAATTGAGATATTTGTCACGCAATGACAACTCAAGATCATTATGTACAACGTATAATATCTGTGCACACAATTAAAGATCGACCTGGAAACAGTCACACATGAATACATAAAAAAAAGGTTATGGAACCGTCCAATTTAGGCAGTCTATTAGCATTTCAATGGTGTTTCTGTAGCCATAAAGATTTTACGGTTCAGATTGATTCATGCGTTTCGCTTGAAATCCTGTCACAACAGCAACAATAACTATATACGATCAATGAGTCAATAATAAAACGAATTTATCTCTATCTCTATTTTTATGTTTTCTTCGTGCTAGCCTACCTGTGATGATGTTCTTTTTTTTAAACCGTTTGATAAATCTTGTTTATTGAAGACAAAAAAAAAATAGTTGGCGCAACAGGTCTGTAGGGACCCTAGGCCTATTGAAGATAAAATATTGCTACAAAAAAAGGGTTAGCTCAACAAGAAGATTAACACCGATAACGTGGGAGGCATTGCCACGACCGCATGAACAGTGCCCAGACCCACATGTCGCTGCGTCTAAAATGATTCATTTTATTTCGAAAAAAAAGAAAAAAACAAATATTTTAATGAACAGTGTGGAAAAATGCGGAAGTACGGAGAGGAGTGGTCGTCTTTAGAGACAGCAGTTCTCTTGCTATTTGTATGGGTCAGGGGCAAGGATCAGCACTTACGCAACCACTTGATCGACTTAGTTTAGTTGCGTAATGATTCCGATTGAGCAGGCATGCAGGGGATTCAATTGATGGCAGTCGTTAATTATTTCAAGGTTTTCCGAAAAAAAATCTAGTTCATGGCAGCAGGGCCGGACCAATCATATGTGCAAGATGTGCAAGTGCACAGGGCGCCAATTTCTGGGGGCGCATTGCTCGGAAAGAAAAATGTATTTTATCTGGCGCGAACAAATACTGCCACTTGCATTTTAAACAAAAAGCTTGTTCAAATAGGCCCAAAATAACAACATCCATCACACCTGTGCTGAATTATTTCTTGCACATTAACTCACATCACTTGCAATGTTGCAACTTCAAGGAGAATCGAACTCAAAATATCGCAAAATAAAAAATCCCACTAGACCTATGCAAGTTCACTTCTTACCTACATAATCTCAAAATATTCCACCCTGTTCATGTAGCTACATTTTACAAGAGAATCTAGTTCAAAGATCTCAAAATAAAAAAATACTGCAATAAAAAAAAACGCATTGAAAGTATCCCTCTGGGTGATGTGGAAAAGACTTATGCATCTGAAAAAAGGACGCTTTCTGTAAATCTTGCACAGGGCGCTAGGTTGGCTGGAGCCGGCACTGATGGCAGTGACCGTCAGGAATTATTCGAAGTACTATGTAGGTACATGTGTACAACTAAGCCAAAAGATTAAATTTGTTTGTAGACATCTTCTGTTGGGATGGAGAGTTATTAAGTGTAAAGAGATATAATTTATTCGAGGGACAATAAAATTAGTCTAAATTTGCCACTAATTTGCTGCATATTATGTGATTCGAATAAGGTCTACCTAAACATGAACACATTTTGTAAGGGCTTTTCTTTTCGCTCCTAAATGGCATCCTCCAAACTTATTGCATCTTTTACAATCTTATAACACAACTGCCATGATTCCCATATATCTACCTGATGCGGCGAGAGATTCCACCAATCGAGTCGCTAAGTTCGTTGTTACAATTGTTACAAATTTATAGGTGAAATAGATGTTTAACATGTTTGTAAATACATTGCCAGCGCACCCTCATGCTTAGGGAATAAGTTTAAACATTAGAAAGAACTCCCGCTTTAGTTTAAGGAAACTAATTGTTTTTTTTTTTGCTCGCCATATAATTCGCCTGAGCATTCCAGGCGAAACAAATCCAAGCGAACTAAATGCAAATTTACTGCCGTGGAGTATGCAAGCTCTCAGGAAAAGATTACGCAAGCCATTTCTCATAAATTGAACCTCTGAAGGTGAGAACTCAGTCATTCTCAGTCGCTTGTAAAGGGTGTCCCATAATTCACGCAAAATGTAATTTTGATAGAAAGTACAGATTTCTTGTCGGAAAGCTTACATTTTTTATTGATTCATAGACTATACAGACTGGGGTTATGTATGGAATAGCACATTGGATAAATGGCCGTCACGGCGTTTGCTGGCAAAAATTGACTCTTTTATTGAAATTTTCTATGATCGTTTCGCATTAATGTGGCTGGTATTTCATTAATGCACCTCCCAATTTCCTCTTTCAAGGCGTTGGTTGTCGTGGGCTTGTTTGCATAGACCTTTGACTTCAAAAACCCCGAAGAAAAAGGTCCAATGGCCTTAAATCGCAAGATCTGGCCAATTCTGATCGCAAAAACAGCCGATTACAAGATTAGGACATGACTCATGCAGTAATTGAATTGTTTCTCTGGCTGTTTGGCATGTGGCAGCGTCTTGTTGAAACAACATGTTGGTCACATCCATATCTTGTAATTTAGGTACTAATAACTGGGTTATCATGTCACTATAACGAACGCCATTAATTTTTACTACTTGACCAGCAGTATTTTAAAATGGGGAACGGTCCGATAAAGCCTCCAGCCCAAAATATTGACGGATTCGACGGAACGAGCAGTCCCAAAGAATCCGTTGCATACGGTGACAGCCAGTGGTTAAGTTCTCTGGCCTAATATTTCCCACGAAACGTAATAATATTTCCCTATTCACCGTACTCAAATTCCCTTTTAAATAATTACATTGAAAGGTACTTTTTGTGAATAAATCTTTCTTTTAAAAGTAAAATTTATATTTTACGGAAATATAATCACATGAAATTATCTTTTTTAAAAAACCCAGTTTGTTAATATTTATAATGATTACCTTTTTATACTACAAAATTTTGATACAAGAAAATCTTGCTAAAATTTGATTTACATAAGCTCTTTTTATGTACAATCAGTGTGTTAATAGTCGTGGTGAAATGCAGATATCAATTTTGATGAAATTTCCGCAAAAATTTAGTATTTTTTGCAGCTTTTTATTTTTTCCATGGAAGGCTTTTAAGAAATCGAAATTTACAGAAAAAGGAAGAAATCCCACCATATAAGAATACTGTCGACAGCCAATGACAGTTTCTCTCATGCTCTCAATATTTCCACGCGATGCGACGGACAGAAAAGTAGAAAGTAAACCTACTTTATCCGTCGCATCAGGCAAGTGCGCTGCTTATGGGTCACCTTCCATAAGCTACTGTGTATTCTATAAACTTGTCATTCGAAAACTTTGCCGCAACGGACGCGACGGATTCTATGGATTGGGCCCTTAAGAACTGAAAAAGCTGTCAGTCACCTTACAGCTAACAGCTGATTTGAAATTTGTTGTCCTATTTGACGTTGAGTGCATTTGTTTAGATTTCTTGCGTATTAAAATGGCATCAAAAGGCGGGAAAATAAAATTGAATGTTTTCCTTAGATTGTTTTCGAAAGTGACGGTGAAACTCTTCCTCGCTGTAAGGAGTAAGAAAGGACAATCTCCTACACGTAATTTTTAATGCCGTGACGCTTTTTCCTCTTCTCGAATCCTTGTACTTCAATCCGTACAAACTCTTCCATATAGGTACTCGGATTCGAAGTTCGATTAATTCCGAATGACTTTCATAGCTAGGTAGATAAATGAACTAATTTTGTTCGTAAATTAGCAAAACCTTCGAGTTTATCAGAAATTTAACAATTTTTCGTACAATTTTTTTGAATTTTTTGAATTATATATCTGTCGTTTTTCATATAAATTTCTACAAAAGCGTTCCCTAACTTTTTCGTAAGTATCTCTCTCTGTGAGAGAATTTATCCCCACCACTGCCATTTTGACAGTCTTTTCCATTCTTACTACAAAAGTAAAGGAACAGACATAATTACTCGTGGGTTTTCTGGACCCCAAATGCGACATTTTGACAATTAACGAAGCCATCAATATGAAAATGGGCTTCATCAGTGAAGATGAAATTGCGTAGCTGGCAAACCTTAATTATTTTTAAAATATTGCTCAACAATGAAAATGCGTTGTTCTTTCGTGTAGCGCTCCATTTTTACTAACCCCGAACTATCAGCTGTCACATTGTTATCTTTTTTTCCGTCGGCATCACTGTACTACTAAATGGCACAAAATTCAATTTTTGAATTATGGGACACGCTTTATATGGCAGACCACACGAACTCCACCTTACAGTAATGCGGCTAGGGGAAGTAGGGTGTCATCATGTGGATCATGAGAATTTCGCTTTCGATCGCATTGAACAGAAAAATATTCCCCTTAGTTGCAGGCGATCTCATTGACCATACATTATGTGACGAAACAATGCTACGTGGCACCGGTAACATAAATCTATCCAGTGCAATTGTGAGATACTAATCGTTTTCAACTTAGTTTCAAGTATATTCGCCCCATTGTAGTCATACAGAC
Source organism: Cheilosia variabilis (assembly GCA_951230905.1). Taxonomy (NCBI): domain Eukaryota; kingdom Metazoa; phylum Arthropoda; class Insecta; order Diptera; family Syrphidae; genus Cheilosia; species Cheilosia variabilis. The sequence continues at coordinate 38,829,911 of OX579677.1, read as the reverse complement.
AAACATTGCCGGATCAGCTGAAATAAACATTAACAATTCCAAACCGAATCACCGTGCAGCGCAGACCTGGGTAGGTACTAGAGGGGCTTTGTTATTGTCGCCGTCGTCGCTCGGTCGCAATTGTTCATTTACATTCGCTGTTCGGCAACCACATGCGCGCGGTCAAACTAATTTCGGAGATGAATTGATCTTGATGAGGAAATTTCAATCCCACTATAGCATGCAACTAATTGAAATGTGAGAGCAGATATACATTACGTCATATGAAGGGGGTTGGAATGCCGTTACGTATTTGTATGAAAAGAGCGGTAAAAGCAAAGTTGTATTATGTTCGCCTATATTTATAAAACACCTTTTGAACTTTCTGTCAAGTCAAAGTCAATGTCACAAAATTGGATACCCCCCTTTTAACTGTGCAGCGATATTGAAATTGAAATACATAAGCCAGGGGTATAAAATTTACATATAACTTTGTACATATTCGGTTGTAATCACTGCGGTTGATAACACCGCGGCGGTATTGCATAAGCATTAGATCCGAGTAACGCGTAGAGGTCTAGGCGCTACATTGACGTTGTTATCTGTTTGTTGCTGTTGTTAAAACAAATTTTGTACTGCTTTCAAAGTTGACGACACAAATTTGTTTGAACAATTAGAAAATTGTTTTTTTTTCTTAAAGCGGACGTTCCCTGCCCACTTCGTTTATAAATCCCGAGCCAAATGGATACGGATATAAGTAGTGATAATGTTCGGCATGTGACTCTCTATAAGCTAGTGTTTATTTGTTGTGCCACTTTATTGCTCTTTGGGACTCGTTCGGGTTCGTTAGCCACACAAGACTATGAGATACATTGACATAGGGCATTGAGACACTGTTATTTTATCATGTGCTGCGTGTAGACGATCTGCGATAAAGCTATGCTTAATCCGAGACTAGGGGCTTCGCTCGCGACAGACAAATTAGTCATAAATATTAGGTCTGTGTCGGCTTGCTATACAAATAATTGCATCTAAATGAAAACCTTCGCTCAGAATGAATTTTCATCGCGGAGTCGCGTATGTTTGCGTAGGTATGTAATAAGTGTAGAATACCTACGTATAATGCATAATCTGCAATTGAAAACAATTTCCAAATGCAATTGCTACGGAAATTAACACCCTGGCATTGTTTTTTTTATTTTTTTTTAAGAAAATCAACCTCGTTTAATCTCAGACGGAAACTAAACAATGGAATGGGTGCTGAATACTTTTTCAGTGGGTCACAGATGGTCGCATATTTTAAGTATGCTATTACTTGGAAATTGTTAGCAATGGCCGTAGTATAGGTACCTAATGCTATGGACACCTATAAGAAGGAGTTAGTTGTAAATGGGTCATTTCTCATTACGGAGAAATCTGTCTTCGGCGATAAGTTAACAACTATACCTAGGTACCTACCGAAATGTCACCTATCTAAAAAATGCTGATGGACTATGTATTGACAAACGGTTAGTGTTAGCCGAGATTTAAAAATATGTGGATTTTTAACAATGGAAATTGTTACAAATACTTAAATCGAAGAATACATTTACAAAATTAGCAAAAAAGAAATTGGGGTGTTATTTAATTTTTGAAATTGGGGTGTTATTTCATTATGATAATGCAGCGATTACCACCGATTACCGCTCACATCTTCTCCGCTTGTCGCTCTGGAGTATCAGTTGACATCAGACATTGATTCCATCTTCAAAGACGTGCGGGAAACCTGACGGAATATTTGTGGGAAAGCCTGAATACAATTTGTCCATAAACAAAGTAATACTTGCAGGTATTGCAGGCCCAGGGTCGGCGCCAACTAACTATACTATTATGAAAAGTGAATGAGTTCGGCTTTCTAAAGGTTCATTCAAAAGCTATAACAGAACAGATTGACAGCTGACTGTATTTAAAAACATTTAAAAAAGGTAGTGAAATATGATGGAAAATAGTAAATGAGCAGAACTTGTCAAAAATTGTGTCAAAGACTCTAGCATGCAGAGCTTTAAGAAAAAATATTTATCTTTTCTACCTATTTAAGTATAGAGGTATTTTGTTTTTAAATATATAAAATCACAATCAACCTTAATAACAACCCAATTTAAGCTCGACTTTAAGGCAATAGTCGAAATTAAAATAAACTGAGTACCTACCAATGATCATGTTATCTTTGACTTTAATACAATCGAGGCTGTAACTTTCGATCCGAAGAAAGTCGAGTCTAACCCATTATTTAAGTTTATACGTCAGTCTGAAGAAAAGTCAATTGGCCGTTTTGAATTAAATTAGGTTTAGTTGAAATGGAAAGTTATTTTAATATGTTACAAAATATAAAGCTTTTTTGTTTGTCTTGTGCAACAAACCGGACATTTTATTAATAGTTTTCTTCAATGCTCCATTTTAATGCTATGAATATTTTCAGGTCCGTGTGTGCAATGGAATTGTTAAATAATAGACAGTTTTAAGTGTCTTTGTGATCTGTTAAAGAAGATTGAGTAGAATCAAAATAACATTGTTTCATTATTACAAAAAACAAAACAAAATACTAAATCTGTAGTGCCTAATCAATTCTTTCTCGTCATATTTTTCAATCGGGTTTATTTTTCGCAGCCTCGTTAACCATATGAATATCAGTAAATATATCCGCTGCTCAACATTATTGAAAAAGTAAAAAATAGGTACTCAAAATACAACCAACTGCCAATTTCAGCAAAGTATTTGGAAGCTCAAAAAAAAAATGATAACGCATTTGAGTTATATTGTAATAATTTTGCTTTAAAGTCAGATGTAGTTAAAGTTCCTACAATCCGATTACTTTGATTATTGGTAGGTACCTACAAATTAAAAGTCGAAACTATAGTTAGTTTCGAAATTAGTTAAACTCGAGTTTAGTGCTTGGTTGTTGGTAAGGCCCATTGTCTTTTTAGAAATAAATTATATATTTAAATTAAATATTGCAACATTTCTTCGTAGCATTTTCTCGTTTTTGTATTCATTAAAATGAAAAATAACGGAAATACCTAGAAACAAATTTGTAAATATATTTAAATTTGGATTTTTAGTAAAATAAGACGGTTTATTTTACTAAAAATCCAAATGAAAATTTGGTACAAAAAATCGCGCGATATTTTCGCCTGCGGCGCTCAGATTGAAACAATTTGTTTAATTAAAATAATGTAATTACCTCGTCAGAATATTGAATATAAATGACTAGGAGCTGGTGAAAGCAACCTTTGGGAACTATTTTAAAAGTTCCGTCCATTGAATATCTTCTATTTGGCGGTGGTATATTTTTCTTCTTTCGCTTATTATTTTTAAAGACGCTTATTATTTTATAAAGAAATAAGATCCCAATTTTTATTAGGAAATAAGGCCGCAAATAAGTAAATAACACAAACAATTTTATTAAAAATCGTTATTTCATTTTTTTGGGGGCCTTATTTCGCAGAGCCCTAGTAAACTCGTTGACTTCCAAGAGAACTGCTCAAAATGATATTTGCAAAAAAAAAAAATGTCTCTTTTAAAAAAAAGCTACAAATGAACCCAACTTCACTCGAAGATATACGAAATATTACTCGTAAGTAAAATTTGTATCTTTTTCGAAAAATGTCAAAAGCTTGAAAAATAGTTATTTAATTTCAACGACTGCTGACAAGAGTTCTGGAAAATTTTTAACTTAAAAATTCTTACGAAATAGCTTAAATCCAAACGCAAGGGGTTGGACAACAATTTTAGCTCAAAAATGTTGTCCAAATGAATTCACATGACAGTTCCGGCGAGTGCTCCAAAAACTCTAAAATGCTTTCTCAGAAAAAATAGTCCGAACTTAAAGTCAATCTGTCCTCTTTTAGAGTGAGAACTTAATTTTATTCACTCGCATAACTGTTCATTTCTGGGGTTGATAAGTATTTACAGGCTATCTGCCTTCTAATGATTTTTGGATCAATGAGGATACTATTCCAATGGTGAAAGAAATCACGATATATATTTTGTTGGTCTGAACAAAAACTATATTGTGGACAATTTCGCTGGTAAAATTTAACGTCGACACTGGAAATGATTATTAGCACTATTAGCACCGCACAATGAAATTCGAAGACCTTCTGCCAAGTCCAAGAAAGTACACAGCTCCATCAATCCAAGACTATCATACACCAAGTATACCTACAACTCATTAGAGTAAACATTGCCGTGAACCAACTCAGATCTCTAACCGACTTTCACTTATGCAACACGATCATTTGCCAACAATATCGTATACTCAACTCTCAGTCACTAATCGAGAAACCACGTCACATTAGCACCTGTTTCAATATTTCTCGTTCTGAAATAGAATCACGAGCCAATAAAACCATTTAAAGCACACCGTCCGCTGTGCTGTATTTACAGACATTAGCGATCTGTTACCTTTTTAGAGGTTTTTAAAATTTTTATTGCGCGCTGATGGTCCTCCAGTGTTCAGCTTCCAATCACCAGAGAACATTTCAATTAATTAATTGTGACAATAAAAATTGTCAAAAAATGTCACCACATGCGCGGTTATAGCTTGTAGGTAAAGCTGAAAGCCTCTCCTTCAATTTTGTCATCAGTCAAGGAGCTGCTCAGACCTGTTAGACCAGTCCACCTATAGTCAACAAACAAAAAATATTAGCTTATCTTGTTATTATAAATTAGCAGCTTTTTTCCCATGAGTGGTAACGCGAATTGAAATTAATTGTGCTCCAAAGTTTAGCACATTCTCGCAGTCGCAGGCAGTCGTGTCGGCATCGCCGCCAAAATGAAGAGCTTTGCCCGACCTTATGACCGCAATTTGTTGCAGATACATTTTATGATGGGGCGAATCTCGTCTCATTTGTGCCGATATGGAATTCTTCGCGAAGCTATTCATTAGCGAATGGAGATTCGTGTGCCCGCGCTGCCCCAAACCGATATCCAATTAACTCGTCTGCGCGGTTTCGAATTTCAACCGATTCGTTGTGATTGTTGTTGTTCTCTGAGGGAATACATATATAAATATAGAAAAGGCGACGGTGTGGAGGGTGTTGTCCAGCCGTAAACATGGGAATTTCATGAGCCAGCAAGAAACTGAAAAGCAATTTGAGTTTAAGAAAACTCCAATGTGACGTTGGCAAAAAGTATTTTGGCGCATAGCCACTGTGAACTCTTACCTCACCCCGGAACGTACATAATTATGACATATAATTCACTTGAAATTAGCTCGTAAATGCCCGGCTTTGTAGTGAGCGGCTTGTGTGTTGTTGCAGCAGTGAATGACCAGTTCCTGGCTGTGTGTCCCACTGCCTCCCTCTCTCTATATGATTATGCAAATATTAATCTAAAACCTGTCTGCTATAGTGGGGAGCGGTATATAGTGGCAGACTGACAGTGTGCGGCTGCGGAGAAGGTTTCAGGTGGAATTGGACTCCACGCTGGTGGCGATTTTGTTAACGCTGCGCTTGGCTTACATGTGCTCGTTGCTCGCAGGTACATATTTAGAAGTTTCGCCCATTTCGTGGGTACTTGTACGTGTAAAGGTGAGCTCTATGCAGTACGTGCTCGTTTATTTTATGTGCAAACAATAAAGTAGGGCTTTTTTTATTGTGCAGTCGGATCACGCCATGCCTGCGATATATTTTTTACTGCCTTTGCGGCTGCGACGGCTATCAAAATACACAAGTTAGTGCGCTTGTTTTAATTAAAAAATAGCGTAAGTGTCGATAAACTTCGATTTATGATGACGTGGCAGTATGGGCTTAGTAGGACTTTGGGCAAAAGGGCAAATCTGCGATGATAGTCCTTTGTTCTTGAATGCATTTCTGTTGTAGGTTCTCATATATTTAAAAGCTATGTGCCAGTGAAAGGTTAGAAAATGTTATTCGTATAAAACATGAGTGTTTATATAGTATTTATTGAATTGAGATAACAAAGTGCAGTTCTCGTTCAAGACATTTATTCTGAGCGATTGAATAAATCATCAGCATCACAATTGCTGTGAATGCCACATCTTTCAAGTCGACCCTGCTCCCTTACTACAGGGAAGGACTTCGCTGCGTGCAAAACGTCTTGGACCAATATTTTCGTGCTTAAGCTGATCTACTATGTTGCTTAGGGCTGTAAAAAGTGGTTACACTTATTATTACTATTGTGGAAAATGACGCATATTCAACGCGCCGTCACACGCATCGGCTGCCAGACTGTTATTTTCAATACACTCTCCGCTCAGGCTCCACGCATAGTAATACAAATATCTTTCGGTTACTTCTCAGACCGAAAAATTACTTCGGTCTAAATGGACGCCTGGCTGATGGCACGTATTCAAAACAACGTCTTGAAGTTAGGGGCATGTGCTTAAAGTGACTAGTCCACTGAATTATAGTTCGGCAGTGAGCACCTCTCGTATTTTGTTGCTCCCTGTACACACTCTGAGGGTCACCCCATCCCTGCATTGAAAGAATCCCTTTTCGGCAAATTTTATCCGCGATCTTATATTTTCTGCCATTCTCATGTTTGACAAGACCAGTTTGGACCAGCAACCGAATTAAATACAAATCACCTACATTTTTGGCATCAAGTTTGGTTCATCTATGGTAACAGAATGACCGTAGATAGGTTTAGCATTTCTCTTCCATCGTTTTGTTTCCTCTATTCAAATATATCATTATGTATAAGCAAATCGAACAGCTCTCGGGAGAGAACCGACAATACCACCATCCAAAGCTTACCTTGCTGAAATCAGTTGCACGACTTATCCATGTCTACAAAATTTTACATACTCCGAGCCTTTCTCAAGGATCATCATGACAGTTACTAACTTGTGTTGTGCTTTTACTTGGACTATAAAGTCACTGCTTATCCACGAGCTATGATTGATATTGACTATCGTTCTGCAAAGTTTTTCTTGCGCATCATGGTGAAGACTTTTTCTAAATAATGCAGTAACCCTTTTATCCAAAGGAACTTTGGAAACCAAATCTAGGTCTTTTACAAGGCGATTGCTTAAAACGGGGTAAGCCCGCTAAATCTTTAGCCGAATTAGATGAAATTAGAGGGTGTTACCGCCTCTAAACAAAATTGTTGTACCAAAAAAAAGAGCTGTTATAACCTCATTGAGAGGTTGTGAACCCAAATGGGAAGTTGACAAAACTTAATAAAATTCTTCTAACGCCTTGGTGGATCTGATAGCATCTTTAAAGCTTTAATAAGGCCCTTATAAATGGTGATTTATTTTTCGGTTTAAAAAGTAAAGCTGAATAAAACACACACAACGATACATTTTTGGTGAAAATTTTATTTCATTATAAAGTTTAGACTTTGCCATTTAGTGCGAAATACAATATCATTCGAATGGCCGCCTCGGGAAGACTCGCAACATGCGATTCTTTTGATGTAATTTTCAACTACTTTTTCGCACATTTCGGGCGGCATCTCGGCCATAACTGGAGTAATGTTGGTTTTTAGTGGATCTAGAGTTCGGGGATTTTTCGCATAAACACGGTCTTTTGTTTAGCCTCACAGAAAAAAATCTAACGGTGCCAAATCGCATGATCTTGGTGTCGAATGGACGTCGCCAAAACGTGAAATTATACTCGACCAGGAAACTTCTCACTCAATAAAGCCATAATTGGTCGTCTTGTGTGGCTTGTTGCCGCGTCTTGTTGGAGCCACATATCTTCCAAGTCACGATCTTAATCGCCGACCAAAAAAAATCGGTTATCATTCGAACGGTTATCAATCGATAAATTCGGATCATCAGCAACACTTGCACTTGCAGAAGCAATATTTTCGACTGAGCGTGCGTTACGATGATGCACAGGCCTTTCGACATCAGTAATGCTTAAAATTTCTTCACAATTTCTTCACAATTTTACCGATTGCTTGCGTATAGTCGGTCGATTATGACGACCATAATAATGCGCGAAAAGTGGCTACGTTTGAGTCACCAGTCACCACTTTTGTAGTAAGGTTTAATAATTTAAGCGCGTTGTTCGATTGTTAAGCGGTCCATTTACGTAAATGGCAAACACTCAGCTAATATTATGACACTTCAAATGACAGCTGAGTTTGGCAGGTGTCAAATGTCAGCGCTGCCAACTTGAAACAACGAAATGAATGACCCTTTACTTATCCTGTAAAATCACTTTAAAGATTTAGGAAGCTCACAGCTGCCACAGTCTCTTAAAAGCCTGTTAGCTTTTATATCATGGTTTAGCGGATAACTCGACCCAGATTTAATTCGTTTAAAACAGTTTCTTAAACAGCTACGGTAACTCTTTGTTAACTACAACAGCTTCTGTCCGTCTGTCTGTCTGTCTGTCTTTCCGTCTGTCTGTCTGTTAAAAGCACGATAGCACCCAAAGGAATTGACATAGGCGAGTGAAATTTTGTGAGAGGACTTATTTTTTATTGTCGTCAAGTTGTTATTAAATATGGGCTATGTCGGTCAAGTAGTTTTGGTAATTCTGGTTGGTAGACAAAACCAATATTAGACGATAGCGTCTATTCTATTATTTGAATGAAATTTTGTGAGACTACTTATTTTTTTATCGTCAGCTTGGTATTAAAAATGAGTAGTCAACCAATGTTTTTGCTATCCCTTTTTTTCTATGAATTCGGCCTTATCCCAAAAAATTAAAAACCATTCCAGGTAAATTTTAAACTTAGTACTTACCAGAATTTTGCGCAATATAAATGATTACCTGTAGGTACGGGTCATAAAATTTACGGAATGGTTAGTCAATAAATAATAAAAAAAATTAAGAAAACCTAAAAAAATTACTTAAAAAGCTATAATGTTACCTTGAACAGGTTGACCTGTACCCATACCTGTTCAATGTAATGACGTACTATCTCACATGCCTAGAATTTTGCATGACTTGTATGCAGTGGGGGGTATCAAAGCATCGGCTAGGCCGATGATAACACTTTAACTTGTTAAATTTAACTTTCTCAGTGTATGATCAGTCTTGCAATACATCTTTCCTCTGTGGCATCGCTTATGCCATTATTACCTCGTGATCACATCTTCTGGGTTTCCATCGTCTAGCTCGGCTCAATACTGGTCCATTGGTCTACTTTAATAGAGCAGATCTAAGTCCTCTGCGCTCTCGACCTTACCTTAATTAATTCATCAAATTTGCAAAAAATATTTCTGTGCCTGCGGCCAGAGATAATTATTTAGTTTTTCGCCACAAAAGCATCTCTTATAGACAAGTTATAATTTCCATCTCCTATAATCGGTAGCAAACGAAGCTACAGATACCAAGCCAATGTCAATAACCCAGGGATGCCACCAGTATCTATATACAGTTCGCAATGAAAACGGACCCCTCCTTCTGCTCGAGGAAATACTAGAAGAGGTTGTTAACAACCCGAACAAAGTCGCTGTGCGCATCGTTTATCATAAGCTCCGACGATGATTAATGCCCATATTGTGAATTCTCTGCTAAGTGGAATAAGATCGATGGTCAATCAAGCACCTTAACAGGGAGTGCCGGTCCATAAATGAAAACGAGCTTAAGCTAAACTTCAAGTCGTGTAGAAGAACAACAAATCAGCCGAGTTGTGATTTGTACCTAAAAGCGACTTCCTTGTCAGAGACGATGGACTCACTTATGCTGCGTTAAACTGTACTCGAAACAGAGAGACTTTAAGTGAGAAATGAACATGAAACCGCCTTTGGGCCCAAAAATTGAGATATTCAATGGCGCGTTCAACTTGCGGACAACAGAAGAGAACATTCTGCTTCTGCCGTTACCGGCTGGCCAGTCTATTACCTACATTATGCCTCTCGTTAAGGTGGGACCTGTTCGAATACCTGTTCTCATTTACCACCAAGACGACCAAGACCGCTGCTCAGCTCATTCCAACCACCAATGCTCTGGTTGAAAGGTGAACTCCAAGTCCAACCAACCAGCCAACCAACCAGTTGGCTTTGCGCAAAGCAGCAGAAGAGGAGCACGAAGTAGCTCTTTGTAAGTCACGTCAGGCAATGACCAATTCACGCGCGCTCACGGAACCAGTCTTACCACTTTTCCAATCAACTCCTCAGGAATGTCTGAGTGATTATGTTGCTGCGTTGCCTGTTCGCCCAGTCTCGAGAGTCTTTGCGTAATTTGGTAGCCTGAATAGTCATGGGCAGTGGCATTATTTGTGGACCGCTGCTGTTGCTGCCTTGCTTTAATTCAGCTCGCTGCGGATGGTGGTAGTCGTTTGTACGGAATGGTGCTAGTGGTGGTGACGTTGGTTTGGCTTAGGGTTTTGGCTGTAATATGCCTGTCCGTTCCTATTTGTAGTACAACAACCAGAAGACGAAGAACTCATCCATTCAGCCAGAACCAATTATTATTAATTTCGGATCGGATCAGCAACCGCGATGATGCTGGGTGTTGTGCTGTTGATATTCTCTTTATTGTTTTTCGTTTCGTGTAGGTATATATATCTTTTTCCCCGCGAGAAGAGGTTCATTCCTTCGCTTTTAATTAAATGTTAACGCCAGTTGAAATATGGTCTTTTAAAGGTGAGTAATTAATTTCCATAACATGGAACCATTCTTACCTACCTGGTGAGCTTCTCACTGGCTACTAATGGGCTTCTACATTTGGTTTCTGATGCTTTGGTGATATACCCCTGCCTAATTCCGGGGTATTTTTATGAGGCTTTGTGAACTTTATTTCGACAGCAATGAGAGGGTGTCTTGAGTAACGTCAAACAGGAGCCAGTTAAGCTAACTTATCTGAACGTATGAGAGGTAGGTATAAGGTTGTCGACTTTACGTGACAGTATAGCATAGATGTTGGAAAATGTTACTTTTTATTTAGAAAAAGGTTGCTTTAGTGATAAACTAAAATAAATCTCAAATACGAGTCCACGGGAACGAGGGGTTTATAAGTAAACTTTTGTTTGACTACTAATCCAACCTTCATGCAAGGACTTTACAAAGGTACAATTTAGAAAGTATCAATCGTGATAAAGCATATAGTGTTTGATACAGGCGACCCGATGGGTCGTATTGAAACTTGTTGTGGAAATTAGATCAAGTCGAAAACCTTACTCTTAAGCACACCTTTTTCGTTTTCAAGCTGTTTTCGGAAAAATCTTCCAAGTTTTATTGGCTCCGCATGAAAACCTATCGACCTGAAGTCATCATTTAAAAAGAGAGAATATTTATATTTTTTGTGCTAACTATTCAGACAGTAATAGTCCCTAGTAAGCGGGCCGACTCCAAATCCTTGTTCATTTGCTAAAAAATTGAATATTATGTAGGAATTTAGCGTCTTCGTGCCGATTGTTGCTAGCACGGCTGATACTTGATAGATACATTGATACAATGAAAATAAGATAGCTTTACGAATGCGAACAAACTCGAAAACCGGGGGCATTGAGGGTAAATCGCAATTTTTAAAACTCTGGAAACTTTTTATTTAAAAAAGCTCTTTTAGTTTTTGACTGGTTCGGTACGTTCTACTGAAATACAAAAGAATATTCCAAATTTTCTAAAGCCCGGAAAACTGAATTATCTTTGACATTAAACTCTATATTCGGATATCATGCTGTATGATAAGGTCACAACTTATTTCTCAACACCCGGACTTGAACACCCTGAGGTAAAAAAAATTCCGAAAGAAATCTTTTTTGAAAATGTTGATCTCCGCACTTTTGTATTAAATCGAAAGATTCAATCATACACACCAATTTGATAAATTATTGAAATCATCTTGTAAACAAATGCAATCGTGTTCAGAGTTCTTGCAAAAGAAAACTTACAAGTCGTTGGCATACATGAACCGGAAAATATATCGGAAATGTCTTTCTTATTTATATCAGAATGACAAAAGGACCGAAATAGCTACCCTGCGGCACTCCCGAAGATTGTAATTGGTACAAATGTACTGAATGAGATTCCGTAAATGTGCGAAAATCCAATTTAAGAAGTTCAAATGAAAACCTACCATACCTAACTTCATTAGTAGAGCAACGTTAGTTACTCACTTAAATGAATTCAAAGAATTGAAAAAATAATTGAAACATTGAGTGCCCTTCTGAAGTCCGTTGAAAACAGTTGAACGAGGAATTATATGACTTGTATATTGGTGTGGAGAAATAACTCATTAAGAGAGGAAGTTAATTTATCATAGATTTACTTTTTTCAGGAATTGTAAATTGCTGGACAGTAATTCGAAACCTGTTGCCTGCTTTCCGATTTCAAAATTTGCTTCATTGTTGAATGCACGATTATTCGATGCAGTTATGATTTCCATGGTAATTTCAAAGCTTACGCCTAGTATGCTGCTCGCGCTTAAATTAAGCCCCATATAAAAATGTCTCCAAAGATAAAATTAAGCAAAGCAGTTAAACAAAGCAGTACGCAGTTCAAGCTAAATTTGTTAGCCGCTGTACGAAAAATCTCTACAGAATTTAATGCAAAATACATTTTTCCACAGCTAAATTTTGACAGATCAGGGAAAATATCGGTATTTCAAACGAAAGCAAAAACAAACAAATTGGAGAATGGTAAGTTCAACACAAAAAAAAATCCTTGTTGTTAATTTAATTTTTTTTAGAAATTAAATATATTAAGGAGGAGTACCTGGAAGAGGTTTTTGAGGAAGTACAAATAAAAAAACGAAAAAAAAAAATTCAAACACAGTTTTTTTTTCGACGGAACCTACACTGTCAAAATTAAGCGAAGTGGCGGAGAGAAACATTGGAAGGGCGCTTAATTTTAGCTTTCCTGGAACAGCATACTAGGCAAGCAAAAAAAGTCTGAAGTAAAGAGCAAAGACAGTTTGAGGACCAAATTTAGTAAAAAAAAAAAACCATTTGCCAAGAAGAAGAGCGGAATGCAAATAATATGTTTGGGTGAAAGACGGAATTGAAAAGAAATCGTTAAGTTATCAAGTCCGGGAGCTTAAAGAAAGGTAGAATTAATATAAACAAATAAATAGTTGGAAACTCCTTTCTTATTTCATTTTTTTTTTTGTTTCGTTGTGCAGTTATTTTGAATGCCATTATTAATTTTCAGTATCCACAAAAATCTACTCCTTCTCCTCATTGAAAATCCTTCGAAAGTAAGTAAAGTTGTTTTTAAGTAGCGCCTTCCTTCAGGTGTTTAACAAACAAATTATAAAACGTAAACTGGCTTTGCAACATAATTTTCCTTTTGTTGGTCATGATTAAATCGCTTTTGAAGCAGTTAATGTGTGAAAAATATATCTTTATTGGAAAGTTTTTGTCACAAAATTGTGGGCTTTTCTTCTCAACCTCTCCTTTTATTTGTTCCAAGGTGGTCTAAATATTGACAAGCAATTGCCCAATTGCAGCATGCCCTCAACACAATTTTATTGGAATGAAGAATTCAAAAAGCTGAGCAACCCGTTGAAAAGGTAATGTGCACCGATGCACACCTTTTATTTTTAGCGGTGATCAACGACCTGCAGCTATCTCGAACATCTTCTCTAATTTGGTGTTTTATCACCATACGAATATTCCGGAACAATTTTGCCTTTAATCAATTTTGTTTTGCCTTTTTTGTCAATTAACCTTGTAAAGGGTGATTTTTTAAGAGGTTTAGAACTTTTTTTAAAAAAAAAAACACAAAAAATTCGAAAAAATGAATGAAATATTTATTTGAATCGATAGTTTGAACCTTGCAATTTAATGTTTAAAGATAATTTCATGCAAATGTTGACCGCGGCTGCGTCTCAGGTAGCCCATCCGCTGAGTCCAATTTTGGCATACTCTTTCACACATATCGGCCGGTATCTCACGAATGAATGCATGGATGTTGGCTTCCAGTGCGTCAATCGAAGCGGGCTTGTCCCTATACACATTAGCCTTGGCATACCCCCACAAAAAATAATCTAATGGTGTCAAATCGCACGATCTAGGCGGCCAATTGACCGGCCCGAAACGTGAAATTAACTGTTCACCAAACTCGCCTCGCAATTGCGCCATTGTTTCGCGTGCTGTGTGGCATGTGGCACCGTCTTGTTGAAACCACATATCATGCAAGTCAAGAACTTCCATTTCGGGCAAAAAAAAGTTTGTTATCATCGCTCGGTAGCGTTCACCATTGACAGTAACGCTGCGATTCGCATCATCTTTGAAGAAATATGGCCCAATAATGCCGCCGGCCCATAAACCGCACCAAACAGTGGCTTTTTCGGGATGCATTGGTAGCTGTTGCAATGCTTCTGGCTGATCTTCACTCCAAATGCGGCAATTTTGCTTATTTACGTACCCATTCAACCAAAAATGAGCCTCATCGCTGAACACAATTTTTCGATAAAAAAGCGGATCCTCGGCCAGCTTTCCAAGAGCCCATTCACCAAAAATTCGGCGTTGTGGTAGGTCGGCTGGCTTTAGTTCTTGCACCAGCTGTATCTTAAAAGGCTTTACGCCCAAATCCTTCCGCAAAATTTTCCACGTAGTGCTGTAACAAAGGCCTAACTGCTGGGAACGGCGCCGAATCGACATTTCGCGGTCTTCTGTCACACTAGCTGATACGGCCGCAATATTTTCTTCACTACGCACAGTACGTAAACGTGTTGGTGGTTTAATGTCCAACAAAGTAAATTTGGTGCGAAATTTGGTCACAATCTTCCGAATAGACTGCTCAGAAGGTCGAGAATGCCGATCATAAAATGGAAGCAGCGCGCGATGAACATTTCGAACCGAGCACGAATTTTGATAGTAAAATTCAATAATTTGCAAGCGTTGTTCATTTGTAAGACAATCCATGGTTAAATTGCAAACCAAACTGAAGCTGTTTGACAGTGACACAAGGTACTAAACACACGTCAGCTGTCAAAACCAGTGCTGCCAAAACCAAACCAGCTAAAAAATCACCCTTTAGTTCCATTCTCTCGTTGTAACATGTTAGCAGTTCTGGACCATGCCGGTTATAATAGGAGACCAATATGCGAATGTTGTCAAGACTGTGCAATTCAATCGACCAATGGAGATCCCTATTCTGAATAGAATTGACATCATGAAGTCTTCAAATTAATTTATGATGCGAGTAAAAATTGTTGAACATTTACTGCGAGACATGCTGTCATATTTGTAAGATCTGTAATTAAAATGTTGTCCAACTGCACGCACTATAGTCACTAACTGATCCGATACTGAGTTCCCCAAAAATCTGTGCTTCAAATAAAATACTCGTATGCCCAGACGGCAATTAAACGCGGCCATAAATGTTTGAAGATGTAGGCAGTACTGCCTTCCCGATCAGTCACTACCCATTGTGGTCTGATGACGAACACCGCCGAACACCATCCAGCTAAGCTGAGACGATAGACTAATTATTATGAAACGCCATATTTGCGACCAAAAATTTAATTACAGTGGTTTTTGATGCGATTAACACGTCGAACTGAGCGGCCGAGTTCGGTATGGCTTAAAAATTAATTTATTTAAGTCACGTCCAAGTCGTTTCACAGTTTGAAGTGTTGCTCCCCGCGACTCCGTAAACTTCAGAGAGCAGCACAGTGTTGTGTGAGGGTTAATGACTTGTGTTAACTAATTAGCATGACGTTTAAGCTTCTGTCACACACAGTAGTTGCATGCAAAGTGCACTACATCTCTACGGACTGTCTCAACAGTAACGATTCATTTGACGTTTGTGGTGATGTTCAACATCACATGACCGTTAAGTGGAGAAAGGTTACTATAGAGACTCCGGAGTCCACCACTAATTGGTGAAAGGAAAAGAGCTGATTATGTGTGCGCGAATTCATAAAACATGAAGAACACACCCTATGGTAGCAAACCGTGCAAAAATAACTACCGCGACAGGAGCGACATTTTTGCGACCACCATCTGAAAAGAGAAGCTTTTGCGCTCCAGCAAAGGGAACCTTCAGGAACCTGAATACCGGACCTATTACTAATGCTAGCCGCACAGTTTCGTGCAGTCTTCTATGTGCTTCTTTTCTTCGCATTCGCTGGTTTGTTTATTTTTGTTTGTGAACATAACGATGACGATGCCTGTTGCTGGGCTGATTCATACCTTTCTTTTTGAAATTCCAACGAGGAGCCACCAACTGTGTTACTTAGAATAAAGTCAGATAGTTTTTTTTTTTGTTGTGTCCTCCTCTGTGTTACTCAAAGTAAGAAATTGGCTAAAAGGGGACCCTTACACAAAAAAGTTTCATAATACCTATGGTTCTCTTTGTTCAAATTATTCATGCATAGACAGATAGAACGCGAATGGTTGGCTATGTTTTTATACGCGCATGTGAACATTTCATCAAATGCGTACATGTTGCGTGCATCGCATGCGTACAGTGGCATTTATGAAAAAAATGTTAATTAAATCTTCCTTGCGATGATATGTAGATATAATTACATAAGTGTGTTATTGTGGTGATATTATTGTCTGTTTTGATATGCGTTTGACTTGGTTTGATATATAATACATAAGGATAGGTGCAGAAAGAGGGTCGTTAAATGCAACAAATTGGTTGGTAGTGGAATGGTGATGTTTGGAGTGTAATTTCGGTAAGTCTAATAGTAAATTGTCGAAGTCATTATAATAATGGTTGCGGTTATTGAAATTTGTAATGTTACGGGTAGGTAGTACGGAACGTTAATGGGAGCCACTTAAAATCGAATAGAGTCGTAAAACTTTGACTAATTTTAAACTTAAAAATAATGACGCAAAATGTGAGCTGCATAGCGTGAACTTTATACAAACATTTTAAGAATTTCAACCTGAGCGACGAAGGCTAACATCTTCAAAACCACGATGAAAAATTAAACTGACGATTTGAAACACCTTTCGAATGTCAAGCTGAAAAATAAGTCCCGGTCTATAGAGTTTTCAATGGTAAGTCTGATTGTCGCACCGAATGGGAGAGATCAATGACTTTTATGCCAAATCCAAACGGTTAAATGGAGAAGCTCTATCGGAACCATTTCATCTTTAATGTTTGTCAGACTCTCGCGGTAGGTGGCGCAGTGGGAAAATCTTATGTCGTTTTCGATTTGGCTTTTCAGATTTTGATCTGAGATTTCAGATTTCTGCTGCCAAATCGTACATAAAATCCAATTTTTAATAATATTATTTTTCACTTGCACTTGATTTTTACACATTTATTATAACGCATTTCGAAATAATTGAAATAATTCAATTAAAAAAGCAATCCTTCCAACGATAAACAATTCGTAACCCCCAGCTGTGTGTCTTTCACGACCCCATCAATAAAAATCAAAAATTGTAAAATTCCGAGATTTTACAATTTAATTTTAGAGTAAACTATTTTAAATACTTTAAAACAAAGAGAAAACTAACATTTTCCTTTTTGGGTTAGGTTCCTGAAAGGAATTAAAAGAAAAACTGTTTTAATTTTACGCGCTGTTTTTGACAATTTGTTTCCCTGGTTTTGCCAAGTTCCGCTTCGGTCTTTCAAATTTGAGAATGTCGCCAGGTTACGCGTTTCCGGGGATCATACCTAGGACCCCCCGCTTAATGGTCCAGCACACTAACAACTGAGCACAGCACTGATAGTGTAGGACAGAATGGGTTCATAAAGACGAATGAAGACTGCATTTGTTTAAACCTATATTGTAGGCCTAATCCAGATTCCAGAGGTGAGTAAAAGTGTGCTCCAATAGCCTCTTGAAGAAGTGGGGAATGACAAGAAACGACTCGAATCTTAATGAGCAGACTGCACCAGGTTCGTTCAGGTGCTGTCACAAAGATTGAAAAGAAACCAAACGACGTTAATGCGTTATAAGCTGAATAGATCTCTTTTATGAAAGCGCAGACTCAATTTAACTGACTAACTACTTCATACAACGTCCCAAGTAATACCAAATGAATGTAGGAAAAAACATTTCCCCTACTCATTGAACTTGTTCGAACTTTTAATAGTCTTCTTGTTCTTATCATTATTAAATGAAAATGAAGCCAAATATCAAAATCGTTGATTTAAGCGTAGTACGCTGCTCGAGCTAAACTAAATTTTATCTGGTCTCCAACTTTTCTCTCCAAACATCAGCTAAAGTCCTAGCATAGAGTACGCCGTGGATAAGTTTCACAGAAACAGTTGTTCTCTTTGGAAAAACTTCCTTCAAAACTTCCTCTCTTATTTCAACTATGTCCCGATTCTAGGTTACTTCTCGTCCATGTAATAATTAAAAAGGCTCATCCTTGCGTTCTTTTCCGCAACAGAACAACAAATACACAACGATCTGTCAGAATTTAGCTTGAGAAAATGTGCCGACCAATTAAATGGGCACGCTAAATTTTGACAGACACATGAAGTACATTCTGAAACAAAAGTTTGATTATTTAGCTCGAGCTGCGTACCACACACCTAAATGGGTTCGCTTAAATTTAGCTCAGCTAAATTTTGGAGAGAATTTTTTATGGGAGCGAAAATGTAGCTCGAGCAGCGTACTAAGCTTTTAGAATGAAATTGTTGGCAATCATGTAATAAAATACTTATGGCGAGTATATTATTCTTACGCTGAATACCTGATTCTCGAAAACTTAAAAACGAGTTCTTGTTAACAAAAATAATATTTAAATCAAGAACTATTAACTTACAATTTTTTTAAAAATCTCAAAACTTTTCGCTTAACTATCTTCTTTTTTTTCTAAGTGTACAAGACTGTTCATTCATAGACATTTATAGAAAAAGGACAAAAAAAACAACATAAAATCCAAGTAAATTCGAGCAGTTATTATCTAAGCTCTCGATCTAGAGGCACTGCTTTTGATAAAAAAGGTTTTTAAAAACATCTTAACGTTTTACGGAGACTCTTTTGTCTGTTATGAGACCAAGCCACTGCAAATTTCAGTTAAAGGTTGGAATAATGTTTTATCTGTTAAAAAGGTTTTGCTGCACTTTCGGAGCGGGGTGATTTTCAGAATATTTTTTCAAATATAAACTACCTACAATATGCAACAAAATATCCCTAAACCGTAGCCATAGGAATAGCAAATTACAATCGTTCATCCACACGGATGTAACACCCCGTCACGATGATTTCATGACATTACACTGACAGATATTGAAGTGTCTTAGAAATTGCCCACTTACGTATATGCATTCCACGAATTGCAACAAAAAGAGGAAATTTGCATTTTTGCCGCCTCGCCAAAACCAAGTTTGGACATTAACTCTTTCGCCTCGAATTCTCATCCACTTTGTGCTGCTTTTTTTGCTGCTCACTTATGCTAAATTACAGCCACGTGTTATGGTCAATATACCAAATGATGATGCTACACAAGTATGCCACAAGAATTTCACTGCAGCACAATCGCTTGGCTCTATAGTGCATAGTGGCCAATACCATGATGCCGAACGCATTCAATCATTTTTCATTTTTGTACATTTTGTATTTTTACGTTTTTTTTATTTTATTCGAGTCTTAAAGGCAGAACTGGTTTTGGAAGAGAAAAGTGACTGTGCGTACGTTGGCACTCGTTATCCGCTATCACATAGCCACCGCTCGGTTGCACCCTGAACAAGAACTTGTAAAAGGACCGAACGAGCTAAATAAACATTCACATTTTGCGAAACGTGCTGCTGCAGTTAGTTCTTAAAAGAAACGAGATGTGGAGAAGAAAGGAGTTAGGAGTTGAGCTGAATAAAAATACGAAAAAGCTAGAATTTGCTTTTGAGTGATCTTGTGGTACCCTATTTATTAACTAGAATTGGGTGTGGTACAGAGATGCAAAACCTTGATCTAGCTTTGAAAAAACTGTGTTAAAACTAGATCGAGATTTTCAGTTGGAATCGCTGGCGTGGTAGTTGTCAATTAGTGCTGGGTGGCACAAAATAATAAATAGCTTTTTGAATGAATGACACAGATTTCATTGTGAATATTGCTTTTTTGTTGAAAGATTGTCTTACGATGTTTTATAAGACGTATGTCCCGGGCGGGATCTACAGGTAAATAAATAGATTTCTCGCTGAAGCTTCTGCCGAAAACATGGAGCCGATCCGTATATATGCAATCCAAGGTTGACCAAATTCACAAAATTGTTCAGCAATTAAGGCCAATTCGACCCAACTGACTTGCACTTTTGAACAAGTGATCCTGTCGTCCTAGATCAGGCCGGTGCACTAAAAATATTTCTTTAACGTGGGCAAGTATGGGTCAGAATCTACGTACTGTTCATGAACATTTCGACAAGTAGTTTGCGGGGAATTTCGAAAAAAGATCAACCTGAATCTTTCTAAGGTTCCGTTGACTCAAAAACTAAAGCCAGTAAATCGCGCCCAACGCCTCTCCTCTGTCAAGTGGCTAGTGGAAAACTAATGCGAATGGACGATGATTTTGTTAGCTCAATTATTGCATGCACAATTGCACTTCCGTAAGTACAGATTTAAACTGTTCCAAAACGATCGGCAGTAATAATAATTCTCTGTGCCACAAATGATTGCTCAAAGTGAATGCATGTTAAGCGGATAGGTTTTATAAGAAACAACTCGCAACGACACATCAGATACTTTATATTCGAAGCTATAACTGTCATCTCATTTACCTGGGCATATATCCACGTATACTCGAACCTGTGTACAGTGTACCTACTCAGGGAAGCCCGTATTACTCTTCCACGTCTCGTGTCTCTAATCTTCGGACATGTTCGAGTGCAGGAACCCTTTTGCAATAACACCTAAACCAGTAAACCAGGAACGTATATTATATGTTGCTGCTGTTGGTTTGCTGGGACTGGCAGTCTCTTTGTTAATCATCTCTCGCCCCGCTTTGCAACCATATTTGTGGTTATTCAACGCAAATTTTATACACGCATTTGAATTATGCGCCGTGTGTGTGTTTGTATTGTAAAAGACCGGCCAACACGAGATAAATGTTATAATGCGGTGTGGTCTCGTGAAGATACGTTTAGCAAAAAATTATACCAAATGGGAAGCAGTTTTCTGCTCCTAAATGCATAAAAATGTGCTCCAGCCATTCGAAACGGTGAATTGATTTATTGACAGTTCTTCTTCCTCAAGTTTGCTGAATTTCATTTCGCAAAGGAGACCGGTTAGTGGTAGTTCTGCAAATATTATTTAGGAAGAATCGTTAACCCATTTCAGTGGAAATGCCTTCATGGGAATTTTGACAATTTGAAAGTAGGTATAGCGCTTTTAATATAAGAAAAGCTTAAGCCCTGTTTTCTACTTTAAAATGGAGACCAACACTATTTTCACAGCAGGTTTGAATGAGTTGAGAACTTCCTAAACTGTGTTTTGAAAACCAGTAACCACGTAGGAAAACAATTGTAAGTTTGATTTTAGACGACTTTATCTAGTACATAAAGTCGTCTAAAATCGTAGTCCGGTTAAAAGCAACATAAGCAATTAATTGTGAGAGGTAATAGCCACAGCGGTCTGTATAGACCTGTTCCGCCATCAACCGGAATTTTACCGAAAGCACACTAGGTACTCGTAAAGGGTTCATGTGCAATGCAGATACGATTAGACGTTTTATAACCCGTTTAGAGGAGCTGTTCGGTTCTAAAGCTAATCTCGTTTTCCATTGGGACAAAAAATCAATCTTTTTTTTGATCTAAATCACTTTTCATGTTCCATTGGGCAAAAAAATCAATCTTTTTTTCGATTCGGATCACTTTTTGCAGATCTCGATATTTTTTCAGATTTACACATACTACCACAAATACCAATATACTTGATTTTTGCAAAAACGAGTGCAATTTGAACAGCTGATATTGCTGTCAAATAACGCACTAATCCATTTACAAAAGCAGATCAATTTCGTTGCGTGTTCCATGAGCCGCGTTAAATCTGAGATCTGAAAAGATTTTTTGTGGTCCCAATGGAAAACTACATAAGATCGTCCAATTACAAAGAGGTTCATTGACCTGTCGTAGGTCGAATGACAACGACTATGTAAAATCTCTGAAAATGGTTGGTTCAGCAGTGGAAAGTATATAGTATAGTCTAGTCAAAGAGAAACACAAATTTGGATCATACAAAGAAATAGATGGAACTCTGCTCTGGGTACGAATTCAAGAGCATGAAGTCAGACAGCTCCCATCGACCTGAGAGCATTCATCAGTATTTCGCTACTCTAAAGGATACAAAAAAAAAGGGAAATTCACTGCTCGTTATCGGGCTATATGTCCAAGTGAACTTTCAGCAACCTTCAGGAAGGTTGATAGAACCATGACCATAGTTTATGGTATTAAAAGCTGACGGTCTATTTAATACTTAGTTTATGAATTATGACCATGACTGAGCTATACAAAAATGGAGCATTTTTATTCCCAGCAGGCAGCAGCAGTTGTTAATTTGCTCAATTATTCAGCGAGACGTCTCAAAAACGTCTGACGTAAGTTCTGTTATTCAATTTTTATATACTACCTATAACCCTCTGAAATTGATGTCCCCAGGAAGCGAGTTCCATAGTCTGCCATTCTTTTAATTTATAAAGTGGCATCTTCGCAATTGTCAAGTCATTGTTATTATTAAGTTGTCTCTATGGTAACACGTATTTCGATTAGTTATATTCGTATAGAACATCTGACCTGGAAGTACCCACTGAATAGGCATAGGCTTAGTGCCGATCTCCTACACACAAATTTGTATGCTGTCAAGGTGTCAAGTAAGATAAGTGATGGGAGCATATCTTACCGCTGCTTTGTAAAAAGGAAGAGTTCAAGTTTAATGTGCTCTAAAAAGGTAATTCAATTGCAAGTTTCCTAGTTTCCTTGGATGTTGTATACCTATCCAAACCAGCTCCGTTAATACAACTGGTCGAACACAAAGCCTATTACTAGCCTCTTAAATTTGAGGCTATGAGATTATACATGTCGACCGACGAATAGTACAGTAGAATCGTGTTGTGTCGGTACTAAAGTAGGTACCCCTAGATCAGTACATAAACCTCAAGCACCTATTTGCTTTAGTTAGTTTAGTGTAGGTACATTTTTATTTTTGTTGGTACACAGTACATTCGCCTGGTTCTCCCAACTGCATCGGTTATAGATTTTTGCTTTGCAATGCGAGTAACTATCCGAGAACTTTTGTAGGTACATACCTGTGAAAAGGCCGGTATGACATGAGCGAATTCATTTTAGCATCTTTGGAAAGGTTTTTTTTAAAAAAAAAATCGCTTTTCAATAAAGAACCACCGTTGATTATGAAATGCTCTGATGTAGGCGAGATTATCCGCAACAATAAAATATAATATGTTACTTACATTCCTATGCCCTATAAGTATTATTATAGTTAACGCACAGGTCTGCCCACGGCGATTACTATCAGGGCAGTCTTTGACCACGCTCGAAGCTGGAATATGTAAATTCTACAAAACTAAGCTCGAGATGAATGAACATTTGTTCCTAGTTAGTTGTCCATCAATGACATCAATAAAATCTCATTAGTTGGATACCTAAAGCCATATCGCAGGTCTTCTTTTTATTTTTTGTGTTTCAACAAAAACTTGTGGCAATTTCGATGTCGTCTTCCATTAGGTACCAATCCATCAGTTGATCGCGCCTACATCAGCGTGCGATCGTTAAACTCTGTATTTCGCCCGAAACCCCAAGGCGAGTCACGCAAACCTATCAAACAGTCATCTAACGCGCGACTAGTCACTCCCGAGGCATAAAATAAGTATCCAATTTGTTCATTGGCATCAGACACGCATGGCTATATGTGATCCCATTTCCAAGTGATTGCATAAAATTTAGCTGACAACGCTTAACAGAAAAAAAAACTAATTCACGCTTGCGTGCAGCAATTCTTTTTGTCTTTCATTAGGTTAAAATAATGTTATGTGATGTTATGGAAGCTTATACAGTAATTAAGTTAATTGTATGACTATATACCTATAGATGGTGTGGCTGCAAGGTGGTCCACAATTATTGTATTTGAAGTTGGAAAAACCATTTTACTTACCAAATTCTAGCAAAGCGAAGCGAATGCTGAAGCTGGGACGTTGTTCTTTTCCTTGTTAACGACAAAAAAAGTATTACTCATATCGGTTTTCTTAAAACTCTAAAGGTCCAAACTTAAATCAATCTGGTACTATGAATACTTTGTTTGGCTTTTCCTATTCCTAGGCCGATCAGCGGAAAAATGCTACGTTAAGGACGACTTACAACCATTTCACAGTAACGGAAATAGTGAAACCTCGGTTTGGTAGGTACCTACCTACATATTAATTTTTGTAGTTTGTGTATTTTATACATGATTGAAGGTTTTAGTGACTCTCCTTTCATAAAGCTTTCTGCTAACTCTCTTGGATGCAGACGAATCACAAGTAGGTACCACGTATGACAATAATTGCATTTTATGCTGTACAAGCAAATTGAAAAAGCAATGAATAATCAAATATCTAGTAATAACCGCAGCCGTTGTGCTACTGTTGTTGAGCCATGTAAATCATTTAATCCAACAAATTGGCGAGCCTAGAGCCGTACACATTAGAGATCTCTGAGTTTACATCGGTTCTTGCATCTAAGCCATAACAAATCCTCCAATCCAAGTTGTAGTAGAGGGTATATTATCGGATTCCTTTGTCTATATTCTCTCCACATCTGTTCCTCTTCTATATTATTGATCTTCTAAGCCAAGCACTCTTATCAGACAGTCAAAGATGCAGGAAAATCGATTCTATAAATGAGTATGTTGATAAGATCTTAAAGTAGGGCAGAAACTAATCGGATGTATTGTGTGCAAGAGCGACACAACTTTTTAAAGAAAGCAAATAGACAAGCCAAGGAACACAAATGAATGCATCTTCTTGGGGTCAAAGTTACAGTCACAATTCGGGAATAACATAGCAAAACGCACGTCCTCAAAGTAAAATTGCCTGTACTTCTTCTCACAACCAAATGTTCCTTCTCTACAAAGCAAAATTTAATATTTTTACCTTATTTGGAGTTCGTACAGCATATCAAAACTAATCTCTATCCTATGTATTTTCTCTATCTACTACCATGATAGAGAAATGCAAATCCCAGTACACTCGAGAACCGCAAAGACATTCCTTTTCCAAAGTCCTTTCTGTAACTAGACATCTAGAAATTCATATCAAACAACGAACTAGGCGCAGAACTAACATAACCTGCAATCTGTTGGGGGAACTGTTGAAACTTGGTTGATAAAAGAAACGTTTTCTTTAATAATCTGTTTCTTTCGCCGCATATCAACAATCGACATGCAGCAGAAATGTTATTTCTGTTTTGCAAATTTGTCACCAAACCATATGGGCATATGTTATTGCAAATGAAGGCATACACAACAACACAGTTCTGTTCCAATAAAATTATTTACTTTCATAATAGTATATGTTAAATATATAATTGATCATCCATTCATACGTAAGCCCCGTACATCAATACACAAGGGTATCGGGTGTAGGATGCGAATATGGGTAATATAATTTTGTTAAAAATAACTCCATCTTGGTTCGGCTTACAGCAGCTGTGGCGCTTGGAATCTACATTCGAATCTGGAATTTACCCGCCTTGGTAATATACTTGACACCTTTGAACGGCTTGTACTTCTCGTTGTACATGTCGAGACGATTTACTTTCAGTCCGGATACCGCCAATTGCGAGATGGAAAATTGTACATTGATTGACGGATTGGAGTCAACATTTGTACTTCCAGCAGTTATGGACACCTGTTCGTAAATAATGCGACAGATTTTAGAGCAAAATCCAATTTGAAAGAAAGCCCAACTCACCGTTCCCCGGAGATTAGGTAGTTTGGTAACATCAATCCGTCCGACATCCCAGTGCAAGACTTTCGAAACTGAATCAAAAGTATACTTCCCTTGGTTAGGGGTGAGAATGCAGTTGAGCACACACTTTGGCATAGAGATCTCCAATTTGACTTTATCTACAGTCCGGCCGAGGGTGGTGCGCGGACCAACGGTCAAGTCTAGTCGGCCTTGTTCACCCGTTTTGATAGAGAAGTTATGACGAATGTAGATAGGAATTGCCACAACACTCTGAGAACTTATGTGGTACGACATGAGACGGAAGTTACCGTCGGGTGGAATGAATGATAAGATACGTTCGGATTCCCATCGCTTGAAACGCACACACGGATGGAATGACACATCGTCAAATAATCGCGGATTCATAAAGGAAAGTGTTAAGTCAGGCATTCCAGAGAGTTTGATGCAGCAGTCGATCTGAGAAATAACAGGCAGACAGAGGTTTAAATTGCGAATTGTCATTCTGTCGAAAGAACTTACATATCCCTGAATCTCTGCGAATACAGTCGCTCCAGACTTGTCAATAATAGCATCCACTTCTTCGATAACATCGAAATAAGATTCGTTATTTGTATAGCGCACGCCACTTCGACGCCATGGAATTGCAGATAGCTGGCCAGATGGCAAGACACCACTTACACTAAAAGAATAAAAAACACGATCAATTGACTGATTTGACTGAAGACGTGCATCGTAATCAAAGGCATTTTATACCCGGGGACATGTATCTGTTAAGAAATGATATTTCATATACTAAAACAAGAATCGATTTCAAACAAATTGTTGACACCTTTTTCATAAATTGAAAAGGTACTCACTTTGATTTTCCCGTAACTGAGTTCGCTATGGTACGCAAAATATTTGGTGGTTTAATCAGTTCCTTCAGGATGTTACTCTCCGTTGCCAATGGGAAACCATTGTCGAGCATTTCATCTAACAACTCGTAAACAACAACATAATTTTCCTTGATTACAGACTCTGAACAGTCGGAGAAATAATCTTCAAACGTGTCAATAACTCTGTGCAGAAATTCGATGACGAAGAGAGGGGGAAACTCTTGCTTGCAAGCGGCCACCAGCGAAATCCCATTTCGTTGGACAGTAACAAGATAGTAGTGTGGAGTTTGGATGACAGGTGGAACATCCTAAATGAAATCAGTTAGATCTATGTTTTTATGTTGCTTTCAACTCACCAAAGGTGCATTTCGCTGAGCATCTAGAAAGTAGTCACATACAGACCGGGAAACAACGCTACGCCAGTGCTTTTCAAGGAACACATCTCTGCAAGACAATAAGAGTTTCTCATCCTTACATTTGAATTGAATTTCATTAATCTTACCCACTATTATTAACAATAAACAAACTGTGTATCATGTTGGTTTAGAAAATATATAAAATCTATTAAAATCACCAATTTGTTTGACAGTTCAGATGAATAGATAATTGACAGCTGACAGTTGAAGCTATTTTTTCAAGAATCGTTCAATGAGATGAGCCAAGAACACAATCAGTAGTGTCGTTTTCGATTTGGATTTCCAAATTTTGGATCTGAGATTTCAGATATCTGCTGCCAAATCGAACATGAAACCCGAATTTTATTGGTTCTTGTTTTTATTGACTTGGCCACAAAGACATTTTTTTCACTTGCACTGGATCTAATTGATTTTTACACTTTTATAATAACGCATTTCGAAATTATTTAATAAAAAAAAATCGCTTCCATACGCAAAAAATGAATGAATTCAAAAAAGCTATCCTTCCAACGATAAACAATTCGTAGCCGCCAGCTGTGTGTCATACACATCGTTCTTATTGAAAGTATGTACATATATGTAAATCTGAGAAAAAATCGAGATTATTTCTCAAAAGTGCCTCAGATCAAAATAAAGATTGATTTTTTTGACAAATCGAACATCAAAAAAAAAAAACCTCTGACAAATTTATTTGTTTATCTGATGACAGTTTGTATACAAAACTATAACTTAACTAATGCGCAACTAGTTGATAACTCAGCATTTTTTATTAATTCGGGAGCTAGCGTCTATCTCAAAAGAATTGCCAAATGGACTCTAGTTTTCAGAATTGCGTGCCAAATATTCTTTACTGCGCTTCGCTGATATTAGGCATGTTTTTTTGAGCTTCAATCTCAGCAAAGCAAAGTAAAGTAGGATTTTCAGCACGCAATTAAAACAACTAGGTACGCTCTATAAAGAAATGTAGAGATATGCTGTGACGTATTTGAATTCAAAAACTAATTGATATTTGGAATTTTGACAAACTTATTCACACAAAATCATGAAATATTTAAACACAAAAACGGACAAAACAGGTTCTGATGTATGACTTTTCTTTAGGCGAGTACTGTTACTCCATCTTCACCCTAGCTACTAGCGCTTAGCCATTCTTACAGTTGAGAAATTAAATGTCACTTACAGCTGTGCTGTCAAAAAATAAATTTCTATTACGAAGAGGAAAGTATGTTTTTTTTGTTGTGAAACAAAATATACACACAACTAATAAATTATTCATCATATTTTATTAATAAGAGCACAAGGTAGCGGGTGAAGTCACAAACGAAAACAAGTGAAAAATGGGCAACAAGCAACTGAAACAACACTTGGAAACTGCCCAAAAGACAGGTATCCTAAAGATCTCGTTACAACGTTTGCAAGACTTTCCACCTCAGCTGAAATCATATCCCAACGTCCTGAAGACTCTTGACCTTTCGGAGAATCGTTTCGAACGAATCCCAGATGACATAGGTAGGTTCACGCTGCTCAAGCACCTCAATTTGAGTGGCAACAAGCTGTCGGATCTACCTGAAATTATGGGAGAGCTGCAGAAATTGGAAGTTCTCCTCGTGATGGACAACTACTTGACTCGGATTCCAAAGACCCTATCGAATCTAAAGAATTTGAAACAAGTCAACTTGAGCAATAACCAAATAGTAGAATTTCCCATCATGCTGTGTGGACTAAAGCATCTCGACGTGTTGGACATATCACGGAATAAAATCACCCTAGTGCCAGTTGAAGTACGTGACCTGTATGTCACCGAATTGAATGTCAACCAAAATCAAATATCTACACTTTCCGAGGAAATAGCCGATGCTCCAAAACTGAAAACTCTTCGTATCGAGGAGAACTGCCTGCAAGCAATTGCGTTCACACCGAGGATTCTCAAAGAGTCCAAAATAAGTAATCTTTGTGTGGATGGAAATCTGTTCAATTCGAAACAGTTCACCGATCTGGATGGGTACGACACGTATATGGAACGTTATACTGCGGTCAAGAAGAAAATGTTTTAAAAAATACGTCCGGTGGTCAGTCGTTTTGCAGTTTGCCGTGTAGGATTTAAGACATATTCCTCGTGCTAGATATTTATTGTTAATCTGGATGTTGTTTATTTACGTGTTATTAATTTTGAATATTGCACGAAATAAATTCATTTTATATTTATATAGCACTTGATATCATGTTTTACTTAGTGTGAAAGTCAAAGTCTAAAGGACTTCTAGTCCACTAGGGACAAGAAAATCACCTTGCGAAAAGATCTTGCTTAAAAAGTTGTTGTGTCTCAATTCAGGGTAGGGTTAATTTTTTGAAAAGTTAATAACATATTAACATCAAATGAGATCACAGTTCTTGCAAATGAGTCACGCCCGGAAAGGGTGCCATTAAGATATGCGACTTAAACAGAAATAGGACAAAATAATACGCCGTCTAAGTAACTGTGCTTAGAGTAACAGGCTTTCTTAAACACTACAACGAAAGAGTGACAATCGATGTAGTTAAAACTAACAAGAGCGAAGCTCTTCAATTCACATAAAGGAGGTTATAGCAGAAACTACGTTTCCTAACATCTCAATGAAACTGTTTTCAAGTATTCCTACTTTTTAAAATACATGGAACTCTGGACTGAAACACGGAATCGAACTAATATATATCGAACCGACACAATTACTCCACAGTGATTTGGATCTCTTCTTTGACATCAAGGAGGAAATGTACAACAGGTTAAATAGCTTCAAGAATGTTTTTGGTACTACCTACTGATCGAAATACATTTTTCTACGAGGAGGTTAACCATTCAAAATGGGGTATTCATTTTTCTATTTGCGCTAGTACTGGAGGTGGAGGATATATTTTAAGATGCAAAAGGGGATAGGTACACAGCTGCAAATTGTGTGCAACAGAGATACAACTGAAACTTTAACCCATTCATTTCAGCAATCTTTCGTGGGGGCAGAATAGGTAGGTAATTGCCCATTAGTTTGTGTTTGTAAACTTCAGTTTGTTTAATCCATTTAAAGTACATTTATAGATTCTAAAAGAAATTTCTTAGTAAAAAATTTGGAACAGCTTTCATACAGGAGCGACTCTGGTTTGTTGGAACTAATTTTTACACAAGGGAACAAAACTTTTTAATATTAGGTATGCAAAATTGACCGAGCTCAGAAAAATACCTTACGAATATCTGCGGTCGATCTACATACAACAGTAATCGGTTTATTTGGCACCGATAAGTGTTTCAATCAGCATCTTATAACCATTTCAGTGTATGGAAAACATATTTTTGTTACCTTATCGCATCGAAAATCTAATCAAACAGATATTTAATAATCTGAAAAGAATACTATTATTTATCTGCCTTCGCATATCAACACCTACATGTGTCTGCTAATAGTTCGTTCAACAATGCGCATCGCTTAAGTTTTAAAAATCTATCAATTATTTTTTAATTAAATAAAGCTGATGCAGAACGGAAATGAAAAAACTGAGGAAGAAGTATATTTTTATCTCTGTGCCACAACCATCAGCGTTGGCTGTCAGTTGAGATTGTGGTGCAGTTTGTGTGTGCGGTATCTGGATGTCCAACTCAATTATCTGAAACTGGTGGATGTTTATGTTTCGTTTGGGGTGAATTTATTTTCAAATTAGAATTCAAAGTATTAATGGATGGTCTTTCCCATTATTAACAGACCTAAACAGTGTCGACGTGGTTTTCAGGTCTAATTCTTTTTTCTAATTCGTAAGTTAAGTATGGATCAAAGCCTTCAATATGAAGAGTTTTAAATTATGTATCACAAAAAGGCACCCGGCACAGAGCTGAAAATAAGGCATATCGGACTACCGACCGACGGCATGGCAGGGAGTAGGTGTGTACCTGGAATGTGTAGACACTATTATGCATCCAAGGACTACTCATATGCAAAATATATATCAAATATAAGTAGATAGTAATGCGATGGAGAATATGTGACGAATAGGAACATGAATAATTGGAGCACCCCTACAAAAATGTACTCAAGGTCAATAAGTCATCGACCGATTGCCTAATCTTCTTTTTAAAACATGAACTACTATGGTTAGGGTAACAGAGTGTCACTTCGAAGTTGCGCTTAGATGATATTCAATGCTAGGAATGGAAGGGCAGTAAGGCTACTTCGTTCTGTCAGACAGATACTTCTTCACTGTTTTACTTTTCTTGCCTTTTAAACGGCAAAAAGGCTTCCTCCAGCATTGACCAATGAGCTATTTTAATGTCCAGAGGAAGGGCTCCACGGTGTTATTGGTAAGCACAACTTGTTGCTGGCTAAAAGTAGAACCTATCCTATGCCTAACCAAACATCGCAAAAATTAGTTTTCTGCCACTCAATAAGGAACAAGCCTTTCCAAAACTATCCACAAATCAATTTATTTCCACTTACATATAGGTACAATTTATTAAGTTACTTAATCTTACTTAAGGAAACGGTTATTATTACAAAATAAATTAAGTTTTCTACACTCTCCGTACCGCTCTCTTTCCACTCATCCATGTCATATCGAAGGAAATCCTTGGCTTTTGTACCGAAACGACGCATACCCGTGCTGATAAGATGAAGGACCACAATAATTAGAAGGCGCCAAAAAGGAACAACCCGCGTTGTTGCCATCAGGGCCGGTGAAGCCACCGTAACTTGTGTTGTAGTTCTTTGCGGTGTACATCCCCATGCCGGGAAATCCCAAATGATATGGATGGTGAGGTAGTTCCATCTGTTGGTGAAATAGCGCCGGCGTTTTCTCCATTTTGTGTGCCGTCGTTATCGGCGGCACTGGCTGTGGTGTTGTCGACCCTACAGATCTGCGTTCGTTGCGGCGAAACTTTGCGCGACGATTTTGAAACCACACCTATTTGAAAATACAAAGAAAATTTTAATCACTTAGGTAATTAATAAAAAACAAAAAGAAACACGCTTCGAACTCACTTGAACTCTAGCTTCGCTGAGGCCGACCTTGTTAGCAAGTTCCTCGCGTACAAACGCATCCGGGTAGTGTGTTCTTTCGAATACTTTCTCCAGAGCTGTCAGCTGTCCACTGGTAAACGTTGTTCTATTCCGTCGCGGCTTCCTCGAACCATTTTGTCTATCGCCTAGGGGTGGACTATATTCCGCACGAAAACTATCACCTGCAAATAGAATGAGACCGAAATTAGTGCTTGAAAATGTGAGAGGTTTCCTAGAATTTGCGTCACAGTTCACAGTCACAGCACCGCACATAGAGAGTGTATGCATACAAGCGGCAGTTGTTTGTGCAACATATACCCTACCGTCCTACAGTATAGGAAAATAGAGCAATTAAATTTTTATGGTGACATTAACGGTTTCGATCTTCGATTAGCTCAATGGCCAAGGAATCTCGATTATTTTTCCTTTTGAAGATATTTTATCTTTCGGTTCCCAGTGTATTGTTTTATTGGTTTTCCTTGAATTTTTCGATATGGCCGTCTGAATGGTGTTTATTTTTAGTTACGTCACACACTTTAGCATATATTCAATTGAATTAAAAAGCAATTAATGCATCTTGTATGATTTAGTGCCACATTCTTCTCTGTGCATGGTAATGGATTGTAGAACATTTTAATGGCGGCGTTTACACTGCCAAAAGAATGGAGGAAGTGAAATACCTAGAGGGATCCTTCAATTGATTCAAATTAGAATTACAGTTTACTCCTTTGATGTTATGTGAATGGGGCTGAGTTTGACATCATCACACAGAACGCAGATTGTTAGTCCAATAATAAGGCAACGGAGATGCTGATTTGCAAAGATGCTTGCCGATGGTAAGATACCCACTTCTTTCTTCGGAATTCGCGTTTTAAGCTGTCAAGGGTCTTTGACAAAATTTAGAAAATCAATGATCGATTGATGGCGATCCGCATAAGTGCTTCCTTTCACAACATCATGCTCATTGGGGGTTAGATGATCCCTAAACTGGAACGATATTCATAGATCGCAAAAACGACGATGAAAAACAATAGCGTAGAGAATTTTATGCAGAAATGGAGAGCCTTTTAAGTTTTAACCTTTACTCAGGCTTATTTTCAGTAAGGAAGGTTCTTGTTAGGTATACCTACATAGTTTTTACTTTTCGATACAGAATCACACAGCAACTAATTTATAATATTCCGATCGACATAAAGAGCATGATACTTCGGTAGTGCTTATAAGAACAACGAACTCTTTAAGATCGACGCATTAAACTAAGTATATGTCTGTAGGTAGGTGAGGTGCAGGCACAAATTCACTGATGTCGCATCCAAGAGTACTAAAAGCCGCTGCTTTTAAGAAATTAAACATTAAAGAAGCGCATTACAGTAAAGAAAACCACCTTAGACAGGTAGAAAGGAGATCAGAAGCTAGCTCCAAAGAATGCAAATTGAGAGGGCAACGTTGGTTCTCATTCTTAGTTCGAATCTTTTTGACTAATGGCGTTTTCGATCGAAGGAGAGAATTTTAACTTCTTTTTATAAAAGATCGAATCTGGAAATGTTCTTTCTTTATTTCACTGAAAAAAGTGCACTTCCTGGTCGATTCTAAAAAGAAGTGTCCATGATATTTTTATAGAGCTACCCCGAACTCACCAACACACACTAATAAAATGTTTGTTGTGTTCTTAGAAACAAATTTTGTGAAAAGTTCTCAGTTTTGGGAGCAATTCTCTCGGATCTTCACTGAAAAACGTCTTCAAAATTCTTTCTCCTCTTCAAATCGATTGAGATCTTTTCAAGCTCGTAGAGTTTTCAACAGCTCTTTATAGGGTCTATAGGTATGCATCTGCAGAACTGAGATGATGGGGTTTACAACTCGTGCTCAGTTGCACATGAGTGCATTATGCTACTCATACGTTAATAGATTAAACAGTTTGACCAATAGCTCTTGCATTTTCAGTCTTGCAGTAGCTAAATACCTCACATTAGGTGGCGTATAAGATGAAAATAGCTTTAAACAAATATAAAAAAGCAACTGGAGATAGTCGATCTAACTGGAGAGGCATCCCGGTAAAACCCCTGGTGAACCTTTCATAAATTAAATAATAAGCAGCTTCTTCTAAAAGGCTGGGTTGGGACATAGGAAACTTTCGCGCAACAGTCATAATCTGGAATGTCTGTCAGTAATGTCCGCGATATTTAGGGCAATAAAAAAAAACATGTGAAGTAAAATTTCTGTTTTTCCACGGTAGACCTTCAGTAGTCCCAAATAGCCAAATAGCCAAATTCAACCAGTTGAAACACAGTCACAGTTCAATTGCCACTTTAGAAAGTTCAATAAATAATAAAGAAATACACGCCACAGAAGAACTAATGAAGAGTCACTGTGTCTTGAGATTCATAGAAGAAAGTTGATGCCATTTGAGCTGCCTCCGATCCGATGGCACATAAACCTAGAAGAAAGTAGAGTCTCTAAAGGATTCGGAAGAGGAACCAGCAGATTTTAAATTTATTTAAATTCAAAAACCTCTGACGAATTTATGGCAAGGACGTATTCCGTGTAACTTGCATTCCCGCTACCCAGAGCACACCGTTCTATTTAGTTGATCTTAAAATAGACCACCCCTGCATTTGATGTTCATGGCGAACTTATATAAGTACTTTTCGCTAAGTGGGTAATTTTTACAAATCGCATTGACAGACAAAAATGTAAAATATAGACAAATTACATACACATCGACTCAACACTTTCAACTTTGTAATTTTTGGCGAATGACTTATGTGGCCGACCGGAATTCAAAATCAGATCGTGTCGAGTGCCAAGCCGCCATTCAATTCGTCTTAATTATCTAATTAAGATTGGAAGCGGCGTACATATTTTTAATGCTTAACCATTCACCGTATTTGATTCCATTCAACATCCATGTATGCTGTCTACACATGCAGCCAGGAAAACGGCATAGCGCGTTCTATTCTCGAAATTTTGGATCCAAATAGCGCTGATCATCGGGGACGGTGCTCCACTGTTTTTTTTTTTTTTTTTTTTATTTTCCTTTGAGACGAACGACTGCGGCCAATTCTCAAAGGAGTAAGTGGCTGTCTTTATTTCTACCGCAGAAGGCAATCCCGACATGACGGGACGTTAATTCGTGCTGACAGGTCAGCCGCACAGGAAAAGTGATGCGCGTGGTTGGAAAACGATGCCTGGAGCCGGGAGAGTTTATTTTCCTCCGATCTTGTTACACTGGAAAAGGGGTTGCTGTTGCTCGCTTAAAAAACGAACCAAGCAAAACATGTGCACCGAAAAATGTCATCGGGTGAATGACGGTTTCACTGTGTTTTATTACCACTCAGCGGTGGCTTCATGGTGGCAGCAGCTCTGCGATTCGGCGTTTTACTTGAATGAATTGACAAATTGTACCGCATGCGCTTGACTTATTTATTGCAAGTCCGGGATTTCCCCAAGGAGAACTTGTTGGAAGTATGTGCAAAGGCATTTAAAAAAAATACGATCCACTGTGACACCTGAATCGTACATCAGACAGCATTTCATCTTCATCAACTGTCAGTGGAAGGATGCCGACAATTTGATACGCATCCATTCATTTGAAGACACGACGAAATGCGAGCAATTAAAATTTAAATACTCTCAAATTATTACTCAATTATGAGAGCGGGAAAGTGCGTATGCCTATAGATACTCCTTGAGGCGGACAATTTGCAAGGGAGATGAATCGAGGCGCTTGATGAAGTGACTACAAATGTGTCATAAATTTTCTTGTCACTGACGCGCTACGCTTCGTGGTGTGCCGCCAAAGGATTTCGCGGATCTGACCTCCTTTGGTGCTGTGGTGACGAGTGACACGCCTGACAATTGTTGTCATAATTTGTATTTTTTTTTTTTTTT
This sequence comes from Cheilosia variabilis, assembly GCA_951230905.1. Classification (NCBI taxonomy): domain Eukaryota; kingdom Metazoa; phylum Arthropoda; class Insecta; order Diptera; family Syrphidae; genus Cheilosia; species Cheilosia variabilis. Next base: position 38,794,020 of record OX579677.1, on the reverse strand, counting down.
TTTAAGAGAAAGATAGACTACATTTAGGACTAGATCATTTTTTCCGGAGCAATGATGGATCGCAAATTGAAAGTTTATTTTTTTTGCAGTTAATTTAAATTTATTTTAGACTCTCGAAAGCTGATAAAGTGTTAACCAAAAGTAATTTGTTATAAGAAGTAGCGCAAACAAAAAAAGCCGAAAATGATTGTCTGTCTCTGACCATATTTGTGTCATACCTGGCGTAATATTTTAGTCTGATAGAGTGGACTTTAACATTCTTTTCGTACGTGACAAAAATATATCCAAGACCATATTATCACTCGGATACGCCTAAATGGGAGGTTGAAACAAATTTAGACCAAGAAAGTAAACCAAACTTTTTGAAACTTGAAAAGTGTAAACCAGTCTAAGACTGTTTTAATCAAAAAATATTACAACAAACATGTTGTCGATTTTTAGTTTAATTTTTAATGTATCGGATTTAATTTGTCAAAAATCGATTCAATAAAATTTGATTTACCACAAGCAGCAATTTTTGGCCAGTCGTACAGGAAAAAAATTGAGCCATTAGTAGGTAGTTGTTATGCGAGTAAAGTTGAGTAGTAGTTAAGTTAAAGTTAAAAATGGCTTTTATTTCATATTGATGTAAATAACAACGATTAAATAACTAACCCTAATTGATTTGGCCTAAGGCCGTCTACCAGTTGAGTAGTATGTATTGTTGAAACTTATTTAAACTTTACGGAAATCTACCCAAGTCGGCGACCGATAAGTGCGGTTTAATACTGAAATGGTTTATCGGGATAAAAAATGTGGCTTAAAATAAAATATGATTAATATGAACTTAAAAATTTGTATATACTAAAAAAGGTTTAAACCATGATCTTATGTGGTATTCGATTGGGCTTCCTCAGATTCGCTCTCAGATTTCAGATTTTGTGTGTCTAATCGAACATAAAAACCTCACTTGTTCTTTTTTGTGTTGATATTTGTTCGATTGGAATATGTGTAGCCTTCGAAACTTTTCACTTGTTAAATTTTATATGAAAACACTCAAAATGCTCGTCCAGATTGATTTCTAAAAATTTGTATATAAATAATTAACAAAAAATGGATCAACCCGAGCAATTGGTTTTTTTTTTCAGTTGAAAATTTCACGAAAACGTAAACAAACTCCACTAGTTGTCAAACTCAAACGTAAATACTTGTATTGGTAAATCTGAAGCAAATCTGAGGAAAAATCCAGATTCGCAAAAGTGCTCTGAAATCTGAAAAAGATTACTTTTTTGTACTAAACGAACATAAAAAGTGCTCTGAGAGCGGCCAATCGAAAACCACATTAGTAGGTATCTTTTTACGATTCGTTCTGTAGTACGTGCCACGTTTCATTGCTTTCATTTATAGAGATAAAAAGACACATAGATTATTATGATTCTTTATTATCTCTTGTTTTACTGGTGAAAGATTTATTTGTTTTTTTTTTCAGTGATTCGGAAAAAATCTTTTGTATGCCAATTAAGTAGTAAGTTTGTTAGATTTATTCCGTTGACTTTGAGTTTTAACTTTTGAGAATTTTTGTTTTTCTTGTTTTAAACAAATAATACCTAAATATGTAATTTGGTTGGATATTTATTGACTTGTAATGGGTGTTTACTAAATATAATAGAAATTGGTTCCGTTACGTTGCATAAATGTGTCTGATGTGTGAATTTGGAAAACATCGATAGTATCGATACTATCGATAGTTTTTTAATGAAACTATCGATACTATCGAAACTGCCAACTATCGATGTTTAAGCAACCCTAGCTGATTGCTTTTCTGAGGTGACGTTTTACGTGGGCATCACGTGCGGCATTCTGTGATTTTTTTTTAAAACAAACAGTGAAGTAAAGCAGTGCGGAATAAAGCAGAATTTGAAAATTCGGCATGTTTTTACTTTACGAAATTTTTAAGCATCCTTGGGAGGAGAAACAAAAATAATTCCTAAAGATTATTCACTCCAAACGAAGTACAAAAGTTTTGTTTTAATATCTATAAAGAAAAGAGACTTCCTGTTGCTTTTAAGTTGGATACTACCTATATTGCACAATTTTTATGAACGGTTTTCAAATTCTTAGTTCTGACACAACAATCAATGATGATCTAGATTTGGTTGACGAAGAAAAGATGGACTAACTTAAAATATAACCTACTAGGAAAACCCATCGGCTTGAATTTGAAAAGTTCTAGGAGAAAGTTAGAGGTTCTCCATTCTCCAAAAACAGTGTTTGACTGGGAAAAGCCGGAAAATTGTTGTTGTTAGTATTATAATAATTAATAATTATTCATCTTTTTCGTAAATAGTTCTTAGATATTAGATATTATTTTCAACAGATCTATAATTTATAATAAAATAAATAAGGTTAAAAATAAATTGAGTAAATATGTATACCAAATGAAAATAACGTCAGCGGTTGTACACGATAGCTTCTTCAGCCGATAAATCTACTAACTGAGTTGACATATCAAATATGACGCGGAAGTATGAAAATTTACTTTACCTACCAATCTAGCTTTTGCCTTGAGGGTACCTACCTCTAGTCAATATACCAATGTAATGTGCCCAATCTTAAATTTAATTTTACGGAAAGGCACAATATCTGACTTAGGACCTTTTTTTCAAAGTCATGACCAGTGTACAATGCATTTGAATTTGACAATTTTTGTAACTGTATGCAAAGGAAAAAAATCGAATCCCACTTAGTGGGAAATATTACAAGAATTAATTTAAATTGTACAATTAAGGAGAGAGGTGGCAAAGTGACATTTAAAGTGCTACTTGAAAACCAACTGCTATTAATATCTGATTCAGAAAAAGGTGCAAAACCAAAGAAAATCATTGCTGCACAATCAACCCAAAAATCAGTTTGAAATTTCTTAAACTCAAGAAAATGCGAAGGTCTGAAGACCGTTTTTGGTTCATTTGTCTTTGCTTTCAAAAATATGTGTTCCCAATTCTATGTACAGTTTAGGTCTGATAAAACTGTACTTACTCAATTGCTGTAAAAAAAAACTTCGTTTGCTTCTAAGTTTATATACTTTACTACTTTACAAAATAATTCTGCAAAAAAAAGGAATTATTTTTTGCAGTATTTTGCTATATTAAGCAAAAATACATTTTAGAAACTAAAAATTAATATGTCAGAAGCAAAAAAATAAATTATTTATTCCTGCCGAGAGTTTATTTATTTATTTACTTGTTTCGTCTTACAAGTTTATCTTATTTTAGACTACTTCTAATATCAATACAGAAATTCATATTTTATACACATATTTAATTATTAGATTACAGTGAATTCATTATAGCAGATCTACAATGTATTCTACTCATATTGAAGTCAATTGAATTATTATATAAATTATAATTGACACAAGCTTTAGTTATGGGATCACTTTGACCATAATTAGTTCTGTGCCGAGAAAGATAAAAAAATACAGTTCTCTAGGCCGAAAAATGCGAAGAGGAGTGTATACACTAAACATTGATAATAGAAGCGAACAATCAATATGAGCGGTAATTACATCATGTGCAAAAAGTACTGAGTAATAGGTTCTTCTTTTAGCCAGAGGTTTCAAACTCATAAGCGCACATCTTGCTTCATAAGGAGGAATATCATTATTCCAGTTTATTTTTCTGAGAGCATATTTAGTGAATCGTTTTTGAATTTTTTCAATCCGAGCTTCTGCAATGTGGTAGTAGGGATTCCAAACTACGCAACCATATTCTAATATAGAACGAATTAATGAATTGAAAAGTGATTTAAGAGTGTAGGGATCGTTAAAGTCTTTAGAATTTCGACACAGAAAACCCAGCATACCATTAGCCTTGCTTATTATGTAATCTATGTGTAACGCAAAGTGTAATTCAGGATCAAATATAACACCTAGATCTTTTAGACCAGTAACTCTTTTAAGTAAATTTCCTTGTATACTAAAGGGTGATTTTTTAGCTGGTTTGGTTTTGGCAACACTGGTTTTGACAGCTGACGTGTGTTTAGTACCTTGTGTCACTGTCAAACAGCTTCAGTTTGGTTTGCAATTTAACCATGGATCGTCTTACAAATGAACAACGCTTGCAAATTATTGAATTTTACTATCAAAATTCGTGCTCGGTTCGAAATGTTCATCGCGCGCTGCTTCCATTTTATGATCGGCATTCTCGACCTTCTGAGCAGTCTATTCGGAAGATTGTGACCAAATTTCACACCAAATTTACTTTGTTGGACATTAAACCACCAACACGTTTACGTACTGTGCGTAGTGAAGAAAATATTGCGGCCGTATCAGCTAGTGTGACAGAAGACCGCGAAATGTCGATTCGGCGCCGTTCCCAGCAGTTAGGCCTTTGTTACAGCACTACGTGGAAAATTTTGCGGAAGGATTTGGGCGTAAAGCCTTTTAAGATACAGCTGGTGCAAGAACTAAAGCCAGCCGACCTACCACAACGCCGAATTTAATTTATAATCAAAAATGAACCGAGATTTGATTCTATTGAAAGTCATAACCGAGCATTTTGTTATGTTAAAGTATAACCCATTTATAGTACACCAGGCATTAACTTGGTTAAGATCCGTTTGTAATTGAATCGCATCAGAAAGCGAGTTTACAGATTTAAATATTTTTAAATCATCAGCATATAAAAGGGAATTGGATTCAGATATAAATGATGGTAAGTCGTTTATGAAAAGAAGGAAGAGGAGCGGACCAATATGGCTTAAAATTTCATTAGACAGAGCGGATACTATCTTAACATATTGTTTCCGATTTCGCAGATAACTGCCGATCCAATTTAAAATACTAGAATGGAATCCGAACATCTCAAGTTTCTTTAACAGAACATTGTATTGGACCCTGTCAAAAGCCTTCGAAAAATCTGTATAAATACAATCAACCTGGTGACGATTTTCAATTTTATGAAGACAGTAATTAGTGAATATGACTTAGTTGGTAGTAGATGATCTATCAGACACAAAACCGTGCTGATTTTGCGAGATTTGGTTACACACAGCGGCATATATCCGTTTCTTCACAACAGCTTCAAATATTTTCGGAACTAGTTGCAATTTAGCTATGGGTCTGTAGTCGTCAATAATTCTTTTAGACCCAGATTTATGAATTGCCTTTAGAGACTTGTTAAATATAATCTGAAGCGGTTGAACTAAACTACATTTGCCTTAAAAAACAAGGGGGGGAAGTTGTCAGGCACAATACTCGTACTTGAATCAAGCGATGATAATTCAAGAAGAATATCATCCTCAGTTAGAAAAATAGAGCCTATGTTAGTGATACGATCACAATTGGGTAATGAATTACAATCAATTACCTCATTCACGAAATTTGATTCGAAAAATTATGCAAACATGTTACATATTTCACTAAGATTATCACTATTGATTCCGTTATACGACATAATTGATGGTATACCAATTGATTTTCGCTTTGTGTTTATAAATGACCAAAAGGCTTTAGCATCACGTTTAATGTTAGTTTCCATTGATGAAACGTATTGCTTATAAACAAATTTCTTTATTTTGCAGTCGCAAAAAATCATTGCGCGCTTTTAAATTTAATTTACTCAACTTATAGGCTTTATTCATAGAGTTTCAGACGAAATAGTTTGTTTTCAAGAAAATTTTACTGCCGAGTCCTGGTACAAAATAGATTGTCTTAAAATAAATAAGGACAAATAAATACTTCACTACCAAGAGATTTAAGCAGAATCCAAGGAGAAAATTGCAACCTAACTAGAAACTTCCTGAAAGAGGAAAAAACCATATTTTGGGCAGCAACTAGCAAACTAAAAAAGAAATAAAATTAAATAAAACAAAAAGAGGATAGAGGAGAAAATCTAAATAAAATGATATAATTGAAAGAAATTATATTAAATTTGTATTAAAATTAAAATACGTTAAAAAAAATAAATAAATACGCATAAGAGGACACATTTTGAGAACGAGATGGAGTAATTAAATACTAGATCAAGAACAAAGGATAAAAAATAAAAAAATAAAAAGGAAAAGAGCTATAAACAGTGAAGATTATTTTTCTTAAATTGCTAAAGTTAAGTATTCTGATAAATTAAATTAAAATCTGTCTTGTCAGGATTGTCTAAAAACAAGATTATAAAAATTGATTTTCTACTTTTTTTTTCTTGAATAGGTTATCAAAATACAAAATTTATCACGGGCAGCAGCTGTTGTGCACAATATCCTCTTCACCCCTGGATACTAAGTTAATGGTGATTTTTTTTTTAATTTTTAAAATTGTATAATTTTGATAGATAACGATCCATTTTGAAAATTTTGTAAGTAATTGCTTTTATTTAACATTTGTAATTATGATTACTTCTTTATGTAATCAAACTTAATTTTAGTTAATTAATTAAACAATAAATATTTTTACTATTTACATACATATTTGTGTGAGTTAATATTATTAGAGATTTGAAAAGAGATAAAATGGTGTACAAAATACATTTATTTAGTGGATCTGATGGGGCTTTGCTGATGTCTGAAGAAGAGCGATGATGATATTAATATTTTGGGGCTACTATAAATATAAATATAGAGTTATTTGGTGGCAAGGAAGTGTCTTTAAGTTTTACTTGATGATGAGCATGTATAATTTTCGCTTGCCACCCTAAAAGGAATTAATGTCGATATAAAAAAAAATGTTTAGAGTTCTTTAGATAATTCTGGCCTGATCAAATTTCAATATTAGGAAAAATAACTTTTCCCAAAATTTCAGTATAAAAGAACGTAACATCAGTCCGTGGTGTCTTGCAAGAATCTCCCATATCCGTCGAGCGAGGTCGTGCAAAATGCAAGGATGCTGATGCCGAAGAAACACGGACGCCCGTCTGTTTTCACTGCCCGGACTGACTCGAGAAGTCCTGTAGTTATGGGTCATAGTTTAAGAAGCGGAAGGTTACAAGAAAGTAAAAAGTATCTCGTCCTAAGTGATGCTCCCGATATTTCGTTAAAAGTTTTCATTCAGATCTTGAAAATAAGACTGCACAACTCAACCGCCAGCAATTCAGAGTACTTTAGTTGAATTTCTGTGAGCATTTTAAATCAAATAACGCAGTTATTATGTCAATCTGTGTTTTTCAAGTCTGGAAAATGTCGGGTGACCATCATCACATCAATGTTGTGAAATCGGGAGATTAGTGAAAAAAAAATGGAGAGATGACAACCATCGCTTCGGAACAAGCTGCACCGTTCGGATGTGCATTCGTTTTGCTGGACGGAATTATTATGTCAGCCCATGACAAAATGCGGAGGAGAGTATAATGCCCCGCCGGAAATTTAAGAGACTTCTTAAGAAAATTTGTCTCAAGTAGAGTTCCAACTAAAATATTGCATTAAGTAACCAATAATAAATCAGCCAGTCGTGCCATTGAAAATTGAATGCATTGTCAAAGGTAATTTATTAACAAGCAAAGCAACAAGTAATCGTAAGTGTCGCAAAGTTTGTGCCTACCCCCAAGTGATTTCAAAGTTAATTGATTAGCCTCCGTTATGCGCTGCCAAAACTACCTACTACAGGCGACAGGTCTGCCAGTCTGGCGGCTGCCGTTGGAAAATATTATTTTCTTAATACAAAGGATGAGAATGTGTCTACTTGCATCATTAAATATTTATCTACTAAATTATTAACAGTCACTCACCCAGTGCTTCCATGTCAGCGGGGGACGCTGTGTGGTTGCTGGAATGATGTGGCTGATGCTGCATCTTCGAAATATCACAGTCACTCGCCAACTGTAGAAGATTATTAACCGAAAATCGTTTCACATTTTCAGATCCTTTCGCCGTCGCTACGTGCATGCTACTAAATTGATTATTCGCGTTCAACAAATCACTTTTTCCACCATCGGTGTTGCCGTTGTAAACACCGTGAAACATTGATCCTTGGCTCTGCTGAATGTTATTGTAGCCGCCAACGCCGCCGCCACCGGTAGCGGCCGAAGGATGCTCACCGGGGGTGGTTGTTGCCATTAGCCCACCACTGTGAATGTGCTCCAGGGATGCCTGATTGTTGTTGCCATAAAAGAAACTACCCGCTTGTTCTATGGACGCATCCAAATGCTGATAGTTCAACATGCTTGCTGGTACGTCTCCCTATATCGCACAACAAAAGCTAAGCAGAAGGAGGAGGCGAGGTGTCCTATATACACGTATACGGTATACCCTTTCTCGAATTCGCTTTCGATTTTCCACTTAATTACTCAATAGTTAATGTAATTAGCAAATTAGTAGCGAGAACCATCTATCAAGTAATACGCTCAGCTTTGCTTTCGCTTTCGACACGGCGGCGTTTACTTGCGCGCGGGGAGCAGCGAACACAGGACGGACGGGCACACGCGAATTCGATGAGAAATTTTTCAAATTTTCAAAAGTTTCGTTTTTTTTTACTTTTGCCTTTGCTCGGCCCCGTAATTAAATTAACTCGGTACAAACGGTTTAATTAGGATAATTGCTGTTTAACACTAACCACCCCATAGTCAACTGACTACTGAAATTACTCGGCAAGATTTTGATGTTTTGCTTCGGAAACATTTCGTTTTTGGTACACTCTTAAAAATAGTATCCCCGAGCGGATTTGAAGCGTCGGCCGTCCGTGGCGTGTGTGTGCCTGTGTGCACTGGTGGTTGCATCAAATCAGAGAATGAGATACTTTTGTGAAGTACGGATCGTATGGGATATTTTTAGATTGAACGTCGTTATTGGTTAAAGTTAAATTTTCATGAATCAGGAAAATTAGTATGCGAGTGTTTGTGGGAGTTTATATTGGGCAAAACCGCACCTTCTTGGTATAGAGGCGCTGCTTTGAGGGAAGCGACTATGGATCTTCTAATTTTGATTGGCTAATTTAATTGAATTATAGATGAAATTATAAATTATGCTGTGATGTTCTCCTACGAGTAAATTTATTATTTGCCACATTAGCAGACCCACATACAATGGACTTTTTTTGTAAAGTGCTCCGCAGAGCTAGTGACGAATGACTTGGCTAAAGACATTTAGTTAATCAGATCTCAATTAGAGTCGGTTTAAATGAAATACTTCATCCGTTGACATTTGGCTCGACGACTCGGTTATTTCTTTAAAATGCTGTCAGCATGCAGCAAGCGGACAAATAACTTATACAAAAAAAAACGCATTGAGAGAAATATCCCTTCTACATATTTAATATATTTCAACTTGTCGTCTAATTTGACTAACGTTTAAATGGATAATTCAATTATATATGCTGTCTAGTTTGCCATATAACCGCTACAGCACTAGTGTTACTTACTTACTTACTTACTTAAGGTGGCGCTACAGTCCGGGGTGGACCTGGGCCTCAACCAACAAGCATCTCCAGCCAGCACGATCTTAAGCCAGCTGTCTCCAGTTTCGCATGCTACGTTGGTTAAGGTCCCCTTCCACTTGCGTGCGCCACCTGAGTCGCGGTCTTCCTCTGCTGCGCAGTCCCTCGGGTGTGGATTCGAAGATTTTCCGGGCCGGAGCATTCGTGTCCATTCGTTCAACATGACCCAGCCGCCTCAGTCGTTGGACCTGACTAGGCCGATGTCGCTGTACAGTCCGTATGAAGACGGGACCAAAAATCACTCGAAGAATTTTCCTCTCGAAACAACCAAGAGTAACCTCATCCGCCTTTGAAAGGGTCCATGTCTCTGCGCCATAGAGCAGGACTGGGATTATTAGGGTCTTACTAGTGTTACCTGCTTCAAAATCCAAGCTATCAACAACGTTGATTATTTAAAGCTGTCTAATTGCCAAAGGCATTGGTTTTGGGAATCGAATAAATTTGACTACGTTTTTTATTAATATCGTCTTAAAAAATAATACTCTTACAACAAATCAATTCAATGAAAGACGAAGAATAATTGAAATCATTCTGTAGCTATTTAAAATGACTCGTAAGAGTGAGATTTAACAATTCAGAAAATAATATTAGAATAAAGTGAGGGATGAGCAGGGTCGTACCAATGTGGAATAGACTTATGCATGTTTGCAAATTCGAAAAAAAGGCGCTAAATTAAATAGAGACCAAAGAACAGATTGAACAGGAGCCCTACAATCAAGTCCGACCGAGGCGCTCAATGTGATTCTCAATTTTCTGCCAGTGGATCTGCACATAAAAAACATTGCAGCGTATAGTGCAGTTACATAGATTGAAGGAATCTAATTGTTGGTCCGAAAGGATTCCCCTCTAGATTAGAATGGGAGGAGAATGCGGTCGTAAACGAATTCGACATACCTATCTTCACAGATGGTTCCAAAACGAACTGTGGAGTGGGAGCGGCATTTTCTCAGCAGAGTTAGACATCTCTAAATCTCTTCGCCTTCCCAACGCAGCTAGCGTCTTTCAAGCAGAAGTCCTAGCAATTAAGGAGGCGTGTAGAATGCTACTCAATATGGCGACACCCAGAAAAAAATAGGCATCTTCGTCGACAGTCAGGCCGTGATTAAGGCTGTCGGTTCAACTAAATCAACGTCCGAGCTTGTTGTGGATTGCAGGGAGACACTGACCAGCAGGGCTTGTTATCGGTTTGATATCACTCTCGTCTGGGTTCCCGGCCATAGGAACATGACCTTTCGGCCATCCAAAGTATCCATTTCAATAAGATCATCAAACTTCTTAACTCCTCAGGCTGGTTGTAACCTCCCTTAACGTCCTCCTCCCCCATATCTTAAGGTATCCGTGAGTTTCGGTCTCGAAACGGCGCTCAATGTGCTATTTGTACTTTTCCCCCGTCAGGTAACGGGAAGTACAGCCACTTGAACCAACCAACCGAGGGATGAGAACACTCTAAAATATAAATCTAAATGAAACAGGGATAAACGATGTAACCTGCTTATTGACAATATCGAGAAATTGCTGAGATCTATAATGGGATGAGTGCAGTCTTAATGTAGAAACACAAAATGGCTGTGGTAGGAAGATGCATACATATCCCTACCAACACATTATTGAAGTGAACGCCTTAAAGCTACCAAGAGGCTGGTCAACCCCGTGACTTAGTACCTAACAAACTGCATTCTCTTCCCATATCGGAGATTGATAAAAAGTGTATGAAAGTGAAAGTAAAAACGAAACAAAAATGGATGCAAACGTCTTTTTGCACAGCAAGCTAAAGGGTTATTAAGATATTGCAAAGATCCTTCATAATCTTCATCGTCATCATAGTCAGATCTTTTTTTTTGATGAATTTAGCCACGCCAAAAAGATGGCTTTATATAACTCGTCTATAATAATTGTAATCGTATATGCGGCCTTAAAATCGACAAACAGATGGTGGGTTCCACTCTGAACTCTTGGGCTTATTAATGCCCTCTATGGCAGGCTTTGCGTCAGCGTCTCCTTTCTGTTAGAACATATTTTCGTTTCGTCCGTGGTGTAATATCGCTTTACCAAGTCATTCGGTGGTGTACTCTAAATACCTTAGCCTGCGAACGCCTGTTCCTTGTATTTGCATTTAATTTTGTTGGCTAGACGAGGAAAGTTTTGGCATTCATCATCCAGGTTAAATGGTCCATTCTGCGAGTAAAATGTTCATCTTCTTCTTTTAACGGCCTGAAGTTGTGAACAGAAGAGCTTTCTCCATGTCCACAATACCGACTGCAACTCTTCTAAGGTTTCCTTGTTCATTTTTTGCAGGTCTTTATATATTTCTCATTCAGCTATTGCTCATAGAACTTACCAGCGGATCTCTTGTTTCTATTGAGAACAAACTCAAAAAGAAAAAAAAATATTTTTCAAAACAAAAATATCTTAGAACGCTATATACAAGGTGGCGCAAAAATAACCTTCCGAAGTTTTTTCGCTGTAATTTAAAAAAAAAAATGAAAAACTTTGATTCTTCTTGTGGATTATTTTTATTTGGTCTTTTAATTTTTTTTACATCAAGTCGAGAATATGATGTCATGTAAATGGCCGCCGCCACAGTTGATTGTCATTTGAGCCCTTTTTATAGCATTTTCCATCACTTTGGCCAAAACTTCCGGCGATAGGTCCTCACATTCTTGACGGATATTGTCTTTAAGAGCTGCAAGAGTCTGAGGCTTGTTGACATAAACCCGCGACTTCAAAAAGCCCCACAAAAATAAGTCTGGAGCGGTCACATCAGGCGATCTTGCTGGCCAGTGCAAATCGCAAAAACGGGAGATTAGGCGCCCGGGAAATGCATCCTTCAGCATATCGGTTGTGGCACGTGCAGTGTGTGCCGTTGCACCGGCCTGTTGGAACCACATGTTTTCCAATCCCAATTCATCAAGTTGCGGCAAAAAGAACTCGTTTATCATTGCTCTGTAGCGCTCACCATTCACAGTAACCGTTTGGCCTGCGACGTCTTCGAAGAAAAAAGGTCCGATGACTCCTCCAGCGAAAACAGCACACCATACATACTCCGGGGTCTGCCACGCCTGGCAGCATCTCGTGTTGTGCCAGTCTCTTCGAGGCGAGCGGCTAAACGTCGCAGTGTTTCACCAGTAGGCGTTGGACGGCTAGGAAATCTGCGACGAAATTCACGTTGTGCCAAAGTCACCGACCGATTATTGCTCAAATAAATAGTCACCAATATTCCGCGTTCTGGAGCAGTGTAGCGTAACATTGTTTATTAACGTGTATTTCGCATGTGTTTACTACACAAATGTCAAAACAGAACTGACATTAGGGGCCAATCGCAAAATTTATAGCATTTTCTGATAGGAGGATTACTTTTGCGCCACCTTGTATGTATCACATTCATTTCAAATTATATAAGACTAGCCTACTAGACTAGTAAAATACAGCAACAAAAACGAGACTCGATTTTTTTCCACCATGACAAAGACCAGTGTTGCCAGTTTGACTGTTTTCCAGTCAAATTTGACTGAATTTTTTCGGTTTTGACTGAAAAAAAAAATCAAATCCAGCCGACTGTTTTTTTTGACTGTTTCGGCTTTAAATGGAAATCAAGACTACTGTTTTTATTTTTTTAACTCTACTATAATTCGCAAAAAAAAATCTAAATAAAATTTCACCTCTAATGTAAACCAAGCACGAGCAACCAACGAGCATTCGCGCCGTGCAATGAACCAACTATTTTGTAATATTTTTGACTATCTGATTTGACAGAAAAAAAAACAGTCCCACTAACACCGGCCGCAAGCCGCGAACAGTCAAATTGAATCTAGTATTTCTTTTGCAGTGTTGTTTTGAATTATGGCTGCTGTTTGGTCCAGATTTTAAAACCAAAAAATAGACGATGAAAAGGTAGGCATTTTAACAATAGTCGTGTTTTTTTGAGCTTCGATCTCAGAAAATCAAAGTAAAGTAGGATGTTCAGCACGCGATTATAACAACTACAACTGAGTCTCGAAGTGTCAAGTAGAGCGTAGTTGTTCCAATTGCGTGATAAAAATCCCACTTTAGTTTGCTTTGCTGAGATCGAAGCTAAAAAAAACGCGGCTAATAAAAACAATGTAAATTTATAGGTATTTCAATTTGATGAAAGAAAAAAATAGCTGTTTTCATTTTTGACGGTTTTTTTGACTGTTTTTTTTTTTAATGTTTGGCTGTTTTTTTCTAACTGGATTTGGAGAGAAAAAATCCATTCAAACAGTCAAATTTGACTGGATTTTAACATTTTGACCTGGCAACACTAACAAAGACAAACTGTAAATATTTTTTTCCACCCAGTGTACAAATTAAGTTGGAAGCGCATGGCAAGACTAAGGGCTATGTTCATTAAGTGTTTTTCCATTGAATTTATCATGATTTGTCTGGTTTCTGAACGTTGTACAAAGAAGTTTTGGTATTTAAACGTGAAAGTTTTTGGGGTGACTATTTTTCCCATTTCCTGGGTTAGTTTTCCCTTTTTCCCTTTAGGGTCAAAAATCCCGAAAAACGGGAAAGACTCCTGAATCCCTGGTTGCGATTGTTGTCTGAAGATTCTCTCTCCAAGTTGACTCCCTTTAACAAAGCTGCATGCAAATTGAAGCTTCGCTCAGTATAAGTCACTGTAGTATGACACGGTTTTTCTAAAATGCTGATATCAGCTTTAGTCGATATAGGGGCACTCGAATTATGAAGTTTTCCGGGGGCAGTAATTTTTATGGGATAACTTTTTAAAGGTAGAAGTCCAAATCTCCAAATGAATCACATCTGACTTGCGACCTCAATTCTCACTCTAGAGTACTTTTTAACATTCTCCAAAAATAAACCACTTTTCCCATAAATGGGTCCTACACAGTTCCAAGCCACGTTGGAGTTGGATTCGAGAAATTATTAGGTGAAGAATTGTTGACAATTTTAAGTATTTAAGTAGCAATAAATACCCATTAAAATGTCACTTGTAAGGCACACCCACTCAAGACAGCACGCTACAGAAGGACACAATCATGCACTCGAGTAGAATTCAGGAAGTGGGTGAGAAGCGATAATTGTATGCAACACACGTCAAAGGAAACCACAGAAATAAAAGGAGATCCTTAATGCTGGTGGACGTGTTTGTGTTCAGTTTGTGACAAGTCCTTGTAACATGTGGCGCCATTTAAAAAGAAAAAACTAAAAAAAAAAGAAAAGGAACGCCCTTCATGTTTCCACGCACAATTAGTTGCGGCATCTGGGCAATGAATGAGCTGACATGATATTTGGTTCACTGTAGGTTTATATAATAAATAACAAACTGTCGGCTATTTCTTTCTAGGGGTATTACAATTTTCGATATTTGCCTTATACAAAAAATTATGTCACTAGATTATGCCTGTTTCTCGTGGTGGAAAAATGCCGAGCAAGCTCTTAAAAAAGAAACAGAGTAGAAAGTGGTACTTCATAGTATGTTCGTCCACATTTCCATTTTGTACAAGTTCTAAATGACCGTTTTTTTAAGCGACTAAAAGTTGTGTAAACGCAGAATCAGATCATGGGGTACATACACTTCGTACGACTTTCTCTTAAGCGACTGCTCTGATTTTTGACATCGGGCCTTACCAATAATCATTTTTTAACACAGTACAGTCACAATATATAAAGTGGGCAATAAAAATTATTATTAGTACTGTGCAATTTGTTAATACATAATCAGTCTGAAGACCCCGGTTTTCACTTTCAAGGACTCAGCTATCTGTTTCCAAAAACGCAACTCATAAGTATTTAATAAAAAAATAAATAAATAGTTGGCGCAGAAGGTCCGTAGATACCTCGCCTAGCTTCTCACAACCATTCGTTTAGTGTGAGTTTTTTATTTTCGGGACGAATGGAAGGGGTCTACAATTTTATGCCAAGTCCAAGCGGCCAATTGAAAAGCTCTTTTATGACAGTTATACTCGCCGATGTTTGTCAGACGTTTGCGAGAGGTGGCGTAGTGAAAAAAAACTTTTAGTTGGAATTTGGGGATTTTCGGAATTCGAACCTGAGACTGACCTGCTCCATAAATACTTCATATTTTCCCGAATAAAAGCGATCTGAACAAAATTCGTCGAAATATAAGCGGAAGGATAGCCCTGCGTGCCAAGAATGTGCTCACTACTAAAATGTTCGCCTCAAATAGTTATAGGTCATATCTATTCACAGCATATAATTTTAGTTCACTATGTGAAATTTGTAAATTGTTAAATAACAACTCAATTTTCCAGAAGTTTAAAATTTGTAAGTTGTAAGCTTTTTAGAAAAAAACGCATGATTTTTTGTGAGTTGCTTTTTACAATCAATTGATACAAATAAATTTTGCATTGGGTAAATCTGGTACATTCTTTGATCAAAGTGGCATCACAATCACAACTTGTTTGACGTTTTTCCACGAACTACGTTTTTGCAGCTAGTCAGTTTTGCTCTAAGCCGACGATATACAACTGTGCAACTGTTTCGATTCTCTACTTTACTTAGTCACCAAAGACCAAATCCAAACCTCGGATTTATTACAGAGACCAAAAAGGGTGTCATTGCCAATCGATCGACTCGTAACGCACATAATAATATTTATAATTAATTTCTTTTGCTAAAAGTTAAATGAGATTCTAACTGATATCGCAGCGCTTTTGGAAAAAAAACTTAAATACTTTTGTCAGCAGCGCCACCAGCTTACCTGTTGTGATAATTTGAGCCTAGTACGCACTGTTCCGGAACAAAAAATCCCATACAAAAATGACACAACGAAATCAAGAACGGAGAAGTGGGAAATTGTAGTAGATTGCTTGATACAATTCTCCACTTTTTTTTTCGCACACATTTATTGTCCGGGCCCCGGGGCATTATTTGCTTGCGAAAATTGTACTTTGGTAGTGCAGTGTTACCAGCTTTTATGAGGTATGGAGACAAATAATTTTAAAAATCTTGGAGCCAAAAAAAGACGAACTGAAATATA
The DNA here is from genome assembly GCA_951230905.1 of Cheilosia variabilis. Taxonomy (NCBI): domain Eukaryota; kingdom Metazoa; phylum Arthropoda; class Insecta; order Diptera; family Syrphidae; genus Cheilosia; species Cheilosia variabilis. The sequence continues at coordinate 38,777,644 of OX579677.1, read as the reverse complement.
AAGATCAAAACTGCACATTTTTTTTTTGCAATTCTTTTGGGCTATTTATTCTGATTAAATTATTTTTAAGGACGACTATATGAAATTAAAATAAAACACACCACGCATACTCATAATTGAGAGACTTTTCTAGTTTCCATTTACCAATAGGCGTGTTTTTTGAGCTTCGATCTCAGCAAAGCAAAGTAAAGTAGGATTTTCAGCACGCGATTACAACAACTACAACTGAGTCTCGAAGTGTCAAGTAGAGCGTAGTTGCGTGATGAAAATCTTACTTTACTTTGCTTTGCTGAGATCGAAGCTCAAAAAAACACGGCTAATGTAACAAAATAAAAACTCCTACGGAAACGAGTTTTTATATTAAATTTTTTCGAAATTGGTTGGTATAAATGTGTGAAAATCAATTGCAATAGATTTCTAGTGCAAGTGAAAAACAAGTGTTTATTCCGGCCAACTCAATATACAAAAGAACCAGTAAAATTCGGATTTAGTGTTCAATTTGGCAGCAGAAATTTAAAATCTCAGATCAAAATCTGAAATGCCCAATCGAAAACTACATACCTGTTTAGAAAGTTTTAGTGACCTATAGGAAAAGAGTACGTTCCCAATAGAAGTATGTCTTTAATAAACTCCTAAGGAGCCTAAAAATAACGTAAATTAGGATAAATCCCAAATGACAATTCTAAGGAGCCAATGAGTTCGAGTAACCAAATCAAAGATGGTAATACTGCTAATTGTGTATCAGCTGATGGAACACTCCACAAATTATTTTCCGCTGCCTTTTCGGCTCGCAAATGTTTCGCTGTCCAATTCGAGACAACCGAAAAATTAATTTTCGGAACAGGTGCGTACTAGACCTTAAGGTCAAAATTTGCAGCATTTAATAAATAAATTTGGTACAATACTAGTGTAACATAATTTCCGGGTGGTAGCATAAGGTAGGAAAAACTGTATTATTCAAGAAGTAAACCAATTGATATATCTCGGACACACACCCAATATTCGCTTCCCAGTATTTAGTACAATGTTTTTTAACAGATGACACTAGAGTATCGTCTTTCAAAATTTTGAAATTAGTAACATTTCTTGGACTTTCAAAATGTGAAGATATTATTCCTTTTCTTCTTGGAATAAGTTCGTGCATTGCTTCTTTATTAGGTATTTGCGTATTCTATTCTATTTGTCAAGGTCTAAATCAACACCGAAACGTTCGCGAAAGAACAATGGAAAATTATTTGCCAAGAATTCCAACAGTTGCTCTATAAAATACACTAAGTGAAAATTCTTGAATTGTCATTTATGAACGTACATTTTGCCATATCAGTTAACCAATGATGTCATTCGGTGGATTGTTCTGTTTTGTACTGTTTAAAATTTGTAAAATGCCGTGTCACCAAACAGGTAAAAAAAGGAAACACCTGTTCAATATGTCTTTGAATATTTTGTTCGAATTACTCCTGTTCGTCCATCTAAGAGCAACGAAGCAGATACCTGCGCACACACTTCTACGCCCTTATAGGTGTATGAGCGACCGGTTCTCTCATCACTGGCATTCGATCAACACCAGCTGAAGGATACAAGCGTGTCCTTTGAAGTCCATCGTCTACTGTCGAGATAAGTGTCGTCTGCCCATTCAAAACTAACTTCTCCGTTTATTTTATTCCTAGAACATTCCTTTTTTGTTCTGGTAATTTATTACAAATAGTATCAAACAGATTTTCGTAATTTCGTAGTTTTTTTTTTTGCAATATTGACCAAACCATTTCCAAATAATATTACAACAAAACCCTGCCAGCTGATGTAGTCTAAGTATATATATATTTATTTTTTATTTTTGTAACGTCCAGTCAATAGAATAACAACAATAATAAATTGAGAAAGAGAGTGGGTACTTTTATCTACCTATTAATCTATTTTAATTACAGTAGAATCTCGGAAACATGAACGGTTGCATAAGATGAACGAAAAACGCATAAATCAGTCTGTTTTTATAACTTTTCTTTCTTGTTATGTTTCTTGTGTTTTAAAAATAAAATAAAATGTTATTTTGATACATTTAATGTTTCTATGTATGGCTGTACGTTCTTTAACTAAATTTTGATTCTTGAAAAGATGAACGGAAACTGCTTCATATCTGTTCATCTTTCTGAGATTCTACTGTACTCACTTTAGCGTTATTTTGCAGAGGAACAGTGTATACTGCAAAACAAAAAATAGAAAAGCTTTTTTTAACTTTTATTAAAGACAATAGAAAATTGGACAGAGTGAACAAAATTACAAAATTAGAAAGTTTCCATTAAACCTCTAGGGCCGGCTTAACTACTTTGCACCAGAGACAATACTGAGACCACCAACTCCGGCCGGTTTCCCGTTACTTAGCCTACAAGCTATATTTTTTATGGAGTGTACACATCTGGTGCGCTAGTATTGTTACATAGAAAATCGTATTGACAAATGTCACAAAACTTCAAAAATTCCGGCTCACCAACACACTCCCAGCAGATATGAGACACTTCCGCTGTGGGCAAAGTTGCTGGCAGAGTTCATAGAGTTTTATCCGTTAAATTTGAAATTGTTAGTTACGTTTGGATTATAGTTTTTTTTAGGAATAAGTGCACATTTGCTTAAAATGTTCATGAAAAATTAACAATGTAGATTGGTTGAGGGAAAATGAAAATATTTTGAGCAAATTTTCTTCATTATTTAAGAAAAATTTACACACGAAATCGAAGTTAATGATATCCAAAAACGGAAAATACACAACCATGTTTGTCCTAATATGTTTCTAGTATATAGGACATCAACTTTAGATAGTTTTACTAACCAAACAAATCAAATTATTCGCCTTTTAACAATTTATAATAACTAACCAATGGCGTTCAGTAATGAAAAAATGTGGTATTCCCGAACTCTTTCACATTTCCCCACGGTTGCCGAGGTTGGCAGCATTTATTTTAGCATTTTTTGTGTGTTTTTGCATGTCACACTGATTCTTTTTTGACATAACACCGATAGGAATACAAAATGGCGAATTTAAAAAAAAACTGAGGGGGCCAGCGGCAAGAGGATTGTGAGTTGGGGGTCTCAGTATGGTTTGTCTATGCTTTGCACTACGTAATTAGTTTTGGGGAGGTTTTACAAATGGCATTTGCCACTAAAAATTTTGCATTTGTGAGCTTCTCTATATTTGAAGTCGAGTCGGGACTAACATTCATCATTACTTAAGCTAAAATTAGACTGTATGCCAATTATGCATATGAATGCCAACAGGCAAATGACCAGATTAGCTGTCAAATGACCAAAATGTCAGGATTATCAAAACTGTATATTAGACAATATGACCAAAATTACCAATATGGTCATATTTGCCTTGATGGTCATTTAAGGCATTTGTTATGTATTAACAAATGTTGTAGTAGGGTAATGCTGTAAAGAAAAACAAAGCAAGACATGTAGATGAAAAAGTAAAAAACAAAGCGGACACACAAAAGAACTGAAAAGGGGAAAATGACAAACAAAATATACACCAAGTGAAATAAGCAATCGAGCCAATGAAACACATAACGAATATTAACAAAAATAAAAAATAACTAAAACAAAACAAATAGATAGCAAACAATTCCCACGCAAACAAATTTTCACAACTGGAAAAAGTATATATAGCCACAATTACTGGAAAAGGACAAAACACTAATTAAACCTAAACAAATTACAAAGAAAAGAAGCAATTGATTTAATTTACAATTAATTTACACAAATGATAGATTGAATAATAAACAAAAAAAGAGAACGAAAATAAATCAAAATCTCACGAACTCAAACAGTCAAACACCGATGACAACAAAATAATTCTTGTTCCATCAAAAATGCCAGCAATGCCATAACGAAATTTCAATAAACTGCATATGGGCATAATTGTGTGACCATATTTTGACAGGAGAACTGTCAGAAATTGGCATTTTATGACCACTTGGCATACAGTCTAATTTTACCTTTAGTAATGCAGCATGAGTAAATTGGTCTGTTCCTTTACTTTTAAATCTTACGAATTTTACTAATTCTTACAAATTTTTACTCAATGCCGTTTCTTAACTCGAAGAATTCGTAAAAGAGAACGGCATCGAGAGAGCAAGATATTTCCCTTCCACTGAGAATCTTACGAATTTTTACTCAACAAATTTCTTGGTGTAAGAATTGCAAAAGCTGTCAATTAACAGCTGATTCGAAATTTGTTGTCCTATTTGACATTTCTTTTGAAATGGTATCAACAGGCGGAAAAATACAATTGAATGTTCTCCTTAGATTCTTTTCGAATGCGGCAAAAAAATGTTTCCTTGCTGTAAGAAAGAACAATCGCCTTCACGTAGTTTTTAATGCCGTGTGGCTTTTTCCTTCTCGAAAACTCGTACTTCAATCAATACAAACTCTTCCATATTCTCAGATTCATGAAGAAGTTCGATTAGTTCCGAATCACTTTCATCGCTAGGTAGATGAATCAACTAATTTTGTTTGTAAATTAGCAAATTCTTCGAGTTTATCAGATATTTTAACGACTTTTCGTACAACTTTTTTGAATTATATATTTCATAGATTACTACAAAAGCGTTCCCAAACTTTTTCGTAAGTGTCTCTCTCTGTGAGAGAATTTATCCCCACTACTGCCATTTTGACAGTCTTTTTTTTATTCTTACTACAAAAGTAAAGGAACAGACCTAATGTCTCCGACAGCGATTCAGAAAATGGCTGCATTCAAGAATCTAGTCATCTTAAGTCGACTAGATTGGTCTGGATGAGATGTAACCTGAACGCAAAAACTAGATTGGTCGGGAACGTCACGTTTTCTACGTCAGCCACATATGAGAACTGTCAACTTAGTACTCAGTCACGAATTTCTCGACTAGATTCGTCGGCTACCCCTCCATAAACGTCAACTGAAACATCTGCTCTCACGACCGATTTCCCCCAATCAGAGTCGAGTTTCATCTAGTGAGAGAGCTGTCAGACTTACTAAACTAGATACTTGAACGTCCCCAATATTTTTCTCATTGAAGCAAAATAAATTGGAATGTTCAACACTCGCAATTTCTGGGTCAAAATAGAATATTCTATGACACATAATATGACAGGGGAGTCGGAGAAAAATTTGGGAAAGTTGAAAAAGTGGTATGGAAGTCCCCGTCTATCCCAACAGTCGCATGCTTAAAAAAAATAGCCTCATTATTTCGAATTCATGGAGTATCTACCTACACAATTTTGGATTGTTTGCATAATGATTACCATGACGCCGTATTTTTTGTTGTCCCTTACTCATATTGATTAAGTAGGTACGAGAAGTTAGATATAGTGCTGTCCAATCATACTGTGTAATGTCGGCAGTGCAATCGGCTACATTTAGCGTGAATGTTCTCTGTTTTGCAAACAAACACTAGATTTCAAGAAACCGGCAAACAGCGGTTCTCAGAATCGAAAGCAATAAAGTGCAAGTTGCAAGAATTCTACGGATTCGATAGGTACCAACAAGCACACAGCAATCAGCTTTCATCACAAATGAAAAAAAAATAAAAATCTTTCGACTGAAGATCGGTGGAAGTGGAAGCTTTTATTTTTTTTAAAAGAGAATATAGTTCTCTCTTACCTCGTTGCGGCAGATACAAACAATCTTTTGAGCGGTACACTTCGATTTATATTCGTGGAACTTGCGGTTTTTTTTGATAGATACTGCCTTAACCTGAACATTTAGTTGTAGTGTATCGGAATTATAGTGTCGCGGGTGTCAATATAAATGATTTGTTAAGTGTTCATGTAAATATTGATCTACGAAACGTTAAGTGCCATAGAAGAAGCATAGACGAGTAGAATATATAGAAGAAACAACTTTTCATATCAGGTAAGCAGTTTTTTATGGTTTAGTGTCGTGTTGTAGTAAAGAAGAAGGTATCATGTCGGACATCGAACGCCCACGGTTTGACTCAACTCATCTGTCATCCCAGAGATACAAACCGCACATGTTCTTCAACATTGATAGTGAAAGCTTTGTTAATTATTTATCTCTTGCGGAATTTCTCATCTATAAACCGGCTGTTCGAAGAAGAACATATTTTGGTTATGCCCCATTGTTTGATGGATTAGTTTTCGAATTTCTATCTGTTGATTGTTGTTGTTAATTAGATTAAATTTATTGAAAGCTTGTGTGTTGAATATGTTTTACCTGTACAATATTGTGTTAGTAAATTTAGGGGCATATTCGCTTTAATTAGCTTTAACCGATTGGACTACATTTCTTTATAATTCGATTCGGTAGTAAGGCATTAGACCCATAAAAATAAAAGTGATTTTATGACTTAATTTTTTTCTTAAACTGGCTAGCTGTCAAGGTTAAGTTTGTGGCATGCACTCCTGTGACTAAACTTGAATTAAACTGGTTCCGTAATGTGTTGCTTGTTTCTTAATAACTGAAATGTTGACTACTTATTTACAGCGTGTAACTGTGATTAAATAAAATAATGCGACAGATCAAAATATATAAGTGACGCATTCGATCCATAAAGGGCACTGCGGCAAAGCTTATTACGGCCGGCTCCCTGAAATTACACCAAAAAATTAAAATGGAAAAAGAAACAAGTAAAAGAGTTATCATCGGCCTGGCCGATGCTTTGATACCCTCCACTGCGTATATCATGCAAAATTTTAGGAATGTGAGGTAGTACGTAATTACCTTGAACAACAGACAAAGAGACACATGGGCCTAATATTGATTTTGTATGGGGGTACCAGAACTTTTTGACCGACACAGCCCATTTTTAGTACCAACCTAACGACGATAAAAAGTAGTCCTTTCACCAAACTTAATTCGCGTAGGTTGATTTCTTTGGACGCTATCGTGCTTTCAACAGACAGACAGACGGACAAATCGATTCAGAATGTGATCCTGATTCAGAATATTTATACTTTATTCGGTCTCCGGTGACTCCTTCTTGGCGTTATAAATGTAATGACAAAGTGAATATACCTTTCATAAATCTACCTGGTGTTCTCCTACATCAAGCGCAGTTTTGCAGTTCGCTTCGCACTTCTTGTGTTTCATTTTCATTTTCGTTCCACCATGGCAAACATAGAGTTTTTGTGCTTGTGCGGCGTGCCTTCCTACTAAAATATGCAGGAACAAGAACAAGCACAACACAAGATCATGCAAGAAACAACATGCAACTACAACTTACAACAGCCAGAGCCAGCGTCCCTTTCAAATCCTAGTGCTTCGTTCTAATGTGGTGCGCTATTCTTTGCAGAACCTTAAAGCACAAGCTGGAATTTTATACAATTATTCATTACCATTCTGGTCCTCTGAGTGTATAAATATTGAATAGACTATAGAGGTCGGTTGCACAGTGACAACAAATGACAAAAAATATGAATATTCGAATATTTGAAATTGCAACTGCCTTAATTGAAAAGCTACTTGCGAAACCATTTTCACAGCTGTTTTTAACTGATAAATTGGAAATATGTAATTTATTATGTAAGGCCTACACTACCTTTTCTGAATTTTATTATGTCCTTTATTAGGAACTTTCATGACAAAAATTCAATTGATCTTTTTGGAGTTGCTGTAAATAAGCACATAGTTTCCCAATAGAAAAAGTAAAAAACAAAAAATAAATCTGCCTATAAAAAAAACTTAGTAAGTAGGGTCCTGGAATAGAACAAAAAATACAATATCTTACTGCGGTAGAAAATATAGTAAACACCCTACTGAAAGCACCCCGGCACGTCACTGAAAACAAGCAACTTTGGAGGCCTTACCCTCACGGAGACGTTGATAAAACAATTTTAAACAATAAAAAAAATTTAAAATATTCAATTTGGTACATTAGGTTTGTAGGAACATAGTCAGTCTTTAAGTAGTTAAACAACGACTACTTTATAAAATAAAAAATATTAAACTTATCTTACTAATGTAATAGTAATATCTACTTTAAATACTTTTTTAAAATTGCTTGTTTAAAAACAAACATTTATAAAACCTAAGACTCAGCAATGAACGTAGTAGGAACTTTGTCAGTCTAAGTTGTGCACAAAATTACCAGCTGTAAGAAGGTATGGGATCATCTACCATTTCCAAGCCTTTTTTCTTATAACTTTAACAAATTAGAGTTTTATGTCAGCAAATAAATAATATGATTAACTAACCTATCCATATCAAAAATGTAGTTATAAACAGAAAATATTTCGAAGTCCACCATCTGTCAAAGGAAGAAAATGAGTGCATTCAGTAATTTTTTGAACAAAATAGGTTTACATGAGTGTGGTGGTGCTGACGCATATGCAGATGCAATGCTTTCCCTCAGAAACAGTAAGGCAGCATTTAAATGAATTGATATCGAGTTCGTATTTTTGGGACTCCTGCACCAAATTACGAAAACTCAAAAAGCAAAAAAAAAAAATTACCAAAGTGGCAACCGTGCTTACCCTTATCTTACCTTTTGGTGTGTGTAGTAGTGAGGAAACTGTTATAAAATTTGTTTCTCTTTCTTGGTCGTTGGCAGAGTACCTATTACTGACTCGAACCTGCGCCACTCGGCTACCAAGAAATAACTCTAACCACAACGCCACTGCTATCTATCTACCATATTCACATATCCCTTAATTGTAGAGAGAAAGATGGTTATAGGGGGTCTCCTCGTCGTAGTCCTCTATTTCGTTTAATGCTGTTTTCATGAATTTCACACGAATTCCCAGAAAACAATTTTATTTTTTATGTACATCTTATTGCGATCAGTAGTATTTTCCATGAGCTCATATATTTATTCCTATGGTTGATTTATGTAACAAACACAAAATTTAAGTTTCGCGCATACTCTGCCTTCGAGAAATCATAAATTTTTTTTCAAAATATTTAATTACAGCCAGCCTACTCGCAAGTAGCTTAGCTCCCTTTATTTGCATAAATTCGCTTATGCATAAACGCAACTAGTTTATTGCAAAGAAAAAATGTATAAAAGTCACGTTCTCTCTTGTAAAAAAACTTTGCGCATATATGTTGGGTATATATATATAAATAGTGTATAGTGTACATTTTGATTGTCTATTCTCTTACATATGGTATATAACTTTTCACACATAAGATGGCAATTAGCAACATATAGTTCGGGCACGTTTTTGTCATTTTCGCCATGGAAGCACATTTCTATACCGAAAATATTTCAAATATTTCTTTTGAAGCTCACTACTAGTACCAAGTTATCTACCGCACAGTCACGTTACTAACCATTGGAGCAATCTTTCCCCAAACTACATCTTCAACACATCGGTCTTATGAAGTAGTCGCCATTCGGCCTTCGTCTAATAATAGGAAATCTTGTAAAAAAGAATAAATACACCACCGTAATTGTCCAGTCATGGAATTACAAACTATGTTTGCTCGAAGGATTAAGCAAGGACAACATCTCAATTAATGAGCATAAATTTCATACCAATTTGACTCTTGCTACATAGATAATCTAGTTCGGCCTACATCTGCAAACTATAACCATGGATATCCACTGTAATTAGCACAAGTCGACGCGCAATTATTTCGCTGAACGACGGAACTGAAGTTGATGTAGGCGACAATAAAAGGTATGTGTGCAAATAGATTCACTCAACTCGTGTGATGTACACTATAACAGAAGCTTTCTTCATTCCGGTTTGCTGTCATAAAAGTATTACGATTTCTAAAATTCCCCAATGTATATTAACTAGACGGTGGGGGTTGCAGCCCACATACATAATATGTCCAGTCGGACGGTTCCTACCCCAAGCAATTTGTCAAAGGGGTTTGGATTTGTGACTCCTTATTCTACTGTTGCCTGGTATCCGGCGATTCCTTATCTTCCATTGGTTAAGGTGCTTCATATGGAGCAACTGCTGATGTTGCTGTCGCTCTATTCCAAACGGATTTTATTTTATATACTCTGGAGTATATATACTAAGACTGCCCACTCACAATCATACATGTGAATGGAACAGACTTACAATTTTATGCCCAGTTCGAGCTGATGATGAATTGAGAATATTTTCCATCAGGACAACTATAGCTACACTCGGGAATTTCTCAGATATTATTGGTGAAGTTGAAAAACTCTCAAGTTGCGATGTGTGTTTTTGTGGCCGTTAAATCTGGTACCCGCATACACTCCCACTGGAAGGAGATCAACACTTACCTATGACTCAGTGGTTTAGTTGGAGCCTTCTAACACCAAGCAAATAAGTTTGGAAAGACTATGCAAAACCAACAACCCATCGAGCTCTTTATAAGGGATAAATGACAGCCGAAGATGCCTTACTCTGGTATAACATTATTTAAAACCCTGGTCCTTTTTCGGTCACTTTCAATCGTACTTCTGACAACTTAAAATAGAGCGTGGCACCAATGAACATGGGGAACCAAGGCAATGACAAACAATTTCACGGTAGAGAGTTTTGAGTAGAGCTTTTTTAAAAGAACTGAATATCCACCCGTTTAACCGACTTACTCTATGATTTTCTGATCTGAGATCTATATTTGTCCATGGGCTGAGAATGAGAACTACATATGTAGTACGCAGCTCAAACCGGCTCAACAATGAAAACACGTTTTCCAGTGTAGGTAGTTAGGCCGCTCCTAAAGGGTTATGTTTCATTCGGTAGATATATATTCATAGCAGCACTACCATCAATAAAGCACCACTTTACTGCTTTCCGACGTTCATAGTGGGATGGAAAGGCATTATAAGAATGCGGAGAAAATGCGACCTAAATTGGTCAGTGAAGTATGAAGTGCTAAGTAGGAAGAACCAACGTTATAACAACAGCTAAGAGCTTCTCTCGTCGTGTCTTGCCTAACGGAGAACCAGGGCCGTTGAGAGAAAACTCGGACGCGGGACGGAAAAATGCCGGGAAGGAATTCAAAAGCCTTAAAGTATTTGAATCGGGTGTTGAATCATACGCCACTTCGGTTTTAATTGTGCCAACCATTGACTTATTATATATGGACTGCTAGTAGACAACTTCGCGTTGGTTCTCACATCAGACGTTTAGCTCTCGTGGTTCGGAGCGGAATAAACTGGAAACTCACATCAGACGTTTCCATTTCGTTGCAGATATAAGTACTTTAAGAAATATAGATGCAAGCAATTTATATGATGAATTAAATTCTCATGTACTTGAATGTGATATTCTTGACAATCATAAGTATTTATTGATCAGAAATGTGATTGAAATATACGCTAAAGTGTTATTACATCATATTTCTAAAATGAATAATGAAAAACAAAAAAAAAAAACTAATTCGCAATAAATATACGAAAATTGTACAATTTATGGGACAATGAAAAACGATTTTGTATTCAAATGTTGTTGGTTCCATTTATTATTAATTATTTAAACTAGCACAATTTCGAGATGACATCTATTGTAAACAATGCCGCAGCAATTTGAATTTCAACCGTTTCACTTGGCAAATCCACTCACGCCCAATAGGTGGCTCTAGCATTCTATGGAGAAATCCTAGATGGTTCTCATTATGTTGGCGTCATTTTCTGGGCAGAGATTGTATAGTAGAAGTGACATTTCACTAGCAGTCCATATATTATAATAAGTCAATGGTGCCAACATCATAATCGTCTTTTTTTAGCAAACATATTTTCTCCATGGTCTATTGGAGAGTGGAAAAGTTTACCTGCGACACCTGGTGGATAAAAAAGGAATATGTAGAGACCTATAGAATTTTGACGTCTGTTTGTTTTGCGAAGGACTTGGATAAGGAATACGTGTGTTTTTTGAAAGAACATTAATTATTTATCTATTAAAAAGTTAATCAATCAATTTAAATCAAACTTAATTTGCAAGTCTAAGTACTACTTGTCCGAAATTTGTATAATATAAGTCAATTCATTTGGTAAAACTAGCACTGAAGTCTGTTCAAAGTAGTAAACAAATAATAAATTTGCTTTTGTTTATATATTTTGGTAGCTTTTTATATTATAAAAAAGTGTGTTAATTATGATTTTTAGAGATTTGCTTGCTTTGATGATGGAGGATTCAGCCAGCTTAGAAGTTTCTAAGGTTGTCACAATATCGCTCTGTGAAGTAATTGACTATTTCAGTGGTGTTAAAAGGTCTATCCGGGAAGGCGAAGAAATAGTGAAAGCTGGCTGGATACATAAGATTGGCCTCTCCCCATCTTCATCCGTAGATGAAGTTACTGAGCTGGTGGTAGCTGAATCATCAATTTCATTAAATTTTCTGCAATTTTCATTGCTGAATTCGGAAGGTTTAGGCTGGGAAAGGCTCCTTTCACAAGTTTGGTTCTATACTGAAAACCATCCTGTGTATTCGGGTAATTGGGAAATTTGGTCCCGACCTAACCCATTTAATGAAAAGAACTTTAGAGTTCCGAACTTCTTTGGGAAGAGGAGGGTACAATGTATTTCCCTCTTTACGATGTGGATTGTCTTCTGCATTTTCTATACAAAAATAAAAACTTTGTGTTCACTTTTATATCAATACTTATCGCCCTCACTTTTAAGATATTAATTTTCTGTTATAAAATGAGTTTTTTTCTTATATTAAATGATTATTTTGAATTTAGTACATAATTTCTTACAAAACCTTCTCGATTTTTCATAGAAATACATACCAGCTGACAAAATCTATAGCAACCTACCGATGCGAAAATTTACCGCCAGGGGTTAGCCTCCATTCGTCAATTGGGTATTTTTCCTGGTGAATCGAGGTATAAGCCCCTTGGAAAAAAGCACACGCACTGGTTAAGAAATCTAAAAGTATGCACCGTTTCTACATTTTCTACGATCTACGGTTCTTTTAAAAGGCCTTGCATATTTTTGGGGTTTTATGTTCTCACTCGGCCAGGTACAAAAATTCAGCCAATGTGAAAATAGATGAAGGGAAGTAACTGCTGCATTCGAATTTACCCGCAGGTTACCACAGAAATTACAAGTAAATATTTAACTAGCTCTTGTGAAAAAAATTTAGTACTACACCAGATTGGTGCTTTTCCAGTCTTACATTGTAAAAATATGCCAGAAGCCAAAGTTATATGCACATTTGACAGATATAATGAAAAAGTCCGCATGTACTATTTAGGAGTGAATAATAGAAAAGAAGGTGCCGTAACCATAATTGTGATCTTTTGATAAATGTTTTTCGTGTTAAAGTCCGGCGACCTTGACCAACCACTATTGGCACTTATGGTCTAAAGAAATGTGTTAGACTTAAAATTTAAGAACCCTTCAAATCGCTATTATATCGCATCGGCGTGAATTGAACAATCATGAATTGAAAATGCTAATGAAATATGACTACACAAACTATTAAAAACAAAAACACATTTAAAGTGCACCTAGCTTAATTTTCTTACTCAAATGGTGAAGGAAAAAGTGGAGAGGAAATATCTATCTAACAATAGAACATTTTTGGGTATAGTGTATTCATAAATTATAGTTTACCGTCTCAAGTATTAATGTGTCAAACATCATTTACTTACTCAAAATGTAAAGTGGCTTAAGTCGATTTATGCCAAAAACATAATACATATTTGAAATGAGAGAAAATTTAGCTACAGTTTGGTGAAATCACCTTGTTTCTATCTACCCTGGAAAACTGTTTTTTATTCTGTTAAAATAGAATAAAAGTAAAAACATTGCATTTGGAACGTCTTAATTCTGACGTAAATAAATTACAGCCTTCCAATCAAAGTAGTTTTTTTTTACACGAATTTTTTTAAGTTAAAAATTGCTCTCCTGAAAAATGTGAAAAATCGACTTTTACCTTTTGAGTAACGATTTATATGAACGATTCCTGCGAAGCATACATCACTTGTTCGATTCAAAATTTGTTCGGTCTCAAGAGTCAATATATGTAGTACCTACAAATCGAGCCCAGTTAAGGACTATAACAGTTCTAATTCATTTCCGTCCTCCAAAGGCTGCTCGAGAACGCTGCAATTGAGTGAAATGAAGGTCCCGTATCTTTGGTCAAGAACACATAAATCTCGTCAGTCAAATGAGAAATATGGATCTAGGGGTCCGGACAACAATTAAAGACAAACTCAGCGAAACTTCTGTAAGCAAATAAGTGGGATTGGTTTTTCTACGTCTTTTTTTTGCAAAATTTTACTAAATTTACGTAACCCAATCCCGTATCCACGTGTACCTAATCGTAATAGTTTGGATAATTTTTGTCTTATCAAATGAGCTGATTACAGCACCTCAGCTAAGTCAGAAAACTATTCCATCAACAACTTAGGCGCTAGTGCAAGCAAAACTATACAAAACTCACGTGCAAATAATTTATAGATATTTTCTAGTTTTTATTGAAGGCTGGCTGAGGACAGCAAAACATTTTTGGAAGTCCCGAAATAGAAATTATTTATTACATATTATTTCTATTTAAGATACAGGCAAACAAATCGAAAGCGAGCAGAGTGTTGTGGCTGGGTTAACAGTTTTGTGTCCCCTTACAGTAGAAATTGACCCTCGAAGTACGGTAAACGAGTCAGTTGACGTTGTAGCTAAGCGTTTGCAGTTGCGTGTGCTTGTCAAATGTAAAGAACCACTTAGATTGTAATCACTAGTGACTCAATCAAATCGTGAGAGTAGGAGAATAATAAACGGCATATTCCGGAATTCTTATCAATCGATTGCTATTATTATTAAACATTATGTTTCGATAACTCGTGGACTGTATATTTTTATTTCCTTTCAGTTTGAAGTATATAACTAATAATAAATAATTTTGAAAACATATTTGTCAGCAGAGTTGATACTTTAAAATTCTTTAATGAATTTTGTGTATAATTTCTACTTGTCGGTTTTTGAACACATTAGTAGGTAGGTGCTGGAGGGGTGAACCGGTTACATTTAAAAGTCGATCTCTCGTCCCTAGATTTATATATTAAAGATATTAATATCCTTATTAAGAAATATTAATTGGCAAAAAAAATAAACTACATTTCATGTAGAAGGTCAGTTTGTTTTTTATTTTATATGTCGGCCAATGGAAGGGCTTAATTCTGTTGCCGAGTTCCGACATTTTTCGGTTTGAGTTGGCCAGATTCAACACCCAACGTTAATATGTTTAAAATCTTTTTTAACAAACTTCCAAGTTTGACGGGGTTAAACAAAATATAGCATTTACGACTGGGTCGCACGAACCTTAGCTGTTTGTGTGTCGCAGGGAATTTCGGTAGTAAAAAGATAAAAAAAAACAATAGTGACATAAATGTGAACTTCGATTTTTATTTCTCTACAAGACATAAATATAATGTAGAAAGTTAGTTTTTTGTCAAATCGTGGGCTGAAAAATAATGGCTTTTCGTAGTGTTTTTTGATTAAAAATTAATCCCAAAAATCAACTATGATTGACCACTCGCCACAGCTCGAGATGTCGAAAATGCAGAACCAGCAGAACTGCAAAATATGCACAGTACGACATTATGTCAGCAACAAAATGTTCGTAAAATTTTACAATACCGTTCTCTCGGAAATAACGACTTCAATTACCAAAGGCATCCATTAAAAAGATAATCAAGTTTGAAGAATAAAAAATAAGATTATATTATTAGATAACTGTCACTCACATTAACCGATTTTGATGATTTATACTTTGTTGGAAAGGTATTTTCTCAGAACGGGCTTACAAAAAAAAAAATATATCAAAATTTCGTGTTACGACAGCCTTTTTTTAAATTTTTGTTAATTTTTTTATTTGAATTTTGTATTTATTTATTCTGGAAACAACCAAAAAAAGAATCAAATTTGAATGTAAGATATCGTATAACAATTGAACTGTCAGATAGACACGCAACGTAACGCCATCTATTATCGATCAATGTAGAAGCCAATTTTGTTTCATGTGTGGTGGCGCTGTCGTTGACTGTGTCATTTGATCAGTTGCGCAGTTTCTTCATTCGTTGCTGTTTCAGCGTCCATATTGCACTTTGCGAATGCACACTGGAATGCAATTTGGTTTGGTATTTTTATTTGGTTGAAGACATCTGGGCATCAATGCCCAGACCATGATGTCGTTGTTTCATATTTCATGTTTTTATAAGAAATATAATAAAATTATAAATAAATTTATAACGGCGAGATGTGGCTTCTTTCATATGTTTAAGGGTTGGAACATTTGCAGGGTTCAGAACTTCGGCAAGTTGCTGTTTCACTCATATTATGATTTTACTTTCGAAATTGGTTAATTTTTCATCATTACAATTTAGGGTTGTTCGATTTGATAACCGATGATACAACATCTGGTGAACCGGTAAATTAATCTTGTTTTTTTTTTTTTTTGTGGAGACACTTCAAGATTAATTTTAGCCCTCTTGCAGGTATTTAATTTCTGTGTTTTTGTGCGGTGGAAAAGTAGCATAAGTGGGTGTTCGGAAAAATATTCAAGGCCTTCGAGAGGTTTTGAATTGGAATTCGACTGCAGACTTTGTAACAGGTTTAGTGGGCGAAAATTGAGTTTCCGCACATGAGTTTCTTACCCCATTTAGGTATAGGAGTTTCAGTTTTAAAGTCGATCTCTTTTGTTGAAATCATGATAGACATAAGTGGTGTTTAGAAAAATCATAACATTTTTAAAGTTGTTAATGTTGGCGATTTTTCAATACAAGCGAAAATCGGCTTCCAGTTTTTACAAGCTGCGCAGAAAAAATATTTCAATAATGCTCTGTTGAAAACGGATTTTCATGCTTGATACGTACTTAAAACGCATTGCCCAGGCAAGATTTTACAAACTCACAATGGCGACATTTTTTATACAAAATTACCTTTTGTGACCAACAAAACGTTAAGAATGATTATTAGTAAGGCCCATTGAAATATATTCCTAATTTTATTGCGTTAAAAATCTGCTCAGTCGTAGAACACTTGTGTGTTTAACAGCTGGCAATATTCACCGGTGTGTGCGGTTTCTTACTACATACATACAACACAAAATCAACAATTATTTTGTTGCTATTTAAATTACATCACAATTTTTTTTTAGTTATACATATAAGGTACATTGACCCAACGACTGGGGATACCCTACTCCATCAAATTATGACTAACCAATTAAATAGTAATCATCCAATAAAGTTCCATAACAAGTCGTTCAACATTTATGCCAAAACAAATGGGAGAGCTACTGGCTGATAAGATTGCTTAAGTATCGCGTTTCTCACGGGCTAATCAACCCGATAGTGATTACAATCATAATATTTAGTTACATGTGTTACAATGATAGGAAAATGCCTTTGAAAACTGAAAGCTTTACAGCAATAAAAATAAGAAAAGACAAATCCATCCGGTCATAGATACGCAAAATAAAAGTTTCAATCCCCAGAATATGTCAATTCGAAATTAAAATAAAACTGTCAAAATCGTCAAAAACTAAGTTCGACATTTTCATTATTAACTTCAATAAATAAATAAGTGATTTACTAGTGAATTAACTGTTCACCTCAGTTGCTGATTACACTGATCCAAAGTCATTTCAGTTCATTCATGTAATGACAGAGGTATTTTGCTATTTTGCTGTAATCAGCTCTTTTGATAACAGTCAATTAATGAAACTTAAAACAAATTAAACAGCTTAATATATTTCTTAACCCTGGGGTGGCATGCGACTTACGTAAATTAGCAACATTGAAAACAACATTGTTTTTCAATTTCGACGACTATTTTCCAAACATTTATCACTTTTGTGGAAAATTATTAAAAAGGTATGACCTGTGGAAGCATTTATTGGATTTGATTAGGGTTGTATATTATTTGTGAGTGCCATTTTTAAATAGCTGTGTAAATTTATTTATAATTATTATTTAAACATGTGAAGAACATATCGCCCCCAAACTGCCTTAAAGGCTCCAAAAATGTTATGCTTACAATCTATCATCTGTTTGGTTGAAGCTTGAAGGAGATCGAGTGAGCCCCCGTTTTAAATTGTCAGGGAAGAGTAGACTTAGCTCAATTACTACTTGACTTACGTATGCATATAATCCGAGATATGAAAAAATAAAATAAAATGCACGACTGGGTAGCATAAAACTTTTCCTTTAGTAAAACGTTTGACAGGAAAAATGCGCCTGAATTGGCTAAGCTCCCGAGCGATACTTGACAGAAAAGCGTTAAAAAGCAGACACTCTAAATGGCATAATAATCTCTCGCATTTGTTCAAAATTTCATATTTTTACACTCTCAGGCACAAAAATAGTTTTAACCTAATTTAAAGAGAATCATTCATCTCCTTCAAAGCCCGAGTATACGTAGGTGCAGTGTTCCCAGACCTTGCAGACTGTTTTCCTCATTTTATTATCAAAAGTGTTTGTTTGACCCATCATAAATTATTCGTAAAAAGTTTCCCTTTTTTTTTTTTAATTTCCATTGATTTTCAAATGAAAAAATTAAAATAATGTAAACCGTTTTATTTAACAAGCTTAAACAAATATATATTACATAAAAATATACATATTATACATAATAATATCCTTTTCTATTAGGCATAATATCAAAAGGAGTGAATGCATTCTAATGCACGAAAATTCGTACGTAGACGTTCGATGAGCTGTGTTCTTTCATACTTAGTAAGCAATTTAAGTTTCACAGAGATTTTCGATTTGTTCCCCTTGAAAAATCTTGTTTCTCGTTTTCCCATTTTTCATTATACAAGCGCCAAAATTAAAATAAAATCATTTTCAAACTTAACTTCTTAGTTAAGTTAACTTAGCTTCTTACTCTCGCTTCTCTCTTTGATCCTATTCCTATGAAATGTTTCTGAAGCAAATCGGACACATTTCATAAACATTTATAAAAGATTTCTGAAATTTGTTTATTAACCCCCGTATTAATAAACACTGCGTAAAAGATATTAACTCGTTACTGAGCAGTTACGTCAAATTTTTGTATGCTCTCTGACGTCTACTAGCTAACTTACATTTTGCATATTTGTTTATTAATACGGGGGTAAAGGTTTATGAAATGTTTCAACTTTATCCTGTTTTGGACTAGAAGAAAATAATGTGGTGGGATTATTTATAAGCAGCGAGTAAAGTTTTTGTAATTTTGGTCTCGGCAATCACGCGACACGCGATTTAATTCAAATAATCGTATTAAACTAATCACTATCTCATTAGGTATTCAAAGCTTTTCTGGAAATTTTTATTTTATTTAAAAACGAATAATAATCGAAAAACAGCGCCCACTTTCTGCAGGGATACTTGTAAAACAAAAATTATTTCCCATCACGATTGGGTAACTGTGAAACATTCCACAAATGTTTTTTTGGTGTCCAGATCCAAACCAGCAAAACATTTGTAAACATTTCATACAATTTTTTTTAGAAATAAATATGGAACATGTAGGTATTTAATTGTTTATCAAATGTTTGGCTGGTCTGGACTACCTTTATAGAACGAGAAAAACCAAAATAACTCGGAATACGGACAGTTTATTCGAATGCGAAAAAAAAAATCAATTGATTTTTTGTGTTCCATTTTTTAGTCTGGCAACGTGATTGTGTGGCTATCGTTTACAGGCACACCACCATTTAAAAATAAAACAAGCCACCTAGTCGGAGATAGTAGAAATAATTTTCAGATCATGATTCGTGATCTCGATGAGAAGCAGGGTCATGTGCTGTTGTTGTAAGTGCATGTAAATCGATGATCTATATGGATCATAGCTGATAATAGAAAACAGCTTATATAACATTCCTAAAAATTCCTTCAAAATTCTTGGTTTTATTAGGTAGGTATGCCTGGTTACACAGACAATTCTCTTCGATTTGTGTTTATGCATCTAAACCCTCTGATGCTTTAACCACTACCTTTGTTGCTATTTTTTAGGGCTAATATTTGAAGTGGGTGCCCTCATCCTGCTATGACTGCAGAAGGTTAGGATGCCAATCAATCTCTCTGTTGTGTGAACCACAACAACATCTCTTCGGATGTTACTTTATGAACGTGATGAAGAAATAAACACTCTTTCGTAAAGAACATATTCAAATCAACCACACTCCTCGGTGTAGAAATGATTAATACAGAAGCTGTCCTAAATTATTAACCCATTAACAAAAGTCCAATATCAATCACAATCACTGCGCATGCGCGCAGTTAATAATCCACTTGAGATCTCATTTATTATACATTCTACTCGTAAGTACATCATTATCGACTAAACAAACAAGATCTTCCTCACTCTAGATACTCAAGAATATCACACACACAGATACCCCCAGCACTCATTAAAAAAGTTCCATGCTATCCCCAAATATCGCCATCAAACAAAACAGCAATGGCTCCGTTCTTCATGTACTATTGTTATTTTTTTCGTGTTTGATATACCTACTCAGAGCTCAGGTGCGATTCTATATTTTGTCCATTATGATGTCCATTTTTGTGGTGGAAACACACCGAGAGTCGAGACGCTCCGGAAGTCCCAAAAAGGTCTGATCAGTTGCTTTTGATTTATCTACGTCTTCCCAGCAACTCGTGTGAGAACGCCATATCAATATCCACTCAGCACCCACTGACAGCGCATATTTTCAATTTTGATTTACAAGTTCGTGTAAATACAATGAATGGCAATTAATTGTTTCGAGTTTGATGAGCTCTCAAGCACGCTCCTATTGGTTTTGCAGTTATTACTGAAGACATGCATTCAACATATCGCAAGTTAAATGGTATACAGTCCATAAATGGTCAGTGCAGGTATGTATATTGTATGAATACATACTTTAAAATTCAGTATTATCAGAGTAGCTTAAGTCTGATAATACGACAAAAGAGTTCACAGATCGTCACTCGGTATACTTTAAATTTATTGAATTAATAACCAAACACAATTAAAACAGTGCATTCTTGTGGCGTCAATGCAGTGGCGATTAGTGACAAATATGTTGGAAACTATGTTATCGCGCATCGAAATCTAGCCCGGAAATACAAAGATCTTGCGATGCTGGCAGCTTTAAGAAAATCGATAGAATGATTAAAATAAGAATGCCATCATCACATTATATGGGAGTAGCAAATTTGGACAATTTAGGGAAATATTGGTGCAGTTGGTGCAGTGGGTCTGGGTTAGCCTCAACTGAATGTCTTGCTGGCAGTGTAAATGTCAGTTCCAGTTCGTGTTGTTGTCACAAAGATTCAATAAGGGGTCAAAAATGCGTATAATTACTATTTGCTGCTGTTATCAAATCGCATCCGAAAGGCAAAACTATGAGGCCATAGGCTCTTTGCTATGTGCGCACATACCCGATTGGCACCAGACTTTGAACACACAGATTTACTATAGCGAATTGACAAATGCATCTGTTAAATATAAACATTGCAGAGCCTTAACCACTCGGTCCTAAGTATCCCAATTTAAAGATTTAGGTAGCCCGAAAATCAAGAACTGCGGTGCACTGGTGTGCCCTAGCTGAGAACTCCGTGCTGCATCCACACACTTGCATTTCGTATTTTCATAATTTTAGCGGACAAAGTACTGTCGTAAATGGTTCTAATCTGGACTGATACATGATATAATTTTTTTCACGAATAAGCTGATATTTGGAAGTGATAGCCAAATGTTCAACAGCGCTCCACCTCTACAAGGCTTAAAACTTTACTGTCAAGGTGGCCACAATTATTATAACAATCAGAAACTAAAAATATGATGTTTCAGAAATACAAGAAAATACTCAAATATTACAAAAAATTGTGCATATCATGTGAGCTATAATATTTAATTAAATGCAATAACACGGAGCTTATGAACTACTCTATAATAAAGTAATTTATTAAATGCATACAAAAAAAAAATCACTAGTCACCGAACTACTCATAATAAATAAATTATAAGACAACTGCGAGTATTTTTAAACTTTTTTAGATTCTTAAATTGGTTTATTGAGCTTACTGATCAGTGGTTTCCGAATCAAAATAATAAAACTATTTCGTTCTTCTCCCTACGTTTCGTTGGGTTTTTCCGACTTCCTCAGGGGGATGTCTAAGCCTTTATTAAGGATTCTACTTTTCCCATTCTGTTCTTGTTTAAAAAACAAAATAACCACTTGAACAATAAAAAAATTGAATGAACACTATGACAAAAAAAATGTAGTTAAGAAGTTACGTTAAATAATAAAACACGAACAAGAAACTTAGAAAATCCTGGGGGCAAATTTTTCAGATGGGGGCGAAGAACTAATATGGCAACCCAAGTATCAGTGCGCAAGTGCATACCACCATCACGAGAAGTTATTCAAAAACGATTTCTTGATTTTATTTTTAACGAATTCTTTTTATAAAATAGTCCCTATCCCTGAACGGTAACACTTTGTTACATTTTTGTTGCAATAACCAAAATTAGTTCCCATCTGCCAGTGATTCCGTTGGAAACATCACATTCAAATCAAGTAAGAGAAGGATATTCCATTGATCCTCCAAAATTTACAATAGGTATAATCCAAGGAGCTCTTTTCTTTCGTTTTTAAACGAATTTTCTTCACAGTTTTGGGAGATTGTCTTTTTTTTTAATTTCAAATAAGAAAAATGTTTTTAAGCTTTTTAAAGTTTTTAAAGTAAAAAACAAAATTATGAGAAGTGTCAAATTATCGAATTTGAAAACAGGTTTTATTTATAATGTACGTAAAAACACACCGCTCAAAGTCAAAGACTTAAACCGTTTTAGGTCCTGAATGAAGTTGGGCTGCTATTTAAAAATGTTTGCCTTAAATATAGAAAAAAAAATAGCTCGATTTAAGATACGTATCCTAACCTAACAACTGATCAATGTATGTCTTCTAATTGACAGTAAAATAGCCCTAACTAGATATGCAAAAAGCAAAATATTATTTAACAATGGTGGAGATTACCTTATGAAATCCTTAAAAAGAGTCTGAAAAGTTGCACAGGTTTTTTCAGTTCTTAATTTTTATTATTTAAAACTTCGATTCCACTGTCAGAGTACTCACTCTTATTTAATGATCGACTTTACTCGTATTTTTCGTATTTCAACAACATTCATCTTAAATAAATAAACTGCCCAAATGTGTTTTACGAAATTTCCTTAATTAATATTACATTAATTATAAATTTGCTCAAAATTGTTAACTCTAAACTTTCTGAGAGAAGAAACATACAGAGTTTGAAATGCCACTGTAAACACACAGAAAAACAGGCGTAATTTCGAAATCCACATTTGAAAGTTTTATTATCTCACAAAGATATATAAAAAGTTAAATAAAATTATGGGTGGTAGCTGGTAGGTAGGAAGGTATTCTCTCTCAGAAGATATCCGGTTTTTT
Source organism: Cheilosia variabilis (assembly GCA_951230905.1). Lineage (NCBI taxonomy): Eukaryota > Metazoa > Arthropoda > Insecta > Diptera > Syrphidae > Cheilosia > Cheilosia variabilis. Next base: position 38,754,334 of record OX579677.1, on the reverse strand, counting down.
TAGTAGGCGTTGAGTCTTTACTCAAAAGGTAAAATGGCTTAAGTCGATTTTTCGCATTTTTCAGGAGAGCAATTTTAAAGTTAAAAAAATTCGTGAAAAAAAAAAAACTACTTTGAGTAGAAGGCTGCAATTTACTTCAGAATACGTTATTGCAAATGCAAAGTTTTTACTTTCATTGAGTTAAGTCGTTGTAACAGAAGAAAAAATAGTTTTCTACAGTAGGTTAAAACAAGGTGGTTACACAAAACTGTAGCTAAATTTGTTCTCATTTCAAATATTTAAAAATACTGTTTTTGGCTTAAATCGACTTAGGCCACTTTACCTTTTGAGTAAAGGTATGTAGGCTTTGCAGTTTTTTGTTTTTTTTTTTCTTTTTTAAATTATTTATAGCTCGAGTAAAAAGTTGCGTGGCTATATAGGTCTCAGGTTCCACCACCAGAAAACACACACATTTTCCACTGTGTCACCTCTCCCAAATTCTTAGTAAACGTCAGTGGTATAATTATTGTTCAGAGAATAATTCTTTTGCGATGAGAAAAACTGTGTTTGTTGTATACTACGTAAATGATAAGTGAGAAAGTGACCTTAACTTCAGATATGTATAAATATGTGCCCACAATCTTGTTAGGGTAAACATAAATTTTAAGGAAAATGTTCCCTTTTATCAACATTTTCTGAGCAGTTTTGAGAAAAAAATCAAAACTTTAAATTCAAATATGGGTAGGTATATGGAATGCTTTAAGCTATATTGCATGTATTGTACACTACAGTATAAATATAAAATAAACTAAATTCCGAAAAAGTATTAAATGAAAATAGTTGAGTCGCTACGATTGACATAGACAAATACTGCACGCTGAATTTGTAATTGTTTTGGTTGTAAAATCTACAAAATTTAAGCGAAGTATAGCTCGCTCAAGGATGCTGTAATTCGATCAGCGGTCGAACTTCAGAACTTCTCACATGGCAGCTGTATGCGGTTTTGGAAATCCTTCTGTGTCCTTGTAAGGAAAAACAAAATATATTCAAAAGCACTTCAATAAATACATGAATCTATTTACTCAAATGTGACAATTTAACAATTTAAAAAAAAAAAACTGTTTTTGTAAAACTTTTGTAAAACTTTTATAATACTGTTAGATGAGAAGTAGATATAGACATCGTTAGTCTTGGGCTAAGATTAAAAATAAAAATGGTCCCGAACTGGTGCTCCCTCTGCTAAGGACTCAACAAGTTATATGTTCGCAAATCATTGCAGACATGTAACTTGGTTTGTCTTCCTTCTGAGTCAAAATTTCTTAATCGGAATTAACAAAGACGACACTCGAAATGCTCACACACCTATTATCTTTAAACAGTTTAAGTGTCATAAATAAAACTGCAATAGAAATTCCCGAGTCGTAACCTGGACAGCCCAACACCATAAACAGTAAAAAGTTAACAAGTCTTCCCATTCCTTAATTGATTTTTGAGAAGCCTCTTAGCACTTGCTATTTTTCCTCCATTTTCCCATAGACATCAATGTGAATTTTACACTCAGTTTGGAATTTCCTGAAGCTTTCAGTATATACGAGGTCATTGCATCAATAGCCCAGTTTCTCTTGGCCATCAAGGTGCACCGACAACGGCACGACCAGTACTCAATTTTTTTTTGTTTTGAATTTTAACTGCGAATACTTTCCAACTTTGATCAACGCAGTGACTAATACCGGCACAAAGAGTTCAGGTATGAATTCCAAGCCCACAAACGCCTGGGTGTTCGCACGCTGTGTCGTAGTCGCTGAACGCCGAACTGGCGTGATAGCGAGGAGTATTATGCAACTTGCAGGTCTCTGGCGTGTAATACCGTGACATTGTGTACACACAGATTTTATGACTTGTTTACCGCAAGTTTTATCTGCTTTGAAGTATCACACGAACTTAAATCAGCGAGTATATGACAAGCGGCTTACTCCGTTCCGGAAATGCCAACAATTTTACTCACTGGATGAGACTCCCTTTGGTCTATGGAGACACTGCATTCAGTAGTGGTACCTACAACTTAAGAGCAGATGTGTTCTTGTCGGTTTGAGTATAGTTTCTGAGTTGGAGCTACTTTACATAAACGGTTGTTATTCGTTTAGTGATTGCGTGGTCTACTACACAGCTCTCTGAATGGTGGCAGCATTAGTTACACGAGACAGATCGGGGTCTTTCTTTTGAAAAAAATACTCAGATACTCTTGAGCTAAGAGTGAGTGGGTCAAGGTCTATGAAGGGAATATTGCGGTTTAAACCAAAACACAGACAAATTTGTACGCGGGTGGCATTCTTTTATGGACCCAATATTTGTTGTTGGGAATGGGGTTGTTGAATCAATTGATTCAGTTGTTGATACTTTTACCATTGGGAAAACCGCAAAACAATTCTGTACATTTGCTCTGTTTGAGCACGTGTGGAATTATTCCATGATGACTTGCCTGATGCGAAGTTTTTAGGGAAACATTTCACCCAACCGCAGTGTGTATTTACTTTTGTTGTAATAAAACCGATCGCGATGAATCAGTGCAATAAAATGCATTTTGGATGATGAGATTCGGAAGGTTTTTATTTTGGGAGACACATCGCCGAAGAATGCAGATGCGGTGATAAATGAGCCATTTCGTTGAGGTTCAGTTACTCCATAACAACGCCTCCTTGGTACTAAGTTGTGTAGATGAGCTGGCAATCCTGGCACTGGCTAGTCTGAGCAGTGACATTTTTAAAATGTCATTTAAAAATGAAATTGGCGCCAGTCACTTTCTTGGAATAGAACATGGCAGCCTGTAAGGTAGATGCTGATCTTGTGTGACCCGAGATCCAATCGCAATTTGAAGACGGGAACGGATGGAAAACAATGGTCCGCAGTCCGCTGTGAATTCTAATTTTTTTATTGCGATTGTTTTCGATCTCCAATGCCTCTGATAACAAGATTGTTTCAGCCGACGGACTTACTTATAAAATCTGTTTTATTTTCCTACAAGCTTTTTAGCCGTCACTTGGTAAATTGTTCTAGTCTTTTGATACTGATGCTGTCAGCAAAAATAATTACACACCGAATAATTTCACTTCAAAGTTGTGGCCCTGAAAGCAAAGTGATTTTCAAGCACCAAAATATTGCTTAAAACAATTATGAACAAACTAGTTTTATACTTCATTGTGTTAAGCTTGTTTTTGAGTTACCGTACAATATAACATGCATCTATTCTATATACATACCGTCGACAGATCTACAGACAACTTTTATTTATCTTTCGCGAACATTTGTCGTTTTAGTTTCGTAAGCTACTTTAGCGTACGGTGTTCTGAGGGCGAATCATTGCATTTTAGTTTAGCCTCCTTCGCATTTAGAAGCTGATTGGAACCTGCGATCCACACTTCTCTTAACACTTAACCATCGTTGCAGAGGTTTAGAATCTGAATAAGATAAGGTCTTTGGGATGGTTAATCTAAAATCATCCCATATACCTATTCTTTACAATTTTTGTCAAAAAATGGCTTGACTCGTTATTATGCAAGAATGTCCACTTTAAATTTGGATTCGCTGCATATTTTAAGGCGTTAAGGAAATGAAATCTATCCTTTTCTCCATTCATTTTCACTGTGGGCACACGTCATCCTAAAATGAACACCAAAGTGGCAACGCATTACCTTCGGAAGATGAAAAAATGTTCCAAATGTTAGGTCAAATCCTATTTATCATTGCTTTGTCGCTTCAGAGGCTTTGTTTCAAAAAATTATTTTAAAAAGCGCATGTACGAATTTTAGCAATCAAAGTAAACTTACAGCATTATTATTAACTTTTCGGTGAAAATTAATATTTGTATAAAAATAACTGAGGAATGGGGAAATTTTGATTTGTGATAAATGTCGTTAATATTTTATTTTCTTCGATTCTAAAACATTTCAGTGTCAATATTTCGCATATTTTCTTAATAAATTAGTTTTTCTTTATTCAATTAATGGTGTAGGTTATAATATTTCGTTCTCAGATCCCACTAAATTGAAGGATAGTAATCTAACCACTGTGAGGTGAATTTGATGTAAGGTTTGTTGTGAGCATTATCGGGGAATACGAAATATGTTATCGAATCACAACAAACCTCACAAGAGCTTGTGACTTGTGAGGCCTCACAACGGCAGAATCGGGCTGTTACAGGCATAAATATCTGTCACGTAGATAAAACACAGTTCCTGAGACAACGATAACTTTTTCACTTTGCCATTTGGCTAAGCGCAACTATTGTGCTAGTGTGCTATTTTTATTTTTTTTTCGGACATAAGTATCAATTATAATAGTACGGACAGTATGTTTATTAAGAAAATGATAACTGATAGTTTTGTAAGGTTTTTCAAGCTTCAGTACGCTGTTTGTCATTTTTAAAATAGGCATTGTAAGGGGTAGGCACAATCTGACACTGGCGACAGCTAGTTAAAAAATAATAGAAAATTAAAAAAAGAAGTACAAATTAAGCCCGTATGACACTACATTTTTTCCTCATTTTTATAATGTTGAAAAGTCAGCGGTGTGGGGTGTAAAAGAGACTGAAAGTGTATTACAAAAGGGGTAGCAATTGTTTGCAAAGCAACCGCAAATGTCAAAAAAAAAGCTACCAGCTGAAAAATGTGATTTGAATACGTTTTTAACGCATTTTTTGACGTTTCTACATTAATAAAGTTGGTGTGTACCTGTACACTCCTATCGGGAATTTTCGTTCTACTTTTTCGTACTGCTCTAGTTTCATTTTAAAAGCAGAAAAAATGCAAAAAAAAAATGTAGTGCCATAGGGGCTTTACATAGTGAAAATGTCTAAAAACTACTCCCATAACCGTGGAAACACGCACTCGGATTTCTTCAATTCAAGTCTATCATCGAACAACGTAAGAGCTACTCTGGTATTTGAACTGAACTGATCTTGTTTCCTTTCAAAATTTCTGCATGGACTGTACCTAAGTCCGATGCTGCATGACACAAGTCAATTAATTGTTTACCTTGTCATACATTTATCCCATTTTTCTTAGTAAAACTATTTCATCTTAATAAGGCGATGCATACATTTTTTTTTCTTTCAGATTCCCAAGCCAAACACAGACCAAAGTCCACAATTGGCGCACATAATCAGGTAAGTTGTGTTTTCTTTTATCTAAAAATTCTTGAAAATATCCAGCCAAAAAAAACGAAAACAAACAAAATTTACCGCAAACTTCAAATGACCATTCCACCATCCAATAACTGTCACTAGTTGCAGACCATCTTTCTTCTTGATGCACACATCACGCGCTCGTATAGTGTGTGAAAATTATTTCCCTTTCGTGTTTTTTACTTGTTAAATTCTGTTTTATTTTTTGATCTACATATTTGATGTCTTCCTATGTAAGAATATATTTGACAATTCGAAATAAATGTTTTTTCTGTCGTCGCCTGACTTCGAAATAATACCCAAAAAGCATCGCCTGGTGCATCTTTTGAATAAATTTACTGTGCAGAACTCGACATTAGCTTGCAGTCTAACATTTAAATTTCAAAGGCAACATAATTACCTGCATTTTTGTTTTAATTTCCGATATTTTGTTTTATCTTGTGTGCATGTCGGAAAGTCAATTGGAACAAGGTTTAGACCAACTGAACCGCATTAAAAATTATAAATAACGAATCATCGAAAATGGGGACGCATGACTGGGAGAACTATATGTCAAATGAAAATGTACACAAGTAAGTTTTTGAAAATTTGAATTCTTATGAGTACCTTAGGGCTATATCTACATAAGCCGTGTTTTTTTTAGCTTCGATCTCAGCAAAGCAAAGTAAAGTAGGATTTTTATCACGCAATTACAACAACTACGCTCTACTTGGCACTTCGAGACTCAGTTGTAGTTGTTGTAATCGCGTGCTGAAAATCCTACTTTACTTTGCTTTGCTGAGATCGAAGCTCAAAAGAACACGACTATAGAAAGGTTGCCTATTACACAATAGACCTTTCATTTCTAGGTTTTAGATTTGTGTGAACTTAACGACGAATTGGTGGGAATTTTCAGTCACCATTAATATACTGCGCCGCTCCAATACTAAATTAAAGTCTCGACTTTAAGTTTAAATAATTCACAGTATCTATATTTGCCATACGAATTTCAAAAATCTCAGCTTACGCAAATTTAAAATCAAGACTTTAATTTATACTAGTACTTCGCATTGAGTATTGAACGGTTAACTTGATTACATTATATAGTCACAAATCTAATGCCATCTTGAAGGCGTGCATCGGTGGAAGGTGGAAACAATTGTCTGTATCTTTCAAAACGCAAACCCCACAAAGTGGTACAAAAATGATTTCTGTTTCATGCATGTAGCATCGAAATGGTCTGTCAGTAAGGGTTTGCAATAGTTAGATTTAATTGCAGTAACTTTTACATGTTGGAGCTAAATATTTGGCCTGCCCTCATCGAAAATCCCGTATTTTATTCCTTTATGTGCACTCATAGCGAATTAAGTGACACATAAACTCCTATGTGACAGTTTATGCCCTACAAAAAGGAGCCTATAAGTATTTAAGTAGAACCTAAATCGTTAAGAGTCGTATGAGCAAACGGCCCTTAGAAATCTTCAGTTTAAATAAGGGCCATGTGTTATTTATAACGCTTTGTTTCCTTTAATTAAACACACTTCTCAGTGCGATAATTTACCCTCTGTACTCATTTTCTGCAGCTTTGCCTGTAGCGACTATGAGTCTGGAAGCTTATAACCATTTTTTTAGCACTGTTCTCCGTTAACGTATGAACACATATAGGTTTATAAACTATAGAGAACTAGAAAAACAACACAAGCAACCTCTACACAGATCTTGCAACCGCCGCAGCCGCCAAAATTCGGTGAATGGACATGGACAAACAGTTGGCGTAATTAGACTTAACGGGAATTTTTACCGGCACTCATTCCGTAACTTCTCAGACGATTATCGTCGAGACGATACACCTCCAAAACTAGCAACTAAGTGCTAAAATTACAAGTCCAGTTAATTTTCCAAAAATATAATGAAAGTTTACGTTTGTCAAACAAATTCTAACTGAATTTGACTTATTTTTGTGATCAAAGTTTCAAAAACGATATCGTTTAGACAATCGTTGATATACGGAATTTGCCCCAGGCGTTTGCTTATATTTCTAAGGCATACGAGTTTTTGACGAAGTTTACTTTCAAAAACAATACCGTATTCGCAAAATAGACGCTGAGCCTTCTCCCGTACCATTCCCTAGTACCCTTTTTATGGCTGTGACGTTTAGGCTTCCAATATCTCCCGTCAGCTTTTCACCAGTACGTACAGTATTAAGATCTACACTTCCCACGAAGCCGAACGTTTTATTGCCGGCACTGGCGTTTTAGGGCCGAAAATGTCAACAAGATTCTTTGTCTAATGCACTCTGCCAAGTGAACACTACACCTCATCCGATTCAATACATGCGTTCTGATGTTCACCCAGATAAGCTGATCTGAAACTTCCTCGTAACTTAGCACAAATATATTGCATAACCAGTACCTACATGACCTGTGAAATTATTTCATGCAGTTACCTACTGTAGGATTGATTAAAAATCGAAAGTTATGGTTATCTCTTCAATAGATTAAGATTTGAATTCCATTGAAGAGTGACAAAGCAAGCATATAGGTCAATGCAACCTTAGATAATAAATCACATTTTATAATTAAATATTCTAGAATAATATTATAAATAATATTTTTCATAATAATTAAATGTACATGTGAACTATATGAAATAGTAGCTATTTATACACAGTTTAGTCAGACAAAATGTCATCTGGTGTTTTGACGCAAAAAAACAGCAAAAAAATAAACGGCATTACTAAGGCGTAATTCCATTTGCAAATTTCAAATATCTAAGAACTATAGTCTGGTATAGTTCCATCGGTGATACGCTCAATTTTCCTTCTTTTAATAATTTGAGGACAAAGTTAAATGTTGTAAAGCATTCGTCTCCATTGACCGAAAAGTAGAACCCCCTCAAATGTTACAAGGCAACACAGGCGCTTTTGCACAGCAGCGGATTAGTGAAATAATACTTCCTGCCCAGTGTTGCCGCTAAGAGAAAAAAAATGCGCTAGACCACAACGCAAAATCCGCTAGAAATGCTAGGAGTCCTGCCGCTATATTTAAATTCCAATCATTGCGGAAATAAAAAAAACATCTTTTGTCGAAAAATCTTTGCGCGATACTAATTGTCAGATTTAATGTCCAGGGTAGATTTTACAATGGCCAAATTTTGCATACAAAAAGACTCATTGTGACCTACAAAAAATTTAGTGAGACGGTTTAAAATGATTATCAGTAAGGCCCTTTGTTTTCAAAGTTGCACAAAAAACAAAAAAGTGACTTCTTATCGAAAAAAGGAAAATATTGGCAATAGGTTCGAAATTTGGACAACAATTTATGACACCTATTGGCGACTGAAGGTTGCAAGTTTATGGCCAAAAGGGGAACAAAATGGCAAAGTTGTTGTTTCTAAAAATTCAACATATAAATATTATGAATAGAAATATTTACAATTAATGCCAAGAAATAAAATAGGTCATTGTAAAAAATTTTAGGCATTTTACCTTTCTTGAATGGTCCCTTTAGGAAGCCAAAAAGATCGCAGAAGTCTATGCATGAAACTTTCCATATAAAATTGCCGATTGTGACCTACAAAATATTAAGTATAGAGATTTAAAATGATGATTTGTAAGACCCTACATCTCTTGCAGAAAACACTGAAAAACAGTTGGAAAACAATTTGAAATTTGTTAAATGTAGTGAAGCAATTTTTTACATATATTAGGAAAGCACAAATTCTCTGCGATTAAATTTGTGTTTATGTAATTTTTCTTCTTTCCTGAAAACAGCAACATGGACATTTTTACATTCTCTAGTGAAGTACCTATCTACATAAATGACCAGCTGCCAAATTCTCTGTACATTCGTTTACGTGTTCATATTTTTGCTACCAGATGGCGTTTTTAATTTTTTCCGCCCGTCAATTACGATTAAAATAGATTCATCCAAAGTTAAAACCAATTGTCGATCGAGCTTAGGTATATCTTTCTACTGGGTGTACCGCTCTTGCGTTTATGGTTCTACGCAAATTTGAGTCTGGCACTCTTGTATCTTGCGTCCGTTGGTCGCAATCTCTTAATATTGTTTTCATATTTGATTCCTTTTAACATATTGTTACTGAAGGTTGCTTCACAACTTCATCATATAATTTGTTCCTGCTATTGATAGACATACAACAAGTACGAATTGTGTTTCCTTACTTATCCGCTGAAAGATAGTAGCGCCTATGTCGTTAAATAGTCTGAAATTGTTCCTAAAATAAAATTGCCGGATTAATTGACTGCTCTTCATTGTAAGCTTTGTTTTTATAATGAAAGAAATGTAGCCGCAGTTTTATCCTGTTAAGGGTATTTTAGCCATTCGCAATTTAAATAATATATTTTTCTTTTTCATGTAAGTACAATTGGTAGGATTCTTCAAAAAGTTGAAGTCTGGACTTAAAGCTTAACTAATTTACAATGGCCATATTTGCCATACGAATATTTAATTTATACTATCGACATTGACTTATTATATATGGACTGCTAGTAGACAACTTCGCGTTGGTTCCAACATAAGCGCTAGCTCTCGTGGTTCGGAGCGGAATGAATTGGAAACTCACATCAGACGTTTCCATTTCGTTGCAAATATAAGTAATTTAAGAAATATAGATGCAAGCAATTTATATGATGAATTAAATTCTCATGTACTTGAATGTGATATTCTTGACAATCATAAGTATTTATTGATCAGAAATGTGTTTGAAATATACGCTAAAGTGTTATTACATCATATTTCTAAAATTAATAATGAAAAACAACATAAAAAAAAATAATACGAAAATTGTGCAATTTATAGGACAATGAAAAACGATTTTTAATTCAAATTTTGTTGGTTCCATCTATTATTAATTATTTAAACTAGCACAATTTCCAGATGGCATATATTGTAAACAATGCCGCAACAATTTGAATTTCAACCATTTCACTTGAATTTCACCACTCACCCCCAATAGGTGGCTCTAGCATTCTATCGAGAAATCCAAGATGGTTGTCATTTTGTTTCACTTATTTTTCGCATAGAACCACGAGCGCTAGTTATGTTGGCGTCATTTTATGGGCAGAGATGGTATGGAAGTAACATTTCACTAGCAGTCCATATATAATAAGTCAATGACTATCGAGTATTCCATTTTTTTCTGTACATTTTTAAACAGCGCCTTTGAACGGTTAACTTGGTTACATTATATAGTCACAAATCCAATGCCTTCTTGAAGTCGTGCATCGGTAGAAGGTGGATACAATTGTCTGTGAGTGTATCTTACAAAACGCAAACCCCACAAACTGATAGAAAAATTATTTCTGTTTCATGCATTTTGCATCGGAATGGTCAGTAAGGTTTTGCAAAAGTATGTCTTTAATGCAGTAACCTTGACATGTACAGTCCATTAATATAGAAGAATATAGTGTTAGCTAAATTATGTAGTCTGCCCGTATTACCTTATTTAATTAAATAGGTTTCCATATATTTATATTACTTGCATTTCTCCGGGGTTTGAACAATCATTAGTAGAGTGGTCTATCATCACACTAACTAAGCACAGTTTGAGTAGCTACACTCAAATGACTCACATTAGTCTATGTGTTAATATGCATAATAATAATTACACATTAAGCCTGGCTCTCTTAAATCTATTAGTATTCACAAAAATACCTGATTTAGAAATAAGTTAAAAATATTCTAAAAATAAACCGAAAGCCATCACATTTTCGTCATCTAGTAAATATTTGGATAGCATCGTCCTCATGATATTATATCATCGCTATAATGTCGTCACACCTTTCGTGTTACTAATCTGCAACTGAATGTATTATAGCTTAAGCGTTTAAATATGCATATAAGAGTTTCGAAAATGAAGGCTCCATATCGCCGTTGTGTCATCCCATCTAAGAAGATGGGTTGGGTGGTTAATATACTGGACTCGAAATTAAAAACCGGTAAAACACAAATACCGCCGCATGATTTTCTCGTCTATCTTTCCCTCTCCCAAATATTTGATAAATATCCTGGAGTGGTAAACTGCAACAGAAAACTTCTCAAACTATAGGGTACAAAATTGTACATGGGTCCCTCCCATCACTCCCGAAAGTAAGAACTCAGGTAAATATTTATAAGAAGGGTTTCATTAGGGCCTTACTAAGTACTAAAAAAATCAGAACAAGCCTTCTGAGAGCTAATCCGTATCAAACAACAAGGCTTGCTTTTGATTTAATTCAGTGACGTCCAAAACAGGAAGGTTTTGAGGTAAAACAGTTGCCCCACAGACGCACCTGTATAGAGATGCAGTTGAGCGATAGTTTTATAATCCAGATCATAGCTACGGTGATAAGAATAGAGGAAAGGTATTACAATCCGCCTTCAATTTTGAATTGTAAGTTATTTTCGTCAATGGGAACCGAAGGCGTATACGTAACATTTGTTGTCATGCAAAATAATTAATCTTTTTGCAAAATTTCTCATCGACATAATTTCTAACATCCTGATTATCCCTTATAGAGGTCGTATTTGGTTACTTTCATCAAAGATTTTAAATCATCAGGCGCATCCAATCCCAACCCGCATATAGGAGAGTTGTCTGCCTTAATCAGTTTATCATGTTTCTCTTTCTATTTATATTTGACAAAACATTGAGTGCCCCACAAGTATAACGACACAATGATTAAATTCAGTTCTGGAAATTTCCTAAGATGTATATGTCCTTCGATCAGTACAAACATTTGAAGACGATATACATGGAAACGTTGGAACAAACACCGACCTTCTTGAGGACTTAAATCTATATTTGATATATCCGAAATCTATATTTAACTTATCCGAAAACTGAGCAAATAAAGCATTCCATAAGAAATGTACAGAACTTTTCCCGTTTACAAGCGTTACCCCCTTATTTGCGCTACTTAAAATTAAGCTCCTCTTAACTTAAAACTTCATACACAATCTCCCGGTTAAATCAATTCAATTGTCAGATTGGCATGACATAATTATGTTTACAGTGCGCCAAAATAAACAAATTTTCGTGATTTATGGCGTTTTTCATTGAAGATCCGAGAGAATTGCCCCAAAGTTCATAATTGCTCTTTTCAATGAAATTCGTTGGAGAACTTTTACAATAGTGGCAGACACCATATGCACATGTATTATGTGAGATTTGGTTTTCTGATGGTACCTTCTTTTTTTTTCTTTGTTTTTGCAGTAAATATGAATGTTTCAATTTGCACACATAATTGCATAATTGCATATTTTCGAATCACATAGCGCAAAATTTTTATCTAGCAACATAACACATATTTCAATCTGACATTTTGCTAGTGTGTGCTACAGAGTTCGGGGCAATTCTTTAAAAATAGTCCGCACACTTCTGTCGTGTTAAGAATTGTCCTGGTAGTACACTTTTTTTTTCAATGAATCATAGAAAACACAAAAGAGTACCTACTTCTAGATTTGCTTTTTCGAAAGGGTAATTCTTTTCTTTAACCTTCACCTTGACGATATACACCCAGGTGTAGATCCCAATTTTCGCCTTTAAATATCTCAGTTATTTTTTTACCAATTCTAAAATCGTTTAATCTCAGTGACTAAATTTATCTGTACTCTCGGAAAGAGATAGTATGAACATTTTTTGATATCTTATTTTGCGAAAATTGCGAAATTTTTAGTATATTTTCGACAACATTGGCTGTATACACCTGGGTATAGATTTACATTTACCCGAAGATGTATTTGGAATTCGTCTTCAAAGATTGTTTAATCCAAGGATAATATTGACAATATGCACGCACAAGTAGAAGCTTGTGTTTGTTTCTATTGGGATCACTTGTTTCTGTAGTAAATACTGCTAAATGTTATAAAACAATAAACACTTACTTTTTCGTATTTTTATTTTATGAATTTGTATTTATTTACATTATCTATAACTAAATGGAAAATACTATTAGTAGGTAAAATTATTAGCAGAAACAAAAATTAACACAAGAAAGGAAATAGGTACTCAAATACAAATATGTTGCAAAACACAAAACAAAAATATTATTTTGTATGAAAATCTTGACATTTTGTTTGCGTAAGACTGGCCGCATTCAAGAATCTAGTCATCTTAAGTCGACTAGATTGGTCTGGATGAGGTGCAACCTGAACGCAAAAACTAGATTGGTCGGGAACGTCACTTTTTCTACGTCAGCCACATATGAGAACTGTCAACTTAGTACTCAGTCACGAATTTCTTGACTAGATTCATAAACGTCAACTGAAACCTCTGCTCTCCCGACCGATTTCCCCCAATCAGAGCCGAGTTTCATCTAGTGACAGAGCTGTCAGACTTACTAAACTAGATACTTGAATGTCCCCACTGTGAACTTGGCAAATTGTTTTTTTTTTGCACTGTAGCAAACTTTCCTAGAGGGGCGCTTCCTTTTCGACCCATTTACCCATAACTCTTGAAACCAGAGCTCTTTTGTTTATCACTGGAACTCAAAGATCAACTCCAACTCTTGCAGAAACTTACTTACTTTGTTACTTGAATAAAATCTAAAACTAATAAATAACTAACTAATGAAATGGAAAACAAATATTGTCACCCGCTATTGTAGATGAATTTAAACTAGAAATCAACAGTATACAAAAATTAAATACTATTGCAAAACTTAGTAGATAGGCGCTAGATTCAAAAAAGAAATATTTTGTATGTGCATTACAAGGCTTACACATTTTTTAAATAGTTCAATTAATGAAAGACAATCTCTACACCGGGGTGTTCGCCATCAGGATATGGAGTTTTTATTTAGCGACAAATTGAAGGTTAATGCGTTTTCAAGGCAATAAAACGGGATTTTCCTTATTGCGTTGACAACTGACTTAAGCTGGATTCTCGTAATTGCGTTCCTCGGGTAAATGCGCTGAAAAGTGTACATTTTCCACGACGCAACAATCCGGGGATTACTGTAGTTAAAATGTCCACCACGGCCAGTGTTGCCGCTAAGAGGAAAAAAATCCGCTAAACCACAAAGTAAAATCCGCTAGAAAAGTTAGTTTTTGCTTAGCAAAAATCCGCTAGAATTCGCTAAAATATCAGCTGAAAGTATAAGTATAAAAAAATACATACAAAATATTTAAAAGTAAATTGTTATAGAAAAAAATAAATAAATAAAAAACAAAACAATCAACAAATTCAAGTAAAGAAAAAAAAAAACCTTTTGGAAAAATAAAGAAAGTTAAAAATTACAAACTAATTTCCAACTCAAAGATGGATTCATCTATTTCAAAGTTTGAAATAAGGGCCTCGGTTTCCGATTTTACTTATGATGTCGTCTGTTAGATCGTAATTATAGCAGCTCTTGTTCATAACTTTTAACATGGTTTGTAGTACCAGGGTTTGGTAGTAAAAAATCGCTAGAATTCACTAGATTTTATTTTGGCGACAACATTTTATTAAAAATTTAAAAATCTTCGGGAGTCTTACAAATCCACTAGATCTAGAGACAAAATCGCTAAAACGGCAACACTGACCACGGCTTTGCTTAGACTAACACAGTCTTGTTCACACAGTTCTCTGGTGGGAAAACCTTCAGCAAATTTTTAACGATCGCGCAGCGTCGAACTTTGCGTGCAGAAATTACAAACTATGCTGAATTTTTGACACCTATACTAACTAAAAATTTGGAAACTATAGGTCTTTATTATAAAAGCTGTACAAGTCTTTATAAATTCTAGGGAAGGAAGCCGAAAATACTCCGTCATTCTTATGCTAAAAACGAGGGTTCAATAAAGGACATAATGAACACATTTTCCACAACTTGTTGTATTTGCATGTACCCAACATGTAGGTGGTAATTTAGAGGTAACTGTGTATGCTTTTCAGTATAAATAAGATGATAAAATTCGACTTGTTTTTTTTGTTTCTAAAGAGTTTAGCATCTAGGACTACTGGGACACAGAAATGAACCTCCCTTTTATCATTATCTCTGCTTGATCTGGCGTATGTAACGTGGTAACGTGACTTTTTGTGGTCATTTAAGCACTTTAACTGCTGCCATGACGTGAGAAATTTCGCACACCTAACAATCCCCATAAAATCTATAATATTCACCCTGTACTAACCCTTTAGATCTGCCATACTCATTACACAACGATAGCCCAAGAGAATGGCGATCATCATCAGACTCGTTAAGATTAAGGTCATCGGTCGTTTTGGTCAAGGGCTGGTACCACGTGTGTAGATTTCGCTTTCACACTTGGTCTTGGTATTAAGCCTGCAGCCAACTTAAATTCTACTCTTCCCATTCTGAATGTAGATATACAGGTGTCCGAGCTAGAGTGACTCATGCGACCGTTTCTCTTTAAGCACACATAAAAGGTGACGAGTCGGTTCTTGCCCCCAGTTGCTATCATCTCCAGACGATCAAAAGCCAACACACATAACTATATATACAAGTATCTGTGGGTACACACCTCGTTTTGGCACTCGCATAAATACTACCCAAATCCGCAATTACTCATTCACTCTCAATAGATTCAAGTAGGTATTTGGTACTGCGGTAATCCAGACCATTTTTTAACTAGCCCATGCTAAGTGAATGCCTAATTGCGGATCTTCGCCATATGACATAATTTACTAAATATCCAAAATAATCATGATAGCATTTCAGCGACTTGTACATTCAAAGCAAATATAGATTCCCACCATTACTGTCATGTTTACCTACCGTACTACCCAAAAGCACTCTAACCCAGTCTATTAGATTATTTAAAATCATATCATGTATGAAGTGCTTGGACTGCTTGGACAGCTTGGACAGCGCTCGCTCGCTTATTCATCGTTTTGGAAAATCCCCTTAGATATCCCAAAATTTATATAAAGACAAAAACCGGCTCATGAAGTGACGTAAACGCATCCATGTCTTTAAGATTTCTTACCACAAAAATTTTAATTGAAGCTAATCTATCAAACCAGTTAAACGTTTCTTGCCTGGCAATTCTTGTCTGGAAATGATTGCCAAATTTTCAACCACAACTTGTCTGCAATTTATTTCTACGGCCAGTATTTTTTTTGTAACGAGATGGAGAGCACGTATGCCCCGCTAGCACAAAAAAAAAAACCCATTCCTTGACGCCACACTGACGTGGGGCGAAAGAAACCCTTTTACAGATCTAGTTGTATGGGCGTAAATCTATGCATCGGCTATTTCGGCGAAAACATGAATTATTTATCCATGTGGTCGTGACGAAATCGTATGGATCGTAGTATCAGCTGTGCACCGGCAAAACTACTACACCAAACGTGTGTCATTGATTCATTCATAAATTCGCGGTTTTTACAGCGCTGAGTAATATTGTTGCTCGGCCAGATGAAGCACGTCGACATTTTAAGAGCGCACCTAGAAGGCCTGTCTGGCGGGCGATTTGTTGTATTGGTGATTACGAAATGAGATTGTACAGAAACAGACCGCTTTGGATTGTGACTCTTTGAGTGGAACTTCAAGACACTCAGACGACCTTTTTAACTCTGAGAGAGCCTTCGTGGAGGGAGATTCGAATGACAGGTGTATTGAGTTACGATCAACGATATTTTTGTCACTGCCAATGATCAATAAGTTTATTTCTATTTTGCACAGAATTATTTGGGTAGATATTTGATTTTGGATTCTGGAAAGGCATGGATATTGTAGCTTGTCCTACTGGTTACATTTTCTGTTATCACTTTGTTGGGTTGTTTTCTTTATCCGAACTTGCTATAAGTTACTAGGTTAGCATTAAATAATATTTTTAAAATCCATACATAAGTCAACAGAAATTGAAAGATTAAGAAAATTTCAAGACTTCTACGAAAGGAAATTTATTGAGCAAAATGCTTAAAAAAAAATCGTTAATGTTTGTTAACAGGCTTCTTATTAAGCCATTAATATATTTTAGCCAGTCTGCTACAAAGGCAAAAACTGAATCTGAAATAAAGTGTAAAGATTAGAGAAAATGTTGCAAAACCCCTTACCGCTGGTGGGGGGGAAGTCTAATGATAATTCTCTAAGGTCTTTTCTTTACGAATGATCTCGTTTTTATTATTCTTCTTCATAAATACTAAAATATTGCTTACGTTAGGTACAAATATTTACAACTTAAATTACCTGGTGTCAAGCAGAGCCAGCGATAAATCGTGAGAAATTTTATTCTGCTGATCTAGCTGAGAACAGAAATATGAAATCTTACACGTTAGAAAATTAAGCAAAAATTAAGAGATAAAGCTGTCTGGTATGGTCACCATGACAAAAGTCTATTCTTGTGGAACGCAATGTCGTGAAAAGCTCTGGGTTCTTGTAAAATAGCTCATCGTCGCTGTATAGCCCCTTAAGTTAATTGTTGAGTTCCCTTCTCCATCAACACAAATCGGTGAATCTTCATCTCCAAACGTCCGAATTATTCGCTTTTGATAAAGTTCAGTGGTCTGAAACGTACGGCATGAGCGGAAGAGTAAAATATTATTTCTGAAATCCTTACCAGAACCCAATTAAGATGCTTCTTTCCACCTACCTATCTAACCTCTCATTGAGGCTACTCACTCTCAAGTTCGATACCCGGAAAAAGGCAATTTACATCTTCAGTATTTTTGCACTATGTCCGAAAAACATCCGGGAGTAGAACTGCCATGAAAGGCTTCTCAATTCAGCCGTTTGTATTCGGCATGAAATTTGTCCCAAAAATACCACGAACAAAACGAATCACTGTAAAATACTAGACCTAGGGCACATCTATTGCGCCATAAATATGTATATAAATAGGCAAAGACAATGTTGCCTTAAATACAACATTTTTTTTTTTTTTTTGGGAAGTTGGTGCAAAGATGCAATACTGTGGCAATTTGTTTTCCAATAAGCCAGGCTTCTTCAATGGTAGAATTTCTTCCATTGGACGGACACTAGTTTTTTTTTTAATATTTGATTCAGACACTCCATTTGCAGTGCGCACCAAAATAAGTTGTGCAAGTGTGTTGTGTCCTCAAGAGCTTTCTCATCACCGCAGTCTCTACAAAGTTCTCCTTCCGTCAAGTGCATTTTCTTCATGTGGTACCGCAGAGTGTTGTGCCCCTTATGATTCCTACGAGGGCGGAAAGAGATTTTCTATCCTTTCGTATGAGACTCTCGGTTCTGGCTTCATTAGAGGTTGGCCATAGCCCTCTTTTGGTACGACAAGTTTCTAGTACATTAGATCTAACGTTCGCCTTTCTTGTTGCCTTTCTCCTTTTTTTTTTTTTCAATTCGTTTTTATTTATTCATTCTTTAAACTTATCTACGTGACAAAAACGATTAAATCTAATTAAAAACTAACATTTATCTTATTCTAGCTTACTGGCTCTTAGCGAGCTCTCTAAACTTAACATTGTGCTTAAAACTATTGCCTTTCGGCCTTAAATCTATCTATATATACATGTTTTGTTTTGTTTTTTAATTTTCAAGAAACTTTTTAAAAACTTGAATTCTTTATTATTGTTTATTAAACTTAAAACTACTTAAAACTACCTAAGCTACTTAATCTAAATTACCTTTAATTAGGGAGGTGAGCAATCTCTCCGATTGGTCACCATCCGGATTGCGTTCATGGGCGCCTGACAGCCGCCAACAAGGTGCACATACGCGCCGCCGAGTCTCGAGCGAGGCCTTAAGCGGCGGTCCAGTCTCGGTAGCACTCTTTCATGCTGGCTAGCCCAACTCTTCCAGGGACCCCCTACTCTATACCTAAGCCTACAAACCTAATTTCTAGCTTAAAACTAAGGAGGATGTTACGTAAGTAGCGCACCGGCCCGGGAGAGCGTATCAACCCTCACCTTTTCATTAAGCCACCAAAATTCGGTGAACTGCTTTAAGGTATCTGTTTTGTCCCTATCTGCAATTGCGGTGCTAAAACGCAGGAGCTCCTGAGCATTGGCGGCGTACCCATCGTGGATGAGCCGCTTATCCCTCGCGCCGCGGTGGCTGTGGTACAATACCGGCACACCATCGTTTTGCTGGACTAACCCTTTCATATCTACATGAAGAAATGCCTCAGGCGGGATAAAGCCAGACCGTAGCGTTGCCTTTGTGCCTTCTTCAAGTCTAAGTGAGTGGGATAGTCACAGAAAGATCAGCTTCTTCCGATAAATGCTGCCGAACGTTTTCTTGGTATATTATAAATGACGTAGAAATACCTTTGAAATAAAGTCGAAACATTTTTTTTAATTTGATATTTTATGTCGTTTTATCTCATTTTGCGCTTAGGCGGAGTGGTTTAGGGCTAGTGCGTTGGATTTCTTAGCGAGCGGTCCCAGGTTCGATCGCCGAGAAACACAAATTCCATTTCCTCTTCCCGTTTGGACTTGGCATACAATTTTAGATCCCTTCCATTCGTCACAAAAATGACGACTTTGTGTCCTTCTAAATATTTTTAAAAGTATGAATGATTTTCTCTCCGAAGTAGCCGATTTTGCTCACTGTTTCTTTTTGACTTTGTAAATAGTTTAAAAATAATTCCATGAGCTAAAGATTGTTTCCGCAAATTTTTCCAACCTTATTAGAAGCATACTTTAGAGATTTCTTTTTAAAAATTAGTCAACTAAACCGCCGCTGCAAAAAGGAAAATCAGTGGAAATATTTACTGAATGAAACGCGGATGATTTATGTTACCAACTAGTATGGCAATTTGACGGAACTTCTTCCCAAACTTGCTTACAACGAACGCGGGTTAATACATTCTTTCGACCTTTTGTCATTTTTTAAATTCGGAAGGAGCTTTGCAAATTTTGAAAACAATGTTCGAGCGGAAATGGATCATAAAATAAATAAGTAAACAAACTTTAAGCCAGACCAACAGAAGGTCCAATGATGGAAAATTTTTGAAATCAAAGCAACGGTGACTCATGTTTCGATTTATTGAGACAACCATGTCTAGACCCTTTTCCATAGCTGACGATCAATAAACCTGGATAAACGGAATCGATCAACCTGTCGCGTCGGTGTTGGCAAACACCCAAGTGAAAATTTTCCATTTTCACGAGAAAAAAGTTTGCGAACGCTTTGCAATCGAAAGTGTCATGCTGGCTGAGGAGCTAACGAAAAAGAGACAAAATGCAGCCGATCAACGTGCGAATTACACAATATCGTAAATATACGATCTTACTAGACTCATCTCTCTGGGCCACCTGTCGTTACCAATTCACTCACTCTCTTAAGCGTTGAGTGACTTTCAATACACACATCGAAGTGTATGTAAAACTCCCCCAAGACTGAGTTCAAAGACAACTAGCCAACAACCAGCTCTTTGAGGTTGTTGGCGATCGGCCTTACCGCCACCGCCATCAACCTATATCGATTCCATTGTATCCAGATACGCAAGTCACCTGTATTCTCTTTCGGTCTCTCTTCTTCCGATTTGTGTGTGGTTTATTTCATTCATAATTCGCGAATAAAACAAAGGTTCATTCCGTTGCCCGTTGTACGCCCGCTGTGCACCCCCCAAGTTTTTGTCCGTTTCGATATTTTTTTTTTTCGTTTTGCATTTATATTGGTGTTAAATGGGCTGTCAAATGTATTTGACTGCGAATCGTTCGTCCGGTGTGCGTGGTATTGCTGCGCTCGATTGATAGTCCTCCAAACTGATTGTTTCCGCACAAAGTATACATTTTAATCTTTCGTACCGTGTCAAGTTAAAAAGTGCTAAAAGTTCTGTTTCAATAACTAACAATAAAACAAATCACCGATTGCTGCTGCGGCCGTGCTTCTTGCTACACTGTCTTCAGCTGAGTTCGATTCTAGAGTGTGCGTATGGTTTACCATTTACGTTTTGGGTTGACGATCGTTTGACTTCCGTTTCGTTGGTGCGAACAGTGTGTGCTGTTGATTTCCGTTAATAAAGTATACGCCAGCCAGCCGATGATGAAAGACGAAAACAAAACGCCAACGAAGAAATAAATTCAAGTGCACTAAGCTCGGCACAAAGAATAAAAAACAGCGAAAAAAATATAAATTCTGAAATATATAGGTGACGACAGAAATCGCCATCACTCTCAGCTGGAGAATCCAGCTCCAGCCTCCTTCAACAAAACGCACACACGTCGTCGTCGGCCGTTGCGCGAGACATACGAAATACAATATCTGTTGATGATCAGCAAACTAATTGGTGTACTCGCCACAATTACTCTCATTTGACCGTATTAGTACAAAATCGACAGCCCTATGCGGCATATGCAGTGCACCAATACCAGTGAGTAACATTGTGCGCAATAGTGATACACAATAATATACTCTCGCCGGGCGTATATATGTAATATAATAAAATCCCCTACACATCTACTGCTGCCCAATAGTATCATCGTGTACTGGTTGGCTACTCTCGGCTAATTACAACAATAAGAGATGATTTCTTGAAACATGATCCAAATCGATTGATGCCCAGTGGTGACTACAACTATAAAATTGAGTGTCACAATTTGAAATGCTATTTATATTTGAGACTTTAACGCGTTAACACACTAGGCTCCCGCCCTTGTCACAAAAAGGATTCCCAGCCGATACGCTTTTGATTTTGCTGCAATTTATATTTATTTCTTCTTTCAACAATAATTGCTTTGTATTTATAAATTAAAAAAAAATTGTGCAAGTGCGGTTGCCGTTTTTATTTCGTTTTCTGTGGGAAATTTTTCCTTTTTAATAATTCGACGACCCTGTGCAAAATAAAACTCTTAACAGTGCCAGTTCATTTAAATCTACTTCTGTGATAAAAGAAAATATATATTTTTGGGGATAAGTTTGCAAAAAAAAAAAATTATAAAAAAAAAAAACAGCAAAAATGTGCCCCTTACGTTTGCCAAATGAAGCAACCTCATACCGGCCATGCGGTATGTTGGATCGCGATCAAAGAACAGCCTTCACCATCAGTAAAAAATGCAGAGGTCAATCAATCTTGCTTGCGACGACGACGACGACTTTGTCGTCCTGCATCAACTCCACCGATTCGACGAGTGAATTAAATTACAAAAGTCCCAACCAAAAGTGCAACAATTCCAGTGTTAAATGTAAAAGTATGGCACCCGTAGTGGGGATGCCAACAACGGAAAAGGACCTCTCTGGGTGTGAATGCGATTGCCAACAATTCAACAAAAGTGGTGGCCTCAACCTGTGGAAAGAGAATACCAGTATGGCTAGCAGAAGAAAATACCCAACAGCAAGTGGTTATTATCAGTCACGAACCAGTGAGTAGACTTGTTGATATTGTGGTTAGGATTGTTTTTTATTTTTCACGTGTGCGAAATATAAGCCCATCAGTAGGTAGGAGTGTTTTGCAATTCTCAAGTGGCTAGTTGCGGTCACAATAAGCGAGGTGGTTTAGTTTCTAAATTAAACAGCATTCTTTTTTGTTTCTGTTCATGCCGCTAAATCGGAACTGTCCAAATTTCCCACGATTATGTGAATTCGACGAGAGCACTCTTTCAGCCAGTCATAGTTTGGAATGTGATGTCACACTTCGGATGGAGTATGACGCGCTGACATTTTTTCCTAGCGTTCCTGGAAATATTCACGTTGTTTCATCTGTCAATAGTTCTGGTCCCTTTTTAACAGCGGATCTAATGTGTTAAATATTAGTTTTGGAGAATATGGTTATCTAATAATAAAATACATGTGGAAGTGCCTAGTCAAAATATTTGGAAAAAATCATAAAAAAAAGAACAGTGTTGCTTACCGATGCTAGTAAAGGTTTCGGCTTAAGTAAAACAACCACGACAGCGGATAATAGGTAAACAAGCCATAATATCACTTATGTGTCGATATTAAAATGAATAAGCAAATCGGATATGGGGAAGACTTGTGAGATCGATAAGTCTTTGTAAGCAATAAATACGACTGTCAACCCTCTCTGTCGTGTTCAATAATTTATGTGGCCGAATGCTCTTTGCTTATAGATGGCGCATGTGGTCGCCTGGAAGAGTGACCTGCAAATTCAAGTGGAGGTTCACTTCCTGTCAAGAAAAGAACACTGTCTTCCCAAGGGGAATTAGAGAAAATTGACTGTCAGAAAGGAATCTGATGATGAAGGAGTATTTTTAGTAGGCTTCAACACAAAAAAATATTCGCTACAAAGGGTGCTAATGGAATTCCGCAACATATACTGTCAGGACCCGCTTCCCCTTTAAGAAAGAAGCGTGGTTCCTCCTCGCTTTCATTCTCCCTTCCCCAATCGACTCTTCATATTTTACTAGAAAGTTCGTGTTTTTCTAGATTGCGAAAGCTTGAAAACGTTTTTTTCTGGCACAAGTGATGATATTTCAACTTTTTCGTGTATATTGTAAGAGAAATATTAGAGTATTCGTACACAATTTCGAACTCGAGATATTAATGAATTATTAAATTACAAAGATAGAGGAACTCACAAAAGTGGGTTTCGCAATTCTGTCCGATCTGTCAAATTTGGTTCAAACTTCAGAGTTGAAGTTTGTGGACTCACAGTTAGGGGTTACTTTTTTTCACACGTTAGTCCCGTTATTAGCGATAGATACTTCCCGTATTAACGGCTTAAAATATTCAGTCTGATTTTATTCCAAATCCAAATCGACTCTACAAACTTTTTTAACGAAAAAAAAAATCATTCTGAAGGTGCAATTGCCATTTCTTGATTGCATCCTCAGTTTTTCTTCAAATTATGGTGCAGCGGAATTTTTAAATATCTACAGGGATTTTTATTTAAAAATTAAGTTTTCCATAGTTTATACATGAAAATGGTCATAGCTATTTTAACCAAAATGCGTATGCATGAGTAAGGTAGAATAAGTGTTTTCAAAATACTGCGTCCATTTGCAAATGACACTTTAAAAATCCGCTCCTATCTAAGAAACCCCATTATCGATTTGGATACAAAATTTAAACGGTAGCAATGACCTAAAAAATACCGTGTTTTGAGTTTTAACCTAAACGGTTGAAGAGCAGTAATTGTCGAACCAAACTTTGTTACAATATTGTTTGCATTATTTTACAACAACCGCTCGAAAGATCGGTGGTTGAAATACATATTAATGATAATAGCAGCATTCTAAATAAGTTTTTAGTTTTGTTCTCAAAAATGCCTCCCCAGTGCCGATCTGTGTTTGCACACAGCATATATTTTTCTGTAAGGCTCAATGCCGCACTTTCAATAAAAATACACCACCAACTACGAAAAGCTTCAACTATTTTGTTAATGAATATTAAACATACGTACACCTTAAAATAACACGCATCCACTTAGAGCTTACCCGCATGAAAACTCACACTTCACCTGCAGTTCCACACACTTGCATTTCGCCATGTTTTGCTGTTTATACCCGAGAATGAGATTACAAAGAAATTGTGTAAGAATTCCTACTATGATGATCCCTGCTTCCAGACAAGCACATAGTTTCAACATTATCTGTCCAAAAAAGTTGTTTTAAAGATCAACAACCACTACAAATCTTTTACGAACAAATATTGTGCGACGTATTTCTATCGTATTCCGTAGCCGTTAGTCTCTTTCCTTCTTGGATCGTTAACGTGCTCATACATTGTTTCTCATAATTGTACACAATCTATTTTTAAAAAAAGTTACCAACTTGCAAATCGGCTTCTTAGGTTTGTGGTAATTTCAATGCACCTAAAAAAATAAATAGTTATTAGACTATATCTCATTCCAAGTATATTCCGCGATACTAATACTAATTTTTAGTGTCCAGGCTAAATTTTTCGAACTCACAAAATTTCCATAAAAAAATGCATATTGTGACCTACAAAATATTTAGTGCGGAGTTTAAAAAGATTATTAGTAAGGCCCATCATGTTTTAACCAAATGTGCACCTTATTTTATACTGTTCCTATATTTTAATAATGAAATAAAAGAAGCAGTCAAACTTTTGATGATCGAGAAGTTTGTGCACTTTATTTATTTATTATTTATTTTTTTTTTTGGAAAACCTTCTCGGAGATTTATGTGAAAATTTGTGTACATATTTAGATTTATGTAGACATTTGAAATGCAGTTTCATACTCTTTTTAATTTCCAAATAAGCGAGTATAAAGGTAGTTGCGAAAATCATGTGTTTTGTGTTTTATTGATACCAATTTTGTCAATTAATACGCAAGGTTATGGGCTTTGCCAGGACTGTTATACCCTTGGATTTTTGTCATTAGTGGAAATTGTACCATTTGCATTTTCCAACTGTTCAACCTGAAACTCCTTAGGAGTCGGCACGTTATTTATGAAACGATATAAAGTTTGTGTGATTTTCAAATATGTCGGCCAGTTTAGAAACCGTTTTCCTAAATATTTTCTGACGCGAAATTTGAGCCACTTTCGAGCCCGATTTATTGCACTACCAACCAAACGAAAGCCTCCAGTGATTGGCGAAAGTCTGATACTACTCAGTCTGTGGTCATTCCTTCCTAGTGCATCACTCCTAATTAAGACTTCTATTGCGCACAGAGCCAGTATGATTTCAGAATTAAAAGCAACAGTCTGAATAAACAATTTTTTCATAACGCAACACAACCTCCTGCTATACATTCACGAAAATGGCAGATTCATTGAGGAGAATGCTATCGAACTTAGTACCAACGTCAGAGATGTGATAGCGTTGACGCAGAAGCGTTTGCAATCAAATCGGACTGCGTAATTCGTAAGAATCCACAGTCCACTAAAAAATGACTAAGTTTGGAGATCGCTGAAAAGTCTTGAAGTCATTAGATGCAGGAAGAAATTATTATACCGCTGTTATTTTTCATTTTGCTACTATTAAATAAAAAAAAAGTCTTGGCTGACTGGAAATATTATTTATGGTA
The DNA here is from genome assembly GCA_951230905.1 of Cheilosia variabilis. Taxonomy (NCBI): domain Eukaryota; kingdom Metazoa; phylum Arthropoda; class Insecta; order Diptera; family Syrphidae; genus Cheilosia; species Cheilosia variabilis. The sequence continues at coordinate 38,728,375 of OX579677.1, read as the reverse complement.
TATGATTGATTTAATTTGCAATTTTAAAAACATTAGTTTATGTAGGACTTTGTTGATTTTGATATCGTTTGGAAGGAATAATTATAGATGCGAGAAGCCAGAGCTCTTTTTTCACAAATATGTTTATATGCATATCGCTTGAATTTGAGTTAAAGACAGGCGCCGAGCTGCTACCAGTTTTCGTGGACTCCTTCAACAAGTCAGTACCGACACACAGTTGACTTAATTTATTTTCTAAAACCACTTGAAACACACTTGTACCTACTTCCTTTTGGAAAGGCTTTGTTGCTGCTGATTTGCTTTTGAACTTACCAGAAAATACAAGCACAGGTGAGAATATTTTTATCCCAGTTTCTTTTTAAATATTCACCCTTCCGATAAAGTATTTTTATTATAAATATTTTGGAAAACCCCAGGTTATCCCTCATCTTAAATCTGAATCACCTGAAAAGATTGAACTAGTATAATCTGTTATTTTCTTGCAGGAGAATAACACTTTTATGTGAAATTCTTTTACTCTAACGCCATAAGTTTAGTATTATGTGCAGGTTTGCACGTTCTTATTTCCACTTAGCTGTCAGCACCCCTGTTGAGCATGCAACCGTAATTTTTTATCGTTATCATGCGGAATTTAATCTGACGCGAGAAAAACTGTCCCACTCTATATTCTTGAGTCATTTCAGAAGATGTGTGGCGTCATAAAACCGCATCGTAAAACCGCATTCATCCACATTTCATAAAATGAATCATTATGTTTGTTTACCTATACGATAAATGCTTTTGTGAGTGACTGACAAAAATGACAACTAAAATGGTCTCATTTCGAATGCAGGTTTCAATTATATTGTTAGGAAAAAAAAAAGAGTTGGCGTGTGCCATAGTATTTCCAAGCTGTCACTGGAAAAAAAAATGAAATCGTTAAACGCTAGGATTGTGTATCCCCAAAGAACGTGTTTCGCGTTTTATTGACCGTTGAGTTGGGTAATCAGATGTTTTTTTCCTTAAACCACATTAACTCCAGGTGGCCAAACCATAATAACTTGTTTAACGTTCTGTTCTTTCGGAGTCTTGTGACTGATCTGATAGCACATCTGCGGTCAATACTGTAGGTGACAGGTGTCTATGTGTTATTAGTTAAATAGATGGCCAAAGCTTGGCAGTGACATATCTACAGTTTATTTTATGCTTTGAGTCTAACTTTCAAATGGGTGATCTTTCTTTAGATATGACTGCCCTAATCTAGATTTTGAATTCACTTAAAGGCTTTTCCTTGATTCCTTAATAATGTGAGGGAAATCTTAAACAAACAATTTTTTTAAGCCGATCGAATCCCATATGCCCGGAATATTGATCCGGATAACTATGGAACAAATAGCTGTTTGTCAAAAGCTTTTAAAATTAAGTACCAATTATTTGTCCAATTCCCGGAATTTAGTTTAGGCACAACCCGCTTAGCAAGTACTGAATCCAGACTTTAGTTCTGAGTAAAAGCTTTGTGTCTGCTTTTAGGCAACTTTTAACTACACACGCTTGCTCCTGCATGCTGCGCCGTATTTGCTTAAAAAACAGTCATTAAAATCACGTATTTATTCGTGCTTCGATCGGTAAATGTTCATGCCTGCAAGTGGAAAAAAAAGTTTTAAAGAATGCAGGGATCTATTTAATGAGATGAGTGTAATCGGATTCGATGCACAAACTCTGCAGCAAAAGTCTTGACCCCACAAGTGAGTTTTTTGTAATTTTATAAAGGGTGATTTTTTAGCTGGTTTGGTTTTGGCAACACTGGTTTTGACAGCTGACGTGTGTTTAGTACCTTGTGTCACTGTCAAACAGCTTCAGTTTGGTTTGCAATTTAACCATGGATCGTCTTACAAATGAACAACGCTTGCAAATTATTGAATTTTACTATCAAAATTCGTGCTCGGTTCGAAATGTTCATCGCGCGCTGCTTCCATTTTATGATCGGCATTCTCGACCTTCTGAGCAGTCTATTCGTTAGATTGTGACCAAATTTCGCACCAAATTTACTTTGTTGGACATTAAACCACCAACACGTTTACGTACTGTGCGTAGTGAAGAAAATATTGCGGCCGTATCAGCTAGTGTGACAGAAGACCGCGAAATGTCGATTCGGCGCCGTTCTCAGCAGTTAGGCCTTTGTTACAGCACTACGTGGAAAATTTTGCGGAAGGATTTGGGCGTAAAGCCTTTTAAGATACAGCTGGTGCAAGAACTAAAGCCAGCCGACCTACCACAACGCCGAATTTTTGGTGAATGGGCTCTTGGAAAGCTGGCCGAGGATCCGCTTTTTTATCGAAAAATTGTGTTCAGCGATGAGGCTCATTTTTGGTTGAATGGGTACGTAAATAAGCAAAATTGCCGCATTTGGAGTGAAGATCAGCCAGAAGCATTGCAACAGCTACCAATGCATCCCGAAAAAGCCACTGTTTGGTGCGGTTTATGGGCCGGCGGCATTATTGGGCCATATTTCTTCAAAGATGATGCGAATCGCAGCGTTACTGTCAATGGTGAACGCTACCGAGCGATGATAACAAACTTTTTTTTGCCCGAAATGGAAGTTCTTGACTTGCATGATATGTGGTTTCAACAAGACGGTGCCACATGCCACACAGCACGCGAAACAATGGCGCAATTGCGAGGCGAGTTTGGTGAACAGTTAATTTCACGTTTCGGGCCGGTCAATTGGCCGCCTAGATCGTGCGATTTGACACCATTAGATTATTTTTTGTGGGGGTATGCCAAGGCTAATGTGTATAGGGACAAGCCCGCTTCGATTGACGCACTGGAAGCCAACATCCATGCATTCATTCGTGAGATACCGGCCGATATGTGTGAAAGAGTATGCCAAAATTGGACTCAGCGGATGGGCTACCTGAGACGCAGCCGCGGTCAACATTTGCATGAAATTATCTTTAAACATTAAATTGCAAGGTTCAAACTATCGATTCAAATAAATATTTCATTCATTTTTTCGAATTTTTTGTGTTTTTTTTTTAAAAAAGTTCTAAACCTCTTAAAAAATCACCCTTTACTAGCAACCAGAAGGGCAGGCATTCTTTTTTTTTAAATTGAATCGGAAAGACAAGCACTACGCTCTTTACAAGTTCGGCGTGAACTCTGATTTTTTTAAATAAAATGAAAAAGGGAAGGAGCACGAACGTCTTTTTTGGAATGTCGGCCATTTCCGTTATTTGAGGGACATTGAAGTAAGCTCCAGAGGGAGCAGTTATATAATAATCATCGACCAAGGGTCTGTTTTGAAAGACAATTTTTTAGTAAAGCAAACTGATAACAGTATAAATAATATATAACTTGGGAGCCTTTCTGAAACTCATCAAACCTCCAGCAGCACATACCACTTTGTCAAAAATTCTTGCATACATCCAGGTTGATTTCGAACAAATCACTTTGAATGGACATTTTTTTGCCCATTTTACTTTACTGATATAGATTGATCTGCCTATAAGCTTTTGTATTCTAGATTTGTCCAAATGTTCAGCCAAATCTTTCTGCTAGTCTGCCAGTGATGTAATCCGTACATTTGCTTCTTCGTATATATTTATATCGAATATCGAAATTATATTTTCCTAGAATTATGAGAAGCACTATAAGAAATAGAATAAAAATAATCTTAATCATAAACCAACTATAACTAATATTCATTAAGCTTAGGTTTAAGATTAAGATAATTTAAATAAAAACTGTAATGCCAATAGTACGAATTAACTAGGCGTACGTTATTAAAAATCTAAATTTTGTCAGGATGTTGAGCGGCTGAAATAATGTATGTCAAGAGGTTCAGGGGCTCAACTATATTTTTGAGTTCACCATTTTTTTCCAGCAGGTTTAGCGGAAAATGCTGCTTTCAGTAGCAAAATAAAGGGAATTGTTCGCCTCGGGCTAGATATTAATAGGTTTTTTTTTTTTTCATTTTTAATATGAAGAGGCGAAAAAATAAGTTTATAAAATTCAGTTTCAACCTTTAATCTCTAAAATTTTATTTAAAAACGTTAAAAAAAATCTATAATTTTCACTTAAACTAATTTGTTGGTCTTCAAATACGGGTGTGAGAATATTTAGCAAAAAAAAAATTTTTGAAGAAATCAGATTTCTAAGTTCAAAAATAATTTCGAAATTTTGACTTGGGCAATTAGTTTTACTTTGTAGGTTCTTTTGATATAGCTACTTTTATAAGCATAAAAATGTTAAAAAAAATAAAAAAAAAACTGATGCTGTGTCTGATTGAAATTTGATGTTTAGAAATTTTGACGGTAATTCTTAGTACAGCCCGACAAATAAGTTTAGACCATGGCGAAACGCAGAACTCCATATTTCCCACCTGGCAATGCCACATTTTCTGTTGAACTCGGCGTCATCAATGTCATTGGTTTATCACTGTTGTCATTATGTCACTAACAACGCCCTCATTTTGTTTCTATTTGTTTTTTGTCAAGCTACCAAAATTGAAAAAAAATAATTATAGAGTAAATCAATACATCGGCAATTCGGGGGCTCAGTAAGGATGAGGGCCCTGGGCACGGGCCCCATGTGTCCTTATGGTAACTACTGCACTTGCTATGGTCAAGTGTCTCAATAGCAACTGCCTGAGCGGACACTAGGCACGGGAAAAAAATAAGGCACTGCACCAACCTGTATACAGCCTCTTCCCATCCTTTTCTTTAGTTAGTATCTAAACCTACGATACCAGCAAAAACTACTGAATATTAAAAGAACGTAGTCTGAATTTAGGTGAAATCTTAAAGTACCTCCATTCATTATTGAGTCCGTCATCTATGACTGTCAGGCACAAGTTTTTGTTTGTTTCGAGCTTCATGGCCTTATATTATTAGTCCAATGTTGGGATTCTGCATCTGTGTTCGAGAGGAGTTCCCAAACTGTCCTGTTTCATATTTACGCCCGTCATTTCCTAGTCATATTCAGATGGGTCGGTATCTACATTCCATGAAATACGAGTATTATCACCCTTCCACTTGATTACATTTTTACTCCCACCTTCGAAAAATGTATAAGCAAGAACTCATCTCCTCGAAGCGCATCCATAAAAACTACGTATATTCCGCTCATTGAGCCATAAAATATAACAGCATCTAATTGACACACAGATAAATAATTGCCAATTACACCCGCATAGACGAAGATACACGCCTGCTAAAAATAAATAAAAATAAGCAGGTACAGATCCGCACCTCTTTGGGGCTAATTAAAAATGGAACCGCCCGGAAAAACACTCGAGCGACTAAGAACCAAACAAGACCAATGCTATTATTATAAATACAATAAAAATAAAGAAAAAGAAATCCTCAACCGTGATGCGAACAGAGTATCTATGCGACCATCTCGAAAGGGAGAAACTTTTACCATCGTGCCCTGAATCTCATCCTCATCATCACATAACGATATATCAATTGCGATTTTTTTTTCTTGCACACACAACTGTTCACAACGTTCACCAGGATATCATCACGTTCCACAATAGGGATCAACATCTCGTAGATATTTGTGCGTCTAAATTATGACAACTATGTAGACTACAGAGTCCCGCTGTTGCTTGAGAGAAACAACATTTTACTTAGCACAGTACTTGGTCTTGGTCGATTGCGGCCGTGTGTCGGCTGCACTGGCCCCGCACTATGCCTTGAACTTGAATTTTCCATCGATGCACTCTATGGCTATCTCGTTTCGTCATCGTGGAGGTCTGTTTAAAAAATTCCTCACATATCCCAGGCTGAGTTAGTTGTAGCTCATCGCATGAATGAAAACTAAAGCGTTTTTCCTCGACACACACAATTTGCACCGCGCCGACAATTTGGCCGCGCTGATGATGACAATTCAAGCATTTCTCAAAGATACAAGATACAAGAATTGCTCAGACACAAAATATTTATGTCGCGCACAAAACAAAAACAAAAAAAAAAAAGATTTCCGTACTTGTGTACCACCGCGCACACGTATCAGCTGCCTTGTGAGTCTCAAGTGCACCAATTTAAAGCGCGATGCGTACTTATGTAATTAAGTCTCCAAGTTGAGTTGGCCAAGTTGGTGGGCTTACTTAGGCTGTGTTTTTTTTGTTCCTTGACAGATGGTTCATCTAGTCGAGAGGGATATGCTTAAGGAATTCTGCTTGTGTGGCGTTTGGAAATTAAACACTAGTTAACAACTTTTAATTACCGCATTCATCTTACCAACTGGTTGCTGATGGCCAATGGAGAGAAATGCACACGTCAACATGTGTGTGAGATACAACTTGGTGTAAGGGTCGGTTTGAGTAGAAAGCTTGTACACGAGAGGTATGAATTCGAAAAGCTATGCGGAAGGAACCAAGGCATACCAAGTGCGCAGAAATGCTTTCCTTTAGTGTATTTAGATACTCGAAGTCGCACATTTGAACACGAGTAATGGAATTTACAAAAAGGTGCCATGGGCAGGAAGTTTGTAAAGCGGACAAACTATAGCAATTCGCCGGCAATGCAATTTAACAACTCTATTGGAAATTGTAATGAGTTTGTGAAAGTGGTGGGTTGTGGGATTGTAACGCTATTGCGGACTCAATAAATTTTAAATGACGCTCGTTGTTCTGGCTGCAAAGACAAATGAAAAGGGGTCCAAACAACAATTGGGTCATAGCGTTCCACACCGAAATCGAGGAGATCATTGTTAAGCCACCTGAATAAGCACAAATGAGTTTAGGAAGATCTGTATAGCAAATTTGAGTCGCTTACTGGGACAGGTCATTTAATTTGTTCCGTCCTACAGGTCAGACAGAACCAATTCAGAGACAGATGTATGCCATAATCTAACAAAAATTGAGCCTTAAAATTATGTTCGCTTGTCGCCGATTCACGCCTTAACGCATCTACCGATTTTAACTAAACTTTGACACATCTTTGGTATTGGTCTATATGGTTTTTGTAAAGTTTGGTTGAAATGGGAAAACGTCTGTGTGTGCTGCGTGTGCGTGAAAAAACACATGAATTTCCACACATTTTGCTTCACGGATTTGAATGATTTTTTTTTATTTTGTTTGTCTTGAATCAGGGATAGTTTACGAAAAATGTAAATTCAGAAAATTCTCAACAGGTGGCGCTGTAGGCACATTTGGTGTTTACATGTGCATTGCTTAAACGAGTTATAGGCATTTAAGTGAACATACCTGTGTTGTCGACCTCCGAAGCACGGTTGCCACTTGCAAAAAAAATTATCTACCAAAATTGCAAAAAAAAGTTACCAAACCAAGATAAAATTTACCAAAAATATGGAGACGTTGATAAAACACAAAGAGAAAAAATAGCATATATATATAGTCTTGAGCCAATGTGAAAATGCCTTGTAACTATCCTAAGACTTTTCTCTGATTTACGAACATAATATAAAAAAAACTCCATGACAGTGTAAAAACGTCCATTTGTCCATATGACTTTTAAAATATTTAATTTGGTACATTTTTATAGGAACTTAGTCAGTGAGTAAGTAGTTAAGCAACGACTAGTTTATAAAATAAAATAAATAAGACTTAACTTACTAATGTAATAGTAATATCTACTTTAAATTCTTCTGCTGACCAAAAGCATGATTTTCTGAACTCCAATTATTTTATTTGATTTTTAAAATTGCTTGTTTAAAAACAAACATTTATAAAACATAAGAATCAGCAAAGGAACGTAGGTAGTAGGAACTTTGTCAGTCTAGCAATTAAACAACGTCAAATGCAAATGCAATGTTTTCACTCAGAAACAGAAAGGCAGCATTTAAATGCATTTATATAGCTTATCGCTTTGTAAAAAGAAAGGGATGTATAATCAGTTCGTTATTCGTATACTATCATTTTTACAGATCGACCAATCGCCCAAGAAGTCCAGCATACTAACCCCTGAGCCACCGTGCTCAAAAGTCGCAACTACTGATAAACACCTTATCGAATGTGAAGTCAAAAAAAAATTATCCGCACGGTGATTCTTACCTCCCGGGTAAACTTCGAGCGACCGCTATAACATCACCGCACGATTTTTCAAACAATAAAGCTCAAAACCATCATGGGCTTCATCGTTAAGCACAATCGGACAATCGCGTTTCTGGATGTACTGCGTCGAAGGGCAAAAGAGAGGATTGCCGATTGCCCACATTCTGCTTCGGTTGATTTCGTTGATTGAGACAATCTGACCGGACCAACTCAATTCAATCATTAGCGCGGAAAAAACTATCAAGAAGCCGACCCGGAAATCTATGAAGTCGTTTCTATGCATTGAACTCAATTTAATTCCAAGGCACTTTCATTCGTTCAATAGAGAGGTTCAACTATCAAAAGGAATGTTAATAATTTAATCAATTTTAGGCGGTACGAAGTTAGTTTTATAAGAATGTCGATCTTGTAATCGGTCATTATTTTGACTTTTCTTCCAAGTCTTACGATAACTTACAAAATTTTACAATTTGGTTACCCCGGTCGCACATAAGGGTTAAGCTTCTTATGGAAAAAAATTGTCATGCCACTCTTTTGGTGACCAACATTACTGAACTCAGAAAGTGCGCGACTGGTTCACATGCCACTTTCTCGTTCTTACTTGGCAATACCAACCTTGTCTACCATTTCTTTTTTCCTAAGTTAAATTTCAAGTCCTAAAAGAAGTTCTTTACTGGAAGGGGCTCCCGACCCATAAGGAATCTCTACCAAAGACACTGCAGTCTTCCATTGTCTCACAACCGAAAGACCTTGGGTCAGATTCTATAAGGCGAAACGATCAAACGTTTCTACGTTTCGCCTTACAGAATGCCGACCCTTGTTTCCATAACTCCTAAGACTAGACAGCCTAACTTAAACGATGGCTTGCCTTTTGAAACGAAGATCTTACAACTTCATTGTCGCCTCGAAATTGAGGGTTTAAATTCAAAGGTCCTCCCGCTGCGATTTAAAGGTGTGAGTGGAATTCATTGGTCTTTTCCCCGACTTGCTTCCGAGTGAAAATTTGGTCTATCATCGATTTGACGGGGAGGAAACACAGTTTTCAAACTAGGATAGGATCTTATGTGCAACATTAAGAAGAGACATGCCTCAATCGCTACAAGGTCACATTTTTTATATGGGACATATGGGACTGAGTCTTCGGTCAGGCTTTCTTGCACCTATGCTTCGTTGGTGATTTCGTGCAACCGCCTACCCAAAACTTGATTTCCTCAATCAGAGCCGGACGGCACGGCAGCCTTGTTATTCTAAAGTCTTTTCATAGCCAAAGATACACCTGGCTTTGGATCGGAATAAATTTAACGATCTTGTTAATGACCTCCAATCCGACCGTTTCGCACTGCGTCTTTGAAAAAGTGCCCGCAGTATTAATAACAAATCTCATATGTGTGCGTCAGTATACCGCATTCAACGGCCTGCCTCTGTCTTCTGAGTAAACAAAAACTAGCTGAGGCACAGTAAAGAATTGACCTCGCTTCGAAGAGTGAAAATACCCAACCTAAGTATCCCCGCCGAAGCTGCTTTAGTACGAGTATCTATTTTAGTCTTTTCTCTCATTCTGCTCGCAAACTTCTGTTTACTTTGTAACCAGGATCTTCCACTCGACCAGGCGGCTTCTGTATTTCATCAACTTTCTCACTGAAGCACTTCGGATTTATAAGGCTCGTGGCACAGACCCACAATCCACATGTAGAGTTGCTCAAATCCGCGCCGGTCTTTGATCGCGGCCAAAACAAATTCTCATTTTTTTCTTCTTACAAAAACAATGATCAGTCGAATTTGAATTGTAACTTTCATAAGCTAAATACAGTTCCTTGAAAGGTTTCAAGCACTCGTATAGGTACAAACAGAAAAGAACGGGTTTCATTTACGTCACAGTATCTCTCGTAGAGAAAATCCGGTCGAAATCTTAAGCAAGCACTCCAAAAGTCATTATTCGATTTGTTTAAAAGTACAGCCAGACAAGCTGAGCGGTTGGGTATTGGTTTAGAGTCCACATTCGCCAGATTGAATCCTAAAGCCGGGATATTTTCCTTTCCAGAATTTGGGTTAACAACGTTTGGTGAAGAATAGATTCCCATGCAAGAGACACCCTCTTTTGACTGGGCGATCTTGAATTTGAATTCGGTGGAGCGGCGTTAACCGTGAACTTGCAGTTGTTGCGGACGAAACTTGTTTCAAGTAGGGGATTACTCTCATTAAAAATTTGTCTCTTCTGGGCGGTTTTGTTGTTATTGTGTGCCTTTTGTTGTTGTTACAAAATACAAATTGTGGTAGGTATGTTACAAAATGACACCGCTGTGAGGTGTCTGTGTCTTTCCCAAACGGAATTAGTTCCTTTTCATGTTTTAGCTTCCGACATAATCCTGTGACTGAGTACTTATGTTTTCTTTTTGTGTCTTTACAGAGCTCGTCAACTGCCTACTAGTGTCTGTCTGCATTTGGTTCGTTGCAATCCACCCGACTTGTGCATATCCACTGCGCCAGATGGACATGCAGTCCGAAAACCGCCATTCCGATGCACTAAGTTGTGCAGTGATCCGCGATACAGTCAACCAAACCCTACAGCTATCGTTGAAGGCGTCATCGTATCTTAGCAACATGCTGAGCAATTATGTAAGTATCCGAAGGATGAAAATACGTATCTGCGACAAAAGGTACACATCAACAAGTACATTTAGTTATCTGTGATTGAGATTGAAATTGAATATCTCTGACAAATATGGTTAAAAAAAAAAACAAACACAAAGTACGAGTAGGTTTGTGTAAATGATCGCGTCGCGCGCCAAGTTAATTTACTATCATTCATTCATTATTTCAACGGCGCGCGCTACTATAGTACAGGCGGTCGGGGGCGCGGCGGCGACGACGGCCGGCGGTTGGGTTGCTGATATTTCCCGGGACTATCGTACGTAAGCTAGCTAGACAGTGTAGCGTCAGTGAAATTGTGCTCTCGTGCTGAGCTCTTTGATTAGCAACACTCTAACTATCGTCTGTGCTGCCCATTATCTGTTTTTAATTTATTTTATTTATTTTTTGTATTTTTCTTTGTGCGGTTTATTTTTTTGTTGCGATTAAAAAGATTGCTCATGTGTTGTTGCCTGTTGGCTTTTGCCATTGTTGTTGACTTAAGTGAGTAAGATTGGATTTTCTTGTGTGCATTTACTATGCATGGGTGGTGAATAAAAAAATCTGCATAATGCTATGTTGCAGCAGGTTGTCAATAGAATGATAGTCGGACGCGGCGCGGTGGAAAAACGAGATGGACGGTCAACTGTCGGTTTGTAATTGTCTGCGGTTTCTGTCTGTATGGATATATGGACAGACGACGGACAATATTACCAGCGAAAACTATTCTGCTGTCGTTTGTTTTTGTTTCTCTATGAGGGTGGCTTTCATGCGTCTGCCTGAAAGAATCGTGACTCAGTAATGTTGGATTGATCATTTGGGCTGGGGAATTTTGATAGGTGTGCTGTGGTTTTTGCTTCGGATTTTCCGCACCAGATGGAATCCGTTGTGCATTTTTTCCAAAGGATACGGAACCATAAGGTGAAATAAAATAAAATCGACGTTAATTTCCTTTCGACTGACGCAGCCTCGCAATGGTATTACCCATGTGGAATTTACCCAATGGGGAAACTTTTTCTTTCTGCAGGTGTATCTGTTTAGCCTAAGATATTTTATCGGTGTTGCATCTGAATTCACCATATCGCGAAATTAAATTCGTGATTCACTGTGGAGTTGGCATGAAGTGGGTCATATTGTTTGTCATTTTTGGCGTCACAAAATAACCATAATGGTTCCTCCTTGAGAAAAAGCGAACGGTTTGGTGTAATTCACAAATTTGTTTTCATTTCGTTCGCTGATGTGTCATGAAGGTCATCGGATTTCCGTTATTAATTGAGGTGGAGAGAGAAAAAGAGAGTGAGAGAACAGAGCTTGATTACTTCCTACTGTCGATAGATACTGGGCAAATCGCTGGATGGATGTAAAATAAAACAAATAAATATATATGGCGCAACAGGTGTGTAGGGACCTTAGGTCTAGCTTCATTTTTTATACCAATGGAAGGGTTCTGAAGCTTTAAAGGTTCCAATAATTATATTCTTGCACTGAGTCCTGTGCGTGACTATGAACAACCTATCTAAATCTGAATAGATTCAACGAGATTTATTCTACTTTAGATTCAGATTCATTGCTAATATGAGACGCCACAAGAATATTTGACAAGCTACCTAACATTCTAGAGGAGGTCCGTAGCTTGGGAAAGAAACAGGATGAACATTCGTTGAGTTGTACTTATAGGTTATAATCATTGCTTAGCCTTTGGCTTGTATAAGGGTCAATCGGCACATGTTAGACTTGGGCGCTGCAGTTTGAAAATTGGCCTTGCATTCGTGATAATTCCAGGGGAACATCTATAAAATATTCTTAACACTGCTAAGTGTATTTTATTTTTTTACCGAACGTTAAAGCAGAACGCGTGCAACGCCAGTGGTCGATGCCGCATAAGTTAGGGCATCTGTAGACTGTACTGATGACAGTTACACAGACTTGTAGTCAATTGTAGGACTCACAATTCATAAGCAAATCAAATGGCGCTAAACGAACACATTTTGAAAAAACTCACTAAACCCTTTCTAACTATATTGTGCTCAATAGAACAGTGCAATGTCCCTTGTAGATGGCGAGGAATCATTGTCCATCAAATTAGATGCGGACGTGAGTATTGGCAAACCAAAAGGTAAATTCGAACTTTAAAGCCACACGACATGATGAGAAGCAGTTCAGGTTAATATAGCTTTGTTGCCTAATAGGTTCAAGTTGAAGCTTGGATTTGTGAATATACTTGGAGTTTTTTGAAATTGAAGTCTTTTAAAGAAAAGAGTTGAGTCGCAAACTTGAATTCTTAAGCAAAATTAATTTTTTGACTATTGAAAAAAGGACCTCGGCTTTGTCTGCCATTTTTAAGACTTGGTATAATCTAAAAACCATCAATATGTTATAAGAAAATTTGCTAAAATCTCCGCTTGGCAGACTCTGTCCATTTTACATTTAAAGCATTTTACAAAGCCCATCAGGTACCCACTTTAGATAAATTCCATATCCACACTAAAAAGGGCAACCCTTTCCGATTCCCAATCCCCCAAATCCTAATTGACCCAAAAAACTCAACGGCATCCACCAAAATTCTCCTCACAAACTATCTATCGCCCTTTTTATGGTGGCCAATAGTCAACCCATCTACGCACACACAATGCACACCATCTAACCACTGTCTATGTACATAAAATTATCACTTTCTCCATTAAAAGCAGCACAACACAACAGAAACCGAAAACCATAAAATAAAATTAATAAAAATGCGGAATCAAATCAATAATGAAAAAAAAATAATCAAATCAGCATTCTCCAACGCAAATTCTACATATTTGCTGAATCGGAAGGAAGTAAATACTTCCACACGCCCACCTCCCTTCGTTACTGCATATATTTTAAAGTATGCCCACCTTCACTGTATAAGAGTGTCGCCGACAATATTTTTTATTACACAGCCGCTGTCTGTCTCCACAAAATGTATACACACACGTCAAAAAGTTGATATACTGAATCATCTAGCCATTAAGTAGGCATATGGCACTTTGCGGACAGTGTAGGCAATTACCGAAGCCTTCATGCGAAAGGCTCTATTCAGACGTATCAAGATGATTGAATGAAGTTATTACTATTTATAGATTTGAAACTTGTTAGCCAAAAACAATTAATCAATCTATTGAGCCGTTTCCAGTGATCGCCAACAGATGGCAATAACTACGTGAGGAAAAAAAAAGAGGATTTTACCTCTTTCTTTTTTGCCGCCTGCAGTTGGAAAAAAGGACGCAACAGACGACAGAATACGACAGACAAATATGCAAAATAATATAAATACCAACAACAAGTAGGAGACAAACGGCAACAAGTGAACAAAAAAAAAGAAAAGAAGAGAATTCGCTTGATCAAATCCGGCGTCTGGGTGATTTCCGAGAGGAAGTCGATCGAAATAACCGCACGATTCGTCGCAGAGTAGAGTTTTTAATCATTTGGATTTGTGGTATGTTATTGCGGTGTCTAGTAGTGGTAGGGCCCTTCCTCTAGCGAGGTACTGCCGTGACAAGCGAATTTTGCGTGTGATGTGGTACACCGCAAAGGAATTTAGAATTCAATAGAATTACGGTTTTTTTTTTTAAAGTAGGACGTGGAATATTGATCAACAACATAATACCACAGGATGTGCGACAAAATATTTACTTTCGGTAGATTGACATCTCACGGGAAAGTGTGATTTAAAATTTTCAAGATTTTTCAAAGTAAACATTTGGTGCAACAAGTCTGCAATTAGGGCTTGGCTTTTTTCGACGCTACGTTTGTTTTTTATATACTTTTTTATGGGCAACTGGAAGAGACCTACAATGTGCTTATTTTTAGATTTTCATCAGACGCTGCATTTTACATTTAGAGGGGTTTTCTGTAAAGCGAACCTGAGAACTGAGTATACTTCGAAGGTTTAAACTGCAACGAGCGGAAGTTCCTTGAGGGTTATGTCCGATACTTTTCAAATTATTGATAAATTTTCAAATGATTTTGTTACTTCAAATTTCAAGAATTACATTTTCCCCGCAAGTAGGAATCTGTGTTGCAATCAGAAGTGATCGATAAAAGATGAAAAACAAGGCTCTCCTAACTGTTAGAATTAGAACGCCACCTGTTCTTCCTATCTGTCTAACTTATATCTCAGAACTAAAAGAACGAAAAGCGAAAAGGACGAATTTATTATAAAAAGCCATGTTAAAACAAAAGTCTTATACGATTTCAATCAGAAGCCAGATCTAAACAAATGTTTAAAAACAATTGAAATGTTTTAACAAATTACACGTCCAGACTTTAGGTAAATATACATTAGGTCAGTTCCACTAACATTCTTACATTTGGCACACGTTACCCTCATGATACACTAAATTTCTATCAAAGATTGCAGGAGGAGCCGATAAACTCCTAAGCGCTATTGATTACTTTAAATGTGCTGCTAAAATTTAACGAACTCTGATTGATGATATTCAAGATACAAAAACAAAAATTATCTGTTGTGATACCTATGACCAGTATTGTTATATCGTGGGATTTATCCCTTTTTGTGGGATTTTGATGTTCCGTGGGATAAAGGCATGAAACACCAAATCGTGGGATTTTCAGAAACCTGACAAAAAACATTCAAACTATGAATTTTTGGGGAAATTCCACCAAAAACACCTGTATTTCACCATGATTATCAACACACTGAATGTCCACAAAAAACATCTCATGTTAAAAAACATAAAACATGGCAGTGTTACAAGCTGCGATTTTTATACTAAAAGTTATACAAATTTTACTTTTGAAAACTGGGTTTTGACGCAGTATCGTGAGCTATATTTTCCATACAAATTTCGCAATTGTAAGCTTCCGTAAATTTAAGGTCGAGACTAAAGTTTGTTATTAGTATTGCGCTTTGTTTTTAAACCTGTTTTTTTTTGTCTGAACGCACTCATAGAAGTTATACAAATTCTAATCGGGACTTCAAATTTTAGAAAGCTCTATGAAGTTTTAAATCAAGAATGCTTTTATTTAGTATGAGCTATGGACGATACTAATAATTTTTAGTGTCACTGTTAATTTTTTATGAAAGACACGCAAAAAAGCATTTAGTTCATTTTAGCCCTATTTCTTTCAAATCATCTTAAAAAGAAAGTCAAAGCCGTGCGCAACTGGATCAGAAAACGCTATAATCTGTCAATTTCCATATAAAAAGTCATATAACTTTTACTGTCATGTAAAATGGTCTTAAATAAAATTAAAGCGTCACCATAACTGTAGAAAAGAAAAACGCCTTAAGCAGACATATGGGATCATAGTCGACGTGACAAGATCACAGATCTGGCCAAACCACTATATGTGTCATTGCACACATAAGCCATGAAATTCTGTTACTCACAGAATTCGCAATATTAATAAGCACAATAAAATAATCAATTTCATGCCTTTGGTAACAAACCGACCGACACCAGCACAGTACAAAAACAAAAAAGACAATAAGCCGAAAATAACAATATCCGATCGCAAAAAAAAAAAACAACAACTAACATATCACTGATCGTCGGCAGTCGGCTAGTATCAAACGGTTACGGTTGTTTTAATTTGCATTTTTATATCCATTCAAGAATTATAATCACGTAAAAAAAAAGATACACACCGCCACAGCAGCTGTTGATTGGTTAAGTTATGCGAACTCAGATGATTCATGTTTTTCTCTTGCATTATGCTGAGGAGATTCGTGTCTTGGGTGGTTTTCACGTAGCACCAATAGATGGCACGATTTAATATTTTCCCACCATTCGAGCCGTCTAAAAAGATACGGAAATGAAGACGCCACATTTACTGTGACTGAATTTGAACTTCAGTCACAGGTTACTCATGTCCCACTGACCACCATCATCACTATCACAGTGCGATCGTTTAATGTCGCAGACATTTTACATTGACTCATTCATTTGAACAGCAGTTGGTAACACATTTTTTTCCACTTTCTTCTAGACCCAAATACACTTCAACAAGGAACCAAGTGATGTTCACAAGATATGGGAACATAAACCGGCGCACTTTAATTATAATATAGATATACCGAACCCCCTTCCGCTAGACTATAAAACGAAGTTGACTAAGAACGATTTTCCGCACTTAATTGCCGAAGGACCACCATCTCGGCAAGAGGTAAGCGTTCACTTTGAAATGAAACCCACATATTATTTTTATTAATTTCGGTTTTCTTCTCCTTTGTAGTTGGAAAGAGAAATGCAACGGATCTACATCCTTTTGAATAGCCTGAATAAGGTACTCGCTGAAATTAAGGACGATTACGAGAAAAATGAAATCTCTATTTCCAACCATCTAAGCAGCGCTAGTAACTTCAATGAAAGCAAACACTTGTTCGACGAACAGTTCCGCTATAACAGCCAGGACATCGATGAGCTGTCTCTAGCCATGTTCACTCTGAAAATACAATATCCGCAACTGCAGCAAGTTGTCATCGAAGATATAGACCGCTTTACCGGCCAGTGGATAGCGACAAGGGAGCATCTGAAAGTGCACCGATACATGCAAGCCATCTATGAGATTTTCATCGATCGTTGTTCGTAAAATGTCCTTGTGTTTGGTGCAATACCGTGTAAAAATATATATCCATTTGCATAATATGTATATGTGTACTTGTGTGTATGTTTAAAAAGCCCAGTGAAATTTAAAATTATGTATTATTTAAACGAAGTATCTATACGGATAATAACTATAATAGGTATAAATGTTCCTTTATCGATTTTATTTGCAAGCAAAAAATTATTAAGCACTTACATGTCTGTGTGTGTGTAAACAAAAATTTGACAATTAAAATAAAGCAACAATTATTGTTCTGAACAAAATGTAGTATTGATCAAAAAATTATTTATTCAATTCATTTTAGAGGACAAAATCTAATATTTAAGAATATATATATGTGTACTTTTAATTTTTTTAACATAACAACATGCAAGCTAAAACTTAATTTATTACCTTTGTGCCAAAGTATTTAATTTATTACACATACTTAATTTAATTCATCACATTTTATAAGTTTTACTCTCATTTATTTATTTTGTTTATTTATACAACAATATTTCTAAAACCATTATTTATATTATGACGATTTGTATTCGATTTGAATATGACTTAACAAAACTGTATATTTAATGTTCAACTATTTATTCAAAAGAAACCGAAATTAGCAACTTGAACTCGTCATGCATGTATTTCATGTATTTATGCATATTTATTCGTTGTAACACAGATGTCTATAAGAGAAAAACAAGAAACAAAAAAATTGATAAATTTAAGTTACTATGACCTAATGAATATAACATCCATGTAGTTGCTTCAATCTAATTAAAGAACATGCTAATCTAGACACTTTCGATTTTTATTGCTCAATTATTTATCGTTTGTTAGGTGGTTGTTCCCGTTCTCGGTTGGCGGGGTGTGGGCGGTTTTGTCAACGTGAGTAGCATCGTAAAATCGTCATCACATTTTTGCTTCACGGATAAGTACCCAAATCAAGTGGAAGTAAACGGATACCTGAGAGATGACAGGAAACACGATGTGACTAAATCATCAAGTTGGCGGCGGGGCGAGTGACCCATGCGAAATGAATTCGCGCTGTTAATGGGTAATTAAGCGTTAATTAGTGAGGAGTTAGGTGGAGATAAAAATATTTCTATGACAATAAGTGACCTAAGCAGTTGTTAGCTACTTATACAGTAGGTTCGGCAATGTGCTTTCAGATCGAGGTAGCTCCTCTAGTGGCTATCTGATACGATATAGGTACCTTGTACCTATGTCAACAATAATTAGTCTTACGCCCTATTATATTGAATATGTCTGTATATGTGAAAACAATTTATTTACTGTACGATTTGAAAACCCCGCAGCCAAAATTTTACCTCATTCTAGGAAAAATTTAAAAAGCTTAGGTACTTGACTTAGTATAATAATTAAATGCGGGCACATTTGCTCTTTACTCATGAGACGCATATCGCAATGCTAATGTGGTATTCGATTTCAGATTTTGACACTTTTCTAAGCGTTTTCTATTCACTCATCAACACACTCGCACCTTGCATATGCCACTTCCGCTGCGGGTAAAGCTGCTGACAGCGTTCATAGAATTTTATCCGTTAAATTTGAAATTATTTATATACGTGTGGATAGCATTTGTTTTTAATTTTTTTTTTAGGAATAAATGTACATTTGCTATAAATATTTATGAAAACATGTCAATGCAGTATGGTTTTATGAAAATAAAATCTTTTGACTAAGCCTTTATCAGTTATTTAAGAAAAATGAAGTCGATCTTAATGAAATTGAAAAGAGGTAAATTCATAACCATATTTCGCCTAATATGTTTTTTATATGTTAAGCATCTTCTGTAGTTTTATTAACCAAATAAATTAGATTATTCGCCTTTAACAATATATAATAACATGTTAGTAATGTGAAATGTGGTATTCCCGAACTCTTTCACCTTTTCCCATGGTTGCCGCGTTTGGCAGCATTTATTTTTGTATTTTTTTTTATGTTTTTGCATGTCACAAAAAGTATTCCGAATCAAAAAAAAGATTGTTTTGAAAAGTGATTTAGATCAAAAAAAAGATTGATTTGTTGTCCCAATGGAGAACCACATAAAGCGCAATCGAATACCAAATAGGTACCTAATAATGGGCACATTCAAGAATCTAGTTATCTTAAGTTGACTAGATTGGTCGGGAAAGTCACTTTTTCTACGTCAGCCACTTATGCGAAGTGTTAACTTAGTACCCCTCCATAAAAGTCACTGATTTCGACCAATCAAAACCGAGATACATCTAGTGAGAGAGCTGTCAGACTTACTAAACTAGGTAATTGAACGTCCCCAATCATTTTTAGTGTTCAGAATAAATTTTGTACGCTCACAGTGGCCTATCCTACCGGTGGAATGTCAACTAGAATCCGTGTGAAATACACAAAAAATAAAATGCCGCCAACTGTGGAAAAACATGATACAGTTCGGGAATTAAATTTTAAACATGGGTTAGTTATTATATAGGTATTTTTAAAAGGCGAATAATCTGATTTGTTGAGCTAATTAAATTATCTAAAGGTGGTGTTCAATAATATACCTACTAGTAACATATTTTTATTCATTTCCGTTCATAATCAATTTTTAATTAACAATCGGTAGAACTATGCGTGTAGCCTATTAATATGCAATGCATTCCTCCTTTTATTGCATTTAATATTGTGTAGACACGCAAATTACACAGCTACGAGTTTTGTTAAACGTTATTGTTTGTAACAAAACAACACACAAAACAAAACATACCGTTGGATCCTTATTTCACAGAAATCGCTTTAGATGTAGTGCCGTAGTCGGTACGACAAAAATGTGTAAAAATCATGCGGAATAGTACATATTGGCAAGTTAATGTCATACACCGGCTATTTATACACTCCGACCGAATTTGACAAAACATAAATTGTAGGAAGGCCTAATTTTTCTGACTGTTATTTTGTGCCGAAATTTTTAAAACATTTTTTTTACAAGCTAAACTACTTTTCCGAGACGGTCTTAATAACAGTGGGAATTATTTATTGAAAATGTTTAATGAAATCTCGACTTCTTTCTCATCATTGGAAGAATTTTAAAATCTTTCTGGATGTTGTTCACGTGGAAAAACTACAGAAACAAGCATTTATTAAAAAAAGAAAAATAATCATTTTTATGGGAGACTATTTTTAGGAGGAAGCTTCAAGACTACGTTAAGTAGGTACTCTCGAATATAAAATAGAGAGCCCAAATTATATTCCTATTTGATTCAAGTTTAATTTTTTTTATTTTACATATTAGAGCATAGAGATGTTTATTGCATTGCATTCACTTATTAATAAATACAAGGTGGCGCAAAAGTAATCCTCCTATCAGAAAATGCTATAAATTTTGCGATTGGCCCCTAATGTCAGTTCTGCTTTGACATTTGTGTAGTAAACACATGCGAAATACACGTTAATAAACAATGTTACGCTACACTGCTCCAGAACGCTCAAGCTCAAGCCATCCTTAATCACCACCAAGAGGAAGATGATTTTTCATCAAAAATAATCATGAGTGATGAGGCCCATTTCCATCTTAGCGGGTACGTAAATAAGCAAAATTTACGCTTCTGGGGCACTGAAAATCCGCGTGTAACCCACGAAGAGCCATTACACCCGCTCAAAGTCACTGTATGGTGTGCTGTTTTCGCTGGAGGAGTCATCGGACCTTTTTTCTTCGAAGACGTCGCGGGCCAAACGGTTACTGTGAATGGTGAGCGCTACAGAGCAATGATAAACGAGTTCTTTTTGCCGCAACTTGATGAATTGGGATTGGAAAACATGTGGTTCCAACAGGACGGTGCAACGGCACACACTGCACGTGCCACAACCGATATGCTGAAGGATGCATTTCCCGGGCGCCTAATCTCCCGTTTTGGCGATTTGCACTGGCCAGCAAGATCGCCTGATTTGACCGCTCCAGACTTCTTTTTGTGGGGCTTTTTGAAGTCGCGGGTTTATGTCAACAAGCCTCAGACTCTTGCAGCTCTTAAAGAAAATATCCGTCAAGAATGTGAGGACCTATCGCCGGAAGTTTTGGCCAAAGTGATGGAAAATGCCATAAAAAGGGCTCAAATGACAATCAACTGTGGCGGCGGCCATTTACATGACATCATATTCTCGACTTGATGTAAAAAAAATTAAAAGACCAAATAAAAATAATCCACAAGAAGAATCAAAGTTTTTATTTTTTTTTTTAAATTACAGCCAAAAAACATCGGAAGGTTATTTTTGCGCCACCTTGTACTTACTCGCTCTAAACATTATCGCATTCAGTTTTCACGGGTGTGTCTTGTGAATTTTCTAGCGATTCTTCCACCGACATTCGCACTGATATAAACTGTTCAAAACAAAACATTTATTGCCTCGGATTCATTTATATGAACCTAAATGGAAAGCAGAAACGTTTGCGCAGCCTTTATTTGAACGGGAGCAAAATTCTAAGCAGTTATTTACATGGCACCTACGACAGAACTTTGCCAGCCGACTGTGGTCATATTTGAAGATACATTTTTTATGCCCTTTCGTCGTGAACTGATTTAGGCGATTTCACAGCACAACGAAAACTTTTACAAAAATATTGTCAATATTCGTGTTCTTTTAGTTTCATTGTCGTTTTGCGTGCAAAAATCACTTCAGCGAAGACATTCATTTTGGCCTGAATGCATGCAAATTATAGATTTTTTAACAAGAATATTGTAAGAAGTTTACGTCCCGAAAAACTCACTGTTTGATATTATAGATTATGGGCCAACTGCGTTTTCTAAACAGGGAGCGGAACTAGGCCATGATAAATTAGTCTCTTATTTGCTTATTTATCGTTTATAATTCTGCCGAGATATGACTTCAATCACATCGAAGGAACCAAAGGGAGTATTGAAGATCAAAATATTATAATACTCGTTCTTTTAAACTTAAATATTTTGTACTTGCTTACGAAATGCTGACAAACTTAGGAAACTTTTCTTTGTACTCTTTTTTTAGGGCCCCACCAATAAACATTTTTAGTTTCGACTCTTAATTTTAGTAGTTCACAGTGGCTATATTTTTCATACAAATTTCGCAATTGTGAGCTTCCGTAAATTTAAAGTCGAGACCAAAATTCGTTACTAGTACGGCGCTTGGTGTTTATAATGACAAATAATATCCTCTTTGTGATCAGAACTTTGCAGTCGTAAGTTTTTTAGACTAACCCCATTAAATGGGACTAAAAATCTGCAAGAGAGTTCGGATAACGTTAGTAAACCTTCACTTTCAGACAACACGTTTGAAAAAAGTGTGCAGCCTTCAGAACAAGTTGACCAAATAATGTCCATAGCCATATCTATTTAGTTTTTGAGATAATTCGCATTGAAAGTATTGTATCGAGGGCTGTAAGGAAGTCCGATTTTCTTATTTCAACCACGGGCATCAGGTCGATACTTCCCTGCGGACATAAACCCTTTATTTCGTCCTCACGGTTTCTTTGTCCGAGTTTGAATCGTTGAAAAAAGATCGTAGACTTTTTGCATCGTGCCAATTCACTTCGCCCCACAAAGCCGCATAACATGGTGGAAATGGATTCCATTCATCTCACATAATCAACTTCTCTTAAATATTGCCTGATCGACATAAAAGACTGTTTGCTTAAATATGTCTCTATACGACATTTTTAAATTTTTGCCGTTGGGTTTTCCTAGTTTTCCCAAACCGCACTACACGTAACTCTACCCTATCCAGTTTTTGTTTAAATATCGATCTATATCCAATTGAAATAATAACTATTCAGAAGAAAATTCTTCGATTTGCAGATGCAAATAGTCGTAACCTTGAGTAGGATGGGGTATTTTCACAGCAAAGATTTAAATCATATGCAGATTGATTGCGGTTCAACCGCATTGAATCGAATTGAATGTTTACATTGCGTTATTTATTTTTCAAAAATCCCCATTTCACACGATCGCTGGGCTTACGAGTAAGTTACGAGTAAGGTACTTTTTTCGAATAATGCAATAAAGTAAAATAAAACAATAAGGGATTTCATAATCTTACTCATATATATATGCATAAGTTGACGAAGCATTTCATTTGAACGACCCTCGTAAACGAGTTGTTGTATTATTTTGATCGGCAATGGTTAACTGCTTTTGCGAATTGATTACTAAATGCAATATACTATTACACAATGTAGTGTAACTTTGGGTTCAATGTTCAATAAATAGTTTACTTGTTGAACTCAAAACTTTTTTCCGTCTCAAACTACACCAAATTACACCATCTTTTTTAAAAATTCATATTTTTTGAGACCCAAATCGCATCAGGAAACGGCCCTTAGACAAATTTCAAGACGACTTTTGTTTTAAATTTGTTACACTCCGATTTATTTGCACTTTATACGAAACGGGACTACGCCTCCTTGAAAGACATGCGCCTAAATGCTAGCAACACAGATTAAACAAAAAAATCACCCTAAAAATGATCGAATTGCGACCATAAGCTACACAGTCATACTGAATAAGAACTTGGAGAAAGGCTTATCTGGACGACAAATTATCTATGACCATATCCAAATTAATTCAAATAAATCAAGATCACTGCCCAACACCTGCCAAATAAGATGAACCTTCACAGGAGGCGCTAATAAAATGTATCGCCTAAAATCGGACAAATTAATACGTCTATAAATTTGGGGAAAAAAAATCGCCAACATTTTCTAAAATCCATCAAATGGTAGTCACACCACAGATGTTCATCCAAAAAATAAAACTGAATTAACAAATCTAAACATCGAACGGGAATGGGCATGAAGGCACTGAACAACCTCGACTGTGTGTGTCGGGCAATAAAAAAGATCAAGAGCTCCTCAGGTGGCACAAAGTGAAATACGCCTCGTTATTATGTTAGTTAGTATAATTTTATTTACCTACGTTGACAAAAAGTTGAGTTATTATTCTGTTCCCACCGCGATGTGGAATAATCTTATTCTCGTTTTTTATCTTTCTCTTATTGTAAGTTTTATTGCATTCTTCGTTATATTTCCCAGTTCATCGACATCTGGTGTGAGTTATTATAGCAGTTTATGTGAAACACGTTTTAATAGTGTGTTGGCTTGAACATAATAATAACTGTGCTTAATTTTAACAACGGGCTATAAATTTGCAAGGGAATACGTAAGTGCGAACATCAAATTAATGCCAAGATGTCTTATCGTAATTGAATCGCAGACAAGATTGCAGGGTAATTACAATAAAAAGGTACCTAGATGAAGCAACCTGAGAAATATAGAGCTACTGCTCAGGATCAAGAAGAAAAGATCTTTAAACATTGAAGCTGGCACATTTTGACATTTTATTCTTGGTCAGCAAATAAATAAACTGATCAGAGTCTGTGCGATAAACAAATACGGCGAGGGCTTGACATGTATCGAAACAATTGGTCTTCTCTTCTTTTGCTTTAAAGCAAAGCCACGACATGAACACTGTTATTTTGCGATCACAAATGGGCTGCAATTTAGGTGGTTTGGTTAAAGAAGTTGTTAAATGAGCCGTGTCTAAACTAAATTGGGAGAATTCAATGAAAGGTCGGTGTGTAGTTTGATCTATCGGGTTTCTCTAAAATGCACTAATTCTTGAGAGAATAACTTGAAGCCAAACTTTATCAAAGATCTTCGTTTCAGGAGAGCTATAAGGAGATTTACCCCATATAGAATCCGTTGCGAGGAAAACTAAACTATCGGTCACTAAGGAGTTTTTCAACTGATGATTTATCAACGTATATTAAATAAAAATTTTAAATTCTTTCTATAACTTATATACTCGGTACTGGACAAAAACAATTACATCTAATTTAGAACTGACACTTAACTCATACCATGTTCCCACCAACGTTTGATTACGTGATTTATCATACATTTTCGTAATTAATATTTACGTGTTTTATACGTGTTTAAATTTTAATTACGTATCTGTCATCGCAAATACACACAAAATAAAATCAAACATACCTGTTATTAACTTCAGCACTTTATTCAGCAAACAAAAAATAAAAGAAAACTGTCAAAAAAACTGTCAAATTTCAAATTCAATTTTCAAATTATGTTCGTGTTTCTGTGAGTTTTTGATATTTTTATTAATTACATACAATCAAAAATTGTTGTATTCTTGGCGAGTATGGCAACAAAACAGAAACAACAAAAAAAAGAACTATCTTACAATATTGATAATTGGACACCTAATGTCAAAGTTGACAAAAATGTCACACTAAATCACGTAAAGTTCGGTGGAGACGCCTTTCGTGTTTTGTAAATCACTTTGGCTAATTACGTTGGTGGGAACATAGTATTATTCTAGCTTAATAGCTCTTACCGAGCAGTCTGAACTTAAAGCTATTGCCTTTCGGCCTTAAATCCGGCTGTATGAAATTATGCCCCAATGAAAAATGGCCCCAAAAATATTAAAAGAGGCTCCAAATTCTGCTATTCACGTGAATCGTAGATTCGATTTATCCATTCGATTCCCTTTCACTCTGCCTTTCCATTCTGCTATCCATCGGGTGAACTACATTATCCAAACGAATTTGACATTCAAGTTAACAGCTGTTCACGTGAATTCCATAAGAAGTTTGATATTTTTTTTTTAAATTGAAACTAATGTATTTGATCTCTATTTATGAAAATCTTTGGAAAGTTATCCAACTTTGGTTAATTATTTTAAATAAAGCAAACAATATAAACAAACAGGCATGGATAGTATTGGACTTTTATTTTCCACTTTCAAACAGTGCGGAAAATAAAGCAGTCTGGTCTCTGTTTGTTGTTCTACCCCTAAAAATGAATAATCTTTATTTACAAACAAATAATCAAGCAATAAATAACTTTTTACTTACATTTTATCAACCACCAATCAGAAAGACGATCCATTTAAATTCAAATCCGCAACATTTGACATGCGGATCTGAATTGTATAGAATGTATGCGTTCACGTGAATAAGAGAATACCGCACAGCATTGACGACGTTACCGACACTAACGAAGTGAATCCACATTCGATTCGAATGAATAGTAGAATAGTATTCAGTAAAAATTGAAGAAAAATTCCCTCCGATGAAAGGCAGAATAGGGCTGAATATTTCATAATGCAAAATGACCACATTCCATTTATGCAAAATTGCCCAAAATAATGCATGGCAAGCAACAACAAAAATGATTACGAAATTGGTGAGTATTTTCATTGTTTTGGGGTCTTCTTGCATATTTTTTGGGCCATTTTTCATTTTCCTACTTTGGTATTAAAACAAAACTCTACGAGAAGAAACGCGAAGTATACCGCTGACACAACGGCGTCACTTGTTTCAATTCAACTCAATTCTAAAGTTAAAATTAAAAGTTATTTGAAAACCTCAGCTGATCTTAAACTTTAGAAAATTAAAGATAAAAAAAATTAAGTTGTCGGGACTGCGGGAAAATATTCTTTTTTTTCCTTGCAAGCACTTAAACGTTTGCTCTGAGTGTGATTTAAAATTAATGCCCGAGGCAGTAGCGGTAGATAACAGGAACAGCCAAAACTATAAGTGTCCGTATTGCAGGCAAAACGTCGAAAATACAATTCAAGCTTTCATTTAAAATAGGTAATAAAAAAGTTTACAGACAATTTTTTTTTATTGAATATTTGTTGTAATTTTGGGCTCTATTCAATACATTGAATTTGGGGCCATTTTTCATTACTTTGGGGTTATATTTCATCTGTTGCAAATTATTTCGTTCCTTTCTAAAAAAGACCCCAATAATATTACATTGGGGCATAATTTCACAAGCAAAAAAATCACCCAATCAGACTATCAAAAGTTGTTGTTGCTTACTATATAATTTTGTGGGGCCATTTTTGATTGGGTCATAATTTCATGGAGCCCTTACATCCATCTACCTATAGCCTACAACTTGCTTAGTGTTATGGGTTGGTTTTTGGTGGGAGATGGTTATTCCCCTGGTTTTCAAGAAGAGTTTAGTGGAACATTATGTGGTATGATAATCCTTTATGCATATTGTATGCTGCTCGTTGCGTTTAAAATTAGGAAAGTAATGAGGCTCTTTGCAAAACCGCAGGAATCATCTGCGTTTAATTTTCTACCCCTTTTCCAAACACATCGGAAACGGTCTCTTGATAAGGAGTACTCCGTCTTTTGCTGCAGTAAGGTCAATACAAAACTGAATTCACAAAGAAATTCGAATTAACGAGAGTCGACTATATATCATTACGTAAGCATAGACAAATGCCACAAAGTGCTATGCAGGCAAGTCAAACAATAATTTAAAAAATTGTGGCAAAACATTTGGCAATGTGGAATAGCCATACATCACTTAAAGCAGGAACAAAAAGCCACCTTTCGTACCTACACCTACATGAAATTTTAAACTTAGGTGCACAGCAAAGTCCTTGCGTTTGTTAGTAAGCAAAATTGTAACAATTCAAAACAAGAGGAACCTACTTTACTTCGATACATCTTAGCTGTCGCCACCTGTAGGTACTCGCCGATAACCAACACTCAGACACCAAAGCATACAATTCAATCATGCAAACACTTTGCTTAAAAAATCAAGTTAAATCACTTGCTTGTTATGCCTTCCTTTTCCTTTTTTGTTTTTCTTATCTTCTCTGCATTCTTAACATCCTTTTGTTAAACGAGGCCATTGTATTTCACAAGTAGTTTGGAAAAGATCAAATGGAAGGTGTAGACAAATATTTGATCAAATTTCTGAAGTGTTGACGGATTACGAACACAAATGTGTGCTCACGGTAGAAGTAAACAGATTTC
The DNA here is from genome assembly GCA_951230905.1 of Cheilosia variabilis. NCBI lineage: Eukaryota > Metazoa > Arthropoda > Insecta > Diptera > Syrphidae > Cheilosia > Cheilosia variabilis. Next base: position 38,700,360 of record OX579677.1, on the reverse strand, counting down.
ATTGAAGGATTTAAGATGTTTTGTTTCTTTTTTGTCTACCAAACTCCTTTATCAATCAGCGGCAACGCATAGTTACATAAAAAGCTGTAAATCGAAAGGCTGCTAGTATGCGATCTGTTTTTAAATATTTTTAGGCATTTTAAATAAAAATGTGTTTTTTCTTTGTTGCTAGCAATATAAAGACCGACAAAATATGTACAAGAACAAAAAAATAAAATCAATCCATTAACCCGTAACAAACAAGAGCCTCTCATGATAAATTGCAAAGTAGTTGAAGGCGCAGCCACTCGACGAATCCCATATTGCAATTACATCACTTTAGATGATCACACCTGGCCTTCTGATTGCATTGTTCCGAGTAAAATCGCAAAATTCCATCCGGAGAAAGGTCAAACGAAAGCTGCTCATTTACTTTCTATTTATTAGCAATTATGGGCACGGTCCACTTCTGCCCAAATCGAGTGCATGTGCGCATCCTTCATGCATTGAAGGGTATTTATGATGCGACAGAAGTTCGAATTGTCATTGCGAACACACATTTCGGAAAGGATATACCAATACCAACAGTATACTTGAATTTGTGATATACGACATCCCTTTGATCCCCGATGAGTGACCGACTATTGAAGGACCAACAGCATTTCTATTTCTGGAATGTGCACGCAGCTTATGTTGTGTGTGAATTATTTTCTAGCTCTACAACATAACTCCTCTGGTTTGTGCCCGAACCCAATACCGAACAGCTTACCGACCAGTAAACGGCTTGTTTAGCCGTTGAAAGTTGAATCTGTTTCCCAGGAACTCTATTGTCACACACCTATGTGTTTTGGTGTTTGCAACCTGTTGAGGTCCTTCTTATGTTTTGTTGGTTACCCCTTATTTTGTACTGTGACTGTCTGCGTGGTGATAAATTATCCTGTGGGCTGGTTACATTTTTTTTTATTATTATTAGGGATTTATTTGCAAAATCCGCTTGTCAATTGTTGTAACTGGGTTGTTATTGTTTCTGCCGCAGATTACGACAATGAAACAGGAGTTCTTCGTTCGAAGGATAATCCCCTTGAAAGTGGTAGCATTATAGCATATTTTCGCAAGGACATTGCAATGTAGGTACATGATTTGAATGTCAAGCATTAAAGTGATGCTAATCTTTCTTAAGTTTTTGTAAGCTGATAAAATGGACAATTATTTTCAATAAGCTGTCCTGAGTGGTAGTGCACTCAAGTATGCAAGTTTACGATGATTTATGCAGATCAGCTAACAGAGTTAGAAATATTTTATTCAATTTCTAAGGAACGACATTTTTAGTTTTCAAATTGGAAGTTGGTGAAATTAAGTGCTTAAACTGTTCAAGAGAAAGGTACTTCTTGCTTGTTACTCTGAATAGTTTATTTGACAAAATTCTACAGTGATTGTATGAATGCGGCGTTAGGTCTTTGCGCCTTTCCTACATATGCTGGCCAGACACTTTTTTGGGGGATATTAAATAGCGCGATTTCACAATTGCCCGTTAAGATAGAAAAATTTTAAAGATTTTCTTTGCAATATTGGTACGGTTTAAAAATTCCCAAACATTGGAGAACACCCCGCTGCTAAAACCAATCCCTCCAAAAAAAAAACTTCTTATACTTACCCAAAATATCCCTTTTATCCCTCGCCAAAATATAAAAAATCCTACATTAATCCCACGAAATATTTAATTTAAAAAAAACATGTATTTTATTAAATTCTGTCTTTTTCATTAGTAACAAATACAAGTTACATTATACATTAACTATGCAAGCTAACAAAAATAAATACATAGATACGTTTGTATTATATAATACAAAAATAGAAATGTAGGTACATCTTATATATTTTTAGGACGGTACAAAAAGAAACATAAAATTGCATTAAAATGAAAATAATATTCAACATAAAATAAATATCTTATGAATTATTTGAAAGTGACTGGTATGCAAGAAACTTTATCTCGGTTTCAAGTTTCATTATTCTTTATTTTTCATACAAAAATGACAGAAATTTGATTTGGGATTAAGATTTTTTGCATACATTCCAATGTTTACAAAATAAATAAATTTAGTATTTTAAAAAATAATCGTGAATTCATTCACAGATATGTCATTTTATGAAACAGTTTAGGGAAATAAAAAAAAGAAAATGAAAGCATTCAGATATTTTGAGTGACAATTTTCTAAACATGAAAATATTTAATTTGACCGTAGGTTGACAATTTTTTTTATTCTTAATGAAATGAGCAATTAGGAACAAAATTTGACCAAAAAGTAAAATCCCTTTCTTTTTGTACTATGAGGTCTGAAAAGTCCCATAGTCCCTTTTAGCTTATTATAAGTGAGAAAATCCCGCAAAAAGAGATAAATCCCTCGATCTGCTATCACTGCTGCACTGTGGCCCTGGGCTGTGTCTTAGATATATGAAGCGTAACTGGCTATGAGAGAAACAGAGAAAGAAAACGAAACGAAACATAACTCTCTCTCTTTCTATCTTCACTAACTTATATCTCCCTCTCAACTCCCGTTCGCCATTTCCGTAACGCTTTCGTGACGCATTCACCAGCTTACCCCCCAAGTCAAGCGTGCCTAAAGAAGTTATACTTCACAAATAAAAAAATACAAATTTAGCTAAAAAAAACAATACCCAACAGTCCCTTCATGCGCCCCCGCTCAATCACAAATAGTACATCTGGCGGCGTCTGCGCGGTTGACAACATGTCGGTGAGTTATTGTTAAACAATTAGCAACGATCCTATTTGCGTCACACTGTTTCATAACAATTACCCAGCCGGCAACAAATGGCCTATTATATAAACGCCAGTGCAATACCCCAGATGAATAACTTTATAACGTTTAAACGCGACCAAGGTATCCAACATAATTGAGTTCACACCAGTACACAATGCCTCCTGTCTTGATGATTAATTCACTATACACACACGTATAGTTACCTACATCGTTTTATTGGATAATAAAAATGTTCCCAACAACAATAATAAGTGTGGTGGATCTGTACTGCGGCGGCTGCGGTTTATGAATATCACACAGCGAGCGCAAATGGACAAGGGTCTGACGAACAAAACGCCCATGTAGAACATTAAACAGGGAAGGAGACGCCATTAATGTTATATAAAAAGGTAAAAAACGAAGACCCAAAGAGGTAGGCATAAGACCCAACAAAGCGAGTGCGCTATTAAATTAAGAGCGCTTCACTGAACGAACGTTTGGATGCTAAACGAAGGTCAAGGGTGATGAAGGGTCTTGAACTTGAGGCGTGTATATGCGAGGAAGCGCTCTGACGGAGGCAGGTTACACACATTTAATTAGACGTTTGTAGAGTAGGTGCCTTTCAAGCAAATGCGCTACTGACAGTCAGCTGGGATGGTCTCCATATATTCCGCGGTGACATTGTCGCAGTTTGGGCAATACTTATACTCGTCCATCGTAGGTATGCCTTATGTGCCTACCTTTTGTGCATCACAGTTACCATGGGAACTGATTTGGAAAAATGTTACATGCCACATGACAGGCTCCCCAGCGACAGAGTCAGCAAAGGTTAGGAGCACCGCTTTTTGTTTCGGTTTATTGTATGCCAGATAAAATCGGAAATTAATTTCTCTCTGTTCTGGCTTGTTAGCGTTTGTTGTTATTTATTTTTGCTTCGCCTTATATCTTTTATGCATGGTCCTGTTCTTGTATTTAATTATACACTGTCACTTTTACTGTCACTGTGAATGATTTTATTGGGACTGTCGTAAAAGTTGAAAGTGTGCGGGCCGACGCAGAGCGGGTATGCAAAAATATACACACATAGTTGGTTAGCGACATTTTTAAGGACACCTTTTACACTTTCTTTCGATTTTTTGTTTTCGTGTCCTTGTCGCGCCCTAAAGGGATGACGTTTCTGGGAAATACTGGCAGTATGTCCCACTTATGGTAATTTCCACATCTATAATGTTCCAAGGACTTTGCATAATAATTATTATATGTGTCGGTAACTTGTTGGCCCACAAAAGAAGGCGTATACGCTTACCTACTGTAGCGAGTGACAATTGACATGTACTGATAAGGATTAGGGCAGAAGAATTTAGTCATAAAAGTGACAGCTTTATCGTTTTATTGCGGTCGATCTCATTGAGTTGAGTTTAGTTTTCGTTTTCATTATCATGTCCTCTGAAGTAGGCGATGCTGTGTTTTTCTTCAGGTATTTCCAGGAGCTCTACTAAGTCTCCATGAAAATGGTGGTTATTGTAACTCTTACCTGCGGTAGCACCTAAGGGATGCTGAGGGATGTTGTGAAAATTTTAGGAATTTATTATCTATCGGTTGACAAAGGGCGAGGTCATGGCACAATTTTTACGGGAAACCAAGTTCGGTAGTAGTATGCCTCCGTGTCAATTAGTTTTAGCCAAGTGTTTAATATGTGAAATATTCAATCAACGCAAGGAGAGAGAAGTTTTAATACCTAAAATAGCATATGGCCCTTAACAGCTTGTAACAAAATGCGAAAATCATATCATTTAAGAGCTTAGGTGTAGCAGAGTCAAGATCAGAATCAAACAACGTAGGCTTTTTCAGAATTCAAAATACTTTGAAAATTGGTAGGTGAACTCTTTATAAAACTAACTTCAAGTTAAACAAAAAATATCCTATCACACAGTTTCGAGGTACCAAGTACGCAAACATTTAAGTGCGGTTTTCTCGAAAAAGTACCAATGGCGTATGGAAGAAACCAATTCTCGGGCGACGATTTTTCTCAAAGAGGTTTAATATATTTCTTGGTCTTTAAAATTCTATACAAAAGTCATGTAAGTCAAAGAAACCTTAAAATGATTATAGCTCGTATAAGTAAGCGTTGTACGGAAATCCAAGCTCACACTCTTGAGTCCGTTTACACGAAAGAGGTGTTCTCTCACCTACACTGTGGAATATCACTGTGGACTCTCTTCTCGACAGACTCGAGGCGACGGGCATTCACACAGTGGGATATGCCGACGATATAGCAATAATGGCCAGAGGCAAATTCATGGACGTCACCGCAGATATCATGAGGAACGCACGCAGAGTGGTTGAGCGGTGGTGTCTGGAACAAGGGCTCTCCATTAATGCGGCGAAAACAGATCTAATAGTCTTCACTAGGAAAAGGAAAAATCTGGAATTTCGGCCCTTAACACTTTTCGGATCGGAACTAACAATGACTAAGAAGCTTAAGTATCTGGGAGTCTATCTAGATACTGGACTTACTTGGAATTACCATGTTGAGGAGAAGGTCCGGAAGGCAAAGAGGGTACTACATCAGTGCAAACGTGTATGTGGACAGAGGTGGGGACTCTCGCCTAGGTCAGCATACTGGATGTATACGATGATAACTAGACCCATTATCACGTACGCCTCGGTTGTATGGTGGGCGAAAGCCTCTCAGAAAACTGTGAGGAAGCACCTGGATAGGGTTCAACGTTTAGCATGTATGGGAATTGCAGGTGCAATACGTACAACCCCAACATGCGCATTGGAAGTCATCATGGGGATATTACCGCTAGACATATTTATTAAGAAAACAGCGGCCCAAACGGCACTTCGCTTGCATCGAGATGCGAAATGGCACAATCGTGGTACGATCTATGGACATAGGAAGATCCTGGAACTTGTCAAAGACGAGATTAGGGAGCTAAACATGCCTATGGATCGAATAACAAGGGTGCGTATTATGGAAAGAAATCACAAAACTCGTATTGAGAACGGATTACTTCCAGAAAAAAGAAATGGTGAAATAGTGATTTTCACGGATGGATCCATGATGGATGGCGGAGCGGGGGCCGGTATCTATTCAGAAGAGCTGGAACTTGCCCGTCACATTAGCCTCGGGAAATACACTTCAGTATACCAGGCTGAGATGATTGCTTTGCTTTATGCGTTGGACTACTTGCTTGAGTGTCAGGTGGAAGGAAGAAATATCCTTTTAGCACTGGACAATCAGGCGGTGATCAGATGCATGGAACAAACAAACATCACTGGCACTGGAATGCGTACTTAAACTCAATAAGTGTTCATTTAAAAATGAAGTAACACTGACTTGGGTACGAGGACACATAGCGATCGAAGGCAATGAAAAGGCGGACTCCCTTGCAAAACAGGGGTCAACTGAAAAGTTGCTGGGACCAGAACCATTCTCTTCAATTGGCAGAGGAATGGTTGAACAGCTTATCCAAAAATGGATAACGGCAGAACACCTGAGAAGGTTGTCAACCGTGAAACAATGTAGACAAAATGTGGCAATAAAGTGGCCGACCTGCTCCACTTAAAGAAGAGTTCTAAGCATGAGTCGAGGAACATTGAAATGGGTGGTGGCTTTGTCTACAGGACATGGTAATTTCAGGTATCACTTAAGAAAAATGGGCCTTATAGAGGATGATACTTGTAGACTATGCCTGGAGGAATCTGAGACAGCGGCACATGTACTGTGTCAATGCCCGGCATTGGCTGGCAGAAGAATGAGGATCTTGGGACATCAATGAAACGGATCTCCCATAAACAGATGCTAGCGTTAACACTAGGAATTGAGCCCAGAGAAGAACTGTGGAGAAATACAGAGAGTCTCTCTGAGTAAGATTTACAGTGGTAGAGAGACGAAAAGAGACCCGACAATGGTGGTCTGATTCGATTATCTCTCGAAATATATATATATACACGAAAGATGTGGAAAAAATTGCCCAATAGTTAACATGCTGACACTTTTGTAGATTTGGCGACTGCGCAGTTCTTGACCCTTTATTCGTTTTTGGAGCGGCGCAGTTTCCGCTTTTTGCCAACAAGTTGAGATAGCAAACCGAACTCATTGCAAGATCGACATAAAACCTCACCTGATGGCTTTGTCGATGTCCCTTATACACATATAGCCCGTGTTGGTCTACCTAAGATGCTATTGTCTTAGCTTGGAGCACGTTAGTCAGCCTGCAATGCTACCTATTATTGGCAGACGGAAATATATCTATTTCTCACATAATTTAAGCTACATACCTACTTTAGCAAAGCCACCCACTCAGCGGTATCCCGCCGTTCTTAATCCATACTTTCGCAAGCCCAAATGTGATAAATGATGCACGGCAAATGTAGGTCGTCGGACAGGATCCGCCGAACGACTTAGCGCCATTAAAATACGAAAACGGTCATCGCCTACGAGTATACTGTAATTAAATCAACATCAAAACCCATATCCAGTGTACTCGTATATCACAATCAACCTTGACGAGAGAGCACACATTTAAAGGCACACACACCCATCTGAGCGGTATAGACCCAACTCAAGGGTGGTAAATTGAAGATCAATTTAATTCGAATGCTCGAATCGAGCGTGTGATGGATAAGGTCACCGCCAGAGCCACTGCCTGGGCGACCACAAACAAAGGCGTTTTGTTATATTCCACCGGTGTCCGTTGCAACAAATTTCCCATAATGGCAGTTAATTTTTTTATTTCTTCTTTTACCAAGGGATACTCCTCCTTCTCCTCCCGGGTCTGACAAAAAATTAAAAAGATTATTTTATAGCAATCAATTGCTCACCTTCTCCGGCTGGCTATTGTATTGACCGATGGTAGGGATATGTATTTTTTTCGCACACAATAGCGATCCAAATGCGATGCGATTTCAGATAGAGGAGTTTTGAGAGCGGTTTTGTTGTTGTTTTGCGTGCGTCATCTCGTCATGTTGCGCCGGCCGTGGACCGCATTGGAAACCTAATTTTTGGGTGATTTATTTTTGTCGATTTTGTGCCCAGAGATCTGTGTCGGGTCAGCAGGGGGTCCAACATGGCCATGGGTTTACTCAGCGGTAGCTTTTGATGATTGTTGTGTGTTCTAGAGTGTCTCCCGTGAGAGGGAAAGATACAATTTGTGTACGGCTGTGAGTACACGCGAGCCCCTGTGTTGGTGTTTGGTTGTGGACCCGAATATAACAATGAAAGGGTACCGGTGCAGCCAGTGTCGCTCTTGTGAAACGGGCGTCCGACATCAACTCAACACACAAGAGTTAGCCCACCAAAAAATTATAGGTTAGATTTCCATGTCCATTGCCATTGCCATGGCTATTCGCGGCGCAATCATTTTATTGTGTTTATTTTTTAGACGTGAGATCGGCGTGTATATCTATGAAGAGCGCTGCCGTCTGCTGTTGGCTCAACGGATATCTCACACTATGTTGTGGCACTTTGTCGACTTGGTCCGCTCGCAGAAGTTACCTGTGCACACATTACCACCATGATGATGGTGATGATGATAACCAACAACCGTCTGATGCACACAGAAGAACGAGAAGAAGGAGTGCTCCTCTGATGAGCGTTAAGTGATTGGGCCAACACTAGAGATGCATGGCATAAAAACAACAAAACAACACAACATAATCATAATCGTTGCTACAATGCACACAGTGCGCTCAGTGTAAATGTCGAAGAATGAGCATGACATGAACAAATCTGTTCTTTATCGTTTTTTTTCTTTTCTTTTATTTTGTTCTTCATCGTCCCCGTCTTTATGTGTGTACCTATAGATAGATTTTTTTTGTATTTGTTGTTTATTCGGGCATCTAATCCTCTTGACCTCTTGACAAAGAGCTTCATCTAGAAAATGTGTGATGCGCTTTGTAGAGCGGAAACTTTGTTTGTTTTATTATTAATGTTGTCTTTTTCATTGCATTCTTCATCAGTGGTTGGTGTTTGGGATCGTTTGAGGTGGTTCTTCTGATGTATACCTGTTGGAGGTATGCTCTCGAGGAGTAAACTGTTTTTAATTGGTTGCGACGGGATACAACTTATGTGGTCTAGAAAGGCGCGTGTAAGTTCTGTGTTGGTATCTACTTGGATAAAAATGCCTCGCATCCGACGTCCAAAATTGGCAATTTTGAGGCATCAACTAGATGGCCAAGAAGGTGAAAAAAGGCCAAATAAGAAAGGATGCAATACGAAACTTATGCAAGCGTTCCAAAAATCAGTCGAATGTTGCAAAGCTTGTCTGGTTTTAGAGTGATAGTGTTATCGAAAAGTTTTAGACAATATCGTTTGGTACCTTTTACTGGCGCCAAAGGCAAGAGTGTAACACAGTCAGTCCACAGTTGAAAACCCCAGTTCGCTATTTAACTCTTTTGTTTTATTTTTCGTAACGACACAGTGCTGAAGTTAAATATTCATCAAATGAGGACTGCAGATAGAAACGTCAAACAGGAAATACTTTTATATAGGAGTGAAAGACTTTACGCCTGCTTGTGTTAATGGCCACCAGTGGTGAGGTGGAGGGAACATGTTAGTCTTCGGACTGAAACTATTTATTCTTAAAAAAAACAGTTGAAAAGTTAAGTTGCCTATATATTACAATCCTATTCTTTAAGAGAGTAGTGAGAGGAAGTATGTAACTATAGGCCTGTTGCTAAGCTTCCGTGCACACCAAATCTTTTTGAGTACATAATTTGATATCGTGCATCTCTGCAGGGCAAATAAACTTTTACTGACCGGATTAAGTTGGTCCAATAGTACTTTAGAAAAATGAAAGTGAAGATGTTGTGCTTGTGGTTGCTACTGATGTTAGCGAGTCTTTTTAAAAAGCGCTCACCTATTGCCAAAACATATATCATTTGGACAAAATCATACTTTTAAGACCGTCAATACAGAGTTCTGTGCAGATGCTCTCTCTCCGAACCAATTGAATTGAACATCTGGCCTACCTCAAGGTAGCCATATTAAACCAATCATTTTCATCGTCCATAGAATTAATGTCATGACCATGTGGATCTTAGGTCTTTCTAGAACCGCAGATCATTTCTCCAATTTCTGAAACCACGACCGTGGCTTCTAACCCGATTTAACTAAGTTTTTGTTCTGGAGTGAAAAAAAAACCATTTGAAAATTTCAAGGTTTAGTTATAACTTACTCTCGCAAACACCCTCCTTACCCTTCGAGACCATGCTTTGTTTGTGATGAGCTGGTCTCTTTAGCAACCGAGATCTCCACACTCGGCTTGGTAAAACTTTGGTCCAAAAAATGCTCAAACCCTTTATATGCCATCTCTTTGAACACTTCAGACAAGTATATAGAACCTGGGACGTTTCCATCAGTAGTCCGTGGCAATAACCACTGCAGCACAGGCAGCTTTCCTTATCGGAGGCATCTACTAACCTTCGAATAGGAAACGTAGCTGAATTCATTAGAGCCATATTCAAGCTTCTTAAACAAAACAAACAAAATTTTAGGAACAAGTCAGGCAATACCAACACGTTGGTTTCTAGAGTCGAAAACCACATAACAAAACTTCATGAAACTTACTTAGACCACTGCGGCGTGAATACCTTTCTAAATATAAATAATCTCGAAGGCGGTTTTTCGAAGTTTCGGCTAAAAACGCCATAGAAAATTTAAGAAAATTCCCATCACCTATACGAAAGCGTATATAGGAGTCAATTATTATAGAAATATGTGTCAAAATTCGGTATCCCTGTCATATCCAAGAGAAGTCTACTTGCTGCATTAAAGTTGACACTAACAACGTCAAAGGACTTTACGGCGAATTCAGCAATTACACAAGTCTGCATCAGAGGTACAATTTTTTTAAAATTCTGTTCAAATACTTGCAACCGCTGAGCATATACAGACATTATAAGTTGAGTCGCACGTTTTTTTGTTTGCTACGGAGGCGCCAAAGATATGATTTCGTAGTTGTCTACCTGTGATCTATTCTGTTATACTTCGCAAAAGAATATCAGGGCAGAGCTTAAGCTTTTTTTATGTTATGTAACCAACGAGATAATGCCGAAGGCGAATGACGTCTTAAGATATTCAACAAGATTCAAGCCAAAACTAAAGTGACTGAGATGTCAAGGTAAGGTGGTAGCTTATTAACAACAATGTGCGTAACTGGAGGCAGACTTGTTTGAGTCTTAAGCTAACTTGTTGGCGCTGGTTACACGTGACTCTAACCGCCGTAGACTAAATGATCCCATAACTGTAAATTTTTAAGTTATTTGTAAGGTTACTCCTATGGAACCTAGCGATACTAATCGGACCAAAGAGCATACGGAGAATATTTTCCCCGAGGCAACTGAGTATGACTTCTTTACCCTTTCATAAAGCACTTGCATTATTAACAAGGCGCAGATAAAAAGCGTCTTTTAAAACGTCTGACAAGCTGCTCGTGATGAGGCTACCAAGTGAATAAAAAAAGCGATTGGCTGGTCTCTTGACCCTAATGGTAATACATTCAGAGGTTAGCTCAGAGCCTAGGTAGACAAAGAGATAACTTTCTAACTTTCAGCATAAATATTTACGTATTGTAAATAATATCTACTATAAATAATAAACAATTTCTCATGGAAAATCTTGATATTGTGAGTTCGCAACATTTATAATTACCTCAAAGTTGTAACTGTCCATTGTTAAGTTCTATCCGATATTGAATGACCTTTCTTGTGAAAAGCATATTTTTAAAAAATATTCTCACCTTCGCCGCTTTTACCACAATACACACAAATGCATCACTAACATGGCAGCCCACACTGAGTCGTTCCGACTGTCTCAATGCCGTGAAACAGCCTTTTAAGAGACTGTCTCTCCGGCGTTGGCTTGTAAGTTTAAAGTGTGGTGCTAAGGAAATCTCATGTGGAATACCTTTTTTGTACTGATACTAGCTCCTTAGGAAGTCCAAAAACGGTGTTCAAGCGCCAATTGTGTTTTCCCTTAATAGAAAACCGGAAAAAAATTCACTAAACTATGCCCCTATGAAGAAGAGAGTTCTCCAAAGTCATTTAAAGCCAAACATAGAAATGGATATGTTAACCTCATCTCTAGGCAAGCCGTGAAAGACAGCCTTTAAATGGGTGTCGTTGGCTTTTTGTGCAAGATCTTGTGTAGATATGAACTGTGAAAGTCTGTCGATGATATAATTTACCAGCTTAAAACCTCGGACTGATACACCCTAATAACAGGTTTCTGACCATCGGCTTTCGCAGATTATTGCAGACAGATTCATGTACGCAATTCTGAGAAGGCTTATACAATTATACATGCCTCTGAAGTTGGGGCTTTAAAAAAACATCGCGACGCAAATTCTTAATTCCGATTTGACTTACAAAAAACGGGACCAACCACTCACGTTTAGTGCTTAACATAAGTCAGGGTCGGCATTCTGTAAGGCGAAACGTTCAAACGTTGTGCACGAAGAAATTCGCTTGTAAATATAACGTAAGTTAAATCATTCGTGCGCACGAAAACGTTTGATCGTCTCGCCTTATAGAATCTGACCCCAGGTTTCATCGGTTTCAGCTTATCAAATTCTTAGTTGGTTGAAAGCCGCTTCTGGGTTTGAAGAACTTCAGGTCGACCTTTCATTATAACTTTTACTACAACATTTGGAGTGTAAATGAAAAATGTAATTGCCCTCGGGAAAAATGGACAGATGTTGGACCGACACCTACGAAATATGAATAACGAGGAGGATGAGTCCTTCATCCATCTTCTCTGCTGTACTGCTCTATCTAAAAAGGAAGGCTTCATTAGAAAGCTAGAGGGTGTTTTTTTAGAGGTATAGAAATTTGAAATGGTATAAAACAAAAATGATTTTATTAAATTGACATGAAATTTACTTTATTCGAAAGATAATCTTTTCGCATTATAATTTAAATATGATTTCTGACCGCCACGGCTGGCTCGGACGTAGTCTAATTTGGAGGTCCAATTTTCGATGACTTTTTCCAACGGGGCAAATGTTGTCCTCCAAGTGGTCAATCGTTTCGGGCTTATCGGCTTAGACTAGCGACTTCACATATCCCCACAGAAATAGTCAAGCGGGTCCGCAACGTGAAAGTATGCGGTTACCAAACGTTTCCTTCAATAAATCAATTTTAGGACGAGCTGTGTGAAATGTTGCGCCGTCTTGTTGAAATCCCAGCTCCTGCACATCATGGTTGTTTAATTGATGAACGAAAAAGTCAGTAATCATGGCTCTATAGCGGTCACCATTGACTGTAACATTCTGGCCAGCATCGTTTTTAAAGAAATACGGACCAATTATTCCACCAACCCATAAAGCACACCAAACAGTCAGTTTTTGTGGATGTAACGGTGTCTCAACATACACTAGGATAGCATCACTCCAAATACGGTTTTGTTTATTGACGTATCCATTCAACCAAAAGTGAGCTTCATCGCTAAACAAAGTTCGTTTATGATAATTGGGTTACGTATTTCGAACAGAACCATGATTTTAAAAATAGATTTGCACAATTTGGAAGCGTTGTTCAGGCGTCAGTCTATTCATGTTGAAATGCCAAACCAAACTTAAAATAAAACACTTGACAGCTGACAAAATGGCCGCCACTTAAAATAGTGTTGCCAACTTAAAGTTCTATACCTCCAAAAAAAATACCCTTTACTTCCTCAATGATCTTGGTGATCTAGGCTATAGGCTATAACATTCTATAGCGGCACTAATTTAAGTAAATGGCACAATGGGCCGACTAACGTCCTGGGTGTTTCTCTCATCACTTTAATTATAACACAAAATATATTTGGCTTGATTAAAAAAAAAAAACATTTCTAGGAGAGGATCTAAACAGACATTTGCTAAGCTTCCACGTTTTTCCGGTACCTACCTACATTTTATGAAGACGTCAAATCAATGCTGATCTCAGGAGAACTGATAATTTTAGCAAAGTCCATAAAAGTATTTAAAATATTATGCGGCATATTTTGTTTTCGGGAATGGCTTTCCAAAAAGGACACACGTGGAAAATTAAGATCTAAAAGAATTCAAACAACAATCATTTCCTACTTGTTGGCTCCTTAAGGCCGCATTGAAACCGACAACTTCCCTAAGGCAATGTTTCTCTTTAGATAAACGGCAACAAGCCCTTCAACATACCATGACACCAGCTTATAGGTATATACCCCCGGACAATCTGTAAGTCAAAGGATCTCTGTTTGCCGATACAATTAGTGCGGAACTGCAAGAATCGTTCAACAAGGTGCTAATCGTAATTTTGTCTTCACTTTTGGGTTACGCAGCAAAGTAAATGTTTCCTCACATCGCGCATAGCGGTGGTCTCAACCCGTTCCCAACAAACTACCTTCGGTTCAGGTTCAGCCAAGTGCATATGTCACGTCTTATCGCACTCAACCCTCGCGCTGTAATCCAATAATCATTTGTGTCCATCATCGCGCCTTTGGAGAGCGCCCGGATGGTTTTTTTTTTTTTTCTTTTCATTTTGTTTGTTTATTTGCTCGCTTCAATTCAGGTATATAATAGGTATTCTTTCCGCTTTTTGTTTGAGCTCGAACAAGCGCTTAGTTCGGCCGTGCACACTGCCAGTGCTGTGAAAACTACAAAATCACTTAATGTATCGCGCCATCGCACTTGTTTCGGTTAATGACAAAGACCAATATTTTCTTCCTGTGACATTCTTGCCTGCCCGGTCTAATTGCGTTTATGTTTCTTCGTTTCCCCATCGCGGCTGTCTTTATTTTTAGTTTCTTTGCGTAAAAAGAGGGTACCACTGAGAGTATGTGCATGGAAAAAAAAGCCAACAACCGAAGCGCATTTTGTCTATGCCATGAGACGAACTCTGCTGCTAATGGGGAGTCTCAACATGCCAACCCAGTCGTACGGGTATGTACGACCAAATCGCAGCAGAATGGTGTGTTCTTTGGCAGATATGAGTGTTAGACATAGGAAGTTGCGCTCCACCAAGCGACGAAGGTAATTTATTAAAATTTATTGCATGTAGAAATTAGAGTCTCTGATGGGTGTAGTTCTATTATTTCTACACTGCAGGGTGGCAGGCGAACTATCGGACGAAATTTTCGACAAATATTGGAAAATGCGCGAGCTACTGTTTGAGAAGCTTTCACTGTACAAACTGCAAGTTTATCATGGGTGTGTAACATTAAGAAGGCGATAATGCTTCTGATGAACGCGGAAGTGATAGTGGGGTGACGAAAATCGGCTTTTCTCAATTGTACCCATACTAATGAGGCGTAAAAAACAGTACTTAGTTTTTGGGCTGCATAAATATTAAAAATAAATATTTTACCAAGGCAAAAAGGGTAATATTATTAAATCTAAGTAATATAAATTCGATTTATTTCAAAAATTACAAGTATTTTAAATAGTACAGAAATTTGAGAAGTGGTACTGTCGTACTAGTAGGCCATTTTGCAACTATGTGTATAAGAATACAAATATGCTCTCAAATTTAGTCCAAATGAAAGATCAGGGCGATGAGGTTGATGATCATACTTTCAGTTGAGGGGAAATTGCGTCATTTTTTTAGGCCACGGCTTACAATGTTTTAATTCTATCAAGCAAAGGCAATGTGCGCAGGATGAGGTACAATTTTTCAAAAGATATCGTGTCTGCACGATTTTTTTACCTCATAGTGACCCATCTGAAGTGCCTTTATCTGTGAATGTTAGGGACTATCCCCAAATCCAAGAAAATACTTGGGGAAATATTGGTCTTCACTTATCCGCGTGATTCAGAGAGAGTTTTTTTTGTTTTTTGAAAATGCTATAAAAAAAACTACTGAATATTTTCTCAAATTTCTTTTTTTATTTGAAAGTACAATCCTTCCGGTTAATAATGGAAAATAATTTCATTCAAATGGCTGCCTCGGCTGGCCATGCAGTAGCCTACACGATCGGTCCAATTTTTAAGCACATTATCGATTGTGTGCAGCTGTATTTCACCAATGGCTTCACGAATATTGTCCTTTAAAGCGTCAATTGTCTCTAGCTTGTCGGCGTAACACTTATCTTTTACGGCAACCCACAAATAATAGTCCAACGGTGTCAAATCGCAGCTCCGAGGTGGCCAAACGACATCAGCTCTGCGGCTGATAATGCGATCTTCAAAAACAGGGCGCAAAACATCGAGTGTAGCTTCGGCTGTGTGGCACGTAGCGCCGTCCTGTTGAAACCAAATGTTGCCAATATCTTCCTCTTCAATTTTTGTAACGAACATAACATAACATAACGAACATACGGAGCTGACGGTGCTTCTCTTCTTCCAAATTCCGTACGCAATTTTCGCACACATTCTGCAACATTACCATGATTTTCAACGTAATGTCGCAATATTTCCCAGCGTTGTTCAAGCGTATACACAACCATATTCGTTCAGCGGAAGGATAAAATTAATTATCTGTCACATCAGACATGAGCTAAGTGTTACCATTCGCGAAAAAAAAAGTTAGATGGCGGACCCTTTACTTCTTCTAAATAGCTGAACTGAATTTCTTTTTCAAATTGAAGAAAAGTGTCCAAATACCATATGGACTCTTGTATCACTGAAAATAAAACCCTGGTATATTTGATAACAATATTTTTGTCAATATACGTACAACAAAATGTTCCTATCAAATTGACAACATTTTAATAAGGTTTATCTCGCTTAAAACTTTTGTTGTGATGATAAAAAAACTGCTGTGTTAACAAAAAAACGTTTGTTTGTGCGTATAAAGATAATTTGTTAAAATAATTGTGTTAAATCATAGTGTTAATAGGATTACTTTTTTGACCAAGTATAATTTTGTGTATGTCTTTTTTTTTTTTTTTTGTCGATTCTTCTAAAAAATATAGTGTTGTTAATTTTACAAAAGAGATTTGCCAATTCTACCGTTGCTGTTTTGTCAAATCAACAATTAACTGTTGTTTTTACAAAGAAATTTATCAATTTGGTTAATGTCCTTTTATCAAATTAACAAAAAAATTCTTTATATTATTGAATTAGTCAATTCAGCATTTTGTTAAATCAATAGCAAATATTGTTGGTTGTACATAAATAATTTCTCAGTATACTGCCGTTGTGCTTTGTTGAATTTATAAACAGATTGTTGGTTAAATAGCAACATTTTGTCAGATCCGGCATTTTAATTTGTAGATTCATCAGCAGAATTGTTGAGTCTGTCAATTCTTCATTTATTGTTCTGTTGAATTAAATAAACAATTTTCACTTGCGGTTGTCCTTTAACTATATTTTGAAGGTACGAAATATGTATTTATCTAAATAACGAAATTGTATCCAAAGTAATTCTGCAAAACCCTTGTAAAATAAAAATAAACTATACGAAAAACAAATAACTTTAATAATTACATTTATTAAAAAAAGTAATTACCTATACAAGTAATATTAAATTAATTTTATTTATTATTTAAGTTGAAAAAAAATCTGCACTCCCAATGGTATTTCCTTATACATAGAGAAAAATGTTTACAAATGCTTTGGCGTTGTATAGGCCAGGGCTTCCCGATCGAATTCGCAGTCTAAAAAAAATATACACAATTCTTATTTAGTACGTAGAAAAGTAAGATGATTGCACTTTCAGTTAAAATAATATATATTTATATATTTTCAGGCAAATACTTTTTTGAACATAGAAACTTCAATATTGCGAACACAGTAGGTATTTACCTCATAAAAATTCAATAAATTTTCCGAAGGATTAACAACACAACAGTCTCAAGATAAATTAAAATTTCTTGTGTGTAGCGAATAGCTGCACTTACAGACAAGAAATAAAATGTCCACCGTCCAGCCAAGGGAGCCCAGGATGTGCACCATAGACAAACCATACTGAGACCCCCAACTCACAATCCTCTTGCCGCTGGCCCCCTCAGTTTTTTTTAAAATTCGCCATTTTCTTTTCCTATCGGTGTTATGTCAAAAAAGAATCCGTGTGACATGCAAAAATAAATGCTGCCAACCTCGGCAACCGTGGGGAAATGTGAAAGAGTTCGGGAATACCACATTTTTTCATTACTGAACGCCATTGGTTAGTTATTATAAATTGTTAAAAGGCGAATAATTTGATTTGTTTGGTTAGTAAAACTATCTAAAGTTGATGTCCTATATACTAGAAACATATTAGGACAAACATGGTTGTGTATTTTCCGCTTTTGGATATCATTAACTTCGATTTCGTGTGTACATTTTTCCGAAATAGTGAAGAAAATTTGCTCAAAATGTTTTCATTTTCCCTCAACCAATCTACATTGTTAATTTTTCATGAACATTTTAAGCAAATGTGCACTTGTTCATAAAAAAAAATATTATCCACACGTAACGAACAATTTCAAATTAAACGGATAAAATTCTATGAACTCTGCCAGCAACTTTGCCCACAGCGGAAGTGTCTCACATCTCCTGGGAGTGTGTTGGTGAGCAGAATTTTTGAAGTTTCGTGACATTTGTCAATACGATTTTCTATGTAAGAATACTAGCGCACCAAACGTGAACACTCCATAAAAATATAGCTTGTAGGCTAAGTAACGGGAAATCTGCCGGAGTTGGTGGTCTCAGTACCTATTGTCTCTGATGTGCACAATCCTGTTTTCTGCAATACAATCGTATTTATGCACAACTTGGTCTGGCCTGGCTGGACATGTTTTTCCTTGGCTGTAAGTTCAGCTGTTTTGTCTTCAATGCACATATACCAATATATTTTCGCACTAACTTCTTTCACTTACCTTTTAGATATTTAGATTGAAGAGAGGTTTAGTTTATAAAATATGTCCTTATTATGTTTCTTAGTCTTAAAAAGTTGCGTTTTTATTCAGTTTTACCGGTTATATTTATGCGCACTAACAAACTCGAGTGTGAAATATAAACGACGCCATCAACAGCATTGCATTCAAAGGATAACAATGTTTAAAATGTATTCTTATTGTGATTCAGTTATTAATTCTACAAAATTTCTGTCATATCTACAAACATTTTATTCATTTCAACAAAATGTTTGTATTATTGAAAATCTGTATTTTGTTTGGCTAACAAACATTTGCATAAGCTTTGTCAATTTCACAAAAGTGATTTTTGGTTCTCTTTTAATGGATATAACAAAAACTTTGTTAATTCAACAATAAAATTGTTCAATTGATGCAATATAACTGAAAATTTTGTTTTGTTAATCTGACAAAGTAGTTTTGTAGTAAATGTTTTATCCGTTTGACAAAATCTCGTTCAAATTGATAAAACTGAGACTGATAGAATTCATTTATCATCACAATAGTTTTTTTTTCAGTTCAACAAAACTATTTTTGTTGAAATTTTACAATCGAATTTTGTCAATATTACCTGGTATTTTTTTTCAGTATACTCTGTAACACAAGTCCGTTATACACGTGGAAGAAAGAGCTCTAGACATCGTGGGGGATAAATTGATTTCTCAGTTGTATTTTGTCTCACCAAAAGACCTGCGAAGGCCTTAAAAAATATTCAACTTACCTTATGACACACAGATGTGAACATCCGCGGTTTCATTATGAAATTGGAAATCAAAACTATAACGCAACAAGTCTTAAGTGAGCGAAATTATTTCCCATCGTGACGCACTGCGAACCATGGTTGCAAAAATGGTAGTTGAAGGTGTTAAGATAAGGAAGTACATTTGCAGCAGGCTTACTCACATGCGCCACTACTGCCCACATTTCTGTCAGCATACTCATTTGACATCCGATATGACCACAGGGAATGTTTTAATGCCTTCGCGACAGGAAGCGGATTTGGAATTTCTGCGGCAATATATCGCATTCCATTTGCATTATATCGGTACACACTGCGCCATAAGAGATCCGACTCAAAGTATGCCAAACGAGCTGCTAACTGGAGTCTTCAAAATATTCCGCTGCAATTATCAGCCCCTTTGCAGACTCAATTAAGGGCATTTAAAAGTATAAATCAAATAATGACACATCCTCGAGGCTATCGTGTCCTCGTCATCGTCATCGTGATCATCGTTGTCATTATTATCATCCCGTCTTCTGTTGCTGCATCATCATCATCATCATCATCACCGCGTCACACACCGCGCTGTTGTTCGTACTCATTGATTTTATTTTTTTCGCTTCGCTTCATCCTTTTACTGAGATTGATCTGGTCTGGATGGAGGATGGAGGATGGAGGATCCGTAGTCACCATTATTTACAGTGTTATGCGTTACTCGAATTGACCACGAAATGCCACCACACTGCTCCCGTGGAGTAAAAAGAAAAACTGTACATAGAACAGTGCCGCAGAAATTGTTCGCCTCATCTACCAACAATTTATACACACCATGCCGCATCACAAAGAAGCTTACACCGGCTCAATGGCATACAATTATCACAGGACCATCATCAAGCATCATCCAATCTGGAGCCATGGCTCGGGGCTAGCGATGAGAATAAGACTACAACCGGACGACCGACGACGGGACGACTATGGACAGTAGGTTTGTGCGCATCTGAGTGCGGCAAAGACGAACCACACTTGGCGATCTCTGTGCGATCCGCGTTCTGCTGATGCTGATGACTTGGTGCAGTTGATGCGCGCGGCAACAATTAACTATAGGCAGGCGCGCCTAGTGAGCTGAGATATGAGAGTGTGGTTGGTGTTGAAAAGTAAAGAAGCTTTAATAAATTACCGCAGTATTAAACTGAATAATTGCGTCTGCTGCTTATTTACGAGTGGGGCCATAGCAATGCCCATATATAACTCGACGCAACTAGATGCCTGTAGCCTGTGGTCCAGTTGGCGTGATGGAGTTTTTTTTTTTTTGTTTTTTGCAGATTGTCCACGAGAGGGAGATAGATGATTGACTCTAATTACGAATGACGGATATTTGTATAGAGTTGTGTGAAAGTTGTCCTGTTTTTGCTTCACGGGTGTACACCTGACACCTATGATCCGGTTATATCATGCCAGGTGCTGCAAAGGACTACGGAGACTTGTGTTTATTTCAGAACAATGGAAGACAGAGAAAGTAGGAAGTTTGTCTGTAGACAAATTCAGTTCAGTTTCTATACCCCCACTGAAGTAAAGCTCGACAATGACGATATGTAGTCAACAATTCAGTGGAGCCCTCAATTAAAGTCAGGCTGCTTACACAGTTATGAAGGAGCGATTTTATCGGGAATGGCTAAGCGGGAAATCGCACTTTATCTGTCAACAGAAGTAATGTATTTAAATCATACATTCCATCACATTCCTCTAGTTTCAGGCACATTGCTTTTCCCGAAGATATGATACTGAGTAAACTTAGAAATTTGGCTCTAAATTTCAATCCTGGACCCGATGGTATTCCAGCAGGTTTTTTTTTAAATGTGTGCCCTTCCTTTACATTCCATACCTTGCCACATATTCAATGTATCGTTGAACACTGGTATCTTTCCTTCCATATGGAAAAATTATTTTACTCTACCAATATTTAAATCCGGAATGCAAAATAATATTGAAAACTATAGAGGGATCTGTAAACAATCGTCCATCCCTAAACGGGTGACTGATAGCTTGAATTTTGTTTGTAAAAATTTAATTTGCAATAACCAACATGGTTTTGTAAAAAAAACAGATCCACTTTTACTAATCTTCTCCTTTTTACAAACTTTGTTATTAGTGAGATATCTCAGGGTAATCAGGTCGATGCCATTTTCACTGATTTCAGTAAAGCATTTGACCGAGTTGACCACAAACTTTTTCTTTACAAACTTGAACGTTTAGGGTTCCCTACAATGCTTCTAAGATGGCTGTCATCCTATTTAGGAAACAGATACCAATTTGTAAAGTTTTGAGGACACTTATCCAAAGAAATCATGGTAAGATCCGGTGTCCCTCAAGGAAGTCACATAGGCCCTCTCTTATTTGCTTTATTCGTTAATGATGGTCAAATTTGTTCCACATTGCAATATCCTGATGTTTGCCGATGATTTTAAAATACAATGATGATTTTAAAATGCAATGATCCGAATAGTTTTGATAGATTGAATGCACATATCCAAGATTTCGTTTTGTGGTGCACTAAAAACTACTTGTCCCTTAATGTTAGTAAATGTTCGGTCATTACTTTTTCCCGTCGTACCTCGCCTTTCATTCACGCCTATTCCTTCGACTGTGATGTTATTTCGCGTGTATCTTTGATAAGAGATTTAGGGGTTATGTTAGATAGTAATCTAACATACATTTACTACTATGAATATTTCACACTATTAAATAAAGAGGTAAAGTTTGTTTGTAAGAGGTAATTTCCGGAACTAATGAACCGATTTCAAAAATTCTTTCACTAATAGAAAGCTACGGGATATAGTAAGGCTACTTTTTTCCATTTTCCATTCTCCTTTTTGCACTACGTGAATAAAGTGAAACACTGAGAAGCAGCTTACGTGATAAAAGCTATACCTATTCCAATGAAATCATTTTAAAATTTAGCTTTGCTTCATTCAACTTGCCATTATATTCGTAAAAAAAGGCTTAAAACCGTATTTTGGCAATGCTTCTCCAAATATTTTGAGCTATCATTCACCTTTCTGCTCCATCCATTGAAAGCATTTTAGGTATATCTACACACGACATCACACCACAACTTTACGCTGTTTTTTTCGGTGATCGTGTGAACGAGAAACTGAGGCACTGAGTCCCCTATCAGTGTTTTTGAAGATGTCCTTCTGAGACTTTAACCTCAGCGATCTTGTTGTACCTGCACCGGAAGTTATCGCTTTTGATTGTAGTTCACAGGCGACCTCTACCTCTCAAAAAGTTTAAAAGCCTCTAGTCCTATGATTCGAAGTAATACACGTTCATAGAAAACTGAAACTATTTATCGAGCTACACCCTTTAAATGGTAATACGGTGACCTCTTGGAAGAAAGAGTTGATTTCATATATTTTTTGAAGACTCGGGAAAAATAGAATTCAGCTAGGTGTTAAATAGACTGACAGCTTGTAGACAGTTTCCCTTAAGCTGTATGAATATTTAATAACTAGTTTATGGTCAGAAGCTTTCTAAAAAAAATCCTATCTCTTTGAACAGTAAGCAAACCTATGTTCGTCGAAGGGTAATCTGTTCAGCCTTTTCTATAAAGCCACTAAGCAGACATCTTAAAGAGGTTGATAAATAGGCCACAAAGGTCCTCTCCTTTTCAGTGAAGAACCAGTTTCATCTTCTGATATTGGAGGTAGATGAGCTTAGTTATACAAATTTAAGAAGCATCTAGATCCACAAGCTAAAATCTGTCAGCTCGACATTTATTCTTCAATTATGGGGCTCTAGTACAAAATGTCAGTCCGGGTGACACTTTCGTTAGCACTGTTGGTTCCCTTCGTTCAACTTCTACGGCCTTATGTAAACAAATCACTGTTTTCGGGGGATACCTCTAAACCTCATGTACACCTTTAGACATCCAATTCGCTTCCAAGCCTGCTCTGGTGCTACGCTTACCTCTAGAACTGTGGAGAAGGCTCCCCCGTTAGATGGCGCCCAGAAACACTTTCTGAGAACCACGCTTTATGCAATCATACCTACAGCAGATACCTCGTTACATCGACCACAAACCAGAGTCGTTTTGCTTCGTTGTCTCCTCCGGGATCAAGTGTCTTCGTTTAATCTTTAAGCTTTCACTTTTATTCGATGTCAGCTTCTACCCCCTGCACCCGCTTTTGGCCAAAACCACCAACGAGAACCCCCTAACTTCTCAATTGATTTTCCAAGAACCGGTGCACTGGAGTGTTATGCAAGTCAATCTCAGTGCTCGACAGCATCAGCATTAAGTGGTGAGTTTTTGGTCAATGTTCCGTTATTAGAGTATATTGCATAAACCTGCCGTATGGAACCCCAATGGATATTCAAATGGCAAACATTTGATACTGGCCGACCCACCATCATGGTCGCACGACTTGGACATTCAAAGTGAAGTAGGAGCCAACAAAAATGTCTGCCGACCTCTGTTTGATGGCATCAAACCGCACCGAAAAATATTGAAACCAAACGCGATCCCATTACGGACACGGTCCGGACGTCTTCTCCATTTTTGACTTTATGTCAGCCGTCTGCGTTTACGGCATATGTCTTGGTGTTGAAGTTGTTGTACGGTCGCCTGTCAGATGCGTGTCACGAAGGTTTTTCACCTTTAAAACGAGCGAGAAGAACCCTACAGGACCAGAGATCACCACAAGCTATTCACATTGTGGCCGCCCAAACTTGAAGTTGAATCCATTCGCGTTCCACTTGAGTGGCCAGATGATCCCGAACACCACCCCAAAAGGGGTCGAAAAGGTTGCACCCTATTGAGTTTCAAAAAGGCTGGCCCATTGGCGATTGTGGTGATGATGGCGCTGTCGCATCCATCCTTTGTCTTTGGCAAGATGAAGAGTTTTTTTTTTTTTTTGGTTTTTTTTTTGTTGGCTTTGACAAGCAACACACTCTTGTGCCTAATTCACGTGGATCGAGTTTCGTATTAAGATGTCGATACAAATTTTGTAGCGACGACTCACTAGGCTGGCCATTTTGTGTGTCAGACCGCTGGAGTGGGCTATCCTCACGAGGTGTGTGGCGAGACCAGAAACCCCAGAAGTGAGATGTGCAAAAATACAACCGAAAGATTCGGACCTCAGTGTCTGGATGATGGATAAGCATATGGAGAGCGCGTAAGAATGTATCTGGATGTATAGAATGCTTGATTGGGTGTGTTGCTGTTTCGTTATTCTTCCGAGCAGGTTTGCATGATATCTGGATGGAGGACAAGTCACGAACCGAAGCCATGTGAGTTGGCACCGATCGAAGTGAGGCTGTTTATATGCGAGGATCCCTAAAATCTCTTAAGTATGCTGGCCGACAGAAGCTGCTGATGCTGTAGCGCTTCTAATGTATCCCACGATGCTTACCGAGCAGTCAAGTGGAGTGCGGTGATGGTCAACGCTGTTGGGCATGTGTGTGCATTCTGCATCATTCCGTTCGACGAGCGATCTTTGACAGAAGACGTTCAGCAGCCGTCTTGCGTCTTTGTCTACTCGCTGAATCAGGAATATTTGCATTCCCTTTTCCACTTTATAGAGTGGTCACCGTTGGGTATTCTCCGGGCGGGATCGGGACGGTAATGCCATTAATTCATTATCAGAGTCTTCAGTTTCTACATTTCTGTTGCGCGCATTTATTTGCACGTTCCCTATCGGATGCATGTTGTATGAATGGGAATAATATGCATTTATATCGTCCACAGTGTGGAGCTGTATGCTGTATGCTTACGGCGACCTATCATTCCGTAATCTGCTTTTCATTCCAGTAGTAGACATGTGCTTCTGGGTAGCTTGCACAGTCGCACTGTTAATTGAGTTTAATCTGGCAGTGAATTTGACTCCTTTATTGACAACTCGCATGGTGGCGGGGGAGGTACTGGTGAGGCGACTAACGATTTATAGTTTGACTGCACCGAGGAGTATGGAAATGTCAAAGTAGGGCTTTGACAGTCCCAGTCACGATCACTTTTGCTTTTGCTATTACCTTGCCCTTGAGATTGTATATGGTGTGTCTTTGGACAGTTGGCGCTACTGCGATGAAGATACGTGTATGTGGATTTTTTTTTTTGTCAACCACAGTGTTTGGCTGTGAAGGCTTGTTGCTGTGTTATGATCTGTTGGGGAATTTATTCGAAGAAAGGCAACCTCTGGGCATCCTTTAACGAACAGATGGAAGACCTTTATTTTGAGTCAGAGTGGCGTATGCGTTAAAGTCGTCTGGATGTGTCTACATTCTGACTACAATCCCAAATATCTACTCCCAAAATGTCAAGCTATAGAAGACTTATACAAGGTAAGCCAAAAAAGATCACCCTATTGGAAGATGCTCCTTCTTTTGCAAATGGCCGCCAATGTCAAATCTGTTTTGACATTTGTGGACTAGACAGGTGTAGAATACAAGTGAATAAGCCATGGAGCGATACACTCCCCAAGAACGCGGAATAATCGTGTCTATTTTTTTGCGTAACAATTCGTCTGTAGTGTTGGCGCAGCGCGAATTCCGTCGCCGATTCCACGGCCATCCGACACCGACTGCGCAAACACTGCGCCGTTTGATCACTAACCTTGAAAAGTATGGGACCACACGAGACGTTGCCAAGAGTGGCCAGCCCCGGAGCGCCCGTTGTGCCGAGAATATCGCCGCTGTTGACGAGGATGTCGAGCTGTCGCCGGAAACATCTACCTCGCAATTAGCCATCAGCCGGTCGTCCCTAAGGCGAATTTTGGTCAAAGACTTGCGCATGTTCCCGTACAAAGTCCAGTACGTGCATCAGCTGCCGCCTGTCGACCGCCAAACGCGTGTAACCTACGCCCAAGCCATCCTCAATCTCGAGGACGAAGTGGACGATTTTTCGACCAAAATAATAATCAGCGATGAGGCTCATTTCCACCTCAGCGGGTATGTGAACAAGCAAAACTGTCGCTTCTGGGGCACCGAAAATCCACGAGTAATGCACGCGGAGCCATTACACCCGCTCAAAGTAACTGCATGGTGCGCTGTTCACGCTGGAGGAGTCATCGGGCCATTTTTTTTTCGAGAACGCCGCTGGTCAAACGACAACAGTGGACGGTGCGCGCTATTGGGCCATGTTAACCGAGTTTTTTCTGGCGCAATTGGACGAATTAGGACTGTAGGACATGTGGTTCCAACAGGACGGAGCTACGGCACACACTGCGTGAGCCACAACCGATATTCTGAAGGCGGCGTTCCTGGGTCGCCTCATCTCTCGTTTTGGCGATTTGCACTGGCCCGCAAGATCGCCCGATTTAACCGTTCCAGACTTTTTCTTGTGCCCTCAAGGACAACATTCGACACGAGTGCGAGAATCTGTCGCCCGAAGTTCTCGCCGAATGAAAAATGACATAAAACGAGCCCGTATGGCAATCAATTTTGACGGCGCCCATTTGGTCGTATCATCTTCTCGACTTAACCAATAAAATTCTAAAGGTTCAAATAAACATAATCAAAAAACAGAATCGAAGTTTTTCATTTAGACAAAAAATGAGAGCCAAACAACATCGGATGACTTCTTCTGGCCAACCTTGTTATATAAATGCCAAAATTTTCAAGGATCTTTAAGCTTCACCTCCTTCGATATCGACTTGCTCCTTGGCATCAAACAAAGCCATGACGAAAGAAGAACTTCTGTTGATCATACACCAGACCCCGTACTTCGACCGGAATAACGATTTTTTGTCTAAACGGCTATGGGCGTTGTATTCAAGCTTAGACCAAAGATAGGCCAAATCAAAGGCCGCGGTACTATCGTAGAGCTTTTACAAATGCTTTTCTCTTGGCATTTTGGTTAAGTTTAAAGGAAATGGCTTTCCTGTCGATGGAGTCAAAGGCTGCCTTAAAGGTTACGAAGCTTGTTAACTTTTTCCAGGAAAGTTTCGGCCGATGCTTGTCAAGGGAAAGATGTTGTTATGTGGAGTAATATTTTGGGAATCCGTCTTGAAATTCACCCAGCAGATCATTGTCACGTATCCTCCCAAGTAACAATTTGACTTTTATTTCACCTCCCGCAATATTCACTGCATAAGGCATAATGGAAACACATTTGGCCCACTTTAGTGCAGGTATTTACTTGTTTAAGACTTTCTGAACAGCTTGGTAAGACCTTACTGAAAACACAACTTCTTCGTCTGAAAGGCAATTAACATTCACGGTAGGCTATTGCTTCGCAAAAGAAGCATCTCACATTTATCAGCAGTAGGTTATTACTTTGGAAGGGCCTTACCGAAGCTTTATAGAGGCTCAAAAAATGAACAAGAAAAATATTTATGTTTTTTATTACATTTTTAAGTTTTCCATTTTCTTATTTTTTTATTTTTTCATCTTATTAATAAATATTTTCAAGGACTTTTTGCAATTTTCATGGAGTTTACATTTGCGTACTCGTTATAATTTACATTTTACTTACATGCGACGCACTGAGAATCGAACAGGCTAATTCGTGATAATGCTGTAGCAGTGGTAAATCTGAACTACTTGATAGATTTTAGAGTTTCGTTAAGATTTACAATAAACTTGCAGCTTACTCGACCGAAGTTGTAAGCAAGACATTTAGTGCTACCCAATTTATTTATGGGCGAAAAGTATTATTTAAAATCACATTACTGACATATTTTTCACGTGTTTTAATTTTTTTCATTCATTTCATATGAAATTAATTTTAACCTCTAAAAAGCCTCCTGCTTCTGTACAGCTTCCAATTGCAAGCGGTTGACTGCATGACAGTTCATTGCTTCTATAATGCCTTCGGTCAGAAGCTCTAAAGAAGCTTCTAGAAAGCGCTTCAATCCACAAGCTTTATCGAAGTATAATTCACTTTTCACATATCTCCAGACACATTTTCAGAAGTCTAATAGAGATCTTATCGAAACTTAATTTCATATCCCTCTATAAAGCCTGTGTTTATGCTTCGTAAAGGTCTTACTGAAGTTATTATCGAAACAATTGCTTCGAAATGGATCAACTTTGGTTAACAAAGACTATAGAAGCTCTGTTGAAGCTGTTGCCTACAGAAATTACAAATTTGAACCTTACCGAAGTCAAATTGTTACTTGGGCTGTGAATATTTGGGTGTTCGCATTTGAATCCAATATCCCTCTTTAGTTGCTGGGCTCGTTTGGATCTCCTGCTTTCATAAAAGTTATATATTTTTTTAAACTTTGTGGCATCTTTCCATTTGTAAATACATAGGGTTATAGATTTTAGTAACTTTTTTTTCAAGAAGCCTGGGTCGGCATTCTGTAAGGCGAAACGTTCAAACGTTTTCGTGCGCACGAAGAAATTTGCTTGTGTAACATAGGGCAAATCATTCGTCCGCACGAAAACGTTTGATCGTTTTGCCTCACAGAATGCCGACCCTGCAGATGCATTTTTGAAGAGCTCATGTTGGATTCCATCTACTCATGGAGCTTTCTTTGAAGCACGTCTGTTTACGACTCTGGAAGTATCTTAAAAAACTATAGATCGATCTAGAGATTCAATTTTGACGCGATCGGTAAGCTGCACTGCATTTGATATTGATTTTGAGGTTGTCCGAATAGCACAGAAAACGATTTGCAACAGAACTTCGATTGTCTTTCTGTTAAATTTAAGTAATCTGTAACAAAATCCGTTCTAAATCAGTTGTATTCATGTTCACGGGGGGCTATTTGTGACTTTGTCATTCGATATGTTGTAAATACGTTTTTTTAAGTTTTAAAATTGTTCACAAAAAGGGGGGGGGGATGTTTGAAATTAGTTCTATAAAAGTTCGTAAGTTGGAGTTCTAAAAAGGTTGCTAATAACTAATAAGTTACAGATACGTTCAGTAAATTTTCATTTTGGATACTTCTAACTAAAACACATTTAAACTTTTGTATAGCAACGAAGTAACCTAATTACAATCGAAAGTCGTTAAGTTTCTACTATGTACGAATTACGTTTACAGAACTTTATATAAATAAAGAAACTTACATAAACGGAAAGTCATTGCCAAGTATTTCACATGTTTTTACAATGAATCGTATATTGACAAGTCATCTGGGATATTTTTGAAATTCAGTTAAAATAAATTAAGGGAAACATTAAAATGTGAAGCAATGCTGATTAGTAAAATAATAATAATATAATGTTGATGAGAAAATCGAAATATCAGTGTCAAGTTTCATGTCGTTATTGTAACTTCATTATAACTTAACATCTTCCACATAATCAAGTAGTTGTAGTCAGTGTTGCCAAATCAGCTTCTCACAATGATTCTACGAGTATATTGCAGAAAATGTTAATTCAATGCACAAAATGAAGACTTAACACCAAATATAATATTGTTCCACGCAGACGATTCGCAGTTTAAAAATATGTTGTAAAAGTGAGATCAAGATTTTTATCGTCGAAAAGGAAAAATAGCACTGATTTGCAATTTTATAATTTTAAAACTCAAAATGTAAGTCAGCAATCAAATGCAAGTTAAAAAGTTTAATGTAACTTTGGATTTTGGGAAAAATATTGTTTACATTCTTTGACAGTGTACTCACCTCGCTAATGCCAGATAACTGACAAGGATAATCATTTATTATAACTGTCACACAGCCGTGTTATTTATATTCCCTGGATATATCTTATATTAAATTTTTTGCCCGACGATGTTCCAAAAGCTCATGAAAAAAGGAGAAAAAAACAAATGGCAGCAAGCCTATGAGGCCAGAGCAGTGTTTTATTGAAAAATTGTTGATAAAAGTATTGTAAAGTGCAAATTAAGGGGGAAAAAAACATTGTAGAGTTGAAATTTTGCATTTATCCAAAATATTTGTAACAGCTGAAAAGCTTAATTTGAAATAATACGGAAAACAAAAAACTATAAAAATCACCGATGAACGTTTTTAAAACAAGCTTCAATTTTCCCAATACATTATATAGGTTCTACAATTCATTTTTATAGAAAATGATGAATAGGGTATATTCAAATTTGTTTCTGAGAGTCTTTTGGGATTTTGAAGTTTAATTAAAAATTAAATATTTTCTGCTTTTCAAACTTTTCTTCTATTTAACACTTTTTTGAATGCGCGTGAATTTTCCGGACCCATGTGCATGACAAAAGTAGTATTCGTTTAAAGATTTTGGTCGGAAATCGCAGCAAATTCGAACTTCCATTATGTTGTTATACCTTTCAGGTCGAATACATTTAACTTTCCTTTTATACTGCATAATTTATTTGTCTACATGCAGACTCAAAAAGCATTCCAATAATAACTTATTTAAATTTCTGTGATGTTTACAGAAACAGTTCTCATACTTATATTATAAATCAAACATGTTATTCAAACTGATTTGCATAAACAACAGGCCAACTCAACAGTTACTTAATGGTTATATTACTAAAACATTGGTTATACTAAATGCAACATGTTTTCGTTGAAACAACGTAATAAAAACTATCATTTACCAAAAAATAGCCTAAGTAAAACACAAATACTACAAACTTTTGGTTACAATGTGGGATGTGACAATGTTACTGCAATACTTAGGAAATAACTTGTTAGTTATATTGGAGTTGTACGTACCATATTAAAACCCAAGTGTGCTTTTCGGGTCGCCTTGGCATCTTTTCCAGGTAGGTATTCGTACTCGGCTAGTAGAAGTGCTTCGCCGTTGCACCGTTCTGTGGTTTGGCCATTGTCCAATCTGCTATGTATTTGGGCCAAATAAAAGTATTCAAATTTGCATGTGAAATGTACGGCACCTGAGCACCTAAGGGGCATCTTGGAAAATGCTTTCACTAAACTTTATAGGATCAAAACTGACCACAAATATTTTCCAATAAGATTTTGGCTCCATCATCATCATCATCATCATATTTTTAGAAATCACGGAAAAGTAAAAAAAAGCTCACCTAAAACTTGTTACCCAGTAAATGGTTTGAGTGCTTTCTGAAAAGAAAAGAAAAAAAGACCGTATACTTCCAAATTCCGACACGAGTTGTCATTTTTCAAAAATGCCTCCAATTAGAGCGGCAGCGCATGACTTGTATAATCCATTTTCGAATGTTCTTTTAACCGCGGTAATGTAATGTGCCATCTTGCACCTCCAGCGGCTTGTAGAGGTCCAAACAAAAGAAGAAACAAAACCACACTCATCCGTGTACGTGTCTCTGAAACATCCATTTTTTAACAATAAAACAAACATCACAATACACTTACTTTATTTCGGTCATGGACCGCACTGATAATCATCTGGCCACGTATACGGCTGGGACTTCATTGAGCGGATGGCGCGTTCACTCCTAAATGCTACACAATCACTTATGCATTTAAATAACATCAGATATGTGAACCATGAAAATAATTTACCTTTTGTCATCTTCCAAAGCGGGGACAGTGCAGACGACTGTCCTCTCCTGATGTTGCCAGTTGCCACACAGCTCCTGCCTTCCTCTGACCACGTACATCAACCATCATCTCCTGACCGCTGTATCGCCTATATATGTATAAACATAAATATATGTACGTGCAATGAGCGCCTTTTAAACCATTCGGATTCGATCCTGCCAGCAGCAGCACACACATACGCAAACAGAATGAGTGTAGGCAGAGATTGGCATCCTCCGTCCACACAATATATCGCTATTATGCTGATAACATTTATAATTCCCGCAAGCTGGAGTCCCAGTGTTGACCCCAAGCAGAAAAGGTGATAGCTGTTATCCCGGCCAAGGTGTCCACACTCTTTTCGTAGCGCTTCGCGCAGAGCCGAACAATGCGGTACCACATTGTCCGGCATCGATATTAGTGCGCTTTTGTCATATGGTTAATCGTAAAAGAATGCTCACCGCAGGGTGCCGCGATTTTTGTGTTTTATTCAGTTTTTCTTGCGCTGCTAGCGTATCCTCGGGCTTGCGGTCCCACCAGTTACCAGTGCGTTGCCGGTGCCCGTGCTGGTGCTGGTGATGGTGATGGGCGCTGGTGCTGGTGCTGGTACTGGTGCGACTTGAACACTAGTACCGTGGGGCAAATCTGACTTCTGCAATCTGGGGAAGAAGTTCGCAAATCTTGCGGATTGCTGTTCGGGATTCATCGCATATTTGTCGAAGACTTTATTGCTGACTGCTGTTTTTATTTTGTTTATTTTACCAAGCGGAATACGAGAAACGTGTCTTTTGTTTGTTTGTTCCGCTCTGAGGTGCTTGATGGGGAATGGCGTCGCTTATACGCTCATAGTGTTTGTAATGAAATTTGAGTCGCAATTTATGTCAATTCTTGTGTCATAAATGCTAAGCTTTGGAAGCGAAAATAAATGTTCATCTGAGCCTGCGTGTGAATAGAGCTTTAAGCACTCTTGTTGGCAAATGGCGATTGGCCTGACATTGCTTTAAAATGCGGAGAGTTTTTTAAGAAAACTGACAGAAATGGAGGAGTTTTCGTTTACACTGTCACTCACATTCATCCAATATCTGAGCAAAGATTCGAGGCGAATATGGTTACACCTCAAACTCCTACATGCCAGTGACATTGCCTTCAGATGGGTTCGGGCATTGATCAACTTTGTACAACTCATACATTACGATGTCATACCCATTCAACAACTGAACTTCAGACTAACTCGTCTATCGACCATAATTTTTGGGGGTAGCTCGCTTTACTCACCGTAAAGGCTTTAAACAATTCTTGAGCTCTGCGAAATAAGGCCAACATGCTTTTTCTATATTTTCGTCTTTAAAAATACTAAGCGAAATAAAGGCAAATATATCACCGCCGAACTTTTAAAATAATTACCAAAGGTTGCTTTACCCAGGTCCTAGTCATCTATATTCAATATTTTGACGAGGTGATTAGGTACATTATTTTAATTGAAAAAATTGTTTTAATCTTAGCGCCGCAGGTTATTTTATTAAAAATCGATATCTAAAAATATTTACAAATTTGTTTTTAGGTATTTCCGTTAGTTTTCTTTTTAATGAATAAAAATATGAGTAAATGTTACGAAGAAATGTTGCTATATTTAATTAAATAAACATATATGATAGATTGTAAATTTATATTTAAGAATACAATATATCGAATAAAAATATACAAATATACAAAAAAAAAAACAAGAACAAAAAAATTGGGGTCTTATTTAATTTTTGAAATTGGGGTTTTATTTTTAATTATGAAATAAAACCCCAAATTTGGGGCGTACTTTCATGTTCTCTTTTGGGGCCTTATTTCCTGCAGCCGGCAAAATATGCATCACACAATCAATAATGACAGCAAATAAGGTCTAACGGAAATTAAATTCTCCTTACGGAGGCAATAATGGTCGCGAACAATAGGTGGAGCAGCATTAATACCTGCGCCACATCCAAGCAAATCTGGCCAAACCTAGATGCTAAAAGGACTCACAAGCTTCTCTCTATTAGTAGAAATAGAATCAGCTCCGTAGTACGAGCATTAACAGGGCACAGTTGGATAGGAAGACACGCTCGCAGACTAGGAGCACCCTGCAACGATTTCTGTAGAAGCTGCATGGATGAGGAGGAAGAGGAAACCGTTCTCCATATTCTGTGCACCTCCGCAGCTCTCGCAAATTTGCGGAAAACGTACTTAGGAAAATACTTCTTAGTAGACCTCAGTGACTTGTCTCTCACAGACACACGCTGCATGAGCAAATATATAACCAAAACCAAATGGCTGCAATGATCGCTCACATATTTTCAGTATTAGCAGCTGGACCCATCAGCTACTATTTAGACGGATTGTTTATGGATTGCAATAGAGGGGAAACTGCTTCAGTTACCCCTTCGTTTTTATCCGAAACAACCCGTCACTCGGTCAGACCCACCTTTCGACCAATTTGAGACACCTCACAATTTGCGCAGTAATCAGAACGATCTGCCCTATCCGATAAGTTACCAGACGATACGGCTAACTGTCGCCCGGTCTCCTCCTCCTTGACCAACCTTACTAAACGTCTAATGAGGCCTCGCAAAGAAACAGCCGATCTACTAATCACAGATACTGACACAACCGGTATACGTCACTTCGGACGAGATGTCGGAGGATCATAAACGAAGGGTACACTGTTTCGGTCACCCCTCGTATATTCGAAGACATATCGTCCAATCAGGGTCGTTCGAGGTTCACGGGCAAGGGATAGACTGTATCGGCACCCTTCCCCCGACCCAAGGATAAAGCACCCCGTTTCCCTCGACGAGACACAGGAGGATTATAGCCGTAGGCAAATCGCTATAAGTATTAAGCAGCAACAACGAACCCACTAGCATGTCCGGTCTAGTTTACTACTCTGGCCTTCTACTCAGCCAGAATGGCTACCTATATAATGGAATTTTAATTTGTAAAAGTATTTAAAATATGTATAGATATTTACTTTCACCCTTGACTACTTTCAAAGTCAACATATTTTCAGCTTCCGTCATCCTGTTGGCTCCCCTTGATTCGTTGAAAATGCGTCCGAGCTGACTTGTAGCTTCACGAAAGTGAACTTCCAGCTGAATGTAGTTGGTCCAGTTACACTTTCATCTCGAAAGAGTTCAATTTTTAGAACTGGTTCTGTCGAGACTTCTCCTATTTGTTTCAGAACTCTAAAACTGAACTGGGCCTTACTTATATAATCATTTGTAACCTTCCCACTAAATATTTTGTAAGACTCAATATGCAATTTTGTTAGAAAAATTTACAAATTGTGAGTTCACAAAAATTTGACTAGACACTAAAAAAAAATATTAATATCTCGGTTAATGTTTGAGCAGAAACTATCGCTTTTCCGTCGTCGCTGAGATTATGTAATTTAAGGTCCGCCTTTTCCTTTCATGATGTATGGCATTTCCTTAACTCCTCCTCTAGGGTTTCTTTATTTCTTGGACCAGTGGTCAGTTCTTGTAATGAAATCACCTCCCGAACTGTCTACTTGATAGTCGTCTGCAACATGTTTTCAGCTCTTGATTCTAGTGCTTTTTCGAATAACTTAAAGATAAAACTTGATGGAGCACACCCTTGCATAGGTGAACCTTCTATAAAAAGCCCTTCACAATGTTAATGTGCTGTGGTCCATTGAACCTTGGTGTCCCAAACTTATTCCACTATCTATTAAACATTTTCGTTGCTACCTCTTCTGTAAGGATATAGCTAAGTGCGAAGCAGCTAACGCATACCTATATGCTGTCTGCTTATGGTAAGAGTGGGCCACGTATGATATCCATCTGTGTGGTCGCTATAACTCCAAATTGTTTTACTGTACTGGAAGGAACAAGAACGAAATACCACACTCATCGCGAAAAAAAAAACCAAACCCTGCCGCGCCGCTTGCTTTCGAAACAAAACAAATTCCTTGAGTGCCACACACAATATAAGACAAGAGTGCCTCAGTCTTCGGATGGTTGTTTTGCTCAAATAATTCACAGATCAAAACGTGTCGTATCTCAAATTACCATTGCAAACATCCGACATTCGTATAAATCCCAATCCTTTCGTTATTCACGAATTCATTGATCATCAGTATGCACGTTATCATCCCGCGAAGATCAATGGAATCGTACCTACAGCTACAGCCCTCAACAAGACAGCTCACATCACAATGGGAATTTCAATCATCAAAATTGTTGTCATTCTCCCTCCGCCAAGGAAGGGGGAAAAATCAAAAAGGATATTCGATAATATGTAGGCATATATGCAGAACAGAGGGCACACAAAAGGAGATGTCCTCAAAGTCCTGAATCGAACCATCATGTGATCCCCTTCAGTTCAATTTGTTTCCACTTTTTTGTTCGTTTTTATTTTTTTGTCCTCCTTGTGTTGCCCGGCCATTTGATGCACTGCATCATTCCAGCAGGTAGACCTCCCGTACTTGTGTGTGGTACGCCTGCGTCTTCATCGTTGGTCAGCTCGTCATACGTCATCTCTGGCGTTGTGAAACGTAAAATGCTTTATGCTTAATTGAGACATCGTCTCTTGTGCGCCTGTTGTCTGTTCGGTTCGGAAGGACAGATGGGGAAATTATTATATTTCATGAAATGCATTCATGCATTTCATCCTTTAGATATATATTTTTTTTTGTTTTTTTTTTTTTCATTTTCGTTGTTGTGCATGGCGATCTCGATCTCGGCGTTTAATCAATGCCTGGCTCTCAAGTGTCGGAGGAAACGATGAAATTATTTCTTGTCATCTCAAGGACGGACCAGTGCGCATTTGATTGGGCCACCTACCTCACCATTGTAACTGATGGCAGATATGGACTTGGGTGTGGGATGGTGGCATTAAGATTATTTTTTCTTATAGGTATTTATTGCCTATGCTTGTATGGAGCTTTATTGTCTGCCGGGGTGTAAGTAGATACTGTCATTATGTATCTAATTTGCGGAAAGGAAATCGTGTTTCTCAATCCCTTTGGTAGATCGTAAAAATTACGGGCTGATAATATTTAAAAAAAAAATGACATCCACGTTGAAAGATTTACAACAACTTGAGTTCGCCCAATGGTATAAATTCTACCATTATAGTGGCAAGGCTTATACACAACATATATTATAAAACAAATTACGAACAGCATTGCACCTCCTCTCAATCTTCCCAACAAATCAAGCGAATATGTTGTGTTTAAGGAAGTGAAAGTGGTTCTTAGCTTTTTCGCTTAGCCTATTTATATATTGGATGTTTCCCTGTTTTTAAATTAAATTTACATATTCCCTAATAAACCGGTCGAAATTCTGCTTTCAAAACTGTGCTTTAGAAAATTCTGTCTTCTCACACAAAAATGCTGCTTGACGAAACTCTGCTTTTTTAAATTCTGATTTTCAAATTTAAAGCAATAAAATTCTGTTTATTCTGCTATTTTTCCAACTAACAAATATAAACGACGAGAAAAAAAACAAGTTTAAATTTATAAAACACTACAAATTATTTACTTTAAATTCTTAATTAAAAATAAGATTAAATATTGACAAAGAATCTTAATAATAAAAACAATATCTACTGAAATAAAAAAAAGTAATGCGAAATTTAATTAAAAAAGCAAATGAAGCAGTCAGAAATTACAACTTTTATTTATTTTAATTTCATTTGTTTTCTTTTTGTACTTATACTTATAAATCATAAATATATTTTTACGTACCTTATATTACCTTCCTGTAATACCTACAATAAATTTCTAATATTTGAAAATGATTACTTTTTGAAATTCTTAATCACTTTGAATATGACAAAATTTATATACATACAAACTTCCCTTGCAAAACTCAAACAACATTATAAAAGTTTTTTTTTTTAAACCAAATGTAAAAGCTTCATTTCGGCAGTATAAAAGGACAGCCGAGATATCGTTTAATCAAAATTCCTTCTACATGCGACTCGGTAGGATCTTCGAATACTCTAACACCGTTTTCCAAGGAGGTTCGTTGTTATTACTGTTACGCTGCGATTGATGGTTTAGTGGACAGACAAAGACTTTTCCTCAGTCTTCCTAAAAATATCAATAGCAGTATCGCTTCTTTTGTTTACTTTTACTTTACGTATTTCTATAACAAAAATAAAATAAAATCGTATTTTTAAAAAATACACTCGACATTTTTTATTTTTCTCCCAGGAGGAAATAAAAGACTACAAATAAAAACTAAGAAAAGATGAGTTAAAATCAGAAAAAAATGTTCTCTCCATCTCTTCTTTACAAAATTCTGCAAACAATAACAAATTTTTGGAAGATGTTCAAGAACGCGGCCTTTTTACAAAATTCTGCAAGCAATAAAAAAAGTTTTGGAAAATGTTCAAAAACGCGGCCTTTTTAACATTTTCCAAACCTTTTTTTATTGTTTGCTGAATTTTGTAAAGCAGAAGTTTGAAAAGCAGAATATAGAGAAGCAGAATTTTGAAAACAAAACTTTGAAAGCAGAATTTTGTAAAATGAATTTTGACCAATCCATAACTTTGACCCCAACCCTAATAAACCGCCTTATCGTGCGTGCAAACAATTATGAAGCCTGGACCAAAAGTTGATTGCTCAGCCTGCCTCCCAACAAGAGATCCCACTTAATCATCGATCAGACAATATTTTCGTTCTGGTGAATAGCGCAGAGGCTATTTGAAATCCCATTCCAAATATGTGTCTACTTTCAGAGTCGTCCTCAATCCTCGAATTAGCTTGAACCCAGTTTTCGTTTACCCGGCAAAGGGGAAATTTCAAAAGCACCCGATAAAATCCCAAACTGAATTTTCCCATGTTTCATAACCTCAATTACACCGAAGGCGAGTTATTACGTATCTTAGCAGAAATAGATTAGACACACCTCAGAGATATTTATAATTCACAGCACGTGCATACATGTAGGAGAAGGTATAAGCAATATTAGTTAATTAATGATAATTATCCGTATTATATGGGCAATTTATTATTCCGAGTTTGTCGTACCGGTTGTTCAGAGAATGAGTGAGCCAACTTATCAACATATTACTACTACCGATCTACTAGATGTACTGATTCGTATAATTCACAATGAAGGATTTATTAAACGCCTTAAATGTTGTTATTTCGATAGGTGTGTTGGCGTTTTAATGAGACTGATGATGAAATAGCTTAACGCATAATTCCCACCAAAGTGTTTGTCAACAAATTGTTGTTCGATTTAAAACGAATGAATGTGTTTAAATAAAGATTTGGCTAATGGGCTATAATTTGGAAAAGCCTGTACCCAATTTTTGCGAATGTAATCATTTTGGCGAGACGATAAATGCAGACCTGTTTTTAGACTCATTGGTCCTAAAGAAGCTCCTGTCTGCATCCACGTGTGTTGGTCTTATTAAATAAAACTATCTGGATCTGTCTCAGACCGTCTCTGACTAGATTGGTTGTAGTTCCGTCACCGAATGACCGAATTTGAAAATAACTTCCGTCATAATTGTTACCATTTTTACTTGAGGCAATCCAAGAAGCGAAGACGGAAGGGTGTTCAGGCCACTGCAGCATCAGCGATACACGCATAAGCTCCTCTGAAAGGGGGGTATTTTCTGCGCCGAAAAATTATGTCTAAGAGATGGGCCTATTACATCTTAAGATTTTTTCAACTGCGCTATACCTCTCGCGTAGGTCTGACAAATATCCGAGATTTCAACGGTCATGAAATAACTCCTCAATTAGCCATTTGTAGATCGTTTCTATTCGTACCAAAAATGAAAAACTCACACAAACCCTACGGACCTGTTTCGCCAACTATTACTATTGTTTTCGTATGAGTTTGCTATTTTTGCATGTTATGTTATGTAAGCTTTTTTTCTTTCCATCATTTCCCTAATAAAGAAAGGCCCGCAGCTCTATTTTCGCCAACGGCAACAGCGGTAACAAATTCGCTCATGTTGCCAGCAAATTGTTCATGTTGAGCGACATTAGTCTCGGATATTCTCGGAACTAGGCTTAGTCTTCAACCGAAGGCCGTAATTGAAACGTTTCTTCCCTGTCACCATTATTACCTTGAAGCAGATCGTTACATACAAATTTTTGAATTAACGCAGCAAAACAAAAACATCAGCGACCTAAAGCAGGCAACGTTTCGACAGATTTGACTGAGAATTTAACACAACTATCGGACAATATGACACCTCCCCAAGAACTTTATTTCCCAATGCTTGCTTTTCGTGTTGAATGAATCGTTCCGTCACAGTTCAGATCATATTTACCATATAAAGATTGCAGCGTCACAGTCAAACCTAGTTAATTGAAACCTTTACGAAACAAAACAAATTAAATGTCACGCTACGTTAAACACCCAATGAACTATATTTGGCGCCTCGAAAGTAACCCAAAATTGAATGTGCAAAAGTACAAAATTTCTATTCCATTTGTGCCACACGTTGGGCGCCATTTGTCATGAAAAAGTAAAGAATACCTGAAGTGCCCGACCCTTAGCCAACTGCCTCGAGTTTTTCACTCCAAGTTGGTTGATGTGCTTTTCACGTCGACGAGCTCTTATTGCCCGACTTTGAACTTGGGGACTTGAAACAAAAAACGAATTCACCATACGCTATAAGATTTACAGCCTCCTCCAATACCCACGTTAATATAGGTCGGTCCAAATACTTTACGAAGAAACGGCCAAGGATATCCTCAGCATTTAAATAACACAGAGAGTTTTCTTCATCGTCACCAAACAATTGATGTAGGCAGCGATCACAAGTTCATTGATCCGGAGACAGGACTATTCCCTTACTTATAATTGAGATGTCGAAACCTCGTGTTTGCTACATTTGCTACATTTGCAGCGTGACCGTTGTATGACTAAAGTTGCAATTTGGCAATTTTTTTTCGAGAGCCTGCCACAATTATTTGCTATTTGGGACCGTTGGAGAAGGCGCTTCAAAAAATGTTATTTCCAAATAAAACCCTTTTAAACGTAACGCAGTTGCCGATCACAATACTATTACAGTGTTTAGCGAGCCAATACTTGTTAAATATTATTCAAAAATTCTGAATAAGCTTTTCTGCCTCCGAATCTGTAACGGTCGCACTGTGTGTAGGTACAGCGTGCCGAAGAAAAGAATTTTCCCATTTGAATTTTATTTCCAAATTTATAAATAGTTGCCTCAACAGGTTCCTAAAGGTGAGGGTCCTTATATTTAGCATAGCTTCTCACAACCACTCGTAAGTCTGAGTCTTTATTTTTTGCGATTGAATGAAACGAACGCACAAATATATTTTAAGCGGCTGAATCACTACAACACTCAATCCCTAAAATCTATGGCAACAACTTTCACTTTTGCCTTGGTGTCCTAGAAAATTCCTTCACGTACTCCCTGGGTCATAAAAGAAATTAAAACACTTCCTAGCCTTGGAGTAACCACGAACAAAATTCTCTGCGTTTCTATTTTCCAGGTGTCCACCTACTTTCCCACATTTTGACAAGTTGCCGCCGCCACCGCTTTGCCACAAAGGGTCCTTAGAAGTCCACCACTATCTCTCTCTATCTCTATTGAGAGAGTAACTCACCACTGTTCTCGTTTCAAGTACGCAAAACGCAATAATTCATCAGTATAAACATCCTTTCAATCGTTTATTGTTACACGAATAACTGTGATTTTCTTCCATTGTTGAGCTCCTTTTTATTTATATTTATTTATTGCTTCATTGTCCTTGTAGGTACACGCTCACTCCTCGCTGCTTCTTTTTATTTTCACCGCTGTGGGTGTGTGAAATGCCTGTTCGGTTCTTATTGGTGTCCGCAGTCACACACCGATTTTAACAAAACAAACACAAGGTAGATGATGGTGAGGGTGATTTCTGATCTTGCACTCGGCCACCATAAAAATCGAAACAGACCGAACGGATGCGAACGGAAAGGAATGACGTAAAATAAATAAGGCAACAAATGCGATCAATCGATCGCATTCTCGATCAGACGACCAATTGGCGCCGCTATATACAATTCTACTTCAGAGACCCATAGCCGAGGAAAGGTTCATGGGTGCTGCTGCAGCTTTTCATCTCTAGCCCGATCCAAATAGTGTGGCAATGGTTTTGTATATGCATATACCTCCCGGTTCGAAATGGAACCTTGTCCTTCGTCGTTGGCAGCACTAGTACTGTCTTCACTGTCACGGCATTTTCGGTGTTGGATTAGTTAGGCCGTTGGTATTTCCGTGCGAACTGAATGGATTATGAATGAATGACTACGCGGTCAATCATAAGCGGTTAATCACATTAAGTTGGCCTTTGTTTCGGGCAGAGAGATGTGTGGAGTTACTAGTTTACGGCGTTCTGAGAATTCTGGCTCTGGCCAAAGTTAACGATAGATAAGCGAAAGATAAACATGCGGCTCATCTGTCTTTTGTGGGTGACCTGTTGTTTCTCAAAGAAATGTCTTCTTTGAATTGGCGAACTGTGCGGCACAAGTTCTTAGGGAGGAACTCTTATTAGAGTTGGTTTTGTGTAACATTTCGCTGTATGATTCATCGAAAATACCAAGGGCAACTGTGAAAGGAAATAGTCCGTGTTAACAGCATAAAATTTGGCGAAAAGTTAGCTAAATATTTCTCTGACTCATTTTTACTTTGTGCAAGTTTGAGACATACATACATATAAGTGTTGCTGACCTTTGCATGACGAGTGTCCTTTGCTGCGGGCTTTGCATGAAATAGAAAGTCTCGTTTTGGAATGTTTTTTGTGTATTCTTTTATAGGGGTTCAGACG
This sequence comes from Cheilosia variabilis, assembly GCA_951230905.1. Lineage (NCBI taxonomy): Eukaryota > Metazoa > Arthropoda > Insecta > Diptera > Syrphidae > Cheilosia > Cheilosia variabilis. The sequence goes on along the minus strand of OX579677.1, from coordinate 38,657,900 downwards.
CAGAGGGTTATATTGGGGTTGCGTTGAGGTCAATGCCATTGGGCCGAAGTTGTTGCCCGACCTATCTGTCGGGTGGTATTGATTTTTTTTTCTGTTTGTTATGTAAGGATGACTTTTTTGCGATAAATATTTCGCGGTAAATACTTTTAGTATCTATCAATGTTTTAATAAGAGCTAAATCAGGAGGGTGGTCCGCCATTCAGAATGATTGTAGAACCGTAATATGTTTTTCCAAAGGTTCAAAAGCCGACATAAACTAATAGGTACTGTACTTTGACCAAATGACATACTGAACTTCCAGTTGCAAGACGACAGTTTCGTTGTTCATATCACCACGAGACTGACTCTGTCTTAAGTTAAAATTGATAACGCAAACCTTAAACAAAAATCCAACAACATGGTGACGAGGCAAAGTAGACCCCTAATAAACCAGTAAAAGGCGGTGCTCCTCCATCGATCGCTGCATGTTTGTAATTGTAACTGACAATCGTCTAACAGACTTTCCTACTCTAAACGAAACAATTTTCCAACTTCTGTGGCCACTAGTTCTTCAGGGCGGTCTTTTCAAAAAAAACTTAATTGACGCTCGCCTCTCGGTGCCGATATATGAAGTAGAGTCAGTCACTCAGATAATAATATCGCAAGCTAAGTTCTAGTCCGATCAGGCTTATTCTTAGTTTTCTTCATTCTTACGTGCTCAATCTCTTCAAACATTCTTCAAACAAACAATAATAAAAATCTAAAATCAAGCTTTTTATTATCAAATCAAGCCTGTGCAATATAAGAATCTGAATCATATCAAATGAATTATTTTGTTTGCCCACATAAAGGATCGAACAAAAACTGTATTCTCCTATCAAGCCGCACAATGTAAGACTTGCATGATGTATTAATGCGCATACCAATTAGGATCTAAACGATCAGGATAATACCAATTTATATTCTTCAATCATGAAAAACTGGAATGATGGATAAAAAAAGTTCATTCATTCCGATTGATATCTCATACAGTTTACGTTTTTCCGTAGTTAAGTGTTCTTCCAAAAAATAACACAGTGGAAAATTGTAATAAAGTGCATGTGATAACGAAAATGGTGGAATTAATTATATTAATTTAATATAAATGCAATTAATGTAAAAAAAAATATGTATGATTTTAATAGTCCACCTAACATTTGTATTCCTTAAATAATGGAAGGACATTTATTTTGGATTTAAGTTCATTTAAGCATTTTTGTTTCAATAAATAAATAAATTTTAAAAAAATAAATTGTTCTATTTTCTTAAACAGGAAAGTGACGGAGTTGATAATAAATTCGACAAATAAAACTGTGCAATCTTAAATTGGGATATGGCATTATTGAAGCATTCCGAAAAAAATTAATATAAGGATAACTTGTTATTATTTAAATTTTTATAAGTTTATTTCCTGATAAAGGGAGCATTATTCTTACTGCTGATAAATAGGTGAAAAATAAAGTAATTTTGAGCTTAATTTAAGCTGACACTTTCTTACTACTGTAATAGAAAAATCTTAAAATATGAATTAAAGGTTAACCAAAAGGCATACTCAAAGTAAGATTTTTGTAGTTGGATTAAGAATTTCCGAGCTTAACAGATTTTCGTCAACGGATGACACTGACACTGAATATCTTGATTTTATCTCGCTTTTTCCCTGAGTGGCCTATGCGTTCCTAGATATTTATGAGCAACATTCGGGTACTGGTGGAAATAATTTATGAAAAGGGGGAAGTTGCTTGGGTTGAATAACCTCTTTAATAAAAATGTACTTAAATTTTAGAACGGTGATCTTGGTATGTGGTCCTTGCTTTTCATTCCGAAATCCACAAAGAAATCTGGAAACAGCCTAAAGTTCTGCTGAAAGGGGTAACTAACTGTTGCAGTTGTGCCGTTTAGTCTATTTAATCTATTTACTCAATTTCTTGAATTAAATAGTCACAGTCTCTTGGGTGGTACAGATTTATATTGAGTATTTCATCTATAGCGAAATACATTAACACAATTGTAAAGTTTATCTGTTGTGTACGCATCATGTGCTAAAATTGATTAGCCAACCCATGTGGATTTAAACAAAAAAATATATATACCAATTTATTATAGGAAAACAAAAATTACGTTGAGCAATACTAAGTTGCTATTCCATTGCAATAACTTATAACTTCTAGTATATCACTTGACCGCGTTGACCAATTTGCAAATCCTCGTCGAAAGATGATCAAATCGCGAGAGTAGCTCGAGTGTTTAACGCAGAAATTAAGGGCACATGACTCTATAGCAGGGATGGAAAATGCCATTTTCGATTTGTACTGAAAACTGTTGTAAGATCGTACTGAAATGGAGCTATTTGTATTGAAAACTTTTTTTCGTATACAGAAGTGAATTCAAAATATTTTATTTTCAAAAACATAAACAAAAATAAATTAACAAAACTTCCTAGAAAAACTATACAAGCCTACAAAAAAAATAGCTTATATTTTTAATCTACGAGCTCTTCAGGCTTTATACTCTCAATTTGCACATTCATCTTCAAAATATTGCCAACTTGAAACTCCGAATTGGATGAGTTTCTACTCAATTTTTTTGTTTCAATCAAAGCTCAGCAAAGTGTCGACTTGAAGTCGGTTTCGATATTTGGACTTTATTAATGTCTGGCAAGAAAAAATCCTTTCGACATTTGCTGATGAGGAATAACGAGAACGGCTTAAGCAATTTTGTAAATATTTTCAAACATCAGCTCATTACACTCGTTTTTAATTGAATTTACTTCAGCCCAAAATTCTGAAATTGAATAATATTTAAATTGCTGAAATATTTAGCAGCCGGGAAGTGCTCTATATTCATTGTTAATTTGTTGAATATTCTTTTTTTCATAAGGAACAAATTCAAAAACAAATTTCAATAGAGAATTCGATTTTCCTGATACAACTGCTTCTGATGTAAAATGCTCCAGAAAATTTAGAAAGGGATTTTCAATATTGATTTTCTTATTTATGTCTTCCAAAATGACATAAAAACATCATCATCTTTTTAATTGTTTTCTAAGGAAAAGATTTACAAATTGAAAGAGAATTTGAAAGATACAGATGGATAAATTGTATCGAATTAAGGCAAATTGTACTTTTGTAAAAAAATTGTAGGTAGATACTCATCTAAAAATTCGCCCTTGAGCACGAATTCGATGTCGGAGTTATTACAAAGGAGCGACTAAAAAACGATCGGCAGTAAATTTAAAAATGCCCACAGCCAGCACCGAAACAAAATATCCATTTGGAGAATTCATTTAAGGCAACATAGTTCTGCCACATTTACTCGTAAAATTTCGCTACTAAGTTTCAGGTTGCGCTCATAGATCGCAATGCTGCCGCTACTTCAAAATTCATGCAGCTCCCACGGACCTATAGCAAAAATATTTAAAATTTTGTCTGTAAACCTGCAAGAGTAAACCTCTTGCCTTATTTACGATTTTTATGGAAAGAGTGTCGGAAGTGATATGTCCTCAATGGTGAATCAGATGTTTTTGGGTAGCAGAACTTGGGCGAAAGCCCCGTGCCATCGATAGCATTTTACAAAAGCTGGTATTAATTGCAAACGTTGAATTCTGCCAACAAACTTAAATGAGGGGAACAACAATACTGCACCTTAAACGAGAAATAAGTCGCCCTTCAATATAATTATATCGAAGACCCAATCCAATTGGCAAACTATATACAAACATTTACCTTATCCTGCCAGCAAGTCACATAGACGCATACGCAAAACCACAAAGAATCTACTCCACAAAGAGCATCCGATAAGCAAAATCGCCAACTGCCGATTTTATCGATTGAACAGAACACGGCACCGCGATATTAGCATAAAATCACGTCTACATCCCAAAAACAGAGGTAAACTTCACCGAAGGTGTCATGCGGACTTAAGGCCGGACGCGAGACCAAAGGAATTCCAAGCTCACAGAAAGAAAAACGAATCTTCTTTCTTGTTTTTTTTTTTTATTGACATACGCTCTTCAGTTCTTTTTCGGAATTTCTTTTATTCGATTCGATTCAAATTAAAACCAGCAAAGAACAAAAAAGAAAAACACACCAACAAAGGACTCTCCACTAACGAGGATGGCCGTCGCTTATCTCTAAACACTAAGCATGTGTTAACACAGATCAAATGGTGACCACAGAAACCACACAAACAAGACAAAGTTCATTCATGTTCTGCCTCGTTTTGATCGAACAAAAGTTCCAAAAAGTTCGACATATGCAAAAAAATCGCGCGAAAAAAAACCAATCCAAATCAATGCCCGAAATCAAGCGCGAGACTGACGCGATACCAGCACAAAACCACACAAAAAAACAAAAACAAGAACAAACGGATGACACGGTCCCTGACGGCCTACTGGTGTGTGGTTAATTCTACATGGAAAAAAGACGAAGAAACAAGCATCATCACCACCATGACGGACCTGCCATCTAGTTAGCGTGCTTACACATTACGTTGGCATCCTGCGCGCTCTCCGACGCGATGTGTGGACTCGCATTATAGACCGCCAGGCCGGAAACGGCCCGAATACCATTCCGAAGAGCGAACATTAATCCGGCTTGCGACCGCACGTTTGGCTTAAATTAGATCAAATGAGATAGCGCCACGAGCAGCGCCTCCGCTGCCCCGAAATTCGAAATTTTTCAAATCCTCTGTAGCTCTGAAGTTATTTGTTGGGTTTGTTTTTTGTTGGTGGGTCCATGTTCATTCATGTTGTTGTTTATTTTTTTTTTTTTGCCTCGTATATTTTGAATATAAAAGGCGTCGCGGCTATTTCACGGATTCACATCTCATTCCTATTATGTTCTTGTTAGGATTGGACCCTCCGTTCTTTGTGTATCTGTGCGCATCCTTTGCCTTGCGACACGGCAGAGGGACGCTTCCATTGTGAGATCTGAATGAGAATTATGGCCTACATTTCTCCGAGGTGGTGTCTTTTATATGGTTAAATGATTTGAATCCTAATTTAGACCATGATGCTGCCGTCCAGAGTTCTCTCAATAGACGCTGTGGAATGTGTAGACAAAACTCATTGGGAAAGACAAGGACACTTGTTGTACCTGTATAGACGACAAAAGCATTCTTATCGGACTATCACTTTGAATTCCTTGATTTCTTGTGTCGTGTTTAGATCAGTATCCAAGGATATTTTAATCTTATCTGTCGTCCCTTTTGATGAGAGTGACTTTTGCGGGGCAAGCGATGATTACCTGCAGGGAAACACCCCCGCGCGCACGCATACACAGTAATTTGTTCCGCTAATTGGAAGGATTAATTAATAAAGCTTAGGTGGCCGACAGCAGCAGAAATAGCTTTGTCCGACGAACAAAGGCGGCGACAAAATGTCACCTCGTCGGCGATAATTTTAATTTTAACAGCCTCAGGGCGATGGTGTGTATTGTGGCGATGGACTACAAATGCAAAGTCGTTTGGCAATTAACAAACAAGCCGTTGATGAGGGGTGTAATAAAATTGTCGCTGCGGTTTTTTTGGCAAGTCAGCTTGTTTATTTCGAATTTAGAGCCCAGAATAATCTGAACAAGATCGGCGCTGATAAAGAAACAAATTAGCTCGTCCTGCGGTGGCCGATAAATACTAATCAGGTCGGGTAGATGTTTCGGGAAACGATAAATTTATTTTGATGGGACTATGATGGTGGCTGACGGTGGCACTATAAATACATAAACGGAATGTCCTGATGGGTGGGCGGTAGAGAGCAAAGTGTTTGTGTAATTTTATCAGACTGATGACTGATTGGAAACAGTCATCACAACTGTCGTTGTGAACGCCGAGTTGATTAAGGCGTCTCAACCTTACCTCACAAAAGAGTAAGCCACAATGCGCCAATTACAAAAGAAATGTAGTAGCTTGTTTTAAAATTAGTAGAACTTTTTCGTGAGTGTTGATTTAAAAAATGGCAATTTGTTCAATGGTAATTGAACAAAATGGGGAAAAGAATCTATACTCAATGTCTTACCATTGCTTTATATAAAAAGAGGAGATACTTCAAGCTTAAAAGGTACGTATCCCAACTTTGAGGACGCTGAGCTTACAGATGTTCTTGTGCTGGGTTCCATTATAGTTTTAACATATAGGTGAGAGAAAATGATTTATGACGTCTATTTAAATGTGATGTCAGTCCAGGCATCATGATTTGAAGTTAAGCCCCTCTAGTCACCAACACGACCTCTAGTAACGTTTTTATATTGTTTTCCATTATGTTGTCACTAGTGGGAATAAAGAACAAAAACTGGATGATTCCTATGTTCAGTCGGTCCTAGAAAGTTCGCCTGTGCGTGTGTGCATACTGAGAAATTAAAAAGGAAAACAAAATGGCGGAAAAATCAAGTATCCCTAGGTAGAACCGACCAATTTAAGCTATTGAAATGTTCTTCGAAGCTTTAGGAGCCGCAAACATCGTTGTGCACCTGTTGCGCTAACTATTTATTAAGTAACTTATTTTAACTTTTACCTCCAGTACTGTGCTTACATAAGAGATGAAAATACGCTCATCTCACGCATCCAGCGTAAAGGATCCAGCGTAACGTAACAGTAGTTGAAACCCTTTTTTGTTGGATACAGTAGTTGACATACAGCGATATCCTCCCTTCCAGTTAGGTACTTCTTTCGAGAAAGATTTTTTTTTTCTCCAAACACATATAATAAATTAATAATAGATATTTTCTTATAATAAAAGCGAAATTTTTAAATTTGCTTAGAAAAAATTTTGTGAATTTAAATAAGGACTTACAAAAACTAACAAAATTGTTAGCATATTTTTTTCTGTAATTCCCCAAAAAATGTAAAAAATCTTTAGCTATCTCAAATGGCTGTGTTTTTAAGTTAGATATACTGCTTCAATTTGGTTTCATCCAAAGAAAGAAATTGAGAAAATGAGAAGGCCAACTACTTTAAACAACGTTATAATTAATTATATTTTATTATATAATATAATAATATGCCCAAAGGTACAAAAAACGCGGGAAATACCGCTTGGATCTCGGCTGTCATTATCCGTCAAGAATTGGATTCAGCAGTATTCAGCAGTGGATGCATTCAGGATTTGATGGTGCTTTTCTTGTGACGTCATAGTCACTAACAGGCTGCGGTAAAATGTTACTAATTTTTGTGTAAATATTTGACATATCTGTTGGAATATTAAATAAGAGGGGTGCCAATAACTGCAGGTATCAAAGAATAGCAATAGATTCAATTATTGACAGGGGTGCCAATAACTTGTTCATACCATAGTTGTTGGCACTGTCTTCTAAAGTATACGACGGTTATTTGCTTAAGAGGATCGGCTACAACTAGCCATTTCGGCTTTAATTGTTTTTTTTTTAATTAAATTGAATCAATTAATTTTTAGTTAAATCAATTTTTTTTTCTTAAAGTTATAAATTTAGTTGTTATGCAAAAACAAAATTTATTTTTTTTTATTTTATTACAATTTTTACTTATTTAACTGTCGCATTTTTTTTAATTAAAGTATCATATTATTTTATTTCGTGCCAAGAACTGAAGGTACCAACAATTTTTGTTATTAATTTCTTCAAAATTTGGTTTTTAAAAAGGCAGAAAGTGTTGGAATACAAATTTTCCCCAACTGACCCTATTTCCGTAGAGTGTCAATTACTGTACACTCTACACACAGGTGAGCCAACTACTGTAGTTTATGAGAGACATTTTTAATATGTAATTCATTTAATTCAAAATTGAAACCCCTTAACTCGAAAAATGTTTATTTTTGGTTAAAGAAAATTTCTTAATCAATAAATAAATGTATAACATATTCAACTCGAGTTTCAAATAAAAACGCATCGTTGGTTTAAAGTCTAAATTTGGGTTGCCACCCTTTTGTCCTTCACGCTAATAGCAGTGAAAAATGCTTCGAAATCAGTTCAGTGGCACTGATGGAAATGAGTGGACCCTACAGACACCTCCAGGGTAATACTATAAATCAAAGCGCCACCTAATGCCGAATTCACAATGTCGCGTTGAACGCGTGCGTTCGTTGGCGCGCTTTGACACGCTTTATCGAATCTTTACGATTTTAAATGCCAAAGTGCGCGAGCAAACATTTTGTAAAACGAAATGCTGCTTTGAAGCGAATGCGCGTTGAGAGAGTAGAGCATGACAGATTAAAAGTTCGGTTTGGTTTTAACTAATGTACACAAATAGAGAGCAGAGTTCAAATTTCAAGTTTACTCTATTTTTGTAGTTGTAATTTTTGTGCAAGAAATTTCTCCAAAATCGATAAAAAAATTATTCATAAGAGTAATGCAAAGAACAACCTCAACAAAGATGCAAAACCAATGATTATTATTTCTTTTTATTTAAGAAAATCTGAAGAAATAAGTATTAGCCTTACAAAAAAAAGGTATTCGGCATTTTCACAAACTAAATTAATTAATTTGCATTAAAAAAAACATCATATTGCTTTTTAAGACTTGTGTGTGATAAACATTAGTGAGTCTGTGCCACTCCAACTAAGAACGGCACACCCCATAACATCAAATCAAACAATTCAAAATTCTAAAGTTGTCAGACGCGCGTGAGAGTAGAGAGTAGGTCTACTCAGGCGTCGCGTTGAACTTTACGATATTTACGATCTAAAGTCGATCCAACGCCTAAAGTTGTATTTTGTGTGGCAGCATATGAACGCTTTGTTTCTACATAATATGTCAACGCACGCCCGCGTCAACGCGACATTGTGAATTGGGCATAAAGGACTTCATCTTAATCACTCTCTAAATACTGATGGCCCAGATAAGAAAAAGCTCTTAAATTTCCAGCGACGTCTGACCCACCTCGCTTCGCCACCTACTTAAAATTTATAGTGCATATCACTTAAACCTTTAAAAATCGTTCTACAGTCGACTCCGGTTAATTGAAACAGAAATTTCTCAAAAATATTTTTTCACTTAAGTTGGTATTTTCTCTTACGAACTGAGAATTATTGAAAAACAAAAATTATTATATGTTGCAGTTAACTGATTTTTCAGTATAGCGTTGTATTTCATATAAGCGGAGTCGACTGTAATTGAGCTTCATAGTTAAAAATTAAATTTTAAAGCCACGATTAAAGGCTATCTATAGATCTTCGCTTTTGGAACAGGGTTACCGTATCTTTTTTCTCAATCGCAAATTTTTGCATTGTGAGTTTGACAACGGTATAGTCAACTTCTTGCAGTAGTTTTTAAATCTATTTTGGAAAAACATTCTAGAGTTTTTGGGACAACCAATTCTTTTTTTTGAAAGTGGTGCACTCACCTTTTGGTAGCGAGGTATAATCTCAATAAAAACTTATGTTTCTGAAAAGTGAATTGACTTAATGTCAGACAGATTTAATTGGCTCAACCAGCGATTCTTAGCCTCGTGTGTCATGCAGTAAAAAGGTTTATGTACCCCTTTCCACAATAAATGCTCTGATGCCCTTTTATTGAAATACTGACTTTACAAAATTACACGTCAAGTCATATAACATAACATAGAACATCTCACGTGCAGTAGTTCAATGCAACGGCCCACCACCGTGTGGGGCAAATAGACGGGCAATAAATTTACCAATAGTTTTGTTTCAGAAGTTATACCGCCAACCGGGCATCCATTGTGATCAAATTGATCGTTTTTCAACCACACCCTGCAATTAGAATCAATCAATCTCCACTAATTTGTTTATTTATTGTTTATGGCATTGTAAAGGACCTATAACCAAGATGCCCGAACAACAAATCAACAGATAACGAGCTTTGAGTGATTGCACGAGATGTCGGAGATATCCTTATCGACACATACACACAAACACACCACAGAAGCGCCATTTAATTTTCGATTAACATCCAAAATCTCGCTCCACTTGGCAACCGAAAGGATCCCTGCACACCAGAGAGGTACCTATAGTAACAGGCCACCACAGTGTCAAATCCAAATATTAAATAACTACAAAGAGAGTAATCTCAAGGAGGAAATCGATCGATAGAATTATTGATGAATGATTCGACATTAATCCTTACTAATCCTTACAAGAGGCTCAGGAAAATCGGCTCCGAAATGAATTATGTATCCACCCGAAGTGATACAAACCGTACGAGAAATTCATCACCGCCATACTGAGCTGCTATGCTCGTATATGCCCTGGTGTCCCTTTGGGATCATCATATAATACCCGAAAAGATGACGACTCACAAAAATCCCATCATCTGATCACTGGCGGCAGTATCAAATATTGTTGTGAATTTTTTCATCATTCCCAACCGATTGTTTTTTTTTTTTTTGTTGTTTCGTTTTTTTTTGTGTTGGTTCCCTCCTTGGTTGTGTTTTCTTTGGATGACATCAAGTAAATTTATTGATCCGTCACTGATTGAGGTCCAGATTTGAAATCCCAATGGAGGCAACCAACCATAGAATCACCAGACCGTACAACCGTGTACAACCGAAAACGACAACCGCACAGCAAAGTTGATCAAGTGACTTCATCTGTCACTTGACTGCTTGTAGATGATGGCACTTGATCATTGATTGACTCCTCCCTGACAAGTGTTGGTATTTATTATTATTATTATTACAGAGAGAGAGAGAGAGAAAGATGAATAGCAATGAAGGGCCAACAAAATGCATGCACAGCTCGGGCGCAATGCCGAAAGAACCTTCTTGATCGCCGAGACATTGGCCGGGCGCTCTTTGTCCAGCCACCAAGCCCATACACCGCACCGCACCGGTTGGGCTCTCTGTGGTGCTTCATAGGTGTTCCAAATATTGGGAAACCAAACAAATGCTGAAGCAGCCACGTATTTGACATATTTGGTGGTGGAATTAACACAGCGCATGGCGATCATAATCGTCATCTTCTTCATCTCTCGAGTCCGATCTCCTTGAGGTTGATTTTGGAAGTCGTTTGTGTACATTTTGGAGCACAAAATATGTGTGGATGCAGTCTGGGGACATGTGCAGGGCTTTTTCAACAAGATACTGCACCTGGAGTTTGTGTACTTTTCTGTCCTCCTTTTGTGTTATGCCCTTTCTTTCTTTTTTGAAAATCAAGATGAGGTTGGATTAGCTATTGCTTTGATCTTTTGTGTCATAACGATCGCGTGAGTTAGCGGAATTTCTCAAGGAATGTGCACTGTAACTTTTTAAATAAGAGTTGCCTCCGGTGCAACAGGTTGGGAAAACGAAGAACTTGATCACGATGTCTTTAAATAATTATAATTCCGAGTCGGTAGTAAAACCTAAAGAGTCAGTTCAGTTTGTGTTGAGTTCAGCATTTTCATTCCAAAATTAGGACTTTGATTCGTGAAATCTCCTTAATTATCAGGTTAAGCCTCCGATTCTGGACAGCAGATCACGGTAAACCATATCCCATCTTTTAATTGGAATATTTCGCAACCCATCGCATACTGCTCTTCGTTGTTTTCCAACAGAGAAAACGACACAAAATGCTTTCAATGTGCGCCCGAAACAGAACAAATGATGGTGTTATTTTTCGATTTTATTAAATTTGATCAGACCAGCTCAGCTTCTGGATGAAGACGAAATGTTCATTTATAGTTTGAAATTATTATCGAAGTATTTGCTCCCTTCAGCACTATTTTCCTTTTTTGTGGATATGATTCAGAATTATTTGAGTTATGAAAAGTTAAAAGCAGCAAAGTAAGAAAAGAGTACATTTTGGTAAAAAAAAAAAACTCCAAAAAGTAATCGTGGCAATGAACAAAAATAGCGTAGTAGTATAGCATAGTAGCCTTCCCGGAGCTATATAGGGAATACATTACATTTCATCAACATCAAGAATTATTTGAGCTGTTTCATCAACAGAAATAAAACCTTCGAAAGTTTTATGATGTGGGTGTAAAGACTTAATTGAGGAGGACAATATATTCAAGTACGAAACTGCAGAGAATTCTTGGAAAAAGAGCCGGGTCTATAAAATGAACAGATCGGAAAGATGAACGAATTTTCTTCCGACATTTTTCTTAAAAACGAAAACATATAAATAAGTATTTTCAAAATTTATATATAACTTTACTTTTTTTTTAAGTTAAATTTCCTAATTTTGTTTCAAATAAAATGAATTGTTATTCTGATATATATCTTCAGCCTTATTTATAAACGTATTATAAAGAGTGTATACAGTTATGCACCATCTAAAATGTCTCTAAACGCATAAACCTTATTTATAAAAATTATTCGACGTTGTATAGAGCTTGTATAAGCTAAACGTGCTTGGACATACCTAGAGGTTGAATAGTATCGAAATGTTATTTTGACTTAAAAAATCTGTCACATTTTATTTTAAATGAAATCAAAAATAAATTGAATAGATTGTATCGACATTTTTATTTTGAATTTTCGACATTCAACATATCAAGTGTCCTCGATAAGAAATATGTGCAGAAATGAGATATTTCAAATTGTTTTAAAAATTCGTTTTAATTTGCATAAGAAGTCCCAAATCTACCAACGTTTTCTTTTTACTTTTCCATATTTTTAATTCCAATTTGTTCGTATTTTGCATTTCTCACAAGCTGCTTTTGTTTTTTTCTTTTTTTCGGACAGATAAATGTAATAGATTTCTCCTTTCCAGTACCTTTTTTGACTCAAGCCCTGTATAACTAGTATGCATGGAGAAATGTTCTATAAATACGAATTTGTGGAAGGGTGTATAAAGGCTGTAAAATACTTGTACACTGCATAACTATACAGGTGTTTAGGCGCGTATAGAAAATTCTAATAAATTAGGCTGATTATATATATAAATAAGCGGAGCTAAAGAGAACCATTTTCACTGCCTTAAACACAATATGCATTGTGCAGACATGCAATTCTGTTTGCAATTTGTTTTCCAATATGTTGTGTATTAGCCAGGTCAATAAAATTGTAGAATTTCTGCCACTGGGCGAACTCTTGTTTAAATAAACGTAAATGGCTAACATTAAGGCTATACATTCTTCTCTAACTAAATATTGATAAAATTCGATAAAATGAACGCGACCTGTTTTAAATCTATTCATCTTTCTGAGATTCTACTGTACTTCCTTTTCAATCAAAATGTTTCTTTTTTATTTTTACTTTTGAATATTTTAAACGCAGACCCCTACTAATCTTAAGTCCTAAGCTTTAAATTTCCATTTCACAAAAAAAGTGTGGTCCCAAATTAAGAAAAAAAAAAGAAGAATTCAATTATAAAGTTTACATAGAGTAAAAGTCTTAACAAAGTAACCCGCAAGGAACTCTAAATAGCTACAGAAGTAACCATCTAGGTTTACTATGCCAACTTCTTATTGTATATAATTCGCAGATTTCAGAGACCACCAACTCCGACCGATTTCCCGTTACTTAGCCTACAAGCTATATATTTATGGAGTGTTCTTATGTTTGGTGCGCTAGTATTCTTACATAGAAAATCGTATTGACAAATGTCACGAAACTTCAAAAATTCTGCTCACCAACACACTCCCAGGAGATATGAGACACTTCCGCTGTGGGCAAAGTTGCTGGCAGAGTTCCTAGAATTTTATCCGTTTAATTTGAAATTGTTCGTTACGTGTCGATAATATTTTTTTTAGGAATAAGTGCACATTTGCTTAAAATGTTCATGAAAAATTAACAATGTAGATTGGTTGAGGGAAAATGAAAACATTTTGAGCAAATTTTCTTCATTGACACACTAAATCGAAGTTAATGATTTCCAAAATCGGAAAATACGCAGGCTTGTTTGTTCTAATATGTTTCTAGTATATAGAACATCAACTTTAGATAGTTTTACTAACCAAACAAATCAAATTATTCGCCTTTTAACAATTTATAATAACTAACCAATGGCGTTCAGTAATGAAAAAATGTGGTATTCCCGAACTCTATCACGTTTCCCCACGGTTGCCGAGGTTGGCAGCATTTATTTTTGCATTTTTTGTATGTTTTTGCATGTCACACGGATTCTTTTTTGACATAACACCGATAGGAAAACAAAATGGCGAATTTGAAAAAAAATTGAGGGGCCCAGCGGCAAGAGGATTGTGAGTTGGGGGTCTCAGTATGGTTTGTCTATGCATGGAACTACCCAAGTAACAATTTGACCTCGGTAAGGTTCAATTTGTAGGATAGAGCTTCTATAGTCTTTGTTAACCGAAATTGATCCATTTCGAAGTAATTGTTTCTATAATAACTTCAGTAAGACCTTTACGAAGCATAAACACAGGCTTTATAGAGGGATATGAAATTAAGTTTCGATAAGATCTCTATTAGACTTCTGAGAATGTGTCTGGAGATGTGTGGAAAGTGAATTGCTTCGATAAAACTTGTGGTTTGAAGCGCTTTCTAGAAGTTTCTTTAGAGCTTCTGACCGAAGGCATTATAGAAGCAATGAACTGTCCTGCAGTCAACCGCTTGCGATTGGAAGCTGTACAGAAGCAGGAGGCTTTATAGAGGTAAAAATGAATTTCATATGAAATGAATCACAGCTGTTTAAAGAAACCATAAATTAATGAATCGGTGAATAAAGACAACAAATAAAACACGTGAAAAATATGTCAGTAATGTTATTTTAAATAAACACTTTACGCCCATAAATAAATTGGGTAACACTAAATGTCTTGCTTACAACTTCGGTCGTAAGCTACAAGTTTATTGCAAGTCTTAACGAAACTCTAAAATGTATCAAGTTGTTCAGATTTACCACTGCTACAGCATTATGACGAATTAGCCTAAGGGGTAGTGTATTGGACTACTACGCAGGATGTTAATTCCCTTTCAGACGAAAAAGTGTTGTTTTCAGTAAGGTCTATCCAAGCTGTTCAGGAAGTCTTAAGCAAGTAAATAAAGTGCGGCATTTATGTGTTTCCATTAGGCCTTATGCGAAAGATGAAATAGCTTCGGTCGCACCTTACCGAAGTCAAATTGTTACTTGGGTAGTGATCCCAGATTGAAGGGAAAAGCTCCAATTTTACCGCGTTTATAATGAAAAAGAAGCCACAAGCTTAAAAAAGGCGAAAAAATCGAAAATAGATAACTGGGAAACTTAAATTGGTTCAAAGTAAAACTAAAACTCATTTTTATTACAGACAAATTTTAAAGTTTACACAGACTGAAATAATCCTACTAAATATGAAAGAAAACAGCCCGTCCAAACGGGTACTTAAGATTTTTTTGTGTTTCCGCCTCACGCGTAAGTTAAAAAATATTTTACAATGTACCAAAACCAATATTGCTCCAGTGACAAGTTGACTTCTCAACAGCGAAATTACTGACACCTTATACAAAAATTCACCTAACCGACAAAAATTAATTTAATAGTACATACATTCGATTCCATAAGCCAGTTCCAAAATTTTATTCCAAAAACGCAATGGTATCCATAAATAAAACTCCCTTCGTTTCACAGAATATCCGCCCACATACTCCTATACGTTTTAGGTGACTAGCCAAACTTATTTAATGCACCAATTACTTCATAGATACTATTTCCCAATTAAATCGCGAATGGACTACCAGACAAGTCCATCAGTCCTTCATCTCTGCTCAGTCTTTTGCTCCATTCTCGTAATATGCGAATATACCTACCGCTACTATCCTAAAATAATAAAATCACGCTTAAACGTGTCCGAATATTGTTTGCGCCTTTATTTTATCAATCGCCCATGAAGCCTCTGCACGCACCCCAGTCCTCAGTGTCCTTACGAAAATAAAATATAAATCATCGAACAAAGGAATTTCTAAAACATCGATCCTTTTGCCTCAATAATAATGTTTTTGTTCTCAAAACAATAGAGGAGACACTGTGTCGCCAAATATATCCATCAATAACTTTAAATGCGCAAAGGACACCACCAATGTATCTAACAAGCTAACAACCAACAGAACAAAAAAAAAGGACCAACACCGAATGGGTAAATTAAATGACAGAGCAGCCGAATAACCAGCAGCCAGAGAGGTAGTCAAACGTGGTACCTCTTGTACACAACAGCAGCTCATCGATTCGATTGTCCAGCTGAAAAGGACACGCACGCCTAAGCCGAGAAACCAGTTGTGAACCAAAACGAAAGAAGAAGAACACAAAAATGCAGTCCTTATGGGACCTTCGAGTAACGAAAACATCTTTACTGTGTCAAAGGCAAAGAATTAAGTCTTAATTCGAGGCTTACAGTATGAATGTGAAATTGCTGCCACTATCTGGATGTGATCTCTCAATTTGGTCGCAGGACAAAAGGACATTTGGGCAGAGTATTTATATACCCAACCTACAGAGTGTGATGTATAAATTATGTACGTATACCAAGGCGGCAGGATATCAAAATGAACAGTTAAGTTGTGCGAGTGAGAGTACTCGATTTTTGTTATTGGAACATTAAAGAGCAGGAAATGTCCTTTAGGAAAACATGTCACCTTTACAATGGTTCTTTGTGTGTTGGCACACAATGTAAGCGGTGTGATTTGTGAATGGGATCATGAGAGGTACCGTTTGTTGGTTTGGTCTATCTCCCTCTCGTTGATGCACATGGGTTTTGAGTTTTGATCCTTTTTTAATGAACCCATTCATGTTTTGATGCTTTGATCGGTTCCGCCGTCGCCGTCGTCGCTGCCACAATCGCCAGAGTGTCATCATTCATCGGCTTAGCCACAGCCAGAGCCATGTGTGTGAGCACAAGAGTTTGTTGTCATGTTTTATTGACTCAAGGAGCGCATCATTGATTGACGCAACAAAATGTCGTTTGATATGTTTGTATACTCGTAATCCGGAGTTCGGAGTTTGGTTTATGTTGCGCAACTTCTCAAGAGTATCATACGCTCTGCAAAGGTCGTTCTTTGGGGATTGCTAAAGGCGAGTTTTCTAGTTGCATTATCTAGTCGTTGTTTTGAGTATAGGGTGCTTATTTTGCTTGCTGCGAGTAGATACTCGTTAGTCGAACAATGATTGATAGGTAGGTAAAGGAGGTACATTTTTCTACTACACCTATAGCGCACTAAAGGGGTTAAGTAGGCATACCTATTCTTTTTTTTGTATTTTCCTTGCTTTTATGTTTATGAGTGTTTATGCGTTTTTGTAACAAAATAAATAGTTGGCGCAACACAACCATTCATAAAATCTACAATTCTATGTAGAGTCCAAGCGGCTAATTGAGAAGATCTTTTATGACATTTATACTCGCGGATGTTTGTCTGACGTTCACGGTAGGTAAAGAAAAAGATGTATTTTGTACTTCTTTTTTGTTCCTAAGAAGAAAAAGAGTTGCGGTGCAAACTGTGCTCTGAAAATGTATGAGTGCGTGAATTTGATTTCACAAAATTAAATTAAACACTTTTTTTTTTGCGGAGTGTCTACTTATCATATCATACATAAATTTCGAGAAATGTTTTGTTAATTTTTGTTTTAATTAACTGTTTGGCAAACATTTACTTTTTACCCGACTGGACACAGGGAGGGTTATATGTGTTTCGCGCGTACCCTATGTCCGTTCCTACGGGACGCCCTGTAGCCTAAACGGCTTGACCGATTTTGAAGAGTGAGGTATAATAATATTCGTATTCTTCCCCGAAGTGTCATAGGCTAAAAAGATAAAAATAAAAATAGTTAATTTAAAAAACCAAAAAAACCGACTGACTTTAAAAAAAAAGAACTAAAAATATATGAACAAGACGCATTTAAGTACCTATAACTACGTATTTGGCGGAGGGTACTCAATACTCATAGATATATTTTTTAGACTGTGTAGGTATATAGTCTCCGATTGTCAATTAGTTAGGTATATGTACTTAAATGCGGTTTGTTCATATATTTTTACAGTCAGTCGGGTTTTTTGGTTTCTTAAATTAACTTATTTTTTTCTTTCAGTTTCTCATAATCAACATATAGCTTTATTAAGACAAAAACCATTTCTTTGAAAATATAGCAGCGCTCCATTGTTAAGGGAGATTTTTTATTTTTTTTAATGTTTAATGTTTTATTATTGAGAAAGTATATTCAATTCTTGGCAAAACATTTTCACGGACCATAAACACATTCGTTACAGAACTGTAAAAAAAGGTCGAAATTAAATTTTCTGCAGGTTTTCAATAACTCTTATTATAAATCTGGAAAGTACATAAATGTACATAGGTACTCAAAATATTAATTTAAAATATTTCTCTCTAAAAACAAACGCATACAAGTTAGAGCCCAGTACCTATATAATTTTTTTGAGCAATTATGATGAGATTTTAACGTTAAGGTCCCACTTGTATACAGTTACCTTCTTTTATTATTCGCTTTGTAATTCACGCTCGATTTTTGAAGCAGATTACAAAAGCACCCGAATGTCACTTTTGTTGAATTTTATCTTGAAAACTTAACTTAATTTGGAAGCATCATCGCATCGTTGTCCCTTTACAGGGTTGCACACTCCAATTAAATTATCCCATACTCCAGGGGCAATGCATCATACACGGAGAATCCACAACGCTTTGTCATTGGATACGAAATAAGACATTTGAATGTTGAGTTATCGTGAGCTTTGAAATGCAAAAACGAATCCAAAATATTGTTTCAATGAGTACTGCTCAGAGTTCCGAAACGTGCTACAAATACGTTAGCACAATAAAACCTCTACTCTATCTGCAAAAAAAGGTAAGAAAATATGAAAACAGGGGCTCAGGGTTTGACAATAAAATACAAACTTTTTGGGACTCAGGACTCATCTGCATCAGAATCGTAACTCTTGACTTTTTCGAAAATAAGACAATACTGTTTCACGTTTGTCGAACTTTTAACTAATCGTGCAATGTGTTATGAGGGAGTATTATAGATCCTTTGTAACATTGTCGGGAACTTTAATCAAATTTTATCACAACCCTATTGTAGGTTTTTGATGCGAGAAGAATTTCTTTAAATTTCCACTCAATAGATTGGTTTATATATATTTTTTCTTTTTGGTTTCTCGAGCACTTTCAAGAAGATCTATGTATTTTTTTTAGAGTCTATCAGTTATCTATCTACGATTCAGTACTCTCGCCAAAGACTTTCACAAAAAATTTAAAGTTAAAGTTTTATAACTTACCCATGTCTGGGAAAAAAATCATGTCTTTTGAAATACAGACATATTGGGGTAGTGCATACTTTTGGTAAAAAAAAATATAATATCTTCTATAATAAAATATTTTGCTTACGAGTTTAAGTGATCTTTTTTTTAACAAAGAGCTAATACTATGTTCCCGCCAACGTAATTTAGCCAAAGATATAAATCACTAAAGCCTTCTCCACCGAACTTTTTGTCAACTTTGACATTATTTGTCCAATAACAACAATATTGAGTATATTCGTCCACTTCGGACCAGATAGTTATTTTTTTTTTCTATTGTTTCTGTTTTGTTGCCATACCTGCCAAAATTGAAACAATTTTTGATTGTATGTAATTAATAAAAATATCAAAAACTCACCGAAACACGAACAAAATTAGAAAATTGAAATTGAAATAATTTTGTTGGCATTTTTTTTTTATTTTTTGTTTGCTGAAGTTAATAACAGGTATGTTTGATTTTATTTTGTGTGTATTTGCGATGACAGATACGAAATTAAAATTTAAACACGTATAAATCAAGTAAATTTTATTCACGAAAATGTATGAGATAATTTGGCTAAATCAAGTTGATTTGAGATCTTCCGACTAATACTATAAAGGACTTCTGAATTTGAATCAAATCTCAATTTGTAGAGATAATAATAATAATATTTCATTATTCTAATCCACGGGTTTAAAAAAGAAACAGGAAATATTGAATTCATGGTGTTGATATTAGATTTTAATATGCATCGTACTTATTTCTAATACAAATTATTATACAAATTAGTATTTAAACCCCATATAAAACTTTAATATGTAAGGGTTTGATTTAAATACTTCTGACATAGGGAGCCATGTTTTCTGTATTGAATTTAAATATTATGGATATATTTTGTAATAGCGGACATTATTTCGTTTCAATAAATATTTTATTGATTTTTCAAACTGAATCTATGAGAAATATTAAATTCTAGTAATTTTCGACCGTTGGTTTATATAGGTACATCACCAAAAATATTGAATTTAACGCCAGTATTTTTAACCGTGCATCGAGATCGAAGCCAGGTGCTTTAGAGCTGTTTGCGTTTCACCGGCCTAATATTGAATTTAAACTGGAGTGACAATTCATAAGGAAATTCATTTTAAAAGTTCTCAAACAGTTACTTATTGAAAAATGCAACTGAGGTACCAAATCGCACCGCAACAAAAATGTTGTCCTCGTCATCCTGCACGAACCAACAAGTCACACCCACGTTATTGGAAAAACTAATATCCTTTCGAAATCGAAAAATCCATGCATCTCACAACAAAAAAAAAAAAAAACCCAACTCCTCTGTGCCAATAAACCCTCAATAATCGTTCAAATGGAAAAGCCGCCACAAATTAGCGGTTTCATTTGACTTTAACCAACGTTTCATTTTCACTCCATCAAAACGGATTCGGATACGAGCCCCTATCGAACTGAATCCGTTGCCATCTTCATGCAGGACGCATAGGTACTCCAATCAAAGCCGCTTATTATATAGATACGACGTGCCTTCGATTTGCCCTCGAATTTGGCTCCCACCTCGTGAACACCCCTTTAGGTGATTGATTGACTCGAAAAGTCGAAGCGATGCTCCTGCCGCCACCAAATTCAGATACCTACACCCAATTTCAACATACAAAACACGAGTAGAAACACGCGAAAAAGGTCCATATCCATACCTTGTTTGCACGCCGCCGCCAATTCAGAGTGCGCAGTGCGGACCGTTCCAAAACCCATCCAGAGGCAATCATTAATAGCTGTGGGAAACAGAATGGCGCGCTTGTTTAGTTATAAATAAGTTAATAACATGGCGGAAGCGCACCTTTTTGGTGCGCTGTTATTAGGCTTTCGGACGGAGTTGGTTTTTTTTTGCTCCCTTTTTTTGAATGCATTGTGTGTCCCGGTAAGGCTGCGCGAAATTTTCGTGTTCGCACCATTGAATTGACGATCGGTGCCGCTCCGCACAGTCGCCCTCCAGCGAAGGAAGCGCACCCAACACCACACTGCGCACACAGACACAAGTGCATGTGCGCGCTGCATAGGAATCAGAATGAGCAATAACACACCGTTCGGGAGGGTTATTGTTGGCGGGATAGCCGATCGCAGTGTCAGTTGACTGTTATGTGGTAGTCGATGGTGCCGCTTCTGATCAGGCTTCCGTTGCCGCCGCCATGGATGGACTTCTACTTTCATATCGTGTCGTCATCCTAACACGTTGCCCGGTCGTAACGATCTGTGATCACAGTGTGATTCAGGAAGGGACAAAGCAACAACAAAATCCGCGGAACCCAAAAACCAAATAAAAACGAGAACAAGTTTGCGGTTTGAGTTTTATCCGATGGCGTTGGTCTTAAATTTTTTTTCATTTTCTTGAGCTGATCTCTCTGGCTTAGTGGAGGAGAGCAACCTGATTTTGTGAGTGTGTCCCCGTCGCATCCCGGTTGCCAGCTATAGGTGTGCGCTGATGGCCATACTTAGATTTGATTTTTTCGCACGGGTTGGTTCGAGGGTCTTAGCCGCTTGTAATCTTGTTAACTCGCGATATGCATGGCGTTTTGTTTGTCATTTTGTTATTTTGACTGCCCTCATCTGGTGCGGGGCAACACAGTTTTGTCATTTCGGTCTTTACTTGTTGGTTTCGCGAGGGTATTTTATCAATGCAAGTTTAAATTGGTCTTCCGATACTAGGTCACAGGAATCGATTAAAGGGTGGCTTCCAACTTGTGTATTCCTAAAGCTTCTTATAGCACAAATGACTGTAGATTGTAGAGTTGATGTCGAGTGCGAAGTTAGTATTCCTTTAAATATGCTCTAAACCTGAAGTGATCAAAGTCTCAAACAATTATTTGTCAGGTCGTTTTTTTGTTTATGGCGAATTTTGTCGAGAAAGTCCAAAACTGTTGCGTTCAAATATCCAATTAATTTCAAATGAAATGTGATGGGCATGTGCCTGCCAATGGATTTACGAACTTTCGAACAGCTCCGAACAATAATTGATAAATTAGGTCAAGTTTGATTGGAAGGGTTCTCCTTTTTGTTGGTAAAGAAGGACAACCGACTACCAAAATCTTTTCCATCTGTTTTTTAGCCTTTAGTCAGATTGTACCAGCTGCTAGAGAACTGTGCTTCAGTGCAAGTGAAACACGGCACGGTGTTAAACAGATGTTCTTCTTAGATCCTAAAGCTTTGCTAACCCTAACGCCATTTTTTCGAGCGTTATACTTCCTTGATTTATTTTCTGTTACAAACCCTGTATAATCGACACCGTTTATTCGGTTCTAAGAAAACAAATTTTGGTAGTCAGCCTTTGCAGTGGAAGAGAAGGGCTACACAATGGAAGCCGTCTAACGTTTGAAGGCTTCTTTGAGAGCGTTCCCATGGCTATAATACTTATAATGTTAATCAGCATCCATCTTGTTAAATGAGCTCAGCTTACTTGGTATCTTCTTTCCATCCACTTTATTATGTTAAGGGGAACCAGCTAAGCAGTACTGCGTGTGATGATTATATATGAATCATCGCACATACTGCTAAAAGGAATCTCTTTACAGGAGCTGAATGTCTATTAAGTAGCAACATCTAATGCTGGCATTTAAGGATTTGAGCGGTTAGCTTAACCATGAAAGTACATGGACAAGATCGATAAAACTAGGTTTGCTTCTCCAACGAAGCACAAAGTCTAAGTGGCCTTTCAGCACGACCTAGGCCAAGATGTACTGGATAAAATCAAGCTACCTCTTTTACGACGACCCGAGATAGCTTGCGCAGTATGTGCAGACTGTATACCTACTAAAAGCCGCCTTTCGTTAGACCAAAAGTTTTTTTTGTTTATAAAGTCCCATACCCAGTTGGCTGACACTGCGACCTGAAATATCTATTGTGTCAATGGGGAAAGGTTAATCTAAGAGACCAACAGGGATGATCATGAATCCATTCTCTGCAGTAAATAGCCCAAAAACGTCTTTTAAATATAGGGAAACGTCTGAGACAAACTAAGGTAAGCAAGGTTTATATGCCGCACCAAAAATTGGAAAGCAACAGCCCTTGTCAAACAGTGAGCTAGATGATGCTGTGCCTTCACAGCTCCGGTATGGCGTAAGGAATTGCAAGATGGATCTTGCATTTAAAAAGCCTTCTTTCGAAACTAAATACACGCACACTCAGAAAAAAAAGAAGATTGTTAAGCGAAGAATTTTGAGATTTTGAAAAAAATTGTAAGTTAAAAGTTCTTGGTTCAAATATTATTTTTGTTAACAAGAAACTCGTTTTTAAGTTTTCAAGATTCAGGTATTCAGCGTAAGAATAATATACTCTCCATAAGTATTTTATTACATCATTGCCAACAATTTCATTCTAAACGAAAATTGTTTGCATCCAATTTTTTCAAATTGGTCTATATACATGTTTTTATTTTTGTACATAAAATAGGACACTCGCTCAAATCCTAAGGATTTTTAGACTGTTGGCATTTCATACTTAAGAGTTTTTCCATCCTTTCTTAAAAAACTCGATGGATATAGTGCGTTGCAGTCAACTACGCAATAAAGCTTCCTAAAGCTGTTGACATACTCAGTTACTAGGTATAGGTTTCATCAAAAAATCACGCTCTACTAAGAAATTGACCCTAGTGATCTTTGTAGATGCGAAAGGAGCCTTTTACAGCCTTGATATTATTTAGCAATATCATTCGCCGATTAAAGGCATGCGGATCTTTCTGATGTCTACGAATCAGTGTTGTTATATCGTGGGATTTATCCCTTTCTGTGGGAATTTCGATGTCCGAAAAGACTTCCGTGGGATACAGCACCAAATCGTGGGAATTTCAGAAATCTGACAAAAAACATTCCAACTATAAATTTTTGGTGAAATTCTATCAAAACACCTGTATTTCACCACGATTATGAACACACTGAATGTCCATAAAAAACAGCTCATGTAAATCTTCTTTTATCAAAATTTTCTAGTACCAAAAATTAATCATGGCAGTGTTACAAACTGCTGTTCTTATACTAACCTGATTTTCTTTCCGTGTAATACAAATTTGACTTTTAAAAAATGGATTTTGACGCAAAAAAGTATCGTGGGATTTTAAAAGGGAATTTGAGTATGGTGAAAAGGGAAAAATGACCACAACACTGCTACGAATCACAAACTTTGAACTAAAACGGTAAAATGCTTTAGTTGGAAACAGTTAGACAGTGAGTTTTTCATTTTGGGACGAATTGAAGGGATCTAAAATTGTATGCCGATTCCAAACGGCCAATTGAGAAGCTCTTTCATGACAGTTAGAATCTCGGATGTTTGTCAGACGTTCGCGAAAGGTGGCGCAGTGAAAAAACCTTAAGTTGGAATAGGCTAGGCCAGTGATGCCAACCCTAACTTTAGCAAGTCTGTACATGAAAGATAAAAATTCTGTAGAATTCTGTCTTTATGCTTGGCGAAATTCTGTAAAAATCCAGACTTTTTTTTGACATACTGAAACTGCTCAAAATGTAAGTTTTGAATGGTATAAAACATCAGTCTATGTATTAATTTTGTACAAGAGTACATCATTTTTATTAACCGCTGGTATCGCTGGTAATAAAAATTCGATAATACTCGTCGTAGTGCTGGCCTTGTTTTGGAAATCATACATATTGATGTTAAACATGTTTCTGTATTCTGGTTGGTTCAATCAATGTGTCATTCATATAAAATCACAGTAGAACGACAAATGTAAAATTCAACTGAAAAATGTGTGGAGGAATCTGAGATTTCTGTATATTTTAGTTTGAATTCTGTATTTCTGTAGGCAAGGTGAAAATTCTGTAGATATACAGAAAATTTTGTAGGGTTGGCATCAGTGGGCTATGCTTAGCTAAAATGTACAAATGAGCTCAATGTGGGCGCAGTGGCTTTGTGGTTAGTGTGCTGGACTATTGAGCGAGGGTTGTCAGGTTCAACCGCCGGAAAAACAGGAACTACACTTTAAGGTCTCTCCGCTGTGCCGACTCTCACGAACCTCTCACAACTGAAGCTTCCTTGTGGAGGCTTTTGGGTTCGCCATTGAAATTGAAGGCCACTTCCAATCGCCTTTAAAATAGAAATTCAGGCGAACAAATGATGGAGCTGGGTCTTGTATCCATACCCAAAGCGGAAGCTCCTATTCCGCTTGATAAAAACCTCATCTACGCCAACATGACCAGCATGGCAGTCCTTACATGCAACCGACGGGACGTGTACAGTGAACACTGTACAATGCACAACCGCATAGCCAATGTGGCCAAAGTTTGACCAGAAAAGGTCCAAAGGTTTTAAAAAAAGTGAAGTGAAGCTAACGAATGCTGTTACCGTAAGTTATGCAACAAGTAAAGCTTACAAGTTTTAGAGCAGTCGACTTCTAACTTTAATTAATCCGCTATTACCTTAGGTATACGCCTACGGATAAAGTGGAGTGCAATTGAATTTTCTGCTCCGGTTTTTGGATAAGCATGCGTCTACTGGCCTTAGCCGTCATATATACAGTTACTCTAGTTCCTGGGTTGGTATACCTAAGATCATCGTGAAGGCTGACCGAAGAGTTGTAAGTATGATTTACTAATGATTTTTATATTTTCTATATCCGTCTCTTCGGTGGCTCCATCTTTCAACGTTACATTTAACAACGAACTAGTTATATGTCAACTATACACATCGCTCAAAAAAGTAATGACAACAGAAGACTGGTGGTCCCATATCTCACTAGAGCTTCTTCTATGGAGTTTGGGAAAGATTTACAAATCATGCTACCTACTCAAAGCTGTTCATGCCTTCAACTCCCTAAGTTGTCATTACCAAAGCGACAACCCGATCTATCAAAAATATGAAGGTCAAGTTGAAGTTAAACGACCAAAACTGCCCAACTTCGGGCACTGAAATTCGTTTTACGCACACTAAATTCGCAATCAAAACATTACCCGAATAAAAAAAAAATTTTATGTTAAGAAACAAAGAAAATTGGGCTGTTTTATCACCTCACCTTTCTCTCCGACTTGTGATCTACACGCATGCGAGTTTATTTCACTGCGTAGTCATAAATGCGCCGAACGACCACCATCAGAGATCAGCGTCTTCCGATGGTTGTCACTGTGGCCATAGGAGTAAACTACGTCGTCGTCACCATCATCATGATGTCCCTCGTGCATCCTATCCAAATGAAATTATTAAACCCCGTCAAAAGTTTAAGTTGTTTTTGTTATGACTCTCGTAAATCTTGAAAGCGGTCCCGATTCCGAATCGCCTCCGTTGTGCGTCGGCTGATGAGTGCGTGTGAGTCTGACTACCCGATAGGTAGTAAGTCTGTTGTTAACAAGTCTTGCCGCCGACGATCGCTGATAGAGTTTAAAGGCCATGAATGGACCAGCCAACTGAATGAATCACAATGCGCGGTCTCCTGGCTCCTCAGCCTCCGTCGTCGCGTCTCGTCGTTGCGTTCCTCTTCGCGCGGTCTGGTGTAGTATTTATGTGGCAATTATCCACTCTTTAGACCAGGTTCCCAGCAGCTATATCTGCGATACTTGTTTCTTTTATCCCGCTCCGCTGCCACCCTCCTACGTATATAGAGTCGGTACTGGTCAGGTATAATAATTTGGCCTTTTTGTGGCCGGCCGGCGACTTTTGCAAATTAATTATCTTATCTTGTTTGCGGTGTGTTCTCGCAGTGATGACGGTATGGTGTAAACTACTTGTGTGCTGTGCGGCTTTGACGATAGAAGGTCATTAAGTTGATCGCCCAATTAGATGACGGTGTGTCGTTTCAATATTCCTCTTATCTGTGGCAGCAATTAGTTAAACGCGTGTTTTAGGTTGGAGGCTGTAGATTGATAAGCAGGCTTATCGACAGCCGAGACATAGCATTTCACTCATGGAGTTGGGCATCGCGCATTTGGGTTCAACGGTCTTTGCCCCGGACACCAACATGACTGAGTGACGGGAGTGTCAAACACTAGCAATTAGCCGCGGGAACTTTGCTTTGTGCTCTCTTGGGGTCTGACGCAATGTGAGGTCCAAATTGATGTCGGATTATGCAGATTATTTTTGGTAACATTTTGAACTCGATATAATATAAAAGCTATTGAGCGCCTTTGTTGATATTTGGGGAAGTATTGCGAATGATATTGTGGGGACAAAGAGCGAAGCTATTTTGAGAACACCAACCTAGCAACTGCGATTTCGGTGTGGGTGTTGGCTTTGTGAATGAAAAATATTTTCGGTTTCGGTTTAATTTGATTGGGCCACCTGGGAGAGGCTAATTGGAAGTAGATCAGTACTGAAAGAGCTGTAAGGCTAACGATACAGACAGATGTACATATTAGGTGCGGATCGATCTGCGCGATGATGGCGAGTCGCACTTTCATGGTAAAAGTTCTGCTGTCATTATGCTGAGCAAACAATTTCACGATCGATGTGAACTAGAGCTATTTTAGAAATACAAGAACCTCAATTTTTTTTTTAATTGTTTGCATTTTTAGTACACCAACAGACTAGGTTAGGTTATAAGAAGGTTTGTGATAAAAGAAAACGAACCAAGTTCAATCGGGAGCTATGAAACCTCTCTCAAGTTATCGGCCGACTTGGGAACCATTTACATGTTGGAGATCGAATATCTGAAAGCCTGTGCAAGAGATCTTGGTACGTATGGGCGTCATTCTTGCGAAGCAGAGTGACATATGTCATATGTTGTATTGACTCCGCCTAGACGAGATAGGGACTAGTAGCTTTTGCATAAAACATTTGAATCTATCCTTCCTCATTTTACGACGCATAAGGTATATTTAGTGCCAGGCGACTCGCATTTTAATTTTCTCTTAAAGTACGAGAGGTGACACAGTCCTCCCTAGATAACAAGGATGAGTTAACATATTTTTATATTATGCCGTGGATTAAAAAATGCACCCCCATTAGGCTCACAAGTTGGTTTAAGAAGCTAGGTCTCCATTGCCACAAAAATTCGTTTGTGTGAACTTTTATTTTAATGACGAAGGGATGCCGAGATTGAACGGCTAAATTGAGAAGCTTTTTCAGGACAGTTATAATTATAATGCCAAATACATGACAGAGAAAGAAACTTCAACACAATTTTCAATTATCCATTCAAAAAATAGAACATTATAAAAGAAATAAATAAGAAAACGTTAGCATTATAATTTGGTTCATTGGATTTTGGTTTTCTTAATCTTTAGGTTAATGTTTTTTTAAGAAATTAAATGAAATACAGGACAAATAATGAACAACTTCCACACATGGACATGTACAGAACATTTAACACATACAGAACATTTAAATATTTTTTTACACAAAAAAAAATAATTGCACGTTCGCAACCTTTTGCGGGAAGATATACAAATATTTTTAACTGGACCCATCGCCCAGCGGATCAGATCATCAGATTTAATTGTGTTTATATTTAATTCATTTCAGTTCTCCTTGAAGCGAGTAACATCTGACCGAGTGGGGGGTTGACTTATCTGTTTTAAGATTTTTTACGCGATTCTTTTTGCGGTGTATAGGTGTGAAAACCCGCCATTTTTGAACCCACCATGTGGATTGTGATCACTAACAACAGATCAATTAAAATATTTCATTTCTATTTGCCGCGCAAATGTTACCACTTTTTGTATATCACCCTGATACTGGGTATTTTCAGTTAGTCTTTGATACGACCACAGAAGATGTCAATCAAGTGATCGCCCTTTCAGTTCGTAAAGATCAATTGGATTTTCCATCTCACTAAAATTTATATCTTACTGGTTTAATTTCAACGGGATTCCTAATAATAAAATACTAACAGCTCTTGCGCGTATTTATTTTTAGCCGAGTTTCATATTTAGTAAAAGCATTTGCATAGAATTCCTTTTATTTAGATTATCACCCGGCAATTTGGGTCTTCATCAAAAATGTCCCTAAACCACCAAAAAGCTTTAACCTGTGTAAAATGTATTAAAAAAAGCACACCATGTGTGGAAGACTTTGCCAGTCAATGACTCACAAGAAAAAAATACAAATCTATGGTATATTTCAGAAATTATGTGTCCTTATTTAATAATTTTCTGTCAATATGAGTCCAACTTAATGCTTCTACTGAATTGAAAGAATTTGAATAAATGTTAATATACATCAACACGTATGTTACAACAACAACAAAAAAAAATTGTTAGAGCTACAAATATGTTTTGTTAGTTCTATAATCCTAACTTGTTAATACTAAAGAAAAATATCATTTATTTTATAAAATAAACTAAGAAAATTTTAAATATGCCAAATTAATCCAGAGATAGTAGTTTGTTAAATCAACAATAACAAATGCTGATTCTTCAGAATTGATATTCCAATGCTTCTATCTTTAATAAATAAATTGATCAGTTTTATTTTCTAAAAAATAAATTCAAGAAAGAACTAAAATTGCATTTAAAATTCTATTAATGTTCTATTATTTAGAATACATTAAGAATTTATTTTTACTTTTTCCCTCCACCAACAACCCGAAAGTGTTGGTAATTGAGTATTAATAATCAAACAAATTATTTTGACAGCAATTGGACCATTTTTCCTTGTTTTAACTATTGGACCATCTCTCTCAAAAAATAGGATGTACATTTAGAAGAATATTTTGTTTTAAATTTCGTTCACTGCAGCTTGCAGTTAGTCGCATTGCGAAATAACAAATCTTCAGTCCATATTTCCATCATGTTCGATAGGTAAATTTAGGATATGAGTAGACTTAAGACTAAGGGTATCCTTATGAATTATTATTTGAACATAAAACTGTTCTTATTTCACAAAAAAAAAAGCTTATGGAAAATATAAATTTGAGATTTTGTTGTTAAAAAATTATATATTTATTACACTTTACCATTTATTTATTCCCAAGTTGCTTTGTTTGACTGAAGAAAGATTTAATTTAAAGACGTTAGGACTTTATTAATGCCTCATAGTAGGATGTGGGATCATGCATGGTTTTCGGATAGAATTACACAGCAAAAACATGAAACCGTTAACATTTCGGTTTGAAGAGTTACAGTTTCTTACAATTTATTTTGAATTCAACACTTTTCCAATTAGTCAACTTTACAAATTGATATCAAGTAAACTAAAACCTATTTTCCTCAAAAAAAAAAAATGGTTGTGGTATCGATAGTTCCTGTTTTGTTTGGCTAACAAAAATTTACGAAATGCTTATAACATTTTTCTTCTGTTTATGTTCAATATGGAAAAATTTCAATTTTCGAATTTTGTTTAATTGAATATTATAGTGTTCTGTTAAACTAATAATGTTTATCTGAAAAAATATCGTTAAAATATGATTCTCAAGCTAAATACAAGCACTTACAGGAGCTTAAGGCTGTAATACATAAAGATTGTCATCATTTTTACGACAATTTACCGTACATAGGTGTTCCAAAAAAGTAATGTTTATGCAACAAACAAATAAAAACACTTAACTTCACTAAATTTTAATTAATTAATTTAATTTTTAATTTATTTTATTTATATATCAATGTTCTTGAATTTTGTACTACAATTTTGAGGAAAAAATTAGATGTATAACCGTATTTTGATGCATGTATGAAGCCAAAAGTTGCAATACCAAACAACTGCACTTTAAAATAAAAGTATACGCTATTTTTCGAAATGAATTCAAATAAAATAATTCCAAACAAAAAATATTATTGACGTGTTTTTTTTTGTTTTGCTTTAAATTTAAAATTCTTAGGCAGAAAACAGTTTTCGGCTTCTCCTGAACAATTTGTAAAATGTCAGTTGTGCGATTTCCTCATATACGCGACGATATTATAAAGTTTAGATGGACTTTTTCCATATAATTAAAATAAATAATAAGCTCTATTCATCAGGAATAAGAATCATATATCAGTTTCACAAAATTCCTCTTGTTGAAATTCTGTCACAAAATTTTGTCAATATAATCAATCAAAACCTTCAGTTTTATGCCGAATTTAACCAGCTGACTTGAGAAGCCTTTTCATGGCACTGAAAATCATTTTCAATACTTGCGAATGCCGCAGTGAAAAAAAATTTTAATTTGAGTTTTTCCGCTCGAGTTGCAAATGTTACTATTGGTTTTCGTCGCTTTACATTTTCCTTTCTGGAGTCTGGAAAAGCCGAATAAATTTATCCTTAAGATAAATGAGTGATTTAAGGAATTTCTCAAATTTGTCGGTTTTAAATATCAAACTAACTCTGTAGAATTTAACTTACTTTGTTTGGTTGATGTCAATCTAGAAACTTGGTTAAAGTTTATAAACTGATAAATAAAGTGTGTTTTTTGAACAGTATGCACTTAACCATTTTTGTCTCGGTTGATCTTAACAACGAATACTCGGATTTTTTCACAGATACTTAGTTAATTTAAGCCCTTTTTTTAACCAACCGAAAGTTACACTCGGTTATAGCCATTTTTGAGCGTGTGTTGCAGCCCAGATTTCCCCCTTTTCTGTGATCTAATTTATTGGACAGGCGAAAAGCATGCATGTCTCAAATGAAGAAGCAAGCTGAAGATGGGGTAGAATGAAATAGCCGATTGGGTTACTTTATTCGTCATTATTTTTAATGGCAACACATCGCGTTTGTTTCTTTTTAAGTGAAAGTTTCACTTTGAATCTAGGTTGACTTAATTTAAAATAAAATTGCGTATTTAAAACAAATATGTTGTTTTAACGTAAAAATGAATATTCTTTATGAAAGTTTATATAACGTTTAATCAAATAGAACATATTTCATTTTATTTTACATTTTTGCCCTGAGTGCAGGACATGATATTTGATAAACTCCACAAAACTACTACCTATATTCAGCATAATAGTTCAACCTCGCGAGTGTGTCTTCTCCTTTCCAATTGCTATCCCTGATTTATGGTGGCCAATTCATAGAATAAATTCAAGGAATCTATTAACAGAAAACAAAGTCAAATCGACGACTATATACAGATACAGCATCTAATGACTCACAAGTCAGAAGCTGAATTTGGACTTCCAACTTCCAAGAATTGCCAGGCCAACTAACTTCATAAGATAAACGAGGCGACGCACGTTCGGATGACATATTGATAAACATTTTACACTTTGCAAATAGCGCAGATTTCAGTACTTAACGTCTAGACTAAACAAAGAAGGTTTGATTATTTGGAACTTCTTTTATTGTTTACTGGCAGATTCGAGGTTGTCAGTGTTGGATACCTAGTTTTTGATTTAACCGCAGGAGAGGCACTCAATATTCTTTTTAGTGGAAGTACCTACTAAGACTTCAATGAAAACTGGCCAGTTCAATATACCTACTTGCTGCATTGGTCCAGGACGGAGAATTTACGATGAAGGGACCAATGAAGAAAATAAACATATTTTCCGAACGTTTTCGGAAAGGGTACGGCGTCATAATGGAAATAATCCCTGTCGACATTTAAAGGATCTTATCTACCTTAAGGAAGCAGTCAACCGGCAAGTGGCACCTATACCGAAGTCATCGTTACCAAAAGGTTAGAAGCAGAAGAAGAGGGGGCCACATTCAGGTGGCATCATACATGGCAAATGGCAGATGGGACCACAAACTGATCCCCACCATGCCGAGGTTTGGACAGGGAAAACTAGCGAGGACTCCAACTACAGATAGGTACCACCTCCTTGTCCGAGCAAGACCGCAGTCGGAAATAGCTCCAAAGGCTTACCAATGATATCTCGCCACACTGAATTGAATACTCCTACATAAAACAAAGTTTACGCAATGTTCCACAGCGCATTTCTGATTGAAGAGCGGGTCTACCCAACTACATAATGAAGCCAGAAGACGACTTATTTAGGATATCGTGCTTCATAACAAGCGTGATGAACGGGATGAGATATATATAATTTATTTCTATAAATTCAATACAAAATACAAATTCCGAAATAAGAACAATTTTTATAAGTGCTTTAAGTATAGAACTTAAGATAAATAGAGACATTCTGTATTTTGTGCACTGAGTGCAAAAAATTGTGTTGAATGTCACTTCAAAGAACTATTACAAATTTCAAGAAATTAGTTTTGGGTGGGGTGTGACCCTATAAAACATTAGCAAAACGATATTATAATAGAATGAAAAATTTAGCACAAACAGAATTAAAAAAACAAAAAGGAGTACGAACTTTAAAATTCAAATAGAATAAAAAGAGCAGATTACTTTAAAGAAATTCAAAAGCAAGTGCAAAAAATAATAAATACATACATAATTCGTAGAATTTAAATTTTTAACCAGAGTGTCTGAAAGTATACATTCTAAATTAACAAAGTTAAAATTGAAAAGCCAGCATTTTACATGACTTAACGGCATTCCAGGCGTTGATATCATCCTTCTTGGCAAAGGAAGCATATTATATAAACGGTAGGGTAAAACTATACAAAACGGCCCAGTTTACAAAACGCCCCAGTAGTCTGGCACGCACACAGATGTTGTTATGCAATAACGACCAAACCTGTTCAAACAAGTTTCAACCGTTCGCCAACAGTGTTATTGAGTGGTAGTGTTGTGTGTGCTCTGTCCAGAAAAAAATTACAAAAAATAGTTTTGGCGCCAAAACATATTGCGACGACAGTAAAAATTTCATTTTTTCAGAAATTATGCATATTATATTAAAATGATATCTATATATATTTAGAAAGTACATAAAATTGGCTTTTTAATTCGTGTTTGTTAATTTTTTTAAATCAGGTTCAGTTGATTTACTTTCGCGTTCAGAAATTTACAAAACGCACCATTAATGTATTGACATATAACATAGTCATCAGAAAACATGCAAAAACGAAAAAAAATTGTTGAACAGAAAAAAAATAAAGAAAACGAAAAGTACCTACTGAGAATAACCACATGACCGTTTCTACAGAAGACTGGATTCAGTGTATATCTTGTCAAAGTTGGTTGCACGAGTTTTGTACTATGTACTACATACCCAATTGCAACAGATTCGGCCGCAAGGCGAAACGACAGGCCATATTACATATTTTCTTATTATATTACATATTATCTTACTATATTACAAAACCAAATAATTTAATTTTCATTACTTTATAATATTTGTTCCCACTTTTTCCTTAGAGGCGTTTTGTCACTAACGCGGGGCTTTTTACCCGACTATTAAGTTACAAAACGCCCCACTTAAACTTTTTTTTAAAAATATATAAATAATATATGCCAACATATTTTTCTACAAATGAAATTGCCAAGCCTATGAAAAAAGACTGTTAATTTTCTATTTAATAAAAGAACTATCATCTTTGTTTGTTTTTTTGTTTTATTGTATAGTTTTACCCTATGAGGAAACCGAATAAAAATTACGATATGCAGTAGTACGAAAACTTGGAAAACAGATACCATATATTGAAAAAGTTTCTACGTAGATTGTAGTTTGAAATTAACCGATAATTACGATTCCACTTCATAAAAGAAATTTTCAAAACCTTAAAACAGTACAAATGATGAACTGGAAGAATTGTATGTTCACAGAACACTAGGATGTCTGCTAGGTTTGCGGCATATTTTCCTTAACATACATTTCTGAGGGATTAATAGTGGTTGTATTTTGTTTAGATAAACACCTCCCCAACATGCAATTCCATACTGCAGTTAAGAGTGAAAAATACCAAAATAAATTGTTTTTAGGAACATGGTGGAGCAAATTCGTTGCAAGTAATAGAAATGTCTAAGTGTGTAGCGAAAATACTTTCCCAGAGTTTCTGCGTGATTTGAAAAGCTCATTCTAGCGTCTATGGTAAGCCCCAGGTATTTAAATTCATCTACTCCTTAAATTGGGAAGCAGTTAACGCCATTCAACTTATATTGTCACAAAAAGGAGAGCTAGATCTGCAGAAGCAATTTAAAAGTTTATATTTTAAGCATTCAGGTGCGTGATATGAAACATTCGCTTCCAAACTGTTTATGGATGATAAACTGAAAAACATGACTTTAGTTTTTGAGCTTAGAACCAGATTATGTTCAGCAAACCAGATCCTTAACAAATTTAGATCCCAATTTATGTCAGAGAATTGGTCTCAGGGACTATTCAAGCCATAAGAATAGCCTATATCATCTGCAAAAGCAGTTGGTGAGACTTTAAATTTTAAGTGCAAACAGTGAGTTGATATACACAAGAAACAAAATTGCCCCTAAAACAGAGCCTTGGGGTACTCCCAAATTAAAGAACCTAAATTTTCTTCTTATCTGACCTATGTTCACTCCTTGCGACCTATTTTTTGGTAAGATTTAATCCAGTCAAGAATGAAGCCACGCAATCCTGTTTTTCTAGTTTACGCAACAAAATATTGTGGTTGACCATATCAAAAGCTTTGGTTATATCGATAAATAACCCAGCCGTGCACTTTTTCGAATCTAGGCTTGACATTATTTTACTACAAAATTTTAGAAATAGCTGTCCTGTAAAAAGAGTATTAGAAGTGGTAGGTATACCTACGCCAGGTGCGATTTATAGGTAGTCCCTTTTCCCTCATTTAGGACAGACTACTGATACCTTTTCTCACAATAAAAAATAAAAATAAAAAATTAGAGATGGTCCATTTGTAGGTAGGTACCCACGCCACAGTATAAGGTGCCCCTGCAAGTGGCGCCTACACTAATAAGTTTTCTTAATAATTCCTTTGACACCTTGGACTAACACGTGTTGAGATCTTTCCAGCCTCCTGCTCCTGGTCGTGCCCCACTCGCTGCAATACAAATCTTCCATTCAGTGCTTCCTCCAAGACGGTAGGTACACAATATACTTACATAACTGCTGACTCACTGGCTGTTGCTTCTTCCTGCGCCTGCCGCCAGCCATTTTCACACAGGTGTTTTCCCAAGTAAATAACCGCTAAGCACATTAGTACCACCGTTTCACTCCGTCCACATCCCAATCCTATATACAGAAGAGCAAAAGAATGTACATAAAGTGGGCATAACTCCAGGCACACACACTCACTCAATCAACAATCACCATCACCACCATCAATCACTCACCACTACCACCTTCGGACTTTCGTTGTGTTTGTTAAATGAGTTCGCTTGCCGGCGGCGCAGCCAAGTACATAAGTAAAGCCGGCTTTTCGCCCCGCCTACCTCGCCATATCGGGTAGAATAAGTTTGTTTAACAAATACACGCCTCCTTAAC
The DNA here is from genome assembly GCA_951230905.1 of Cheilosia variabilis. Taxonomy (NCBI): domain Eukaryota; kingdom Metazoa; phylum Arthropoda; class Insecta; order Diptera; family Syrphidae; genus Cheilosia; species Cheilosia variabilis. The sequence goes on along the minus strand of OX579677.1, from coordinate 38,621,622 downwards.
CAACACACGGGTGCCTGATTTAGAATAGCCGAACAGCTATTTGATGACGTCTCCACACAGATGGGCTGTGATGACTGTGCTCGCTGCTCGAGTCTAATGACTTTGCAATTACATATTGGGGTTGGTTAGGGGTGACACGTTTGTTTATCTACTCATGCTATTAATAGTCGGCGTGTAGAAAACTTTCAAAGTTTTCACTTTCAATGGGTGTGAGTGGCGAACGTGCGCGCACAGGAAATTACGTTTTTATTCATAAGCACTGTGTCGATGGGGGATTTATTAATTGCACTGCTACAAGTATTCTGTGACATAATCTTGACGTACTGGGTACTGACCGGCGCACATTTAATCGAAAAAGTCGTTCGTAATGATGTGGGGAATTCTCTCAGATAGATATACCCACCTACATAGCACGTCACAGAATGAATGTGATTGCGGATTGCGGTATGAAATGATAAGACTGTTCGATGATTGCTTGCCGCAAGTCGCTTTTCGTTGTAACTTTAATCTCGAATGTGGGTAGGTAGATATAAGGTATCTAAATATATTTGAGACATCCGACATTCAGTCAGGGATGTCAGTGTTAGTTAGGTAACTTTGATGCGCTTGGGAAGTGGAAAAACAACTGGACACCTACTAACTTTTTTTTAGATTTTGCAATTATTTAGAGTCAAACTTCTTTATAACGAGCTTCCTTATAATGTAATTCTCTCTAGGTAAATAGGTATACCGAATTTCATTTTGTTCCCCTTTCCCTTCAAAAATATCCCATATGAATAACGTTCTTTATAGCGAGATTCTCTTTTAAGTGACTAATTTGTTTGGCCCAAAAGCAAAAGTGTTTCATTAAAACGAAATGTCAAATTTGAAAACAAAGCCTTGTATGCTGCTCGAGCTTAAATTAAGCCATATACAAAAATGTCTCCAATGATAAAACTAAGCAAAGCAGTTAAGCAAAGCAGTGCCTACCTACCTACGCAGTTCAAGCTAAATTTGTTAGCCACTGTACGAAAAATATCTACAGAATTTACCTAAGTAGGCGTAGGTATTAATGCAAAATACATTTTTCCACAGCTAAATTTTGACAGATCAGGGAAAATATCGGTATTTCAAACGAAAGCAGAAAAACAGTATGGAGAATGGTAAGTTCAACACAAAAAAAAATCGTAGTTGTTAATTTAATTTCTTTTAGAAATGGAATATTTTAACGGGGAGTAGGTACCTGGAAGAGGGTTTTGAGAAAGTACAAGTAAAAAAACGAAAAAAAAGTTCCAACACAGTTTTTTTATTGACGCAACCTACACTATCAAAATTAAGCAAACATTTAGCTTTCCTGGAACAACAGTGCCGGAAATTTCACTTCGGTCAATTGTACAGCCACGATTACCGAACTTTTGTGAGCAAAAATGAAAGGTATGGTCTTTGACGATCTGTAGTCTTAGCAGAAATAAGCTTGCCATTCCACATAAAAGGCACATCAAGCAATCGATATTTCGGACGCTATATGTACGGTAATTTTGTTGATAGCTATCAGTTGCCCTGACAACGGGTCGTATGAATACAAACTAGCATTTGCTTTGAGTAAATGGTTTTAGCAAAGTAAAAGCCCTTAGCAAATGCTTTTAATCGGTATGAACAAAGACCTAGTTTGCTAAAGTAAGTTCGAAAATTCGAACATAGCATTTACTTCGCTGTACATGTCCTCGCCTTTCAATTTCTGTCAAACTTGACATTATTATTTTGAATTTATTTTCAAATTTTTCTGGAAAAATTATCAAAGGCAATCTATAGCTCCAATTGCACATGGAAATTTGATTTGTGTTTGCCAAATAGCTTGTTGATGTTTCAAGTGCCGGGGATTGTATCCGATCATACACTTATTGGAAATATTTGTTGAGGAAGAACTGAACTACCGAGAGGTTTTTGGGACTTTGTCAGCGTAAAAGCCCGGATCTCCTTTCCATCGGAAAAAAATATTAGCCAATAGTCCACAGTCCACTCTTTGAGTGCCACAAAACAATTATCTACTCCTATTTTCATAGGAATATTGTTGGTTTTCGTGTACAAACAGAATTTTATTATAGATATGTGTCTAAACGTCTAAAAGGCGTTTGATATCCTACTGGCCGTCATAAGGTATAACTCCTCTTAAACACCATAGAATAATGTCTCTCTATATGACCTTTCCATTTGAATTTATCCACATCTAACCTATTACCCTGGGTCATCCAATCTAAGACAACTGATTACAAGTCGATAAGGCATGCCGTGTGTCCTGCCACATTCCAGCACAAGGAACAATATAAAAATGCCAAAAATTTTAAATCATTTCGAGCATTTATCACGCGAAAGATCTCTCGATTTGTCACTTTGGAAACGGCATACGAGATGTTCTTAACACCCTCTCCGACATCTAAGCAAGGCCGACTGAGCTGGTGTCGGATTTCAAATGAAAATGCATATAAAATTAAAAGGCTTATACTGCCGGCCAACCATTGTTGCGCGACCGGGTAGGTATATTCTTTGAGTGTATTTTTGAAATGCCGCATTCGCATCGCTATCGTAATCCTCTGTCAAAATTGAGTGATTTACCATAAGAATGAGTGCTTAAATGATTTTAATATCATTCTTAAGATTTTGCCAAATGAAGACATGTAAGGTGAACGTTATAATAATAGCAATGAGCTCTGACTGATGAGCTAATGGAAATAGGCCATGAATCTGTGTATATCGGAAGGCAGCGAGGGTTAGTATAAGTAATCGTTCAGGAGAAGCTTGTATTTTAAAATTTTTAATGCTAAATGTGTATCCAATTTTCACAGTTTCTGGACTGCACAGTTCCTCCTCGAAAAGATTTAAAGCTTCACACTGTAGATCCTATTATTGTGCAGTTGATGGCGATATGCTTCAACTCTTTCTTTCTTTCAAGACTTTTTGGGGTCTTCCCAGGATCTGCCGATGCGGGATTATTGTAGACTTTGGGAATCTAGACCGCTGCAATTGGCTAAATCCTTAGATTCTATAAGAATTGACTCGCCTGTGAATTTATTTGCGTGGTATTGGTACGTTAAGAAGGCTTTATATGGTATACCTTACCTCAAGTTCTCGTCTTAGATGGAGCTGTCTTGAGAAGGAAATGTTCAAAAAAGATTTCTACACTTTATCTGCACCTGGCATGTTCTTATATGCAGCTAAACCTGAATAAATGTTAAAGTGTGTCCTTCACAAGGCGTCAAAATCCAACTACACCGCTTTATTTTATTAATGATGAAGCTGTTGAAAGTGTGGATCACTTCAATGATTTGGATTCCATTGTCAGTAAGGCAAGAAGCAGATTGGGACTTATAAAACGTTTTTCGAAAGAATTTAAGGACCCACATATCACCAAACTTCTATACTATTCTCTAGTAGCCCTGTTGGCCTCCGAGCTACGAATCTGGAATTTCAAGAATTGAAAGCATTCGAAAACAATTTCTTCTTTTTGCATTACGTGATTTACATTGGGACCCCGAATGCACGCATGCATAAGACTTTTTCACATACCTAACTCACGAGGTACACTTTCAATGCGTTTTTTTTTATTGCTGTATTTTTTGTTTTGAGATCTTTGAACTAGATTTTTTTGAAAAATGTAATTGGATGTGCAAGAAATATAGCTACAAGAACAGGGTGGAATATTTTGAGATTATGTAGGTAGGAAGTAAACTTGCATAGGTCTAGTAGGATTTTTTATTTTGCGATATTTTTAGTTAGATTCTCCTTGAAGTTGCAACATTGCAAGTGATGCGAGTTAATGTGAAAGAAATAATTCAGCACAGGTGTGATGGATGTTGTTATTTTGGGCTTATTTGAACAAGGTTTTTGTTTAAAATGCAAATGGCAGTATTTGTTCGCGCAAGATAAAATATTTTTTTTCCTAGCATTGCGCCCCCAGAACTTGGCGCCTCGTGCATTTGCATATCTTCCACATATGGCTGGTCCGGCCGTGCCCCGAAGTTCGTCTTCCCTCCTTCATAAGTCGATTAAAGTTGCTGAATATGCAGACATTGGAAAAACGAAGAGAAAAATCAGATGCTTTATTTTTAATTAACGTCCTGACTGGCAATATAAACTCCACCTATATTCTTAGTTCTATAAACATCAATACTAGACCGAGCGCAACAAGGAATCCAATATTTTTATATCAAAGGACGTTTCGATGTAACTATGGAAGCAAATGGCCCCAAAAATGAAAAACTCACACAAACGAATGGTTGTGAGAAGCTAGGCCTAGGGTCCCTCAGACCTGTTGCGCCAACTATTTATTTTATTTATTTTTAACCTATCACCCTGGGTCATCCAATCTAAGACAACTGATGACAAGTCGATAAGGCATGCCGTGAGTCCTGCCACATTCCAGCACAAGGAACAATATAAAAATGCCAAAAATTTTAAATCATTTCGAGCATTTATCACGCGAAAAATCTCTCGATTTGTCACTTTGGAAACGGCATACGAGATGTTCTTAACACCCTCTCCGACATCTAAGCAAGGCCGACTGAGCTTGATGTCGGCAGTATTTGTTCGCGCAAGATAAAATATTTTTTTTCCTAGCATTGCGCCCCCAGAACTTGGCGCCTCGTGCATTTGCATATCTTCCACATATGGCTGGTCCGGCCGTGCCCCGAAGTTCGTCTTCCCTCCTTCATAAGTCGATTAAAGTTGCTGAATATGCAGACATTGGAAAAACGAAGAGAAAAATCAGATGCTTTATTTTTAATTAACGTCCTGACTGGCAATATAAACTCCACCTATATTCTTAGTTCTATAAACATTAATACTAGACCGAGCGCAACAAGGAATCCAATATTTTTATATCAAAGGACGTTTCGATGTAACTATGGAAGCAAATGGCCCCATCAATAACTTGACGAAGGATTTTAATAAGCTCAATCATGTGATTGATGTCAACCTAACAAAATTAAATTTAAAACAAATTTTAAAAGAAATGTTACATAATGTTTAAATAGCTACCTTTTTTCTTTTTAATTATTAGTCATTGATTAACTGTGGCTTAAATGTTTAGTAGTTAAATAAATAAATAAACAGACCGAGTGCTGTTTGTAGATGGCATATATTTTGTTTTATCGTAAACGACTTTGGCAAGTTCTTCCATGTTTAAGTGACTGCTAAATTGCGATGATGTCAGTATCAATTTCGAAAAACAGTTCATTCGCACTGTCACTCGGCGTAAAGTGAAGATTTGCGGTTGGAAGTCGCACTTCTTGTGGTTCCCCAGTTCGTCGTGCGGTCCAATGGGTATCAGCATTACCTACACCAGATAAAACTGAATTCTTTTACTCTGTATTCAGGTGACGTGTTCCTATACCTATAGTTGACTGAAATGAGGTGGTCCGGTTTTTATGGAATTGGGCTTGTGGTGCTGAGTGTCCAATTATAGGGTGTCCTTTCCATGAAACACGGCCAATTGGTGCATGTACGCATGTACTCTAAAATAGATTTTCCCTGCAGTCTGAACTGCCCGATTTTCTAGAGCATGTCTGCCATATGGGAGTCCTAGCTACGGACCATTTACTTCCAAATTGTCCCTAATTAAAAAAACGTCCCTCCGGTAAGTGTTCTCTTACAACTGCCATCGATGCCCTTGAAGTTGGAAGCATACTTCCGTCTTTGTCTTAATTTGGAAAACTCTATCTCCCAGATGATTTTTGTCCATGATCTTCCCCTAAGGTAACTCCGTAGTTACCTTCTGAATCTTGGGATATAGGAATTTAACGCTGCAACCTTCCATTCATTTGGACGACTTGAACTAGTTTCTGGGAGTTGTCGCATTTTTGCTATGTATTTTGGTGATATTGTCCCTCCCGATCTTGGCGGAGGGATTCCCAAGAACGAACTGAATACCAAATTTCATGAAATATTCTTAGGCCTTCTCGGGTACCTCATCGAAACAGTCTTTGTGGGTATAGCGACCTTATTCTCTGTGTTAGAGTCAGCCCAAATGAAGCTGATACTGTGAGGCTTACTCAGAAGCTCATATTTCACTCAATGGTGGAACGAGCACAAGCGCCATCAATCAGACGCTTCCTCTACCCACAGTTGAGTTTGTTTTTGCTACTTATACTCGATTCACCTCCACGAGCTTCAAAAGGCCGTCTGCATACGCTCTTGATGATGTCCTCGAAGCTAATTCGTTAGCAGCACGCAGCCTGTTCAGGGAATATTTACTGTAATTTAATGTAACATTTCACCTGCAGATTGTCGTTGCCCAGTGTTCGCCTTGGTCGTTCACAGCTAAAAAACTCCCACCCAAGGCTTGATACTTTCCTTAACCAAAGAATTTTGTACCCTTTCATAACTTTTTATAAATTACGCCTGCCAAAAACGAGATTTTGAAACTTCAGCCGGTTCTTTGTACGAGAGGTTTCCTGACTTTAAGCTCCATCAATTAAAGAAGATTCACATGGAACGGATGGTGACGGAGGGGCTTAGCTATTAGCGGATTTTACTATTTATTTGAATAAAAACGCCCCACCTCTCGCAATCGCCTGATGAGAAACAGCGCAGAGTTTGCTTCTCCCTACCGCACGATCACAGTTGGTTAGTGAGTGCTAGAGACCTATGTGAATCTGCTGCGGCCAAATGTTTCAAATTTAACCATTTACATGTAATCCTGCAATCCGTGTGCCTAAGCTGGTCAGTCCGAGGAGCAAAACAAACCCACGCAGGCATTAAAACCACCTCAAACCCATTCCACATCCCTATCGAATCCATTCACACCCCTAATGCCATCTAATCTTCTTCTTTTTCACATGCCCATCGACACTTGCACGGCTCATTAAATCCGAGCGTCAATTAAACGTGTTTATACGCTTCTAACAAGCGCATAACAAGCGTGAAACAAACACACTCCTATTGACCAACAAACAAGGTTTTCCCAAAAGAGTCTGCGCACATCTTGTGTTTGTTGTTCTCGGCGAGCTGCCCATTTGAGTTCGCGCTGGACGGCAACGGCAAGTCCGATTTTGCACGCTCAATTTCGGAGGATATCCGTGAAATCGGCCAATTCGCCACGGCCACATTCAGTCTCCTCAGTGTGGGTATACTGTATACCCGATTCGAGGGCACAGCACAGAGAGCGTGTTGTGTGTTTCCAAAAGTGAAAACATTCCAAAACACAGTCGCCGGGTGGTTAAATTGTGTTTTCCTTTTGGCCGAAGGTTTGAACCCAAATACGAGTATCTCTTGGGTGATATCTACCGATACCGATACCGATACCAGGGGAAATCGATTGTGTCGCTGGGCGATGGCAAAAATGCTCACCTTCCTGGGTGATTATGTTGTTAGCAGCAGGTATATGTAAGCGTACACGTGGGCCATCATCGCAGGACACACATTGACGAAGGTGGTGGTGGTGGCGGTGGTGGCGGCTGCGGCGGCATCTTAATAGAGATGTTTCCCAGTTAGGTTTGACATTTTACTGCACAACGTACATAGTATACGAGTATGCGACTGAGAATGGCCGTACTGTATGTGAAGAGGTTTCACCTCAAATGCCAAACAATGGTTGGGTATCGGGGAACACCCGCCGTTCCGAATTACCTACCATCATCAGCGCAACGCAATTGCTCTGCCAGTATAACGTCCTTAACAGATTGTCCCTTATTGTGCTCGGCCATTGTTAGGCTGCGTGTTTTGTAAGCGAATTGAAATTATTTGTAGCTGAATTTTTTTTCTCTCACTTTTAGACCTTTTTTGTGGGCCCCGAGGGTGCGTTTTGTTTAGTCAAATCAGAGAGAGCGAGAGAGATGGATAAACTGAAATGCTACACACAGTGATGTGTCCACTATCCGGGCTGTGAATCCTTTGAGAATTGTCCGCCTTCCATAAATTTTCCCATTGGCAGCGGCAATTTCACTCGGCCACTGCGACTTGGCATCGAAAAGGACGAAATGTGCCCATGAGAAGAAAGTTCGGATGAGGAGAGTGGAAAATGAGGGCGGCACCTCTGTTTGTGTTGATACTGTCCGAATTTTGGCAACACACAGTCAATACGAACTCGAATCATTTCCGTTGTTGTGAGGTCTCTTGATTATGATGTGAGAGCTACGGTGTGAATTAATAAGGACCCGTTATGGCACCTTGCTGTGACAATCCATGTGGGAATTGCATTGGGATTTTTTTTATCTCTTTGATGGTTTTGGAAGCTTGCCGAAGAATGTACCTACTTTTTTTTCTTTTCACACGACGGAAGTAGATGTCCACCACCTTAGAAGTTTCAGTCGGATATGACTGATCTTGGATCAAGCAGGAACAGAATTCTCCTGAAAATACCCTCAAAGAACTGAGCATGATTGACATAACTTAGCCAAAGCTCCTATTTGAAATGATCGACACTACAGCAGCAGGGAGGACATCAAAACCACCCTGAACCTAAAATGATTCAAAAGTGTCCCGAGAAATACCTCCGAATTTTGACCTCAGAAAGTTTATAGTATATAAATAGCTGACAAGTTTTATTTGACAGACAATCAATTTTCAACTAACTTTTCCAATTAAAGATGAAGAAAGTGAGCGCTGTTTTTCGATTACCTACTATTTTTTTTAAATAAAATAAAAATGTCCAGAAAAGCTTGGAACACCTAATGAGAAAGTGATTCATTTAAAATACGATTATTTGAATTAAATAGCGTGTCACGTGATTCCCGAGACCAAAATTACAAAAATAAAAACGAGTACACCACATTATTTTCTTCTAGTCCAAAAAAGGATAAAATTGAAACATTTCAGAAATCTTTTATAAGTGTTTATGAAATGTGTCCGATTTGCTTCAGAAACATTTCTGAAATGTTTCGCTGGTCTGGACACACCTTAATATGCCAAGTCAAACTCAAGTGCTAGCAGCAAAATATTGTTCATGTGTTGCATATTTGAACATAAAATATTAAATTTGTTTCACAAAAATATAATTTGAAAAGAAAAATTATGCAAATTTGATTCAAATATGGTAACACCCCCGACATTGCAAGTGAAATGACATGTGCCTTGTGTGAAGTCACGTTGAGCAGAATATTTGCAATAGACTGGTGGCAATATGAAGTTTGTAATACCTTGTTTTGTTTTTGAAATCAACTGTTGCCACAATTCAAAAATTTAACTTTTCAATTATCCGTCTTGTTTTATTTTCATGATCTGATCCGGATCACGCTTATAATAAAAAACAGCTATTGTCTCAATGGTATCTGAGGCAGGGTAAAAGCCTATACCACAGGGCCTGGGTGACCGTTTTATTTATGATCGAGCTATAGCTCCCGATGAGGATTGACTTAAGCCAGTTGCGAAAACCACCATAGCGAGTAAAGAAAATAGAGGGGGTGGTACAAAAGTAGGTTTCATGGGAAATTCTTCCTGATTTTGTCAATACTTTTAATTTCTTAATTTTATTGATTTAACTACTAAACATTGAAGCCACAGTTAATCAATTACTAATAATTTTAAAAAAAGATAGTTATTTAAACATTGTGTTACATTTCTTGCTTTTAAATCTTGAAATTCCAGATTCGTAGCTCGGAGGCCAAACAGGACTACAATAGGTATTCCAAAACAGGTTGGACTAGAGAACAGTATAGAAGTTTGGTGATATATGGGCCTTAAATTATTTTGAAAAACGTTTTATAAGTCACCTGAAGGGCTTCAAATTCTGTAACAGCTGTCAACAATTTGTTCTAAAAATGGGGTTCCGAAAGAAGTTTAAACTGTGCCTTTTAAACTCACAGATTATTCAACCAAAATCGAAACAGCGAAGCAAAATACTCATTAGGCCAACATAATTTTTCATAGCTTCACAAAATGCATTGTGGTAGTTTTCCTCTCTGTTCTATTCAATAATGCACAATTCCATTAACTCACAGAACACCAGCAGGGATATAGATAGGTATCATAGACAAAGCATACTGAGACCCCCAGGCCCCAACTCACCATCCTCTTGCGGCTGGCGGCTGGCCCCCTCAATTTTTTTTTTCAAATTCGACATTTTGTTTTCCCATCGGTGTTATGTCAAAAAATAATCCGTGTGACATGCAAAAACATACAAAAAATGCAAAAATAAATGCTGCCAACTGCGGCAACCGTGGGGAAATGTGAAAGAGAATACCACATTTTTACATTAGTTATTATAAATTGTTAAAAGGCGAATAATTTGATTTGTTTGGTTAAAAAAACTACCTAAAGGAGATGTTCTATATACTAGAAACATAATCATGACAAACATGGTTGTGTATTTTCCGCTTTTGGGTATCATCAACTTCGATTTCGTGTGTAAACTTTTCTTAAATAATGAAGAAAATTTGTTCAAAATGATTTTGTTTTCCCTCAACCAATCTACATTGTTAATTTTTAAATGTAAATTTATTCCAAAAAAAATGACTATCCACACGTAACGAACAATTTCAAATTAAACGGATAAAATTCTATGAACTCTGCCAACAACTTTGCCCACAGCGGGAGTGGCTCATATTTTTTTGCGAATGGGTGACTCAGAACTTTTGAAGTTACGTGACATTTGTCAATACGAATTTCTATGTAACGATTCTAGCGCACTTAGCATTTGCCACCCCATAAAAATATAGCTTGTAGGCAAGTAACGGGAAATCGGCCTAAGTTGGGGGTCTCAGTATTGTCTATGCTAGGTATATTCCAAGAGCAACGTGTATGAACAATCGATGGTCGAAATGCAGTTGTCCAGGTAGCCACTTAAACCGATCATTTCAGAAAAATGCTGATTGGAACCCATATTTGGACGATCAATTTAAATTCTGTAATGCACAATCAAATTGCTGGGATTCCGTTTTTGAGTGAAAGAAAAAAATCCCATCGACTGTCATATTCAAATTCCCCACCTACGTGAATGCACGAAAACTGCCAGCCACCAGTGTACCCCTACCTAGACCTATTCGTGATATAACGCCCAGGTAAATCCCTCTCCAAATGAGTCAAATAAAATTTCCCCAATACGAAAAAAAATAAACATCGACAGCACTCGCAATGCTACACATGCATCATGATCACGATCATGATCATGAGTCTTGCCAAGTACGCGCAGCTGTGACCGAACAACACCGACAAAGTAATCGCAATCGACTTCGACATCATTTCAAGTCGTCTAAATGCAATAATTACTCAACTCATGCGAACAACTTAATTTGCACAAAAAGAGCACACACACAACACACACGCTGCACAAAAAGGCCTTCGAAGGTGGTAGCTGATTTTGCTGGACCACCCAAATATCTCAACGATATTCTCACCTCGTTTCCTGTAGGGCACACTGACGTACTCTGCATGCATTCGATACCTTTTTGTGCCATCCGCTTGTGATAACATCATTAACGTACCCCGGTCCCGTCGTCTGTGTGCTTAGAATCATGTGGTATGCAACATTTCGGACACAGAATAACCATCAAAAACAATACCCATAAAACCCAGACCTTGAACACTTCCCTTTGGTAGGAGATGTCTTAATAAAGCCCCCCATAGCTCTCATCGACACTACGAGGGCACCCATCAGAGTGGCATGGCAGCGGGGCAGATAAACAAAAAAAAATGTCATAAAAAGAAAGACAGAAGGGCCAGGAAAATACCTGCTGCTATAGCAGCAGGATTTTATCCGAACAATACTTCTCGACCCTAATGAGACGCAGTGTATCTGTGTATATCAGTAAAACAGTGAAACAGCAGCAAGTGGCAATAACGAAGCGCAGCACCCGATAACTTGGCTGCCAGTTTGCACCTCCTCCTGCCACAGGATGAGCTTGAATAGTTTTTATTGCTCCCTACTAAGTTGAGCTCTTTTAGCACAATATACACAATATAGAAGGTGTAGGGCATCCTTCGTTAGGTCGTAAATGAAAGTGCGGAATTCATTTGCTGAGCAGGAGTAGCAGCCTACACAGGTTGATGGCGCATATGTGGTAGTAATCTTGCGAAAGGATGATTTTCTTATTCGTCGGCGGATGCGTCAAAATGGCGTCATTATGTAGGTGGTGGTTGGCTTTGTATATATAGGCAGGGAAGGACCCAAATATGATAAGCATTTGTGGCAGTTCACCATTTATTTTTAAACAACCATTCACCTCTCATCCCTGACAGTCAATTGACCGGCCCTATATGCATTTCTCTCGAAGAAGAGGAAGTGAACCAAGCACTTCGCAGGGACATAAGACTCCGGGTCATGAGACCCCAAAGAAAAATTTGTGACTTAAGACCCACTTAGGTGGGACAAAATAACCGAATCGAATTATGGACTTCAGTCCCACCCGATCGGGACATAAGTGCAAAGTTATTTTTTTCGAATATGGGACTAAAGTCCCAAAAAATAGGATGGATTATTTTTTTAAATAAATATATTATTTGGATTTCCTTTAGACATAGGATTTACTATTTTTCACTATACTTAAAATGGTTCACTATTATTATATTACCTATATACCTATAAGAAAACTATATAAACAAACATTATTATTATTGGCGCGGTTAATATTCTCCCATCGTTGGGACGGCTCATGCGGATCATGTAAGTAGCTAGCTGCATTCTTTTCATTATGTAGCTCGCAAGAAAGGAAACTCAAACAAATTTCAGTTTATCTTTGAATTTGAGAAAAAAAAAAGTTGAAAAATTCTAGTTTCTGAGAATTTGAAAAAATAAAACGAGTGTCACTCGCGCACTGTAGGTTCCGTACTTCGCTAGAGTTGGAAATTCCGAAGATTCTTTTCTATTTGTAAGAAGGTGGGAAGCATCGAAAGCCTGTGTGTGGTACTTTAATCCACTACCACCTCGGCCTCCATTCCCATTTACCGGCGGAACCATTGTTTAGCATTTCTTAGTTGGGGGATGTTAGCCGAGACATAATTCAGTGGCCACAAACCATAACCGCTTAACTCGAGTTAGGAATTCCACTTCATTTTTTATGACCAAAATCTTTTTTTAAATAGAAGTTTTTCCAACGAAAGAAATAAGCTTAGAAACAAATATTCCTGATTTGAAGTGATGATTTAGAACTTTAATCTGCTCTCCTGAAAAGTATGAAAAAAAAAACATAGGCGGCTATGGATTGTGGCCACAGAATTTATGATGTGTGTGTGTTTGCCTTAGTTAATTCCTTTGTTTACCTGGAACCATATGGGATTATGATAACTAAATAAAAAATTTGTGAAGTTTCAATTAACAGCCAAAGAATACTAAAGCTAAAGTGAAATAAATAAATCAGAATATGGTGTCGATGAGTGAATGAGTATGAGTAGAGTTCAGTATGCATTGAAAATTCCAATTGGAATCGATTAAGAGAACACACCGATAACGAATGAAATTTTTTTAAAAGGAGCGTACTTTATATAGTTATTTACAGTTTTTTGTAAATATCTTTTAAAACATTAACTTTTCCGCATAACAGTCTTCGGCACATAAAGGGTGATTTTTTAAGAGGTTTAGAACTTTTTTTAACGAAAAAACACAAAAAATTCGAAAAAATGAATGAAATATTTATTTGAATCGATAGTTTGAACCTTGCAATTTAATGTTTAAAGATAATTTCATGCAAATGTTGACCGCGGCTGCGTCTCAGGTAGCCCATCCGCTGAGTCCAATTTTGGCATACTCTTTCACACATATCGGCCGGTATCTCACGAATGAATGCATGGATGTTGGCTTCCAGTGCGTCAATCGAAGCGGGCTTGTCCCTATACACATCAGCCTTGGCATACACTCACAAAAAATAATCTAATGGTGTCAAATCGCACGATCTAGGCGGCCAATTGACCGGCCCGAAACGTGAAATTAACTGTTCACCAAACTCGCCTCGCAATTGCGCCATTGTTTCGCGTGCTGTGTGGCATGTGGCACCGTCTTGTTGAAACCACATATCATGCAAGTCAAGAACTTCCATTTCGGGCAAAAAAAAGTTTGTTATCATCGCTCGGTAGCGTTAACCATTGACAGTAACGCTGCGATTCGCATCATCTTTGAAGAAATATGGCTCAATAATGCCGCCGGCCCATAAACCGCACCAAACAGTGGCTTTTTCGGGATGCATTGGTAGCTGTTGCAATGCTTCTGGCTGATCTTCACTCCAAATGCGGCAATTTTGCTTATTTACGTACCCATTCAACCAAAAATGAGCCTCATCGCTGAACACAATTTTTCGATAAAAAAGCGGATCCTCGGCCAGCTTTCCAAGAGCCCATTCACCAAAAATTCGGCGTTGTGGTAGGTCGGCTGGCTTTAGTTCTTGCACCAGCTGTATCTTAAAAGGCTTTACGCCCAAATCCTTCCGCAAAATTTTCCACGTAGTGCTGTAACAAAGGCCTAACTGCTGGGAACGGCGCCGAATCGACATTTCGCGGTCTTCTGTCACACTAGCTGATACGGCCGCAATATTTTCTTCACTACGCACAGTACGTAAACGTGTTGGTGGTTTAATGTCCAACAAAGTAAATTTGGTGCGAAATTTGGTCTCAATCTTCCGAATAGACTGCTCAGAAGGTCGAGAATGCCGATCATAAAATGGAAGCAGCGCGCGATGAACATTTCGAACCGAGCACGAATTTTGATAGTAAAATTCAATAATTTGCAAGCGTTGTTCATTTGTAAGACGATCCATGGTTAAATTGCAAACCAAACTGAAGCTGTTTGACAGTGACACAAGGTACTAAACACACGTCAGCTGTCAAAACCAGTGTTGCCAAAACCAAACCAGCTAAAAAATCACCCTTTATATAGCTACGAGCATGATCTACAAAAAAGGTTTTTTTTTTTTTTTTGTAAATCAAAAATGAACAGCTTTTTGTGCGAATGAAAATATTTTTTTTTACCAAATTAATAATTACTCTGAAACCAGTCGATGTAACGCTACCATTGGTATTTGTCGTTTAGCTAGAGGTTATACCAGATGTTGTGTGCAAATTTCAGCCTCCTACACGGAAAGAATTGAAAATGACCAATTGCAAAATTTTGAGTTGCAATTTACGAATTATATATTTCTCGCAAATCACAACGAAGTTTTCATGGATTGATACAAAAATTGGTAATTTGACATTGAAAACGGCGGAGAATACAAAATTCTGTTTGTTGAAATTTACGATTCAATACGTATCAATTCGAGCTTATTTTATTTGTAGTGATTTGCGAGATTGTTTGGCGCAATTTACCACCTCAAACACCACCTTACAATCTCAAATTGCAAGAAAAATTGGGTGATTTACCAACACAAAATGATGAATCAATAAAATAAAATAAAATAAAATAAAGTTCGTATCAATGTCAAGTTCATCTAAATATTTTGTTTGCATTTTAAATTTCAGCATAGACCAAAAAACCACCACAGACAAATCCCGTTTTCACCGGACGATATGGCGCCGCATGATTTACTTGGATATCAGGAGGAATACGACTATAAATATTATGTATTCGAAAATAATACAACTATGAATTTTGATTTGTAAATCACAAGATTTAAGTTGCAAATCGAGAATAAAGTTTTCTAATTTCACTCGAGAATCGTAAATTGCAAAATGATAAAAATAAGTTGCAATTTACGACTGAAAATTTGTAAATTGCAACTACTGAAGTAGTAAATCTACCCCTGTTAATTCGCAAATCAACACTATTGAGTTGCAATTCAAGACTAAATGGTTGTAATTTGCTAAGAGAGGAAATTGTAATTTACAACAGAAAAGTGGTAATTTACGAATTGTTTTTGCAATTTAAAATCCATGTAATATAAAATATAAAATTGCGATTGTTTTTCTCGATTGATCGCATTATTGATAATGAAAAGTGTTGATTCACGACTTTTGAGGGTCAATGTCTTCACTTCGCACAGTTTCTAGAATTGCGAATAAAAAGTCGTGAATTAGTAAATCCTTAGCTAAGCTCTAAAACTAGACAAAATTTTCGTGATTCTGCGCTGGTGGGTACGGAACCTTAAAAAAGGAACTAAAAATGAACAAGATAATATTCAAATACACCTAACTAATTGATAATCGGAGACTATAGCTACGCAGCCTAACAAAAGTATGAGTACCCTCCGATTGCCAAATAGTTAGGTTAACTTGAATGTGTCTTGTTCAGTTTTAGTTTGTTTTTTAGTTAGTCTGGTTTTTTTGTAGTTTTTAATTATTTTTATTCTGTTTTTTATTTTTAGCCTATGACACTCCGGGGAAGAATACGAATCTAATGACATCACCCTTCAAAATCGGTCGAGCCGTTCAGGCTACAGTGCGCCACGTAGGAACGGACATAGGATACGCGTGAAAAACATTACCCTCCCTGTGTCCAGTCGGGTAAAAACAAAAAAACCCCAATAATTATTGTTTTAATATCTCGAATTCTCAAAAAACTAAAATTTTTAAAGTTTCTTTTTTCAAATTCTCAAAACCAACTTGGGCCATATATGCAATCGACATTTGCCTACATCCACACGATGGAAGAATCAGTTATTGAAAATTTCAAAAAACCTAACTTTATTTTAGTAGTACTTGCTTTTCGTATTTAATGCGTAAAACTAGACCAATATAAAAAGTATAGAAAATTTCTGGTTGAATTCTAAAAAAAATTGTTAGATGGAACAAAAGACCCGAAATTTTTTGTTGGGACTTATGACTCGATGGGGTAGGTCAAAAGTCTCTAATTCGATTATATCCGACTTAAGTGGGTCTTAAGTCGCAATTTTTTCTTTCGGGGCTTATGTCCCTGCGCATTCATGGTCAGTTGCCGCGATTGGCACTACAGGCCGCATAAAATAGCGCAAAACATTAATGCAAGGCACTCTAAGTTGGACGCTTTTAGAAAAGTTGCCTAAGACCTGCAAATATTTATTTCATACATTTAAAAAAAGAGAAAGTTGTGAATCGGTGCAATAGTTCGTAAGATTTTTGCGGACACACAATTTTGCCATTCAGCTTCATATATTTAAATGATGAGCATCTCCGAGATGAAGATTTTATTGTGGCACCATCCTTAGTGGGAGGTCACACACAAACAAGAGAATAACGGTCAATTCTCAATTCAGCCTATCGGGCTCGGTTGCGGCGCAAGATGAAGGCCCCTTCCAATCGTCCAGAATTTCGCTTCTATGCATTCGAAAGAAGATTTTTACAGAGAATTATCCTCATTATCTGTTAGTAAAAAAAATAAGGTAGCGATTTTCCCATGGTCCATGGTCCTTGGCGTAGTGGTTAGAGTGTTTGCTTGTGACAATCTTAGTAAAAAGCACATCCCCTGTACAGAAATAGGCAAGCGTAGGAGCCACCTTGTAGGTTTTGTCTATATTGCAGGCGAAGTCTATATAAGTAGTATCCCCTTTCGAAAGGAGTTTTTAACTTTGATGTCATGTTTCATATCGTAGGTAGATTAGTCTCCCATCTCCAAGCACTATCTCAATCGTATGCCCAATGCCCACTTAAGATCTAGAGATCTTATACACCCTTTGTGTCGTTTATACGAGTGACTCCCATCTGTGCGAGACCTTGCTAATTAAAAGTCTTCATAATGAGTACGTAATAACAATCTCGCCCCCGAGTTATGACCTGCATGCCCATTAAAACTAAACAATAAAAGGCGATTATCTTGCTTCCTCTCATCTCCATGTCATATGTACAGATACACACAACGAGAACAGGAATGCGAGTATGTATCAAAATTATATTCTTTTATTATCGCCGTTCTGTTTTTTTTTTCCCCTTGTGAGTAATGCGACCATTGTCAGAGTGTAGGGATCCCGCATCCCATCGAAATACGTGACTCTCGCTTTAGTATGAATTACTTACCTCGCTCCAGACTCCAGAGTGTAATGAGATATGTGAATGGGGCAGCCCGTCCGGTGCATCCTTTGCGGCGTGCAGCAAATAACGCAATAAAATCCAAACACACAGTAACCAAAAAGAAGCATAAAAAGAGAAATTTTTTCTCGAAAAGAAAAAAATTCAAAATCTCACAGGGAAAAAAGAAAATTACGGTTGTGAAAGAACATTTCACCCAAAAACAGTAAGAAAAACAATTTTTATTTGTTTCGGTACAAATTTCGGCCCAAAGTGTGTGAGAAGGACACAGAGAGCGCCTGAATAAAAATTACGATTTATGTTGACATGTTTAATTGAATGGCCTTCAGAGAGCGCCTCCTTTGGCTCCTAAAAAAAATAAAAAAAAATAAAAACTCTCATCTCGGATACTTTATTCTTTTATTTGTTGTTGTGTTTGTGCCTTGGCCGGTGGACCCAGTGCTTGGGTCAACGTTTTATTATCCATCCACCTTCGAGAGCGACTATACCAGCCCAGCATCAGCATCCTCATCAATATCACGAATGCAACAGCAGCTCTACACAGAGTTTAGTTACTTAATATGCAAGTAATGCAACCGCCATATAGGCCCTGGTGAGATGTCTATCTAGGTCGACGAGCTGGATAAAAGAAAAATTAAATTCCAAATCGTCTCACAGAGCGCGAAGAAGGGGCGAGCAAGCAACACAGATTGCCGGTTAAGATGTCTCCAGAATGAATGGCTGCGATGGCTCTCATTGAGGAGGAGCATGTAGGCAGAGGCAGAGGCACTGCACATCGTCGTGGTGTTCTAATTCAGTGAAGTGGCTTCATTTATATAATCGCTGGATGATGGAGTGCTGATGGTGATGTGTGTGGTTTCTCGGTGCCAATGCGCCGGACTCTACAGGTTGATCTTTCACCCAGTTAGAGCGGTGATAAGGCCGATAACGATGAAGACGTGCATTTCACCCCGGGCGTAGTAAATTAAATTTGAAGAGGACGACAGCCCGCTATCACAGGTAGAGGGCTTCATAAATTTCGGATGTGATGTTATGCGCGCACTGGAATTTTATGAGAACGGACAATTAAAATTTCGTGAAGTGATGATTTTTATCGAATGTCCGATGGTTGGTGGGTCGTTAATGTAGCTGCGCGTACCCCTTACCCTTGGAAACAATTTTTGACTTATGGTTTCCGTGATGTAACGTTGGCTCTTACAGATGACAGATTAAGCATCTTCTCATGTGACAAGGTGGCTTCGCCGTTCACCCTGTTGTAGATACCTTGGTTTATGAGTTTGTTTCTATTTTTCAAGTAAGACGAGTGTAAAGTTAAGCAGGAGTGTACAAATTAAGGAGCTAACTATTTTGTTTTCATATTTTTGCATCAAATTTATTTTCCAAGTCTATACTGAACTTCTGTGACGTATTTTAACTTCTTCAGCAGATGTTAAGAAGTTGCTGCGGAAGTTCCTCATTTCAAAATGCAAAAATATACAAGAGGGGTAGACTATACACTCAGGAGATAAAATCAGAATAAGCCTATCCCTTGACGAAAGTCTGTTAAGCTCGGAAATTCTTGATCCAACTACAAAAATCTTACTTTGAGTATGCTTTTTGGTTAACTTTTAATTCTTATTTTAAGATTGGTCTATAACAGTATTAAGAACGTGTAAGCTTAACTAAGCCCAAAGTCATTTCATTCGAAGAATGCAACAACTTGATTTTAATTCGTTGTAAACAGTGTTCCCAGATTGGGCGCTTTGTCGTATTTTGGACTTTCTATTTTCTTAAAAATCGATTGAAATTTCTTTAATGAGCGCCCAACACAAATTTGGGCTACATATCCTTTAACAAGTTTTGTGTAAATTTTGTTTGTTTTATTTCTTTACAAAACTACAAAAAAAGAAATATTTTCGAACAAACCCTCAATTTGAAAACTTGGCAGCACTTTTGCAGTCAAGTGACATCGAACATTCGTTTAATTTGCAGGCACACAAATTTCTTTTGCAGGCCTTTTGACGCAGGCACACAAGCCACAAAGGCCAGTTCTATAAGGTAGTGGGAATAATACCATAAAAAAAAATGAAAAAAACTTAAGGAATTGGAAAAATGTTCAACGATTTTTGGGCTTCATTCTGGGCAACGACTTTGGTCTACATTTTTTTAAGGTTTGGGCGCTTAAAGCAAACTAAATTATGGCAACCCTGGTTGTAAACTTAAATTTAGCCTAAGTATTCTTAAGCACAATGCAATGGAGAATGTGTGAGCTGAAATTGAGCTCAAAATCGCCTTATTTTTCACCTATTTATCAGCAGTAAGAATAATGGTCCATATAACCCAGAATAATAACTCTTAAAATAAACAAACAACAATGTAAATAAGGAAAAGTTATCCTTATATTAAATTTGTTCGGAATGCTTCAAGAATGTCATATCCCAATTTAAGATTGCACAGTTTTATTTGTCGAATTTATTATCAACTCCGTCACTTTCCTGTTTAAGAAAGTAAAATAATTTATTTTTTAAAAAATCATATTTATATAATGAATTGAAAAATGCTTAAATGGACTTAAATCTAAAATATGTCTTTCCATTTTTTAATGGATACAAATGTAAGTGTGGACTATTAAAATCAGACATATTTTTTATTACAAGTGTATATATATATTAAGTTAATATTATTAATTCCACCATTTTTGTTATCACATGCACTTTTGTAATACAATTGTCCAGTGTTTTATTTTTTGAAAGAACACTTAAATACGGAAAGACCGAAACTGTACGAAATATCAATCGGGATGAATGAACTTTTTTATCCATCATATTCGTATATCATGATCGTTTAGGTCTTATTTGGTATGCTCATTAATCCATCATGCAAGTTAAAGATTATTTGGGCTTGATTGGAGAGTATAGGGGAGAGTGGGGCACATTTGAACGTGGGTTCCTTTGAACAGCACTAATAAAACCATATTAAACAAATATTTGAGACCGTAAACTAAATTTTTATCCTGGCAGTATTGTTTTCTTTAAACATCAACGACTTTCGGTCCCTTGAAACTAGCTCGTGTTGGATGTTTTTATGCTGCAGTTCGAAACCTTCATAAAACGAACCGAATTATGCGTTTAAACTAAAGCTGAGTTCCATTTCTAAAAGAAAAAATAAGTTACAGATCAATAATTCGAAAACATAGGTTTTTATGAGACTTGGAAGAAAAAGGGTTCAAAGGTGCCCCACTCTCTCCTAATTCTTGTTCGATCCTGTATTTGTATGCCAACAAAATTATTCACGCGATATGATTCAGATTTTAAAATTGCATAGGTTTAATAATAAAAAGCTTGATTTTAGATTTTTGTTATTGTCTTAAGAATCATTCGGTTTATTTTGAGATTGAGCACGTAAGAATGAAGAAATTTTAGAATAAGCCTGATAGGACTAGAATTTAGCTTGCGATATTTATCTGATTGTAGGGTTGGCATAAGAGGTATTTTTTTAGTGTCTTATCCAGTTGAAAGAATGCTTGTGCAACTGCTTCTGAATATCTGTTTTCTTAATGGGCTCCTCGTAATCATCACCGATGGCTTTTGTTCAATGTAAATCTGTTTTGGTTTTTTTTTCGCAATATCCAAATCTTAATGGAACATAAAGTTCGCTGTTGTATCCTCTTTTCCAGCCACAGAACCGTCGAACACTTTGTATTTCAATGAAGCAGAGCATCAACTTCCTTTTCCTTCTTTCAAATAATTGCATTGCAGTGTTGTATGCCAAAGGGTTATTTACTCCCTGGGACAAATATTTTGTTTCATTAAACTTATTTTGCAAATCGGTCACTTGGTACAATGATTTGCTATACAACCTCTATCGCAGACAAAATGTTAAAGAAACACAGATAAGGATCAACTCGTCTTTGAAATTTGTTTGACTGCAAGGGGTATGCTCGAAAAAAGTTCTTCTGAATGTGGATGTGCCGAGCATGGGACAGTCGAAAGAAGATCTTACCATCGAAACCCTTCAGTTCGGACGGAGGAAACAATCGCTGCTGTAGCTGTTGCCATACAAAACAATCCAAGAGTTTCGACAAGAGGCTTATCTGCTCAAATGGGTATAAGCAGACAGACATTGCAGTCAATTATGCACAATGATTTGGACTTATTCCCATATATAATTCAAATGTCCAACAAACTGAAGGCAGCAGACTTGCCGATTCGATTGGAATTCTGCCAGAAGATGCTTCAAATGGTGAAAGAGGACGGAAACTTGTTGAACTGTCGAATATGGAGTGCTTCCAACCCACAGATACTCCATGAGACGGAATTGCATTCACTTCGTTTCACAGTGTGGTGTGCAGTTTCATCAAGCTGCATTGTCGCGCCCTACTGGAGACCGTTACCTGAGCATGTTGAGAGAGTTTTTCTATTCAGAATTACGCCGAATGAGAATTTCTTTCAACTCTATGTGGTTTCAGCAAGATGGTGCAACTCCTGTTATGACAGAATTGCGAAGAAAATTTCCCAATAAGCTGATATCCAGAAACTCCACAGTCCGTTGGCCCCACAGGTCGCCTGACCTTACTGCACCTGGCTTTTTCTTGTGGGGTTATTGCAAACAGGAAGTCTACAAAGCAAAACCAATAAATTTGAATGAACTAAAGCTAAATTGCGGCTATTCCTGTCTCAGCTCTCCAAGCAGTAATGAACAACTTTTTGGTAAGATGACGCACATGCATCAACGAGCAGGGGGGGCATTTAAATTCCATTATTTTTAAAACTAATTAAGCTATATTTAATAAAATTGAATGAGCTTTAACATGAATAAAAGAAAAATGAATTGCATACACTGAAAAAAAGTTATTGGAGTTTCTTAATATAGCAATATTCGCATCATGCAGGACAGTGTTACAAAAATTACAAAGCCGTGTTTCGGCTTCGGCATTGCTGTTGCCAAACTCATTTGTCTGGGGAAAACCGTTTTTTTCCCACTCCATCGAACCCCTTGATGGCCAAGAAACTTAAAACTTTGAAGAACCACAATGCGATGTCTAATTTCCTGTCGTTGAACAAGGAACGCTTCGCTAGGTTTGCATCGATAGTTGACAGTTTCGATAGCATCGATAGTTTCATTAACAAAAAACTATCGATATTATCGATACTAACGATGTTTTCTAAATTCACACTTTAAACACATTTAGGCAACGAAACGGAACCAATTTCTTTTATATTAAGTAAACACCCATTACAAGTCAATAAAAATCCAAACAAATTACATATTTATGTATTATTTGTTTAAACAACAAAAACAATCGCTAGAATTCATATAAAAACTTAATGAAAATGAATTATTATTGCCACTATTCATTGGATAAGAAGTTGGTAATATCTTTTTGGCAGTCTCAAAAGTTAAAACTCTAAGTCAACGGAACAAAAAGTTTCTTCTTCCTCAGCGAGTGTGAAGTCTTCTTCTTCTTCTTTATCTTCTGTCAGTCATCTTTGAGTTTCAGTTGCATTTGCTGTTTTTAGTTTCTTGCTGTGCTTCCTTTTTAAGTGGTCACTTAAGTTGCATCTAACAAACTTAGGTGCTATTTTCGCTGGCCAAACAAAGAATTTTTTCCACCAGTCAAACAAGAAATAATAACGAATTCTAAGAATCTATGTGTCTTTTTATCTCTGTCAATGGAAACATTTTTTTCTATCGATACTATCGATGTTTAAGCAACCCTACGCTTCGCTCAGCACAGTAGTTGATGTTAACTCTCTGCCCACCAACATGTAGAAAGCGTTTTCCTGTCAACAGCTATAAAATCAGCGCCCCCATCTTCCCAAAATGTGTGACAGTTTGACGTATACTTTTCCGCTCCAAAACAAAAGCCAAGTGAGTCCACCATTCTACCTTCACTTTCATGCGGAGTGAAATCCTTTTCTCACAACCAGTTGATATGTTTGTCCCCAACGCCCTTACATTCACCGTGACAAGGTCAATGCCGTATATTACTAACATGGAGCTGTCACTGAATTCTTCTTTTTTTACTGCAAAGTCCGCATGTTTTAAATCCCAACCAAACCGCGTGCGGTATTCTTTTGCCCGAAATGACGCCTTTGCGACACAGCACATAATACTTACCCACATTGACAAGGTGACAACAATGCCCGTGAGCTTGTGGTGCCGGCAGTAGACCACTCGCCACACGGCACAGGTATACGCATCATATGTTCCATGGCAATGGACCACAACTAATTAGTTTCACTTTGTTCCGCATTTAAGTGAGTCGTGCGTCTGCATACCGATTGTGGAGCTGACAGACTGCCATACAATAATTGAAATGCCCTCCACGTGAGATGATACTTCAGACCCAGCAATCAACAACAACAAGTCAAAATAACAATAAGTCACCGATGCCATCGAGAAGTTGAAGAGTCGATTATCGACGGTATAGGGTATGGTGTTCCCTAGTTTATACACACGCTCACATAAAGTATTTGTACTGCATTCCCGCAGTGCAATTATTTATTGTTTTGACTGTTGTGTTGGGCTGCAACAAGTGCATATCAACATAATGCAACAACTAGGGTCATATTACCCGCTTTATAGCGTATAAAATGACACGACGACGACGTGCCTGTGAAGGCGCATTGTCGATCAAGTGGGCGCTCGATCGGATAATGTGTTTCTTTGTATATATACTGATTATAGCGTGATACTTGGAGGGTCTTGAGCCGAGTGTCTTGAATTACTCTGCGAGTGCCGCTCCAATAAGGTTTAGTCGCACTTGTAAAATCATTTGGCCCCCCTCATACAAGAGGGGGCACGCGAGTGCCTGATGTTGCGCGCGCAATTAAACGGGAGGAGTGCCAATCGAAGGAGTTGCGCTTTGTTAGTTATTTATGGTTTGTGACTCGTGCTGGATTGATTGGGAGAGTACTAGAAAAAATAGAACATTCCATTAGAACAGCTAAACCAGTTTTCCTACATTAATCTCAAAGTACTCTGACAGGAGCGGAAAGGGGCCACATTTGAATGGGGCGCTTCCCTCGAATGGGGCGCGAGTGATAACAGCTGTTTCGTGCAGCGTCAATCCTGTAAGTGGCAGTTCGAACCATAAGGAAACTACGTAACAGACATGTGGCAAATAGTTGCAGATAAATAGATTCCTGGCGAAACTGGCATCGTCTCGGAAGGACTTTAAAGGAGAACACCCAGGGAAAAAATGTAAACTAAAATGTAATATGCTCTGTTTGATTTTATGTTGAATAAACTTTCATAAAGGATATTCCTTTTCACGTTAAAACATATTTGATTTAAATACGCATTTTATAATTTTAATTTTTAATTTAAATACGTTATTTTAAATTAAGTCAATCTATATTCCAAGTGAAACGTATTTACTTTTAAATTAAGGTCGTTTTTTGAAAAATTGCAACTACTCTCAATGTAGCTTTAAAGTGTAGTATAAAAATTAATTTTTTTCAATATTAAGTTTCGAAATGACATCTACGTCTATTCAAAGTGTTGCATAGTTAATTTAACGTTGTTTGAAATCGCCATCCACTTCAAAGCTTTTTTTTAAAGGTAGATGAATTCAATTCCACATCAAATCAAGGTACATACATTTACATTTTTAATTTTATCTAACCATCAAATTAAAAATAATAAACTTGTTAGAGTAGGGAAACCTACTTTTCTTTGATTTTACCTTGCTTTTTCTCTGGGCGAATAACTCTTTCCAAACGCTGGTTCTTTGGGGCGCAGGAGGCAATTGGGCAGTAGAGCCCTACTACGAAAGAATTTCTGTTTGAGAAAGTGATAATCCCTGCCCTAATTTATGCCGCTGAAACTTGGACTACACGCACCAAATGTGTAGATGAAGATATCCTTGGTCGCTTTGAGATGAAGATTAGTCGAAAACTGTTCGGTACCATTTGCGTTGACGGTCTTTGGAGAAGAAGACTCAACAACGAACTATATGAGCTGTTCAGCGACGATCGACCTGGTCAAAAAATTGCACATCCGTCGTGTAAGATCGCTTGGTCATAAAGACCTAATGAACTCAAATGCTACGTAGAAGAAGACCTTAACCGACTTAGAGTGCGTAGCTAGTGCGCAGTTAGCTAAGCACCGGGGCTAACTGGAGAAGCTCGTGGTAGTTGAGGCCTCAGTTCACCCCGAACTGTACAGCCGCCTAAGTAAGTGGTTGCCGGGAGCTCGAAAATGGCCGTTATAAAGACGGACTTCCAATAAGCATGAGCTCAGGATGTCACTTAGGCGACATCGCTATGGTCCCGAACTGTAATGCATGTCTAAATTTAAATTACATCTGCTACTCAGTGATTAAAAGTAGTGCTGGATGGCTTATACCAATACCTAGCAAGCTTTTGAAAATGAACAGACACATCAAAACATGCCAGGACTAGTGGCTTAGTCGTTAGTGTGTTGGACTACTAGAGAGAGGGGTCCCAGGTTCGATTCCCGGAAACCGAAATAACCCAAACTCCATCTTAAGGTGTTTTTCCGCTGCGCCACTTCTCGCGACCGCCTGACAAACATCCGACCGACATGAAAGAGCTTCTAAATTAGCTGTTTGGACTCGGCATAAAATTGTAGATCCCTTCCATTCGTCCCAAAAATTAAAAACTCACACAAAGCAAATGGTTGTGAGAAGGTAGGGTCCCTATGGACCCGTTGCGCTAAATATTTATTTATTTATTTTAGACATACCTATCACAACTCCACTCTGTGCTTTCAATATTTGCTCAGGATTCCTCATATGCCTTGCACACTCATCAAGGTTTCCCATACATGATCTCAAACTCAAACATTATGTAGATATTCAGTGACAATTTCATTGGACGGACGAATCCCCAAGTAAAACAAATTTATCCACAGCAGGCAGACAAATCAAGAAGCTAAAAGCATGATCTTCCTACGTTCGTTGCGAAAAAGCAACACTTTCCGCACAGAGGTACGAACCTTACACCCAACCTCAGGGCCGGACCAACCATATAAACAAGATGTGCAAATGCACAGGGCGCCAAGTTCTGGGGGCGCATTGCATTTTAAACAAAAAGTTTGTTCAAACAAGCCCAAAATAAAAACGTCCATCACAACTGTTCTGAATTATTTCTTTAACATTAACTCGCATCACTTGCAATGTTGTAACTTCAAGGAGAATCTAACTCAAAATATCGCAAAATTAAAAAGTCCCACTAGACCTATGCAAGTTCACTTCTTACCTACATAATCTCAAAATATTCCACCCTGTTCATGTAGGCATGTTCCTTGCACATCCACTTACATTTTTTACAAGAGAATCTAGTTTAAAGATCTCAAAACAAAAAATACCGCAATAAAAAAAAAAACGCATTCAAAGTCGACCTTCTGCATGTATGTATGCAAATATGAAAAAAGGGCGCTTTCTGTAAATCTTGCACATGGCGCTAGTTTGGCTGGAGCCGGCACTGCCCAACCTCAATCTATACCACTTTGAGTTCCTCCTTTTGATTTTTTGAATAACAACGCATTGACCTAAAATTCCGAGCCATTAAACAAATAGATATTCTGACTTGTGATATGAACCGGACCTACCGCAAGACCTTTGAGACGGCATTTTTTTTTTATTACGGACACAACATCATCCGTTTATCGCCGTCCATGACACATTGATTCAAATTTCACAAGTAGGTAATAAAATTGGAAACCCTTACATGCACTGACACAACAATTTGTCACTTGGCATACATTTGATCATTCTGGAGGTTACTTTTTTGCTCGATTTACGTCACTAGCGGTGTCCACACCCTCATATTCGTAAGCGGGGAAAAAACCACCAGTAGGTATATCCCTGGAAATAGTTTCCATCAAACACACCTCTTTGCAGCAACGCTAAGCGGCAACACAAACAAATGTACCCGCAAATTTGCCATCCGTGCATCCAAAATCACGAAAACACTGAAAGAAAGCTGGCGAAAATAGAGATTATCTCAAGCCAGCCGGCGATCAAACACGGTTTCCCACCCGCAGCAGCCTCTATCGCCTATCCGCGCAAAAATCAACGACTCATCGTGAAGTACTTGACGCAAGAGCCAAGAACATTCATCAATAGTACAACCACAATTACAATGCCTGTGGTATCTGTTTACATATGATTATCGCGAGCGGATAATTTAATATCCATCCATAACCATAACACACCCATCGTAAATTCGCCGTCTCCCGGGAATCACCGAGACACCGAACCGTGCCGGTGCCGGCGTGTGTTCTCTCTCTCACACACTCAGTCACACTTATCTCGAGTGGCAGTGATTGTAATAGCTCACATTTTAATTTGCCTAATTAATTGATAACGCACGATCTGGTTGGCATTTATGATGGGAATTAAAAGTTATCAGAGTCCCATTCAGCTCCTGAATTGAGCGATCCAATCGCAGTGGATCTTATCTAATTTCTAAAAATAATATAAAATTTTTAGCAAACCGTTTGCAGCAGAGTGGAACAGAACCTCAATTGGGTGTGAGTGCGCAACCAATTAGCATGGCACAGTGCGGTCGGTGCGGCAGAATTGCCAGTCATTGATTCATCACAGAACACCAGTGCGGCGACATGTTTACCCAGCTTATCGACGTCACGCCGAATGTCAATATATCCAAATATGGACTGTGAGATCCGCTACAATACCCGAGTTGTAGTCCCCCCAACGTTAACCCCAAGTACGTCACACGCATGATTTTGGTTCTTTGAATCGACAGCTCAACATGGTTTTTCGAGGAACTCTGAGAGCGAACTTCCTCTCTGGCGAACGGCCTGTTTTGAGCTGGGGTGGGGATCTCACTTCCATATTAAAGCAATGCGTCCCCCTGTGTACGGGCATGACTCAAGAGGAACCAGCTGTCCGTTGTAAATACCGCTCCAATTAATTGTCTCACATAGGCACACGACATAAACGTCACCGAGACGACGTCACTGGAGTCAAGCAAGCAGCTTGATAAGGTTCTGCGATATGAGTCTTCCTCGTCTTCATTAGGGCGCAGGCGTTGGCAGATGAGTCTTCTTGGAAATGAGTTCCACATGAGCGGTGGATTTTATTTTAGCGCGCGAGCGTCTATTTATAACCGGCGCATCACTCGATAGAGTCAATTTCGCTTGTTACGTATGCGGTATTGTAATTTCAATAACTGAACTCTGTTTGCAATTAGGTGCCAAAATTGAATGTGTCATGGCTGCTTCCGCTTCGACCAAGATAGTGATGATGATGGGATAGAATGATGACGATAGATGTATTTGTTTAGGTATATATTTTGAAAACCGCAGAGTTGTTAGCAGGCTTTTGGATTGTTTGCCTTTTTGCGGTTGGTTTTTTTCTAGATTGAAAGCGGAACTTTCCCAAAAGTTAAGCAGGTAAGCACACCTGTAGCTCGAAGTGCTACTTAAAGTGTTAGCACCTTTGATTTTTCACACACAACAGTTTTCAATAGTTGGATATAGCAACATGTGCTGGAGGTTACTAAAGAAGAACCTTGCGATGCATATGAAATGAATGGGGCTCTATGTGGATTGGTACCTGTTACTAAGTCGCTTAGTAAATATTTAAAATAATTATTGTTCCTTGTTTCACACGTGATTGTTGTGCATGTGGTTTGAAGTTGTTGCTTATTATGATTTTTGGAAGCATATGGCACATCAAGTTAGGATGTTTACATCAAAAAACTAACCTCCTCGAAGCTTGAGCTTTTGTTTGGTAAAACAATTTACAAACTCTTTTGCTTATCGTTGTGAAAAATTCTTCGTGGACTATTTTTCGGATAAATTTATTTCCTTATCCATGGGTCTTGGATAATTGTCCAACAATGGATAGGGACACATTCTCTTAAGGGAGGAACGTTCTCGACCGCATCAATAGATGATGAAAAATGCTTCCGCAAATCGCCGATACAGGTCGCCTAACCTCAAAATTCGTTCTTACAATTATCTAGTTGAAAAGTGTTTATTGTTTAAAATTGTTTAAAACACTTGAAACTTGTGGGCAAACTTACAATTGTGGACTATTTTTCGGATAAATTTATTTCATTATCCGCGCTGTTCGGATAATTTTTCATATAAATATAAACATTCTTCCAGAAGACTAACTCCACCCACGGTTGCCCCTTGCAAAAAAAATAGCTACCAAAATTGAAAAAAAAGTTACCAAACCAAGAAAAAAACTACCAAAAGTCTGGAGACGTTTATAAAACACAAAGAGAACAAATTTACTGTCTAAAAACATGATTTGTAAACTCAAATTATTTTATTTGATTTTTAAAATCGAAGTACTGACTGACGTTTGTCTGTCTTAGGGACACGGCTACGTATTTGATGTAAGGTAATGGTATTTTCATTAAAAATAGTATTTAAAGAAATAAGTTTTGCATTAAAACATACAGGATCGTGCTCGAAAATGAAATACTGGAGCTTAGAGTCCTTTTAGCGAGCGAAGCGAGCCACATTACCCCTATTTGCCGCGGCTTAACTTTGACATTTCGTTACGTAGCCGTATCCCGAACGATGTGCGAATATCAACAGCTTTTAAAAATTGATTGTTTAAGAACAAACATTTTTATAGAACATTTATAAATGACGTGATATCGAGTTTTTATTTTTGGTGCTCCTGCTCAAAAAGTTACCATAACCAGATAAAAACTACCAAATTACCAAAACTCAAAAAGCAAAACAAAAATTACAAAATTTGGTAAAAAATTACAAAATTGGTTCCGCAAATGGGTAAGACAAGTTGTCTAATCCCAAAATTGGTATTTTATGTTCCTAGTATGGAAAAGCGTTGTGTGTTTGATTCGAACTAAATTGAAAACATATTTTTATCCCTGAAAACCTTGGTCAGGAGAGATATTTCAATTGCTCGATTTTGAAATAAATCTTAAAAATCAAAAAACGAGCACTGCGGAAGGTGGAAGTTTTCCTTATAACTTTGTATATTATATTTTTTGGTATTTTTTCCCCAATGGAGTTCACCGTACTGATAATTTATGTCTTTTGAAAAGTCACTTCGGAGAACACATGATTCTAGAATGTATCCGGACCCGAATTCAGGATAATTGTAAACTTATTCTCATTCTGTATTCCATTATTATTTGGAAAGTCCAGTCACATTCTCTGATAGAGGTTCTTCATTACCCACGTAGTCGGAGAGTCAGTGTTTTTTTTTTACAAAAATAATGCTTAAATACAAGTTATAGTTAAAGCAGTATTTACTTAATTCCAGATACTACGTCAACTTACACAACAATGTTATTCCTATTTATTCAAAAGGAATTTCTTTTCGGATAAATACTGTCGATTATCCAAAATATTTTAATAAATCTTTGTACTTTATTAATCCTTTTTAGTGCTAAAATCGCGAAGTATTCTTTTAAGAATTATAATAAAAGTTTACGGGAATAAGAAGTCTTTGATAAAGATATCGTGGCAATCGAAGGCAAGAAATTCCAGAAGTTATAAAACGATCTTGTTTCCATTCACAGAAAAAGTCATACAACAAAGCTCATAGATATTTTTATATTATTTCAATAATAAGGTGTTTTTCGGATAAAAGTATTTCCTTTTCCGGACTTCTCGGATAATTTTTTTAGAAACTTATAAATTCGCAGAAAATATCTATCTTCTTCATTCACTTTTCGGATAAAAGTATTTCGTTATCCGGACTTTCGGATAATTTTTTTACAAACTTATAAATCCGGACTTCTCGGATAATTTTTTTAGAAACTTATAAACTCGCAGAAAATATCTATCTTCTTCATTATTTTAAGAAACTCGTGAAATTCGATCTGAATTTGCTTTTGAAACCGACATTAACAACAAGGTGCTTAATTTTGACATTACATTGCATTTTGTTTTGGTGTTGTGGAAGAGGTACGTATGACATTTTCACTGCCGTTGCCGTAGCAATTTATTAGATCACTAGCCAATAAAAAATACTGGCGGATCACTACAAAGCTGCACGGCATATTGATGATTTCATCAGTCTTAAAGAGATTGCAAGCGTCGGTGTTCCACAAGGGAGTCACTTCTGCCCGCAGCTCTTTATCATTTTAGTAAGTTACGTATATCGCTTGTGTTGGCAAAAATATTAAAAATATTTTATGTATATGGCGATGACATAAAATTATTTTGTACGCTAAATTAGTATATTTAAAATTGTTGCAGAACAAAAGTTCAATATTCAAAACTGGTGCAGAACTCTGTCTCATTTCATGGGCACCTAAAAAAGTTAAATACATTTTTAGATTAGACCTTTAATGTCGTTTTCGATTTGGCTTTTCAGATTTTGATCCGAGATTTCAGATTTTTGCTACCAAATCGAACATAAAATCCGAATTTTATTGGTTCTTGTGTGTATTCAGTTGGCCGGAAAAATGTTTTGTTTTCACTTGCACTGGAAATCCATTTGAATTGATTTGTACACATTTATAATAACTCATTTCGAAATAATTTAATATAAAAAAACGTTTCCATTCTCGAAAAATTAATAATTCAGTTAAAAAAGCAATCCTTCCAACGATAAACAATTCGTAGCCGCCAGCTGTGTGTCATCCACATTGGTATTAGTTAAAGTATGTGTGAAATCTGAGAAAAAAATCGAGATTTCTGTAAAAAGATTGATTTTTTTGGCAAATCGAACATGAAAAGCAATCTCAATCAAAAAAAAAAAAACGTTTTTTTCTTAAAAAAATTGATTTTTTTGCCAATTCAAAAACGACATAAGATTTAAAATCGCATGTGTGGGTGTGGATGACCTGCCGGTTTTATTTAATTGATTTTGGAATTGAAAATGCGATATAGAATCACACAGTTTTGGCCTTCTTTGTAGTTGAAACCAAAAATGTTTCAACAGAACTAGAAAGATTTTTTTTTCTTAAAAAGGGAAATTATATATACAATTGGACGTGTCGATTGGGCCCATGTTTACGCTTAGTCCAAACATATTTCAAACATAACTTCTTATCAGAGCTTCGGGTTCCTCTATTATTGTCAAGTTATTGGAATACAAGAAAAATCTAAGTATTGTTCTGAGTTTTAAATAGTGTTCTGTGTAGCAAGTCTCCCCATTTATTTGTTTTGCAAATGGGCCAACTTTATAATCCCCTTCTATAGGGTAGAATTAGATTTTCAAAAATTGTTTGAGGAACTCTACATCTGGAACTAATAAGAACATTTTCTCAAGCCATACTGAAAAAAGGGAAAACAAATAAACGTTTGCAGGTACATTTTCAAAATAATACTCAAAATTTTTGGTGTCCTAATTTCTTGGAACTCTTTTAGCTAACTAACAAAGCTGGTTGTAGGGAACTTAAAACAAATCAAATATTTTTAAGTTCATGTATAATTCTGTCCACATTTTGTATAAATCAAGGGCTGTATGTTCCATTTGGGGCTTTATATCGTCCTTTTGCAATAATAGGTACCTTGGCAAGCTTTTGTCTATATTCCGAAGACCGTTACTAAATATGAAGGTAGGTACATAAAAAGTGCGGTGAGAAAGAGTTTTATTATACTTCCAAATAAATAAAAGAAAAAAGAGAAAAGTTTTTAAAACGACAGATATTTTCAGAATTCGTAAGAACATAATTATCTCTAGATCTTCGGGCCGGCTGTTAAGAGCTCCTAGAAAAATAATGTATTGACGAGCTTCAGAATTTAAATTAAATTAAAGGTTTATCCCAAATTGTCAAAAAAAAAAAAGGATTCCACTCGGTGAGCTTTTCTTCTAAAAAATTACATACAATTGTCTTTGACGGCGCCAGTGCTCTAACCAAAAATTTCGAACTACTCGAAAAACATTTTCCTTTTCAACGGCAAACTTCAACAATTTCTCGCAGCGTTTACATAACTAACCTCTTGCAGCAGCAGTAAGTCCCAATCCATTCAATCTATACGCAATCAAAGCGCACAACGTTTATATTCGCAACATTCAAGGCGAATTCGAATAAAAATGGCGCACAACTCGACGGGAAGGAGTCACCCACTGATTCTCTGTGTCTTTTCTTGTTTAAGTGTTTTTTTGTTTCGTATTATTTTTCAGTCGTATTTGCTTGCGAATACCTGGCCGATATACGATAGCATCCAAAGAGCCTTTCATCAGTTAAAATACTCTCACTCTGTGGGCTCGATGGAATGCAAAAAAGGGAATCCATACATCCAGCTCTGCGACTCGTCGCGCCGCGTCGTGGTGCAAAAATAATGACAAAATCACAAATCAGCATCTGAAAGCAAAAACCGAAGAGACATACACAGTCAAAAGCGTGAAGAATTCTTCAGCGCGCGATCTTCTGCGCAGTCGTAGGTAATACACTAGCGATATACACGTTTTGGATGCAAAGATACTTTTTTGGTTATTTTTTTTTGTAATTCAAATCAAGATTTGGAAATTCTTATGATGCGCTCGCGTTAGCGACTACCCGCAGACACTTTGGTGTGATGCATCTTCAAAAAACCCACAACTATTCGGTATGATGGCATTTTTTATTCGCACACACTCGGGAATGGAAGGAGTATAGCAGTATCTCTATCGTTTGCGGCATGTGTGACAAGGGGGAGAATATGAACGTATAAGGTGCACCACAATTGCTTGGCTATATCTTTTACAATAATAGCGCATGTAATGATGGGTACTGTGAATTATGGCCTGGTGTGAACGAGCTTCAGGACCATCGGCTTAAGAGTAAACAATATTTTATGTAAAGAGCCGATAAACAGGCACTTAACGACCATTTGGACTATTTGAAGGCACAATTTAAAAAGGATGTTCAAATTCTGGCTGACATTTTTCTCGGCATTTTAAGTGCGAATTTATACGTCTTTGGTATTATTTTGAAGTATAGATACTTTCGAAAATTACGAAAATGACTTATTGAATTTACTAACAAGGTTGTGGCAGTGTTTCCATAAAAGAAGTATGACTTAAAAATGACACCGACCGATCACAAACTGAGTCCCAACGTATGTCAAAAAACTAAATCATATACCTATCAGGTTAACGCAGTCTTACAAAAAACAAGTAAAATAGCTATCACCAGCCTGGCCGATGCTTTCATTACATCCACTGCATACAAGTCATGCAAAAGAATAATTGAATAGACGCTATCATCTAATATTGGTTTTGTCTAGCAACCAGAATTACCAGAACTACTTGACCGACATAGCCCATTTTCAATACCAACCTGACGACGATAAAAAGAAGTCCTTAAGCCAAATTTCATGCGCCTATGTCAATTCCTTTGGACCCTATCGAGCTTTCAACAGACAGATAGACAGACAGACGGACATGGCTAAATCGATTCAGAATTTGATCCTGATTCAGAATATAGAGGTCTCCGGTGACTCCTTCTAGGCGTTACAAATGTAATGACAAAGTGAATATACCTTCCTGTGGAGGGTATGAAAAGCAAAACCCAATAGGGCCTGTCCTCACGGAAACGACCTCTGTTCTCTACCTTGTCATAGATGAAGTCTTAAACCATCTTCTTGGAGTGCGCACCTAGGAACAGTTAGCAAAAGGATCGGTCCAACTGACGAGGGTTCGAGTTCTTGAATCACCCCGAAATGTAGAGCCTCCATAGAAGGAGAAAATATAATATAATGGGACGGGCACCACCTTGCAGCATAGTAGCCGAAAACGGATCAATATTTGGCTCAGAGGAAACTTATAGCAGAGTCTATGAAAACATGTCCATCAGCGGCCTTAGAGCTAGGGCTGAGCCTTTCATACACCGAATGGTGCTACCGATACTGGCTTTCTTTCTTAAGAGCTATGGGCTTATAGGAAAATCCTCCAACTTCTTCCATAAAGAAGAGGCACACGATTT
This sequence comes from Cheilosia variabilis, assembly GCA_951230905.1. Taxonomy (NCBI): domain Eukaryota; kingdom Metazoa; phylum Arthropoda; class Insecta; order Diptera; family Syrphidae; genus Cheilosia; species Cheilosia variabilis. Next base: position 38,585,965 of record OX579677.1, on the reverse strand, counting down.
TGGGAGCTCCTTTGACAGATGCACTAAAACTGTTCATACATCTATATTTTGCGGGTTTGCAAAGTCAAAAGCAGCTTTCTAGGCCCTAAAAACGCATTTGATTAAGTAAAAGCTTGTTTTTGGACTGTTTTAATATAGTCCAAAATATGGCAAAAGATAAGGACAGACAACGCCCGATTTCTCTATCACAGAGAGGTGCTTTCCGCCTGATAAGTAGTCCTCTGTTCTTCGGAGCACCTTTGAGTAGCACCCGCACAAAACGAGGAAATAAGAAAATGACAGTATACTGCATAGTCCACCGGCTTCAAGAGCCAAAAGTAGGTAATAAAGAAGTCCAAAAGCCTGCACCTTACAGCTAGTAGCAAAGTTTAACAAAGAAAACCGAAGAATCTAATGATTAGCTATAAGACAGAGGACTCTAGCTCCTAAAATTGTATGTTTAGAATATTGGAGCTCTAAGGATGAAATGCGACGGAACTAAAACCCTACTATGAACACCTGGCAGAGCGTCAGCGCCATTGGATGTTCATGGAATGTTTAATAAATCTCACTTAGTGCGCACAACTATATAGTTAGCTGACTCTTTGGCGAAAGGCTTCCAGTTGCACATACAAAAATAGTTTAGTTCCATTCCTACTTGTGCGCACCGCCAAAAGCGAAGTCTTCCCCTCCTGAATTGATCTGGACCGTAATCGAAGATTCTTCGTACCGGGACGTTGATTACCTCTCACGCTGCCCTCTGACTCAAAGGAACTCCTACCTATCTTAGACTTACACTTTTATGACTTTGTCAGTGTCGCTGTAGAAAGTCAAGTTCATACCTTACAAAAACAACCAAAGCCAAAGAGCGATTGGCGGTCCTAATGCTTCTCTTTACATTTGATGATGTGATGCGATTTTCAGAGTTTTTATAGCCGATTCTGTGACACTTCACTAAAGGTCTGTCAATGATGTAAATATCGTCAGCTCATGCAACTGCACATCCTTTGAAATGTGAGTTTTGTTCAAGTTTCTCAAGATTGATGCTGAAGAAGTCGTAAGACGCCGCGTCGACTTGTTTAATTTTTTGTTTACATCAAGGGCCAGCGAACTGTCTCCATTGTCGTTCTTCAGAGTCGGACGAGTTTGGCAAGGTGGCAAAAATAGATATACTTCTATGCAGATCCTTTCTATAAAAGCTGTCCTATGCGGACTTAGAGATGCTGGGTATCGTTATGGACTTTTTGGAGTTTTTCGACGATCAGTGCGAACATTTTATCGGTTGTGGACTTGCAAAACCACGCCGATTCAGTCCAATAAAGTCTTTAACAAATCATTGGAAAGTGCGTTTTCACTGAGGGTGTTCCAAAGAAGAGTATGTAACAAATTGCAGGAGATCTTAGCAAAGCGGACTCGTCCGAAGAGAGCTTACCAAATCACCATCTCCCGACGACAATTAAGGCAAAAAATAATTTTTCAAGTAATTCGCTAACAACAACTAGGTAATATTTTAAGCAAATTGACAATCCGTACAGTGGAGCCAAATATTTGCACTGTGATATCTATCCAGAGAGATAACTGCTAAACGAGATGTGAAGTAATCGATTGATTGGTTGAACCGAAGTCAAATCAAAAGAATTTCCGGAACCAAATATTTAGCAATCGACCACCAAGCACCAACAAAGCGTTCTTTTCACAATGAATTTTAAGTGCCTGTAATCGTATATTGATCAGATACGGATTTATATTAGAGGGCACCTAATTTGAGCCATACCTACATTAACGCAACTTTTATCGGGTTCTTCATATTTGTAGTCCAATTTTTTTGCTTCAAAGAGCTCTCAAACGATAGTAACGTTCTATTTACAAAAGCTCTTTCCTGGAAATGATTAGGATTAAAAAATTGGGTACACAAACAAGCAAAGGGAAACATTTCTTATTAGCAAGAGATATCAGATAAGAATGGGATTCACTTTCGGAATTTAAAACTCACTGCGAAAACTAATTTTGAAAAGGTACACATTTAGCCAAAACAGCTGTTGGTCGTGACACATTTCAAAAGGCTTACATACAGCTGGGTTGACCTAAACAAATTGAGCTCATTTAATGTTAGAGAGCGAGTTACCTTAGTTTGTTCCAAAGACAAAATTGAGCAAGGGTCTGAGTCGTCATGAAAACCGTAATTCTTTGACCGATTTAAAAATGCAAGGCTTAACTAAGACTAGAAAACTAGCAGTAGGTACGTAGCTTTTTCACAAGGTCGTTTTGGGCTTTGCCAAGCAAGTCAAAGTTTTATATTAAAAAAGTTAAATAAGAGCGGATTTTTTCTTTAAAGCCGATTCTTATAAAATATACTTATATATCAAATGAAAGGTGAGTTTTCGTAGGTAAATATCTGTATGTAGATTGTTTATAAAAACTAAGACAACACAAAGTTGTTGATTTACACATCTTCACAATAAAATTTCTCATCAGAAGTTAGGTACTTCACTTGCATCTCATGGATTTATGGGCTGTTATCAAAAGGACAAAGTAAATAAGCCTTACGACTAAGTTAAAGCCAAGTACCTCAACAAGAGCGCGAAAATTTTGGCCTCTGCGCTTTCGTTCTCTAGATAAAAGGTTTACAAGTTTCTTAACCCTTTACTGCATACGAAGCCATTTATGGTTTTGCATTTTCGTGACGTATTTTTACTTCCCCTGTAATTCGAAATCAACAAGTTGCAACGCGATTGTCTAGAGTAACCTATCTGTCATACACAACGATAAATATTGTAGGTATCTGCCAAACAACGACGGCAGGAATGTTCATGTTTGCAATTCAGTCTACCGATCGAGTTCATGCAAGAGAGTGCAGGAAGAAATCGTATTTAAAGTGCTAGTTACTGTGATTAATTGGTAAGTAAATTGAATAGAGAAATATATTTTGGGAAAAGTGTTTAATTGTGATTGTTACTAATGCATTTTGAATAAAAACAAAAAGTATAGCTTTGTGAGCGTTTTTATTACTAACGCCATATATGGCTTCGTATGCATTGCTGGCTGTTTCTTTATATTAATTTCTATCCTTTTGGTGCCGTGTTCATTTTTTTGTCTGCTTCAGCAATGGATCCTCTTCAATTTTATGGTAAATCGTTGCATGTAAATTGCATTCCTGGGGATGGATCAATTAGTGATGACGATCTAGCACCAGATTCTGATATGGAACTTGAACCACAACTAAATTCCGAAAATGGTGATATTGATTGTTTTACAGTAGATGAAACTGACAAAGAGTCTGAATTCGAAAACGAAGCCGTCGTTGCCTCAACCTCAAGGCAAAAAAAAGGAAAGAAAACTGGTCTAAAGAAAACTAAAATTTTTTGGAAAAAAGGACGCTTGACCCCATACGACGAACAAAACTTCAAATTTATGGGAGTTACTGAATTACCAGAAACCGTAAAAGCGTTGAAGACACCAGCAGATTTTTTTTCGTTCTTTTTTACAGAAGATCTGATTACATTGTAGAGCAATAAAATATCAAAGCACTTCAAGACGATATCAATAAGCCAGTAAATATTACAAAAACCGAAATGGAGCAATTTATCGGCATTGTAATTTACACGTCATGTGTCTAACTACCTTCATCGAGGCATCACTGGGGTAAAGCTGTTGGTCAGCGGAATTTTTTTTTTTCCAGACGATGACGTGCAATAGATGGGAAACCATTAAAAGATTCCTTCATCTCAATAATAACAATGATTTTAAGCCATTTGGGACGGAGGGATATGACAAACTTTTTAAGGTAAGACCCCTTTTAGATAAATTAAGGGAAAGGATGCTGCTAATTCCAAAGGAGGAGTTCCTAGCCGTTGATGAACAAATAATACCCACTAAATGCCGCCACGAACTTAAGCAATACAATCCAGCCAAGCCTCATAAGTGGGGTTACAAAAACCAAGTTCTCAGTGGGGTATCTGGATTCAGTTACGATTTCGGGCAAAACATATCCTGAAGATGCGCCGGACTTAGGTGTAAGCGGGAACGTCGTAACAAGGCTAATATCCACAGTAGTAAGGAATGTGAACCATAAAAAATTTTTTGATAATTGGTATAATAGTCCAAATTTAGAAGTCCACCTATTTAAAAATGGACTATTACCTTTTTGTACAGTTCGGCTAAACCGAGTACCCAATTCTAAAATGCCATCAGAAAAGGAAATGAAGAAACAGGGACGGGGAAGTATGACTGAAAAAGTGGCAACCATCGAGGGTGTTAAACTTAGTTTGGTATCTTGGTTTGACAACAAACTTGTAAACATGTTGTCGCCTTATGTTGGAAGTGAACCGGTTACCAGCAAACGCCGATATTTCAGAAGGGATAAGCAATATAAAACAGTTCCTGCTCCTCAAGCTGTAGAAATCTATAATAAATATATGGGTGGTGTGGATTTACTTGATTCGATGCTTGGACTGTATAGAATTCCACTGAGATCTAAAAAATGGTTATAAAAGATATTTTTCCATATGATAGATCTTTGTGCAATGAACGCTTGGATTCTTTGGCGGCGTGAGAACGATTTCCACATGCCTCTCTACGACTTCAAATTGGCAATATCTGAGCATTTACGAAAAGCTAACAAAGCACCTAGAAAACGTGGACGGCCGTTTACTGGATCTCTTACAGGAAAGCCAATATCAGTCTGCAGTAGATCCGAGCGAGGGACGGATACGGAATCGATTAGTACGCCAAAACGAAAAAGTCCCGCAAGACATCAAGATCTTCCTCTGCAATCCGTAAGAAGGGATAATTTGGGCCTTTTTCCCAAATGGCAGAAAAATCGGCAAATATGCCAAAATAATTGCACATTTCGGTCATATATGTACTTTCTGTGAAAAATGTGAAGTATATTTATGTTACAACGAAAAGAGAAACTGTTTTACTCAGTTTCATCTAAAATAGACGAAGTGTCTTTCTTTTCTGCGTTAAACTTTTTATGTGATAGAATGATTATGTTGTCTTTGTTTTTAATAATTTGTATGTGATACTAGAAATTGCGTTGTTTTTTTTTAATTTAATATTTTGAAATAGCTTTATATTTTTTATTATTTTTTGTTTTCGCAATTCTTTTCTTTATATGCAATGAACTTTTTTAATTTTGTTTTTAATTATTTATTGTTATTATGCATATTTTTCAATCATCTAAGGCAGCGTTTTCCAAATGGTGTTCCGCGGAACCTTGGGGTTCCGTAGAAGGGTCAAAGGGGTTCCGTAAAAAAAACATAATCGTGCCGTCGCGTCGCACCGAAATTCATCCTCAATGGTTCTTGTTCCATTTGTAACAACATACCGATAGGAGGCTGGGTTTTCGGCTTACACATACACAAAGAAAACAAATACAGAAACAGACTGGACGCATATCCAGACTTTGCCATTCAGTTGTCGGACATTAGGCCTAATTTTAAGGATATTTTAAGTAAATATGTGAACAAATTTCCTTCCTCACATTAAAAAGTTACAACGTGTTTTTTGTTGCACAATAAATGTTTTATGAAACTTAAAATAATTATTTTTACATCATTTATTCTTTCTTTTCTTGTCCAACAAAAAAATATCCGAAAGCCAATTCAAGGAACGGTGTTTTCTGTTAATATCAATATGGGGGTCCGCCAAAAAAAGTTTGATCATGAAGGGTTCCGTGGCCGAAAAAAATTGGGAACCTCTGATCTAAGGTGCCAACAAATTTAACTAATGAATGTCTTAATATTTGTTTTTAGTTAATGAATGTATCGCTTAATGCACACGAAGCCAAATATGGCCTTATTTTTTTATTTTTTAAATAAACAATTTTTTTAAAGTTTTTTTAATAAAACTTGTTTAAGAAAAGCAAAATAAAGCTAAAACAATCGATTTTTATTTATTATTCGGGAAGTTTCATGCAGTAGAGGGCTAAACCTACACTCAGAAAAAAAAAGATCGTTAAGCGAAGAATTTTTGAGATTTCTAAAAAATTGGAAGTTAAAAGTTCTTGGTTTAAATATTATTTTTGCTAACAAGAACTCGCTTTTATGTTTTCAAGAATCAGGTATTCAGCCTAAGAATAATATACTCTCCATAAGTATTTTATTAAATCATTGCCAACCATTTAATTCTTAAATCAAAGATTTTCATATTTGGGTTCATTTTAACCAACGAAAATTGTTGGCATTACAATTATTTTTTTTGATTGTATACCAACTTTAACTTTGTACTTACAACTGATTCTATTAAGGCTTCCAAAGACAAAGAAGGGCTTAGAGGCGTATCAGTCCCTATACCTCTGGCGCCCAGGTATCTGCAACGAGAAGAGGCAGAATGGTAAAAGGTCTGGCAACATACCTGTAGCTCTTGTATATATGTACTTGTGCTTCTTCTATCGGGTGTAACTTAAAGTTTGCTCCTGTTTTTTTTTTAAGTACTATCTTTACCATGTTTTATGTTAATGACGCATTAGGAAACGTTTCTACTGGCTTCTTTCATGTGAGGAGTCTTCTTCAAAACCTGTTGAGAAGAGGAGACACAAATCTAGGTATCGAATTTAGGAGACGTCTAGTGCCGAAAAAGCGGAGAATGGTGTCCTCTTCCTCTTCATCTGGGATCCTTCTATGCGACAACGATCTAAACGATTTAATAAAAAAATATATATTTTGAGGCATCTTTGTTTCACTATAAGCTCAAACAGATTCAGCTTGTATTGGGGGTAACCATTTAATCAAGCCATGGGGTATCACTATGGACCTTTTAATGGCCTAAGGGCATCGGATTTTTGTCGAAAGCTTCTTTCACCGTACCTCACCGAACCGAAGGAGCTAAAATTCACACATCGAACTTGCACTGTAACTCTTGAATGTGGCTACATCCATTTGAATGTTTGTTTCACAAAATCTTTGCTCCAGCAAATTCTTAATAATTGCACTACACTATTCCACGCCTAGATGGCGTTATAACAACTTAAATCGCGTCATCGATTGCCACCAAAGTATGAATATTTTAAGGTTCCAAAGTTCTGTTATCATTTGCAACGACTTTGGCTGTCAACGATGCCACACTGATTGGATATTTTGGAGTAGAAGATCGAAAAGTTCCCAAATTTGTAGGAAAAACATCCAAATTCTTTAATTTTACAAATTCCGGTCCACCTATACCTCCAGGATAATTCACCAGAGGCTCACATATAGCGACCAACAAATTAGCCAACTCCGAACACCGACACCCAGGGCAACGAGTTCATTCCACTTGAAAGGAAAACTATTATCTAATTGAGTCTAGCTCAGGGTGCCACAAGGATAATTACATACGTTTGCCACATATGTAGGTACAAATATTTGCGCACCAACGCCAGCTACGCAAATAAAATGATACATGTCGAGTGCCACAATCGAATAATGCCATTCAAATGCTAACTCTACTGCCACTGATAGAAGCTCTCAATCATCCAATTTTCTTGGACGTAGACCGCCTATAATTATAGGATCTTACAACGCGCTAGGAGTTTCCATTTCAATAGCGCAAAAACTCAGCGAACTGGTTGCATTAAGTGAGTGGTTTCGTTGTGGCACTGATGGTTTGCATGCGCCAATTGAGTCTCTAAAATTACCATCAGAGTGCCAAGTATGAAATAATTGATGCAATCCAATCCGATATCGGTGGCAAACAGTGATATCATACAAAAATGTGTGTTCATACATATCTGGGGGAAATTAAAATGCACACGCATACGCGCGCCATGCTAATTAGAGAATACATGGGAGACTGCGCAAGGTGCGTTGGTAACCCCCGCGCTTATTTGGCGACTGTTTGGTTTGTGTATAGTCGAGCGATAGCGTAATAATTTGCGGTTTCCTCGTGTGTGACTTTCTCCTTGCATCATTATCCTGGACGGTTAATGTTATGAGGTGCATTATGCTGGTAGATTGCTCAGCCGATCTTCATTTCTTTGGTTCATCGGTCTGTGAGAAATGGCTCGCTCCGCCGGCCATCTGGGAGTTCTCTGAGGTTTCTTTCCGATTTTTTTCCCATTCAACTGGTAGGTGAACGTTCCCTCACGGCAAAGGCTGTGAGTCACCAGCATCGCATACGAGTACAGCGCTCCCTGTCTATTGTCATCATAAGAGACAAGGCAGTCGGTGATTTTTTATAATTTTGTTCTATAAATTTTGCTGCAAAAAACTGCCTCTGCGAAATAAGACCCCAGGAAATTATGAAACTATATGCCCCATTTTTAAAATGGAAATTTCATTATGAAAATAGGAACCAATTGAAAAAATTAAATAAGACCAAACAATGTGACAAGTGAAATTACACCCAGTGTTCCCAGATGAAAAGTCTGAAAATCTTGTTTTTCCGAAATAAAAAATCTTTTCTTCAAGATTTTTCCAAAATAGAAAAAGAACGAAAAATAAAAAAGAGTTTTGAAGTTATTAAAAAGAAACTGTTATATATATTCTTTTCGACAAAATTGTAGTATTTTCTTCGAATTTCATTGCTTATATTAGAATCAGTGTTGCCATTCTGACCGGATTCCGGTCATATCTGACCGAAATATCTTCACTCTGATCGGAGAAAATTTTGAAATCCGGTCTAACCGATTTTTAACCGAAACGAAAAAATTCCTTAACCGGTAAAACCTTTTTTGACCTGAAAAATATAAAGGATAGATTTCTATAATTTGAATGATACTTGGCCACACTCTTGACGATCTTGACACTCACAATTTCATACAGAAACCAGAATAATCCTAGAACAATAATCCTAGTCTCATTTGAATGCTCCCACCAAATGTGACTGGGTGTGTGCATTCAAACAAGACTGAAGTGAAGACGATTTAGAATATTTTGCAATTTCGGTGTTCGTTTTACCGAATTCAAACTCCGAAGTAGAGTGGAAAGTTCCTTTTTTTGCACAACGTTGTTTTTTAGTTTTATTAGATTTAGGATTAGTTTAGAAAAATAAAGAAACTACATACAAATAATATAATATCATTGTTGACGGAACTTCTGGTCAAAAATTCTTATTTTATCTTTTGATCGGATTTTCGACCGAATTTAAAAAAATAAAAAACAGTCATTTGGTCATATATGACCGGATTAATTCTTTTTTAGTGGCAACACTGATTAGAATCTATCAATTCGCTTCATTAAATAGCAACACATCCTTTGTAAAGATTAAACTTTCAACTGTTTCAATATTCAAACGATTACGACTTCTTGTTTTATTTAAATGTACAGCAGAAAAAATATTCTTTTAACTGTTGTGGAAGCACCAAAATATTAAAATTGAAATCTTTAAAGATTGGATATGCGAAGTTTCCATCGTTGAAATTCATGTTTCTTTAGAGTTGATGGAAATGTTAGGAAAACAGAAGTTGTATGTGGGCTTTGTTGGACTCGCATTACACATAATAATAGAGTTAATAGGAAACGGTTTTCTTCAATAGAAAAGGTTGTTTTAATGTAAAAAAATCGAAAATCCTTGATACCAAAAATCTTGAAATTTGATGAATTTGAGGTTAAAAGTCTTGCACGTATTTTGGAGATCACAAATCTTAAAAAAAAAAGATATATATTGTAATCTGCCATCCCAAATTTAGGCAAAATTTGTTGTTGTTGTTTTGTATGCGCATTTTTGGGACCTTATTTCATTTTAAAAATTGCTCATATCTCGAAAACCCCATTTACGACTTCGATAAAACTTTGAAAACCAAGTAATGCTTATATCCCGAACAATAACTTGTACCTACTCGGTTTTCATGAATAGTTTTGCAATGGTATTTTTCAAACTAGACAATATTTGGCCAAATTTTACAAAACCCACTTTAACGATTTTGACCAAAAAACATATGAAAGATAACATAAGTATTCTAAATAAGATCCCGTACTTAGTTTTCCTCCAAAAATTCGAATAAATCAATTTCTTAAACATTTATCAAAAATTGCTACCCAAATTCCGATCTGTATTCACATATTTTCGGTATAATTTTTAAATAATAACAATGCCCCAACTTCGAATAACAGCTACGTAAAATTTCTTTTTAGCAAATATTACCAACTTGAAAATTTTTTCAAAAATATTGAATATGCACCCTAAAAATATTTCCAACAGCTTGCAGCTTACACAATCGGCAACTCCCACTTCATTTACATTAAAACTTTTGGTAAACGAGAAAGTTACGTTCGACCCAGTTGTGCACTTTTTTTATCTAGCATCGGTTCTCAGATTTTTACCTACCTACTTAATTAAATAAGAAAACAACCAACTAAACTTTTGATGAACGAGAAAGTTTCGTTCGACTGAGCCGCGTACTTTACTGAGTTCCCCTTTCATTTCTTGCTAACACATGGAGACACACATTTTTCGCAAAGACAGTACACGGCCTTTTAGTTACAATTTAAAATGAGTCCAACTTTGGGCACAAGTTTAAAATATTACTCGAGCTAAGCGAGAAAGTCTAAGGACCGTTTGCTCACACGACTCTTAACGATTTAAATTCTACTTAAATACTTATAGGCTACTTTTTTTAGGGCATAAACTGTCACATAAGAGTTTATGTGTCACTTACCTCGCTATGAGTCGTATCAGCAAACGGCCCTAAGGGTAGTTCGATTGGATCGTAGAAATGGCTTAAAGCTGGATGTGAATGTGAAACACGAAGTCAATTTGGAAGGCGCCCAACAATCGGGACTACCTACATATTCGGGCTTTATATAAATAGTAGAACAAATAGATGGCGCACAGGTCCATAGAAAATAGATTCCCACTCCCATTCCAACAACTTGTATGACAAATTCCAATGGCTGAACTGAGTGGCTCTTTCTGGACAGTTATACTCTTGGATGTTTCTCAAGCTGACAAACAACTTTGGTCCCTAAACCAGTCAACTCTCCTACATGACCCAAATTTCTTACAATTTTATTAATAGTATTAATAGTATTGAAGGTATATACAGAATTCAAAGCTTAAAGACGTGATGACCACTTTTAGATTCAATAACTGAATAACATTTCCCAAAAAATATCCGTGACTAAGGGTGGGATTTTAGGACCCTAATATATCTCTAACCGCTACCTACCATCACTCTATCGCTACAAATTTAATTCCCAGCTTATAAGCCAGGTAATGCAATAAACGTATTCTTAAGGACGTTTCCCATAGCCACCGCAGTGTCCCATTTAAGCACCATACACACATTCAATTTCAAGCCAGCTCTAAGACACCTTCAGCTACAAGTATCTGTTCAATGCTCCCTTAAAACTCAATGTGACCATTTCGAGATCTGACCTCATGTCCGTTAAGCTTTCTTTGTGTCTGCTCGACCGCCACTACAGCCCTCGCTTCACATCAAGGTGCCACTATATCACCATACACCAAATCACCCACAACCATCATCAGCATTTCCGAAATGGCTCACACACAACAAACTACAAAGTTGCTAAACTTAAAACACTACCGCGCGCTGTCTTCAAAGCACACCGAAAGCCAAAGCCAGCATTTTTATCCCACTTAATAGCCTTCACGGCGAAGCATTCTCTCACAAGTCACAGCAAACGAAACGACAAAAATTCTCTTCCCATTCCGTCACATGACCATCCACTCCAATGAGAACTTGTCTCGAATTAAAGACTCAAAACATGAAATCCAAGTCCACAAAAAAACAAAAAAAAAACTACGAACACAGCCAGACAACGAAGAACCAAACACCTCGCATATACAAAACTAAGAGTACGACCCACTGGGAGGCCAGCATTACATTTCATAAACACCATGAACCCATGCCGCCTGAGCCCCTCTTGGCCACATCCTCATCGCGACAGCGGCACAGTGCTGCAGTGCAGGTGTTTATGATGGCAATTATTAAATTATTGCCACATATGGCAGCAAGATCATGCATATGGACAAAGTGTCAATCATGCAGAAATTGCTATCGTCCTGCATCTGCAGCAGTTTGCTGTGCGCAGCACTTGCTCAACATGGGATTCAGATGGATGCTGTTGCTGTGGTGTGCTGCTGCTTGTTGCTTGTTTGCTATTTGCTAATGACACGAGGAGGCTAATTATTATTGTGGTAGTTCGTTTGTGCGCCGTGGTGGTAGCTCGTTGCCAGACCGGTCCAGCTCCGCCGTCAATGTGAGAAACCTACAGGGTTGAGGAGTCTTCGGCTTCGGTGTCGTCGCGCTAGAATCCGATGGGATTTATGCAACTGCTGACCATCGCACGGTGCGGCGATCCGATATATTGCGAAATAGTTCAATTTGCAATTGTCAACAATCCGTTGGTCGGGGTGTTGGTGTATCGACCACCGAACACACTTGTAAACACTTTTCCATGACGACCGACAAGCGGCTAAGAGAGAGCTGAGGCCCACGAAATGACCTGCCCGGAGGAGGAGTGCTTCATAATTATTGGCGGGGTGCTATTAAGTTTCATCGTCGACGAGATGCTGGCATTACTCGGATATACTGCTGGGGTTCAGTGGCACCATCGTCGATGCATGTCAGTCGGAGAATTAAGCTGCGCTTTGGAGGCGTCTTAATTCATTTCGGAGGAGGAAGTGTTCGCACGATGCACGATTGGATATTTGGTGTCAACGACTTGCATCTGCATGATTTATGTTCTCGCTCGGCCGGGGCATTAGCGGCACACAAATGTATCCGTATCACATATGCGGAGACAGAGTTTGAGATTCCTGAACATGGGAACCGTTTTTGTTTTGCTCATGGCATTCTTTGTCTCTGGGTCAAATTACTCACTTTATTCGTCAATCAGAGCTGGGTAGGTGGCGTGTCGCCCACGTACTCCGTCTTCGCCTCCTCCGCCTTTGTCTCTTCCGCAAGGTGGATCCAAAAATAACCATATCGGCCGGGTGTGTGGGCTTGCGAGTGCTATATTTATAACTGTCACGCACACACTTGAGACCGGTGTAGAGGAAAGCTCAACAGGTGATTCAAGCTATTTATTGAATGCGATTGTGAAATACGATCGGGCGACAGTTCGGCTATAGATATGCTGGGCATAACTTCGGCGTTGGACCATTGAAATCGTGTGTTCCGTTAGAAGGGGGTTGCATGCGGCCAGACACACCATTCGCGGTGATTAATTGGGGGTTGAGGCGTGCTTTGTGTGCGAAATAATTGTCTCCAGACGTTCCGAACGCTAAAATAGCAATTACAACCAACGCTCTTATCTTTATGTCTATCCGACTGTAAGCGGGGTGACAGAAGGCGGAGTGAATGCATTTTGAAATACCTATGCGCCGGTCTGGGTGAGGGGGCTTTTTCCTGTTGTTATTTACCTTATCGATAAGGGCAGATTTTTGTTTTATCTAATCATTTGTTATTTTTAAAAGTGTGACTCTGTAGCGCAAGGCCGCGCACAAGAAGTTTACAACCGATACTTCATGATATCGCTTCTTGTTGGATTTGTTTTGATGGCAGCTAATAACTGAAGTTCCTACTTCCACCCTGTTATCGTGCCAAACAACTTTTGAGACTGCTGAACATAGTTTTTCGTGTTGGGTCAAAGTACAGCCGCGGCACATTGTAAATGCCATCTTGACTACTCGCTATTTCACAAGCCATCGAGAGATGGTTTATTTTTCGCAAAATCTGATTTTGTTGCGGGTAGCGTCATTTACGTGAGTCTTTTACATATCGTATGGGAACTTTTTTCGTCGTTTAACCAGCTGCGTTGCAGTGACCTACCTATTTGAAGTACCTATTCCGTCGGCAAATGTTTATAATGAGGGTTCCTCCTTTTGTTTCCTTATATATTTTGTCCTATAAAAAACACTTTCGAGTTTGAAATTTAAAAGATTTCACAAAGTTTATTTGATTTCAAGATTTGTTACATAATAATTGAATTCAGTCAAAACTAGAGAAAAGTATGTTTGTATGTATTTCGTCGTACGAGAATTCAAGTTGATCTGCACTCGGGAAAACAAATATTAAGCCCAAGCTTGACTTGACTTTTAGTACAGCTTGAGTATCTTTCTTAATTCGCCCACTTTGCAGAATTACAGTAGCGGCTTCTAAACAAAGCCCAAATTTATAAAGAAATGGTTTTAAAGAATGTGCGGTCGATGAGGGAAAAGTTACTATTCAAGCTAGATCTCTGCCTGTCCTCTGTCTACTACACTAGACAGAGAGAAGAGCTATTAGCAATTGATCTTTCTTTAGTGTCTATGGTCACGAAGTGTAAACAGTTACTGTTACCAGTAGGTACTGTGGCCAAGTGGTAAACCATTAAAATGATTGTTGTGACCATTTCCTGCCTAACACATAAAGATTCACTAGTATTCGAACAAAATTATTTTTGAATTGCGATTGTGTCTTTTAATTACCGGGGAGGGTCACCACCACCACTTCGGCCTTTGTTAAAAAATCGATCACCTTATGCCTCGAGTCTCTTTTCTTCTTTATTGGATTTGTGGTGGTTACCCTCTGTTCAAAACCTCTCTCTATCGTTGGTTGCAGAGTCTGGGGCATAACCAATGAATCAAACCACAGCATTTATGCAATAGCAGACGGAAATACATATCTTGTTTTGACGAGCGGTACTGATCCGTCCGAAGACAATATCGTTGGGTAAGTTATCCGAGACATTTACTCAACATATCCAGTTCCACAATCCACAACAAAATGGCTGTTTTTTTTTGGTGCCGTGAAATAATGTCGAGGGAAATAATGCCGGACTCCAAGACTCGGCATTATTTCGCTTTGGGAAAGCTTTCGGTTTTTCGCTCGAAATTATTTCACGGCGCTTTTTTCCGTCATTCCTCTTTGGACTGCTTTTCTTATTCAACGGTCTTTAAAAAAATTGCTTTCCTTTTAAAATCGAACGGAACTATTATGTGAATATTATGTGTATTTGGGGCTGCAAGCTAACGAAGCTAACGAAGGAACGATGTGGGGGAAGAGCTTGAAAAGCGTTTAGAAGATCACTGCCTCAATTGAACGGATTCGCAAGTTATGCACTTGCTTATGTAACGAGCTGCAGACCCATGAAGAGTCGATTTTAGAAGACTGGAAATGGATATTCGTTGGGTATAACTCCAATATTTACCTTTTCTGAGACTAATAACGCTTCTGCCAAAGTTGCAACCCTTATACTGAGATCCCGCACTACAGAAGTGTTTGTAAACTTACAGCATTATGTTGAGTCTAAAGCTCAATTTACCGTAAACCGTAATATGCAAGGGTATAAAGCTTTTAAGGATCTCCCGGTCCTGGAACATGCAGTTCTATTCTCTCCATAGAAGTTTTCAATTTATCCATTCGATATTATTGCTCCCGCAACTTTCGGCCTTTGCAAAACAAAACTAAACTAAAAGATAATGACACAGCCCATTACCATGCCGATCCTGCTCCAATTTGTTGTCTACGTAGTGATCTGATACGTTGACCCAACCCTAGTCATGAGTATACAATTTTCCCCGAAGAACTTATCCCAGTCGAGCACTAAGCCTGCAATTGAAGAAAAATTAATTCGTCGTAACGTATACGAATGCATCAACACATTTTTACTGTTCACGCTGCTATGGTCACTTCTGATGCTGCGATCGCTTTCGGCGACACCAGTGACCAATCACATTCATGGTGACGATTGCGTTGAACGCGTTGCTCAACGTCCGATGATTGATCTAGAGTACGAAGGTATTAACCAGAGGACTAGACTTCTTTTTGGCAAGATAACAGAATTTGATCAACTATATGTGTACGAGGCTCTTTAGCAATTGAACGAGTTGAAGATATAGAAGTTTTAGTTGAAATTCATCGCTGATCGTTAGCAAAATACTCACTTTGCTCAGTTGTAGCGCGCAGTAGTCTAATAGTACGATCCTTTAAATTTGTTAACTCAATTTAGGATTTAAGTAACCAATTTGACACTCGTGGTTGCATTAGCAGCGCATGTAGTAAACGACCAGTAAAAGCAGTGTATCTATCTATGGAGGGAAATTAACTGACAACACAAGCTCCCATTTAACCTATATACCTTTCGGCAGTACAACCAGTATAGGTACCAAAGGAACCCAAGTACAAGGACATTGTCATCAGACACATAATTATATGGTTTCTTCATCAGGGCAATGTACGTTTCGACTTTGATCACGAAATCAGGTAGCAATGAACCTACCATTAAAAATTCTAAGTAGCGGATGCGAATATTTAAAGGCAGGTATATTTAACGCAGCTTCTTTGACATATCTAAAGCTTTGGCACAAAGTACTCGAAATTGATGCACCCTTCTTCAGCCTCCAGCAAATCACTGCAATTGAATTTGCAACATTAATAACTCGAATGCCATATTATTTAATGAACTCACAATCTAATCAGACCACAATACTTCATTTCCATTCAAGATGACGCTTATTAATAAGTTTGAACATTGTTAAGCCGCAGACAATGGAGCCCAACACCATAAACGGTTACAACCAAATTATCCAATTTATTCCTCCCGTGATATATGCGTTCCTGTGTGTTTGTGTGTGTTTCGGTGGCCGCGAGACACGTATTAATATTATTTGTAGTCGCACGATTAGCATCGGTGATGTTTTTGTTATCTTGTCGAATAGTTTTTATTTTGTGGTCAAACTCGCTACGCTCGTTTGTTCTAAGGCGCTCAGCCGACACACAGTTTTGTGCGGTTTATGACAGAACTGAAAACGCGAAGACATCATAAATAGTCGCCAAATCCAAATGACCGTGTTTCGCTAGATTGTAAAAAAGTTAAGCGGTGCCACAATAAAGATTATGAGATGCCAGAAATGATCGTTGATGTTGTGGCTTTATTTTTGATTTGGGTTGACTTTTGTTGGAGGTATATATTCCTATATGAGTGTCATTCCGGTGGTATACGTTTGTCGAAATGATTAGTCGATTTGTTTGGCTTAATAAGATCTGATTAAGGATGGCACTGACTGATGGCTGGAATGCGCAATGTTTAAATTTAGAAGGTTGCAGATGGAGTTGTATTTTGTGAGATGCAGCGACGTTATGGCCGAAGGATTCTAACTGAGAACTCTGATGCTAGATGCGGCATTTTTGTTTGAATAAAAAAGTAGATCTAGACATCTAGCAAGAGGTTGGTTGACATTTTTGGTTGGCTTTGACGAATTGGGAAATACTACACTGGAACGCTCAGGCGGACCTGAACCATTTTATAAAAAGAAAGCCACTCAATTCGTACTGCAACACTCAGATAAAAAAGATTGTTAAGCGAAGAATTTTGAGATTCTTAAAAAAACTTAAGTTATAAGTTCTTGGTTCAAATATTATATTTGTTAACAAAAACTCGCGTTTATGTTTTGAAGAATCAGGGCCCTATTTCACCAAATACTTTTCGCATTGCACTTTGCAATTTTGCAAAAAAATCATTCCTGCAAAGTATAAGTGCGATATGTTTCACCAAAAATGCAAAGTTCTCACGACTTTGTATTTTGCACTTTTTCAGACTTTTTTGCAATGTGAAAAGTATAATTGTTTCACTAATTAGAAATAGAACTTTGCATTTATAATCGTGTTTTGTAAATTTGCAAAGTGAAACACATATTATATTTAATTGCACCCAACACGTACTATTGGGCTTACAAAAATTGTTTTCTAATACTCTATGAATTTCGATTCAAACTGAAATTTGAGCAATATTTAACATAATATCCTAAAACAAAGCGCCCAAGTTCAGAACAATTAAAACAAGTAAAAAAAAACTGCATACAAGTCATATGCAAAATGATAGACATGTGAGTTACTACTACTACTCCATGGTATAAAAATAAATACCTACTATGTAATAACTTAAAACTTATTCATATCTAACTATATAGCAGCAAGTACATATTATGTACTTATGTTCACCCAGTTATGTACTTTTTTTTGGCATCGGCCTACTTAACTTTTCACTCCTTCATTTGAACTCTGTACTAACTGTAATTTACTATAAATAACTAAACAAAAAACCGTCAACGCATCCAGCTACACAAGGGAATCCACCTTGAGCAAAAAAATGGGTAGCTATTTCCGAAGTATTTTGTGCCCAGCAAATGGTGGTTGCAAGCAATTTCTCGATTATTGCGTCCGAAACTCGTTGCACTATTCTGCAGACTGTAGCTTTACATATTCCGTGCATAGCAGCGACTCCATGATTATTGCCCTCCATTTCCAATCCAACGTAGTGTGCATAGAATCTGTTGCAGCGGACTTAAGCAATTATTTCGTTCGCTGTCAAACCTTAGCCTATGGCCAATTGTTGACAAAACACGTTCAATACTCGTCTTCGTTAAACGAAAGCTTTCCAGGGTTGAAAAATTATCTCCAATTTCAAAATTTGTCCTTGATTTTACAACCCTTTGTACATTATTTGTATCTTCTTCGTCTTCAAAGAGTGCCAGTATGTGCATTATATATTTTTTTAATTATATCACCAACTGTTCACAACAAAAGCTCAACTTCAAATGACATTTTTTCTTTGCATATTATTGACAAACTTTTCACGATTTCAAATGTAAAGTGCAATTCTAATTTGTTCGGTGAAACGAAATGGACGAATTCTTTGCAAATTGACAAAACATTGCAATTTGCAAAAACATGCTTTGCACTTTGAAAATTTGTGTTTGGTGAAACGAAATTTGCAAAGATAAAGTGAAAATTTATTGGTGAAATAGGGACCAGGTTTTCAACGTAAGAATACTATACTCACCATCAGTATTTTATTACATCATTGCCAACAATTTAATTCTTAAATCAAAGATTTTCATTTCAACCAACGAAAATTGTCGGCATTAGAATTTTTTTTTTTCTGAGTGAAAGGTATAAGAAAATTTTGACAGCGCTATCCAAGCCAGGAAAAAGTTGATAACAGCTGGTTTATATCTTGTAGAAGCAAAACTTGGTACAATCCATCGGTACGAGGCGCCTTGAAGCCATCAAAAGACAACACAGAATTGATGGCCTCATCGGTTTTACCACGACCGACGCAGTATACCAGCTACGCTAAGTTTTGAAACTTAAACCAATCACAAGCTACAAAGGTGGGAAAAGATGAGAACGTAACCAGAAGAAGACTGAATCGGCCTTACTTACAACCAAATTTAGACTCGACTTTAGGGCAATAGTCGAAATTAAAATAAACTGTGTACCAGTAATCAAGTTATCTTTGACTTTAAGATAATCGAGACTGTAACTTTCGATCCGAAGAATGTCGAGTCTAACCCATTATTTAAGTTAAACGTCAGTCTTTGTAATAAATAAATATGAAATTAATATGAAATATGAAATGAACAGCAAACAAAGAGAAGCCGCAGCTTAAATTGGACGCAGGCAATGCGAAAACTTTTAGTCGACTGTGTCAAACTATTGGCTGATATCATTGATAGCAAAATTAACAATGCTGCACTACAGTCAAAAAACAAAGCATTTTCCCATGCTTTGTTTTTTTGATTTTACTCAAAATACAACCAACTGCCAATTTCAGCAAATTATTTGAAAGCTCAGAAAAAATTACAACGCTTTTGAGTTATACTGTTATAATTTTCTATAAAGTCAGATGTAGTTAAAGTTCCGATTACTTTGATTGTTGGTACCTACAAATTAAAATTCGAAAGTATTGTTAGTTCCGAAATTAGTTAAACGCGAGTTTATGGTTTGGTTGTTGGTAAGGCCCAATGTCTACACGCTTTCGTCCCAGGTACTGTCAATTTATACTAACCAAGTTCGGTTTGATTCGTTTGCCTCTTCTAAGAACTTCAACTGACATCAGTTTTCACGTAGTCTCCATCTTTTCGCAAAAGTTCACTTTTCGAAGCCGAATTAACTTCGTGAATTATTTTTGTTTGGATCGAAAAAGCTTCCAGCTGTCATCTGACCTTTATTTTCTGATTCCGCCAGGAAACTTGCGATCTACAGAAAATTTTCGACACGTCAGTTCCAAGCATCTGCTGATGACATACGAGTACTAGACATGTTTCGAGCAAAATCCCAGTTATTTCGTCTCCTTCTGAGCTAAGGAGATGCTCCGACAGCTCTTCTCTAAAACGAATCTGGTTAGTTTTTTGAAGCCTTGTCATTTAAATCTCCAAGTATGCGAACTTAATTAACTCGAAGTCCTTCCATTTGCACAGCTTTAACATGTTCCAAATTTTATCCCGGCCGGTGGGTGCCTTGCCGGGAAATGACGGCACTTAAAAAAATGAAAGATCCGCTGAATTGGCACAAGATTTTCACTTCTCCGTGAGCTGGTTTTTGTGTTTCTTACTCAGCCAGTAAAAATCAACAAATTGCGCAAGTCGAAATTGGCTATAGAAAATATAAAACATCAACGTTCACCCAGGGTTTTTGAATCAAACGCAAAGGGCCAGTCACGGCCCGTATAAGTGTAAACTTAATACAAATCGTAGCATCGGAGTCTATCCTCTGATTCTTACCGAATTCACTGGCTCACCCTGATTAATGCAGTTGCAGACTTACTGTCTAGTATATAGTTACGATCTTTCTCGTGGCACGCCAAATCAGTGGAACTTGTCATTCCACAAACTTTCAGCTAAGTCCACTTTAAGGAAAATGTCACTTGAGCTAAGTTTTGCCTTGAGTAACCTTTGCTGGGACTGGGACACCATGCATGGGTAGCTTCGCTGTCGAAACCAGTAGAGTTCTCTGATCGTCAATGCAGCCCCTTCCATACAACTCTGGTGAAGTCGGTCTTCCTTTGCCAAACATTGCTTCATTTTCGTCCTTTGTCACCGATTTCAATCCAGATATCATGACTAAAGTTCTCTCAGATCTCGACCAACTAAGCATCACTTTAAAACCATCTACAAAAAATTATCGTCACAAAGACTTCTTCTTATGGGAGAAGTATTCCTCTTACTACTACAAACCGACCCTGCTTAAAAATTGATTCTTTCGCTCTCATTGTGTAAGTTACTTAACGGCCTCCCATCAGTCCTAGCCCGTGAAGAGTCTTTACACCTAAGTTTAACAAGCTCCATAATGGCTCTGTTCAATCGGAGCCTTTTCCGACTGCTCGGAAAAGGCTCCGATTGAGTCGTGGAATAATGCGCAAGACAAGTATGAAATTTCCGCGGATTGAATGCTGTAAGCGAAGTGCGACGTTAAAAAACGAGACGACGAATGAAAATGCTTAAGCAACGAGAGAAATGAATGAAAAGCTCTTCTCCGATTAAAGTTGACATCGATAATGATTTAATTTTCTAGATTTGGTTTTCTTTTTCTTGTTACATGGTTGAGTACAAAAGAGTAATTTTTAGTACAGCAGAAAATATGCAAAAGATGGCCGACTTTTATTTTGTGGCGCCAGATTTGAATTTCACAATTGGTATAATTATCTAGTTAATTTATATTTCAAATACATTTTTTTAGAAGAAATGTTGGTACATGGTAAGTAGATGACTATTTTTCAAATTTAGGTAATTAATTTGGTTTTTTGAAACGTATGTGATCTGTTCAGACGGGGACGACTTCCCCAACAGGCTCAGTCTTCTAAAACTAGGACGGCAGTATGCAGTATTCAGTACAGATATGTTGTACTCTCGTCACCAAAATCTATGCGAAACTTTGTCAATTAAGCCTCTTCGTCATGGAATGCAATAAAATGCTATTTAACTTTCACTAGATTCAAACTGAAAGGCTTTATCATACCTAAAACGACCTTTGAACATAAAAAATTACTTAAATCTTACCTTTGCCAAAATGAAAGCTAGAAATATTTTCATTTGCTGTATGACTACTTTACAAGAACGTTATCAAGTGATTTCTCTAAAATTGACAAGTCACCTACATATGATATCACTTCCCGTTGTCTGACTAGGCTCCAAAGTCCAACCAACCGTAAACTGTGTGTGCCTATCTCTGTCTCTACTCTACCTCAGCTAAACTTTTCATTAGAATCAGCTTATCGACCGCGCTGTCAATACACGGCTGGCACACTTGTTAGCGTGCTGTGCGCTCTTGTCAGCGCGAACCGAAAGCATGATTAAGCGGCTAAAATGCCAGAAGTTGTTTGAATTGTTCGACTAATATGTGAGAAACTGGAAACGGAAGTAGTTTACCACACACCGCTTTGGCTGTGTGTGGTGAGTATTATTGTGTTGATTCATCAGACGAGCAGCGCCCACCTACAGCGGGTGAACCGCATGCCGGGGTTGTGTCATCGCTGATAGCTCAGCTTTTGAGGAATTTCAGCACCCGATCGCTCTGATTGCAATTTGCAAGTCATCTCTGACATAGTTTCGCTCGTGCGAGTATTTTCATGGGACGATGACGTCGGTCTATAGTCTTCCGTTGGCCAGGGCCAGTTTGGTGTGCGGATGCTGTACGATGGATGGATGCCGACTAGGCCATGATGAGTCGGCTTGCGCTTACGCAATTTATGAATATCTCTGGAGGGCGAAAAAGAAAGGTATATACCAACCAAATCCGATTTCCCGTCCACGAAATTCTGAACGAACTTAATTTGTCTTCTTTGCGGTTTCGTATCTTATGAATCACTGAGAAATTTTGCGTCTCGATGTCAGCTCGAGAAAAAAGATTGCCCCATCATTATCGTACGCGCAATAATTCGAATGGCATGTGTTATGTGTACCTTTATTAGGAGAAGACTGTCGTCGAGTGAGTGTATCTGCGGGATAGGAATGAATTCATGCTCGATGTGGCGCCGGCTGCTGACTATTTGCCACTCGATATACAATACTTTTGAAGTTATCTGTTCTACAAGAAATCTTCGTAAAGAATTTGTTTAATCAGGCAAAACATGTGTATGCAGGGCAGAGTGCGCGATATTTTTCAAATTGATTTTGGAAACTAAAAAAAAAACACATTACTATTAGTTTCGAGCTAATAGTTAAAGAACGGTTGTGTTATGATCTACTCCGAAAATATCGACGGACCAGTCTCCGGGCAAGCTTTTTAAGTTTCTCCATTACGTAGTAGGTAAGAGAAAGATATTGTATTCGTACGAAATTTCGAACGCGAGATGCTAATCAATTCTGACATTACGATGATAGAGGAACCCAAAAAAGTGTGTCGCAAAATTCTGTCCGTCTGTATATTGGGCCTACAGCCTAAACGGCTGAACGGATTTCGTTCAAAATTCGGATTTGAAATTTGTGGGCTTACAGTTCGGAGCGGTTTATTTTTTTTGCACGTTAACCTCAATATTAATGGTACTTGCCGTATAAAATGTTCATACCAGTTTGATTTGTTCGAAAACGGTTTCAACGATTTCAACCAAAATTGATATTTAAGCTTTAGAAGGTGACGTTAACATGACTGTATACTCAGTTTTCCGCTGAAAAATTTTAATAACGGTACTTTTAAAATTTGGACATATCTCGAAAACGGTCCATACAATTGTAGCAAAAATGCATTTCTGTGGTAATGTGGTCATTTCTAGCTTAATGGCAAGCTCAGTTTTTCTCTGCATTATCGGAAAATGGATTTTTGAAAAAGTATTTTTTTTAAAATTCGGTATTCTTTAGTTTACCTGAAAATGGCAATAGCGATTTTGACCGAATGCTAACTTAAAGTAAAATTGATGTTTTCAAAATTATTACGTCCTTAATTTTCCATTCAAATCACTGAAAACGGTAATTTTAAAAACTGCTCATATCTCGAAAACCCCATTTTCGACTTCGATAAAACTTTAAAAACCAAGTAATGCTTACATCCCAAACAATAACTTGTACTCGGTTTTCAGCTAAATAGTTAAGCAATAGTATTTTTCAAACTAAACATTGCAATATTTGGTACTGTTTTGTCTGCCAAATTTTACAAAAACCACTCTAACGATATTGATCAAAGTACATATTAAAGATGAAATTGGTATTTGAAATAAGATCCCGTTCCTAGTTTTTCTCAAACAGTTCGAAAAAATCAGTTATATTAACTATTTGTATTTCCCGATCTATTCTATACTTTTGTTATAATGGGCCTTACCAACAACCAAGCCGTAACCCCAGTTTAACTAATTTCGAAACTAACTATAGATCCGACTTTTAATTTCTAGGTACCAACAATCAAAGTAATCGGAACTTTAACTACATCTGACTTTATAGCAAAATTATAACAGTATAACTCAAAAGTTTTATAATTTGTTTCTGCGCTTTGAAATAATTTGCTGAAATTGGCAGTTGGTCGTATTTTGAGTGAAATATAAAAGATGGTTGCTTGGTTTTTTGACTGTATCATTGAAGCATTGTTAATTTTGCTATCAATGATATCAGCCAAGGGTTTGACACAGTCAACTAGGTAATAGTTCTCGCATTGCCTGACGTTTAAACTTTAATAATGGGTTAGACTCGACTTTCTTTGGATTGAAAGTTACAGTCTCGATTATCTTTAAGTCGAAGATACCTTGACTATTGGTACACAGTTTGTTTTAATTTCGACTATTGCCCTAAAGTCGAGTCTAAATTTGGTTGTTAGTAAGGCCGAATCTCCCCACACCCAATAAAAATCGGATAACAGCTACGCCAAACTTCATTTTAGCAAATATTTCCCTTTTTTCAACCTTAAAATAATTGCAGCCACTTCCTTTCACAATTATAAACTCCTACTTCATTTGCACCCATTTCTTTTATCTAGCATCGGTTCTCAGATTTTTACCAACCTACATAATAAAATAAGAAAACAACCAACAAAACTTTTGATGAACGAGAAAGTTTCCTTCGACCGTTCCAATAATAGAACAGTAAGTTTTCTTAACGTCACAGAAGTTCGTATGTAGCCTTTGATATTTGATTTGCCTTACAACAAGCCCGCAATTGCTTCTGAAATGCGGTTAAGAAAAATTCAACAGAATGACACAATTGATACTGAACTTTGTAGGAAGCAGAAAATCAAAAGGAGCTTCAAAAACAAACAAAAGAGTGCGGCTAATATGGGCGACCTAGTGTGGAAATTACACGACTGCCCGACGACTGTCCAGTGGTCCCAGATTGAGGAGAAAAGCGTCAATTTTGGGACTTTTCAATGAAAAAGGGGATATCGAGGGGAAAGCTTTAAAAAGGGGAAAAAATCAAAAATCTGTTTGAAATTTAAATTGCTTAAAAGTAAAATTTAAACGCATTTCCATTACAAATATATTTCAAAGTTTACTCAGAATGAAAAATGTTCACACTAAATATGAAAGAAAACAGTCCATCGAACGTCTAAGTAAGAAATTTTGTGTATCACTCGATTTGACGTTTTGTCTAATAACAAAGAAAATCATTTCAAATTCAAAATTTATATAAAAATAAAGGTAAATTTAACTGAGGGAAAAAGTCGGACTTTTTCGAATTTTGGGGAAAATGATTGCCTTTGCTGATAAAAAAAAGGGGAAAAAAGAGTCTTCACAGTTTGGGACCACTGCGACTGTCTGTTGCAAAGTGTGCCTTTTAGTGTGTACAGAGAGAGAGACAGTCGTTTAGTGCTACGGCGGAGGCATAGGTGAATACCACTAGCTTGGGTGGAATAGCTTTGGCACAAGTCCCACTATTTGCACTTCGTAGTTTAAAACTGCCAAAGGACTTCTCGGAATGTCTGTCTAAATCGAACTGCCCCGTCACGAAACTTACTGTCTAATACTCTTTCGAAAATGTATATAAGACATACGTAAAAGTGTTGAGTTTTTCAATCAACGCACACATTTATCTCTTGTTGTTGCCTCTCTCTCTCCTTCTCTACACACGGTCGAATGTGGCTGTCAGAATATTCATTGCATTAATCATTAACTTATTTTTTAATAAACTGAATTCACTTAACTTTAACATTTAAATACAATTTGCGTTTTTGTTTGCTAACAAAAAGTACATATAAAATGTTCATATAGAAGACGTTACATTTGATAACATATAAACTAGAAGTGTTGCCGCTGTTTTCTTACACTTTGTAAGTGTATAACACAAATTTTTAGAGAAATGTGATGTGCATGACCATGCATTGACGAAGATTTTATCTCTGCCAGTACCTTTCTACGATCCGATGGGCCACAGTCTAGTCTGAATTAGAAACAGGTTTTCAAATCAATTCACACTCCATAAGCCCAAGAGTCGCCTTCAACCGAATGGCAGTAAGAATCTAAAGTCCTAGGGTCCCATATGGACCAGTTTCGCTAACTATTTATTTTTTTAAGTCAAATAAATGATCTGGCAATCCTATTATCCCTCCCGCAGCTTTTGGAAGTGTACCTTGAACAACGCTTCTAACTTTCTGTTTCACTTCTCCACGCGATCTGCTTTTTTTATTTTTTGACGCTCTACAGTTTCGGCTGAAACAGGGGCCTGAGCAAACCTCTCTTCAGGCGAACTATCCTTATTCCTTAGTCAGTTGCATCTCTCCAGTTAAGTTGGTTGGCATTTGACTTGCTTAATCCAGCAGTGACAAAGTCCTACTCTTTTACTAAGTTGCTCAAAGGTAGAGTCGAACTGTAGCGTCGGCATTCATCGCTTACGTGAGTAGGTAAACCGTTTTGCATGCATCTTTTTTACCAAGCCAGTGGTCGCTCTATAGCTCGCATGAGACCTCTTACTTACTTACCTCATACTAACCCGAAATTATAGTTTTATTGCAAAGTTCTGGAAGAGATATCTGAGATACTGACCTCGGAGTAGTTACTTCCGTCAGACTCTATGCTAGAGAGGTTCAATATTCAAGGTTACCCATCCAACTGTTCGCTGTTTTCACCAAACCCACGCAAAAACACACCCCCAGTACCTGATACCCATATTTCGCCATAAGTAACAATTAAGCCCGTTACCGGCAGCATAATCTTTACCAAACCAATTAACTTGTCAGAAGTACATTCAGAATCGCTACACTCCTCTCAGGGCTTGGCAACAGAGCGATACTTATCGGCTATTTACTTATCAGGTCTTCGAACCGGAAATAATCGGAAGTAGATTAAATATTTGAATGGATTTGTAACACACCGTTATGATGAGCTCTATACATATATAGACACGTCAGAGCTTTTCTCTGTGACTTAGTCACCATAGACAGAACGTTGCCATTGAGCTTGTACCACGTGAAAGTGATTTTTGTTTCACATGAGCAGGGCTGAATTTAACGGGTTCATACACACAGCAGGCTATAGTGCCTAAACTTTTTTCCAAGTACCCACTGTCACCAGTCAGCTATTTCGTTATGTTTACCATACAATCGTGTTGTCTTAGGTCGGCGGTGCTGATAATGAGCCGTGTTGTATTTTATCACGAGCGCGACAACAGTTTGTCATTACTAAGATATGCCTAAGCGCTGTGCAAATACGTAGGTAACTGCCCTTCAATCTGAACAATAGTTAAATTGATTTGTGGGCGCTTATGTTTCTGATACCGAGATAATTACCATTTGCGCATTAAATTGCAATTAATTGGTCATAATAAGCGAAAGGGCTCTGAAGCATGGATAGGCAAGCTGAAGAATAGCAAAAGCTGATTAAAACGTTCCAATTAGCGTTGTGTAGACAGAATGTGTATGGTATGTATAAATAGCCGGTATGTGTAAGTGGAATGTGTTGACGCAGATCAGTAAATGCACATTAGGTGTTTGTGTTTCTGCTGAAATAGAAGTTTACGAGTTGGACGTCGGAGTTGATTGAGTGTATGGTTAATTATAACCCGGCGATAGGTGGAATAATACGTCAATTACCGATGAAATTCTTCGTGCATATCGGAGAGCTTGACCCGCGAGTGCGATATGCGAAAGCTATCAACCGGTTGGTAGGTGGGTGTGTCAAACTTTCATATGCTTTCTGTTGGGTGTGGTGTTAAATAGTTTTATGGAAGCTGGGTATATCTGTCTTCCGCCCGCGTACGTTTAAACTACATACCTAACAGACGGGGCGCGGAGGTATAAAGTTACAACGCGTATAACCTCCATAGTTGGGGGCGATTTGACAACAAATCTGATTCGCCTAAGAAAAGTAGATCCGGTTACCTCTGGAGTTTGTCAAGAAAGCAAATCCACTTGCGACCACTTAAACCAAAAGAATTTCTTAGAAATTCATAGTTCTAAAAGCCTTCACCCCTGGAACATATAATTAAGGGAGTATACTGCACCCCAAGACGATCCATTGAACGTCCTGAAGGCCAACTTGATGATTGAAATCGGACAAATGTTTTCCGCAATGAGAAAAGTGTTCAACGTTCAACACTTACTGATACCGCTATCTAGCTGCTCGGTAGATATAACCGCATTTTAAGGGGCCGTGTCTCCTGTGTTCTTTACCCTTAAAGGCAGTCTTCCATCATTTTTAAATTTCGACGAGTACCAATCACAGCGAGTGTCTTTCTTCTTCGTTGTATGAAAGTTGTGTTGAAAGTGTTTCAAAGCGCTTGGTATTTAATAAAATTTCGTACGTCTTCAGTTTAGCACCTTCAGCTACCTTATAAACCGTTGTTAATACATGTTTTGTATAAGAAGTACCTCCAAATAAAAAAATCATGTTTAATACCAGCTTTCAGATCCATAAGCTGCAGTACTTACCTAAAAATAAGGTTTTATTTATTTTTGCTTTAAATTTTCTTATTCGATGTGCCATGCCCCCTTTTCTAACTGTCTTATGCACAGGACTTTAAAATTGTGTCTGCAAGAAGTACAGAAATACAACGTTTTTGTGTTTTTTTTTTTTTTTTTTTTTTTTTTTTTTTCAAAACATGGGGCTGTAATTTTATTTGTTGCAAGTAAGTGCCATACGCCCCCTAGTTGAAGTACTTTGTAAAGGGCGAGGAACATCCTCAAAAGACTCTTGGATGCACCAAAGGACGTGGGGTAAGGACTGGAAAAATAGAAAAGAAGCAGAAAGACAGAGCGCGATGGGTTGCATTTGATTTTGTGTAGCACAGGGTGGGTCGTAAATACTAAGCACGTTTTAAAAATGAATAAAATCCAAAAATAAAAGATTTGTACTTTTTCCTACTTTTTTAAATAACTCAATTTAAAAATGAATTTACTGGACGATGCAACAGCGCATTTTATTTGCCGAATGTCACATTTGCGCAACTGCCCACGATCAACAAACTATGTCCGCATTGTGGTTGCAACAATATTGGCCATATAATCCGAGATACGATGACACTTCTTCGAGAAATCTAATCTAAAAAGTGAAATGGAAACATCGATTGGTGGTGTCTTGCTTCAATGGTAAGGTAAGGTAAGGTTTTTTTTGCATGACACGAGACCTGCATGTTTTATTTGTTTGTTTAGATAATATTACCAATCACGAACAATATTCTACCGAAGCAAATATCTTCTCAAGAAAGGTCTTTAAAAGGTCGCAGAATAAAATACCAACTTCAAGAAAGAACCCCTCCTTCTAAGCTGATGTAGGGACAAATCAAATAAGCAAAACCTACATTTAATGTGAGATTAAATTTTGGTTCACGCGATACCCTTTAGGCTTAGGACTACCAATTTGTGATATAATTTTGGCTATATAAAAGGTAATTCCAACTTTTCGGGTCATACATTTCAGACGAGCATGTTGCAATCAGTATTCTAAATATAGAACAACGCCGGGGCCTCTTGTGCAATCATTCCAATAGTGCTCCTCGCATTAATCTATAAAAATTCATCACTGAAGGACTTATCCATATCAATATAAATATCGTATACCAATTTGCTCCTATAGCGAAATAAAAATTTGGAAGTCGCCCTTGGGCCAGATCAAATAAGACTGATGACAATTTTTTTGTACACTTAGAGACTGTCGCTAGGTCAATTTTAGTTCTATCCACGAGACAAATTTCATCTTCAATTTGTTGCCGATCGTCAATTGGGCGTTCAAACTCTCCAGAAATACGATAGATACTTGTTGTGTATCATTGGCACTTGAAATGGATATCTGCATGAATATTTTAAGAAGACAGGGAAAAAAAAATTGTGCATGGCTTCAGCTGAAACCATCTCCCACACACTTTTATAAAAAATCAAGTCGGAAGCCAATTTGACTGAATAAGACATAAGCCGCGATACTAATAATCATTTTTTTGTGTCATACATTTTTCGAACTCACAATGGCGAAATTTTCCACACAAAATTGCATACTGTGACCTACAAAGTATTTAGTGTGGAGGATAAAAATGATTATTAGTAAGGCCGAAAGTGTAGTTCTTTCAATGGAACTACCTACAAAAGTAAGGTAAGGCTTAAGACTTATTTCAATAAGGTTAGCTATCAAGTGAAGATTTACGAAAACAGGATTGATACCTTAAAAATTTGATTGAGTCCCTAAATCTCATCTTCGAATCGACAAAATTTAAAACAAGAGTTAATCAGAAACCAACAGGTTTTCATTTTTAACGAAGGTATTTTTTTTTTTTTTTTTTCAAATTTGAGGATTTTAGTCGTTGCTTTCCTCAAATAATACTTTTTTTTTTCTTTTTCTAATTTTGTCACTTGGAAACTTTTTCCAGTAGAAAGACATAAATTTGTCATATCTCTGTATTTAAATTATGTAAATTGTCCTATAACAAACTGTAAATTCTAAACGAAATAAAATATGTATACATATACAATTATACATATAAATATAGAAAGGCTGAAGCTTTAATATTCTGATTTTTTGAAAAGCGAAAAACAAATAAACAGCCTTATTTATTAGAATTTGCTAAACGCTATGCAGTGTATAAGTATTTATACAGCCTTTATACACCCTTCCACATTATTAATTTTAAAAAAACATTTTTCCATGCATACTAGTTATACAGGGCTTGCGTCAAAAAAGGTACTGAAAAGGAGAAATCTATTATCTGTCCGAAAAGATGAAAAGAACAAAAGCAGCTTGTGAGAAATGCAAAATTCAAATACAAATAGGAAAAGGAATTAAAAAATTTTAAAGTAAAAAGAAAAAGAATGATTTGGGACTTCTAAGGTAGTCTTATGTAAATTAAAACGGTTTTTTAAAACAATTTGAAATATCTCATTGTTGCACATATTTCTTATCGAGGACACTTGTAGAATCTTGAAAATTGGAAATAAAAATGTCGATACAATCTGTTCAATTTATTTTTTGATTTCATTTAAAATAAAATGTGACAGATTTGTAAAGTCAAAATGACATTTCGATACTATTCAACCTCTAGGTATATAGGCACTAACAAACGTCCAAGCACGTTTTACTTATACAAGCTCTATACAACGTTGAATAATTTTTATAAATAAGGTTTATGCGTTACGAGGCATTTTAAAGCGTGCATACACTCTTTATAACACGTTTATAAATAAGGCTGAAAATGTCTAAAATCCACTAAATATTGCTGCCCCACCCTGTGATTCAATATTCAGGTAAATTCAATTCGGCTGTTACCCCAACACTTGCCTTCAAAAATTTTTAAAGTGTTAGCTGACTTTACGCACTCCAGTCAAATGAAGGTGCATCATGATGCCATGATTTGAATGGTTGCCAATGCTAATAAAAATTAGGTAGGTCGCAGAAATATAAATATTTTCCCATAAATTACCTCATCTTATAAATTACCCACCTCATCAGTGTATATCACAAATAGTGACCACACGTATATACATACCCAATTTTGAAGATAATTCAATTAGCAATAGATCGTTCATGTGTGCAATCGTAGGGGAACTCCAAATTGGTTGGCAGTTTTAACTCATGTTCTACTTGCCATTGCGCTGTAGCTATGCCCCTACTCCTCACGGGCTAAGTAGTATATCAACAAACCAATCAGAATATCAATCAAAATCTAAGATTAAATAACAATTTGCCGACGAGCCACAGACGAACAGTAACGCTTCGGATGTGACGTGCTTCTGAGTTTCAGGTAAGCACGTGTATGATCAGTTTCGCCAAAATAGTTTGATGACCAATTATCAACTTCGAGTCGCGCTATCTTTAGCATACAATGTACCGATATGTGGTTGTTACTATCGCAGATAACTGCTAGTTTCGAGGGCTTATTTCTCTCATACAAATCATAGAGGGGGGCAAAATTTCCATGCAGCGATAGAACTGAATAGATATTGGGTTCAGATATGCCTCTTAGATTTAAAAAAAAAAAATATTGGACGCAACAATAGGTAAAGGTAACATAGGTCTAACTTATCACAAGCACTCGTTTTGTGTGAGTTTTTATTTTATGGACGAAAAATGTTATGCCAAGTCAGAGCGGATGAATTGGGAAGCGAGAAACGGTCGCTGCTTAGTGCTTTAGACAGTATTCCAAAAGTTTCCTTTTGTTCTAATATTGTCAATATGCTACTCATAACCATACCATCGGTCAAGGCAATCTTGCAAATATCTCTAACCCTTCTGCCGCAATGCAAGATAAAGCTGCCATGTTGCTGTCATAATTTTAGCACCACTTCCCTATCTACACTTGATGGCATTAGACGAAAGTCAAAGATACGGCATCAACTAACTCGAGATATGAGTTGAATTGCCTTGATTTGATTCGACATATGAGAGCAAAAACATCGCTAGTCAAAAGTAACAAGTCCTATCGGGAGCTACTTTAGACATCACATTCTTCGGCGGTTTCTTTTTTCTATGTTGTCTCTTAGAGCCCTACTATCAGCGGTAGTCCCACAAGGTTTAAGTAGCTTTGTTGTTTACATACAAGCTCCAATTCAGACTTCCAATTAGAACTACGCTCCTAGATATACCTGACCTAACCTTTAATTACTTTGTTCGGTCAACCAGCCCATATACATCAAAGAAATCGATTTGCGATTCTGTTTTTAAGTCTTTTTGTGGAATAAGAATTATTTCATCTTATCTATGGACTCGAATACAATTATAAACAGCTTATAATAGAAATGTGAAAATTCGTTCCAGTTATTAGCTTAATCTTAGAGCAGACGACCTGGCTCACATAGTGCAAACTGCTAGGTACGTATATTCAAGAAACTGTTGGCTTGCCGTAATTTGAAAGCCCTACAAACCTAAATCGTGGGAGCTATGCATAGTGGAAGATAGCTCCGGTCCAACGCAGAGCCTAGGTTGAGAACACTGGCCAACTCTATATCTGAAGAGCGATGAAAGCACCCACAACAGCAAAGCCTTGAACCTTGAAGATCAGCGAGTAGAAGGGGTGCACAATGCACATTATTAAACTGGTGATGGCAGGCAGAAAAGTATTCCAAATACCAAAATTTATAATATACAGATGGTCG
Source organism: Cheilosia variabilis (assembly GCA_951230905.1). Taxonomy (NCBI): domain Eukaryota; kingdom Metazoa; phylum Arthropoda; class Insecta; order Diptera; family Syrphidae; genus Cheilosia; species Cheilosia variabilis. The sequence continues at coordinate 38,552,850 of OX579677.1, read as the reverse complement.
GAAAAATGTTACCCAGCTTCGATCGAGGTCAAATCAAATTGCGAACAAAGCACAAATTTCTGTCAAATAATTATTCAGGCAAAAATTTAATTTTGCGCCATTTAATAGTACAGTGATGCCAACGGAAAAAAAGATAAGAATGTGGCACTTTTTCAAGAAAAACGCATTTAAAGGTTTGCGTACTTGGTACTCCGAAACTGTGTGATAGGAGTTTCTTTTCTTAAAAGTGTTTTGCCAAACAGTTATCGAGTTTGTACGTTATCAAGGTAAGATTCAAATGTTTTGACTTGTGTCCCACCTCCTATATTTTGAAACTGATTTTTTTTCCATGCACGTGTAACACAAAAAAATGGATATGACACAATGCAATTTGAAAGAAAAATCGATTTTATCCTTTTTAGTAACCAAGTTTTTAATCACAAATTACAATAAAATAAGAAAATTATTGTTATGTGTTTAGTATAAAACATTTTTCTTAAAAAAATAAACAAAACAAAAAAATTAAAGCAGCTCTGCTGCTATCACAATGAGTTTAATTGACATTTTCTGTTATATTTATAAACAGACTTTTAGTTTCTAAAGATTTAGCAACGTTTAAAAATATTACTTATCGATATTAGGAATAAACGGAAGCAAGTCTCGTAAATCTATTTTCTTTTCTTTTGATATCGGTTTTGATCTGCAACTATGCATTGCGTTTGCAGCCCTCTTGTGTTCAGCCAGTAACTAAATTAATTTCTTCATAATATCGAATATCTACACAACTGTAATGGAGGTGGAACAAACCAATACTAAACAGCTTTTTTTTTTAACAAAAGTGCACGTAGGACAAACCAATTCTCGACTTTGTTAATATTTTCTCTATCTCTTGGCGCCGTGATATGCACGTGGAACAAAACAATTCTCACAAATAAATTGCGAAAAACTATATGGAAAATTTGTCCCAAACGCAAAAAAAAATGGGACAAACTCGATGTTCGATATCGCGGGATGTGAAAGACATAGAACAAATCGAATCACGGATTTAAAAAGAGCATACAAATTTACCAAAGAATCGGTTCCTAACTCTAAAACGACAAAAGTGGCGTATGGAACAAAACAATTCTCAGGCGACGGCTGACAGTTTGGGGTTAGTAAAAATGGAGCGCTATACGAAAGAACGACGCATTTTCATTGTTCAGCAATATTTTCAAAATAATGAAGGTTTGTCAGCTACGGTCCGCAATTTTCGTACAAAATATGGCCGTGATTTAAAACCATCAACTGTGAAGAGAATAATTGAAAAATTCAGTCAGGCTGGATCAATTGGTGATCTTAAACACTCTGTGTGTCCTGTCACAAGTCGTTCGCGTCGAGAGTATTGCTGACAGTCCAGGAACATCAATTCGGCACCATAGTCAAGAATTGGGAATTCCGAGAAGCTCTCCACAGCGATTTCTCTAAATTACAAGATATGGATGTGACCAACATGTGGTTTCAACAGGGCGGTTCCACATGCCAAACAACCAGATAAACAATTCAATTACTGCATGAGCCACTTCCTAATCATTTAATCGGCCGTTTTTGCGATCAGAAAGTTTCAAAAACGATATCGTCCCGACCAGTATTCTTATTCGGAATCTGCCCCAGAATTTACTACCCAGATGAGATGTTGCCATTTAACGCCATTGGACTTTTTTCTATGGGGGTTTTTTGAAGTCAAAGGTCTATGCAAAAAAGCCCACGGCCAGTAACGCCTTGAAAGGCGTTTCGCCACATTTATGCGATACGGTCATAGAAAATTTCAATAAGAGCGTACGTTCTTGCCAGCAAAGCCGTGGCGGCCATTTATCCGATGTGCTATTCCATACATAGCCCCAACCTATATACTCTATGAATCAATAAAAAAGGTAAGCTTTCTGGTTAAAAATTAATATTTTCTATCAAAATTACATTTTGCGTGATCTATGGGGTACCCCCTTTAGCCACGCAGTTGATAACATTTTCCTCCGAATTGGGCCATTGGCCGTAAACAATCTTAAGTGTGTTTCTGTTTATATGGATAATAATAGGGTCCCCTTGTGCTGGTCGATATCGCCTCAGTAATGGATTTTTTTGTTTACTCTAAAGCAAATGTGACCATCAGGACGAAATTCTCCATCACTTCAAGTGTATACAGTAATTCAGTGGTCAGTGCAAAATTCAAATGGTTTCTTTAGTGCTACACAACAGAAGAGTCTAAAAATTTCGAAGAAATAGCTGGTGGAGAGATACATTTGATTTGTGTATATCTTCGCTGTCCAAGTTGAGAAAGGTTCATTCAGTTGAACGCAATTTGTTTCTTCGTTTATTTACAAGTAAAGATGAAATATTAACGACGATTTCAACCTTCAAGTCGTGCACCGCGCATAAGTTATAGGCGCAGCCATCAAGTAGAATACGAGTTCGGGCAAACACTAATAAAGAAAAGCCAAGTTGCGTTTTGTTTATGTAAACAGATTTTAGAGAATTAAGAAAATAATCTTTTTAGTTTTTATTTAAATAGGTATACGCTTTGCATTAGGTACTGTAGTAATCATGGGGTCATGAAATGTTATATACAAGTCGATTCCAACTCTATGATCATCCTTAACTTGAGTGTCAAATTTAAATGCATTCGGTTGGGTTTACAAAATAACGATGCATGTCGAAAATTGAGACAATTTGTACTGTTCAAGCAGTTGCTTTTTCCGTAACTTCAAAGTCCCATGTGAGACATAACATCGCCAATAACTCTGTATGGCGGTGGCTGAATTCGGAAACCTGTCAAAACTGATACAAGTGTAACTCTGGGAACGACCCGTGCCAGCCAAACTAGCGCCCTATACAAGATTTTCAGAAAGCGCCCTTTTTTCATATTTGCACACATGTACAAGTCTTTTCCACATCACTCTGAAGGTGGACTTTTAATGCGTTTTTTTTTATTGAGGTATTTTTTGTTTTGAGATTTTTGAACTACATAGATTCTTTTGTTAAATGTAAGTGGATGTCAAGAAATATACCTACACGAACAGGGTGTAATATTTTGAGATTATGTAGGTCTAGTGGAATTTTTTTGAGTTAGATTCTCCTTTAATTTTGCAACATTGTAAGTTATGTGAGTTAATGTACATGAAGTAATTCAGCACAGGTGTTATGGATGTTGTTATTTTGGGCTTATTTGGACAAGCTATTTGTTTAAAATGCAAATGGCAGTACTATTTGTTTGCTCAAGATAAAATTAATTTTTCTCTCCTAGCAATGCGCCCCCAGAAGTTGGCGCCCTGTGCATTTGCACATCCTGCACATATGGTTGGTCCGGCCCTGGGAAGGACACAGTTTGAAAGTATTTATGTATATAGTTTCTTCAAACTATTCAAAGCACACACCATAACCAGAAAGCATAACCTTCTCTAAGAAATAAAAAGAACTATTATAAACAGAGATCTTGCTTGGATAGTCTCAGAAAAATATTTCTCATGTCTTGGGACCAAGTGGATCGCTTGTTTTTGATGCCGCATCTTTTTTACTATAAGGGTCGCGGGTATAGGTTCCTCATTTGGATATTCCTGCATCTTCGACCTTGTGCAGTTTTTTTTTGGAGAAACATGTCCTTCTGTGGTCGAGTCATGGAACACTAAATAAGTCAAAAGTTGGAAGTTGGAAATCAACGCAGCAAAGGAGACAAGAATGGCGGGTATACACTTGTTTGTAGAATCGTATGACAAATCATAGATTGGTGTCAGTGTTGACAATAAGTATTTCAAAATTGTTGTCGAGTGCAGTGATAGATTTCAAAAATGGCTTGTCTGCATCTCCTATTCCAAATATATAACGAAAAATGGATTAAACGACAGTCAGGGCAAGTGAAATTGTTAATGACCTCGCAAAATATTTATAAAATCCATTTGACAAAGGTCAAAGAAATTATAAAATCTATAGATAAATTGCATTTTAAAACAGAACAACAAAACATTAGAAAAATTGTTTACTACTCTGCTTGGGTAGCTGCTGTAAATTCTTTGGCATAAATGATATGAACTGAATATAATAAATGGTTTCTGGAACACAGGAAACCTAAGCACTCTATAGAACCGATATAGAGAGGTATGCAGATTGCAAACCAAGAATTGAAATAACTTTTACATGGTAAGGTTATTGAACAACCCACCTCCACATGCACATTTACTGAATTATAATCGAAGTATTGTTTCAGTAACACCTTGTTAGATGCTGAGTGCCATAAAGTTGCGTAAAATACTGCCTCGTTCCTATTTTAGAAATATCTAATTATGCAGTGTAAAAAATAAAAGTAGAACGGAAGGAAGGTCACAGGAAAACAAATCACGACTGGGTCGAATGAAACTTTTTCGTTCATAAAAAGTTTGGTTGGGTGTTTTCTTATTTTATTAGGTAGTTAGGTAGGTAAAAATCTGATGAACGTGTGTGGCATGTAAACGAAGTGGGAGTTTCTGATTGTACACGCCGCAAGTGGTTGGCATTATTTTAAGGTGCATATTCAATATGGTTGAAACATCAAGAAGAATTGGGTTTTGTTTGCTAAAAAGAAGTTTTGAGTAGCTGTTATCGCATTTTTACTAGAAGTGGGTCATTAAGATTATTACAACAATATACCGTACAGATAGGTGAAAATATATCGGGTTTTGTGCAATCATTTTTGAGAAATAATTAGTAGTAATCTGATTCATTCGAATACTATCTTTAATATGTATTTTAGTCAAAAGCGGTTTTTTTTAAATTTGGCAGACAAAACAGTACGAAATATTGCAATGTTTTGTTTGACTTTTTTTATTTAACTGAAAACCGAGTACAAGTTATTGTTCGATGTGTAAGCTTTAATTGGTTTTTAAAGTATTATCGAAAACGAAAATGGGGCTTTCGAGATATGAGCAGTTTTTAAAATTAGCGTTTAGGTGATTCATTCTAAGCTTTAATTAAATAATTTTGAAAACATAAATTTTAATCTAAGTTTGTATTTTGGCCGAAATCATTATTGCCGTTTTGAAGTAAACTAAAAAAAAAATTTGCTTACTACGTAATGGAGAAAGGTAAAATATTGTACGGTCTCATATTCAGAATATTTTCAACAGAGCCCAATTTCCGCCCTTGCACGCAGTCCTATTTGACTGATTAAATTATGACGTTCAAAAAGTTCCAAAATACGACTATTCAAATGTATAGAAAATTTGAGACAGCAACAAAGTGCGACAGACAACTTCTAAAGAATAATTAAATAGCTATTCTTTACAGAAAAATATGGTTAGATACAGTCACTTTCTCTTTAGACACGAACGAAATAAATTAAATTAATTAATAAGCCGGTGACTTCAACTCTATTGAGTAAAGTTTGTTATCAAACTAATCACGTGAAAAAAGACTTAACAGAAATTCAAAAGTGGATTAAGGTATGACCTCCGATACAGAAATATATATTAATTTATGGTTTCTGAGACAGTAAAAAAGAAGGCAAAAAGTTAAGTAAGATAAGTTATTACTAAAAGCATTGTTACATAATTATCCTAATTTAATGAAAACTGAATAGGTACTTAGTTCCATTTCTTGTGGCAAATGAGTAGATATACAAAATGCGAAGGGCAAATGCATCTTCTTCATTGAATTACAAATCTGTACAGATTTGTCAATTTGTCACTGTTTTGAATACCTAACTACCAAGTACTACCCACCAAGTCATCAATGAGTAAAGGCTGAAAAATATGCACTACCAAGAATAGTTCATGACAGTCGCAATCGTTCTGAACGGAGTGGGGGAATTTATAATAAATCTGCAGGATATAAAAACAATTCAAAGTTGATAAAAAATCACTTAACTAATAGCTAAAATATGAATTTAAAAATCAGCTCTTTTGGTTTATTTCACAAAACACATTCGCTGGATTTTTAATTTGATTTCTATTAAAGTTTGCCTCGGTAAACTATTTTTTTTTTTTTTGATTGATTAACATAATTTTAAAACAACCAACTTTGTCGTTAGTGTGGCAAAAAGTAGCCGCAGTTTGTTTGGTTATTGAAACAAAAGTTTAGACAAAATTTAATGCCCCGTTAGACAAAATCGTGTTATTGGATAGATGGATGGCAAGGACTTAATTTTAGTGACATGAAATATTTACCCTGATGAAAATTGCCCCATAAAACTAAACAGAAAACTGTATGACTTCGTAATTTGTTTGATTCAATTGCTCTTAAAGATTACAAATAATCGAACAAGAATTTCAGAAAACTTGGACGATATTCTAGATTTTTGATCCTTATATGAACCTTTCACCGTTTTCTTAATGAGTTTTAAATTTATTCAAACCATACTAACCTTTGGTCGCATCAGGTCAGGTAAGACCCTACAATTATATGTATTGAAATGTATTTAGATTTTAAATTGTGTAAATCATTCTACATTCTAATACATTTTAAAATTAATAAAACTGCTTCAGAAAGTCAATTTCCGATTTTTCGCAGCGCTAACAAAAGAACTTAAACTAAAAGTGAAATTTGCATAAATCGTACAATTAAGTCAGCTTTTCGGATAAGGATATATTTTATCCGAGCCGTAATCACTAATACAAGCTCCATAAAAATGATAGCCTTTTACAATTTGTTCACGATTACCAATTTTTAGAACCTTTACTACATATTTGTGGTTTTATATTTACATTTTTTATACAATTGTTTGCTACCTAGGTACTTACCCTAAATAAAATTGAATCTTTTTAAATAACAAAACTACCTGTAATGTAATGTAAGCATTGAATTACTAGAGACGTTTATATTAATAAAGCTGTATTTTTCAGAAACAAAGAAAAAAATTCATAAGAAAATTGAGTTTATCCCTATTTACTATAAAGGGTTATAAATGGTAAATTACGTAAAAGTAATTAAATGGTATACTTAAAGTCCCAAAGTCAATAAATAAAATTACAAAAATTACGTTCTGAAGATATTCCTTATATTGAACTGCATTACTTCCCACATGAATAAGATCGCCTTTGTGTGGGCTTGCGTAACTAAAATCGCTAATAAACTCCTTCAAACCCACATTTTGCAGGTAAATAATATCCTGTCTCTATCTAAACCGTCCGTTCTCTTATATACCACATCCATTGGATAAGCACAATGGAACATCACAAAAAAGGTCATCATTGTCTATATACGAGCATAAGCAGGCATTTTCCATTTTTGGTAAAAACTACAGAAAATTCTTCTACAAGTACAACTTCACACCCGCCCCTTTTTCTACACGTGCCATTGTCAACGGCATTTACCTCTACTACCTGCGTTAAAATTGCAAACAGCTTTGTATGACACTATACCTACTGCCCCCTTATTTAGATAAAACATAAAGTTCATGCCTATAAATCGTTTTTTTTTTTCATCAATATGTGTGGTGACTTGCGGTATACGTCACGTCAGGCTTGGAGAGCATTCTTATCTCCTATGATAAGTATACAGAGGGTGGCGTGAAAAAAAATATACGTGAAAACGGAAAAAAAAAAACTACTAAGCTGTCCAAGAAAAATGTATAAAATTCTGCAATCATCAAATCCGGAATACAGTCTGAATCGATTCGCGCAACAAATAACACGTCGGAACACACTCTCCCTATTTATTTATTTTATTTCCCGAGTGTGCTAATGAAACTTCGTGTTCTCTGTGCTGAAAGTAATCATAAGTAGTGTATATCTGTGAAAAGCGTCACTTGTGTTGAAGCCTAATAAATAATACAAAATAGTTTTAATGGTCATCATGTCATCTCTTATAGTAATGGAAAAAAATAGTGCAAAATGTAAGTGTTAAACGTACTATTTGTTTAAGCCCCTAATTATTACCTACTAAAGTGGCAATATCACAGAATTGCGAAATACTGAGAATTGCAAAACCGGACCTACCGCAACTTTTTTTGATAACACGGCAAGCTGATAAAATAATACTAATTAGGTATACCTACTTAGTGAAAGTGTTTTTGTTTTGTCTTGTTTCTATTTTGCGCGACTAAACGGAAAATCCTTTCAAGATATAAATCTATTAAATGAAAAATTAAGAGAGAAGTCCATTGTCGACTCCATCGTTTGTTAGCTTTGGCTATTAAACTTTGCATGTTCAAGTGATTCACGTCGAGATTTTACAAACTTCATTCAGAATTTGTATACCTTTTATTTGATGAGTGATGAGCAAGTGTGGCTTTCACATCGGATCGCTGAAAGGACTTAAACATGAGCTAGTTTGGTGTGAGTGACAATTTTGGACAGCTATGAGTCAAGCATCTGCTCTATAGTACCTCTGCATATTGATGGACGGGAGATGAGTTAACCCCATCTAACCATGCATGACTAAAAATGTTAATTTGCAATGCCTTTCAAGACGCAAAATGACGCATAAAATACTTTTTTGGTTCCGTGGTAAAATCAGTTTCGGGTAAAACAATTGCCACTTACTCAGCCTCCGAATGCGATGATTATTGTTTTAATTGTGTAGGTATCACGCTATAGTGTAATATAAGTTTTTCGGATAAATATGTAGGTATAGGTACTTTTCCAATTTCCATGAGTATATAGTTTGATCTTTCCCAATTAAAACAAAAGAGCTTAATCACTGTGTGAAAATTTTGTTAATTGTCTTTTACATGTCTCCATTTCGGATAAGCCTATATTTTATCCGAGCCACTCGGATAATCGCGTGTATCAATACAAACAAAACAAAATTGTGGTCTTCTACAAACTATTAAAGATTACCTCTTTTTATAATTCTTTGTTCATATTTTGAACCTATCTACGATCCATACCTATATAGGACGACATTTATACCTATTAGAAGAACATTTTTTATACCTACCTCACCCAATTGCAGATCCTTTCGGATAAAAATATATTTTTCCAAATTTTGGAGTTAATTTCGGATAAGTCTATCTCTTATCCGGGCTTCTCGGATAATTTATTTCACCGATTTTACCACGCAGAAAATAACGCTTTATCACATCCAATCGAGCAGTGTCAAATATTTCTTCCGAAAATGCCTTTAAAACTCCCAGCTATGCATGGCCAATTTGTCCCATCTGTTAGCATCCATCAACATGATGCCAAACCTGTAACAAATCATAGCAAATATGTGTCAATGTAGATTTGTAAATTTATGGACATTTTTCTGACCTATCTGGCTGAATGTCACCCGTTCCATGACATTCCAACAATATACCTATGTGTAACAACAATGACAAGCGTGCGTCATATCGAAATTGTGTAACAAGCAATACCAAGTTTAAGTTTCCTACACCCTACGTCAGAAATGAATGACACCAACAGCCACAGCAACGACGAAAGGGTATACCCCCATCGTGTAAAAAAATTCAATGAATGAACTAACCGGCAACCGAATGATTACTCATATCTCTCAGGCATCGAAATTCAAACGAAATTATCGCATTGAGAACTTTATCTCTCTCTCATGTATCTACGAATGCCGCACACAGTAAAAACATGCGTCGAAATGAGCAAAATAAACAAACCGCAAAAAAAAGCTTTTTCCACAGTCCATTCATCTAAAAGGCCCGGCGACCAGACACACCACCTCTGAAAGCGCGATAGTGCACCTACCTCAGACAGAAAAAAAAAAAAAGAAACTCAACAATTCCTCAATGAACTTGACATTGTTCTATCCACATGGCGGCAAAGTTGTACATGTATACATATATAAATGCGTGACCCTACGAACACAAAATTGCACTAAAGAGATATACACATTCTATGTATATAGATACAACATCCACCCAATGAGTGAAGGATTCTTCATGAAAATTTCAAATGAGTCAATTTTCAACTTGATTCCCGAAAAATCCACAAAGATACACCACAAAAGAAGGGCTGGGCTAAGATATATGATTGTGGCTTAGCCGGCATTTGAAAGCCCCCCTCGGACTCGCACCAGACACGGCAAACACAAACAGACACAACAACAAAAAAATACGAGAAAATCTGTCTGAAATTCCCATGCTCTTGCGGCATCACCATTTCACAAGTGAAAAGTGTGAGCTCTCAGTATATATTAGTCATAGAAATGGACAACGGCCTACGGGTTCCGGAATAGGTTAATCGTTAATCCTCTCTTATTATCATAGTGGTAGTACATAGACTTTTAATTGGGCGTACGACCAGCGACGACTCCTCAATTCAAACACCAATGCAATGTATCTTATACGTCATATACTGCTCTCAACGTCAGCTCAGAAACACTTCTTTTCTGCAGCAACTACACCCACAGGCAGAGGCGCTCTCACTTCTCCCATACACCAAACACTCATATACATGCAACATGGGCATAATCTAAACACATAAAGGTATAACCATCGGCCATGTAGCTCTGAAGTTGGTAGTTCAGTTAAGAACGTCGAATTGTGAACACGTCCTCCGCTCCAGCGCACAGAGTATTTGGATATAAAGAAAAAACCTACCTATACAAAGTTCGTGTGTGTTATTTTTTTTGGAAAATTGTCAAGTGATAAAGTTTAAAAAAAATAAAAATTGATCCTCAATTTGAATATTAATACCAATCGGCTGAATTATCCGTGAAAAAAAGTGATCAAGGAGGACATTATAAAGTTAACGTTACCGAATCGTGCCTTAAGTGATATAAATTATTTCATGATCGGTGATCGTGTATTTATCGACGGATTTTACAACAAGCATCGGCGACGTCAAGCGATCATTTTGGATCCTTTCCACAGATTATATGATTGGTCTGCAGATTTGTTAAGATTCATCTTAACCTTATTATGTGGTGTGTGTACCTTTTTATATATCTATACATAAATTTACATTCAGTGACACAAACAATAAATTGAGATGATCCTTTCGCGCTTTGTCCCAAAGCCCATCATAAAAAATCGAAATATCAAGTGATCTTCTTCCTGATCACGATTTATTGCCTGTAACTTTTGTGCCTTGTTCAATTTACATTCCATTGTTTTCGGCTAGTCCTGCGTGTACGTGCGAAATGTGTATGTGCTCTTTTATTGCCCAAGGCAATAAAATGTCCCAACACAAATTTGTGTAATTTCCAAGGCAGAGCGACACCGCACTAAAACCGTGTTAATGTTGTAAAATGCACCTTCGAAAAATCGCAACAAAGTCATAAAGGAAATTTGTACATTGAGCCAGTATCCCTAAAGCTACTTGACATTTAAATAAATCACAACTTTCCTCAACTTGTAATAAATTTTCGACCATAACGTCATCGACAACGTTCAGTGTCTTTTTAGTCATTTTATTAGTTATTTTTTCTGCTGCCTTTTCTTATCAATAGCCAAAAGCCGGCAAAAACGATATCATTTGTGATGCGGTTAGCATTACTGCCATAGCAGCGACTGAGTCTGAGTCATTTACTCGTAACGGAGTGATTTTAGTTTTGAACTTAATTCTGCCAGCAAGGTTGCAGATACAATTAGAGAGACAAACGCAAAACGAATGTACAAATCGCGTCTCGCACTTTGTCTGATGTGTGCAATCTGCACGAGGAAACCACCGCAGAGGGGATTTTTATTATATCCACACTTAAGCTCTTATTTATGTCCCATCAATGTAGACCGAAAAAGTGCAATAAAATTTACTTATGCATTTATTTATTTTATTTACAGGTGGTTGCAATAATACGGCAACCAAACGAATTAGCAAAACGGCATCCACAACTAGTATTAGTAAAACCCAAAGAGCCACTCGTCGGTTCAACGTGTGGTCCAATATAAGCCTTATTGCTGTACTTTTTATAATGACACAATTATTGGCCAGCAGTGAAGTAGATGCTATGGCGATACGACAGAGACAATTGAAAAAGCGACATAGCATAAGCTATACCGACACGTCTGTTGATTGGGAGAATCCATGCGGCGGTGTATTCGAGGGAACACATTCCGGCGAACGTATAGAGAAGCAAATTGTAAGTTTTTCTTTTATTTTTTTAACAAAATTATTTTTAGATAAATTTATGCTTTCCCTTATCACACGAAACTGGTATTTATTGTTGTTCACTTTTAATTGCAGTCAATAAATCTACTACGCAAAGTAACTCGTGATACATACAAAACATTAAATGCCACATCGGATAGGCGGCCGATTGACACCAGTGATATTGCAACATGGTCGGCGCACAAAGCAACCTACAAATTTTTACCAAAGCTGCGAACGAACTCCAGTGTAAGTATCTTTTAGTTGATTGATTTGTTGTCTGCAGCTCCCTCAGAAATTTACCGCGAATTGCTTGACTGCAGCTTGAACTTGATTTTGTATTTTCATCCACCGTGGATAATCGTTCTGATAAATTCTAATCTTCATAAATTCTACTTGGTCACGTGAACCTTTCGGATAAAAAATGTTCCGGTAGTCGGTAAACAGTTCTAAATGTGAATAGTCTGCAAATGGTACTGTGGATGATTGTGAACTCTGATGCTGAAAATGTGTTGAATAATTTTCGGAATGAATTTGTTGCTTCTTTTTGTAGAACTCAAAAATGTTGCCCATAATATCGCTCGGATAATTTTACTTTATTGCAAAACGGATCTTCTAGCATGCACGAATAATTTAAATAAAAAAAATTGTCTTATACAAAATTTTCAATCTTTGGATAATGCTTCTTAAATACAAAATAAATCATCAAGTGTTACTATTTTTTGATTCCACTTTAAATTGCATGCTGCAAGTTTGTTAAACACTTTTTTTTTAAGTGACTTAAGGGACTTATTTTGCGAAATTCAGAGAGAATTAATCTACTAGTTCAATGTGATTTATAAAGTCTAAAAATGTCCTCACAATCGGTCCTGGTATTCAATTCATTTTTCCCATCATCCAGCAACAGCCGGATTACACTTTCACTTTAGTCCAAAAGCTCGCCTATCATAAAACTATTGATCGGATAAGCTGAACTACTGCGGAAACGTTTTGTAAACATCCGACTCAGCAACTGCACTTTGCAATTTCAAACAACAAATTGACAATAATTTTTCATGTGCCTCAGACTTTCCGTGGTTTTAGTGCCAATGTAGGTAAAGAGCTTGTAACAAGCTTTTGTTGAAAATCAGTTGTTGTAAAAATGTGACTGCTGTCACGGATAAGTATTCTAAAATCTAAATCTACTGCAATGCCTTGTGATATCAAGCAAATATCCAATGATTATTTAGACAATCAGACAATGACTGCCGAGTAAAGTTTATGTAGCGTTAATTCATTGCTTTTATCCAGTTTTCCAGTTATATGAAAAGGTAGCCCAATTTCATAGATCCGTATTTTTCCATCGTGCCTTAATACAAAATCTTGGGTCAATGTTCCTTACAAGCTTTTCAATTACTACCGGACATTATTCAATGCAAAATATTCGTTTTTTGAAACATACCAGCTCAAATAATATCCAGGTTCTTGTCACGGATAAGTTTCTAAAGTGCTCTTTTCCAACCGCGCCTTCTTGGCTCAGGTAATACTTTAAATATGCTTCCCGAATGTCCTTCGGATAACGCTTTTGCACATCAGAAACCAGCCCCAAATAGCCCTTCCTTGGATTTCATCCGAAACTCGTTCGAATCGGCTGGCTAACGGATAAGTTTTTTACCCGGTCGATTCAATTGGGATTGGGAGGGGGAGACGAAGAAAAAACCTGACAAATTTCAACGCCGGCGGGCCCTTCTACCCAGCGCCAGTCCGTCGTTTCCCCTTTTCTTTGTGACTCTTTCGCAAAGACGATAATTCTGGTTATATGTGTAGCGGTATGCCAGCAATTATAGCGTCGTTAAAACAAGTGGACGAGGAAAACCTCTGGGAGGCGTCCGCTTGTTTATGAATCACACAACGCTGCTGCAGCACCTTTCATGTTCCATCGAATGAGAATGTCAAAACATTTTGACTTTAAATCTCAACAAGGTGCGAATCTATGTGTTGGCCGCAAATTACCACCGAAAGGATATAACAAAGAAGAAGCGCGTAAAAATTCTAACGCTTGTTTTAACACGGTAACACCATCAGCATGGCATATCCTATGCGTATCACAATCGTGCAATCTCTCTCGTTCAAAACCAGAGCTTTCCCTTAGGTGTAGGTAGGTATATTATGCTGCGCATGCTCCCGTGTGTCTTCTCGTCCACTTTGATGCTGATCATTAAAATGCGCATATTCGCCTTGTGTCTGCCGCATCCATGCGAGAGTGGGCTGCTAAGTTGTATCGCCCATAAAATCATCATCCGATTGGCGGCGTTAAGAGGCTGTGAAAAAAAAACCGTACCGCTCCTGGGGCCCTTCTTTGCTGGCCCTGGTTGCATGCTCTTGCATATACATAAACATAAAACAATGGCCATGGTAATCGTTGATGATCCATCAGCGGGCGACAGAGGAGCCGTGTGTACGAAGACTGCTATAGAGAAATTCTCATTGTGGCGGAGAGCAGCCATAATGACAGGAATCTCTCAACCAGACGCCCGAGGGCGGTGATTGAGAAGTCAGCAGAAAGAATATAAAACAAATTTTTACTCATGCTTCGTGTAGCGTTTTCCTGTTTTGCTCCCTACTTTGTTCGTAATAACGCTGCCGAAAATTTGCCTACTCACGCAAAGACACAGATACTTTGCACGTCATTGATCATTTTGTTGCCACAGCCACAGCTGACTGTGTCTCTCTCACACTCCGGTGTGGGAGTGATTATGACCTAACTTTTCCAAAAAAATGATTCATCACCCGCGCCACGATGAAGCGCCACCGGTGAATTCCCCATAGCTTTACGTGTGTACGACCTCGCGATCGCGATATACAAACCTCACGTTCCATCTACGTCTATGGCTCGATCAATTAAGAAGCTTCAGTCGCCGAAAGCTTTCGAAAAGCGTAATGCATAAGCACATGTAGACTTTGCGAATGTTATGAAATTCGAGCTGAGAATGTGGGTCATTGACTTATCAGCTTTAATAGGGGGGAGCTTTCAATCGATAAACAAAAAACTTATTCCACTGACAGTGACAGCCAACTAATTTCGCTTTCCTTCTCTCGATTACAGGTCGCACTCAAGCGCTGGTACCGCAACATGCAAACATTTGTGGCGGCGTTCTCGTACCTCCGCACCACACAGCACAAGTTCGACGAGGTAAAGCTCAACAATCGTGAGAGTGAAATCACGCAAGAACTCAAGTCGCTGCTGTACGATGCGCGCACCATTCTGTGCGAAATCGAATCCACCATCAATCACACGACGCCGATCAACCGCGAGAAAAAGTTCACCACAATGAGTGTGGAGGCGATGAATAAGCGTCTCAAGTTCCGCACCAAAAAGCAACTCGGCGAAAACATCTACCAAGTCGACAAGCTCGACTTGATGTTTGTGAAGTTCTACTTCATGGAATTCCTGGAAACCATGTGGGGCATCCTGAAGCACAACCGACACAGTATTTACAACGGCAGCAACAGTCTCAGTACTAGTGATAGAAGCTACGCAAATTCGAATAGCAAAAGTGTTAGCAGCAACGAGATAAATGCATCTCGCAGGCGGGGCGGACGGAAACGACCTGCCAGGAAGCAAAAACACAACAAGCAACGTCAAAGGCTACACAAAAACAGCAGCCTGTCGGCAGCGTAACTCATTGGCACACATAGACTAAGAAGACTCTGAACATTATACAGTATTACCTCTAAGTTCATCCTCAGAGTATATATCTAATATGCCCTTACATTGAACCAGTAAGAAATTTAAGCACATTCATCCAAATCTGACTGATGCATTCCATTTCCTGTAAGATTTTTATATTTAATTTTACATGTGTACCACATTTATCGTATTTATTTAATTTATATAAACATTATGTGCATCTCGTTCCTATTAGTACTTACTAGGCTTAAGCGAATTATATAGTTGTTGACGGCTGGACATAATTCTGGACGGGATTTCGGCTGCAAAGCAAATCCCGATTGCAGATTGTGAAAAAGTGTGTTTGCGATATAGAATGTCAAATGAATTTAAATATTATTTATTAATCTCAACCCGATGCAAGTATATATATATATGAAATATTTAAACTTTGTAATTGTTAATGTTTTTCTGTGATTTAATTTAAGATCAAAACAAATGTTCGTATTTAAGTATTATATATGTAGAAAGAAGATGATGAATTTCAAATGATGCCCATCTCTCTCTCAATTGCAAATTATGTTCACGAAAAAGAGAACCTAAATGTAATTTATTTAATATTAATCAAAAAGAAACCTTAAATTATTTGTGTAGCTTACAAGTTTGATCGGAGTGTATAACAGATACATTCCAAGAGGAGATGAGTATTTTTTTTATAATAAAATGTTAAGAAAATAACGCAAGTTTTTTTGTTCTATTTCTGATTTTTAAGCAATGGTTAAACTTTTGGGTGCTTGTTTGACATTTTTGTTTCAGCAAGGGAAGCGTTTTTTTTTTTTTTTTAACATGTCCCTTTTCTCAACTGCAAAAAAGCCGGATAAAGTGTAACTTTACACATGTAAATTTGTGAGAACCTTACTTTGTTTAAGTGAGTAGGTGTAACGGATAAACTGGAGGTCCCTCGGACAAGAAAAATAACTGCTATGGGCAAATGTTTCTGCGTAAGCAGATAGCACCTCTATACGTACGGTGGTGGGCTTGAAACAATTAATTCGGTAAATAAACAGGGTGGATAAACATTTTAGGACACACGGATAACAATTTCGTTCGAAGTTATCTATAAAGGTATTAGGTGTACAACTGTCATATGTTGGTGTATTCGGATAGCAATTATGTGCAATCCAGATTCATAAAATTTAAACTCCATTCGGGTAAATATCTGCTCATTTTCGAATGCCCGGATAACACTCCTGTACAATTCGAACTTTTCCAAATGTATGAAGCTATCAATGGTAAATATATTGATTCACCTGGGTAAATATTCCATACGAAGTATGAGTTCAAATCACCCGGCTTATAGTTTGGTGTTATATGAATATGCTCTACGCAGCTGATGGATGATATTTTTGTATAAGTGACTATCTAAGATATGAACTTAGCTACGGAGCTCTCACGGATAAATGCTTTGATATTCACGAATAAGCTTTATGTGCGATGTGCAACTTATTAAGTTGTATGATCATTTAACCTAAATTGGGTAAGTTGATACGACAGATAAACCTTTTTGAATATCCGGATAAAAATCGTCTACGATAGTCGTTTTTCTTTTTTAGTTCAGACCTCAGCTCGAGCATTATATGAGTGCGCATAACTGGCATCGTGATGCTTATGATGATTTGCAAAATGTTCCCTAATGCAACTATTGGCATCACTTTCAACGTCGAGTGTGCATTTTATTTATTTATTTATTTATTTAAGAAAGGAAATGCATATTCACATTAAGACATGTTGTCTTGAATTCCAGGAAGAAAAAAAAAATAGCATATAAAAATGCAAAAGCATACTTATATTAAAATTACTCAGAGAAAAAAGTCTAAGTTTGTTCTTCAATCTCGCAAAGTCGTCCTCTTCTCTTATAAAGCGCGGTAGAGAATTCCAAAGGTGGACTGAGCACACAAAATGCTGATGCGATGTATTTGCATTTTTGCAAATTTGATCAAACTGATGCGCAAACATAACGAAAAAAAGCATCACAGAAATACCTGATGCGCTGTTGATTCGCCGGCAAAAAGGTAAGAAAAATGTCGGAAACGAACGAAAAGAAAGTAAATAAACATTTTTATCAATAGATACATAATATGCTTTGACAGAAAAATTTATAAATTTTTGTTGAATTCTTTATTTTAATTTTTCTCACAAACATTCATTTTTTTATATTGAGTATTTCAGCCATAGACAAACCATACTGAGACCCCCAACTCACAATCATCTTGCCGCTGGCCCCCTCAGTTTTTTTTTTTTTTTTCAAATTCGCCATTTTGTTTTCACATCGGTGTTATGTCAATTAAGAATCCGTGTGACATGCAAAAACATACAAAAAAATGCAAAAATAAATGCTGCCAACCGCGGCAACCGTGGCAAAATGTGAAAGAGTTCGAGAATACCACATTTTTACAAAACTGAATGCCATTGGTTAGTTATTATAAATTGTTAAAAGGCGAATAATTTGATTTGTTTGGTTAGTAAAACTATCTGAAGTTGATGTTTTATATACTAAAGGGTGATTTTTTAGCTGGTTTGGTTTTGGCAACACTGGTTTTGACAGCTGACGTGTGTTTAGTACCTTGTGTCACTGTCAAACAGCTTCAGTTTGGTTTGCAATTTAACCATGGATCGTCTTACAAATGAACAACGCTTGCAAATTATTGAATTTTACTATCAAAATTCGTGCTCGGTTCATGTTCATCGCGCGCTGCTTCCATTTTATGATCGGCATTCTCGACCTTCCGAGCAGTCTATTCGGAAGATTGTGACCAAATTTCGCACCAAATTTACTTTGTTGGACATTAAACCACCAACACGTTTACGTACTGTGCGTAGTGAAGAAAATATTGCGGCCGTATCAGCTAGTGTGACAGAAGACCGCGAAATGTCGATTCGGCGCCGTTCAGCAGTTAGGCCTTTGTTACAGCACTACGTGGAAAATTTTGCGGAAGGATTTGGGTGTAAAGCCTTTTAAGATACAGCTGGTGCAAGAACTAAAGCCAGCCGACCTACCACAACGCCGAATTTTTGGTGAATGGGCTCTTGGAAAGCTGGCCGAGGATCCGCTTTTTTATCGAAAAATTGTGTTCAGCGATGAGGCTCATTTTTGGTTGAATGGGTACGTAAATAAGCAAAATTGCCGCATTTGGAGTGAAGATCAGCCAGAAGCATTGCAACAGCTACCAATGCATCCCGAAAAAGCCACTGTTTGGTGCGGTTTATGGGCCGGCGGCATTATTGGGCCATATTTCTTCAAAGATGATGCGAATCGCAGCGTTACTGTCAATGGTGAACGCTACCGAGCGATGATAACAAACTTTTTTTTGCCCGAAATGGAAGTTCTTTACTTGCATGATATGTGGTTTCAACAAGACGGTGCCACATGCCACACAGCACGCGAAACAATGGCGCAATTGCGAGGCGAGTTTGGTGAACAGTTAATTTCACGTTTCGGGTCGGTCAATTGGCCGCCTAGATCGTGCGATTTGACACCATTAGATTATTTTTTGTGGGGGTATGCCAAGGCTAATGTGTATAGGGACAAGCCCGCTTCGATTGACGCACTGGAAGCCAACATCCATGCATTCATTCGTGAGATACCGGCCGATATGTGTGAAAGAGTATGCCAAAATTGGACTCAGCGGATGGGCTACCTGAGACGCAGCCGCGGTCAACATTTGCATGAAATTATCTTTAAACATTAAATTGCAAGGTTCAAACTATCGATTCAAATAAATATTTCATTCATTTTTTCAAATTTTTTGTGTTTTTTTTTTTTAAAAAGTTCTAAACCTCTTAAAAAATCACCCTTTAGAAACATATTAGGACAAACATGGTTGTGTATTTTCCGCTTTTGGATATCATTAACTTCGATTTCGTGTATACATTTTTCTTAAATAATGAAGAAAATTTGCTCAAAATGTTTTCATTTTTCCTCAACCAATCTACATTGTTAATTTTTCATGAACATTTTAAGCAAATGTGCACTATTCCTAAAAAAAAATCTATCCCCACGTAACGAACAATTTCAAATTAAACGGATAAAATTCTATGAACTCTGCCAGCAACTTTGCCCACAGCGGAAGTGTCTCATATCTCCTGGGAGTGTGTTGGTGAGCAGAATTTTTGAAGTTTCGTGACATTTGTCAATACGAATTTCTATGTAACAATACTAGTGCACCAAATCGTGACCACTCCGTAAAAATATAGCTTGTAGGCGTAACGGGAAATCGGCCGCAGTTTGTGGCCTCAGTATTGTCTCGGATTTCAGGGCTGCGGAAGTAAAGCTTTTAATAACGACATGCAAATAAAATTATCGTCAAAGTAATCGACTAAAACTTTTGTTAGCAAAACAAACATTAAAATGTTTGATGTAAACAATGCGTTCTAAAACTCAAACTTCATATTCAGCAACGCATCAGTATAAACTGCGCATCGCATCAGCATCGCAAATAAGCAGTGATGCCGCATCACTGCGCAAATGTTTGACGTTTCTGAATTTACACCCTGTGACCGGAAGTGTGTATGCATAATGTGTAATCAGCTTTGCACTCAACCTGCTCAGTCAATTTATTCTAAGCTCATAGAGGCGAGAGTGCGCCTGAACGAAAAAATAAATTAATATTCTGAGCACTGATTTTTTTAGCTCAGTACTTTTTGTATAACAGTTCAGGTTCTGTTAATACAAAATAATATAAACCCTCCTAAGAGAAAGAACTGTGACGGATACATTTTCTGATATAGGTACACGGATATCAATATAATGTACTCGTACAGCTTGAAATGCATATTCTCGAAATCCCGGATAACATTTGCAGTCGATATGGTCTTTCTAAAGAAAAGAGGTATATTGTAAACGTATCATATGCAGATTTCTAAAAGCAAACATTATTTGTACAAATATATGTGTGACGAATGAACGTACATACGATGTAAACTTTGTCAAGTCAAAAAACTATCACGGATAAAATGTTTGCTTAGACCCGGATAACAAATTTTACTTAAATAAGTTAATTGATACCCATTTTTGCCGTTCGGGCACAACGTCCATTTGAATGTTTCCTTCATTTGTTTGGTTTCTAAAAAGCAATACCAGAAGTAGGATAACAGTCTTATGTGCTGGAATATATAACCAAATTTCATTTCATTTGAAGCAGAAATGTTGTGTGACTCGTGTGAGTGTCCACGTTTCCTTTAAATTTGTTTTTAGGTATATGGTTCAAGTGACATTGAAACATTTAGTTCAATTTGAATAATGTTTGCCGAGAGAAGAACTTCGCCTTAATTTCTTAGACTGAAGGCTCCATAGTACAAGGGCAATCCGTCAAACGCTTTTCTTACGACGGTACCTCCGCAATACGACTTAGTAAAGACGTTTAGTCTCGTTATGACAGCATTTTATTTGCAGCCTAAAGGTTGAAAGGTTTTGTGCAATTTGCAAATTTGTTTTTAAAAAACCGTCAATATTTAAGAACATTTATGTATTCACATAATATTATTATTTGCCCACTTGATATTTTAAAGTGCTAAACAGCTCAAATTAATTGGTAAACGTTTAAATTCGAATTGTTAATAAAGAACTTGCGCGTTAAAACAGATTTGGCAGCACATCTTGATATTAACAAACACAGAACAATTAACGTATATGACGCCATTCGGTTGTACGCTGCTAGTCAATATTTGTAGTTTGAAATTGACTCTTAATGACTTCCAACGGTCCTATCAAGTGAAAGTGCTTTCACTGACATACGTACTAAAAGGCGAGAGCGCTTTTGACATTGCAATTGAAGCTGAATAAACAAAAGGAGCTGTCGAAAAAACGATAGTTGTTGGATTTAGGTGAATTTGAAAAAATAAATCTTTAAAATTGTAAATTTAATGTGGAGTAGATCACAGCTAAACTAAATTAACGAGCTTTACTGGGGACAGGTACAAGGCTGGACTGAGTCTGTAAACTCTTGCCACAGAGTTTGAAGGGCGCCAATGTCCAAACCAAGGTCGGGTGTTGTGATTGAATTTATATTTATTTCGACTATAAAAAAACTGTAGCATCGAAAACGAGGGTTAGTAAACAAAAACAAACAAAAAACAGTCACACACTTCGGATTGTGAAAATTAACATCGGATATTTGTTGGGAACCGGGCCCTAAGAATCTGTTTAATGGCCACTAGAGTGAAGCTACTCTTCTGTATAACAGTTACATATTTCGCGTCGTTCTCAGCAGGCGTTTATTTGGACAAATTAAGAACCAACAAATAGTTTGAGAGTCTATATGAATTTAGGAAAATCTTATCTCAGCACAGCTTAGAACCTGTATTTATTCTCCAAGGTAGAAGTTTACACATTTCCAGTCACATTTGACAGAAAAAAAACCGGATAAACAAAATAGTTGAAATGGCGGACGAACCTTGTTGTTCTGGAAATGAAAATTAACCACAATAAACAACAATTAATAAATATTCTATTTATGCACTTATGACAGGTGTGCTTTATAAATACCTCAGAACAATCTGAGCAAATTCGGTTCAGAGCGCGCTCATATCTAATGCTCGAGCTCAGTTCAGTGCTCAGCTCTGAACTAAAAAAAAAAACGCCTATTATGAAACTTGATATCAGTCTTTTGGACTGCAAGCCACCAACAAAAAGGTTCATAGTTCAATTGCAAAACGTATCACCGTCAAGGCCAGTATTGAGAAAGAAACAACATTACAGGCACAGGCCAAGTTTTGTGTGCCTTTGTGACAAATTTTGTATTGGGATCTTGACATATAAAGGGTGATTTTTTAGCTGGTTTGGTTTTGGCAACACTGGTTTTGACAGCTGACGTGTGTTTAGTACCTTGTATCACTGTCAAACAGCTTCAGTTTGGTTTGCAATTTAACCATGGATCGTCTTACAAATGAACAACGGTTGCAAATTATTGAATTTAACTATCAAAATTCGTGCTCGGTTCGAAATGTTCATCGCGCGCTGCTTCCATTTTATGATCGGCATTCTCGACCTTCTGAGCAGTCTATTCGGAAGATTGTGACCAAATTTCGCACCAAATTTACTTTGTTGGACATTAAACCACCAACACGTTTACGTACTGTGCGTAGTGAAGAAAATATTGCGGCCGTATCAGCTAGTGTGACAGAAGACCGCGAAATGTCGATTCGGCGCCGTTCCCAGCAGTTAGGCCTTTGTTACAGCACTACGTGGAAAATTTTGCGGAAGGATTTGGGCGTAAAGCCTTTTAAGATACAGCTGGTGCAAGAACTAAAGCCAGCCGACCTACCACAACGCCGAATTTTTGGTGAATGGGCTCTTGGAAAGCTGGCCGAGGATCCGCTTTTTTATCGAAAAATTGTGTTCAGCGATGAGGCTCATTTTTGGTTGAATGGGTACGTAAATAAGCAAAATTGCCGCATTTGGAGTGAAGATCAGCCAGAAGCATTGCAACAGCTACCAATGCATCCCGAAAAAGCCACTGTTTGGTGCGGTTTATGGGCCGGCGGCATTATTGGGCCATATTTCTTCAAAGATGATGCGAATCGCAGCGTTACTGTCAATGGTGAACGCTACCGAGCGATGATAACAAACTTTTTTTTGCCCGAAATGGAAGTTCTTGACTTGCATGATATGTGGTTTCAACAAGACGGTGCCACATGCCACACAGCACGCGAAACAATGGCGCAATTGCGAGGCGAGTTTGGTGAACAGTTAATTTCACGTTTCGGGCCATCTCCACTCTGCTTGAATTTAAAAATTAAATGGAGATACAATAATTATTGAATGAGGTTGTGGCCTCGGCAACCTGCGCCCAGTGGTTGTTGTACTTGATATGTATAACACTTGATGTGGTCTTTGCTAATTGCGCAAATAAATTTGTAAACGAAGAGGTTCTGAGGTAAGCTAGATGACTTGTTGATCTATTACATTTGTATGAACGTTTTCTTTTTCTTATACTGAATTTCAAATAATCGAAAGCACACGTTATAACAGTTATAACAGTCGGATAAGTAGGTACCTACCGAGTGATTTGCTCACAACACAGTTGATAAAAACGGTTGGCTTTAGTTCAGTTAAGTTGTAGCTAGTACAATTAGCACTAATACTCAGATGTGTGTTGCATTTTGCTCTATTAAACAACGCGTCGCATGTTCAGAATAATAACTTTACAACTCAAAATGTTGCCACCACTCAAACTCAGTTGTCAATAATAAGGACAAATAAGTTGGAACAATTCTGTTTAGGATTCTGTATAGTGTTGGGAGTATTTTAGCAATGAAAAATGTTCTTCAATAGTCACTGAACCTACGAACGAGGATATATTTTTTAATTACCGAATTGATTGAGCAGTGTGATTTGAGGCAAACATTGGCTTTTCATTTTCACTGTACGTGACTGCAGTAAATCTTAGCGACTGGCTAGAAATGTTCTGCGACATAACTCTCGTATGATTACCTGCGGTACACTGAACTTATGAGTACAATTTATATATCTATAGCATTTTCGTTCCGCACATTTCGATCCTTAGGAAGAAATCCTGGCGAATGCAAATAACTCAGATTTCACCAGTCAGCTTTCTTAAAACTAATATTTAAAAAAAAATTATGAGTCAAAAGTACAAGAAAAGCATACCCAAAAACCTAATTCACAATTTCTTAACAAAGACCACATGCACCCAAATTCCAATGGATAAGAGGACCAGCTACTTAGTGGAACAAGTGATGAAGTGAAGCCACAATTCCATTAAAATAATCTATTAGATTCGCAATGAAGTCAAAAGCTCTTAGCTATACAAATTGGATTAATTCAAGGGGACTATTTTCCATAAATAATCATCAGGCTATTGAACAGTGATTCAGGTTTCTATCCTCTGAACAAGGAAATCAACAAGAAGCTGAAGCACATTTTCCTTGGCAGTGGTATCCTGCTTTCGTGAAGAGGGCCGGACCAGCCATATGTGCACGATGTGCAAATGCACACGACGCCAAGTTCTGGAGGCGCATTGCTAGGAAAGAAAAACTAATTTTATCTTGCGCAAACAAATACCTGCCTACTGCCGTTTGCATTTTAAGCAAAAACCTTGTTCAAATAAGCCCAAAATAATAACATCGATCACACCTGTGCTGAATTATTTATTTCACATTAACTCACATCACTTGCAATTTTGCAACTTCAAGGAGAATCTAACTCAAAATATCGCGAAATAAAAAATTCCACTAGACCTATGCAAGTTCACTTCTTACCTACATAATCCCAAAATATTCCACCCTGTTCATGTAGGTATACTTATTCCTTTCAAATACCGGAATAAAAAAAAACCCATTAAAAGTCTCCCTCTGGGTGATGTGGAAAAGACTTATGCATGTGTGCAAATATGAAAAAAGGGCGCTTTCTGATATTGCACAGGGCGCTAGTTTGGCTGAAGCAGGCACTGTCAGGTATGCCAGATTGAGGGATTTTCCCGTTTTTCGGGATTTCTTGCCCCAAAGCGGAAGAAGGGAAAACTAACCCAGAAAACGGGAAAAATAGTCACCCCAAAAACTTTCACGTTTCAATACCAAAACTACTTTTTACAACGTTCAGAAACCAGACACATCATGATAAATTCAATAAAAAAAGACACTTAATGAATATAGGCCTTAGTTTTGACATACGCTTCCATCTTAATTTTTACACTGAGTGGAAACATCTGCCTCTCAACCTGCTTATAAAAAAATATTTCCAGTTTCCATTCAAGTTGCCTTTGAGTTTGACAGATTTGTCATTTGGGGGTGGAAAAAAATCGCGTCTCGTTTTTGTTGTTTTTTTTACTAGCCTTGGATTAGAAACTAGATACCTACTTATTTTTGATACAAATTTATTGAGGCTAGTCTAATATAATTTGAAATGAGAGTGATTTGTATAGCGTTCTAAGATATTTTTGTTTTGATGAATACAATTCTTTTTTTGTTTATGTTTAAAAAATTGTTTTTTTTTTCTTTTTGAGAACAAAAAAAAGGGAATAAAAACGGGAAAAACTGGCATCAAAAAAGGGAAAAAATATAATTTTGGATGGAAGAAAAGGAAATCCACATGCCAAAAGTCTGGCAACGCTGGGCACTGTTCGTGAACCTTCTAATGGATAACCGGGTCATTAAAGTGAAGATGGCTGCTCCGAATTTTTGTTTATCTTGACATTATCGATTACTGTTCAAAATAAATTGATTGTTAAAAACTTGGAAAAAAATGTTCCACATACGACACAGTGTCTCCATCAGATAAAATTTGATTGATTTCCATATTCGATCGAGATTTTGAATGGAATCAAAAGGATTGTCCACCGAAGCACTAAATATCAAAAACAAATTAACAATCGCATCTATTTTGAACACACTTTTTTTTAATCAATAAAATGGTATTATATATTTAGACCAAAAACTTCGATGACGTCAAACCGGAGAGAAGGGAATTCCAGAAATATAATGAAAAAAATCTATTTTCCGCCTAAAAAAATATTCAACCTTCTATTACAATTCACCCACATAAAGTTATTCGCCAAACTCTCTATTTAAACCAAGTTTTATGTTTTTGATTATTTTGTTACAGAAACATTAAAAATTATCCACAAAATGGACACAAACAAAGGGCAACGCCAACCGCTCACACTAATTATGTGCAATGCAAAGATAATACAAATAAATTAATTTAAATATTTTATTGTGTTGCCGCTTGTGTTTGCTTTATTTACTTTCTTAGTTTTTATCTAAAATTGCTGTTTGTAAGCAGTCAGCTCTATTACGTTCATCAAATTGTTTTGTTTTTACATCAGCAGAAGGCAGCTACAGAGATTTGTCGTTCACACTACGCCTACGCAGTTACACCCAGTGTTGCAAGATAAAAAAAACTGAAAATCTTGTTCTTCCGAAAGAAAAAATATTTTTTTCAAGATTTTGCTCAAAATATAAAAAGAGCGAAATTTAAAATACAATTTTGAAGTACTTAATGCTTTTTGAAATTTTGGAACATATGTATTTGAATTAAATTGACTTAGAATTGCATTGCTTACCTATATCAAGATCATAGAATTTCGGCTCATTAAAGCTCAACAAATCCTTTGTAAAGATAAAAATTTCAAAAAAATTTCAGTACATACGAAAACATTTTTTCCAAAAACACTTTACATCAGTTATTTTATCAAATTCGTTAAAATTCATTTTTCCTTATGACAGCGAGCGGTTTAGAAACTTTCAATTAATATTCCTGCTTTATTTTTATAATTACAAAGTTATTTTTTATAGCTGTCCTCTCTCTTGAGGTTAAGTTTTTATTGTAAAGGTGAACCAATTTGGCAGCACCAAATTGAATTCAATATCATAACTTTTGTAGACTTTTTCTACCTCTTTGCCTTTCGCAATTTCCACACATACTTCATAACGATCCCGTTGTTGTTTCGACTATTGCCAGTAAACGGTGCCAAAGTATATAAGAGGGTTCCGTTCGGTTTGCGCGAATGACGTTCAATCATTCGTTTTTCTTATTTCTGGTTCTGTATTTGCCGTTTCGGTGGAAGGTTGCTGCCATTTTGGTGTCCCCTGCTCATTGCAAAACCTTTGTGAGTATTTCACATTTTTGGATTCGCTGTATTAAAGGTTTATTTTTTAGAAAATAAAATCAACTCAGACTTTTGTTTTTGGAATTCAACTAAGGTGGACGTAGTCCAGGGCGCAACACCTTAGAGTTGATGAAAACATTAGTGAGACAGAAATTGTGCATGGGCTCTGTTCGACTCACATTATATACTCTAGTGCCAGGTAGAAAGGGGTTAAGTCAGAAACAGTAGTTTTCCGCAAAATGAGATTGAAGATTGAACATTTTTTTGTAAATCCAAATATTCTTTTTGCGAAAAATGAATGATGCAAAAAAATCATCAAAATACTCGTCTGTAATAAGATTAGAGGCTGTTGACCAACAAATAAGTGTTTAATAGATTTTCTGATGACTTATCTCTTTAGAGCCATTTGTCTCTTTGTTACCTGTTAAAATTAAGTGTTTTCTAAGGACTTAAGTCGAGAAAACAAATTTTTGTTTACATTTAAAATCAGTTTAATTCATTAAGAAAATTTGGAAACATAAAATTAATTCAAATAAATAATAAAGTAAAGTATTAGGTATGTTATTCAATTTTTATATGTGGTCATTTTAAAGGCAAGTAGTGATTTGCGAGATTGTCTGGCGCAATTTACCACTCTAATAGTTCAATTTCTCAAACACCACTTCGCAATCTGAAATTGCGAAAAATATTTGGTGATTTACCCTCACTGAATGATGAATCAATAAAACCTTATAATAATTTAACACATGTGAATTGAAATCATAAATTGACGTAGAAAAATCGTAAATTACAAAATATTTTTTTTGTAATTTCCATGGAATCAAGTACCTGATGTGTGGAATCTTTTTATGCACAGTTATGGTCCATGTACCTATCGAAATTCTTTTAAGTCCTTTCCTTTTATGGATGAATGTATGTATGTGGTATAGACAGCTGCAATCATGAAGGCAAATCTCCATTGTGCACATTGCGTGTCGGTGCAGAGACAGGCAGTCGGTATTCAATCTTTGCTTAAAGCAGTCGAGTACAAGTTGTTTAAGTATAACAAATTCGTATTGCTAGGTTGTGTACTTCTAATTATAAAGCATTCTAGAATATATATTGTCAGTATTGAATAATTCCAAAAACGCCGAAGTATGCATATAGATCTGAATTTTTTTCAGAATGTACATCTCCCAATTACGAAGGAAGAATAAATTGGAATGGATTCTAAAATATGTAGTCAAGACGAAGTGTAAAGGTTCGTATCAATGTCAAGTGCATCTAAATATTTTGTTTGCTTTTTAAATTTCAGCATAGACCAAAAAACCATCCCAGACAAATCCCGTTGTCTCCGCACGAAATGGCGCCGCATGATTTTCTTGGATATCAGGAGGAATACGACTATAAATATTATGTATAATAATACAACTATGAATTCTGATTTGTAAATTACAAGATATAAGTTGTAAATTAAGAATAAAGTTTTCTAATTTCACGACCAAACATTTTAAATTTAATACGGTGATGCTGCTCAAATCACTACTCAAGAAACGTAAATTGCAATATATGAATAATTGCAAATTGATAAATATAAATTTCAATTTACGATTGAAAATTTGTAAATTGCAACTTCTAAAGTAGTAAATCTACCCCTGTTAGTTCGCAAATCAACACTATTGAGTTGCAATTAAAGACTAAATGGTTGTAATTTTCTAAGGGAGGAAATCGTAATTCACAACAGGAAAGTGGTAATTTACGAATTGTTTTTGCAATTCACAATCCCTAGTAATATCAAATTGATAACTATTTGTGTCAAATTGCGGTCGGCTATGGCAATATATATTTATTGATAATGAAAAGTGTTGATTCACGACTTTTGAGGGTCAATATCTTCACTTCGCTCAATTTCTAGAATTGCGAATAAAAAGTCGTGAATTAGTAAATCCTTAGCTAAGCTCTAAAACTAGACAAACTTTTCGTGATTCTGCGCTGATTTTTCTTGATTTGATCTTAAAATTCTTTCCGTGTAAATGAGGTGTCAAATAAAAGAAAAATTGCTGACACTCAGCTGGATCGGACTTCCAGAGAAAAGCGAATGAGCGATACTATTTAATATTTTTCGAAACAAAATTTACGGTCCAATACTCGAAAGAGGCCGTCCTACTTGTGGATGTGTTCAAAGAATTTATCGTTCAATTTGAACGATGTTGGTTAATAAATAAGCGGCATAGTTGCAGCATAATAATTCACCTAGCGTTCTGTGTCAAGTGGGGGATTCAATTAATCATTCGATCTTCCTGACTGCTAAAGCACACAACAATTATCGAAATTTCGCATGCAACCAAAAGTCGACATTATTTCCCATTTTTCAACACTTAAAAGTGATAAATGCTCCTGTTAACTTATTTTTGGATAAATGTATTACAGCAAATATGTGGGAAAAAAAACACATAGTTCGCTAATCTTCAGCACACCGCAAACCAATGCCAAAAAACAAACATCAAATATAAGCGCTTCGCCGTCTACCTATTTTAATTGCCTTTCATCGAGTTGCATCACTGATTTACCATCTCAAATTATAAACTCTCAAAGGTATCAAGAAATATTGTAAACTATCGAGGTCAATGCAAGAGAGCAAGCAACGATCACCGAGATTAATCAAGAAGCCGCAAAAATCCAATTTTAGGCAGCCGCAATACGGTTCAGATTGTTATACCCGCAAACTTAAAAAAAAAACACGTGTGCTTGCAAAAAATAGATTAATTGAGCTATTGTTGTACGCTTTCGCTGTGCAAGCCTGATTGCGGGAATCGCACGACTTGACTCGGATCCGATTTGGTGGGATTAACGATAACTGCGATTGTTACCTGAACCAGTACATCCATTCTAATTTGTCAAGATGCTATCGCCCTACAACTGACGCTCGAAATAGTGATTAATGGTGTAACTCTGTTGTGTGTGGTATTTAGCGCGCTCCCACAGCTAATTTACGAAATTCTACCCCAGAGAGGGGGGCGAAAATGCGATCAACCAATAACTCAATTTTTGGCACATTTTGTCAAGTCATTGCTTAAGGTTTCCTTTAGGGTGCCAGTTGTATATCTCCCTCCTGAATGAATTGCAAAGAGGTATGAAAAAGGCCAAACAGCTTTTTGTTGTTGGAAGAAGAAATAAATCAAATTTAGTAGACACCTTGATGTTTATCGATCGCGATAGGCTACTGAATGCCTGAGGCTATTTGTGTACGTCAACTGACGGAATAAATGAATGTGCGATACATAAGTCTGATTGAGCGTTTAGCTACCCCACAGTGTGGTCTGGAATGGTCCAATTAAATGATGTCTGTCTGAATTTTGGCAGATCTATCGAGATATTGTACGGCCTACATCTTTTGAGATTGCATTCCATTCATTCTAGTAGCGTGATGGAGGAATTTCAGGAATTATACTGAGACAACGTACAAATAAATCAGGTGTACATAGGTAGAAGTCTTACAGAGCCGAATGCAGTTAATGGAAGGCGATAGATAGGACAAATAATTCTTATAGGAATGGTACTACAATTTGTCGCCTTGAATTTATATTTTCATTCTCACGTAGTCAGCTAATAGCAATGTTTATGGTTTGCCTCCCAACTATTGGCGATGAGTGGTGACAGCTACACCTTGGATACCGAGGTTTTGATAGAGACTTGGCAGTAGCTATGTAATAATTGACAGGGATGCTTGATGTAAAAGACAGCTTAGGGAAGTACGTACTTCTAGGTCGGTTACACAAGAGGCTGTCCCGATTGCGCTCGAATTAAACCTTGGAAGTTACGTAGGTTTTAAAAGGCGCCCTAATTGTTGACATGGCTTGCGTATATTTTCCAGATTAGACAACAAGCAGCTCATCCCGGAAGATGTAGTCACTTAGTGTTGATATTGTTGTTAATATTGCTGTTCAGGTGAGCCATTTCCCGCAGTCGCTCTTAAGGAGACCGCTTTTGAGATAGTTGTCAAGCTACAACTCGTTAAGGGTATACAATACTTTTCTAGAAGCGGCCTTCTGTAGGCAACCTTTGAGCTTCAATTGGCGTTGAATATTGTCGCCAATAGTGTAGTCCATTCCGATAACTGTAACGCAATCTTTGGTATGCTGGCCATCTATAGAAGACAGAACCAATCCAGTTTCTGCGGCCGTTATAGCTTGTTCATTGAGTGGAATAAATCTTAAAATTGAGACGATATAAAAGCGGTACAAGAGAAGTTTAAAATTGGTTCCAAAAGTAGAAGACATAGACGACTCTGTGCTTAAACAAAATGGACATAATTCGGTCTAAATGGATATGATACTACGAATTTAACGAAGTACTGCAACCTTGATAACCTAACTACGCGGCGACCCGCACACTTACAAACTTATTTCATGTTCATTTCACAGGTTTGTATAGACGTTTGTTCATATGAGGATTTATGGGCAGGTGGTCTTGACCCTTTGGGGGATATTTTATTTTCCAACTAAATACAGAGGGTTTATATTTTGAACTACATCCATAGTCGATCTGTTGTCAGGTGAATGTAGTTTTCATTTCAAACCCTTGCATTTAGCCAAAGATGCTACTCAAATACTCTAGACCTATCAGTCTAATATCATGCGTTCATAAACTTATTGACAGACTATATTGAAGCTAACTTTAGAGGTTGGTTAGAAGTAACTTCCCTCTACATTCGCAGTCTGCAGGGAGTGTTTAAAACTTAAAAAATTGCTTTCTTTTCTCGCTCTTAGTCAACTGCGAAATGGTAAGGGTAGCACATTACAATTTTTTAACTTCGAAAGCGAAAATTTACTTCATGTAGCTTCTTTCGTTTCGTTTTTCCTATTCACAAACGTTTAACGTTTCAACGTTTAAGCAGTGTACCCAGTTTAAGTTTCATAGGGGCGGGTTAAGAAACTTCGACAGAAGCACTCGAACTTTTTATTTTTCATTTCGGTTACTTAATTCTAAAGTAATTATTTTGTTGCATGACCACCATTGCCATATTGAAGCCACACAACTATTATGCAGTTCAAACCACAACTGCTCCAGTTATGTGTCTCTTTCTCTTGACACCTGACAAATTTGCTAGGGTTGGCTATGAACTGTGAAAATATTAAACAAAATGAAATAACTTCATTAAAAATCTGTCCTTGTTTTCCATTATTTCAATGAAGTGAAAATAACTTTCGTTTTTGGAAACGAAAATGTCTTTCGTTTTCGGAAACGAAAACGTCAATGAAATAGGCTTTGTGTTTTCAAACGAATATATTCGTTTCGTTTTCGAAACTGAAAAAGCAAAACTGTCGTGCAAGCGAAAACGATTGAACGTTTCGTTTCCGTTTTTACAGAAACGAACCACTTTACGTATAAACATATCAGAAGTAGAATTATTTTAATTCATAGTCTTGTATTGTGCCTTAAAGGCAGTCTGAAGGGATTTCTTAAGCCATTTAATATATTTGTTGACAGCGCTCGGTGTTGGCCTAGAGCGCTCCACTACAGTTTATAACAGTACTAAGTGAGTTTTCAGTTTGGAGAACAGAGCCTTCAAGTAGAACTATTCTGCTCCTAATCAAGTGGATTCAGTTCATTTGTGTGTGATTCATTGTGGAGAGCAAAACGTTGGGACCACCTTTTCGGAGCAGTGTGACGAAATGTTCCCCTCCATCAGAATAAATGCATAGCCTCAACTACATAAGCCGGTCATGGAACTGTGGCAGCCAAACTGAGATTATTTTTGATATATTACTTAACCATAAAAACGCGCTCTGGCTCCATTTTTACAAAGTTGTGAACTGTCAGACTTTTTTTTTTTGTTTGTGAATACTTACCGCACAATGGCAACAATTTCAAAACTTACTGTCTTTAAAATCCAACCCAGGTTTTTGTTGAAAATATCCCTAGCGAGTGTCAAGCAGGGATGGAAAAGTCGATACAATTGTATCGAATTCGATACAAATGAGTGTACAATTTGCTTTAATTCGATACAATTTATCCATCTGTATCTTTCAAATTCTGTTGCAATTTGTAAAAGCTTTTCCTAAGAAAACAATTAAAATAATCGAGATACATAAAGATCGAGACATAAACAAGAAAATTAATATTCAAAATCCCTTTCCAAATTTTCTGGAGTATTTTACATCAGAAGCAGTTGTATCAGGAAAATCTAATTCTCTATTGAAATTGGTTTTTGAATTTGTTCCTAATGGAAAAAAGAATATTCAACAAATTAACAATGAATATAGAGCACTTCCCGGCTGCTAAATATTTCAGCAATTTAAATATTATTCAATTTCAGAATTTTGGGCTGAAGTAAATTCAATTAAAAACGAGTGTAATGAGCTGATGTTTGAAAATATTTACAAAATTGCTCAAGCCGTTCTCGCTATTCCTCATCAGCAAATGTCGAAAGGATTTTTTCTTGCCAGACATTAATAAAGTCCAAATGGCGAAACCGACTTCAAGTCGACACTTGGTGGGCTTTGATTGAAACAACAATTTTAAGTTTCTAACTCATCCTGTTCTGAGTTTCAAGTTCAGGGCAACATTTTGAAGATGAATGAGCAAATTGAGAGTATAAAGCCTGAACAGCTCATAGATGAAAATAAAATATTTTGAATTCACTTCTGTATACGAAAAAAGGTTTTCATTGCAACTGGCTCCATTTCAGTACGATCTTACAACAGTTTTCAATACAAATCGAAAATGGCATTTTCCATCCCTGGTGTCAAGTGGGGATATCTTGTTCAATTGAATTTGATGTACCAGTTGAGGCTTATCGAATACTGTAATCGGGAGCAGTTATTTGTCGGACTAGTTCTGCTGCTAAATTTCTTGGCTTGCGTTTGGCAAATCGTGCTATTTCTCAATCACTCCTTTCGTAATCCCGCTTCCCGTTTACTTTAACGCTCCGGAGTCCTAAATCCTGCTCGTTAATATGGCTTACCCCCACCCACCAGGAAACTCGCTTTGTCGTAGGATGCTCTCGGAACTGCATTTGTCGTGTCGCTGTCTCTCGCCCTGACCCAGGAGCCAGGCTTTGGTATAGGGCCCTCTCAGAACTACATCGTTGGGCCGCTTACTCATGAACCTAGAACAATAAAGGAAGACTGAAGTATTTCTTTTAGAAGACCTCGAATCCGGCGAATAAAACCACATCACAAAAGGAAGATAAGTCGGACCTTGCACTAGTTTTTATCTAAACAGCATAAAAGTCAGCATACAACGACTCCGATTACCCCAATACTCTTCAGATTTCTGTCTGATGCTTGTTTTATACTCCTTGCTGCGACAGTACTATAGGATTTGAGCAAGAAACCTCCCGCTCAGAAGTCCAAATCACCGAATGAGCTCATATTCAGCTTAAATCGCTGCAACTTCTCTGTCGTGTCTACTTCACATTAACACTGCTCCAACGTGCACACATCCGCCATATAGAAATAGAGAAGCAGCTACTATCCGTTAGATACACGCAATACGCATCTGACATTGAAACTGCCAGAGTGGTGCGCGTGTGCTGCAATTTTATTTCCCAAGCTTTCATGTAGCTATGCCGAGGTTTTGTTGAGTCAATAAAAGACTCTGTACCTGTACCACTCCACATGTAAGGCCACTATGTGTACACCTTGCATTTCCTTGTGCCGAGAGCCCCATCCAATCCTTTTCACATACAATATCTCGCCCCGCGTATAACAATGGATCACATTGAAACAGAAATTGATCTGTTCCGGGAATAATTGACTTCTGTTGTTTTTAGAAACCCACTTGACGATCCCTCGTTCGCACTTCAAGAAGATTTCGATTTCGACTTCACCTTGCTTTCGAAGACGTATATCGACCGCGATCGTTAAGATTATTTCAATATCATTTTTAAACGCCATCGGCTGTGTTCATTGAACTCTGTGCTGAGAAATTCATTCGAAATAGAGATACGCTGCTCGCATCTAACCCGGTTTCCTACAGTTAAGACTTCCTGCAAGCCATTCATCAAGTGCGTCTCGCACCAACGCACCGCCCGACTGAGACACATTCGTACCGCGGACATTCCCGACTGGTGGCGGCGGCAATTTGTTCACAGTTGTATGTCTGCGGGCGCTATCGGCCTCGCTGAGCGCGTCGCACCCTTCCACATGACCGATGGAGGCGAGCACTGTCTTCCTGCATATGCAAGTGGATTTCTTCCGTCAAATGGAGGAAGTGATGCGAAACCAAACGCACCAAACCGCTTTGGCGGTGTCACTTTTTGACATGTTATGCACACTGGCGGCGCGCAGCTGCTAACTAAATTGCCGTAATCGATATTACGCGTGTATGACACGACTGGTCAGTATGGGCGTGCGTCAAAGTATCAATTGGCCTCCGTAATCGGATCACGCCCGAGACACTGCGAATAGGTGAATCTCATCGTAAGCAGAGCATACGCACGCTGAAGGCGGTCTGGATTCTCAGCGGTCTATTGGCCTGAAACTGGTTCAGTGGATCACATCGCATGCAGTACATTGTGATGCTTGTCAAAGATCGCGTTAGCTTCGTTTGGATTAAGTGAGCGCATGCATGCATGCAAGCCTAATCGCATCGGCCGTTAATGAAGTAGTTATGAGCCCATTCACAGTGAGATAATTAACGTCGTTAACTAATTGCCATCTTCCCAATATATACTCGTACGTGCAGCAGTTGGCGCTGGATTTCTCGCCTCCGAATCAAGTCATTAAGTGCTTAATAGCGATCAATGAGTAATTTGCGATGAGTGCAAATGCAAACGCCTCGCCGGGAACAGGTTGCCGTGTTACGTGAATTGCCTCGTTTCCGTATGTGCGACTATGTCACTGGACCGATCGAGATGACAGTCGGAAAATATATGGAGCTGGTGTGTCGAAATTGAATCCGTAGAGCGATTTTGATAATTTGTGCGACACGTAATGGTTGAGAGCAGTTAATGAGTACTTTGAGATGGTTTTCCATTATAGATGGACTAGATGTCAATTGAAAATTGAGGGATATGCAACGGGGCGGGGTCGGTGGTCAATTGTGTACTTGTAAAGCGAGGAGTGTAAGCTCGAGCTAAAGCTCTAAAAAATGGTTACAGGTTACCAGAACCATGGTTCAATCGCTGCAGGACTAGCTAGCTTCGAAAGACATGCACCTTCATCCAGTCATGTGGATTTTTTCAGTGATTTCAAGCTGATCGGAACAATTTTTATAACAGAGTAGGATAAGAATGCATTCCAAAACCCGGGGGGTAGTTTTAGCCGTAACAAATCGGCAGCTCCAATGGACATCCGATGTCGTACATCAGCATCATGCTAGGCTCCATCCATCCACAGCAAAAATAATGAAATTAGGTCGCCGCGTCCTCTCTCGGTGGACTTCAGAATCGATACAACAAATCGGGGCAAGGTGTAAGTCTTCACTCAGCAAAGTGCCAAGATGTGTCTCTGGATGCAAATACACTACGGCAGATCTGGGGGAAACACCGAGACGTTTTCCACAACCTATTCATCCATTTTAAGGTGGCTTTTGAGACGATATGTAATTTTGTAGTACTGAATTTGTCTATCAAGGCTCTACGGCAGCGATGGCGAACCCATGGTACGCGACGAAATATTATTGGCACGTCACTAATTG
This sequence comes from Cheilosia variabilis, assembly GCA_951230905.1. Classification (NCBI taxonomy): domain Eukaryota; kingdom Metazoa; phylum Arthropoda; class Insecta; order Diptera; family Syrphidae; genus Cheilosia; species Cheilosia variabilis. The sequence continues at coordinate 38,515,990 of OX579677.1, read as the reverse complement.
AGAAATCCGATTGCACCTTTAAGCGAATGCATCAGATGTCTACACCGAGCTAAGTTCTGGAATTTTTAAATTCTCTTTTTGGCGTTCTCCGGGGTCAGCGTTTTTCATATGCGATGCAATCAATCGAGCTAGAAAGGCTGTTACTGTTAGGTAATACGACGAAGAATGCCAATTCCAAATTAATGGAAACTTTGAATTCACTTCCCGACACATATAGCTGCTTGAAAAAGTTGGCGTTTGATGTATTGACAATATTTTCGTCTACGTATGTGTGCGAATCCTTATTTTCAGAAATGAATAACATTAAAGATTCGCTTGGAAACCGTTTGTCAGATGATTCCAGTTCAGCCTGCATTTTGCTTAGAGTGACAAAATACAGGAATGATGTAAACAATTTGGCATCAAGTTTGCAACAACAAAAGGCACGCTAAAATAGTTTGTTCATTGTTTTTGTTTGTTTCTCTGTTTTTTTTTGTTAATCTGAAATTTGTTTCTTTTATTTAAAATGAATTAAAAACTGTTAATCTCAAAAATGAATTATATGTTTAAAAATAAAATTCTGCGCAGTGTAAAATTATTTATTTTTGTTTCTCGTAGTCACAAGAAAATTAGATCAAGACTGTATGATTATTTCTTTTTTTTAAAATGACACGAATCTCTAAAAAGGTTCGCCATCCCTACTCTACGGTGACCCACTGTAATGAGGTCAAGATCTTCTCAATTGCGGTGTCTGCGTGCTTAAGTCCGTAGTAGTAAGGCCCTGCCATTAGCAAAGTAACAGGCGTAGTATGAAATAGTCTATCAAGCCGTTAGGCGTTAGGAGCAACATCTATTGCTGCTCAAAAGTGCGTTAAGGAATTTGAATTGAAGGGAGTGACTTTCGGCATCCCAAATGTGACTGCAACTGATCGGCAATTAATTTTTGAATTATTTGAAAAATTTGAAAAAAAAATCCGCCAGTCGTCGGTGTTTTTTCTAAAGCCGCGTGGAAAAAATGCACAAAGTCGAAATGTGCATACAAAATTAACAAAAAAACTTCCCGTTGTAACTTTATTCAATTACGGATGAAATAAAAAATAACGCACAGTAATTTTCAGTCAGCGTTATAAATTCCGGTTTTTTTATTAATGCCTAGTATGCTGTTCCAGGATAGCTAAAATTATAAGAGCCTCTCCAATGTTTCTTTCCACCGATTCTCTTAATGATCGCTTAATTTTGACAGTGTAGGTTCGGTCAAAAGCAAAACTGTGTTGGAATTTTTTTCGTTTTTTTATTTGTACTTGCTCAAAAACGAGGTACTCCTCGTTCAAATATTCCATTTCTGAATGAAATTAAATTAACAACAACGATTTTTTTTGTGTTGAACTTACCACTCTCCATATTGTTTTTTTGTTTCGTTTGAAATACCGATATTTTCCCTGATCTGTCAAAATTTAGCTGTGGAAAAATGTATTTTGCATTAATACGCCTACTTAAATTCTGTAGAGGTTTTTCGTACAGCGGGTTACAAATTTAGCTTGAATATTCTTCTTACAAGTATAAGTAACTTTAATTTCAAAGTATCCTTGTAAGAGGTTACAATTTTTGCTTTTTGTTTAAACTGTGAAGTGCAGAGATGTTCCTAGTGGATTTGTTTTTAAAGATAAGGGCGGTCTAGAGGTTCGAGTTCATTGCATCATAAATATAGCTATTGCATTCCAAAAAGTAAGTAATTAATTGAAAAATTAATAAGATAATTCGGACATACATGGGTTCCCCTTCATTTAAATTTCTAGAAAAATATAGATACCTACTAAAGGAAGCACAGCGGCACTTTGTGATAAAAGACCACGGAAATTTGCCCACGCTTGACAGTTTTCTATATGTATTGTAATATTTAAAACCAATACAAATTAGTATTAAAATAGAATATTTTCAGTGTTGAAATTAACTTAAATATATTTAAATCAAATCTTAAATATAATAAGATTGCATAAAATTGTAATATTCCATGGGCTTATAAAAAGCAAAAGAAGTATTGAATTTGAGGTGGAATTATTATATTTAATCTGCAGCTTATTTAATTCGAATACAAATGTACTAAAATTCTTTAATTTTTAAAAATAAATAAGGGTTTGATTTAAATACTTTTGCATTTAAGCCCATCTTCCTCAATATTAATATTTAATATTTCAGACATATTTTATAGTAGCAGACATTATTTAAAATTAATTAATCTTTTATTAGTTATTTAATTTGAACACATGCAAAATAATAAATTTCAATATTTTCTCGGCGTTGTCTTATATACCTACAGCCCAAAAAATATTAAATTTAACGCCAGGATTTTTAACCGTGTATGAAAAGTGATGCCATCAAACGTAATTAAAGAAAGTAAAGGGTCAAGTTAATTGTTCCTTTCCAATTCCTCGTTGCACAGTCGTCAATAGTGAATTTATTCTTATCCGAGACTGACTTTCTCTTAGTCAGTGTAGCTCACAAAAAAAATATTCGCGGATGCTGTGGAATCAGCTTTGAATGCTCCTCCACCACCATATTATGTTTTAGAACCTTCACTAATGCTAAAAACTCCCACCCATACCAAACGCTTTTTTACGTAATAAAACCTACCATGCTACTTAAAAGAAGCACCGAACTTAAATGAATCAATCAACTGTAGTGGGCAATCGTAATCATTTAAAACATACATAAAATCGAGTAATTATCACCCTCACGGTAGGTTTTTTTTACTATTTTAAAAGTCATTATTAGCTGCGCCTAAGCCAACACCACAATTTGCACCTATTTGAATGTTAATGAAAGTACCTCTTAAAGTCTTAAAAGGATATTTCAAAATACTTCTTTGCACAGCCGACTTTCCAATGTGTGGAAAATAAATTAAAAACAATGTCCGAGGCGCCACACCCGGTCCATCAAATTATATACGCGGATTGCCGCTGAACGGCTGAAACCGAAGACACAAGCAAAACGTCTGAGAAAATTCGCACCACATTACATCACATTTAACATCAAAACATTGTTTTGTTCACGTCATCGGAACCATAGAAAGCAAATTGACCGCTCTTTTTCTGCTACACCGTCTACCGCATACACACGCGACGGCACAAAAATCAAGTTAGCTACCAGCTGACCACGTGCACTAGTCACAGGCAGCGTTTTAAATATAGATACGAATTCAAGATACTAAAACTACAGTAACCCATACGCTAGGTACCGGTTGAGAGAGAGACGCAATCGAACAGCTGATTGCTGTTCATTTTCATTCATACTCAAAACCCAACACAACTGGTTCTCTCACTTGTAATGCAAATGTAAGGTAACCAGCAAAGTAACCAGTAACCACCTTCTACTCTTTTTTTTGAAAAATTCATCCGCTCACCATCGCCAAGCTTAGGATTCATTTTCATTTTCAGCTGAACGCGAAGCGAAATTAAAACCACTGTAGAAAGTACCCCGGCCAGTTAGACGGCTTAGACATTCGAACGGTACGGACGTGTCTCAAAGGTGCTACAGGGAACTTTTCCGCATTCGTCGTCGTCGTCGTCGTGGACTCTGAATCGGAAAATTGATTTCTCACATTTTCAACTATCTGAGTAGCGATTGCAATTTCCACATAAAAAAAAAAATTAAAATAAAAATCGGAAATACGCACCTGATCTTCGGTGGTTTTCTGACTTTCTGCTGCCATTGGCTGGTGTGTTGTGCTGTACTGACGGTTTGCACGCGATTCTACATCGAATTTCACGCACTAATAGTCTCAGCCGTGCTGAGAAATTCAGTCATACCTACGAGTGCTATATTGATCCGCTTTTTCGAACACAAAATTAATTATATACCTTTTATGTCGGCTACAACAAGCGCATAGTGAATGTGTATCGAAGAGATACAAATCAATCTATGAACGGTTGCCTTTTATGGGAAAGTGAAATTTTTCCCTCCATATTTGTGATGTGTTTAATTAAGCGAAATATAAATAAATAACGAAAGAGTTACATATCGGACGCTCGGACGCTTTAAGTGGCTGCCCTCGACGCTCGCATAAATTGTACATCTCAAATCTCAATCTACTAAATATTGATTTTGAATTTTGTTTTTCTCCTCTTCCGGATATAGTTTGGATTGAGAAAGTTTTACTTCCATAAAAGGGATTATTGTGATTTAGAAAAAAATAAAAACAACCGCCACCTTTGGATACTGAACTCATTCAAAATGCGATCGAAACTGGGATTCTGCGGCTTTTTTCTGGTGGCTACACTGGGATTATACAGGTGTGATGCCAAACCTGCAACAGAGTCTAGTGCAACGACCAACACCAAAAACGGTAAGCAGTTTGATCTAAAATAAGTCGCAACAAATACATGTGTACCCCCGGTTGACAAGCCTGTTTTCGGTTTTATTTACTTTCAAGTGCCGTAAACAATTTGATTGACTTTGGTGCGAACAAATTGCATACCTACTTTTGCATGCGACTTTTGAGTCTTTTGGGAGTTTCATGTATAATCAGATTTTGCGGCAACATCCGATTAATTGTATGCCACTCCTGAGGTGCAGTTTTGCCGTTTGCTCTTATTTAAAGCGTAGGACATTTAAGGACGTTAGTATAACGTGGGATCTACTAACAGTTCTATAGTGAAATATTGTGGGAACTCTCGCTAATCTTTCTAAAAACAAACATAAACTATTTAAAGATCAAAAGACAGAACTAGTTAGGAAAAGGGCAGGCACTCAACAGAAATGACAAATCTAGCTAAGGATCGATGTTTTAGAGGTACTGAAATGTTCATCAGACTTTTGGTTTTCCCAGCTGATTTCTTAGTTTGGCAAATATATATTTTTTTTAAAACAGTCCTAAATTTGTTAAATTTAAAGCCGAGTAAGATGTGGAAGCCGAGAAATTTGTGAGAAATCATGAATGTCACTTAACGATTTGCAACTTTCGCTGGTTTAAGGCGACCAGATATTTCTACTACCACAAATCTCTAAATTTTTTCTAATTCCCCCTTGAATTATTGAATTACCTTGAGAAGGGCTTGCAATGTGATGTCATATATACCGATTTTGCCAAAGCGTTTGATCGCGTTAACCACAATATATTAATTTCTAAACTAACTGGCTTAGGACTTCACTCTAATTGCCTAATGTGGATTCATTCCTACTTAACGGATCGTATCCAGTATGTTCGCATAAATGACACTTTCTCGTAACCAGTTTATGTTACCTCTGGAGTACCTCAAGGTAGTAATTAACGCCCTCTGCTCTTCCTTTTGTTTATTAATGACATTTCTGACTTGTTTTTGAGTTCCCAGTGTCTTATGTTTGCCGACGATTTGAAGGTGTTCCGGCCTATATGGATCTTAAACGACTGTCCATATGGTGTCACAGTAATGACCTTAATCTCAATGTGTCTAAATGCCAAAGCCTTATCGTAACCTCTCCCCAATTCATTTTACGTACGTAATCGATAATACCCCTCTGTCCATTATTTCATCCAAAAAAGATCTTGGAGTTATCTTTGACGTAAAACTTAGCTTTTGCAAGCACATTGAGTCTTTGGTTGCCAAAGGTATTGCGGAATTCGAAAGACTTTAAAGATCCACATACTCTTAAATGTTTATTTCTTGCATTTTTCCGATCTCATCTTGAGTACTGCAGTATAATATGGAATCCGTTTTATCAAGTTCATTCTATTAGAATAGAGAGGATCCAAAAGCGTTTTACTAGAGTAGCTGTTCGTATACTATTGAAATGCCATCTTACGATACGAGGTGCAAATAACTTGGTATCTTACCTCTCTTTAAACGGAGGCAATATTTTTCTATTATGTTTATTCGAGATTTAATAAATGATCATATCGATTGCCCTTTCCTATTATCATTAATTGGATTTTATGCTCCTTCGAGAGCTCTTGGAAATCGTCTTTTATTTTATGTACCTTATCCAAGAGTTAATTATGGATACGATGAACCAATTTCTAGATGACTTAGGGAATCCAATAAATATTGTAGTATACTCGATTTTCATCTTAGTAGGGCTTCATTTAGGAATTAATTAATTCTGTTGTTAAGCTTTGGTGGTCGTTTTTAAGAATATTTTTGTATTAAGTAATCTAGCGAGAACAGTAGATGTACCAACTCTTTTGATTGAAAACAAAATGAAATAAAAAATATTTTCTGCGAAGCTATAGGTCTTGTATGTATGGATGTCCATTCTATTGTGACCTGTAGCCGAAAGGGCTTCGGCAGGACCGATCTTGAAGAGTGAGATGTCAGAGTATCAGAGATTAAAACGCTAAAAACAAAACAAAACAATTTAAGAAAACCAAAAAAACCCCACTGAGTGTAAAAAAGAACTAAAAAGATGTAAACGAGACACATTCATGAATAAATTAATTGACACAAACTAACAAATATATGCATAGCCTCCAACTGACTTGAATGTGCCTTGTTTTAGTCAGTCTTCTTAAGTTCATTGGGGACAGTAACTCATTCTGGAGGGTATCCCAAAATTTATACAGAAAAAAACAAGTGTTGAATTAAAATTTAAAATGTTCTGTATATCCATGAAGTAGATTTACGGTATAGGGTTGTGTATGGAATAGCATACGCTTTTTCTGTCACATAAGTACTACTCTGTCTAAAAATGTTATGACCATTTTGCCTAAAAATGTTGCTGACACTTCGCTTAAAATGTTGCTTTGAGCTCAAAAAGTCTGAAGTTAACAAGTCAAACCTTGTTAAATCTCATAATCTAGGATGATCATTTTGATTACCAAAACGAAAAATTATACAGGACTGGAAAATGGCTCTTTCAGATTGCAGTTGTTGAATTATTTCTCGAACTGTATGAAACGAAATCCATTTCAGCACCCTGAACCTTCAATTTAGGCACAAGATACTGAATTGCCAGCAATCCATGGTCCATAGAGAGCTCCAGCACCAAACATTAATATATTCTGGTTGCAGTCAATTTTCAAAAATCAGTAGGTACTACATTTTCTGTACCCTAGATTTGAATTTTGGACGATCAATATGAAAATTAGCCTCAGTTGTGATGTGCGAACTTTATCTGGCAAACTTTCATTATAGGGCAGCAGTGAAAACCCATTGTTTGTTCATGTAGTCAAGCAGTTGCTCGAACTAGAAGGAAGAACCTAGGTAGACACTTCTATAACAACTTAGAGGAGGTTGGTTCCTCAAACAACATTGGGACCATAATTCAATTTTGTAGGGATGTAGGTAATGGTTCCCTGGGGATGGCGATGGGCCCGACTTGGTGCCTGGTCTTTTGTGACGATCTCACAACCCCACTCAACCTAACCTAACCTAACCTTGTTCATGTAGCTCACCATTTTTAATAATCCCAGACTTTTTTGTTGTTGGCAACACTTTATTGCTTTATTTATTAAATTAAAATCTTTATTATCCACAGAAAATATTTATTAACACATTTAGCGCAATTGTAGGCTCCAATTGAGGTGATAAGTAACAGATTTTCCAAATATTTAAATATTTGGTGATCAAAAATGGTCAAAATTGTAAATGATGTCAGTTTTCTGAATTTTTCAGAAAGCTGAAATATGATTATACATAAAGTGTTTTTTTTGCTTAAACAGTTACTAGCCTGTGGATAAATACGGAAACCCAAAGTCCAAAGATCTGAATATCATCTCCTTAGCCTCTAAAAAACCAAAAAAAGAAACCTAATGATGTAATTTGTGTTTTTCTGGATCGAGCCTAGTACCCCTCACCTAGTAGTCCACCACACTAATGGCTAAGCTGTCCCAAAATGAGTCAAACCTGAAAAATCCAACAGGATTAATCCTTTCACCGCTCGTGAATACGTATGACCCCGTCTTCTCCGCATGATTCAGTGGAACACCAATTAGACATGAAGAGTGTATTGAGCAGGCATTTGTAGAGATTTGTTCATGTCAAGCTTCAACACAGTTTAAGCATAGATGGCTTCAAGCTTATCGAGTGTTCGCTTCCGCTTAGGAATACACTAAATATTTTGTAGTTCACAATATGCAATTTTGTATGAAAAATGCCATTGTGAGTTCGAAAAATTTAGCCTGGACACTGAAAATGATTTTTAGTATCGCGGAATGCAAATAAGACACCCAACCGTCTCTATTTTCTGGCGTATAAATGTACGAATTAGTTCGGCACAATGTGAGCGCAGTAGCACCACCCCTCGCAAAAGCCTTAAGACCCCTTCCAGAGCATTAATCTCTTGCCAAAGGACTTTTTAAAACAGTCGCTTGAATTCAATATAACATTTCAATTCACCTCCATCGGTCCCAAATGAATACGATAAGTGCTAGGCTTATACGGACTTTTTGCTCCAAAGAGAGAAATATTTTGACTCAGTGCTAACACAAGAATACTCATAACTCGTGCGTAACCGCGTAACACCTACCGTCGGTCGGTTGTAAAACAAAAGAGTTGAACAGCGAACTGTTGTTTCCTAGCAAACCTGGCGATGTTTTATTAAATTTTTTATAAAGTTTATAGTCGTATGCTCTATTAGCTGAACATTTCATTTTCAGCAAGAAAAGGGTTTCTGCAGAATTTCTGGAAAATGGAACTTCTTGCAAATGGATTGCACCTGAATCTCAGCCTACAAGGCTCACCAATTGATTCCACACAGCTTCATCCACGTCAACACCCTGGAATTAGCCACTCTCTGATGTAAACTACAGATTTTCTTCGATTTGTAAGATTTCACTCTGCTGCTGAAACCATCTACGCAGCTAATCTACTACTGCATGAATTGTCCAATCTACTCTAACGTCTCTTTTTGACTATATTTTCTGCAAGAAAGTCTCACAGTCGCTTATGTTCATTGGGCAACAAGCAACCATGCACTGCTTAAAATGGTATCCTTCTATCTATGTGACCTACGAATCAAAATTAGTTCCACTTGCTTTCCTGAAACTGACATGGTCACCATGAAAAATGTTTAATTCCATCTGCAGTAGGTAAGCTTCAAACTTCCTTCCTACTGTGCCCATCTTTCAATTTGCGCAATTTTTTCCGACTTTCTTGATCAAAGTTGGATATATTTCTGTATCTGTTTATCTACTCGCTCCTCAATTTAGTCCTCATCAGATTGATTCAGATCTGACCTATTATCCGTCAACGGGCATCACTCCAATGTACTAACTCAAATCTGTCACATAACCGACTTAGACGTGTTTGGACCTAAAGTACCTACTTGCAAGTGTAATCCTAGGCGGCTCTGCCAACTTTTGCGAAATATCTATGTGTATCTGTCCCACGAGAAGTTAATTAAAATGTCGAAAGGAGTACCTCACATATAGATAGATAGCACTTTCGCCCACGAATCGTGTAGCACGGCGTTGTTACAAAACCGCACCGCAATTGTATTCAAATTTATCGCGCATTTCAGCAATGGGTTTCTGGCGCGCACGCGCGCGCAAAAATAATCTACCCAAAAATCACACAATCATTGTACAACATACCATCAAAGTACACAATGGGAGGCATTACAAAAGGAACTGAATTAGAGTAGATCTCTGTATCCCATAGTTTCGCTTGTAACTCTTTTTTTCTTTTTAGAAAGTTGTCTTCATTCTCATGCGTGTGCAAATGCGCAGGTGACTTGATGACTGAGTGAACGATTTTACACGAAATGACATCATAATGACTCCCTTCCATTGCATTGTTTGTCGAGTGTGACTAGTTGGGTGGAGAAAACACAGCTAAGTGATGGTTTGTCAATTAGAAGCCCAACCCCAGACCCATTGTCTTTGGTATATGACACAGCGAGATACAAGCACCCACCTACAATAGATGCAGAGATACTCTGCGCAGTCTGCATACTCATACAACACCTTTGGCTGGTAGAACTGCTTCTTGGACTGTAATTAAATCAAAATACACGCAGCTAGGTATAAGTATCTCGTATCGGTTTCACCGCACATGGCAGGCACTCATTTGACAGGCGATGTGGCAATGGTTTTCGGTTGGTGGGCGGCTGAGAGTTTAATTAATTATTCGATTCTCCAGCGAAGAATGCGATGAATTATGATTCTTAATGGTAGATAAATTTTTGTATTCAAGTGTGCTTAAGGTTGTTCTGGTTAATGGTTTTGGTTTTGACCTTCACCTTGCTTCGACGCAACGTGACGTGAATTCTCTTCGGCTATGGTGTCGAGAGTATTTGGAAAAATAGTCACACGTGTATCTCAACGTGACCAGCAAACGTGCTGACTTACATACACGCTTTACCATTGCCGGTAAGTAATAAACTAGACTCGCGTACTTTCATCGATATATGGACTCAAGTCTTGTAAATGGTATGCTGTAATATTATCGAGCGTTTTCGTCTACGGTATGAGTCAGAGAATTATAGGTTCGGTTGTTGGCCAGAGATATGGAGCTATAAATACCTGCGAACTAGTTAAGTGCACATGACTCCAGGCGACAAAATATGTGTGGTTCATTTTAAGTGACCTGGTTAGGGATTGGTGCGGAAACTATTGGTTGCAGCGATGAAAATGATTGATTTGGGCATTGGATTAATTTCGACTAAAATAAAGTAGCCTGTAAGATTTTTTAAAACAGCCATTGTGTTGGGTAGTTCGGCAAGATAAATGTCAAAAGCTATTGCCAGAACTATTGCGTTGTGTAGTGCTAGCAGTTTGTAACAAAAATGGTCACTTAAGCCCAAAATTAAGAAAAAATAAAGTGCACGACTGGGTCGAACGTAACTTTCTCGTTCACCAAAAGTTTTAATGTAAATGAAGTGTGAGTTGCTGATTGTGCTAGCTCCAAATTGTTGGAAATATTTTAAGGGTGCATATTCAATATTATTGAAAAAAATTAGAAGTTGGTAATATTTGCTAAAAATAAGTTTTACGTAGCTGTTATTGGATTTTCATTGGAAGTTGGGGCATTGTTAGTATTTCAAAATTTTACCAAAAATATGTGAAGTGAATACAGATCGGAATTTGGGAAGTCATTTTTGAGAAATATTTAAGAAACTGATTTGTTTGAATTTTTTGAGAAAACCTAAGTACGGAATCTTATTGAGAATACTTATAAATATTATCTTTAATAGGTATTTTGATCAAAATCGTTAAAGTTGTTTTTTGTAAAATTTGGCAGACAAAACAGTACCAAATATTGTCTACCTTGAAAAATACTATTGCTTAACTATTTAGATGAAAACCGAGTACAAGCTATTGTTCGGTAAGCATTACTTGTTTTTTTTTTAAGTTTTATCGAAACCGAAAATGGGGTTTTCGAGATATTTTTATTTTTAAAATTAGCGATTTCGGTGACTCGAATCGAAAATTAAGGACGCAATTATTTTGGAAACATCAATTTTACTCTAAGTTTGCATTTTGGCCAAAATCGTTATTGCCGTTTTCAGGTAAACTAAAATGACTTTTTTCAAAAATCTATTGTACGATAATACAGACAAAAACTGAGTTTGCTATTAAGTTATAAATGACCATATTACCTTAGAAATGAGTTTTTGTTACAATCGTATGGACCGTTTTCGAGATATGTCCAAATTTCAAAAGTACCGTTACTCGATTTTTTAGCAGAGGTGCAGTTATGTTTACCTCACCTACTTAAGCTTAAATATCAATTTTTGTTGAAATCGTTATAGCCGTTTTCGAACAAATCAAACTGGAATGAAAATTTTGTATGGAAAGTAGCATTAATATTGAGGTTACCATGCAAAAAAAAAGCACCAAACTGTAAGCCCCCAAACTTTAAATCCGAAGTTTGAACAAAATCCTTTCAGCCGCTTAGGCTGTAGGCCTCGGGACATACAGATAGACAGACAGGCAGACAGACAGACGTACAGAAGATTGCGACCCACTTTTTTGAGTTCGCCTATTTCTTAGGCCCGTTAGGTCTATCTCTCCATTTTGTAGTGTATCCCCTTAGAAAAGCACTGTCCTTAAGAGCAGTGCCGGCTCCAGCCAAAATAGCGCCCTGTGCAAGATTTACAGAAAGCGCCCTTTTTTCATATTTGCACACATGGATACGTCCACATCACCCACGAGGTAGACTTTCATTGAAAGTTTTTTTACGTTTTTCTTGAGGTATTTTTTGTTTCGAGATCTTTGAACTAGATTCTCTTGTAAAATGTAAGTGGATGTGCAAGGAATATAAAGGGTGATTTTTTAAGAGGTTTAGAACTTTTTTTAAAAAAAAAACACAAAAAATTCGAAAAAATTAATGAAATATTTATTTGAATCGATAGTTTGAACCTTGCAATTTAATGTTTAAAGATAATTTCATGCAAATGTTGACCGCCGCTGCGTCTCAGGTAGCCCATCCGCTGAGTCCAATTTTGGCATACTCTTTCACACATATCGGCCGGTATCTCACGAATGAATGCATGGATGTTGGCTTCCAGTGCGTCAATCGAAGCGGGCTTGTCCCTATACACATTAGCCTTGGCATACCCCCACAAAAAATAATCTAATGGTGTCAAATCGCACGATCTAGGCGGCCAATTGACCGGCCCGAAACGTGAAATTAACTGTTCACCAAACTCGCCTCGCAATTGCGCCATTGTTTCGCGTGCTGTGTGGCATGTGGCACCGTCTTGTTGAAACCACATATCATGCAAGTCAAGAACTTCCATTTCGGGCAAAAAAAAGTTTGTTATCATCGCTCGGTAGCGTTCACCATTGACAGTAACGCTGCGATTCGCATCATCTTTGAAGAAATATGGCCCAATAATGCCGCCGGCCCATAAACCGCACCAAACAGTGGCTTTTTCGGGATGCATTGGTAGCTGTTGCAATGCTTCTGGCTGATCTTCACTCCAAATGCGGCAATTTTGCTTATTTACGTACCCATTCAACCAAAAATGAGCCTCATCGCTGAACACAATTTTTCGATAAAAAAGCGGATCCTCGGCCAGCTTTCCAAGAGCCCATTCACCAAAAATTCGGCGTTGTGGTAGGTCGGCTGGCTTTAGTTCTTGCACCAGCTGTATCTTAAAAGGCTTTACGCCCAAATCCTTCCGCAAAATTTTCCACGTAGTGCTGTAACAAAGGCCTAACTGCTGGGAACGGCGCCGAATCGACATTTCGCGGTCTTCTGTCACACTAGCTGATACGGCCGCAATATTTTCTTCACTACGCACAGTACGTAAACGTGTTGGTGGTTTAATGTCCAACAAAGTAAATTTGGTGCGAAATTTGGTCTCAATCTTCCGAATAGACTGCTCAGAAGGTCGAGAATGCCGATCATAAAATGGAAGCAGCGCGCGATGAACATTTCGAACCGAGCACGAATTTTGATAGTAAAATTCAATAATTTGCAAGCGTTGTTCATTTGTAAGACGATCCATGGTTAAATTGCAAACCAAACTGAAGCTGTTTGACAGTGACACAAGGTACTAAACACACGTCAGCTGTCAAAACCAGTGTTGCCAAAACCAAACCAGCTAAAAAATCACCCTTTACCTACATAAACAGGGTGGAATATTTTGGGATTATATAGGTAAGAAGTGAACTTGCATAGGTCTAGTAAGATTTTTTATTTTGCGATATTTGGAGTTAGATTCTCCTTGAAGTTGCAACATTGCAAGTGACATGAGTTAATGTGCAAGAAATAATTCAGCACAAGTGTGCTTATTTGAACAAGATTTTTGCTTAAAATGCAAACGGCAGTAGGTATTTGTTTGCGCAAGATAAAATTAATTTTTCTTTCCTAGCAATGCGCCCCCAGAACTTGGCGCCCTGTGCATTTGCACATCTTGCACGTATGGTCGGTCCGGCCGTGCTTAAGAGAGTATACTTCAAGCCGGAAACGAAGATGCGGGCACCTGTAGTAGTTATTAAAATAAGTAATGAAAAGTGCAGTGTTTGCCAGTGTTCCGACCATGCGAAGGATAACTAAATTAGTTCTAATCCAAGTATGGTTGAGTTTTCGGCTTACTAGCCAGACCTTGTATAGATTCGATCTGGATGCATGTAGGTGCAACAAAGTTCACTAAGCAAAAACCCTCCAACTATACCCACACTTAAAAATAAATTCGCCGGCTTTTATTCTTATTGCCAACATGTGAATAGATTACTTCCTATACCTTCGCCTTCGACTTGAGTCAACATTTAATATGACAGTATCATGCATCGATTGAATATAAAGCCCCTAAGCGCCTGTTTACACCTATCTGTAAGATACACACAGCGTCTACCGTCTATGCCTCTGTGCTACCTTTAAAGAAAGTTATCGCTTTGGGTATACCTGATATGCAAAATTATCTTAAGTAGCTACCTTTCGAGTTGCAATTGAGCACTTGTATTGTTGGAATGGTTACCAAACAATAATTCACGTTCATTTAAATTGCTGAAAAACAACCCAGGGGCATCCACCGACATTTAATGATCGATGGCTGAGGCACACTAAAGCCACTCTGTACTTGCGTAATTCGATAGCAGCAGCGCACTACCTAAGCGACAGACATTATTCGCCTCGAATAACCAAGAGAAATGTCTTAATCTGAAATTGTTTGATGCTAAAATTGACATCTATTCCTAAGGTAAATGAACTTAAAGAAAAACCTTTTTATGCGCCGTGGAAAGTGGAAATAGTTTCAAGTTTATTCTGTGGTTTAAGTCCTCGAGTAAGGAGTAATAAGCAGTATAAAAAGCCACCTTCCGTCTGAATCTTGAACATGACACTTATGTCATGTCTGTACAGTGTACATGTCTTGTGGATGCCATCCAAATGAGCACATCAAGTGTTGCCGCACCACGTTTAAGGTCACACCCTCGTTCATTTTGGGAGCAACTCAAATACGGACAGTAAAACTATTGAATGTGACACTAAGATAATAATCACAAAATCTTTCTAAAAACACACACATTTATGTCATCGCAATCATCGTCGTCGCAACCAGCAGTAGCAACTGCATCACTTCATTTGACGGCATCCTGAGCTTGTTGTCATTCCATTTCCCACTTGTCCAACACAATTTGGTAATTTTTTGTCAATTGCAAACACATCACGTATACTTTAGTTATTTTCTGATTTTAACTCCATGCATTGCATCACACAATAATGACAGCTGCTGACAGTAATTATCAAAGTGCAAAGATACAAAATTTAATTGCACCTCGAAATAAGGTTAGCGCGCGTGCGCGAGCGCTTTTCGGCAGTGATGTAACTTTTGAAGACATTTTATTGTTGTTCGTACAAATTTTTGACAGCCATGCACTGTCATTTAAGTAGCCAATAGCCTTGTTTTGTTCTTCAACATTGACTAATGTGCGCTGTTTCTCGTGGCGGTAGAAGTCGAAAACTAAATTTACTTGGTCTAGATCGTGGGATGTTTTCCAATGAGACTGTTAGCAATTTTATCACGTTGCAGGTGATACTTTGACAAATTTATTGCCTCGATTGGGTAAAATATCACGATTAAGATGGCAACCTTGAATCAAGTTCTTGCAATTAATCTCTGTCGCTTTTAGTTGGGACATTTATGTGATGGCGACATGTTTTTCGAATCAAAAAAAAAATCGGTGTACTTTACATATCCGGTTTGATCTGCTATGATTTTGATTAAATACATTTTATTTTAAATTTAATGTTTACATATTAGTTTACAAAAATCACAAAGGATGGCATTGCTGTCTGCCAGAGTGACAGCTATCACTTAAAGTTCACTTGATTTATGTGTGTATATTTTTATAGTAGCTTTTTTTTAATATCAACTATGATCATTAATAGATCATCGTTTTACATACACTTACAACAATAGCGCATGATCCTGGTTATCATCGAGATCACGAATCATGATCTGAAAATTATTTCTCCTATTTCCCACTAGGTGGCTTGTTTTATCTTTAAATGTTGGTGTGCCTGTAAACGATAGCTACACAATCACGTTGCCAGAATAAATGAAACACAAAATATCAATTGATTTTTTCGCATTCGAATTTGTTAAATTGTCTTTTTCTCGTTCTACCAATTTTGGAACAATTATGCAAACCTATTCGGTATCAATCGGTTTATTTTGTGCGCATATCGGTGACAAATTATTTTTTATATATAAAAATGTTGATGCATTTTTTTTTGTAGAAAAAATGTTGAAATATTTTCCACATAAAATTTGTTTTTTTTTCGGCGTAATATTTTCAGAAAATATTGCTCATGGATATGTGGTTTTTTCGTTGGCTATTCTTTCCCATGTAGAGCTAATTTTTGCGATGTCATCTTTCCACCGTTTTAGTTTAAAAAAAACGACTGCGGTAAAAATTAGCATAAGAAAAGTTTCTTACATTTTTTCATCATTTTTTTCATAGATGGAGAATCAAATTAAGCTTGAACTTGCGAAAATACTTCTCACTTCACAGTATATCACAGAACGAGAATTGACTCCCCTGTTCCCAAGTTATTCCGCAATTAGACAATTTTTTATTCGGCCATACAATTCACAATACTCTATTGCACGAAATACTATGAACGGCAATAAAAATATATACTCGGGCGAGTTAGAGTCTATGGCTAAAAGTATTAACACTGTTTAACGTTTGCGTGCGCAAAGTTCTTTTTTAAGTATTTGTCATAGCTGCTAGAACACCTTTCGTGCCCTGTGGATTCGTACGTTACAACAAAACAAACAAAGACAATAAATCATGCGAATGTAGTAGTCTTTCGTGGCTTTCATTCATGGATAAAAGATGTACAACAATATTTTTTTTTTTTTTTTGGTACAACACAGAATTAATTTTATTGTACATTCATGCCCCAGGTTCCAGGTATAGCATTTAACAGTAAACTAGAGTATATATGTCCAGTGATGCCAGATTCCAATATATATATATATTTTTTTTCAAGATTTTTGAGCTCCAAAATTTACCTCAAATAAATAGAATTTCATTTTTGATATGAAGAATTTTCTAAATCTAACAAATTAAAACAAACTTTATCTATTGCAGAAAACCATTTTAATAACTCCATTATTACGTGTAATATGAATCGAACAACTGAAATTCTGTTTTACTAACGTTTCCATCAACTCTAAAGAAACATAAATTTCAACGATGGAAATCCAATCTTTAAAGATTTCAATTTTAATATTTTGTCGCTTTCACATTCCTTCTCTGCAACCGTTGGAAGAATATTCTCTGCTGTAAATTTATATGAAACAAAAATTCGAAATCGTTTGAATATTGAAACCTTTGAAAGTTTAATCTTTACAAAGGATATGTTGCTCTTTAATGAAGCAAATTGCAATGATTCTAATACAAGCAATAAAATTTGAAGTCATTTTAATTCAAATATGTTCCAAAATTAAAAAAGAACAATAACATTAATTTGTGATCACATTTTTTTTAATGATATTTATGGGATTTACTTATGTATTATGTATACGTAGATAACTACCTACTACAATTTTGTCGAAAAGGATATAAATACAGCTTATTTTAAGTACTTCAAAATTGTACTTTATATTTCGTTTTCTTTCTATATTTCTAAAATTTTGAAGAAAAGATTTTTTATTTCGTAAAAACAAGATTTTCAGATTTTTCATCTGGGAACACTACATATGTCATATCGAAATGTTTGGGCCCGCGAAATAAATTAGATATGTCACATCAATGTAAAAATGAAATAAGGTCCCAAAAATGCACATTCAAAATGACAATAAGAACAACAATTGTCTAAATTTACACTAATGTAGGCTAGTAATACAATGACTGAAAAAAATCGCGTTTTTTTTACCTACCTAATTGAAAATATGTATAACGTGTAGTAAAATAAGTTTTGGACGTGTTCAGTCAGTCAAGTAGATTATATACGACAACCAACTTCAGGCTGGTGTCGGCCATATTGGAAGAGGAAGAAGAAGAGGCGGCAGAGCGAAAGGACATGCGCAAAAATAATTAATATTAAATACTCATTTTGTAAACGACATTACATTTGCTTTTATTGAACTTTTTTTATATACAATTAGACTTAAACTGGGACCCCCATATAAAATACTTATATTTCGAACTTATTCGTTCGGAACGGAATTTTCTTAGATTTTTACGGAATCGGAGAAATTTCATTCGAGATATCCGTTTGAACACAGCTTTCGGAAAAATTCTCCGACGACATTATATATACGACACCTTGTCGCATTGCGTGAAAGGAACCCCGTTATACCACTGACTTTTGACAGCTATACGGCACATTTTTTCCGAAGATCTCCGACGACTAATTGCTGCGGAATTATGTTAATGTGAAATGAACGCATTTATGTGCTTAATTATTTTGTTCCGAAACGGATACTTCGATAAGAGTGAATGACTCTATATGCCCCTGAATAAAAATTAAACAATTGCTTACTTTCATGGGTACGTAAATTGCATTCCTTTATGGGTAAGTGATTCGTTCCATCGAACACAGGTTCTAGTCTTAGATGATTTATTTTTGAAAGAGTTGCTATGCTAACATTCCGGTGACAAATTGAATGTCACAAAAATACTTGCAGTTAACTGATTTACCAGCCTTATTGGCGAGATATACGCATACATTTTTGTTTGTGCACATCTATGGCACAGTACCTACCTTTCGAATGATATAAGTTTCATTCTCCTCATCATCATCATATAAATAAAATTGGTGTAGTTCTGTTCGACTAAGATTGAATTTGACTGCATGTCTTTAAATGCAAAAATCTTAGAAACTGCTGAATATATTCTGATGCATTTCTATCAGTCCTATAGAGGATAAATAGGCCTACAATATCCATATTGTTTCAACTCTATATCTTTACAAATTCCGGAGAAAATTGGACAAGAGTAATTAATTTTTTCGTTTCGTTTTGCTTTTTTCTTTGTCACGCTTTCCGTTCGAAAATACTGGGAGCTTTTAAATATAGTAAACACCAGCTTATAGAGGACATCTGCGGTTACATATAAGGATATCCAGTAACTCGATAACTTAAAAGGTTTTTAAATAAATAGGCAAAATTTGAAACATTTCTACGATTTTCACCTGGGTGAGTGGATATGCATTTCATTCTCAAATCAAACACAATAACCGCGCAATATATTCACATCTCTTTTAACCTTATTTTATTGCTGTGGCGGAGAGGGAGACAGACAGAGGCAGTATGCTGTTTGGTTTGCTAAGAAAAAAAAAACCCATAAAAGAAATGTCAAATATGTAGGAAAAATATGTTTACCTCTGTTTTGCTTACAAAAAAAAAATTCTATGAAAGAAATATCAGATAGGTATAGCTTTCAGTGATACCAGATCATGGGTAATTACCCATTTCGTTTTTTATAGAGTAGAGTTTTTAAATAGCGTTTTTAACAGCCCATGGCCTCAATGCTCATAAAATGGTATTAAAAGTTGGAGTTCCCATAACATAAGCAACATAATGCTTGACATGAGGCTTTAATTTTAACTGGGTGTGGTAAAGGAGATGCGGTGTTTATACCAAGAATACAAATAATTCACAGTAATTATTCATTTCAGTTTAAACCGATTCGATTGCCTATTAATGTTTGTTTTGAAATGACAATCCATAAGTAACAGGATCAAACTTTAAGAAATGCGGGAGTTGATTTAAGCAAGAATTGCTTCAAGCACCGGCAGTTATATGTAAAGTGCTCCAGGGTAAGTAATGCAGCAAATATCACTATCTTAGTCGATAGAAACAAAACAGCCAAAAAAATTTGTCCCCAACAAGACAGCAAATTTCTTAATTTTGGGTGGGTACAGCTAGTTTGATAATAAATACTTAAAAAGCGTACGGAAACTTTTGATGTTCACGTATTAATATGATTTAAATGTGTTGGCTCAACAACAGGGGGTAAAACGGTATACAATGTGTGTTTTCTTAGATCTATTTAACATAAATTGTGGCTGCCTTCTCGGATTCATACACGTAGTATGCATCGTTGTCTGCGTTTACCTCAGGGTGTTGATCAATTTTCAAAAGGAATCAAGCGAAGTCTTATATAAATATCGAACTTATAAAGCTTAATTTCTATTTTAAAAATGGGGCATAATTTCATTATGAAATTTTATACCCCAAAAGCAGAAATAAAATCAGTGCCCAACTATTTCATTTTTACGTTTGGGGCCTCAATTCCTGGGGTCTTATTTCTCGGAGCCGAAACTTTTCACACGATTTCAGAATTAGAAAAATTGAGGACGCTCGTAATTTGTATTTCAAAATATGCGTTTGAAATCGAGTAAGTTTATAAGCACGGCAGCTGGCGGTCTACTTAATTAGTAGCTTGTTTCTGGAACAAAACTCGCATCCAATCATTGCTAATGTATTTCGAACACAAATCATCGGTAAGTCTTTAATTTCTTACACAAGGCTTATTTTCATAAATAAAACAGTACTCGTAAGTACGGCAATACGGATACTTGAGCTACATCACCATATCCTGATAACGCTAATTACACGTATTCGCCAAGCTGAACTCAGACGATTAAGTTCCCATACATCCAACCACATTATATATAGATATCCCGGCGCCGCCTACCGCGTAATGTTTTATTATGTTATCGATCGGAACTTGGTGCTTAACCCAGCGCCAAAGTCGATGCCGATACTCGATTCCCGCAGCGATATAGCCACAAAAACAGATTTTGATAGACTGCGTTCAAAATTGAGATAGATTACCACATTCGCTGAGCACCCCTTGAGCTATACCACACTAGTGCGAAAGGGTAAATTCATCTGTTATTTATATGCTCATGGATCGCTGCAGAATGGGTACGATTATGGTCGGATTGTGAAATCTTGTGGGTATCCCTTGACACATGAACCGAACTGCGAGAGTCAATCGATATGCGTGCCGCAGTGTGATATGATTAAAGCATCTACCATAAGTATACAGCTGCACACGACTGTGGGAGATTGAAAATAAATTATTCAAACGTGCCTTGCAGAACATAATTAAAGCTAATTACAGTCTTGAAAGCGATACGATGCAATTCAATTGAGCAACAGCTAAATAGGTCAGATGCCAAGGAACATCACGATTCTCAGAGAACTATTCACCAGAATGCCAAATAAACAATGCATCGCCGTCTTCGTAGTTGCCGTCACAGTTCCCCAATATCAGCCCATGTGATCATGATGGCAGAGAATTAAAATGCACATCTCATCACACCTTAAGCCATTCGAAAAGGTTTCCAAATAACCAGCAAAACAATAACTCCTCTGAGCCGTTCCCAGCGCTCTGCTGCGAGAACACAAAGAACCCGCGCACAAACCGAACTCTGGCGACTGTGTGCACGGCGATAGCATCTCCAATTACAGACTCCGCAAATCGGATGCGGCATTGACATTATAGTCGACACTGGCATGTTGGGGAACATCGCAACATGTGCGGATCCAACGTTAACCGATGAGACATTCAAATCTAGCACATGTCTGACGAGGCAAGTCCAAATACATCGGTTCGACATCACCTCGTGGTCAGATCATGGCTGTCACGGACACCACGCAAGTTCAAGAAGGTCAGCTTAGGTGTTGTTATCTTTGGGCGAGAGTGTTGGTGGAACTTTTTTGTTTCGGTTTCAAGATTGTTATCGGACTCCATACTAAAGGGCAACCGACCTTGTCGCCTCAGCTGGCACCTAACGAGCTGTCACTCGTACGTTGTGTCTGAATAAATGGCCAATTCGACGTTTAATTTGTCGTAACATCAATTAGCGCGCTGTTTGTAGTCATTAGGTAGGTTGCTCGAACCGAACCGCTCAATGTCGCGCCACTTGGAGTAGATAATTGCAAGAATTACCTGCCCACCTTTGTTCTGTGGCCACCGGCATTCGACGGCAAGAATCTGAACCACGACCGGGGTAGGTAATCTTTAAATGACGCTCCGCACGCATTTGACCCTAGGCCAAGATACATAGATTTAAAACCGATAATTCATTAGGTAAAGAGATGCCTGCCGGCTCGTTCTGGTGTATCTCATCGCGGCAAGGTTAGCCGGTGCGAAGGAGGTGCAGTTTTGTTCGCAGTGACACGACTCCTATTGTGGCAGAACTGCTGCGCTGTGTAGCTATATTCGTGAGTGCGCACTCTGTTTGGGGTACATTATGGGAAACTCATTTGGATGACATTGACAGTATGTTTATGGTGCAGATGCTTGTAAGCGGATCCGTATCGGTGCGCTCGAAGAGGCCTTTTGTGCTCTAAAGTTCAAGTCATTGTTGAACTTACAGCAAAATGCTAACGTGACTTTGTGTTTGAGTTATGATCGTTAGTCGACGATTTATACTCGTACTGACTGTACGACTGCGTTGAAAGACTAGTGACTTATGACTACATGCGGCTTAATTTAATGAGCCATCATTTGTTTAATTTCTTCTTCAGCGGTTAAGTACTCGATGTGAAGCGGTTTTGCCAAAGTCATATGTCATCTGTCAGGCTTCGATTTATGATGGATTACATAGGTATGATTGGCAGACATGATTTTGACGGTAGCAAAAGATTTTGTTAGCCTTGTCCCAGTAAAGTGGGAAGAGATTAAAATTTAGCGTCAGGTGAAATGCTTTTGTTATATGTAAATTTCGAACTAAAATTAAATCGATCTTAATTTAACAGTCACTGATGGATTGTCGTATGTTTTACGGCTTATTTAATTCTCTAATCCGACAAGTGGTAGGTATCGTTGGAGTAGAGAGTCTGATGCTAGGCCTTCCACTGACTTTCAGTAAATAGTTCCCGACAGAACGATGTGTGTCACCAAAAACGAACTTCGAAATAAAACACCACAATTTGTTTATTTGTTTATTTGTTTATTTGTATAGGAAACTGTCGGCCCCCGCACACCTGCCCGATTCCCCCGGCAAATGAGATTCTCTCTTAAATTTCCTATCTGTAAATACATGTAAAACAAACAAAAAAAGTTATAAATTGCGCGGGGTGTAATAAAAGCAAACACAGGATGAATGAACTGTCATGCGTGCGGCTAATTTACTTTAACATGGCAGACACAGTGATCCCAGATTGGGGAGAAAGTCGATTTCTTCTAACAAAAGGGGAAAAAATGGGAAGGGATTTTTTGGAGGGCAAACAAAACATTTAAATTGTTATGATTGTTATGACTTTGTGGTAGAAAAAGGCTGCTTAAGACTTCACAATAGTGCAATGTACAAACTTTAAGGTATATATATATTTTTAAATATACCTATTTATTGATTTTAACATAAAATATGTGATTTTAAAATTATGGAAGTAAGTTTTTTTTTTGTTTTTTATTAGTATTTCATAATACTGACTGAATTTAATGCGTTCCTATTATTTTTGTGTATGCTTAATTCTAAGATACTTAAAAAAACATAAAATGTTAAAATAAAACCTAAATAAGCGTTTTTGTTTTTTGGGAAAAAAAGGGATTTTTATTTTTGAAAAAGGGGAAAAATTATAGTTTACGTGTCAAAAAAGGGGGATTTTTTTTTTAATCGGGGATCCCTGGGTAGACATACTTTCGCACACAGTAAAACGGAAAACAGTTCGAGATGGCTGATCCGAGGGTCTATTTAATGCTTAGTTTATGATTTGTACTAATCCAATTAATTTTTGGTTTAATTTTACCTACATAATCTAAATAGTACGGGATGCTTACATTTTTGTTGTAAACAATGGAAATCGATAAACTATATGAATCATTGACAAAAATAAAAAAAAAACCTTATTAATATAAAAAATATATGATTACTAATGATTATGAATCGTATGCATTAAAAGAAAATTGTAAGCAGCAAAACTTAGATGCGGGAGACATATCAGGGTACAAATGTTTATTTCCAATTTTGCTTGTATGCATTTTGAGTTTCGTTTTTTTCCCGTACATTTTAAAGGAAAAAAATGTTCGTTGATTGTGTTTATTAGACTTTTTCTTTTTGTTATAAATGAACATTATTCATATTCTCGGCTGACGCAATTGATTTCAAATGTAATTTCATTAATTATGTCAATTGTTCCAAATTTTCTAATAAATTATTTATTTTTTTAATAAACGGAATCTTCATGAAAAGATTATAATTAAAAACTCATATTATTTCAAATCTTAATATTCGTAATCAATTCTTCTCTTTAAATTCGTTGCCGTTTTTCCGTGGACATTCACGGTGAAATGATTTTTCACCAAAAACAGCAAACGAAAACAGACACAATAATTATAGGAACAAAAATATCTTATTTTATTTCACACATCATTCATTTGTTTATTTATGTTGATTACATTCGCTATTATACATTTTGTAGAATATCTACATGTTTTCGTGGTGAAATAAAACAACGAACTTAAACTCTCAGAACGCATCCATCAGCTGACAGAAACTCACCAAATACAGTAACTCTCAGTCAGTGCTCTTAGCACTCTCTCTTTATTTTTCACACGAAGCGTGATCATTTTTCTCTTTTCACTAAACTCAAATTCCCTCGATTTTTTTATGAAAAAAAAACATTTAAAAGTAAAATTTGTATTGTTCGGAGAGAAAATCATATTAAATTAATCTTCAGTATTAATTTCGCTTCTTCAGTATTAATATCGCAATTTGCTAACATTATAATGATTACTTTTTGGTAATAGAAATTGTTGCTTAAGTCAAATTTCCTTTTTATGTACATTTAGTGCGTTGATATTCATGGTGAAATGTAGTTTGAATTACTTAAACATATATTATTCCGATTAATTATTCCTACCCAATGTATCTGTTCTATTCACAGAAATTCTGGCATGGCTTTTGCCGCGAACTTAAATTACATACATTTTAAGAAAAGAATTGTTTATTGCATATATTTGTTTAATTAATTATCTGAAAAATTAATTAAGCAAGACATTGTATCTTCCTAGAGTTCGACGCAATATTTTTACCAAGTTCAACAATTTTGACATTTTTTTCCTAGTAGTAGAGATACCACAAATGCAGGACATAAACTAAGTATTAAATAGACCGTCAGCTCCCGCGCACCTACCCGATTCACCCCGCAAATTTTTAAAATAAAATCCTCTCTTAAATTTAAATATCTGTGAATACGTGTGAAGCAGCAAAAAAAAAATTTTTTAAAAGGTGGGAGGAGTAATAAAATACTGACACTCAGCAGTGTTCCTGCATTGTGGTATCTCTTCCTTTTTGTGGGAATTTAAATTTTTAAAAAACTTTCCAGCGTAAGAGCAAAAAATGTCTTAATTGTTTGACTATCAATAATCTGGCAGAAAAACAGTCGAACTACATTTCACTATGAATATCAACGCACTAAATGTACATAAAAAAGAGATTTGCCTTAAGCAAAAATTTCTATTATCAAAAAATTATCATTATAATGTTAGCAAACTGCGATTTTTATACTGAAGATTAATTTAATATGATTTTCTCTCCGAACAATACAAATTTTACTTCTAAAAGTATGTATTTTCCATAAAAAATCTAAGGGAATTTGAGTTTAGTGAAAAGGGAAAAATTAACACGCTTCTTGTGAAAAATAAAGTGAGCGTGCTGAGAACACTGACTGAGAGTTACTGTATTTGGTGAGTTTCTGTCAGCTGATGGATGCGTTCTGAGAGTTTAAGCTCGTTGTTTTATTTCACCACGAAAACATGTAGATATTCTACGAAATTTATAATAGCGAATGTAATCAACATAAATAAACAAATGAATGATGTGTGAAATAAAATAAGATATTTTTGTTCCTATAATTATTGTGTCTGTTTTCGTTTGCTGTTTTTGGCGAAAAATGATTTCACCGTGAATGTCCACAGAAAAACGGCAAAGAATTTAAAGAGAAGAATTGATTACGACTAATAAGATTTGAAATAATATGACCTTTTAGTTATAATCTTTTCTTGAAGATTCCGTTCATTAAAAAAAAAAAATGTATTAGAAAATTTGGAACAATTGACACAATTAATGAAATTACATTTGAAATCAATTGCGTCAGCCGAGAATATGAATAATGTTCATTTATAATAAAAATAAAAAGTCTAGTAGACACAATCAGCGAAAATTTATTTTCTTTAAAATTTACGGAAAAGAACGAAACTCAAAATGTATTTAAGCAAAATTGGAAATAAACATGTTTACTGATTTGTACCTTGATATGTCTCACGCATTTAAGTTTTGCTGCTTACAATTTATTTGCTTTTAATATATACGATTCATAATCATTAGTAATCAAATATTTTTTTATATTAATAAGCGTTTTTCTTTATATTTTTGTCAATGATTCATATAGTTTATCGATTTCGATTTTTTATAACAAAGATGAAAACATCCCGTACTATATAGATTATCTAGGTAAAATGAAAGAAATCTTAATACGTACACCTACCTAACCTATGCGTTTTAATAGAAATTGGTACTAAATTCACCACACCATACCCACCGTTTTCTTAACACGTCCCGATAACGGGCAGTTATTTGAATTATTTGAATTTATTTCAATGTTACCACAAAGTGAACTGTCAGGCAACTGTCAGGTTCCTATGTGCAAGAGTATGTGTGCGGCTAATCTACTTTAACATGGCACACATACTTTGCCACATAGAAACACGGAAAACAGCTTGTAGGCAAATTCTCTTAAGTTGCAAGAGCTGACGGTCTATTTAATACTTAGTTTATGGCAGGAACACTGCTGAGTGTCAGTATTTTATTACACTTCCCGCCATTTAGAATTTCTTTTTTTGCTGCTTCACAGTTTCACACGCATTCATAGATAGGAAATTTAAGAGAGAATTTTTTTTCAAAAGAGCTGACGTTCTATTTAATACTTAGTTTATGCTACGAATCATAGTGTACCCAAAAAAATTGTTATAGCAGCTTTGGATAACAAGAAGGTCAACGACGATGCGGTAAATGTCCACGACCTCTGTTCGCAATAAACTTTTTCGCGATTTCATATTTATCCGAACTGAACTGACATTCGCATTGGTTGATTAACTCATTTGTATTATGACTTATAAAGCAATATATAAAAATTAAAATAAAAAAAGAAAGTCGAATGTATTCAGAGCTTACAATCATTTTTAGTGTGCAATCATCAAGCTCGGTTTTATGACCTCACAATGGCGAGACCACCCATTACCAACAAAAAATCTAGTGTCAAGGTTAAAAAAGGATTTGTTAGTAAGGCCCAGAGTCAAATTGCAACAAGCAACTTCAAACTAAAAGGCTTATTCAACTTTCGCGCAATAGTTGGACTTAAAACTATAATTCTACCTTGGAGACCTTTGGGTCAAGCATGGCTGAAAGTGACAGTTGAAAACGACTTGTTATTCGTAACTCATTAGATTGCCACTCTTCCGTTTTTCTGTCATTTTTGTTGAGAACGTCTAAATATAGACTTTCTGCGATTGCAATCGATTTAAGCCGTATAGCGAGTGAGCCTAATATTTCCCTTTCCAAATACACAAATTCTTTAAAGCGTGTTGCTGATATTGTCGGTGCGAAAGCCAATTGATGATTTCCCATATTTATAATTTGTCGACGACTTTAACGAAATGCGCACAAATTTAAGTTTATATGAGACTTGAGTGGGTACTATTTAATTGAAATTTAATTATGATGCTTTAAATTATTCTTGTTTAAAAAAAGGGCTTTGATAATATTTTATTTAAATAAAAACAAAATTCTACTTTATTTCTTTCTGGTAACAACAAATTCCGTAAAAAAACGGAAATAATATTTGGCTTTTACCAAAATTGTAGATTTGCTAACTTTTAGCAATTTCAACAACCAAGTTTTTTAAGGTGTATCTATGTATAAGAGTTTTTTTCTATAATTTAGCAAAGCCGACAATGATCGAGGAAATTCCTTGCGACCAAACTGTCACTCACTTTGTTTTATTTTCAAACTATATTTGATGAAAACAATGTTTTTAGAGGTAGTTACATATGTGAAGGGGTTCGGTTAAAATTACGGATGGGTCAAAATTATTTTTAGAAAAGTCTGCTTTACAAAATTCTGCAAACAATAAAAAAAAGGTTTGAAAAATGCAAAAAAGCGCCCATTTGCATTTTTTTTACCTATTTTTATTTTTCAGTGTACATATATTGTTTTTTTTTCCAATATTTAAATAAATTTTTCCTTTTTCTTTTTTATTTATTTATTTTTTTTAATTCAAATATTATTTTTCTTTAATATCTACTTTCTTTATTTTTCTGCTGGAAAAAAAAACAGAATTTGTTTGATTTAAATTTTGTTTGTATTTGTTAGTTGGAGAAAAGCAGAATATGAACTTTTTTCTTGCTTTAAATTTGAAAAGCAGAATTTTGTAAGTAGACCAAAAAAAAAACAGAATTTCAAAAGCAGAATTTTTATGTGAGAAGGCAAAATTTTGCAAAGCAGAATTTTGAAAGCAGAATTTCGATTATGTGAAGTTCTCACTAGAAGATCTACACTTCTGTTTGTAAATATCGAATCAAAAGTAATTTCGCCAGCAAGACTTGTTACCTAACTAAAAATCGCAAAATTATACAAATTATCGCAAAGAAACTATTACCAACTATCATCTTTTCCTAAGATTTTCATTTATACGATAGAGACCTTCAAGTAAATTTCGTGTGTATGCATTTTGCATTTCCATTTACTGACCAACTCCACGCTGTGGACGGTAATTTCGGAACTAAAAGTTCGAGATACATGAAACTTTGACACACTTCCAGTTTCGTTTTTTTTGAAAGCACCAAAACAGCGCGAGCATTTAGTTACGGTTTTATTTTTCATTTCATTGCAGATCTGTGACAATGTCATTGACAGTAGTCAAACAGGTATTTCAGTTTGCACGCTAATTTCAGACTGAACTACTAATTTTCGCGGATAAGGTCATCGACTTTTCACCTAGTAGATGCGGAATGCATACACAAGTCGATCACTTATGAGTTTATTATAGGATTTCTTGAATTGAATAATCGTAGTGGGGAATTGGCTAAATACGTTCTATGTATTACCTCTTTTGCGGCAAGAAGTATGATATAGTATAACAAGACATATTGGAATGCGTTTAGAATGGGCATTTATCAAGCGTGAAAGACCCCCGCAGCTGCCTTGGATGGCCCACTCGCCAACCAGATTGGGTAACCCTATTCCTTGACTAAGGAAATATAGTCCAGTTTTGTAAATTCTCTGCATTCCAATAGTATTCATGTGTGTTTGAAGATGTGTTGTATATGTATCCAGATGATGGGTGATCTCAATTTTGGAATATTAACTACTGAATTCGCATAAGACCTAGCAAATAAGTTGCGAGTATGAATGTTGGCTTTGTCTATAAATACTTTAGATTTCTGTTCACTGTTTCTGGGCAGAAGCTTTTAAGCAACTAACTTTGCTGACACATTTAGAAATCGTTTAAATAAGGAACAACAATACGTTGGCATTAATATTAGACAGCTGATCGTCAAGGATTCGGGTTTTTCTATATAAATATTCAAGCAGACTTTCTTTTTCTCAGTTTCCAGCCAATGATCTATTAAAATCAAGTTCATTTATCTTTATGAAAGTCGACAAGTACTTTTAAAATCGATACTAAAAGTAGGAACTGTCGCATGGAAGTCCTCCTTCATCTCCGATGTTCACAAATACGATAAATAAACTTAAATTTGTTTTTGCAGTTTGTAGATTCGCATAGTGTTTATCAAATTCGTGTTTATCAAATACTTCAAAATCTGGTACACAGCCTTCCACATAAAAAAAATACAGGCGATCCTATTTCGCTCAAGCTTAAAATCGTAGCCGACGACATACTTGTTAGTTTTTCGTCTCTATTCGACTAAGTGGTTTTGTGTAAAATATTTATTTTTTTAATGCAGAATCTTATACAAAATTATCATATAAACGGCCCTTAAGGTTTTTTATAAATCAACCGGTAATTTGATGCTCTATCTTGGCTAACGCGGCGCAGGGACATAAGTCCGAGGGACATAAGTCCCAACTTCTACTTTTGGGACTTTCTCATTTTTTTTAGTTTTATTTTCTCGAATTCTCAAAAACTAGAATTTTATAAATTTCTTTTCTCAAGCAAAAGATTTTTCTAAGTTTCTTTTCTCAAATTCTCCAACGAAACTTATAAAGTTCTAGTTTTTGAGAATTCGAGAAAATAAAACTAAAAAATCGAGCGATTATTTTGTATTATCTCTCAAATTGTGTGTTTAATTTTCAAAAAATATTATGAATAATTTTTTTTTATTATTTAATAAAGTCAGAACGTTTTGCTATTTATTATTTCTCGGAAAATTTTGGACTTATGTCCCATTATCGACAAAATATTTTGGAACTTATGTCCCGATGGTGTGGGACTTAAGTCCCAAATCGAATTTGGGAGTTATGTCTCTTTGAAATGGGAAATAAGTCCCAAAACAAAAAGTTGGGATTTATGTCGATTGCGACCTTTTATGGGGGAATATTTATAAAATGCTAAAATGCAACTTTTGCCTCTGCCCCATCCGCAAGGTTTCCTTCTAAAAGTGATGCACTTAAATTATATTTACTTGTTAAATTTGCTCAGACTGCATCAAGGTACGACCTTGCTTTTTATGTCAATATTTTTACAAGTTAAATTGTCGGAGCAGATGTTTAGCTTTAGGAAGAATGCAAAGAGTTGTGATTTGTGAGTAGCCCAGGCATGCCAAAGCTATAGGAGCTACAAGGTATTTGTAAAGAACTTATTCGACTTAGATATCACCTGAGCTCTCTGCTTTTCGATGGCTGATAACGATAAAATATATCCTATGCTTTAATCGCCATATTTAGTCATGCAACTGTTTAAAACGGGGGTTTAATTTTGAGCAGTAATTCTTGAATCTATTCTATTTCAAACACACATAGTCGAAAATGGTAATAGTTTTATTATTTCAATGAAAGACAAGGGTTTTTTATATGTTATTTATTGCTTCCGACATACTTACTTACTTACTTTTGATGGCGCTACAGTTCGGGGTGGACCAGGGCCTCAACCAACATTCCTCTCCAGCCATCTCGATCCCTAGCTAGCTGCCGCCAGTTTCGCACGCCAAGTTGGTATAGGTCCCCTTCCAACTGCCCACGCCACAGCAGGTATGGCCTTCCTCTACCGCGTTGTCCCTCTGGTGTCGATTCGAATGTTTTACGGGCGGGGGCGCTGGTGTCCATGCGCTCAATATGACCCAGCCATCTAAGCCGACGGATTCGTGCTTTTGACTAGGTCTTTATCGCTGTACAGCTTCCGACATACTACCTTTAAAATGTTTTCTTGAAGGACCATTTCCAGACTTTCCAGGACGGTAAATGTAACACCCATTTACAGCCGGACGAATTTCCGAGTTTACTGGCCATCTGATATGGCTACTATCAGCTCTTGGCATTTAAGGTACGTAAACGATACACTGACAGCAGTTAGTTAAGGACAAAGCGGCACTTTTATTCTGTCTGCCAAAACCTGGCAGTGAAATTCAACTGTCCTTGCAAACGAGCTATGAAAATAAGCAGTCCTCTTCTGACTAGTCCAAGCAAAGTTGAGATATCATTGCGGCTTAGTAGACATGCTTAAAATCAGAGAACACGCATTCTAAAGCGCTAGGTGAGAACATATAATTCTTGCCCTTTTGTAAGAACGTCTATTTCCAACTGGCGGCAAAGTCATGCCTCAGCTGTACTTCTTGTAATTTCATTGTAAACTTTATATACGGAGAATGCACTTTTATCTCATTTTATATCTATAGATAGCTTGAAGACTGTCGATTCCTTTATCAATTAGGCTTAGGTCCCCATAATACTTGGTCTAACCCAGGGTTCTATTGAATTGGAAGGCGATAATCAATAATCTGAGAGCGCTATCAGTTCAAAGCTTGTTTAAGAAGCTGGTATCGATATCTCAGAGGTAATTCCTTCAAATAATAGTTTTATAATAAGGAAAGCACAACTTGAAACTTATCAACCACCAAAAAGTAATAACACTTGCAATGCAAACTGTGGCCAAAAAACAGCTTTGCAATGAGAAGCTTCTGTGAATTAGGACAATAATCAGACTCATCCCCAATTGGATGACAGATCGACACAGCAATTTTTTTTTTACAAATAATTTTGAGCAAGTTTATCTCTGTGTGTCTATTTGCAATCAAGATCTCAACAGCAAATACAAGATGAATAGCCACATAACGAGGCAATTATCTTCAGTCACCCTTGATCGGTACTATAAGGCCCTGCGTGCGTCAAGACAAGGAGAGCACTCTCGTGTCTAGCTGAGAGACTCGTTTCATTATTGCCACACTACGCCGCATCGGTAAGTGCGATATCGACCACATCAAGTGGAACATC
The DNA here is from genome assembly GCA_951230905.1 of Cheilosia variabilis. Classification (NCBI taxonomy): domain Eukaryota; kingdom Metazoa; phylum Arthropoda; class Insecta; order Diptera; family Syrphidae; genus Cheilosia; species Cheilosia variabilis. The sequence goes on along the minus strand of OX579677.1, from coordinate 38,483,726 downwards.
ATCAGTGAATCCGATTGTACTCGGCAGCTTTAGAACTGATTTAAAAAAAAATCTGCCACTTGAGTTCGAAAACCTCTTCAAATCACCGATGGAGTCTTTCGAAAGAGAAAAGTATATCGGAAGCAATAGTTTGAGAAATGTTTACTTTTGTCACACTTGAAGTGGTCAGAAACCCCCCTCCAGCAGTGTTACGTGACAAACCCAAATAAATTCATTAAATGGGACGCACCATCAGCATGAGCTTGAAGACTTGAACCGCCTCACAATTGCGTAACTTCCTACAGTAACATGAAGCATCCGTCGGCTTATGCGCTCTGATCGAGAGACAAACGAAACGATCATCGATTAAAGTAGTTGTTAATTAATTTAAATTACAAATCCGCTGCCAATCCGTCGGATGCAATAGTTGGTGGCTACAGAAGGTGATAAGATGCGGCCGCGCATCTCTTTATATGGATCCGTTCCGATAGGTTAGGAACACTCATTATGCAGATGTATCTACATATCGCTACCACGATAACCTGCTAATGGATTGATTTGGTGAAAGTGATAAAACTGCTGGTCAACAGCGGGTGTTCCGGCGGCAAACAGTCGACCGTCGACAGAGAGTGCGAAATGCCGGAAAGGCGCACTTCACTGAAAGTCTACAGCGGAGATAAGGGGCTTTTAGCGATGCTGAGTGGCCCGAGAGAGAGTTGTATTTGTTATGTCAATGCGCGAGATGTACACAAGACAAGTTGTTCGAGCAGGTTGCTGTTAATGCGTGTTGTTGTGGTCGGAATTATGATGCCGATGGACGGGAATTAAGGCGGAATCACTTGGGATGCGGTCGGACCTAACACTGATTTTCTTATCGCAGATGTCGTAAAATTCTGCTCATTTGATGTTAATGTGTTGTTCAAATGATGCTGCTGCTGCGCGCTGTGGTGGCTGTTTTTCTTATTGAAGTTATGCAACAGAGCGGCCGTCCATCGACCGTTGAGGAATTTTGTTTTCTCACTGTTCGGTGATTATTTATTTATTATTATTTTATTTTAATACCCATTACATAAGAGTGTGCGGATGATAAGATTTACGATATAGGCTGCGGAGCTATTTGTGGTATAGATGGGAGACTTTCGATTACGTTTTCCTTTACAAATAAGGAATTAGCATAGACAAATAGTTGGTGAGCACTCCAACTGAAAGGATGACGAAATGGAAGGAGTTGGACTGACATTGAATCAAATCGCAGTCGGAGTTGTGCAAATGCTCATAGCCATGTTGGGAGTGAGTTCCGTCATTTCGCGCTTGCGACAGTGTTGTCATCTTTAGTGGGTGTCATATTATATTAGGCCTCACAATTGCTAAGATTAGATCTAGTCGGGCAGTGAGCAGGAGTGGAACATGAAGGATGTAAAAAAGGCACTGAAATACGTATGGGTGGAGGGAGATTAGATTACGTGTCGGGGCATTTTGAGCCCACTGTGGACTGAAATCGAGATGTAGTAAGTCATTTAGCATGTAAGCATGATGGGTTGTGGAGTGGATTGTTTATACAGACAGCAAGGTCACCTTGTGTTTTGGATGAGAGTAGTTCATGCTTAATGCAAAGACGAACTTATTAATGTGACCAGATTTATTAAATACCCCCGCCATTTCTAAGTCAGATTTTAGATTCACACGACGTTTTATAAACACGAATCATCATCGGAAATGAATTTCGAAAAACAGTTGGAGCACAAAAATGTATCCATATGACGGCCGGTGGAGTGTTTACGTTAGCATATGAGGAAGAGGAAGATGTCCATATACTAAGAGCTCGCACCGCGATCAGTTTTGGGTATAAAATAGTTTCTTCCTTACCACATCAATGAAATTAGTTAACTTTTGTTGTTGAGGATCTCTGCCTCTATCTGCAATTTCAACCCATTGAATACGGAACCAAGCAATCCTGCGAAAGACTTCGAACTACAATTTACATGAAATATATTTTCGGCAGAAGCGGGCCCTATTCGAAAAGTATAAAATTAAGAAATAGCTCCGAACGGACTCAAATTCTGTACTTCAAAATTCTGCAAACAACTCTCTGAATCCTGTACTAAAGTTTCAAAGAAATATAGATAGCAGTAATCGTTAAAAATAGGAACAATTTGTAAAAGTCTGTATGCACTGCACATACGTACATTGTGTTAGAAACGAACTTTAGCTGTTTTTTATTATCAGCGTGATCTGATCCGGATTAGATCACGAAAATAAAACAAGACGGATCATTGAAAAGTTTAATTTTTGAATTGTGGCAACAGTTGCTTTCAAAAACAAAACAGGGTATTACAAACTTTATATTGCCACCAGTCATTTTGCAAATATTCTGCTCAACGTGACGTCACACAAGGCACATGTCATTTCACTTGCAATGTCGGGGTGTTACCATATTTGAATCAAATTTGCATAATTTTTCTTTTCAAATATATTTTTGTGAAACAAATTTTGTATTTTATGTTGGAATATGCAACACATGAACAATATTTTGCTGCTAGCACTTGTGTTTGACTTGGCATATTAAGGTGTGCCCAGACCAGCGAAATATTTCAGAAATATTAATGAAATGTTTCTGAAGCAAATTAGACAAATTTCATAAACACTTATAAGAGATTTCTAAAATTTATTTGTTAAAAGTTTTAGAAAGGTTTCAATTTTATCCTTTTTGGGACTAGAAAAAAATAATGTGGTAGGATTATTAGCGAGTAAAATTTTTATTTGTAATTTTGGTCTCGGGAATCACCGTATTGGGAATAATCGTATTTTAATTGAATCACTTTCTCATTAGGTATTCCAAGCTTTTCTGGACATTTTTTTTTTATTTAAAAATAATAATAATCGAAAAACAGCGCTCACTTTCTGAAGGGAAACTTGTTAAACAAAAATTATTTCCCATCACGATTGAGTAACTGTGAAACATTTTTTAAATGTTTTTTTGGTGTCCAGGGCTCTAATCGCGTAAGCACAAAACGGTCGAACGACATCGTCTCGATCTCGACGATGCTTCTACTTCGTGTTACAACCAAAAAACTATAATCGTTGAAACGATTGGACGATCATCGTTTGATGTTGCTTCACGTTACTAATTCAGCTGCCAAATACTATCGTCGAAACGATTCGATTGAACGATGGCTATTTTGCAATCGTTTTATCGTTTTTGCTGCATTTTTTTTAAGATTTAGTTAGGTTTTAGAGAAGTAAAACAATATTTTACAGAAGACACCAACTTATGTTCTCTTTGGAGAGGACTTGCTTCTATCGAATTTGTAATAGAACGCATTCTTTGCAAAAAGATGGTGGTTGCATTTCTTTTTTGAATATTAACTTAATTTCATTTATTTAATTTATAATTGCATGCGGTAATACAATCATATAATATCATTCATTGAATTCTTTGTTACAACTCGATCCTTAGCAATAAAACTTCTTAAAACACTCTTGTGTATCCGTTAAATGTGAGCTTTTATAAAAGATTCCACCCTTCTTGGCAAAAAAAAAAAAGCTGTTGTTTTGTCTTTGTAGATAAGTGTTTGCATACTTGCATTTTGATACTTGTAGAGGTCATATTCCTTGCTAACTATCCATTTTTGTATTAAGTTCCCAGTTTCATATCCAAACAAATTATAAAAAAAAACTGTTTCCATACATTTTTCGATTTTGAAGTTGTCAAAGTTTGTTTACAGTCATTTTCAAACTGTTCAAAACGAGAACGATAAACGATTCGATTGAACGATCAGACGATGATGTTATATGAAGCAAACTAAAATCGATATCGTTAAGTTCAATCGTTTCGACGACTATCGTTTCATAAATTACGCGATTAGAGCCCAGATCCAAACCAGCAAAACATTTCATAAACATTTCATAAAAATTGTTTTGTTTAATAAATGGCTTAGAAATATTTATGGAACATGTAGGATTGTAGGTATTTAATTGTTTATCAAATGTTTGGCTGGTTTGGACATACCTTTATAGAACGAGAAAAAATAAAATAACAGGGAATATGGACGGGGAGTTCCATGAGCTCCATTGGAATGCGAAAAAAATCAATTGATTTTTTGTGCTCCATTTTTTAGTCTGGCAACGCGATTGTGTGGCTATCGTTTACTGGCACACCAACATTTAAAAATAAAACAAGCAACCTAGTGGGAAATAGTAGAAATAATTTTCAGATCATGATTCGTGATCTCGATGCTAAGCAGGATCATGTGCTGTTGTTGTAACTGTAAGTGCATTTAAATCTATGATCTATATGGATCATAGCTGATAATAAAAAACAGCTTTTATTTCACTCAGCTTCTTTTTGTGGGAGCACTAGTGAAGAGTGTTAAAATGGTGCAGCAATTGGCAAAGAAATGGAAAACTGGAATAAAAACAAACAAATTGCACGGTGAATAAGAAAGAGAATAGATATATTTCACACTGAAATAAGTGGCAGAAGCAGCGCTGCCCCCTTGCTACAATTGTAGCGTTTGTACTACATTTTGTTGGTCAATTATTAATTGCGTACTTTGTACTACAATTTCTCACACTTCAAAACTAATAATACAAGCATTTTTAAACTACAGCTTAACTTCCATGTTTATTGGAAGTTTGTTCACTAGTATAGTACTAAGCTCAAGTTATTTGTCATTGTCATTTGCATTTTCTCTGCGTCTGCATTATTTCGGACATTTATAGTGAGTGAGTGGACGAGGACAATTCATGCAGTAATGAAAAGATATTTTAGAACAGTGCCAAAAGAGAAGTTTTATAATCACATATTAAATTTATTCCGATTTTAGAAAATAATGTATTCATAATTTTCAGAAATAATGAATATAAACAAACAGAAAATGCAAAAAGATGTTTATTTACTTTAAAAAAATCATTATAAAGTAAAAATATAAATGTGTTTTTATTTGTTTTTTTTTTTTCAAATTGTACTACATTGTACTACATTTTTAAAGGGCCCGTACTTCATTTTCGACCTCTTGGGGGGGCAGCATAATAATAATTTTTAGAAACAGCTTTGCAGTTGCAGAAATTACGACAATGGTAACACAGAATTTTCACATAGAAAATTTCGGCAAAGGAGAATTTTGAAAAACAGCCTTATTTATTAGAATTTTCTACACGCGCCTTAACATCTGTATAGTTATGCAGTGTATAAGTATTTATACAGCCTTTATACACACTTCCACAAATTCTTATACATAAAACATTTTTCCATGCATACTAGTTATTCAGGGCTTACGTCCAAAAAGGTACTGAAAAGGAGAAATCTGTTACATTTATCTCTCCGAAAAGATAAAAAAACAAAAGCAGCTTGTGAGAAATGCAAAATTCAAATACAAATAGGAAAAGGAATTAAAAAATTTAAAAGTAAAAAGAAAAAGAATGATTTGGGACTCCTAAGAAACGGTAGTCTTATGTAAATTAAAACGAATTTTTAAAACAATTTCAAATATCTCATTTCTGCACATATTTCTTATCGAGGACACTTGTAGAATCTTGAAAATTGGAAATAAAAATGTCTAAACAATCTATCCATTTTATTTTTTATCCCATTTAAAATAAAATGTGACAGATTTTTTAAGTCGAAATGACATTTTGATACTATTCCGCCTCTATTCAAGCTCTAAACAACGTCCAAGCGCGTTTAGCTCATACAAGCTCTATACAACGTTGAAATAAAAAAATAAGGCTTATGCGTTTAGAGGCATTTTAGAGCGTGCATAACTTTAAACACTCTTTATAATATGTTTACAAATAAGGCTGTTACAGTATAACGACCCGCTCCTTCATACTGTCTCCCAGAGACAAAAGAGTATGATTTATCTATGCTGTCTCCTTAAAGTTTCTATTGACAGATAGCGGACAGTTCTGCTGATAGCTTTACCAGTCCATTTTGAAATTATTGAATTTATTTTGAGGTTAAATTCACCGTGGTGTATGCCTCAGCTGTCAATAAGTGTTGCTGTCTTTTGCTGGGGATTATTTTTAAGTGCTGTTTAATTGAACAACAAGTGTATAGAATTTTAAGATGTCAGCTGCCTGTATGAAGATTGTTAAATGGAATTACCCGTTCACTAGACCACCCTAATCCTATACCTAGAACGCCATTAAAAACGAAAACACTTTCCACACATATTGCGTACTCGAAAAGAGCTATTGCGAGATTAATTTTATGTTCGTAAATCCGTGTCAAACACGTGAGTTTAGACATCATCGAGCAACAATTTTCCAAAGGAACTTTCCGAAGAACGAAAACGTGTAAGCACCAGCTGAGCCAGAAAGTCACGAACCAGTAATGTTCCCTCGAGGCCATTTGAAGAAATTCTTTATTAATAACACACATCCATCAGATGGAATTGTGGGCTTGTTCCGCCAACAACATTAGTAGACTCTAACAACTGAGAGGTATTCTTGCAGAGCGAAAACGACCAACTTTACAAAGCACGGTCCATTAATAAACAAAATCCAGCCAGAGGGCAGGAAATGCACTGCAATCTTCGAGATGACAGTTTGAGAAAGACTGTGTCTCGTCAACTGGCCACTGTATACTATCACATAGCATATTGTACCATGAGCTCCTCTCAAAGTAATTAACCATTCTGTGTAGTTCTACTGGCTGGATCCTAAGCAAATCGCTACTTGCTGCCACCAGACGTAATATAGGTCCTGAAGTCAAGATATAAATCAGCCCAAGTGCCAAACTACATCACGTAACCAGTTTGTCAATTAGTTCTGAACGCGGAAGATCTCAGTACTTTATGTAGATGATTCTAGTGATCACCTAGCGATGTATCTAGGCGCACACTTAAGTGCCAGCCAATTGCCAACATGTGCGCTAGATAGTTACACCGTACACGAGTAACGAGTATGCATCGCAAATCGATTATAGAACCATAAAGAAACTCTAACCCGTCTGTTAATGTGCCATGGCTCTAATGTAATCATAACGCTGCGCACACCGGTTGTATATTAATATTCGCTCGTTGCACGAATCGCTTATTGTGAAAAGGTAACAAACGGATTGCAATCCATGACTAATTGAGTCGACTTCATTTGCCAGCAGTGCCACAGTTTTAGTCATTGGAACGAAGGCGTGAATCCAGGTGCTCTGTATCTGTTGTTGGCCAACAGCTTCGGTTTCTTCTATTTGTTTTTTTGTTCTAATGAGATTTGCGAATTGTGATTCTCATGTCGCAATTGTTGGAGTTGGGTTTTGTATATATGGATACAAGTACGAGTAGGTATGAATGTGCTGATATGGTGTGATGGTGATGTTGACATTGAATTGAAGTGTCTGCACATAAGTCACTCGCCGAGTGTGACTCTAAGAATTTTAAATGTCTTCCGCATTGTTGTGCTTGCGAAATGGATTTAATCGTTTCTGTGATTTTCCATTGATGTTGGATGTTTGGTTAGACGACCAGTTTGGGTGCTCTTCCATATTTATGTTGAATCTTGTGTGGTGCAATCAAATGCATTTCGTCGTTTGTTACGACTTCAAGTTGACGTATGGAAATATATCTGATATGAGATTATTGACATTTCTTTTACCAAAAGTTATCTTCAGTAAACCTTTTTTTAAGGTTAATCTTTGTGTAGAAATATGCATACAGGTTTTATTTTCCTTGTCTATTGTGGCTTAATTGTAGCTAACTATCATTCAGTGTAAATGTATATAGCTAAATATATTCCTCAAAGTGGAACAACATTGTCTTGGATAAAAGAGCTCTTTCGGGGAATACCCAACTTGTTGTCACCAGTAGGTACCTTAGATGAAGTTTTGCTTATCGATTGATGCTTCAAACTAGGGCGGACGTGATCATGACTGACAAAAATGACTTTTGACCTATCGCACAAGTCTGACCCTCTGGATCATAATTCAGAATGTGCCCTGGCCAAGGATATTATTTCAGACGAGGCATAACGTCGGCAGGGCGCTTCTGTCCTTGCACTGTGTTTCAGTTTGAAGCATCATCGGAGTGCATAAACCGGAACTCTACAGTGGAAATCTGCGATCCCAAAAGAATGGCAATCGAGTTCTGAATGACAGCTTTGATTTGATTGATTTCATTTTATTTCTTTTAAATTCATTAAAAATTCACAATTCTTAATTATAAATTCATAAAAACTTTAAGTATAGAATAAAAAAAAAATATGTCACATTCTGTATTTTTGCCTACTATATATATATGTTGTATGTATTATAAAAAGAGTTCAAGACCACGTCAAAGAGCTTCTATAAATTTAAATACTAGTTTTGGGTGATGTGACCCTATACACAATTTGCATTGTAAAAATGTAAACGAAAATATTTTTCTATTACTTACACTTACTTATTACAAATAATGTTGTTTAAGCAAAAAATAAAAACTTTTAAAATTAACAAAAAATTACTGCAATTAAACCAGAATGTCAGAAAGAACGGATTCAAAATTCAGATAGTTCAAATTTAAAAGTTTACAAGTTTTAAGGGCATTGCTATTGATCGGTCGCCAGAGGAAGTTTATTAAACTAAGCGGTAGTGCGAAGTTTAGAACATATACCAAATAAGGAACGTTTCCAGCTGTTTGTCTGACACAAAGTCTTCCATCTACTAAGACGCAAATCTGGGATTGGGACTCTGTAAGATGAAAACGTTTAATCGTTTGCGCCTGCGCGAACGGGTTGCTCCATATAACTTCGAAAGCACAAATAATTTTCGTTTTGGCACGAAACAAAGCAAACAAAAACTGTTTGATTAACGTTTTTCATTTCCATGGTTATTTCTATAGGATAAATTCTCAACAAATAATGGCCTTATTTATAAACGTATTATAAAGAGTGTATAAAGTTATGCGCCCTTTAAAATGCCTCTAATCGCATAAACCTTATTTTTAAAAATTATTCAACGCTGTATAGAACTTGTAAAGGGTGATTTTTTAGCTGGTTTGGTTTTGGCAACACTGGTTTTGACAGCTGACGTGTGTTTAGTACCTTGTGTCACTGTCAAACAGCTTCAGTTTGGTTTGCAATTTAACCATGGATCGTCTTACAAATGAACAACGCTTGCAAATTATTGAATTTTACTATCAAAATTCGTGCTCGGTTCGAAATGTTCATCGCGCGCTGCTTCCATTTTATGATCGGCATTCTCGACCTTCTGAGCAGTCTATTCGGAAGATTGTGACCAAATTTCGCACCAAATTTACTTTGTTGGACATTAAACCACCAACACGTTTACGTACTGTGCGTAGTGAAGAAAATATTGCGGCCGTATCAGCTAGTGTGACAGAAGACCGCGAAATGTCGATTCGGCGCCGTTCCCAGCAGTTAGGCCTTTGTTACAGCACTACGTGGAAAATTTTGCGGAAGGATTTGGGCGTAAAGCCTTTTAAGATACAGCTGGTGCAAGAACTAAAGCCAGCCGACCTACCACAACGCCGAATTTTTGGTGAATGGGCTCTTGGAAAGCTGGCCGAGGATCCGCTTTTTTATCGAAAAATTGTGTTCAGCGATGAGGCTCATTTTTGGTTGAATGGGTACGTAAATAAGCAAAATTGCCGCATTTGGAGTGAAGATCAGCCAGAAGCATTGCAACAGCTACCAATGCATCCCGAAAAAGCCACTGTTTGGTGCGGTTTATGGGCCGGCGGCATTATTGGGCCATATTTCTTCAAAGATGATGCGAATCGCAGCGTTACTGTCAATGGTGAACGCTACCGAGCGATGATAACAAACTTTTTTTTGCCCGAAATGGAAGTTCTTGACTTGCATGATATGTGGTTTCAACAAGACGGTGCCACATGCCACACAGCACGCGAAACAATGGCGCAATTGCGAGGCGAGTTTGGTGAACAGTTAATTTCACGTTTCGGGCCGGTCAATTGGCCGCCTAGATCGTGCGATTTGACACCATTAGATTATTTTTTGTGGGGGTATGCCAAGGCTAATGTGTATAGGGACAAGCCCGCTTCGATTGACGCACTGGAAGCCAACATCCATGCATTCATTCGTGAGATACCGGCCGATATGTGTGAAAGAGTATGCCAAAATTGGACTCAGCGGATGGGCTACCTGAGACGCAGCCGCGGTCAACATTTGCATGAAATTATCTTTAAACATTAAATTGCAAGGTTCAAACTATCGATTCAAATAAATATTTCATTCATTTTTTCGAATTTTTTGTGTTTTTTTTTTTAAAAAAAGTTCTAAACCTCTTAAAAAATCACCCTTTATAAAAGCTAAACATGCTTGGACGTTCGTTAGTGCCTGTATACCTAGAGGTGGAATAGCATCGAAATGTCATTTTGACTTATTTTAAACTGTTTGGTTTTAATTTGTATACGAAGTCCCAAATCTCCCAACGTTTTCCTTTTACTTTTCCATTTTTGTAATTCCTATTTGTATTTGAATTTGCATTTCTCACATAATTTCAGTACCCGTTTTGACGCAAGCCCTGTATAAATCGTATGCATGGAAAAATGTTTTATAAATAAGAATTTTTGGAAGGGTGTATAAAGGCTGTATAAATAATTAAACACTGCGTAAAAGTTATCAACTCGTTACACAGCAGTTACGTCAAATTTTTGTATGCTATCTGACGTCTACTAGCTAACTTACATGTGCATATTTGTTTATTAATACGGCTGGTTTGAAAAAATAAGAAACAAGGTTTGCATTATAGGTATGAGTTGAAGAGATACTGCTCGTAATTACTATGCGTGGAAAGACATCACAATTAAATTGAAATAATTATGTATTATAGGAGCTTCTCGAACTATATAGAAAAAATTCCAGAACTATGAAACTTAAACCACTTTCTCTACCGTTTCTTAAAAAGTTGCGAATAGAAAGACGAAAACGAAAAAGTTTTTTCAAATACGGGATTGCTTTTTGTTTTATTTTTTACAGAATCCAATTCCATATTGAGATTCGAACACTTGCTTGAAGTGGCGTGTCAACACACAAAGCCCATTATACACTATGAAATATAATATGTTCTTACTGATGGCAGCTACACTTTCTCTCTATTGGTTATTTTTAGTTGACAATTATAGCCAAATACTTATGTTTTTGGAAATGAAATATGCAGTAGGTATATTACTTAACGCTAAAGTCAACATGCTACATGTCTACCAAATGCATTCTGTCACGAATCGTGGTATCCACTATACCTACCATCAGCAGTCTGTTCCGCACTTAAGAGTACACCTGTTTCCGCGGCATGGTATATGTTTTGCTTTTTGTATAGGTTCTGCCAGCCTTCTGAGTTTATGGTAAAGATGAAGACGTATAAAAGACCTAAAATCCAAGCAAAGGTAACACTAGTAAAACCTAATACTGAAGACGATTTGCAAAATTTGTATGAATTATATCTTTGTAGAGAGATTTTAGCTTAGAGCCTAACAGAAATAATAAGGAGTATCGCAGTAGCCATCAAGTAAACACCACTTGATCTTCACTGCAAACAAGCTAGAAATACAACTATAACGTCCATTGGGCTAGTTGGAACATACATCATCCATACGTTAAAAACTTTTTACGTACAGGCCAATAAACACTTTAAGAACATTTGCGATAGAAAGAAGCAAGCGACCACCGAGCAAGATATTGCTCTTTTAAACAGTGTAACGTAATTTCGGAAAAGCATGTAACTTATTCATTGCATAGAAGCAATCACTATCTCCTTAGCCCTGCAACCCGAAGAAATAAATAACCACTTGTAAGATCATCTTAAAGCAGCAAAATTTGATCAGTCTAGCTTGGGGAATGAAAGCTGCAGATTGTTGATGCAAAAAGTGTTGCCAATTCCAAAAACATTTGGTTAAAAAAAACAGCTTTATATCCTTTTTACATTCACCACGGACAAAACTTCTTACCTATTGAAGGCATGCAGATAGTGATGGACAGGTTTGATAGCCAAGATGGTCTCTTATTGTAAGCTTAACACTTTCGGGGAGACACTTTTCACTGTTTCTACTAGCAAGGCCGAATTTAAGGTTAGACTTAGTTCATTCAACTGATAGTGACTAACTAAACTGAGTAATTCAAATAATTCTAGTATAAGATTCCGTATTCGTTTTCTTTGAGAAGAGTCACTGTAGATTGTCTTACTGAATATATTTCTTTTAAATTATTTTGCATGTGAAAAAATCGAATACTTGCCCCATTCCCGCTCCAACAGAGAAAACAGCACATAGTGCCTTTGGTGTGCACTGTGCACCCATCACTCCAAAGTAGATAAACGTTCAAGAAGTTCAAGTGCTGTATTTCTGCGAAATAATTTTATTTCGATCATGTCGGACTTTGGTCTTTAGTTCAGCTTCTCACTGAGTGCTGAACACATTTGAGCAAGTTTTTGATCCCTTAGTTTTTTTGTTTCTTCTAGATTTATCAAGAATTGTGTAAGAAATAGCATGTTAAGGACGGTGGATATGAAACCATCTCGAAGCCTTACGAAACATAACACAACAGCTCCATCGACATCTGGCCAGTAGTTTTATCGGTAACCAGTAGCTGACATAAATAAGATTCGAATTGGGTTTCTTAATCTGAAAATTCTTAAGCAGCGTTTTATAACACTGGGCTAGCCTATTTACAACTTTCAACATAAATTTCAACCTCCCACACCAGCACCTTAGTCGCGATCTTTCAATGCTCTAGTAGGAATGACAACAAAATTACATCGTCGACTTCATACACCAATCTGATATTTTCTCGAATACCCATTATACAACCATGATTCAAGTCAGCGTCTCTCATTTTCAAATACCATAAAACAAAATCGCACCTCATTCACTATAGACCGATTGCCCATTCCAGAGTGCACCCAAATTTGGTACACATGTCAACAACTTGGTAATCTCATCCCAATAAAATTCCTCCGTTAAGTAACACCGACATCGGTCGATGTGTCAGTGCCGTAGACGTGACAAGAAACTCGAATTTCCAAACAAAAATTCCAGAGAAAAAGACCACTGACACTTGACAAGTCCCAGTATAAGCGGCCCCTTCTCGTCCGAGGGACCCGTGCTGAGCTTCGTCCGCACAGGAGCTCTTGTTTGTTCGCTTAAATGGACTTTAAGTGGGCCGTCTATAGAAAATCAATAAACCGTTTAACCATTCCCCCCCCCCCCCGTCAGCAAGTGATCCACACATGATGAGAGTCTCAAGATGTGCTGCATCAACTTTCACCCAGCTCCGGCATAAGAGGTCTACATGATATTTATGGAGTATATGAGCTGAAAAGTATCCCAACGTCGTGCATTGTATTGAAAGCGTTTTTAAATACCTGTAGCAGCTGCAGGCGCAAAGAAAGTGCAACGTCAATTTTTAGTGGAACAGAGACGGAAAAAAAAAACTGGATTTGGTTTTCATTATTTCGGACCGGTTAAGATATTATACTCATGTGATGATCTTGACTGTGACTCTGCCACGCAAGGTTTATGATATGTTACTGAAAACGAGAAGTAGGAGCTGAAATGCGCTCTCAATTGGATCATTATGGAGGAAAAGTTAAACAATTTCAATTTACAGGGTGCTTTGCTTATTTATTGATGTGACTGCAGATATTTTGCATCTCGTTTGTTTAACACAATTAATAAATATACCTAAATATAAGCTACAGACCCAAACTAATGTGTTTCCCACCATCATCAGTGCGAGGGGTTCCTGATTTTGAAATCTCCTTTCATACTTACTGACCATTTCTGAATTTTTAGATGTTTGCCAGTGATGCCAGATCGTGCCCATATTTTGCATTTCGAAATAAGCTGAACGGGCGAAGAAAAAGCATTTTAATAACTGAATCTGAAGAAAAACCGTTCGAATTCCAGCAACGGCATGAGCAAAAAATGGTATTTCTAATAATCGTAATCAGTCCGAAAAGTCTGGCATCACTGGTTTGCCTAATGGAACCGCTTATCCACTTTCTGTTTAAATATAGGACCTTCCATTTTTTAGTTACCTTCCTAAAACCCAGAACGAATTTTTTTCTCATTGCAGGCAAGTTCCCCGAGGAAGACTCTGACATGCTAATGGAGCCCAATGATTTCTCACCCGTATCAGTGATACGATCACAAGGCCGGCAGTACTTCCCGTCCACCACGGCCATCTATCGAGAAGATCAGTCCCACACCGAAATCGATCCGCCACAGGCAGCCCAGAATTTCTATCCATCCTACTACAGAGATGCGCCCCCACTGGGGCACTCTCGCCCGTACTTCGCATCGCCGCTCCCTCTAGACGGACCACTTCCGTCACCGCAAAAATTCGCCGCGCCCCACCCGACTCGGGGCTATGACCCAGCCATCTTGGGATCCGGCGATTTTGGCGTCATCCGTGGAGGCACCTTCTACCCAGAGGACGAAATGCCATATCATCCCGAGGAGAACAGCGAATACAATCAGTTCTACGGTGACAATGCCAACAACGGCCACGGCCGACCACAGGGTGATGGATTGGTTCACAAATTCACCTACCCCGAGGAACAGTTTGCTAACTTCCGCGACTTTGCTGACATCAACACCCCAGCCGATTCGGCCTTTTCGCAGTTTGTTGTCGTCTATGCTGCAAAGAATGCCACAACATCCTCGGCACACCATCCGCGGCCGAAGAACATCTTCGAACAGTTAGAACTGCTGGACAAAGAGAAAGCCCTCGAGGAGAAGAAGAACCGCGTCAGCAAGTCAAAAGTCAAACTGATTAGTACAAAGCTCGAGAAAAAGTACAAAAAGAAGTCAGCTCCCAAGGATCTGGACTACGAACCACTGTTGGCGCTGAGTTAAGCATGAACCGTTCCAATGCTTATTTCTCAACCATAACAAACTATATGACACTCAGTACGCGTGGTGAGATTTTTTGAAACTTCTCTCGCCTCCAATCCACGCCTCTTTTGCGAAACTTTGATGAAATTTAAAAGTTTTTTTTTTACTATTTTATTTTGTTTTTAAATTATATACAAACAAATGACTATTTTATTAATTTTATTTACCATTTAATCAAAACAAAAAACTATCGATTGCAGCTTAACATTTCATCATCAAATCGATCGCCTAACCTAATTATTATAAATATAACTACTACAATGCTGGTAGATTCATCACAGAAACATCGCAATTCATCAAAAAGTGTACACATGTATTTTGTTGTTTAAATGTAACTTCTCGTACTACATACTTAAATTAAGTTGAACAAGTTAATTAAAATGAGAATATAAAATGTATCCCACTATGTGTAAATTAAATATGAATAAGAGAGAAATTAATAAAATAAAAATAAAAATGAAAATAAAACTAAAACAGAGAGTAAAGTTTTGTAAAAACTTAGATTTAAAATTTTAGAGAAATATTTTATAGTAAGCTACTTAGAAGTAATGTTAAATACCTTAATGTTATGTTTACCGAAATAAACTGATTTAAAACTTTTTATATATACCTCATGTTCTTTTGTGTGCAACGAACATTTTTGACTTTGGTAATATTATGCCACATGAAGGTATATTCATTTTATCACATTACCCTTGTAACGCCAAGAAGTAGTCACCGGAGACCTCATAAAGTATATATATTCTGAATCAGGATCACATTCTGAATCGATTTAGCCATGTCCGTTTGTCTGTCTGTCTGTCTGTCTGTCTGTCTGTCTGTCCGTCTGTCTGTTGAAAGCACGATAGCGCCCAAAGGAATTGCCATAGGCGAATGAAATTTGGTGAAAGGACTTATTTTTATCGTCGTCAGGTTGGTGTTGAAAATGGGCTATGTCGGTCAAGTAGTTCTGGCACCTCCCATACAAAATCAATATTAAGCCCATGTGTCTCCCTGTCTGTTGAAAACATGATAGCTTCCAAAGGAATCAACCTAGGCAAATGAAGTTTAGTGAAAGGACTTATTTTTATTGTCGTCATGTTGGTATTAAAAATGGGCTATGTCGGTGAAGTAGTTCTGGTACCAACCATACAAAATCAATATTAGGCCCATGTGTCTCCCTGTCTGTTGAAAACATGATAGCGTCCAAAGGAATCAACCTAGGCGAATCAAGTTTGGTGAAAGGGCTTATTTTTATTGTCGTCAAGTTGTTATTAAATATGGCCTATCTCGGTCAAGTATTTCTGGCACCTCCCATACAAAATCAATATTAAGCCCATGTGTCTCTTGTCTGTTGTTCAATGTAATTACGTACTACCTCTCATGCCTAAAATTTTGCATGACTAGTATGCAGTGGAGGGTGTCAAAGCATGAGCCAGGCCGATTGTTTTTCAAATAATAAGCTCCAATAAGGTTGCTTGACGAAATGTAAAAGATTTGAGACCTTTCGGAGTTAAAAATTTGACAGTAAACTCCTTGACAGCAAACAAGTGATGTCAGAAAGTCTTACCAAAAAGTAATATTGAGAGCCTTTATAACAGTTTGACTTAAATGTCAAAAAGCTTTACAATGCCAGTTGTGTTAAAAAAAAAAAAAAATAATAAATTGATGAGAAAAATTGTATAGACGAACAGGACAGTGCTGGCAATACAATTCAATGACAGGGTGTCACTAATAAGCAATTGTTATAGAATATGTTAGTTAGAAGACAGCTTAAATCGTCATACCTATGATATGAGGTTAGCCTAGCTACTGCAGCTACTGAAAGTGTTGATCTCTTGACGCAAATTAGATGGTGCTTCTTTCTCTGTTTTTAAATAAAGTTATTTTTTTTAATATTAGAAAATAATTTTTATATAACAAAAACTACTAACTTCAAAACTTTTTAATCTGAAAGCTCTTTTAATTTTTTAGTTTTGCTAAAATTCCTTTTGACTGGGGCAACCACTATTTGTAATTAATGTACATATATTTTGTGTCCTTTAAAAAAAACTATATCTTGACATTGGAACGCCTATTGCCTGTTTGAAGCAATAAACATAATTTGGGCGGATTGGACATTGGGGCGTGTGGCTGTAATGTAAATAAAAAAGAAATTCCAAACGCAACCATACTTGACACTCAATTAGGCTGAAGTTGCATGATTTGGAAAACTGCGAAATATGTGCTGTTTTAAAACGAAAAACAAGTACCTTTCGTGTTTTAAAAAGGACTAAATTTAGGCAACGCAATTGCAAGGCAACCGCAAAGCCGGGTGGTTACAACTTTTGTTTATTGAACTGTACCGCGCAGAACTCAAAGACCAATAGCACATTCATTTTAAATACGAGGTTCAATTTATTATATCTTTCGGTCAAAGCAACAACCATTTAATTTTAATTTTCGCTTTCATAGGCATTGCCAGGCTTAAAAAACGTTTTTCACTCGAAAATTGTACAAAAAAGTTTGAAATCGTTAAAGAGAGCAGAAATCTGAGTTCTTTCACAATACTCAAAGTAAGCCTTCGTCAAGTTAAAAATAAAATTGCCTTTTTTTAAACTTGTTCCTACAAAGTAAGAACTAGCCAAAAAGAAAGGTGACACAAAGATATAATTTTCCAATATTTCTTCAAAATATTTTACTATGCACAATCAATTTTTGCTTTCCTCCTGTACCTTTGTTTAATTTACACATAGTATTTCTTTCGGTTCAATTAGATGCAGCTGTGAAGTCACAAGGGGTCGTTTGAATAAAAACTAGCGTTTGATTTGAGTAAAAGGTTTTAGCAAAGTAAAAGCCATTAGCAAATGCTTTGAATCGGTATGAGCAAAAACCTAGTTTGCTAAAGTAAGTTCGAAAATTCGAACATAGAATTTACTTCGCTGTACATGTCCTCGCCTTACAATTTCTGTCAAACTTGACAAGTGACAACTGTCCGTTGTTTTTTTTTTTAATTTATTTTCAAATTTTTGTGGGAAAATTATCAAAAGCAATCTATAGCTCCAATTGCACCTTGGTGATGTTTGATTTCTTCCTCAGTTGTCGGAAAATGTATCCAATCATTATCTTGTTGAACTATTTTTTGACACACATCCCAATTAGTTAACGAAACGGTTGATGAACACCAAGATCTCCTCCAACACCAACTTAAACACATAGCGCCGTACTAATAACAAATTTTAGTCTCGACTTTAAATAACCGGAAGCTCGCAATTGCGAAATTTGTATGGAAAACATAGCCACTAAGTGAACTACTAAAATTTAGAGTCGAAACTAAAAATGGTTATTGGTGAGGCCCATAAATTTGTCACTTGTTAAGCCATGAATTTTGAAATATTTGCCTGAGAGCCCGGATCTCCTAAATGCCTCAGGAAAGATTTCATTTTCCGGATATTTGAAAGAGAACAATCAAGCGTCTCAAAATTATCATTTAAAAAAGTATTAGCCAAAATGTCCACATTTTCACGCGTGAAACTAAACAACTGAGGTTATTATCGTCGCCAATTCTTCTTTGTTTATACTGTTTTTTATTAGCACGAACGTTAACCACAAGAGGTAAAACAGGTATAATGTGAAAACTTATCGCATCCCTGTCTTGTCTGGTTTTCCTGCACGACAAAACTTAATTTAACTATTTATAAACAAAACATCGAAAATTCACAATGCTTATATTGTTTTATGTAAAAAATGTGCGTTCAAAATATTCAGCAAAAGGTCTGAGTCAACTAAATAGCAAACTCAGAATTTGCATAGCATTTGCTTTGTCTGATAAGTTTTATTCATACCGATCAGAGTAAAAGGTCAGTGCCGACGCTTTTCGAACATGTCAAAAGCTGGAACTAACTCAAATTGGTTTTTGTTCATACGAAATGTAGCAAATGCTTCGATCTTGACATTTCTCTGGAGTAAAAGCAATTGCTACGTTTTATTCATACCCAATGTCGATTTTTAAAAGAGCTTTGATTACTCACTGATTTCTGGTAAATTTGACTGTCGAGAGCGGAGGTAGTGCACTCTGGAACTGGAACTAAATTATATTTATAGGATCTATAATCTGTTAGCTGTTGGGTTACTTTCATATTCCTAAAAAACTCTATTTGTGCGGCTCTTATTTGAATACCACTACTGTTCTATCACAAAATAAAGTTTTAACGCAATAGATTAATTAAGCAAGTCTAGTATCTGAAATTCTTAGGCTTAGGCTTAGGCTATATATCTAGTATTACAAAACTATACAGAGCCCGAAAATCTAAATGTTTGTCATTTCAATTGAGAAGATGAAACTTTTGAAGAGTCAAAAAAAATGAGACCGATCGAAAAATAAATAGTGACGTTTATGCAAACCCTAGTTTCTCACATCCAAAATTCCAAACGCTTTTTTGATTTTATATTTTTAAGCGCCACGATACCACGGGAAGTCTAACTTTCGACAGGTTTTTCGCATGTCGCGCATGACAGGAGCCGCACGTCGTATGACTTGGTCAAATATGTGAACTGAGATCCATAGACTTGTTGATCAATATTGTGATGTAGCCACATTGAAAAGTGGTGCTTTGAAGAAATAGCTTTCCGTGAGTCACCACGAGTGTCTTAACCGCCAAACCTTAAAAACTGCTTACACCAAATAAGCACTGCTACCGCACGTGGCAGCAGTTTTTCACTTATCTGCTCCATAACATCCAAGTAGCTGCTCAAAATCAGATCTATTGCCACTCCCTTCATGTAAGAAACAGCTCAGCTGTTGCCATTGTTAGAAAAGCCGATATAAGAACCCAACTCACTGAGCAGAAATAAAAGTGTATCCTTTGCTGGGTGAACCTGAACAGGGTGCAAGTTTCCGCATTTCAGCAATTGGAGGCTATTGGCTCTCGCTGTTGTTACAGCCGATATCTGATTTAAATTTGAATTGCATATTCACGCCGTGGGGAGAAAGAACAACAAATTAATTACCACGGATATCTATCTATACTGTGTGTTCTAATTTATTGGTCAACTCGCGCCAAATCTCTAAGCACTCGCTGTAGGCTGAATTAGACCGGGCAATGACCATGGAGCAGTGCACTCGCGCCGACAGCGAAACCGACTGCCACCACATTTTATCACTGGCACAGGCAAGTTTGGGAACGGTTCTCCATTGGGCGACAAATATATCCACTATAGGCGTCTACACAGCAAAATTCTCAAGTTGTACACGTATATCCACCACCGCACCGAATGGTCATGACTCAAACCTCCAATTGACTGGAAAAGTTGACGCGCACATAGCTCAACCCGCCGTGACAAGGTGCTTGAATCTTTTACCCGTCGCGTCGCGTCGCTTGTCGTCGTTGTTGGTCGCTGTCCATTCGGCGAGATTTCATCCATTTATGGCTGGCAGTTAATAATAATTAACAATGTTCTTTCGGTCTTTAGGCTTATTGCGCCTGGGCGAGTGTTGGAATTTAGATAGTCTTATTAATTGTTTTTTTTTCCCTCCTCTAGAGGCGATATCCATTTGGGCAAAGATATTTATGGGGCGTAATGTGGAACACACCTCTCTCTGGTTCATTGTCAGCTGTGTGATATGTCAATGATTGGAAAAAAAAAGACAAAACAAAGATCACGGGAATTGCGGAAATTATTCAAGCTGCATTTTAATGCGATGCATATTATTATAGACTCAATTATTCAATGCTAATCAATTAAGACGTTGTTAATGATGCGGTGGTAATAACGTGTCCCAGAATATTGCTCTGTTGCTCTGAAGGAATAGAACGGTTGAGTTCAGGGAGTCACACTGAAATTTTAGTTAGTGGCAGCTCGTAGGGCATGGGCTGGTTTACTTCTAAGCTTTATATAAAGTGTGCCACTGTAAAGGCGGCTTCTTCGCTCTGAAGAAAATGAAAGAAACACCATGTCACATCTCCGCGGCAACAATATAAAGGGTGGTCGTCCATCTAGTGGTTGCTTTTTAAATCATAGGTTATTTTGACACTTACAGCTGTTTACCGCTCGAAATCTTGACAGAAAGTCAGTATCATACCTCCGCGGTAGTGATGCCAGATTACAAGATATATCTTTTTTTTTTCAAGATGTTTGAGCTCCAAAATATGTACAAAACTTTTTACATCGAAATCATCAAATTTCAAGATTTTTGATATCAAGAACTTTTTAAATCTGGCACATTAAAAGAACCTTTTCTATTGAAGAAAACCGTTTTCTATTAATTCCATTATTATATATAACAGAGCCCATACACAATTTCTGTCTCATCAACTCTAAGGAAACATGAATTTTAACGAATTTGATAAAATAACTGATGTTCTGTACTGAAACGGTTGTTGAAATTTTAATCTTTAAAAAATATTTGTTGAGCTTTAATGAACCCAAATTCTATGAAATTGATATAAGCAATGAAATTCTAAGTCAATTTAATTCAAATATAATCCAAAATTTAAAAAAGCATTAACATTTATTTATGACCAAATTTTTTTTTACAGATATTTAGGTGACTTATGTATAAGTAGTAAAGTACTTCAAAATTGTATTTTAAATTTCGCTCTTTTTTTATTTTGAACAAAATCTTGAAAAAAAGATTTTTTGTTTGGGAAAAACGAAATGAGTCGCTTTACGTTTGAACAAAGTTGGGAAATATTGAAAACTTATTTCCAAATTGAGTGCTGCGTAGCCCAAACAGAGCGTTTTTTGAAAAGAAGTTTCGGCCGAAATGAAGCACGCTTGTGCAAAAAGTTCGTGAGACTGGTATGCTAGTGGACAACACTCGTGATCCCCGTCGTCGTACGGTGCGCACAAGCGAGAATGTGGCTGCTGTAGCCGAGTGTGTGAGACTCAATTCAGTGATGGCATCATTGGATTATCTTTCTTCGAAAATGAGGCTGTGAACAACGTTTCGGTCCACGGTGGGCGTTACAGAGCCATATTAAAAGACTTATTTTTTACTGAAATTGAAGACATGGACTTGGACGACCTCTGGTTCATGCAGGATGGCGCGATATGGCGCACAGCCCATGCCACAATCGATCTTCTGTGCACCAAATTACCAAATCGCGTTATCAGCCGTCTTGCCGATGTCAATTGGCCGCCTCGGAACTGTGATTTGACCATTTTGGACTATTTTTTGTGGGCAACCGTGAAGGACCGATGTTATGCCAACAATACGGAAAGGATTTAAGCAATTAAGGCCAATATCATCCAAGCAATCCGTGTAGGGATGCCATACGTCCCCCTTTAGGGGGGACAGTCCTCCTTTTTCATACAAAAATGCTGTTTGTCCCCCTTATAAAGGGTTTTTTCAGTAAGAGCGCTACAAAAGTTTTTTTAAATAAGACAAAAACGGTTTTGTATATCAATGAAATTCCTTATTATATGGAAGTACGTTCGACGCCATTATGTATGGAACTCGATTTCTTTTGCATGGCCACCACGGGCACGCTTGCAGAAGTCCAGACGCTGAACCCAATTTTCGACGGTTTTCAAGCATAAATCGGCCGATACTGCTGCAATTTCACATTCGATATTCGTCGTTCCAGAAAAGAGCCTCATCGCTGAAGATGATTTTTCGATGAAAATCCGTCCACCGACGCTTCTGGTGGTCAAGCGGCTTCAGTTCTTGCGTCTATTTAATCTTGTAAGGATGTAGGCCAAGATCTTTTCGCAAAATTCGCCACAACGAATTCACAGAGATGCCCAACGCTTGAGAACGACGTGTGAAAGACACATTTGGGCTTTCTTCAACTGAAGCCTCAGCGGCAGCAATATTCTCGACACTACGGGCACTTCTTTGTCTCACTGGCACGGAAACATTTTGTACTGTGCCTGTGGATTCCAATTTTTCCACTAGACGCTCAATTGTTGATCTGCTAGGACGATTATGACGACCATAAATTGGACGTAGCGCTCTTAACGTTGAGGCCACTGACTCCGAATTTCGGTAGTAAATTTTAATAATTTCGACTCGTTGTTGGCTCGAATATCTTTCCATCATGAAAACCTTACTGAAGAGAAATGTCAAAAGAGCGGCAAGAAATTCGGCGTCGTTTGCTGTCCCTGTCGCTCTACTTTTGTAGCATCCCTATTGAAAAACCCTTTACAAACCACTGTCCCCCTTATTAGGTCAAAATTCAATAAAAGAAATCATTCAATTGAAAATTTTGAAAATACTTTATTTATACTTATTTTTTTTCAATTGAATACTTATTTATTTACATTTTATTTTATTTTGTTTCTCTTAAATAAAGTATGTACATAAATAATTTTGATGCTTTTTCCTAATATTTAGAAATGAAGTAAAACATATACCTAAATAATATGTGTATCCCCCTTTTTGAACACTTGTCCCCCCTAGAAAGCTCACGATGTACCCCTTTTCGTATTTTTTAATCTGGCAACCCTAAATCCGTGATCTACAGCCCGAAACAATCAACAAGGTCTTGGAAAATTGGAGAGACAGAACGCGCTACTGCAAAGCCAGCCGAGGCAGCCACTTGAACGACGTTGTGTTCCATAATTAATGGGAACGTTTGCCCTTACTGATAAAGCCATAATACATGAACAAAATTTAATTGTTTTCATTTTATTGCATTTTTAAAAAGAAACTTGTATCTGGCCCACCCTGTATATCAGTACTCAAGAGTAATGATTTCTTGGGTTGAAGTTTTGAATTTTTGGAATCCGGTTAGAAGATCTAGGGATTTAACCCTTACAAACAATTTTTTACTTGTTATGCACATGCAGATTACTAATCGAAGTCTTTCTTTCCAAATAACATAGCTCGAAAGTATAGTTTAAAAACAGAATGCAACAGCAGCCACGTTCTCGTCTGCACCGTACGACGACAGGGACCATGAGTGCTGTCCACTTGCACACGAACTTTTTGCACAAACTTGCGTACAACTTGGGTGCTTCATTCCGGCTAATACTTCTTTTCAAAAAACGCTACGCAGCACTCACTTTGGAAATAAGTTTTCAATATTTCCCAACGTTGTTCAAGCGTAAAGCGACTCATTTCGTTCCGCGGAGGTATAATTCCGACTTTTTGTCAAGACTTCGAGCGGGAAACAGCTGTCAGTGTCAAAGTAACCTATGATTTAAAAAGAAACCACTAGATGATCCGCCCTTTATGTCGGGTTAGGCCTAACTTGTATTTAACCGGATCTTTTTGATAAACTTCTTATACGATTGCAATACTTTGATAATTTGTGCAGTGCATTATATCTCCAAAATTCATCAGCTAATGTGAGTTTAACAACGCTCAACAACAGACATTTCCGTCAAATCAGAGAAGTACCCACATCTAGTGCCTTAAATACCCGCTCTCAACAGAAACAGTTAGAAATTTGATTGATGGCTTAAATTACAACTACAAGCCGTCTCTCAAAAAATGACTTATTCGTTCCATTTTCAACACAATGCGGAGCACATCCACGCCATCGAAGATCTAATATCTCGTCTCATGTTGAAAGGCTTCCAACAGCTGTAATTATGGTTCAAACAAGTTCACTCATAATCTAAGGGACCCCGCATTTACTGCGGCGATTTCCTCATATTTTCACCGTACAGCTCTATTTCCCCAGCGATTACTACGCCAAATTATATGTATCTAGGCATCGGCCCACCTCCGTATGTCAGCTCGAACGTGCTGCCACAAACGATTTATATTTAATCACACAAAAAAATCGAGGCATCTCTTTCACTAGGCGATTATTATGTTTGCAGAAAACATCATGTATCGCTCAGACACTAATGAGGCATTAGCGCCGTTAAACACCGTTCCCAGCAAGATCCCGAGAGGGACATCAAAAGCGAAAGCACAATTTATGGGTAGATAATTTAAGATCTGTCGTCTCATCCTTAACTGCCGCAACCGCACATGAAGACGTTTGGGTCATGTTCTGCGCTCTGTTGCGAACTTTTTCAATCAAGCAAATGACGGTCATATTTCAGCAGCCAAGACAAAAGTGCAGTCTGCAAATTGCAATGCCAAACACGGGGTCTCGGAGTTGATACTAAATTTTGTTTAACACTCTATCCGGCTGAGCTCACGATCGAGAGCGAAACAAGTGTGCGAAGGAAAGAGATCTTCGAAAGCCTGGTCCTCGGAGATAATGAATAAATGCGCAGTTTATGGCTCGAGTCACTGTCTGGCATAAAGTTCTCGAAATACGTAAATAATCGCATGTCAAACATTTATCGTGACATTGCAGTTAATGACAATGGGGTCGTTAATTGCCGGTGCGTTACCAATCTTATCACCAACGTAAGTCTAAGTATGTAGATAAATGGTTTGTGGTTAAAGCAGGTGGGTTATATTTTTTTCGCTCGTTTTTACGCACATTTTTGGACGGGTTTTTTGGCGAGTTTTTGGACTCCGTCTTTTGACGCCCTTTTTGATGACTTTCTAGCCCGTTTTTCACAAGTATTTGGACTAGTTTTTTCGCACGTTTATTGACGCATTTTAAAAAGCGTTTTTTAACTAGTTTTTCAACTCGTTTCTCATGCGTTTTTTGACGTTTTTTTTAGCACTTTTATTTTTAAAAACGATTTTTTTTAAGCTTTTCTCATGCGTTCTTCGACGTTTTTTCTTTTTGTGTTTTTTGCGTATTCTTAAATGATTTTTTTACGCGTTTGCGTTTTTATCGTTTTTTTGACGTCTTCTTTCGGGTTATTGACGCGTTTTTCGACGTTTTTCTGGATGTTTTTGAACGCATTTTTAACGCGTTTTTAGCGCTCTTTTGAAGCAGTTTTTTTCTCGCATTTATGGACGCTTATTTTAAGGGATTTCTTGAAGCATTTTCTGTCGCGTTCTGACGACTTTCGTCAAGCGTGTTTGCATAAGTTTTTGGACGCGTTTTTTCACACGCTTATTTTTAAATGAGTTTTTTTGACGCGTTTTTTAATGCGTTTTTTGCGCGTTTTTGGTTCGTTTTTTTCTCGCGTTTCCCTATGCGTTTTTAAGAAGCGTTTCTCACGCGTTCTTCGACGTTTTTTTTTGAGTTTTAGGACGCGTTTTTTGCGAATTCTGAAATAATTTTTTTGGGCGTTTTTACGCGTTTTTATATCTTCTTTGAAGAGGTTTCGTTCGGGTTTTTGACGCGTTTCTCTCGACGTTTTTGGACGCTTTTTAACGCGTTTTTAGCGCTCCTTTGAAGCATTTTTTTCTCGAATTTTTAGACGCTTTTTTAACGGATTTCTTTAAGCATTTTCTCTCACGTTTTGACGACTTTCTGACGACGTTTTTGACGTGTTTTTTAGAAGCGTTTCTCACGCGTTCTTCGACTTTGTTTTTGGGCGTTTTTGGACGCGTTTTTTGCGCATTCTTAAATGATTTTTTCACGCGTTTTTATCGCTTTTTTGAAGCGTTTTTATCGCTTTTTTGAAGCGTTTTCTTTCGGGCTTTTGACGCTTTTTTTGTGCGTATTTTAACAAGCTTTTTCATGCGGCAGTTTACCGCCGAAAAGTCTAAAATCAACACACACTATTTGCTTGAATATTTTCTTTTTAAAGTGCACTGTAAAACGAACAAATAGAGTCACGTTCTCTGCAGCTCTTCAGTATTTGTTGAATTTCTTGGGGTAAACATTGCAACAAACCATGCCCCTCCGATCGTTACTGTCTGATTTATATAAACCAGAAGGTAACCATAAGCGGTTGGTCAGTTAGCTGCTTAAATTGACTGCAAGCCTAACAAATTGCCCGTACCTCCACGCATCGCGCCAACTGTCACTTACTTCAGACAAATCTTGCAGCAATCTTTCACACCATTAAGTACGAGCTCGACAAAGGTTGTCCGATTGATTGCTGCTTTGACACATGGCCCATAAATTATAGAACAAAACAGTCAGTAGCCCAATCGTTTCCAAACAGTAATGCCTCGCTCGTCAAGCTATTTGCATAGGTGAAAGTACCTAGTCCCTTCAGACCACCAAATATGTCGAACATATCGAAGAAACTAAGAAAAAAATCGGAAAATGAA
This sequence comes from Cheilosia variabilis, assembly GCA_951230905.1. NCBI lineage: Eukaryota > Metazoa > Arthropoda > Insecta > Diptera > Syrphidae > Cheilosia > Cheilosia variabilis. Next base: position 38,456,915 of record OX579677.1, on the reverse strand, counting down.
TAAAAATTGGTTGCTCTCCGCGGATCAATAGATTATGCAACTCGCCGTAGAAGGAAGACACAAGCGCGAACAGAGACAGACATCACTGCCATGCTTTGTTTGCGGCTTTCCCTCTTCATGCTGAACAATGAGCAAAGCCGCACCGCATCTTTGCAATGCATCTGTCGTCAACCGTGGCAAAGCCGAATCAGAGCCAACTCTTCGAATTGCGTAAAGTGGCAGCTTAAGTCCATTTTGCCATCGCAACCGGAATACAAAAGAAAGTTAATTAGACCAGACAATTTATTAGACTTCTTTGTTAACCAACAAAGGAGTTGTACGCTGAGCTCGCTCCCCTGTACCTACCTGTGTATCTGACAACTAGTTTAATAAATATCTAGCTTTTGATTAGTTTGTACCAATCAATGGTATATCAGAGGAGTTAGGCAACTTCCCGAACATACAGCATTACATGCGACCGTGCGTCGTAATGTGAAGGCGATAAAAATTGAAAGTAAAACTGTCGGGGCTTCCGTTTTAGACGAGGTACATTATCGCACGAGAGATGACTGAAGAGCCAACATTTTAACGAACTCACGTTCGGCTAGAAGAAGATGTCCAAAAAACTGATCACTAACAACTTAATGATAGACAGCCTAATTGAACTTACGGCGCAGAGATCAGCGTATAGCTCAGCTGTACCTCAAGGCAGTCAACTAGATCGAGTCCATTTGGCAAGGCATTCACTTGCGGTCGGGACTGTTTAGTCAAAGATGTTGCACAGTGACTTGAGACACAAAAAGGTTCAGCCGTTCTATTGTCATCTGATGATCAGGCTGTTAGAGCACATCTATCGACGAAGATCAATGTTTTGTAAACAACTTTCAAGTCTTCCGTCCTTTTATGGCGCAAATTGAAGGTGGCAAGTGTAATTTATGTGGACTATTCCACTAAGCGTGTCGTTTTTGTGATACCACTTGGTCTTGATCTTTAATATGCAAGTTTTTGCCTTCTGCATCGTGTGCTCCTAGGTAAATTAGTTATTCTGTGCTGCTAAGTGCTGCCTTGGTTAGCCACTCTTAGGTAGTAATAGATTGGGACAAGTGAGAACAAGTTGTAATTCGTTGAAAGCTCAGCTTAGTTTTAAATCGGGGTTGCCACAATGATACAAGTGTAACAAAATTGTTACACTTTTTAATTATTTTATAATTTTGTTACAATGTTACTATTTTTCGCTTTTTTACACTTTTTCCTATTAAAATCTGTTTTTGTTTTTCTCGTTAAACAATATTGAAAAGTTGAACTGGCAGCACTTTTTTCTTTCGAACAAACTTCTACCAATTTCTATCAGCGTATTTGTTTGTTTACACAGAGCAAAAGTTGTGCAAAACGTCAGACTGCGAGTGGGAATGGGAATGGGAGGGAAGGAGAAAGTACAACAATATTTTTCTGTCTCGCCGCTTCGCCGTTGACAATGTTCTACATCTCATGGTAAATAAAGTTTGTGAAATAGAAATTGAAATCTACGTCGAACTGTGATAAAGAGTTCCTAATAAAAATTGTTTTGAGTTGAAAAACGATGTTTTTATTATGAATTTTTTATTTCCGTTTGTTACATTTTTTTCCATTTGTTACACTTTTTGAAAAAATATGTTACACTTTTAAAAAAACGACGGCAACATTGGTCGGGGCGAATGTTTTATGACGTTAAAGCTTTGTAGATATATTTTACCGAATGGAACCTCACTTTGAAGCCAGTGTTTACGGTCAGAAGCTGACATGATAACTCTGCGACTCTGCCCATAAATGTTTTATGAACTAAGTTTTTGATTAAGTAACCCCGAAGAAGATTGGGCCGGTAATTTCCATGGGGCTTGGCATTTAAGAAATCATTTTACAAAAAAACCGCAGACAAACCATACTGAGACTCCCAACTCACAATCCTCTTGCCGCTGGCCCCCTCAATTTTTTTACCAATTCGCCATTTTGTTTTCCTATCGGTGTTATGTCAAAAAAAATCCGTGTGACATGCAAAAACATACAAAAAATACAAAAATAAATGCTGTGGAGAAATGTGAAAGAGTTCGGGAATTCAAAATTTGTATATTACTTAATGCCATTGGCTAGTTATTATAAATTGTTAAAAGGCGAATAATTTGATTTGTTTGGTTAATTAATAAACTACCCAAAGGAGATGTTCTATATACTAGAAACATATTAGGACAAACTTGGTTGTGTATTTTCCGTTTTTGGAAATCATTAACTTCGATTTCGTGTGTAAATTGTTCTTAAATAAAGAAGAGAATTTTTAATCTACATTGTTAATTTTTCATGAATATTTTAAGCAAATGTACACTTATTCCTTAAAAATGTCAAACATTCAGACTTTCGTTCCCAATTATGATAAAGAAGTTTCTGCTTTAATTCATTATTACTCATATTTGTAAAGAAGTTTCTTACTTTAGTTCATCATTAAAAAATTGGTCCTTCGAGCCGGATTTTTTTAAAACTAAAGCAAAACTAATTGAAGAATTTTTGAGAGCTTATCCACAAACACATTTTCTGAAATATGAAAACGAAACAACACACGATTACCACCAGCGCAAGCCTTTTCCAATGTGAGCTGACATCTTAAACTGGGTTTGGGTCAAAATTCTGGATGGGTCAAAATTCTTTTTACAAAATTCTGCTTTCTAAATTCTGGTTTCAAAATTCTGCCTTTCTAAATTCTGCTTTACAAAATTCTGCAAACAATAAAAAAAGGTTCGCAAAATGTTTCAAAAACGCGCGCTTTTTAACATTTTCCAAACCGTTTTTATTGTTTCCTCTCTTCTTAAGCCTTATATTTTCTCCTGGGGGAAAAAGTTTGTACTTGTCATATTCAAAGTGATTAAGAAGTTCAAAAAGCAATAATTTTCAAACATTAGAAATTCATTGTAGGTATTAGAGGTTACATACCTCTAAGTTAAAGTTAAATTTATAAGGTGCGTAAAAATATTATATTTATGATTTATAAGTATAAGTACAAAAAGAAAACAAATGAAATTATGATAAATAAATGTTGTAATTTCTGACTGCTTCATATTTGTTTTTTAATTAAATTTCGCATGTATTGGAGAAGTGACTTAGTTAGTGTGTTGGACTTCTAAGCGAGGGTTTCCATCTGGTTCGATTCCCGAAAAAACCCAATTCCATCCTAAGGTTTTTTTGGCGAGGGGTCTTAACTTTTACACCTTTTTCACTGCGCTACCTCTCGCGTACGTCTGACAAAAATTCGAGAGTATAAATGTCATGATAGAGCCACGGTTGTCACTTTGGTAGTTTTTTACCCAATTTTGTATTTTTTTTTTTTGCATTTTGAGTTTTGGTAATTTTGTATTTTTTATCTGGTTTGGTAACTTTTTGAGCAGGAGCACAAAAAATACGAAATCGATATCAATTCATTTAAATGCTGCCTAACTGTGTCTGAGTGAAAGCATTACATTTGCATAAATGCGTCAGCACCATCCATGTAAACCTATTTTGTTCAAAAAATTACTGAATGCACTCATTTTCTTCTCTTGACAGATGGTGAAATTCGAAACATTTTCTGTTTATAACTACATTTAGATGTGGATAGGTTAGTTAATCATATTATTTATTTGCAGACATAGAACTCTAATTTGTTAAAGGTTTGTTATAAGAGAAAAGCCTCGGAAATGGTAGATGATCCTATGCCTTCTAGCAGCTGGTAATTTTATGCACAACGTTGTTGAAGTTGTTTAATTGCTTAGACTGACTACGACCTACTACGTTCCTTACTGAGTCTTATGTTTTATAAATGTTTGTTTTTAAACAAGCAATTTTAAAAATCAAATAAAATAATTTGAGTTTAGAAAAGTATGCCTTTGATCAGCAAAAGTATTTAAAGTAAATATTATTTATTTATTTTTATAACGTAGCCGTTGTTTAACTACTTAAAGACTGACTAAGTTCCTACAAACCTAATGTACCAAATTGAATACTTTAAAAGACTTATTTTTTTTTGTGTTTTAAAAACGTGTGCAATAAATAAAAATAAAGTGCTATTAGTTTTTCTGAAGACTAAGCAAATGAACGTTTTTACACTGTCATGTCGTTTTTTTTTATATTTATAATGTTCGTAAATCAGAGAAAAAAGTCTTAGGATAGTGATAAGGCATTTTCACATTGGCTCAAGACTATATATGTATGCTATTTTTTCTCTTTGTGTTTTATCAACGTCTCCAGATTTTTGATAAATTTTATCTTGGTTTGGTAACTTTTTTTCCAATTTTGGTAGCTTATTTTTTTTGCAAGTGGCAACCGTGGATAGAGCTTCTCAATTGACAGTTTGGACTCGGCATAAAATTGTATATCCCTTCCATACGTTCCAAAAATGAAATACTCACACAAAACGAATGGTTATGAGGACTAGGGTCCCTAGGGACTTGTCGATCGCCACATGACCAATTCGGTTAACGGTTTGATGTTGTTCATGTATGAATCATGATTCGATATATTTCGATCCGGAACTCCTTTGTAAATATTGTTTTTCAGAGCTGCTGATTGGAGGCTAATTTTGTCGACAATCATGTTTCGATCCTATGGTATTATTTTTAACCCCAGTTCAATATTGCATTTGCAAAGTTGGTACCTTTTTACATTGCCATGATGGACTGCAGAAAATAGAAGAGTCGCTGACTTAAAAATGGAGTACCCATAATGACAATTCACGAAGGATATGTATAAACCGCGTAGAAATGGGTCCAGCTTACGGTCCTCGAGGGAGGCCTGCCTATGATTTCAATTGATTTGATTAATCCACCCACACATAGAGCTGGTAGAAGAATAGTTGACCTCAATATTATGTTAAATACTCTCAACACCTTTTTAGAATATACTGGCAACTGTTACAATGTACATTCGTGTAACCTACTTGAACTACTTCCGCATCGAAGTCCCTCAATCAAACCCAATAGCCTCGGTATCGCTTTAATTGTATTCAAGAATGGTACAGCCTTTTGAAAAGTTATATTGTTTGTAAAACAAATTGATAATTGCTGTAAGTACCCAGACACCCAGCCATGAATGACCGCCCATCGAGTGTTTCACTTAACAAAGCTTCCGCCACTCGTGACTTGGGAGAAACCTTTGTACAAATTGTACATTTCCAACCGTCTGTATCTAGAATATTTAAAAAGTGTTTCCAACACAAGGTTCGTAAGGGTTACGCGCTCTTTCGAATGCCCCAACGCACAATGAATAGTGACGGACTCCCACGCCCTCATGGAACAAGCTAAGCTGCCTTCTAAAAAAAAGAAACAACAACTAGGTATAGAGAAACTATTTCATGGCTAACCCTCTATTATCTTGTCACAGTGAACACATGTTGTGCCTGTCAAAAATGCAGGAGCGCTCTACAACTCGAGTGCTACCCAACTCACCGTCACCAGCGCCAATTGTTTTAGCTTTGTCACTTCGGCATTAAATTAAAAAAAAAAAAAACAAGGCATATCCGACGCACGCCAAACTTTGGGTTCTTTTGAAAACCGCCCACGCACTCAAGTGGACAGCTGAAGGTACTCTGGCCATGACCGAAATATGCCAGACAATAGACCCAGCCCGTAGGTATGTATAGAATTTTTGTTTGCGGTGCTCTCTCTTGGTTACCTTTCTCTAAACTTATGAACAATAAGGAAGTGAAGCATGGCACGTCCCTAGGGAGCTGTACCTACAACTCGCCTCCTCTAGTTCATGCCACAGATTCATAGCGCCCCACATCGAGCGAGGCTGCCATCCTTGATATACTTCCGTCAATCCATAAATTCTAGCGTGGTAATTAATTAGCATATCTGTGTGTTTTAATAATGCGACGATGTTGATGCTGTCGGTACTGGGTATCTGGTACATCGGTAACATGCGGCTCATTTGCAAATTAAATTTATAGCCAACGTTTAGTCGTATAAATGTACTCGTGGTTGTGCAGCGAAGTGCCCCAGATGGTATCTGTCGAGTCTCGAGCGAGCGCACTATAGAATCTCTGTTCTAAGTACGTGCACGTTGTGAATGAATCTCCTGTGCTGCTTAGACAGGTTTGTGCAATGAAATCAATTTTAGTATTGTTTGCGTAATTGGCTTTGATGTTCGTAGATAGGTAATCCAAAGACTACATGGGTAGTATTAAATTGATAGCTTGAATATTTAGTGATTGAACGATGTATCGGCGAGATAAGGCCGATTTGTTGATTAATTCGAATTGTTCTAAAGTTGGTAGGTATTCTGTTTGCTATTTTACTGTGCGGAATGCTGGTGTTGTCCTTGCGGCGGGATGCAGTAAATAAGTTGAACCCCAAGGACCGATTGTGAGTAAGTATTGCTTTGCTGCCATATGCAAATGATTTGTTCGTGAATAAGGCCATAAACTAGTAAGCAGGCATTCCTATCACTGAAAATAAAATACCAGGTAATATTGACAAAATTCGATTGTAGAATTTCAACAAAAATTTTGTTGTTGTAATGATAAATGAATTCTATTAATACGACTTAAGTTTTATCAATTTGAATGATATTTTGTCAAACGGATAAAACATTTACTACAAAACTATTTTGTCAGATTAACAAAACACAATTTTCAGTTTGATAAATCGATATTGTATCAATTGAACAATTTTGTTGTTGAATTAACAAAGTTTTTGTTATATCCATAAAAAACAGAACCAAAAATCACTCTTGTAAATGTTTGTGAAATTGACAAAATGTTTGTTAGCCAAACAAAACACAGATTATCAATATTACAAACAATTTGTTGAAATGAAAAATTTTTTTGTGGAAATGACAAACTTTTTGTTGAATTGATAATACACGTGTTGAATAAATAAATATACATTTTAAACATTGTAAACCTTTGAATGCAATGCTATTGATGGCGTCATTTATATTTCACACGCGTGTTTGCTAGTGCGCATAAATGTAACCGGTAAAAGTGAATAAAAAAAGTTAGTGTGATAATTGGTATATTATGTAAATTGACGAAAAAACAGCAGAACTTACAGCCAAGGAAAAACATGCCCAGCCAAGCCAGACCAAGTTGTGCATTAATACGATTGTATTGAAGAAAATAGGATTGTGCACATCCTGGGCTAGCTTGGCTGGACTCTGGACATTTTCTCTCTTGTCTGTAAGTGCAGCTATTCGCTACACACAAGAAATTTTTATGTTGCTAATCCTATGGAAAATTGATTAAATTTTTATCAGGTAAATACCTACTTCAATGTTAAAATGTTAAAAAAAGTATTTGCCTTAAAAAAGACATTTACATATACCTACCGATGCATTACATATAAATATCTTAACAGAGAGTGCACGTACCTACTAAATAAAAATTGTGAATATTTTTGTAGATTTTGAAATCGATCGGGAAGCTCTGGCTTATACAACGCCAAAACATTTGGCGACATTTTTCCCTATGTATATAAGGAAATACCATTTTATTTTTATCTCAAATAATAAGTAAAGTGAATTTAATTTAACCTGTACAATTTAATTTTCTTTATAAATCTAATTATTAAACCTATTTCTTTTGCGTATCTTTTATTAATACCTAATTTATTTTACAAGTATTGTAGACATAAAGGACAACTGCAGGTGAGTAAATGTTAATCATATCGACAAAAAAGTTAGATGAATTGACAAACTAATTCGATATTATTAACATTGTTTTTGTTAGTTTGACGAAAAGACGAAGACCAAATTGATAAATTTCTTTGTAAAAGCAACAATTAATTGTTGATTTGACAAAACAGCAACGGTAGAATTGGCAAATCTTTTTTGTAGAATTAACAACATTATGATTAATTTAGGAAATTATTTTTATACGCACAAACAAACGATTTTTGTTAAAACAACAATTTTTTTATCATCACAACAAAAGTTTTGAGATAAGATAAAACTTATTAAATTTTTGTCAATTTGTTAGAAACATTTTGTTGGACGTATAATGACAAAAAATTTGTTGAATCAAGCTTCATTTTTATCAAATATACCAGGGTTTTATTTTCAGTGCGATAAAGTGGCTTAACACGAGAGCTTAGCTCACTAAAAGTTGGTATCGGTACAGCAGTGCGGCGAGGGGTAACAAGCTTAGTCCCCGGAAGAGCACAAATTACATCTGAGCTTTTTTTGTCATCGTGTGGCAGAAGCTATCTCTAGCAGTCAAGGAATAAACTTGCTGAGAATGTACAAGAAAACGATTTACATTCGTTCATATAATTCACACTCTGGCAGAAATAAATTCAGCCGAGGTATTGAGTGTCATTTAGCAGAGTCCTCGTCAAAGCGAAAGTGTTGCGTAAAAATCCCGTTTACTTGATAAGACTGCGCTGCATTTGGTCGGTATTCGGAATTTTGGGAAGCTCAATTTCCGGCTTCGCGTTTATCTAATCGAAATCCAAAGTCCGGCTGACCAAAACAAAGACCCAGGACAAGGAACCATGATTTTTCTTTGGGTCTCACTGAACCACGCTTGCTGTTGGACCCTTTCTATTCCACAGATTCCTCGCTTTGTCGCAAGGGCACTTGAATCCGTGTTAATTATTGAGCTGCTTTCTACAACTCCGGATCAACATTTATTCGTTGAGCCTCATGACTCGTAGGGCCGCTTTTTGGTCACCATTTAATCATAGGGCTTCCATGAAATAAGCTTGCCATTGGACCGGTTTCCATCGCATCCAGGGACCACACTCGAATGTCGCTGTAGGGCATCACGGAAAACTTACCATAATAATTTGATAAAAATTTGATTGTGGAATTGTGTCCCACCAAGTGCGATATTAGTTCATAATTTATTTTCCAAAGATGGGACATAATTTATCTACATTTTTCAAGTAGAGGAATATTCTAGTATAAACCCCACATTTCAGATATTTTTTTTTTTACAAATTAATACCACATTTTTAACAGATTAGTGTCAAATATAACAATTTAACATTTAAACAAAAATGTGTTCTGTTAAAAATAGGAAGGTAAGTAAAAACGTAAAAACGTTGGAGCGAGATTTTTCTTTCATTTTATCAAAATCTGAAAGAAAAACGAAAAGTTATTTGAGAAACAAATTTTTATTGACTAAAAACACCACCCTTCGATAGATTGTTAGATACTGCAACTAAGATATAACTAATCAAGCAATTTTTCTATCACGAAATATAAAAATTAAAAAACTTTTGACAGATTACTTTCCACTGAAAGATACTGCATGTTCCGCAAATCTGTCGGACTGTATTGTTGATATGTCCGATTAGTCGATTTCTATGCTTTCGCGCGAAGCTTCTAGTTTCAGCTTCGATTGTAGGAATTCCGAGATCCCTGTGGATATCGTCGTTTCTAGTATACCACGGTGCTTGGAAAACTTCTCTAACTTCACTTTTCACTTTATTTTAAAAAAAAATTAAAATATTGACATTTGTCTTCTTGGTACAACCCCAAACTTGTAAACCGTAGGAGAAAATAAATTCACCGCTTCGGAATATTTGAGAAAATAAAAGTCAAAAATTCGCTATCTCCCAAAATAATATTTTTATTCGATATCCATTTTAAATAAAATTTACCATTTTTCTATGAAAATAGCCCAAATTTCAAATGCACAGAAATTTTTTAAATTCAAAACTTGTTAAAAGGGACATAATTATATAAATGTCCTTTTATGGACTTGTGTCCCACTCCGGTATAAAATAAGTCCATAACAAAATTTTGAACTTACGTGACACTTCAGTCAAACATAAGTCCATAATGGATTTATGTCTCGTGGACTTATGTCCCTCCGCCAAAGCGTTGAAGTTGTAAACACTCCTGCTACTTGTTCGGCGGCTATAGTATGTCTTTTAGTTTAATTGGGAGCGTGTGGCCAGTGTTGTTATATCGTGGGATTTATCCCTTTTTGTGGGAATTTCGATGTCCGATAAGCCTTCCGTGGGATAAAGGCAAAAAGCACCAAATCGTGGGAATTTCAGAAATCTGACAAAAAACATTCAAACTATAAATTTTTTGTGAAATTAAATCAAAGCACCTGTATTTCACCATTATTATCAACACACTGAATGTCCATAAAAAAGAGCTCATGTAAATCGTCTTTTATTAAAATTTTCTTGTACCAAAAAATAATCATAGCAGTGTTACAAACTGCGGTTTTTGTACTAAAGGTTAACTTAACGCGATTTTCTTTCCGTGTAATACAAATTTTACTTTTAAAAACTGGATTTTGACGAAAAAAATATCGTGGAATTTTAAAAGGGAATTTGAGTATGGTGAAAAGGGAAAAAATAGAAAAATGGCCACGCTTCGTGGGATAAATGAAGAGAGAGTGCTAACATTGCATTAGTAGAACGAACGGGTTTTACTTCACCTTCACATTTTTAGAAGATATTTGGAAAATTGCAAATGAATTTTTGTATTCGATAAATGCTTTTTTAGCCCAAAAATCGTTGAATAAGTTTTAAGCACTAAAATCGTAAAAATACGATAAATCGTGGAATCTGGCACCGCTGTGTGACAGTTAAAGAGTCAACGAATTTATTTCTGGGTAGTGGGTATTGTCTCGTCACACCCGAAGCGTTGTGTTCTGCTTCGCTTCAATTTTTGACATCATGTCATACCGCTCCTAACTTCACTCATTTGAGTCTCTTGGCGATTGGCCTGTATGAATGCGACAAATCAAGCAAATCCCATTTCCATCGCGCCTTCCAATCAGTTAATTAATCATAAGATAAGGAAAAAATCCAAATTTCATCATTTTTATAGACGAAATGACGAGTAATTACTTGCCAAGCCGGCGAAAAAAGAAGCAAACATTTCCCTGTGAAGCAACACTCTTCTTAAGCACTCATTAACCATAACCGATTTTCCTCCGTAATTAACTTATATCACCCTCTCGTGCAGTGCTTGTGCAGTACCATAGTAGATACTATGACACTGTAGTATCTCAAGACCTCACGTAATTTGCATTCACACTTATTACCGAAAGGCAAGACACACGACGACAGCGTATAGATAGTTGCGTTCCCAACCTAATGACTTCTTGACATCAAATATTGAGAGATTTGTAACGGTTGTGCTTCCATCAGCGTCAACAGCAGTGCGGTAATTGTCATCATTACCCGCCAAGTGCTAAATGTGCGGCTTCCATCTACCTTCTTCAAGTCGAGCACCAAACGTGCAGACGGCAAAGATCGACGAGGACTGAATCTTTGATTTGTGACACCTACGAGCGTAGTGGCGGCAGTGGAGCACAGCACTCACTACGACTGTAGATCACCGGATCACTTAGCTGCAAAGAACCACGTAGATTGTGCGGCGTAATTGCTAATTGTGTTCGACGTCATGAGCGTTAAAATGCCGCTCAATTCCGTGTACAAAAGGAGTTTCAGTATACTTTGTCTACTGAATTGAGACATAGAAATTTAATGCTGCAATGGGCTGCATGAGGGATGACTGACCATCCGTGCGGAATGCAGCCACTGCTGGATCGCCGTAGCCGTGCACAAATGGCAATCATACAAATTACCGATTGGTATCGGCTATGTGCTGTTGTTGGTCTACTTGGAGATCTGGGCACCGCGGACTTTTAATCTCATTTCGGGGAATCTTTTTCGAATCGCTTGGGACACGTACCCGAGTGCCTATGGCCACGGTCATTTCGATTTCAATCGGAACAGCATCAATTTTAGGCTCCCTTGAGTGGGCAAACTGTGGGTATGTGGGCTGGAAATGGAAGTTAGTCTGCAGATAGGATTGCGATAGAGGTAGAGTTGATGTGCATAGTTGTGTACGGGTGGACGTCATATGTGCGGTATTTAGACGCAGTTTTGGAGCAGTTTTTCCTAAACATATTTTGTATCTTTTTAAATGTATGCTGCGCTGTTAATTTATCTATTGGAAGTCAGTTTGGGAAGGATTTCGGAGCAAATGAGGTAGAATTAAGTTTAAAACCAGACGCTCACATTTCGTTGTGAGGATAAGTGTGCGCACTTTGATTAAAGGTTCTCTATTGCTATGCCAGGCATAAGAGTTATTGGCTCTTCCCGCTAGTCTTAAAGATATTGTTTGATTTAAGGAACTATTTTGAAATTCCTCACTGTTCTTAAATTACTGGTCATTCATTACATTTACAGTCTGCATCCAGCCTTTGAGTGGACTGATTTGAGCATCTTAAGCCGTGAATCGAGATTTGGCGGAAGGCTGCACTTGTAATGAACAATTTCTTTTGAACCGGCTGCTTTGAATATGCATATGAAATAAGAAATTTTATTCCAGTACCTCGTGTCAGCCTTTGGCCAAATGGCCCTTTTTTGGGCCTCAAGACCCGTGGCCTCCAATTTTTAAGGATCCCGGAAATTACGCCAGAGGAAATGACGCCAGATTTTTCTTTTGGGAAGAAACGCCAGAACATTTTCTATGCATGTCTGGATGAAAAGCCAGAATTTTCTGAAAATGGAAAAAACGCGAGAGAGAACATATTTGGAAAACATGCCACATCTCATTTGAAAATGAAAATGAAAAACAAAATAAATTTGGAAATTAAGCCAGAAAATTTAATTTTTCAGTTTTTTTTTTCCAAAACAAAACTCTGGAAATAATGTCAGAGTTTGTTTCTTTTCTGGTCTAACTTTTAGACATTTTAATTAAAAAATAAATAAATAAATAGTTGGCACTACAGGTCCTTAGGGACCCTAGGCCTAGCTTCTCACAACCATTCGTTTTGTGTGAGTTTTTCATTTTCGGGACGAATGGAAGGGATCTACAATTTTATGTCGATTCCAAGCGGCTAATTGAGAAGCTCTTTCATGGCAGTTATACTCTCGGAAATTTGTCAGGCCAGGCGCAGTTGGAATTTAGATTTTTTCGGGATTCAAACCTGAGATCCCTCGCTTAGTAGTCCAACACACTAACCACTAACCCGCTGCGCCTTCCATTTTACTTTCTGGTGCTTTTTCCACATCTGTCTGGCCTAATTTCCGTAATTTCTGGCATGTTTTCCAAACAAAATTCTGATATTTTTTCCAAGTTTGAAAATAAAAACATTTTCTTGCATTTTTTCCAAAAAAATTCTGGCATAATTTCCGGGAGCCACTTTTTCGAAAATAGTCAAAGTGGCCCCTTTTTCAGTTAAAGTTAGATTTTATTCCTTATTCCGAAAAGGAAAGCAAATTTTTCAGCGGCAACGCTGCCCTGAATAACATTGTAACAAAAAACAAACTCAACTATAATATGTATGCCGTGTGTTTTGAAAACTTTTTTTCTAGATACACAAAGCCCTCATTTACAAGGTCATCGGTCGATTTCGGATTACTGGCATGGATCTACGACTTAAGAAACCACACAAGAAAAAGTCTGGGGGTCAAATCGCACGATGGCCAATTCACGTCACCTCTGCGAGAGATAACCATACCCCCGAATCGTTCAACCGTTGGTTGATCTCAACAGAGTCATTTTCAAAAAACACGGACCAATGACGCCACCGGCCGCCCAAACAGTACATTTTTGTAAATCCATTGCCACATGGTAAACCTCTTGTTGCATTCGTTTCATATGTGGCAATTGTGCTTGTTAACCAGGCCATTCATCAAGAAATGTTTATCGTTGCTAAAGATGATTTTTTGGTAAAAATTGGGATCCTCTTCCAGATGCTTCAAAGTCTTGTGAGCGAACAAACGGCGTTTGCTATGTCATTAACTTCCTAGATCGATTGGATCTTGTGCGGATATAGGCCCAAGTCCCGATGCAAAATTCGCAAAGTTGAAATCTTCGAAAGACCGACTTCTTGTTCAGTGCGAGTATCTTTCGGGCTCTTCAGTACACTTTCAGGACCGCGGCACTGTTCTTTGTCTATTTGGCGTTTCCTTGAGTTACGGGTGTTGGATTACTATTTGCTGAGCCAACATCCTCGAATTTGGCTACCAAATTTGGACTTTGAAGGGTAACCGCGTCTGCCATAAAAAGGGCACAACGCGCGCAACATTTGCACTGACGTACGTCGTACACTCATTTCGAAAAAATAGTCTTACCATTTGGACATGCTGCTCAATTGTTTAAGGTGCCTTTCTGTTTGGGCATCAGTGACCGAATAATATATGCCAGTCATAGGCTGCGATTCGACCGAATTCAAAACCGTGTATTCATTAAAAAACGAACACAATAAAAGAAAAAAAAATGTGTTCAAAGTGATCCCAAAGAGGAGCTTTTCTATTGAGCTCCTTGCCTAAACACTTCGAGTTGTTGCCATATTAAACCCGATTTGATCCATTTTGGGAAGAAGTATCATATCTTTCGTAAAACTCGGTTGCAAAATACCTGGGCACACTTTTTCAGTACCCAGAGTCTTGAAAGTTGTAGCCCTCGAAAGATGCAACAAATAAAATTACACATTCAAATTAGAAAAAAGAAAAGCAGATATAGGAATCTAGGGCTGTAATCCGTAGTCAGTCAAAACCTTTTATGAAACCCGAAAAAGCAACTGCAACCTTAAACTTCAACCAAGGGCTAAAAGCTTAACGACTTTCTCATAAAAAAGCGCGAGTTGCACACTTAATGGTTTCAGTTTAAGCCTCCGGTCTTGCTGTTGACCTAGTCTCCACGAAATAATTTAAATTAAACTAAACTCGGCCACTCTTGCGTGCTACACTGACACATCATTTCATCTGGTTCTGCTTTACACTTAACAATTTCGATTATTCCCTTCCAACAGAACCATTAATCAAATAGGTATTCGAGTATCACTCAGTTGCTCTTGCTGTGTTTCGAAATCACAATCTATCCATATGTCAGATGTGATTACAACACAATCAATCTCCGAAGTCAATTATATGGCAAATTAAGTTAAATGTCATGACCCATTACGGAAATAGCCGACGCGAGCGACGGTCTTTTTAAGCCTCATGCCCACAGGTATGACCATAAATCTACAACATGATTGTACAATCTCCACTAGTGGCACATTAAATCGACATCGACATCGACATCGGTATCGATATCGACCGCTTGCGAAGGCGTGATCGAAATCGGTGCAAATATAGGAATATAAATAGCCATACTGACATTAATTGAGATATTTTAGCTTTATCATGAAACAATAGATACGCCAATACAAAAGGTTGCTCTACAGTCGACATTATGGTTTACGGCTCTGGGCTAGGCTTACCGCAATCAAGTGGCGGACAAAGAATTATTTATTCACAAGAGATGACAACTGCTTGTAAAACCCCACTTGTTCCAGTTGGCCTGAAATGCAATAGCTGTCAGGCGCCAGAATGGTTTCACACTCCATTATTTCACGCAATAGCTGTGGGTCCCCAAATCGGAGGCCCCCTCCCTTTCAGTCATATTTGTGACAGCGAGTGGATTAAGATTAATTAATTTATTATTCGTTCGCCTTATGTGTAGGAGATTACAAATTATTTCATATGGCGTTCTGACAGAGTGCTGTCATAAGTTGGGAGCGCTCACTTTTGGGGGATTAAAATTCCTTTGTTGTGCCCGAATGGTGATCGCAATTCGCAATGGCAGCTAATTAGTGCGGTCGTTGACGAGACTGCTTGAGGTTACAAATCATGAATCAGTGAGTTACTTCTTGCAATCGTAATCAGAGCACAAAAAAGTTTTTAAGATTTTAAAGTTGAATGGTTATTTATAAGAAGAGTGAAAATAGTGAGTAGGGTTTTTTGTAATTTTTAAATTATTAAGATTTTAAAGTTGAATGGTTATTTATAAGAAGAGTGACAATAGTGAGTAGGGTTTTTTGTAATTTTTAAATTATTAATGAAAATGTCTAAGCCATTTTTATAAGTTCTTTCCAAGCCTTGGGTTGTTCGGATTGTAAATCGCGGCTCGATCAAATGGCAACTCCTCCTCGAAGTATTAGCAATCAATTAAAGATCTTGTTGGTACCTGAAAGCGTATAGCAAAATAACAACGAGCAAATGTTGAGCTTCCTGAAGCTCGTTAAAGCTCAAGGATGCGACACTTTCTTCGCTTAGCTAAGCTTTTTTAAAATTTTATATAGGTAATCAAAAAGAATAATTTTTTTAAATGATCACATCCGGCTAGAAAGCATTTGCATACAGCAAACAATTTTCTTTGTTGACAGTTGACACATGAAAAGTCATTAAAATGTAGAATATAATAAGCCGCACTATTTTTAGTGGAATGATTTTGTTATTATTTAATTTAAGGACAGCTGTATTTTATTTCAAAAATCATTACTTTTAAATGAAGAATGATATCGCGGCAAATTGTTGATTTTAGAAAATTTACCTTACAGGGTGATTCAACATCCTAAGCTTTGATACGATTTTCAAAGAAAAATTAAATCGTAAAATGTTTTACTACAGTAAAAAGTCACATATTTTACGATTCTTAAGAAAAAACAATTTAAAGCTACTTTTTTGTTAACAGGGTGCTCCAAAATAAAACTGAATTTAATAGTACATATATGAATATTAGTTAAAGAACACATTTTAAAATAAAATGCACGACTGGGTCGAACGTAACTTTCTCGTTCATCAAAAGTTTTAATGTAAATGAAGTGGGAGTTGCTGATTGTGTAAGCTCCAAGTTGTTGGAAATATTTTTAGTGTGCACATTCAATATGGTTGAAAAAAATTACAAGTTGATAATATTTGCTAAAAAGAGGTTTTACGTAGCTGTTATTCGAAGTTGAGGCATTGTTATTTTTTCAAAATTATATCGAAAATATGTGAATAAAGATCGGATTTTGAGTAGTCATTTTTGAAAAATAATTAATAGTCTGATTTTTTCGATATTTTTGAGAAAAACTAAGTACGGGATTTTATTTAGAATACTTATATTATCTTTAAAATATATTTTGGTCAAAATCGTTAAAGTGGTTTTTGTAAAATTTGGCAGACAAAACAGTACCAAATATTGTCTAGTTTGAAAAATACTATAATTGTTCGGTAAGCATTACATACTTGTTTTTTTTTTAATTTTTTTCGAAATCGAAAATGGGATTTTCGAGATATGAACAGTTTTTATAATTAGCGATTTCGGTGATTCGAATCGAAAATTAAGGACGCAATTATTTTGGAAACATCAATTTTACTCTAAGTTTGCATTTTGGTCAAAATCGTTATTGCCGTTTTCAGGTAAACTAAAATGACTTTTTTCAAAAATCTATTGTACGATAATACAGACAAAAACTGAGTTTGCTATTAAGTTATAAATGACCATATTACCTCAGAAATGAGTTTTTGTTACAATCGTATGGACCGTTTTCGAGATATGTATGTCCAAATTTCAAAAGTACCGTTACTCGATTTTTTAGCAGAGGTGCAGTTTTGTTTGCCTCACCTACTTAAGCTTAAATTTCAATTTTTGTTGAAATCTTTATAGCCGTTTTCGAACAAATCAAACTGGAATGAAAATTTTGTATGGAAAGTAGCATTAATATTGAGGTTACCATGCAAAAAAAAAAGCACCGAACTTTAAGCCCCCAAACTTTAAATCCGAAGTTTGAACAAAATCCGTTCAGCCGCTTAGGCTTTGCCTCGGGACATACAGACAGACAGACAGACAGACAGACAGACGGACAGAATTTTGCGACCCACTTTTTTGAGTTCGCCTATCATCGTAATGTCAGAATTGATTAACATCTCGAGTTCGAAATTTTGTACGAATACAAAGTTAAAAATGTTTTTAATAAATACAAACTTTTTTTATTTTGTGGACAATGAACGAATTTTAAAAAATTGTTCCAGTGATGCATTTTACGTCGACAAAATAAGCAAACCTAACATTTAAATAAAAATAAACTCAAACAGAATTAAAGAATATTTATTAACTTTTTTGTGGCCCACCAAAGAGCTTTATAAATTGTTTCAGTGATGCATTTCACATAAAACAGCATATAAGAAAAGTAAGATTTAAAAAAAAATATCAAATAGATTTAAAAATATTTATTTGTAAAATCAAATAAAATAAATAATATAGATTAAAATTGAGATGTTAATTTTTTGGAAAAAATTCCCACGATGCTTTAACACTGTCGATCAATAGATAAGTAAAATTCCACCAAAATCATTTTTGAAAACAAAAACGTAATCGCGCCAGTAGTGCAAAATCATGAGAAAAAAATCTTCACAGGGAATTTTGGTTAAGAAAAATGTGCAAGGGGAAAACCTTTTCATTTTGTGTGAATTTCAAGCCGAGAATCACCATAGACTTCAGGGCCGCCTAAGGCAGCATATTTACATATCGTGGTAAGGACTTAACAGACACTTTTAAGAAAGAATTGAATTACGAGCCAACATCCAAAGTACGATCTTTTAAAATTCTGATAAATGAGCCAGCAGATGAAGTCACCATTTCAGCGACCTCAACTGGATGTTGAAGAATGAGATGGATGGCAGGCACTTGTTTAACTCCGGACTATTAGCGCCATCTACGGGAAATAATAGTAAAAAACTTGATTTTTTGTGACCCGACAATATAAGTTCATCCAACAAATATCTTGATTAACTTCCAATAATAAGGGGCCGATAAAAAGTCGATAGAATTACAAATGCGCTTGCAATCCCGCTGTGGCTCGCATCGAAGTTCAGTTCACGCAAAAAGCCGTCGCCAGACGCCAACAATTAAAAACGCATTCATCACAATTTCCACACGCCCTCGCAAAACAGTCAACGCGTCGCCGTCACATATTTTTCCTTTGACGGTGATCGGTATCTGCATCGACCATAATCTTTCCATAATCATTTCATAAACTGGCTTGTCACTATATTGCTCTCACAGATGGTCTCGTTCTATTTGTCATCGCTGACATCGATGCGAACGCATAAGGCTTGTCACTTTTTTGGCCACACTGCTCACACTGATGTGGCAATTCTAGGCCTCTTGGCCCATTGTGAGCAATAAACTTCTCAACATTTGTCTTACGTTTGTCACAGCATCCTCGCTCTGAATCATCCCAGCGGTATTGGCATCATCAATGATCGTTGATCGTTGATTAATCCCCTCCAGTCCAGTGATGGACGACGCGATTTGTATTCGAACTCTAAGGTCACAATTCCATTTTCATTTGTTTCCACAGATCTGTTGATTTGCAGCAAAGCCATTTATAGAGCTACGCGATCGGCGACGGCGGCAGCTTGAAATGTAATTATGTTAACGTGATCCACATCAATTTGACATTCAAATCACCCCATCGACGTTGAGCCGTTGCACCGCAAAACGTGTTCGCGATTAATTTTAACAGTAGCCAACATGATCCAGATACTTTAATGTTTACACACCACAATCCATGAGATACGTTTTTGGTTCTGCAGATCGCTACGCAATGTGCGGTCTTTGCCAATGGCTCGCGACCGGACCGGTTGCATTCATTTGGCGATCGGCTGTCATAATCATAACGGCAAATGCAGACAATTGATACTTAACAAGTCATCATCATTATCGGCATCTCTTGTGAAAGAGTTGAGACCGTAGATAGAGCGCGCATCCCTCGTAGCTTGGCATTTAAACTCCAACAGCGGTAATTGGCCAACACAGACGAATCGTTCTGATTTAGACGGAATGCAGAGCTGAGCTGTTAGATGGCGGGGGCAAAAAAGAAAACTCTTCGCCCTTTCACGTTTTTTTTTCACCGCCAGAGTCGGCAATATTACTCAAACAGCAGATTAAACCGCACAGCGTGGTTGTGTCATTACTCCTTTGGCGGATATTTTCCTACGTATAGAATGTGGCCGTTTGAACTTTGTAGGCGAAAACAAAACAGCAAGGCAACCGCACCGCACACGGCGTAGACATGCATTATACGCTTCATGATGATTTTCGTCTTATTAATAAGAGCCGCGCAGCCGCCAGCCGCACGAGAACAATAGAGCCATAATGGAAGAGTTATTGATCTTCTTGGATCGGTCGGGATCGGGATTTTGCAAGATCGGAATGCAGCTGCTGCCGGCTGCTTTCGGTGCTTTCGGGGCGTGAACTGTATTTGTATGGCCGTATGGGTAATGCATACAGCTAATGAGGATCACCTTTAGTGTGTGACGTGTGGGCGGAAGGTGTCACGCAGTGACCTTAACACACAATGACAAGCACGGGGGAGTCTCCTCGTTGCATTCCGATTCCGAACCTTAAAAGCTGTCACTGAATGAATTCAAGGCAGGGGAATCTTTTACACAAGCAACTCGAACAGGTGTGATCAGGGGAGTGATCAATGAAACAAACAGACAAACTGTGTGTAGGCAGTAAGAGCAGTACATAGACAATGTTGGCTTTAGTGAGGAGGGAATAAATTAGAAGACGTCGAGAATTGTACCGAGTTTCCTTATTGCTGGTGCTTGTGAGTGCGTTATGGATTGTCGTGCATTTGGAGCTGCATTTCAAGGCCCACTCAATGGAAATTTGTAGGCTGTCTGGAAGAGGCGATGCTTGAATGTCATACTCATAGCATCGGATGCTTTTATCGATGCTCATAAATATTCATATTTAGTTCTTTATTTTGCAGGAACCATTAAGCATGCCTTCGGTTCGAATGACCTTCTTAGAAATGCACATGTTTTCAACAGAAACCATAATTGAACACAAACACGCGAAAAAAAACCAAATACCTTGTAACCAAGGGTTAGGGCCAAAATGCGCTCAGAAGAACGCAACTTTTGTATCTGACGCAGGTGCTTAGGTGCACTCGAGGTGGCTTTCGCCGTCTAGCGATTAAAGCATAAGTTCTTCATTTAATTACTTTATCGATTCGAGCGGCCTAAGGTTTTCACCCGACATGCAACACCACCTGCGGATCAATTTGTAGCCTTCAGTTTAACGCAGAAGATTTGTTCGAGTCACCTTGGAAAGGTGGTCAGAAAAATGTATTCCGAATGAATTAACTACTCAAATTTAGAGTCCAAAAATGTTTATTGGTAAATCATGGTGTCTTTTCGACATAGTAAAACAAGATTCTATCCGCAATAGCCTTGATAGTCATTTATAAAAATAAAAATAAAAATAAATCTCGGAAAAGGAACAGGAATTCCAAATCGATCCTCAAATCGTGACGCTCAATTCTCCAAGTTTCATAAAGCTACAATAGCTGCGATCGTCGTGAAGCCAATAAATTTGGCTCATCGCGGCTATAAAGTTAAAAACGCAGAACACCTACAACTGCGCTTTGAGCTGAACTTTTTTAAGGGAGGGTATCGGAATCCCGCTTTCTGAAATCCCGCTTTTCAAAAATCCCGAAAAAAAGTTTTAAAATCCCGTCTGCAAAATTACTGTTTTCTTAAAATCCCGTCATCTAAAATCCCGCTTGTTTAAAATCCCGATCTATTATAATCCCGCTTTTTAAAATCCCACCAAATCCCGCCAATCCCGTTTTTTTACAAAACATTGTTTTCAAAAAAAATAGATGTTGGTTATATGCGCTTTTTTATTATATTATTATTATATATTTAAAAATATTAAAAATACTAGACCAAAAAGAAAATGTTTTTGATATTATTTATTTCTTATTTTGTTAAAAATGATAAATTTTAAAATAAACTGCATTTCAAAAAAACACTCATTATTTATAATAATTTATATTAATTTTCTTAACATCCTGCTTTTACAATCAAAAGTAGTTGCTTTATTTTAAAAAATCTCGGCGATTTATTGCTTAATTTATTTTAATTTTTCAAATTTCGGTTCGGTATTTTTAACCTCTTTTTTAAATAACCTTATTAATATAATATATAGGTAAGCAAGACTGGTTTTTATATAGATGCAACACAAAAATTACAATGAATTAAGTACCTGATCTATGTAATAAAAATGCTTTAAGTTTCCTTTTTTAATTAAGTCTGCATGTTTTCTGTATTTATGCGTTTAAATAAATTGAAGTAAATGTGTTCTTTTTCATGTTAATAATTCTTAATTTTATTAATTTTATTAAAAAATACGAAATAAACAACTGTGTTTTCATTATTTAGCCGGTGGTCAATGTTAAGAACATTGCGCGGTCAATGTTAGGAACAAATGGGATGTAACATTGACCATCACAGTTTTCTTAATAACTACTTCAAAATCAATTGCATCTCTGCAAATTTCTGAAAATTGGCAAAGAGTGATTGTCCCCTTAGCCTTCAATTGTATTTATGCAGATAATCCTGCACAGGGCTGTTAAATCTGCGTTTAAAGTTCAAAATCGGTCAATGTAAGGGCATTTGACGGTACTATCCCGCTTTTACAATCAAAAGTAGTTGCTTTATTTTAAAAAATCGTCGCGATTATAAAAAACGAGATTATAAGAGGCGGGATTTTAAAAAAGCGGGATTTTAAGAATCGGTATTATAAAAAGCGGGATATCGAACCCAACCCCTTTTTTATATTTTTTGTTTAATAATTTCGAAACTGAAATCTGTATATATCGTTGGGACGTTATAATAAAATTGAAAAGTTTGTATGTGGGTTTCATAGCTAAAAATAAACACCCAATCTGTATTCATTTCTGTCAAGTGCATAGGGCTTTAAAGGGAGAAAGGCTTAGTTTCTCTTTTCTTGTAACCAGCTTCCTCATTCAGAAAATATATACGAGTATGAATTTAATTTTTTTTAAACAATTTCTTGCATGGCCAGCTTTGTGAAGCTTTATGCCCCGTAGGCAACTTCAGCAGCCTTGATGTGTCCCTCCCTTCTGATTTTACTGCTAATATTGTTTACAGAGAAACTGCGTTGTAACGATGTACTTAAAAAAAAAGCTATACACTCTTATTTTATTGTTGTGCTCATTTTATGTTGCCTTTTTTATTATTTTTTAAACACTCTAAGGCTAGGAGTCCCAACATTATATAAATAGGCTGCAACGTTTTTTGTCATGCTGCGTTATTTCAGAACCGAATTTTATAAAGTATGGACTAAATGAACGATGATGTTTTGTAGAATGAAAAATTGCGGAAATTTCTTTTTATAAATTTTGGCGCAAATTATATTGCATTTACACCATCACGCACGCGCATTTTTGCACGAGACGGGACAGAGAGATCCGTTTGTCCGCAGTCAATGCTAATAAAGTCGTAAGAACGAGATCACAAATCAGACGCCTAAAGTGTCATGGATGTTCTACCCATAATTATAGATACGTAAAATGGAAACAAACACAAGTTCCGGCGAACATCATCTCTACAATCACTTGAAAACATTTCTATTTCTGATTTAAAACATGTGAAATAAGAGTGGTATTTAGTTTCAGTAAATTAATCCAACAATACATCAATCACTTATACGAAATAAATACAAAATTGTCCGTTCATCACTTTCGGAAGCCATTTTGTTTTATAGGAAAGCGAAATTTCGTTCGCTATTAAAATCGCTATTAAAATATCAACATGCATAGCTTTCCCATAATTCCTAACACGTAAACAAGATGGTCGACCAAAAAACGTGTCACGTAATGCCGTCCCTTTCAGTCACACGGCTATTTAGTATTTAGCATCCCTTTATTCTTCCATGTAAGGAATGTGTGACGGCATTAGAAAAATTATCAAAACCACGAGTTCTTGATTCACACACACAAAATAAAAATGCGTTGCATAGTAAGAGGCTAAACTTTGTTTTTTTCTCACCGATTACATACGCAGCGGTATTAAGGTTCAACTAATAGTTCTTCATGCACTTTTCATAGCAAACAATAGCTGGACTTGATCATAACTTGCGTTAACATCAAAATGTGTATTTGAAAAGGGGATCTGATCAAACGGCTGTTGGCTATTCCACCAAAAACAAAGCAGAACTCTTTTATTCGACGTATTCGACGTCTTCCTAAATCATTTAATTTATTTTATTTGTATGTTTTTATTAAAAAAATAACAAGATTATCGTCACAAACTCCAACCTGAATCAGCGTTGATACTTGAAAAAAAGAGGAGCGCAGTATATCATTAAAAAAAATTCAGTAGATTGGATCTCAAAAGAAAAGTGGCAACATCTTTTTCCATTCGAAATGAGCTAAAAGGGCGTTTTTTTCTCTTGAAAAAAATAGTGTATTTTGTTGTTTTTTAAGGGCAAAAAGTGAATTTTTGGGTGTTTTTGACGTGTATCGTAGGCAATTCAGTCCGAAAGTGATGCCAGCATCACTTTTCGGACTCCTTTTAAAAATGTGGGAATTTTTTGCTATAATTAAAAATTGTTAAGCTGAATTTGAACTACAATTATTACCGGCAGTGTTTTTTAAAAAAAAAAAAAATATTAACATCTGGGAATCTTTTTTTGGACTCTTTCTGAAAATTTTCAGAGGTAACACTGGCGCCATTCCTTTAAATAAAAAATTCAAAGAAAGCTTCAAACGAAAAGATGCATTGAAGGCTGCCCTAACATTGAGGCATAGAACTCTAATGTCCTTAGGTCAATGCCAAGAGATGGCCCTCAGTTGAAAAGCACGTCCATTTGCTATCCTGAAAAGAGCTCGCGTGTTGTTAATTTTCTCGACCCAGAATGTCGTTCGATACTTGACTTGTATGTACATAAGTATCCTATTTTCGAAGTATTTGAAAAGTTAATGTTTTCCAAACAGTGCTAGAATCGTAGCCGGAATCCGCTTCATATTTGCCGCTGTCCCCCTGTGTTGGGCGTATTATTTGAGTAAAAAACTGATTTGTAAAGCAGAGACAGACTTGCCGGTTGTCACCCCCTTATTATCAACCTCGTAGCACTTTATTTTTATGTAACATGTAACATGTTTCCTTCCAAGTAACTTTATACCTCAAGCACACTACGATCACAAGCATTCCTAAAAGTCATTCCAGGGAATCTTGATCAATAGGCATTCGAAGAATCTATACACCGAGAGATGCAGATTTATTGCAACCTTTGCTTGGGCACTACGCGGCGATGTATATTAATTAATTAGAATCGCACTGAAGATGCTAATAAAATATGGAAATGGTGACTTAACTGAACAGGTACACCAATCGTCCATTCACCTCTTTCCAGTAACTGTCTCATATAAGTCCAAACAACTCCAAGATCAGCGAGGTAGTTCATTAATGGCCAAGACTATAGACCATTTTCCCACACGCAAGTTGATTTTCCATCTGTGCTTGCTAATCGCGTGTTTCGCTCGTTTGCTGTCAATCGATCTCACATCTCACCACGGAATTGATCAGGAAACTAGTCGGCGTCGTACATCAGGCAAATCACGAGGAAATTGCAATTTTCATGAAATTCAAATTTCTCCTCGCACATCTGACTCATTCGCGACCACCAGGGCTTCCTGTTTGACGAAAATTGGTGACTTCTGCTGCCTCCTTTGCACAATTCCTCAGTAGCAACAGGTTCGGAAATTACCCGCATTCGTGCAGAGACGGAAAACAAGTCAAGCCAAACTTTCACCTGAAAATTTGCCCGAGCATCTTCAATGGTTCAATAATCCCTGGTTCGCTCTTTGTCCATATCTGGCTTTTGTGATGCTGCCGTTGCCTCTGGGCTGGGCTGTGTTGTTGACATCATCGTCGTCATCGGTCAGTATACAGCAGACTGCAACCGACCGACGAATTGAAACCGGCTCAGCCAACAACACTCAGTCCAACTCGACTAAATTTCCTTTATTACTTCTTGTTGTGACGCAGTACGTGTACGAGCTGGCAAGCGAGTCTTGTTTTGTTGTTCGCCACCGATGTTACCTGATCACACCGCTCAATTATGTTGTGCTTAAGCGAGACGTCTTGGTCTGGCTGGCCAGTCGGCCAGGTGAATTAGAGGGAAATGAAAATTTAGCAAAAAAAAAAAATAAGTAACGTTGAAAATAATTAAATCCAACAAATGGCAATGCGAAAATTAGCGAACCGACCGACAGACGGAAAACGTCGGAAAAGTTAGCGTTTAATTGATTTATAGTGTTTTTCGTCTGACCATTTGAACGCATCCGTAATGGGATACCTGTACAACAAACGCGTGTATGGAGTTTGTTTTTTTTTTTGCTGTTACTTGTTGGATTATACGTTGCAGAAGATTTGAATTCAGAGAGGACATCGAAACGCATCGCTAACGCTCTAACTTCGGGTAGGGTAGGTAACCGAGTTTCGAATGTTATTCAATTGAAAGTGCTTATAGTTACGAAGCTGATGTTGCAACTTTGGAGTCAGAAGGTGCTTTGATTTGTTAGCTGTCGGCGTTGGGTTTGGCACAAAAGTGCGCAGACGTGATAAATTAAATGCGATTAATCTGGCTGAATCGATTTTGCGCAACAGAACAGCAGTTTTCGACGCGATTAAGTGGTATTGAGTAAGTGAAAACTAGAGACGGTCGAGGCTTATCTTAAGGAGATAGAATTTGTGTGTGTCTATCGCTCATAATCCCTGCTCAAACTAATAAACATATTTACTGTCAAAATATCATTTTGAGTGCAACTTTGTTTTTTAATAAACGCTTTATTAAAACATAAAATTTTAAGACCATTCCCTTGAGAAAAAGTATTCTATATGGATGAACAGAACTTTGCAATTGATGTAAGGTTACAAATACTTCTGTAATAAACGAGGTTGCCTAATTATAAACGCTTTGTGCAACAGTCCATAGATATAAAATTGGACAAAGATTCTTTTAACGTATAAAAAACAACCGGAGGTGTTGCATTTAATTGTACTAGAAAAACCAAGTGGCCGAAATTTGTTCCCCGATTCCTGAGAAAAGTCTGTTACACGATTGTATTTTCTGTACCCTAGCAAAGTTCGCTGCTCGAACTAAGCTAAGTTCTAGCTTCTTTCCAAATTTTCTCTCCAAACTTTAGGTAGGTACCTAAAATTCTAGCTAAATTTTGACATATAGTGCGCTATGGATAAGTGTCATAGAAAACAGCTGTTCTTTGAAAATAAGTTAGCTTCGGTTTCTATTTATTTTTCATTGATACTCCTGGACTCTCCTGGGCTCCTGGTCTCTGATTTTAACCATTTAAGATTCTAGACAGTCCTCGTCGAAGTACTCATTAAAAAAAGTCATCCTTGCTTACTTTTCCGCAACACAAAAACATGAAAGATCAATAGTACATAGCAGAGACAATACTGAGACCACCAACTTCGGCCGATTTCCCGTTATTCAGCCTACAAGCTATATTTTTATGGAGTGTTCACGTTTGGTGCGCTAGTATTCTTATATAGAAATTCGTATTGAGAAATGTCACGAAACTTCAAAAATTCTGCTCACCAACACACTCCCAGGAGATATGAGACACTTCCGCTGTGGGCAAAGATGCTGACAGAGTTCATAGAATTTTATCCGTTCAATTTGAAATTGTTCGTTAAGTGTGGATAATATTTTTTTTTAGGAATAGTGCACATTTGCTTAAAATGTTCATGAAAAATTAACAATGTAGATTGGTTGAGGAAAAATAAAAACATTTTGAGCAAATTTTCTTCATTATTTAGGAAAAATGTACACACGAAATCAAAGTTAATGATATCCAAAAGCGGAAAATACACAGCCATGTTTATATGTTTCTAGTATATAGAACATCAACTTTAGATAGTTTTACTAAACGAACAAATCAAATTATTCGCCTTTTAACAATTTATAATAACTAACCAATGGCGTTCAGCATTGAAAAAATGTGGTATTCCCGAACTCTTTCACATTTCCCCACGGTTGCCGCGGTTGGCAGCATTTATTTTTGTAGCTTTTGTATGTTTTTGCATGTCACACGGATTCTTTTTTGACATAACACCGATAGGAAAACAAAATGGCGAATTTGAAAAAAAATTGAGGGGCCCAGCGGAAAGAGGATTGTGAGTTGGGGGTCTCAGTATGGTTTGTCTATGGTACATAGTATCGATCTGTCAAAATTTAGCTCGTGAAAATCTGCCGAACCATTAAATTGGCGATCTAATTTTTGACAGATATATGAAGTACATTTTAAAACAGAAATTTATTTTTTATCGTCATTAGGCGTTTTTTATTTTACCCACATGATCTATTTAGATCATTGATTTCCACGGTTTACAACAACAGTACGTGGTCCAACTGTTGTTGTAAACCATGGAAATCCATGATCTATATAGATCATTTGAGCATAATAAAAAGACCTATTCTTTCTTTTTTTTTTTTAATTCTTTTACTTCTTGGTGTGGAGTTGGTTGCCATTAGCAGATGGGCATGTTCAGTGCCAGCATTTATTTACATTGTAGAGTATTTCAATATTGGCAACAGATGGCGGTGTTTAATTACTTACCAGTCAAGTACGTTTTAGGTATTTGGCTTATCCGTTCTAGCAACATAAAGCCTATTAATATGCAATGCTTTGTTTCTTTTATTTCATTCTATAGTGTAGTATGTATTGTGATTTGTGAACCAAGACCTACCTATGTTTGCTTTTATTGTTTGCGATAAAACACCTACCTATGGAGATTCACCTTTCATTTGCCCCATATTTGATAAAAGTCGAGAAAAATGTGTAGACATTTAATATCATGATGATTTAGAAGAAGGAGAAGCGCAAAAGAAGATGAAAGCAAGATGCAAATAAAAAAGAAGATTATTTGCCGTCAGTTTTTGACGTTTCGTGAAGGTTATCAATACGAATTTGCGATTAATTGTTTTAGACAGAACAGCATTTCATCCGGTGGGTAAAGAACTGTCATTCTTCTTATAGTTGGGAGTTTTTGTCTACTTTGCTCAAGGCAACACAGGGCCTTACATTTAATATTTTGGAGGTCACAATATACAATTTTTTATGAAAATTTACACAATTGTGAGTTCGAAAAATTTAGCCTGGACACTGAAAATGATTATTAGTATGTCGGATATACATTTTGCTAGTGCGAAAGTAATTTTTCGCTCCAATAAGTTCTGGAAGTCCCATACAAATTTGCATGTTCGCACATTCTTTCTATCCAATCATATTTCTACTGCACCACGTAAGACCTAACACAACTGTCCACTGTCCATTGACCTGAATCCATCAGTTTCAGTCGGCGCTCGCATGTGAGCAAAGTCCACTCTACGTCCACTATAAATCTCCGTTAGCCAAGAAAGAAGAACTTCAACTAAAGTCCTGGGTATCAGGTTGCAAGATCTATTTGTTTTCTGCATAAATAAGCGCAAACAGTTTGCTTGTGTTGTCACTGGATTTGTCATCGCTCTGAGGCATGCGCGCATGCAGTCTTTTCCTGCATTGCCCGTGTGGTATCGTCGCTATTATCGCAGACAGCAGTAGAATACAATATACAGCGCGCAGCATGGAGCATGGTGAAAATCGTTAATGAAATGTTGGGTTGCAAATTTATCGGCTTGTCGCAAGCTTTGGAAGAGAAACAAACTATTTAGATACTTTAACCGGTCTGACATCCATTGCACCATTGATCTTTGCATTTAAAGAATCGCCCGCAGGCATCAGCGGCACTGCAAGATGCACGTCCTTGGCACTGTGATCTTTTTATGGCATTACATGCTGTAGTTATCATGTAGAGCTGGCATAAAGACTTGAACCACATTCGTAAGGTATAGGTAGGTATTGAAGTTTGTCTGTCGTTTTTTTTTCGTGGCATTTTGTAGCGCTTTGGCGACAAATTGAATCGCTTCGTATGGAGTACAATTGGATTTCGTATAAGGGTCGATATGTTCAATTGTATAAATTGTGGATACGTGGCTAATATTTGAAAGATTGAATTTAACAATTACCACCATTTTGACACAAACATGGTTGGTTTCTGTAGAAATATTGTAGACACTGATTGTTTTTAACTTGCCGATTCCAAGTATAACCGTACTTTTAGATGACCTTCTAAATCTATTAGCGAAGTAGATAAGCACAGCAACTTTGACAGCAGGAAGGATTATCAGCAGCAGAAGTCGTATCAAACTGAATAAAAACATCAACTTAATGTGACATATTGTTGAGCCCTTCTAATATTTAGTCGGAGGAAGGTATCCCTGATGAATAGAACCTTAGAGACCTAACAGTGTTGCCAGATTGGGCGCTTTGTCGTATTTTGGGCCATCTTTTTATAATAAACGATAGAATTTTCTTCAATGAGCGCCCAATACAATTTTGGGCTATATATCGTTTAACAAATTTTATGTGTAAATTTTGTTTGTTTTATTTCTTCACAAAACCCCGTGGTATATAAGAAATAATGACTTGCATCGCGATTTGCAGATTGATCTTGTAACGGAAGTAATTAAAAAGTACGCAATTCGTCATAATGACCGTCTGCAGATGCATATTAATCCTGAAATAATAAACGTCTTAAATGTACGATATAATATTCGTAGATTAAGAAGAACTAAGCTTCACGAACTTATAATCTAAAAAATATGAGAACCCGTATTTAAATTGTAATATCTTCTCAAACGCAACTGAACGTTGAAAGTAAAATCATTTGTCGATCTTTCTTTGATTGGTCATGATTAAGGAGGTGTTTTTAGTGCGGTTAGAGTCCCACACTACTCTGGGTTTCTATCCCCATTGTGTCTTTCGAGATTTTCACCTTCAATAACAAAAAAAAAAAAAAACTACAAAAAAGAAATATTTTCGAACAAACCCACACTTTTAAGACTTGGCAGCACTCTTGCAGTCAAGTGACATCGAACAGTCGTTCAACTTGGTCTTCTTCTGGGCAATGATTTTGGGCTATATTTTTTAGCAAAGCAAGCTAAATTCGGTCAACCGTGCTCCCTAACTCAGAATACAAGACTACTTGACTGTAGTAATGCCTTAAAGCAATTTTTCAATTCAAAGACCTAGAGTCTTTCTACCCTAGTAAGTCAACACTCAATAAAATATTTAGAACTTTACAGATCCTTAAAAAAAGAACTCTAAAAATTCCGGTTCGATACCTGCCATCTTTTCATTGGGCCTTAGTAGTTCACTTTAGTAACAATTCACACAAATTTTTTTGTAGGTCACAATATGCAATTTTGTATAGAAAATTTCACCATGTGAGTTCGAAAAAATTTAGCCTGGACACTAAAAATGATTATTAGCATCGCGGAGTGGCTATATTTTCCATACAAATTTCCCAATTGTGAGCTTCCGTAAATTTAAAGTCGAAAGCCCGTATGACACTAAATTTTTTCTTCATTTTTATAATGCTGAAAAGTCAGCGGTGTGTAAAAGAGACTAAAAGTGTATTACGAAAGGGGTAGCAATTGTTTGCAATGCAACCGCAAATTTTCAATCGAATTTATTTTCAAATAATCTTGAAATGTAAAAAAAAAATCTGCCGGCAGCTGAAAAATGTGATTTGAATACATTTTTGGTGTGTACGCACTCACACCTATCGGGAATTTTCGTTCTAGTTTTTCGTACTGCTCTAGTTTCATTTAAAAAACAGAAAAAAATCAAAAAAAAATTTGTGTCTCAAGGGCTTAAGGGGCATTGATTTCTAGGCCGCATATGACAGCTATACAGAGTCATGTCATTGCAAACCAGATTCTTGCTGACATAATGGGCGCTTTCGGCAGAAAACACCAACCTGTCTGGCCCGTTTGCATATATTGCATATAGTTCTATCGACTAGAAGGAACACAAAACCTCAACTAATCGATTCAAAAATAGAAACATACATAACTTCGAGGTTTTAAAGGATTTTGCTTGCCTCGACTCAAGCCCAAACTCTGCCAAAGAAGTGAAACTATCAATCAAATGACGGGTAACTCTTGACAATCGCTATATCTTTGGTGGAAGAATGAAGAATAAAGAAGATTCTATCTCTATGAGACATATACGAAGTCAGTCATTTGAATTTATAATTCTTCGAGTAAGTTCCCGTCCCGTTTTGGTTGAAGGTAGAGATTTAACTTCGACCTAGTCAAGAAAGTGGGCTGAGATTATAAACGCTCACAAGTGCAAAGGGCTGAACTACACTGTAAAAGACTTCAAAACTGGAGAGGTTTGTTGATCGAGACCCATTTCCATGCGGGACCGTAGAGGTACCTCAGTGAGTAATCGCTTGGCTGCATCACTCCAACAAGCCAACTAAAATTTGTTAAACTTTTTAATTATAATCAACTTTTTCCTCCCCACGGATTATAAGTTTATACCTAAGTGGGTCTTAAAATAGTCATAAACCCAAATTAAAGTTGCTGAAAGTATAAAAAAATCACTAACCGTGACAGGAAACAATTTAACTCTAAAAATTCTCAGGAACTATTCTTTTGGTATTTTATTTGACTTGACTCACCTCATAGCAAAAAAAACTCCTACTTTCCTCATTTTGTTGGAGAAGAGTCAATTAAGAAGAGCCACCTTAAGAAATTCATCGTCCGTCAGAACCGGTCGCAATAACGTTCCATTTCGGTGAACCCTCCATGTAACCACTTCGCAGAAATTTATCTCATTTCCTAGTTTAATCGGCTCATTAATTAATTACCGATGTTGATGCCCACATTATACTGAACTATTTCGCGAGCTCATACGGCTGTCCATTAGCGTCTCATTTTTGTCCATCGCAAAGCAATGAAATGTCCTACATGCTGTCGACACAACATGCTGCCACTCTCCTTCTGTCACTCACAAGCCGCACAGATGTGCAACACAGAGTGGCAAATCTATTCAGAGCAAGGTCTCAATTCTGAAAGTTGATGCAGCTCTCCGGTGCGCACAAGTTGTCGCATCGGAAGACACACATCTTTCCCAATATCGCGCAAGTATTTCGGTAGTCGTCGATGCGGTTTACTTCAATTTCGTGTTCACATTTTGTGCAATCCTCGCTCCTGAGACGCAAAACCAGAATTCCATTTGAAGCAATGCGATACCTCTGCGGAGATTACAAGCGACCGCTTGGATTTTATCGCCTGCTAAGATACTCCTAATCGGTGATCGATAAATTACATGAATCAAAGGCAGAGCGATACGTGTTGTTTTGTTTGCTTAGGCACGTCTGGGACGTAAAGGTTGCTCTAGCACCTTGAACTCGCTACACTGCTGTG
Source organism: Cheilosia variabilis (assembly GCA_951230905.1). Lineage (NCBI taxonomy): Eukaryota > Metazoa > Arthropoda > Insecta > Diptera > Syrphidae > Cheilosia > Cheilosia variabilis. Next base: position 38,424,041 of record OX579677.1, on the reverse strand, counting down.
TCGATGAAAAACAGAAACAATAATTGACAATCAATCTGGACGTTCGGTGAATTCCAATTGGCTTCAATTTGTTTATGGCCATTGCGCAATGGTGGTGAGCCGAAATTCGCTTGGTCTGCCATCGGTGGTGGTGGTATGCAAATAGTGTCGCTAGTGCATTCGACGTGGACGACAGTTCGTCGATCATGTCTATTCGTGTGCCCTGAATAACGAAGGCGATCTTTTATTGATTATTGCAAGCACGTTGCGGAGTGGTAAGTCTATAGGATTCTGGAAATATCGCATGCAAACGGATCTCTGTTTGAAAATTGACTATTAATGGCGGACACACTTAATGGAGCCGCTAATTTTTACGGCCATCGTGGGCCGACTTTCTAATGAGTTTGAAGGCAGACATATTCCTTTTGGTGGACATTCCAGGGTATAACTGTCCTGAGAAAGATTCTCAATCCAGTCGTTTAGCCGAAAATTAAACCACAATTAAAGTTGCGAAAAGCTAATAGAGTCCTTAGGTGGAGGAAATCGCACTGACTCATGTGATTTACACACGGCAATAAATCCTATGGTGGTTCCAGGAAGGGATACTTTACTACAGTAGTTACCATTTTAACTTTGTCCATTACGTAGTAAGAGAAAGATATTGTGTTCGTACAAAATTTCGAACTCGAGATGTTAATCAATTCTGACATTACGATGATAGGCGAACTCAAAAAAGTGGGTTGGCTGAACGGATTTCGTTCCAACTTCGGATTTAAAGTTTGGGGGCTTACAGTTCGGGGCTGTTTTTTTTTTTGCATGGTAACCTCAATATTAATGGTACTTCCCATACAAAATGTTCATTCCAGTTTGATTTGTTCGAAAATGGCTCTAACAATTTCAACAAAAATTGATATTAGCTTAAGTAGGTGAGGTAAACAGAACTACATACTCAGTTTTCCGCTAAAAAATCGAGTAACGTACTTTTGTGCTTTTGCAATTTGGACATATCTCGAAAACGGTCCATACGATTGTAAGAAAAATTCATTTCTAAGGTAATATGGTCATTTCTAACTTAATGGAAAACTCAGTTTTTGTCTGTATTATCGTAAAATGGATTTTTGAAAAAAAGGCATTTTTTAAAAATATAGTTTTCCCTAGTTTACCTCAAAACGGCATGATTTTGAGCAAAATGCAAACTTGGAGTAAAATTGATGTTTTCAAAATTATTGCGTCCTTAATTTTCAATTCGAATCACTGGAAACTGCTCATATCTCGAAAACCCCATTTTCAATTTCGATAAAACCCTAAAAACCAAGTAATGCTTACATCACTCGGTTTTCAGCTAAATAGTTAAGCAATAGTATTTTTCAAACTAAACATTGCAATATTTGGTACTATTTTGTTAGCGAAATTTTTCAAAAATCGCTCTAACGATTTTGATCCAAATACATATTAAAGATAAAATCAGTATTCGAAGTAAGATACGTAGATACTTAGTTTTTCTCAAAAAATTCGAAAAAAAAAATTTGTTTTTGATTACTTATAAGTACTTTCCAATCTATTTTCACATATCTATGCTAAATTTTTGTTATAATCTCCCCCACTTCCGATAAAAATACAATAACAGCTACGCAAAACTGCATTTTAGCAAATATTACCCTGTTTTCAACCTTGTTGAATATGCACCTTAAAACAATTGCAGCCACAGCCTTTCACAATTAGAAACTCCCAGTTCATTTGCACCCATTTCTTTTATCTAGCATCGGTTCTCAGATCTTTACTTACCTACTTAATAAAATAAGAAAACAACCAACCAAACCTTTGATGAACGAGAAAGTTACGTTCGACCCAGTCGTGCACTTTATTTTTTTTGACTAGCGGTAGCACATATTGCTCTTATTTCTACTGGCCGACGCACGTTCTATTCAAAGCCTTGGCCAATACCGCTGAGTTCAGTGAGAACTATACGCATCTGCGAAGGGCTTGTCTGTGCTATTACAGTACGCAGTCTAGCCCTAGATTCCAGCCATACTGTCATACACCTAACTATATTGACCGAAAAACTCAACTCCTGCTGCAATCCAGAAGTTTGCATCTTATACTTTAGACTTTAGGTGCTTATAGCTTTAAAAAACAAGACCCTCCAGACAGCTTGGACCGTAGCTCGCTGCCCTCAGTTTTGCATATCAAGTTTGATGTGGACAACGACTCGTTTGACTAGTGCGTTGTTATCCATACTCTCCACCTATCTCAGCCGTTATATTTTAAAGCTTTTGCCCAGGTCAACCTCTCTGTATAGCCCGCAATGCTTGTCGTTGAATCGGGATATCACGTAAGGAATTTCTCCTTCGGCTGCCAAAACCTCGGCATATTTTTATACAATGGAGTAAGTACCCGCTATCATTGGCAACTTTAAAGTCATTAAAAGCGGAGGTTGTGTATATCGATCTGGAGGTTCTTGTAAGACTCTTGGCCTTATTTATCTACTACCCAAGTTTCATGCTCATCTCTCCAGTCTTCTCTTCGATAACTTTTATCATTGAGAAGATCATTAAACCTGCTGATACGAGTAGAACTTACTTATAGATGGCTTTTCGTGCTCTTCTGCTTGCTTTTGAAAAGTCCTAGTTCTTTCCTTAAATAGAGCTCTTGCATTAACTCTAAGTTTGTTCTTCAGCACTGATTGATAAGCCTTCGGTGTTAAAATCGATGGCAGGCAGGAACTCTGGTCATTTTGCCGCTGAACCTTTGCATTCAATACTGAAGTGCTTGTTAAGAGTTTCAAGGGCGACGCTGTCGGCCAGAGTTTTGGTGGTATCTTGCGATAGTTGCCTTTTGCGACGTCAAACCTTTTAAACCATCGGTATGGTGTAACGCACCAACACTGAGCAGCGGTGCTATGCTGAACACTCGGAAGATTCGGAAATCCAAGACACTGGAGGCGGTCTGGCGGTGCCTCTATCCCAAAGTGTTCAGTTTGTTTGTTTTCCTTTACAACAAATTCGTTAAGCCTGAGTTCGGTTTCCCGCATCCAACTAAAGAACCAAAGATACCGTCCTTTCTGATTTTGCAGTTAAAGTCGGAAAAAACAATCTTGATGTCCTACTCCTACCTCGAGCTCTACGTCTTCTCAATAGATCTAAGAACGCTTCTTTGCATACGTCATCATTCTCCTCTGTGGTGGCCATCAGTTTATGACTTTCATTGCATTTGATTAAGGCGAGTGCACCAAGAAGCGAGCAAGGAGACTTATACCACTTCGGTTTTCATCTTTGCGTTAATTATTATTAATACCTTTGTATTTTTTAAATTATTTTTGTTATTTATTGATATATTTATATAGATATATTATATTAAATAGATGTCAAATATTTCAGCTGAAAGATATAAATGTTTTATCTCTGTACTGTAAATTGTGCGGTGGCTAGCCTTTGTAAAGTTTTGTAACGAAATAAATTCTATTCTAAAAAAAAATACTCTTGTTGGAAGATTCCATTTGTTGTCGGAAACTGTCCTCGAGAAAAATAAGACCGAATTTTATTTCTTCAATCGGCTTTCAATTTTTAAGACCCATGTAGGGGTGAAGCAACTTTATATCAATGTTTAGGGATCTTAATATTGCTTTCAATGTCACTTCTACTCCGATAATATTGAACTTCCAAGTGGATGTCATAAAAAAAAACATGTCTCCATTCTTCCAGTCGTTGTTTCGTCATAGCACCTGTTGGAAGCTACTTTTTAAATGGTATTCCCTTTTCTAGTAAAAATAAAGACAGTAAACATTTCCAGTTATTTCGCGGCAATAACTTTACTCACATACTCAAACCTCAAAGTTTATAGAGTCAGAAAAGCCTTGAGCCTTAAAATCTGAGTCCGGAACGTCCGCACTTAAAACAATCTATCCGAACTGTTGTCAGAAGTATTCCGTGCCTTGCTGTCACGTCGAATCTGCACACTTAAAACTCCCATCCAAATAAGTGCTTTAAAAGCTCACTCGCCTAAAGTTTTGGACCTCAATAGCTATTGAACTAGTAACAGATCTGGTTCAAGGTGGCTGCAAAACGAAACCAATGTAAACAAACATTTTTAAAACATAAGTAACTAGTGCCAACAATATCGTAAAATATTTCCTTATGGACAACTTACATCTCCCGCATTTACAACACTCGTATAGCCTCTAATTAAACAGAAGCTCATTAAAATCACTTTAGAGCTCATTTCTTCAGCTGTTTGCTGAACATTTACAACCGAATGCGTTCAGTCGGAGGGCTATAAAATCGCAATTGGCCAATAAAATAACTATCAACACCCTTCGGGCTTGGAGTTACGTTACAGCTACTCGTTGCTAATCAGAGCATCGAACAAAACAAAACGGAAAAAACTCCCCAATTACAACGTCTGCGTTGTACGTCAATGTTAATGTGCACCGTGTTGCGACCTGCCACCTTGACTGTGCAGTGCAACTCTGCTCCGACGGGGTATATAGAACTGTTACCATCGGTACGGACAGCTTGATTTATTGGTATTGGCACGCTTCAGGCGCAAACCAGCGCACGGCAACAAATGCGAGCCCGTGCGATGGTATCAAGGAAGCGAACTTCTCGCATAATTGGTCAGGTTCTCGAGTCCGTGTGTAGGCCATTTGGAAAGTTACAAAATCTCTTGTAGTTTGGAATTTAAATATATACATTTTGCTGTTGCAATGTCGCAAGAATGCGAATGCGATCACGTTTGGGCCATTTGAATTCGTTTATGCATAAATATGGACCCAGTTGAGTGCGAATTCGACGTTCAAATGCGAATGCCAGATGTGTACACGGTACACAGCAACTGATTTGTCGATACTGATCGTTTGGGTAAGGTGACTCGTGTTTGAATAGTGCGGGAGCGCAGTAGTACATATAACAACAGCATCCAGCATGTCATCAGATTGGTTCTGAATAAAATATGAGAAGTACCGCCAGACACGTAATCCTCGTATATTCAGCGATGCTGATCGTGGTTTGTGTTATTTCGAGTCTCGCTGTTTTATACTCTGGCCAGGCAGTGCACTGTTGTTGTTATAAAATGTTGCGATCACAGAGACATTAAACTGGAGGGGTACCGAATCTCCTATGTTGGGGAGCGGGATTTGACTCATTTCTGTCTTTTTTCTCGACATTATAGAGAAAAGTTAAAAAAGAGACCCTCAGTGATCCCAGATTACAAGATATATTTTCTTTTTTCAAGACTTTTGAGCTCCAAAATATGTACAAGACTTTTTACCTCAAATTGATCAAATTTCAAGATATTTCATATCAAGAACTTTTTATATCTAACAAATTAAAAGAACCTTCTCTATTGAAGAAAACCGTTTTCTATTAATTCCAAGATCATGTATAATGTCAGTCGAACAGAGCCCTTGCACAATTTCTGTCTCACTAACGTTTTCATAAACTCTAAGGAAACATGAATTTTAACGAACTTGATAAAATAACTGATGAAACGTGTTTTTAAAAAAAATGTTTAGGGAGTAAAAACAGCGGATCGAAACTTCGCATATCCAGTCTTAAAAGATTTAATTTTCAATATTTTATCTCATCCACATTACTCTGCAAATATTAAAATAATATTTTCTGGTTTAAATTTAAATAAAACAAAAATTCGTAATCGTTTGAGTTGCTGAAATTTTAATCCTTACAAAGGTTTGTTGTTCTTTAATGAACCGAACTTGTATGATCTTGATATAAGCAATTAATTTCCAAGTCAATTTAATTCAAATATGTTTGAATATTTCAAAAACCATTAATATGAGCAAAGTTTTTTTTATAGATATTTGGGTATTAGTAGTAAAGTACTTAAAAATTGTATTTTATATTGCGCACTTTTTATATTTTGAACAAAAACTTGAAAAAACGATTTTTCATTTCGGAATAACCAGATTTTCAGATTTTTTTTATCTGGCTACGCTGGAGACCCTTCACACAATCATAATTTTGTGAGAGTTTTCATTTTGGGAACTTAAACTCGTTGCTCATTCTGCAAAAATATTGTCCAGCTCTATAAAGCAAAACTATTTCTATAGAGCAGGCACTCCGTCATTTCTGAACCCAAGGAACGCAAAGACGCAAAGACGAAGTGGCAGCGGTTTCCTAGGGTTACTTTAGTGAAGGCTGACTCTGAGGTAGATGAAGCCTGGGTCATAGTGTGGGCATCAGCGTGCCACTTTTCTACTGCACTTTTCGCAAAAAATAAATCTGCTGCCACTAAATCCAATTGATTACACTTTTTTTTTTCAATTCATTTCTATTAATTCATTCTTTAATCTTATATACTAGACAAAAACGATTAAATCTAATTTAAAACTAACATTTATCTTATTCTAGCTTACTGGCTCTTAGCGAGCGCTCTAAACTTAACAATATGCTTAAAACTATTGCCTTTCGGCCTTAAATCGATTTCACTTTTTTTGTTTGATAAACCCACGGTTGCCACTTTGTTATTTTTTTACCAAATTTGTAATTTTTGTTTTGCTTTTTGAGTTTTGGTAGTTTTTATCTGGTGTTGGTAACTTTTTGAGCAGGAGCACCAAAATACGAGCTCGATGTCGATTCATTTAAATGCTGCCTTACTGTTTCTGAGTGAAAGCATTGCATTTGCATATATGCGTCAGCATCATCCATGTAAACCTATTTTGTTCAAAAAATTGCTGAATGCACTCATTTTCTACTTTTGGCAGAATGATGGGGAGCTTCGATATTTTTTTGTTATAAGAAAAAAGGCTCGGAAAGAGTAGACGATCCCATGCCTTCTAGCAGGTGGTAATTTTGTGCACAATGTTGTTGGCGTTGTTTAATTGATTAGACTGACAATGTTCCTACTACGTTCCTTACTGAGTCTTATGTTTGATAAATGTTTGTTTTTAAACAAGCAATTTTAAAAATCAAATAAAATAGTTTGAGTTTAGAAAAGTGTGCTTTTGATCAGCAAAAGTATTATTTATTTTAATTTAGAAAGTAGCCGTTGTTTAACTACTTAAAGACTGACTAAGTTACTACAAACCTAACGTACCAAATTGAATACTTTAAAAGACTTATGTTTTGGGGTTTAAAAATGTGTGCTATTATAAATAAGAATAAAATGCTGGGAACTCTACACTTTTCTTTTAGTTTCTCCGAAGATTAAGCAAATGGACGTTTTTACACTGTCATGCCGTTTTTTTTTATATTGTGTACGTAAATCAGAGAAAAAAGGATAGTGATAAGGCATTTTCACATTGGCTCAAGACTATATATGTATGCTATTTTTTCTCTTTGTGTTTTATCAACGTCTCCAGATTATTGGTAAATTTTATCTTGGTTTGGTAACTTTTTTTCCAATTTTGGTAGCTTATTTTTTTTGCAAGTGGCAACCGTGGATACACCCTCTCTTGGACAGCTGTACAAAAACATGCATAAAAATAACCGCTGTAAAGAACGCCTGAAGGAAGCCATTTTATTGTGAACTTATTGAACCAAAAAACAATAAAGTGGTTATTAATATAGTTTTAAGTAATTGATATTTGTTTTTCGTGTAATAAGAAATCTACTGCGAAAAAATCCAATCTACTTTATTTTTTTTTAATGATCTACTGCGCTCCTCTCTTTTTGAAGTGGCAACGCTGGTGGGCATAGGTGTTTGTTTGTTTTTGAGAGCCTGTTGCATGCACTTAGCCTGATGATCGATAAGCTCAAGACCCGGTTGCAGAGGAAGATGAAGTCGATATCGTTCACATATCTACGGCTTGTCGCAGATTTTGAGATTCCAGAACCAGATTTCTTCCTTTTACACTTTTTGTAAAATATTTCAACGTCAGCCCCAGCTCTGAATGGCAAAATGGTCGGTGATTCAAATGATGCTAACCTCTCCGAGCACAGCATATAAATCAGTCACCCTATATAGGAACGTATCTACGAAAAGGGCAAAGCTGTCTTGAGATTTTGTAAAAAAAAACAAAAACCGAAACGAAAAAGACTTTCGCGATTAAAAAAACGAAGGAAACCAAGCGAAAACGTTCCTTACGTCACTCCTTTTTTTTATTTTTCTGCTGTCTTTTGCGAAGCATTTACGAACTCTGTTAAAATGTACTGCATACTTAAAGGGTTATATTAGTAGCTTAAGGAACGTTTTTGACAGCAACTTCTTAATGGAATTTTCTGCATATTCCATCAGCCGTGGGATTTTAAATGAACATTCGAAAAAATGAAACTAAAATGTTCTTCCTGGACATTAAATTTACCACTCGAGTATGCATTTCTGATCAGAAGGTAGAGACGCATGAAGCGTAATGAGAATAAAGAGCCGACGACACTGCATCCAGGAAGGAGTTCTAGAGGTCTACACTGAGAAAAAAATTATGTCAAGCAAAGAATTTTGAGATTTTGAAAAAATAGTAAGTTAAAAGTTTTTGTTTCAAATATTATTTTTGTTAGCAAGAACTCGTTTTTAAATTTTCAAGAATCAGGTATTCAGCGTAAGAATAACAATACTCTCCATAAGTATTTTATTACATCATTGCCAACAATTTCATTCTTAACTCAAAGATTTTCATATTTGGGTTCATTTTAACCAACGAAAACTGTTGGCATTACAATTTTTTCTGAGTGTAGGCCGTATGACAGTACAGGTGATAACTTAAATTCACTTTGGTCAATCTGGCACACATAGCGGTCTTTGAATCAAAATGTATCCTGCTTAGCTCTTGCGGAAAGGATCAATCATCCTATAGCAGATTGTGAAATTTACTTCTATTCTGCTTGGCATATTTTAGCATTCTGTGTGACCTTTTGGACTAAGAACTAATTCAATGGAGCCCAGGTGCTGGCCAAACACTCAGCAAGAGCGATAAAATAAAAAGCGAAACACACCTCACGTTCTTATACCCTATTTCGCAAAAGTACCCTTCACACATTGTGCACACTGTACAGTACACCACTCACTGCACATTAGACAATATAGTGATTTAATTCACTGCCAGCGATTAACATATCTGTCCACCATCTTTTTTCGTTTACCCCAGCTTTACAGCAGCAGCACGGGCTGCCGTTCACGCTAGTGCTCTTGATATTGAGTCAGTCATACAGCCCGCAGTGATTGATTTATGAATATTGCGGTCGCGCTGGCAATATAGGATAAATCTACTACTGTGCACTATCATCACATCATATTATCGTGGTTAACATTAGCAGTCAGTTGACAGCGACTGTGCTCAACATTGAGTAAACAAATTGTCCACAAGCCACACACACAGTGCGGTATCTCATTTCAGGGTACAAATTGGACCGCAGCAACTGCATTATTTCTATATTTCGACCGATAATTTCTGTACGGAAAGCACCGCCCTAACCATAAACACGACATAAATCGGGTAAATAGTTGAAATAGCTCTCCAGGCACGCTGACCACTGCCGCACCGCAGACAAAGGAACTACTATTTGACTTGCGTGCAGCCATTTTAATGGCGAACACGCGCACTTCGATATTCCACGTGAGATTGCATTAATTTGGCTGAACAAATAATTAATTAAGTGAGCCTTAGTTTCCAGCTGCTGCTGCTGCTGCTGCCCGAATCGCATCTGATCCTGATCGAGGTGAATGTGGTGGATGTTTGCGTGTGCGGTAGCACATTTTCCGCATAAAATTCACGGTGAGCATCTTGATTTCATTGCTCGCGGAAGGAGGTCCAGTTATGCGAGTTTTATTACGCGGCAGTGAGCAATAACCATCGGTGTTATAAGGTAGCGTGTCTTCGGAGCACGTAATGTGTTACTGAGCAGTTTTTAGATGGTTCAGTGTGATCCAGATCGATCACAGCTTCCGCAAGAGGAGTGACCACACCTACGTTCGACAAAAAATGCTTGTGGTTTTGTAGCAGCTGTCATTATTTACAGGAGAGTAACAAAATACCTAATTATTTTCTTCTGTCTTTGATCGGATCGTACACATACATAAGTTCCAGGGGATCTACTAATCAACTGCGTGAAGCCGCTAAATGCGGAAAGCAAGAATAGAACGTGTATCGTTATAGCTGCTGAAAATGTATAAATCTTTTAAAAATAAAGGAAGGCAAGGAATTTTTGAATTCCGCCAGCAGGTTAGATGTACGTGCCTTGTAAATCAAGAAAAATGCATCAAAAACCGAGTTTAAGTTCCACTATTTTCAGTTTAGCTACCTACTTTGCCTGTTCCCGATAAGGAGCAGCAGAAAGACTCTAGCAGTCTCTGCCTGCAGTTTATGATAATTAATTGATAATTAATCTGTAAATGCATCAACGGCTGAAAGTCCAGATTGATTTTAACCTAAAAAAAAACACAAACCATATTTTTAACCCAAATTCCAACTTATGGCTTTTATCCACCGCGCCACCTTTCGCGAACGTCTGACAAACATCCGAGAGTATAACTGTCATGAAAGAGCTTCTCGATTAGCCGTTTGGACTAGGAATACAATTTTAGATAACTTCCATTCGTCCCAAAAATGAAAACTCACACAAAACGAATGGTTGTGAGAAGCTAGGTCTAGGGTCCCTACTGACTTGTTGCGCCAACTATTTATTTATTTACTTATAAACGTTTAATCAATGAAAAGGGTAACTCAAAAAGGGTTTTATTCAACAATAAATCTTACGATACACAGCCCAAGCTGTTCCAAAAACTAGCTGGTCAAAAATTTTTCTTCCACAATGAGCTTTATTCCCGAATCCGCAAATATATATATTTTACTGGTGGCAGAATTTGAATAGCGATGCCCGGGACCAACTCCGATGTAAACGTTTGTTGCCACAAAGAGTTTGATTTTAAATTAAACGAGAATTACAAAATTTTACATTTTCTAGCTAACATGGAAGATAATTTGGTTGTAATTGTTTAGGTAAAACTTAAATTATTATTTTACGCTACCACCAGCTACCAGGGCTTAAGAGTGTTAAAAGTTAAAAGAAAGTAAAATAAAAAAATAATTTTTACTTGGAAATTTAAAATAAAAAAGTGACCGGGGATAGGAAAATACTTTGATCGGTTGTATTTATGGTATATCAAAGAGCTCCACATGTCTGCACAAGTTTGTTTTTTCGCCATATCAAATTCATAATCGTTTGGTCACCCAAACTCCGAGGAAGAAAACACAATTATCAAACACAACACAGCACAATAATTTGTCTGTTTAATATGGAACGCAAAATTGAAATAGAGACTGGTTCTAGTTTGTATTACCCTCCAGACAACGTGACGCTATGTCATAACGCACGACTGACTATTTTGTTCCAAATATGCCATTCCCTATGCTTTACACAAAACGTAACCACGGACCAAAGTGTGTATTGTGATTAAGCATACTCAGTTTTCTGCTAAAAAATCGAGTAACGGTTCTTTTGAAATTTGGACATATCTCGAAAACGGTCCATACGATTGTAAGAAAAATTAATTTCTAAGGTAATATGGCCATTTCTAACTTAATGGAAAACTCAGTTTTTCTCTGTATTATCGTAAAATGGATTTTTGAAAAAAGTCATTTTTGAAAAACATAGTTTTCCCTAGTTTACCTCAAAACGGCATGATTTTGACCAAACTGCAAACTTAGAGTAAAATTGATGTTTTCAAAATTATTGCGTCCTTAATTTTCAATTCGAGTCACTGGAAACGCTCACTTTAAAAACTGCTCATATCTCGAAAACCCCATTCTCGATTTCGATAAAACCCTAAAAACCAAGTAATGCTTACATCCCGAACAATAACTTGTACTCAGTTTTCAGCTAAATAGTTACGCAATAGTATTTTTCAATATTAGGTACTGTTTTGTCTGCGAAATTTAAAAAAAACCGCTCTAACGATTTTGATCCAAATACATATTAAAGATAAAATCAGTATTCGAAATAAGATACGTACTTAGTTTTTCTCAAAAAAATCGAAAAAAAACATTTTTTTTTAATTACTTATAAGTACTTTCCAATCTATTTTCACATATCTATGCTAAATTTTTGTTATAATCTCCCCCACTTCCGATAAAAATACAATAACAGCTACGCAAAACTGCATTTTAGCAAATATTACCCTGTTTTCAACCTTGTTGAATATGCACCTTAAAAAAATTGCAGCCACAGCCTTTCACAATTAGAAACTCCCTGTTCATTTGCACCCATTTCTTTTATCTAGCATCGGTTCTCAGATCTTTACCTACCTACTTAATAAAATAAGAAAACAACCAACCAAACTTTTGATGAACGAGAAAGTTACGTTCGACCCAGTCGTGCACTTTATTTTTTCTGGGTTTATGCGAAACAAAAAAGGATAAACAAGAGATAATTGGCCTAACCAATAAACATTTTTAGTTTCGACTCTAAATATTAGCAGTTCACAGTTTCTTTTTCCATACAAATTTCGCAATTGTAAAGTCTTTTAAAGTCGAGGATAACATTTTTTATTAGTAGGTAGGGGAGACTGGGTACGGTTGAAACAATTTTTCTTCTATCGCCAATAGGATAAGCATTAATAAGACTAGCCATAATGGAGTTATGCGAAATGCAAGTTCAATATTTTTTCTATTAATGCACATTGGTTTTTTGAGTTCATAGTGTGCTTTTTAAGCAAATCATCAATTTTTATGAGAAAAGTCAATTTGTTTCAACTGTCCCCATACCAGGGGCGGTTGAAACAAAGAGTGGGGTCCAATGAAACACGTTCAAATAAAAAAAATCTTACGTTCGAACGTATTTAATTAATTTTTTATTTCACACTTAAACAATATTTTTTTTATTCAAGGTTTTATATTAATTAATTAAAAAGAGATGAACAAAAAATAAATAACAGAAAATGAGTAAAAACTAAAAACTTTCTTCATTAAATTAAGATAAAGGGACTTTTTTCAGTCTTGAAAATAAAAAAGTAAATAAAAATTAGTTCTCACAGTAATCTGAGTCGCAGTTGTGATAGACATAAGTGTTGCCACGTTCGGTGCACTCTTCGTGGGCCCACATTTTGCATGTGATGCACTGCACCCACTTTTCCCTTGATCTGCTCTCAAAATACGGATCCAAACAAATGAGGCAATAGTACTCCTCGTCTTCTGAGCTTGAAGATTCTTGTGGGGTCTTATTTTTTCTAGTGTTCTTTTTGTATTTCTTCTTCTTCTCCGGGGTGTCAGTGTAGATCGTGGACTTTCTTTTTTTTCGACCTCTATTCGATTTTCTTGCCAGAGCCTTGGGTAGAGGTCAGACAATTTCCGGGGAAAACACATTAGCACCACTTGAAAGTAGTGCTTGTGTACTGTCCATTTATGTTGCGTCTTCCTGGTGGAGTTTCTTCCGGTACCGGAATATCTTCCTGCTGGATCTCTGCTTGAGGTGGAAGTGACAAAGGTTCTTCAGCAGCTTGGGTAGGAGGCAGGCTATGTGGCATTAGAACCTCAGCCCATGTAAACACATTGCTTCAACCGTCCCCATAAAAAATGTTTCAACTGTCCCCAGCCACTTTTCTAACAAAAAAAAAGTTACAAAACAACATAAACAATACGGAAACGTTTCTGCATATCACTTTATTATATTCTACATTCTTTTCTGCACACAATAAAAAAACACTCAACACTCTCATTTGAATAGTACTCACACAACAAAGAAAAAGAAAAAAAAACAAAAAACTTACTTTAGTCTCAAAAAAATTAAGAGCTTTCAGTCCGCAGCCAAGCAGCACGACGATAGAAGCAAGGCTGAATATCGTAAATGCACTGATTTCTGCCTCATTTTCTCTCAATACTCATACACATTGCGCGAACAGCTTCTGAGATATTTGTGTTGTTTCAACCGTCCTGTGTTTCAACCGAACCCAGTCTACCCTACGGTAAAAAGGGAAATTTTCCACTTTGTTGGGGTTCTTCTTAGCATTGTTTTTCAGAACTGGTTTAAGAGGTGCTATCATTAAATAAAAAAATTCTTGCGGTAATTTCCCAACAGAATTAACATCTTTTTTTTGTAAGTTGATTAAAGATAACCCGGACGTAGGTCTCCCCGCTAAAAGCGAAAGACAAACTCACGATGGCAATTCTAGAAACACTATTTATTCTTATAAAGGGTGTCTTATAATTCACGCAAAATTTGAATTTTGCGCCATTTAATAGTACTAACAGTGATGCCAACGCAAAAAAAGATAACAATGTGACAGCTAACAGTTCGGTTTTAGTTAAAATGGAGCGCTACTTGAAAGAACTTTCATCGTTGAGCAATATTTTAAAAATAATGAAGGTTTGTTAGCTACAGACCGCAATTTCATCTTCAATGATGAAGCTCATTTTCATCTTGATGGCTTCGTTAATCGTCAAAATTGTCTCATTTGGGGTACAGAAAACCCACGAGTAATTGTTGAGAAACAAATGCATCCACAACGCGTGACTGGTTGGTGCGGCTTTTGGGCTGGAGGCATTATCGGACCATTCTTCTTCGAAAATGCGGATGTTCAGGTAGTAACAATCGCGACATGATAACCCAGTTTATAGTGCGTAAATTACAAGATATGGATGTGACCAACATGTGGCTTTAACAAGACCGTGCCACATGCCATACAGGCAGAGAAACAATTCAATTACTGCATGAGTCGTATTTTCTATCAAACTTACATTTTGCGTGAATTATGGGACACCCTCTACGTTAAAGTTACTGCAAAATTTATCAGAGTGTCCTTATAATTGATGACTTGCTGTATGCTTTTTATGCCGCTTTTTGGGACATTTTTTTTTACTTTTGGGAGGTTTTTCTTTCGTATTAAAGAAAGATCAGCTAGTAGCCGCAATTACTATTACCATCGATTTT